>OZ005661.1:190216704-191662704 GCA_963930645.1 Salticus scenicus
CTGTGGTGCTTTCTTATTATATCCGTGTGTATTTTATAAAAACTGTTTTTGATACGAATGCTGTTACAGTTCCCCTGTAATGGTTGTATTGGCGATTACAGTCGGCAGCAAAAGTATCCTAGCACTAGCAATAATCCCTGTCTAAAAAAGTACACTTAATAATGCTTTGTTAAATAAATCCTTGTCGAGTCATGTTCTTAGTCAGTCTAAGAACATGATTCGACAAAGCAGTATTAAGGGCCCTCTTCTCTCACCGCCGCCGGAATCCGAAGCTAATGTTATTCTATGGGAAATTTTTCTTTACAAATTTCTTATTAACTAATACATATTTTCAAATTCTGTTTTTATATTCTGAAAATTCTCAGCTGTTAAATTGACGGACCTTTTTTAAAAAATATATATTTTTATTTTTTTATATTTTATTTTGAAGCTACAAAATACAAATTTTCAATATGTGATTTTTTTTTTTTTTTTTTTTTTTTTCATTTTGCAATTTCAAAATAAAATATTTAAAAATAATAATAATAATAATACGTTTTTAAAAAAGGTCCGTCAATTTAACAGTTGGGAATTTTCTGAATGTGAAAAGATAATTTAAAAATATGTATTAGTTAATAAGTTATTTGTAAAGAAAATTTCCCCATACAATAAATAACATTGGCTAGGGCTTCCGGCGACGGTAAGTGAAGAGGGCCGTTAAGTGTACAGTCGGCTGCAAAATTATTCGAGCACTAGCAATAATCCTTGCCAAAAAAAAGTACACTTAATACAGCTTTGTTAAATAAATCCTTGTCATGTCATGTTCTTAATCAGTCTAAGAACACGATTCGACAAGGATTTACTTAGCAAAACAGTCTTAAGTGTACTTTTTAAATATAGGAATTATTGGCTAGTGCTCGAATAATTTTGCAGCCGACTGTACTTTTTTGATATCGGAATACTTGGCTAGTGCTCGGATACTTTTGCTGCTGACTGTATTCTATCATTTTCTGAAATTGTTTTCAGAACTTAATAAATGCTGAATGATATTTTTTATTATATATATATATATACAGTCGGTAACAAAAGTCTCCGAACACTAGCAAAAACTCCTATATAAAAAAATACACTTAGTACAGGTTTGTTAAAAAAATCCTTGTCGAATCCTGTTCTTAGTCAGTCTAAAAACAAGATTCGACAGGGATTTATTTAACAAACCTGTATTAAGTGTACTTTTTTTATATAGGAATTTTCGCTAGTGTTCGGAGACTTTTGTTGCCGACTGCATATATACAGTCGGCTGCAAAATTATTCGAGCACTAGCAATAATTCTTGCCAAAAAAAAGTACACTTAATACAGCTTTGTTAAATAAATCCTTGTCGAATCATGTTCTTAATCAGTCTAAGAACATGATTCGACAAGGATTTACTTAGCAAAACAGTCTTAAGTGTACTTTTTAAATATAGGAATTATTGGCTAGTGCTCGAATAATTTTGCAGCCGACTGTATATTATAATTTTATCCGGAATACAAAATGTATAGAAAATAAAATTTATTTTTACAAAATACAAAAAATGAAGTACTAAAGGAGTGTTTATCCTTATTCGGAAAAAATAACCATCCAATAACCAAACAGCAAGGAAGTATGGCAGCTTAAATTGATTGTACGATATTTGTAGGGTCAACATTTAATGTATATGAGGAAGACAGAAGTTTGTTAGCACGTTAGAAGTTTGTGTTCACGCGAATCACGCAAAAGGACTATCAAAAGCGATTTGAATCTAAGCTTAAAACGTTTAAAACTTAACACAAGATAAATCACGATTAGGAAGGATAAATCTGACTCATATTTTTCACTAACTAACACGAATCAATTACATTAATACAGGACAATAAACAACTCTCAAACAGGGAAAGGTGACCTACTTTGAGGTATTAAAAAAAATGTGCGGCACTCACGCTGCTTTCTCTTATCATGCATTTATTTTAGTAAAAGGTATTTTTTATCGACAGCAGAATATTTATGTTTAAACCTTACTGTGAAAGTGAATGTTTTTGCATTCACAATTTTCCTGGACGCGTTGAAATAGAGTGAAGCACTTCTATTAATTACATCCAATACAAAAGAATGCATTAATCTTATTTTGGTAGTCCTGTTTATATCCATACATATCTGACAAGGAAACATTCAAAAGGTGTCGTCTTCAAAAAATATTGAAAAAAAAAAATGTGATTCTACTCTTCATAAAACACCAGAAAGTGAAAAAATTATCGGCTGAAATGAATTACAGCGACCGCAAAAAATTATCAAAATTTTAAGCATATTTGGCTATTGAGCGCTGTTAGGTGATAAGTTCGTTAGCACCGAGATTGCCGTGTACGAACAGAACCGTGTTTTGCTTCTCCGCCAAAATCAATCGCCTAACAGTGACAGCCCTACCAGGACCTCGGTCCTGGTTTAGCTCAACACCGCTCTTCGAGCGGTGAGCTGGGGGCTGTTCCGCTGTTCAATCGCCTAACAGTGTGAAATCTCCAAATATGCTTCATTTTGATATTTTTTTTGTGGTCTCTGTAATTCATTTCAGCTGATAATTTTTTCAGTTTCTGGTGTTTTAGGAAGAATAGAATCACATATATATTTTTTTTCAATATTTTTTGAAGACGGCACCTTTTGAATGCTTCCTTGTGAGTATTAAATCTGAGAGTAAATAAAGAAACCTTCATGTCACAATCAGAACAGTTTCCAATGCTACATTCTGTAATGTATCTGAATATTTTTTAATAAGGTCCTGCAAACCAATCTTTATTGATACTCATTGTCTGTTAGGAAGCACGCTTTCAAACATCATAGAGGTGTATGCTAATTTCTTTATGTTTTGTATGCAGCATAAAGAAATTTAAGACATTAAGGCAATACCTCTCATAGGCTCAATGTATATGAATTCTTTTACAAATCCTTGTAAAAAAAAAAAAAAAAAAAAAAAAAAAAACAGTAATATTAACATGCACTATTTTCAATAGACAGCATGTTATAGTGAACCTGAATAACATGTATCAATATCAAAGCATTCTAAAAACATTTACAGAGATAGGAAGGCAGCTAAACAGACAGGCCGATAAACAGAAACTCTTTTCAATTTTGCTGCAAAAAATGTTCGAAAAAAAAAAAATCTCGTAGTATATTATAGCCATCACAAGACTTTCTTCTACACTTTGTTGTACAGATTATTTATTAAAATTTATTTTTCATAGTGACGGAAGACGATTTTCATCTCACAAGGAAACATTCAAAAGGTATCATCTTCAAAAAACATTGAAAAAAGTATGTGTGATTCTACTCTTCCTAAAACACCAGAAAGTGAAAAAATTATCTGCTGAAATGAATTACAGCGGCCACAAAAAATTATCAAAATTAAGCATATTTGGCGATTTCACATTGTTAGGCGATTGATTTTGAGTACTTGGCGGAGAAGCAAAACACGGTTCTGTTCGCCCACGGCAACTTCTGAACGCCTAACAGCGCTAAATCGCCAACGCTAATCGCCTTGGGAAGGGGAAGTACTTTTCAAAAGAACTTATTAATATCTTTGAAATGATTAAACCAAAGATCTCTGACAATTTAAAAGAAAAATACCTTATTTGTTTATTTATATTTATTAAAAAAAAACAAAAAAAAAAGTTTATATATATATATATATATATATATATATATATATATACATATCATATGCCTGAAAGGTACAAATTCGACTTGCTTTTGACATTTAGTATTATAAATTTCTGACAAGGAAACATTCAGAAGGTGTCATCTTCAAAAAATATTGAAAAAAATATATGTGTCTTCATAAAACACCAGGAAGTGAAAAAATTATCTGCTGAAATGAATTACACCGACCACAAAAAATTATCAAAATTAAGCATTTTTGGCGATTTAGCGCTGTTAGGCGTTCAGAGGTTGCCGTGGGCGAACAGAACCGTGTTTTGCTTCTCCGCCAAGTACTCAAAATCAATCACCTAACAATGTGAAATCGCCAAATATGCTTAATTTTGATAATTTTTTGTGGTCAGTGTAATTCATTTCAGCAGATAATTTTTTCACTTCCTGGTGTTTTATGAAGACACATATATTTTTTTCAATATTTTTTGAAGATGATACCTTCTGAATGTTTCCTTGTCAGAAATGTGTAATACTAAATGTCAAAAGCAAGTCGAATTTGTACCTTTCAGGCATCTGATATATATATATAAACTTTTTTTTTTTTATAAATATAAATAAACAAATAAGGTATTTTTGTTTTAAATTGTCAGAGATCTTTGGTTTAATCATTTTAAAGATATTAATAAGTTCTTTTGAAAAGTACTTATAATAAAAATTTAAAGCCCCTTCCCAAGATGGGATGAGCAGCGAATCTTTTACATAAAAAATAATATAAATAAATAAATAAAATAAATAAATAAATCCCTGGTTGACTATTACTATTGTAAATATTATTTTTACATTTTCCAATAATTTGTTAAAAATAATTCTTTGTGTAGATTAATGAAAATAATTCTCTATGTATACTAAATTTTATTCTATATCTATACTACCATATCAATGAATCTTATATATATTATAAATGTGAATGTCCGTTTATTTGACTGAGTTTCACACTAAAACTGCTCGATGGATTTCGATAAAATTTGTTATGGAGATAGCTTATACCCTAACTTAGAAAGTTGGCTGTCTTTTATTCCGAAAAAAAAACTTTTTTTTTTTTTGTTATTTTTATGCATAAAATAGCAATTTTGTAAGCTAATAATAGCAAAAAATTAGCCATTTAAATTTTAACCATAATTTAATTGTTGCCAAAATTAAATTTAATTATCCATAATTTAATTGTTGTCGAGTTTTTTTTTTTTTTTTTTTTTTTTTTTCCAACAGGAAAATAAATACATTTATCTAAACGTGAACAATAAAAATAAATAAATAAATAAATAAATTATGCATCTCACAAAAATTGACGTCATTTTTAATTTAAAATTTCTTTTACAAAGTGCTAATATAGTTTACGATGCTAATGTGTGTTGTACTAAAATCAGTTTTATTTATAGATCCTCCTGGGTGATTTTTTAAATTGTTGCGTTGAAGTACACCGAACATTTTTCGCCAAGAGGTTTAATTTAGCAACAGCGATTTTAATCTAGGTAGTTCAAGAAAAATATAAAAGAGGTTTAATTTAGCAACAGCGATTTTAATCTAGGTAGTTCAAGAAAAATGTAAAATTAATAAAGTTGTGTAGCACGATAATGTTTATTTATTTATTTATTTTTTATGTACCAATCACTACGCTAATTTAACATACAAATAAATGAGCTGCTGTGTGTGACTGCACTATCACGCTGTCGGGCAGAAATATTTGATAAATTCAAATTAATATTTAAATAACTAAATAAAGATATGTTTAATAGAAAGCATAGTCTTGGAGACAAACTTGGCGAGTGGGCGACCAAATTTGGTGAAAAATAATAGTTTAGGGTTCCCGATGTTTCGAAGCTCTCCGACACACGGGAACGTAGACCTTGAGCTTACAAGGGATTCTCGATGGAGTCATCTCCAATCCCCATCGCCAAAAGTTATAAGTAGGTGTGAGTTGATTTTTGCGAAAGAGTATGAATAGCTTCAACTGTTTCCAGAATATTCGAAGAATTAACACCAGCTATTGGACTATTTTCGAAAATATTTGTTTTAATAATGGTTTTTTTGTACAGATTCGAGAAGTTCAAAAAATGTTTGGTATTGCCAAGGAGGTCCCATACTAAAGCTGTGACGAAAGTAGTCGCCAATCGAAATATATTCAGTTACAAAAAAATCATTTAAATATAGTGTCCAGCGAAGCGGGTAAAGCCTGCTAGTTAAATAATAAATAAATAGATCCACGGGATGACAGAGCTGCTTTTTAAGTGATATATACCAAAAGTTCACAGACACGAATTTATGCCAAGCTGCAACTGCATATAAATTTATATGAAATTCTGTGCAGTACTTCCTAAACTAGAGTTGCCACAAAATTAATTTTTACGCAGAGAGACATTTTTTAAAAGTCATAAAATCTTGTTCTGGACTTCTTAAAGCGTGGAAAGCCATCGAAAACCGGAAGTCGAAAATTTTTACAAATCCCAATAATTCCTTTTATTGAATATAAAAGAAAATAAACAAATAAAAGGGCCAATTACGTAATTAATCTCATTTCCTTAGCGAAGCTATCTGACCTGAGCTCAGACGAAAAAAAAAAAAAAAGGCTATACTTCCATCTTAAAAATCTTAAATCCATCCTAAAAATATCCCGTCCGCGATGCTTCCGTCTTTTTAACTAACTTGGACGGATTAGAGACGGATATGAGTCGATCAGAAATGAAAATAGAATCCGTACAAATATCCTGAAACATGTATTTAATCGTTCGTTACACCGTTATCACACCGATTTTGCTTGTTTTACTCGTTTTCTTTCTTTTTCTTTTTCTTTCTTTTTGGTTCAGAGTGTAATTATGTTTGTTACGCACGAGTTTGTGTAAACAGACAGGTCCTGGTTTTGTGGACGTGGAGTCCTGGGACATGACAGATTTCGGGTCCCTTCCTCCCACCCAGTGTTGCCAACACAAACTTTTTTCCAGCTAAAAGTACACATGAAAATCCGCTAAAATTTCAGTTGTCCATAGTGTAGCACCAGTGCAATGTAAAATCCAATCCGCTAAACCTATATTTTTCCCCATTGATCATCTCAAAAATCCACTAAATTTAGCGGAAATTCCGCTAAATTGGCAACACTTCCCACCCATCACATATTACATTATCATTGCTCATTGCTCATCTACATAATTCGAGCACTCATATTTAACGGCCCTTTTCACTTACCGTTGCCGAAAGCCCGAGCCAATGTTATTCTATGGGGAATTTTCTTTACAAATAACTTATTAACTAATACATATTTTTAAATTCTGTTTTCACATTCAGAAAATTCCCACCTGTTAAATGGACGGAGCTTTTTTAAAAATGTATTTTTTTAATTTTTAATATTTTATTTTGAAATTGCAAAAGGAAAACATTTCGCATATTGAAAATTCGTATTTTGCAGCTTCAAAATAAAATTTAAAAAATTTAAAAAATAATAATTTTTTAAAAAAAGGTCCGTCCATTTAACAGGTGGGAATTTTCAGAATGTGAAAACAGAACTTAAAAATATGTATTCGTTAATAAGTTATTTGTAAAGAAAAAAATTCCCATAGAATAACATTAGCTTCGGCTTCTGGCGGCTGTGAGTGAAACGGGCCCTTAACTCTTGCTTTGGTTCCATGAAAGAATGCATTTCTACTCGACTTATATACACCCTGTAAATTTTTTTTGTAAGGAACTGAAAATAGTGCACTTCAGATTCTGAAAATCAAGTAGTATGCATAAAAATTAAATTTTTAAATTTTCTCATTATATGCATCTTCTAAGTTTCTTGGTATTTCAAACCTTTATCAGAAAACTAACTAGAAAGAACTAGCTTTCGATCAGGAAAAATAATAATTAAAAATTCGTGAAAATTTCTTCTTAGATTAGAAGGTAGTCTGTCGGGTGATATACGACAAAATTCAGTCTGCATGGCTTTTCAAAAAAGGACGTTATCTCTCAAGTTTGCTCTGGTTCCATGTTCCGTCCAATAGGAACTGAAAAATAGATATCAAGCCCATCTGTAAATTGCTGCTTATCGACTTTTTTTTTTTTTTTTTTTTTTTTTTTGTCGGCCGAAATCCATCTAAATTGACTCACATAGTTCTCTATAACAGCTGTTTTACATAACAAATTTGGGGCATTTTCATAGATAAAGCAACAACGTGTTTTCTTTCTTACTACATTCATGTCAATTTAATTTAATTTCTTTTATATATATATATATATATACAGTCGGTAACAAAAGTGTCCGAACACTAGCAAAAATTCCTATGTAAAAAAAGTACACTTCATACGGTTTTGTTAAATAAATCCTTGTCGAATCCTGTTCTTAGTCAGTGTAAAAACATGATTCGATAAGGATTTATTTAATAAAACCGTATGAAGTGTACTTTTTTTATATAGGAATTTTTGCTAGTGTTCGGGCACTTTTGTTACCGACTGTATATATATATATCGCGTTAGCTTATAAAGTTTTAATTCATTTTATTTCAACATCAATTTTATTGCATTTTTGTTGCAATACAAACTAGATTAATTTAAAAACGCCAAGAAACTAGTATGTTGTGGCCACCACAAGATTTTCTTATGTATTATCTTATACGAATTTACTCAGTACAAATTATTTATCAAATTATAAAAAATACCCATACTAAAAATTTGCACCCTAACGCGGTGGGAGGAGAGGGGAGTGGGGGGGGGGGGAGCAATGATTTCACATCCGCACAATTTTTTTCCTAGTTTGCTACCACTATGATCAATAATTCATATATTAATTTTACAACCTTTCGTTAAAAATAACTCTCGTTATCTACATTTATACGAATTTTGCTTTATTATATTGTCATACTAAAAATCATGACAAAAAAAAAAAAAAAAAAGGAATCCCAGTGCCACTTGTTGATCTGAAAACGTAATCAGTAACAGTTTAAGCAAAGGTCCAACTAAATACCAAGTTTAGTTAAATTTCGTTTATTGGTTCGTAAGATACAGAACACACATATACAAGCGGACAGATTGGTAGACATTGTGTAAAAATGTCCAAATCGTATTCAGGACACCTCAAAACGTGTAAATCCATCGAAAACCGGAGGTCGAAAAATTTCACTAATTCAATACTTTCATATATATATAGAAGAAACTTTAAAAAAGAAAAATCAATATTAACTGGATCCTGCGTTATTAATTACTCTTGTATCAAGGATTTAAAAGTTAAAAAAAGTTTGATGTATTAATCTCCCATTAATCTTTAAACAGTATTTCTTTTTATTTTACTTTTTCTTCTATTTTAAGGCAGCGAAAATGATTTTTGTTTACGCATGTCTTTTTTATTCTGTTTACGTGTGTCACGTGCACCGACTGGATTATACATTAAGGAGGGATTATAATAATCTTTGGGGTCAGAGGAAGGGTTAAATGAGGTCAGACGTATTGGCTAATCCAAATCATATGATAGGGGATGGAAGTGCTTGCAGGACACATCAGATATGCTGTGCAGAGCCCGATCAAGCCAAAGGTGGGCACAGGAGCCATCCACATTCTGTGCCCCTACCTATTATTACTTTCTTCTATATTCAATAGAAGAAAGTATTGGATTCGTAAAAATTTTCGACCTCGGGTTTTTTGATGGATTTACACGTTTTGAGAGCTGTAGAACACGATTTGATCCTTTTTAGAAAATGTCTGTCTGTCTGTCTGTCTGTGTGTGTGCGTGTGTGACAAAATATTGTGGCAACTGTATCTCAGGAACTACTGCACATAATTTCATATAAGTTGGTATGTAGTTGCACCTTGACATAAATTAGTGCCTATCAACTTTTGGTAAAAATTGTCTTACAGGTTGCGTTGCCATCCCGCTTTTTCTAAATTTTTAACATGGCGGTATAGGACAAAATTTTGTATAAATGCGCATAAAAAGAATTATTACTTTCTTCTATATGTAATATAGAGAAAGTATTGGATTCGCGAAAATTTTCGACCTCCGTTTTTTGACGGATCTACACGTTTTGGGATGTCCTGAACACGAATTGATAGTTTTTAAAAAATGTCTGTCTGTCTGTCTGTCTGTCTGTCTGTCTGTCTGTGTGTCTGTATCATTTTTTTGTGGACACTGTATCTCACGAACCAATGAATGAAATTTAACCAAACTTGGTATTTAGTTGCACCCTGACATGAACTGGTGCCCATTAGATTTGGGGATCAATAGCTCAACAGGTGGCGCTGTGATCGCATTTTATAGGACAAAATTCCGTATAAATGGGCATAATGAGAGTTATTTTAAACTTGTGATTGTAAAATTAATATGAATTATTGATAATAGTAGTAGTTAACTAGGAAAAAAAAATTGTGCATGGGGGGCATCGGTTCCCCCCCTGGGGGGGAAGTACCACCCCGGGGGGGTTAAATTTTGAAGATGGGTATCATTCGAAAGATCTCGTCAATACCTTTAAAACGAATGGTTGAACCATAAATCTGTGATAATTTAAAACAAAGTTATCGATTTTTTTTACTTTTAACAAAAAAAAAACTTAGAAAAAAAAAATCGTTTTTTTTTTTTTTTTTTTTTTTAATATTGTTACTGATTGAATATGTATAGGAAAATATAGAAGAAAGTCTTGTGGTGGCCACAACATACTAGTTTTTTAGTTATCATTATGAAATTTACAAGAATTATTTATAATAGACATAGTCAACTGGGGAAATTTTTTTGTATGTGTAAGAGCCTCGCCACCCCCCTCGAGGAGAGTAAATTTTCAAGATGGGTATCTTTCGAAAGGTCTCGTCAATACCTTTAAAACGAATGGTTGAACTATAAATATGTGATAATTTAAAACAAAGTTATCGATTTCTTTTACTTCTAACAAAAAAAAAAAAAAAAAAATACTTGGAAATTTTTTTTTTTTTTTTTTTAATATTGTTACTGAGTGAATTTGTATAGGAAAATATAGAAAAAAGTCATGTGGTGGCCACAACATACTAGTTTTTCCCAGGCTTTTCTACTATTTATTGAAAAAAGCCTTAAATGTTCTCACTATTTTACCCATAAAATGCATAGTTGGGTAAGTTACACTGCTCTGCATTAAAATCGGTACCAACACCATTTTTGTAAATTCTTATGTAAATTGAACGCCTGAATTCTATTAGGACGCCCTTTTTGCCCTATCACCCACCGTTTTTGTAGGGCAGCCCCCTATTTTTATCACTTTTCGGTAATTTTATGGCTATAAATTTGATTTGTAGTGTATAAAAAATTATTTTAAGTATTAATATTTTCTGAGTGGCTACAGAGTTGGAAAATTTTAAAACATGAACATTTGCAGCAAGGAGAAAATTTAGGGGGGGGGGGGGGGATTTGCCACTGAAATTATACATTACATTCATCATATTTTATTAATCAATTATTATTATTATTTATTATATTTTTTTGTTTTTAAGTGTTATAATAATCCTTTTCCATTCTCCAAACAAAATCATGGTCATAAAATTATCGAACAGTAATAAAAATGGGGAGATTGGGTGGCGTCCCTAGAAAATGGTGAGTGATAGGGCAAAGTGGGGTCCTATTCGGATTCAGGAGGTCAGTTTACATAAGAATCAGCAAGAATGGTATCAAGGCTTGAGGATTTTTTTTTTTTTTTTTTTTTTTTTTTTTTTTTTTTGCAAAGCAGTGTTATTACTTTTGTAAAATATTTCACTTTCCTTTTAGAAGTAAAATTTTCACGAAACGTTATTTTCAGAAGCATTTTTGTACATTTTTAATTAATGTCCACGACAAAATCGTTCCGTGCGTTAATCAGACCCTGGTGTTGTGCTGTCGCTGTGTGTTGAAACGCAAATCACACGACTAGAAATGTTCGCTTAGAAATGTTCGACTAGAAATGTTTGCTTATGTTATATAATACATCTGAGTATTTTTATGTGGTCCTGTAAACAAATTATAATGGTTAATTATAAAATGTTTAAAATAAGCCATGGATTATTCCGTATACTTTTTTTTTTTTTTGAAATATTTTTTATGTGTTTATGTGTTTTAGTGATTGACCACGAAATTTTAATGTGTTTGTAATATACATTCACTTTCACCCTATATTTATACCAATATGAAAAAATAAATTAATATATATAATGACCCTGTCATTCACGATTCCGGTTTACACCGCTTCAAAAAAGAGACTTTTGGCAGCCATTTTTTTTCCCCTGTTTGTTCAATTTAACTTACGAAAACATACATATCATTTTCATACATGTTTTGTATCGCACATATTGTTATTTGTTTCCCTCTAAATCCTTGAAAAACTATTCAATTGTAATGATTAAATGTTTAATTAAATATAACGGATCACTGGCTATTACGAACATGAACCTATAAATAGAATTATGTAACTTCATGATTATAAACAACACAATGTCAAATAAAAACAAACATAAACTGTTGCCATTCAGAAAATACAAATTCCAAATGGACAACTCTTTAATTGCGAATGAACGACTCTTTGACTGTTTCATTAAAAGAAACGCTTAAAATATTTCTAAAACATATAGACAATATTCGTGTGACGTCACAGTAGGTAAAATCGCCGAACACGTGGCCGATATTTTGTAAACAAACTAGATTCAAGATGCTATTTTATTGTTACGCATAACATTTTCCTAAATATTTCTCCAGTGAAACTTAATAATCAGATATCTGTTCAAACAAGAACAAAAGAGAAATGTAAACAACTGAATCAAATGAAAAAGTTAAGACTATTCCATATCGTAAAACTGCAGAATATTTTATGCACACACACACACATATATATATATATATATATATATATATATATATATATAATGGATAAAAGATTAATAAGAACATTTTATACAGACACGCATATATATAGACATGAAAGCTTAAATAATTAGAATTTCAATCACTTTAATAAAGTAATTTATTAAATGGAACATCCATTTAAATTTGTTAACATCGCCACAGTTCACATGGCAACTTTTAATATTACATATGTTGATTAATATTAAAGTATATTACTAAAACTGAATTAAAAACAAAACAAAGGTATCACTATATCACTCTTACTTCAATTTCATATAATCTGTAACTCTTATAAATAATATTGGAAGATAAAAATTTTCAAGCCACAATGCTTTTCTATGGTAGAGTTGAGGATTGTTTGCCTAACCAGCTGATATTCTTGTAGCCTGGAACCCAAAGTGGGAATATGGTCCATTAAAGCCTTAAAAATCTTAAAATATTTGTAAAAACATATTAAAGTCTTTAAATATTTTTATCAAGCTTCATTATTTGTTTACATTGTAAGGTATGATTGGCGTCGAGTTCAGTACGTAAATGTCGCCAGTTGATTTTAGTTTTGAAATTAGTGTAAAGTTATAGTTGGGATAGAATGTTTGGTTGGGCAAGTAAAGGTCACCAGTTGAAATGAGTATTGAAAGTAGGGTAGTCTAAGGTGATAATGTCGAGTCAAGATAAAATGTTCGGTTGAGAATGAGAAAGTCCCTAAATGGATCCTGGATATTTTGGCGATGTTGTGGGTGAGATAGCTGGTTGGGAGTATAGAGTAGAGGTGAATTTGGGTTAGTATGGAGTGTGTGTAATTATTAGATAGTTAGTTAGAAAATACGCAAGCAAAGTGATGACGTAACTAGGCGTCAGTGGATGCAAGAAAAAGCTTTCCTATGTTAATCGCTCATTGGATTTTTTGTAAAAAATTATTAAAAATTGAGGAAAATTATTTCCCGATTTTAATTCCCATATTTCAGTATAGATATGTATTAGTTATTGTGTGCATGCGTTAGATTAAGTTGTTTTTGCTGTAAAATTGATAAAATCTAAATTTTAAATTTCAAAACTTTAGAAAAGTAAAATAGCAAACTTCCATATTCGATTGAAAACATAAGCATTTCATTTCAAAGGATGATATTTACACAATAAATATCCAACTAATATACTAATTAAAAGGAAAATGATAAATATTCTATTATAATTTGAAGTCAAATTTGTTTTCAAATGTCTAAATAAAGTGTCTGATATAAGATACTCATATGTTGCAGCGGAATAGATTTAATATATGTCATCCTTGGCGGAAAAAATATATCGCCAAATTATTTGGCGAACATATTTTATTCGTTTCAAAAATCATGGTTATTTTAACAACTTATATTAAGAGAGCGATGAATTATATGAAACAATATTTCGTACAATACATATTACGAAAATAAACATATGGCATGTATATTTTCGTAGTATATTTTTAATCGCCAAATACAAAAAACGCCAAAGATGACACAGTTTTGAAATTTAAAATTTTGTCAATTTGACAGCAAAATAACTCAATCTAACACAGGGATACGATACCATATCTATACCCAAATACGGGTATTAAAATCGGGAAATAATTTTCCTCGATTTTTAATTATTTTTTACAAAAAATACAATGGACGATTAATATAGGGAATCTTTTTCTTGCATCCACGGACGGTCAGTAACGTGACACTTCGCTTACGTATTTGGAAACAGGATCTTCGACAGTCTTAAAAAAATGTATTTTGGTAAAATGAAGTGAATCGTTATTTACTTCCTCTTACCCATAGGGTCGAGAAAGTATTGTTTTAGGGTCAAATTTTCGAACGTGAGTTTTTGTTATACTTACATGTTCTGTGGTCCCCTGAATACGAAAATCACGTTTTTAGCGAATGGTCTCTGTGTCTGTCTGTCTGTGTGTCTGTTATCAGCATATCTCAAGAACAAATAGTAGCAGAAATTCCAAACTCGGTATTCTAAATGTGTATCATATAGGGATGCTACAGTAAGCTTTTCGTGCAGATGAAGCAAATGGTTCGTGTACAAGGACAGTCAAATACATTACGTCTATGGGGGAAATTGCAGGTAAGTAGAATTTAACATCTATAGACTGCACTAAACCAAATGAAACGAATACATATTTTTTGTAATAGTCAACTGGGAAAAATTTTTTTGTGTATGTAGGAGCCTCGCCTCCCCCCCTGGGGTAGATGTCCTCCCTCGAGTGGAGTAGATTTTCATGATGGGTATCTTTCAAAAGAGCTCACCAATACCTTTAAAACGAATGGTTGAACCATCGATCTACGATAATTTAAAATAAAGTTATTGATTTTTTTCATTTTTAACATTTTTTTTTTTTTTTACTTTAATATTGAGAATAAATTCAACTTTTTTTTGGATATTTAGTGTTATACTATTTCTCTAATATGGAAATCGTCTGTATTATCATACAAGATAACTTTTTTAAATAATAATTTTAATAAATTATTTTTTTAAACTGAATTATTTTTTAATAACCGAATTAAATTCTATATAAATGTAGGTGCATTAATGAAACGGGGGGTTGAGGGGGGCCAGAACTAATTATCATATAAAACTCTTCCGAAGCCTAATTTGAATTGTTTAACATAGGTTTAGATAACAGTATAAACAGATTACTCTTTATCTTACCTCTTAATCTCCAACCTGTACTTATAGCATTAAATTTCAGGGTAAGAGAAAGTCGTGTGAGTGACACACTAGATTATTCTTATTATGAGGACTTTAAATAGAGCACTTAACGGAACACTGGGATGTGTTGTTGCTGTTGTGTTTTCGGGCCTACATTTTTTGTCAAACAGCAGTTTTTTTATTGTCATTCATATTTATTGATCGGGTAGATTTTTTTTAATTTCAGAACGAAAATTATAAAATATCGAAACACATTTGATTTATAAACAAAAACTGAAACTACATTTAAATGATCACGTGGCAATCTTCATGATCTAAACATTGTTTTCAAGATTTATCGTTCACATTCCGTCATTTTTGACGGGGTTATATACTAGTAAATAAATAAATAAATAAAAATAAGATAAAGTAAGTATTTCAAATATTTTGTTGTTGTTGTTGTTACGCAAAATGAAAGATATAAACAATAAAAATTATGCATATTACTTCAACATAGTAAGTGGTGATACTCTAGTGTACCGTTGGTACAAAAAAGTCGAAAGAAGATCAGAAACGTAAAAAATAAATAAATAAAAAATAAAAATAAATGAAAATGAATTTCTTTATATTTTAAACATACATACCTTTAGTTTTCTAAGATTGATGGTAGAATCTAAAAGTAATTATTACACGGTATTAATATATGTCACAAGTATTTTTATAGCACAGGTATTAGTTTGTCAAGAACTGTGGCAGCATGCTAAAAATCCCTTTCTTTGACAAAGATGATTCTCATGTAGTGTGTAATGCCATTGTATGAGATTAAAGTATTATTTCCAAAAGTCCTGTGGAAGTCTCCTTGTTGTGACTCAAAAAGTCTGTATGTCTGTGTGTCTGTTTGTACCTCGATAGCGGCCGCAAAAAATATCTGATTGACTGTTTATGGTTCGTGTACAGGGACACACCAAAGTATCTCTTACCATTACGGTCTATGGAAAGAATTTGTGTGTACTGCAATAGCGGCTGTAAAAATTACCCGATTGACTTGCAAATTTGTTCACGTGTCAATGAGCTATATAGAATTAGCTATATGTATTTTTGTTTGTATATTGTTTATAGTTTGTACACAGGCACTCACCAAAGTATTTCGTATCTTACGAATTATAAACAGAATTTTGTTTAATCGCAGCTAACATGGTTACACTGAGTTCATTATAATTAAATTAACTTACATTCTTAAAATGCTTAAAATAATATTTCTTCTGTAGAAAAAGGTGTGCATAGATTTAATAATTATTTACAGGATCGCACAAAAGAATTCATATAACGTTATACAATCATTCAAATAATGTCAATTTTTATAGACATACTTGTGGGATACTTGGAATTTGCGGTATTGTTTTGATTTGTGTATATAATAATTGTGATTCTTGTATAGGGACATACAAAAGAATTTTGTTCCATTACGGTCTATAGATGAACTTCTTTCAAGTGCATTTTAAGAAGGTTACATTCCATTCACCATAACGAAATTGACATACGTCATTAAAATATTTAAAAGCATGTTTTTTGGGGGGGTTAATGGTAGACTTAGAATTAGCAATTAGTTTACAGAGCTATACAAAAGAATTTTGATACTTTATGGAATCATTTGACATCAAATTTGGCGCAATTATTTAAGAGTTATAAGGAAATATATATAGACATACATACAGTCGGTAAAAAAAATGTCCGAACACTAGCAAAAATTCCTATGTAAAAAAAGTACACTTCATACGGTTTTGTTAAATAAACACCTGTCGAATCACGTTCTTAGTCAGAGTAAGAACATGATTCGATAAGGATTTATTGTGTTCGGACACTTTTGTTACCGACTGTACAGATAGATATAAAAGGAATTCAAGGAAATCAGTAGTCTCCTCAGAAATTTATATGGTTTTATAATGAGTTAATCATATAAATGTGTGTGTATGCGCATTTATATTTTTGACTATTCTTTTCTTTTTAGTTAAATTTTCCATTTCTTCATGCGAAATTTTTCTTTTCCTTCTGTGCAATGTTTGAAAAGTTTTCTTATATATATATATATATATATATATATATATGTATGTATAAATATTTAATATAATGGAATAGATAAAAATGATTTGCTCAGTAATGCAAATGGGACACCAAAGCTCCTAATCTGCACATCCATCAATATTCGTTCGATCATTAGAAATATCTTTCACATTCCCTCCATGGAATGAATTTTAAAGACTTCTAATCAAAAATTCGAAAATCGGACTTCGAACTACTGTTTTGTCATCGGGTTGTGAGCTATAGTAAATGTTTCAAATGTCTAGCTAGTAAGGAAGATAATTAAAAATAGATTGCAAGATTTAACAAGATATATATAGGGAGAGTGTGAACTAATAGTAAAAACTGAAAAACAGCAAAACGTGTAGGACCTTAAAGTGTGAAGAAACACCAAAATAGGGGTATGTGGTCTATAAGAAGTATTTTTGAAAATATGTTTAATATCTACAAACTTCACAAAATATAATGAAATTAATACGCATAATATAATTGCATATAAGCATGTATACTAAAAAATGGAATTTGATTAGCATTAATGTTTATAAATAGTCTCTAACAGTGAATTAAGTTGAAACATGGTTAGTTTACAAATTCACACAAAGCCCCATCTTATATCGATCATTACCTGCATTTTTGTTGTCTATTATTTTCACTGTTTCACATTTAATTACGTAGTTATAGTTATTGTAATATGCAAGTTCTTTTTTTCTTCTTTTTCATGTTTTTGTAATCGATAGTCATATTTTCGTGTTTGTTAACTTCATTAAGGTGGTTTGGTTTTATTGGTGACTTTATTTAGTAGTTAGTTTATTGTTTCTTATAATAGTGGATTGCTCTGTTGGCAATTTTATTTTCCTCTGGGTCATTCTTATATATATTCGACAGAAATATTATTGAAGTATACGTCCACACTTTTCATTCATTTTTTTTTTTTTTTTTTTAGTTTGATCGCTAATTTTACCATGTTTTTATTAACTTCTATTCTTGTGTGTTTGTTTGTCCGGTACAAATCTTGCAATCGAATTTTAACTAACTTCCCTACTAGCTAGACATTTGAAACTTTCACAGTAGCTCAGAACCCGGTGACAACACAATACTTCGAAGTCAGATTTTCGAATTTTTTATTAGTTTTCTTATAACCAATTAAAATATGAAAATAATAACATCCTAATAGCAATAAAAATAACCATTAAAATATTAGCTATAATTTAATTGTTGCCAAAAAAAAAAAAAAAAAATGACGAGCTCATTTTCTTTTAACCTAAAAATAAATAATGGAACGTGAACATTAAAAAATTGTAAAAAGTTAAATTATGCATCTCACGAAAATAGACGTCATTATCACTTTAAAAATTTTATGCACACTGATAAGATCTCTATGATTCATCAGAAAATTTAAAACATGGTACATAAAAAGTTTTTTTTTTTTTTTTTTTTTTTTTTTTTTATAATTATTCAATTCCTACTATAACTTCCCACTCTCCCTATATATATTTATATATTTTGTTCAATTTTCCAATAATTAATAAAATACTTTTTATTCATCCACTCAAGTTAAAATACATTTTTTTAAACTTGTAGTGGATGATACTTGATGTTAATACAGTTTTTTTCAAATATTTGTAATTATTTAATAAAAAATAATTAAAATAATGTTTTTCTTTGTTGACCTAAGTAGGAATTGACTTAATTATATATATATATATATATATATATATATATATATATATATATATATATATATTACTTGTTTTATGGTGATTTATGTATGTATGCGTTTACGTATGTGCATATGCATGTGAGTTAACACGATAGCCTCTAAAGGGTTTGTTCGAATGAGCTAAAAGTTGGTACATAAGTTATAGGTCACAGTAGCACGAATCCCATTCATTTTAGTGAATCTAGCACTTATAGCTTTTTTTACAGGGACATAAAGAAAAATTCTTTATCATAAAAATTAATTTTTTTAAGGGCTCAAATTTTTAAAGTGTTCTAGCGTCTAAATACCTTATTCAATGGAGCTGAAAATTTATACGCAAGCTATATTTCCCCGTTGCACGAATCCCATAGATTTTGGTGAGTCTAGCACTACAAATTTTTACAGGGACACAACGAAAATTTACATCATTATGATCTATGGGCTCAAATTATTTGAAGGACAATAGCGTTAAATAAGCAACATACTATATAGAGAAAAATACTCAAACATACTATTATAACCTTCTCTTCTCTTTGTTTCATTTATTTATACAACCATTAATTATTTAATGTTCGGAAAGTCGAGTGAACCCACCAGTATATATAAAAGGTTAATTTTTATCGGTAACGTTTATCTGATCTCAGGTACAAAGTCGCGTCAAAAATTCAGATGCGTTACATTTCTCAGAAATCATTAATTCAGCTTTATCTAATTAAATTAAAAATTACACATTATTATTATCATTATTATTACTTTTTAATTTTTTAAATCAAAAATATAATATTAAAAAAATAAATAAAATGCAATATATATATATATATATATATATATATATATATATATATTTTCTGTGGCCTCAGTCACTCTTGATTAAAATCATGATAATTTTATAGATTTTTCTTATGATATAATTTACAAAAAAAAAAAAAAAAAAAAGTTTATAAATCCACATTCTTTTTTAAGTCCATACCTTTAGGTCTTATGAGATTCTGTAAAATAAGATTTTATATGTACATCACAACCTGTTATAGAGATGAATCGAGAAAAGTCAGGTTCAGACCAACCCTACCAGCGACCCTGTGAGAAGAAGGTCCCGGTCGGTCAGTCACTGACTGCAGGCTGTTTTTTCGACGTTTCTACTAATTTGACCGTTTTTAAAGCAGCTATCTATAGAATGAAGATGCTTTACGACGGAATGTTGCTAGCTGCTTTTGTTGCTGAGGGCATCAAACAATCTGAAAAACAAAGAAAGTTTTAGGAAAATTTATGTATTTGGAGATAATAAGGAATCGGTAATGAAATTGAGGAAAAAATGTAATAAATCTAGAAAAAAACTAGTTGACATAGATGTACTCTACTTAATTCTCTAACCGTATATTTGGTCTACCTTTTCAGAAATTTCTACTAGAGGGGATACCACATTCATCTTAGTAGAAATTAATTCTGTTGATTACTCGACAAGGCCGCAGACTGAAATACCTATCCACTAGGCTACCCTACCTCCACTTCCATACATTTACCTTATCCTAATTTGTTGTTTAACTTCTTCACACCTTAATGTTTTAACATTCATTGGTTTCGCAGCGAAACCAAACATGTGACATCATTTAACAATTTTTATGCAGCAGTTTTATTATTATTATTATTTCCCCCTTGTTTTAATCAGGTTTTAAACTTTTGTTCCTTTTCTGTTCTGTAGATAGCAGCAATATTTAAAAATTTAACAAATAGTGCTTCAAAAGAAGCTAAATGCATAAGTCACTTCAAGTTTCTTAGTGTGCGCGAGTGTGAATTGCTGGTTTGATGATGCACTCATGTCTAGTTTTTTTCATTTAATGAAGAGCTGGACTGTTATTTTCACCCGAAACAACTTTTACGAGTTTTTGTAGTCGATAATGTTTACTTACAAAGTGTTTTATATATTAAATTAAATATTATTTGAATTTAATAAGGTTAACTTATAGGTGTTTCAAACCAAAAATTTCTCGAAAAAGAACAATGCTAATTTTTATATTTTTTAAATATTTATGATCAGCTATGTGTCTAGAAGCCATTTTTAAAATTAGTTTAGTATTTTTTAAAATAAATTAAGTAGTGAACGTGGGTTAAGCTGCATATGTGTATTTAGCAAAATTAAACATAATTTATACGTCTCATTAATATAGTAAAAACAATGTAACATTTAAAATGGGAAAAAAAAAAATACAAAAATTTAAAACTTTAAAAATACATTTTAATTAAAAACATTAAAACACAAGACAGACGTTTCGGCTAGAACACTAGCCCTCCTCAGTGTCAAACATACAAGCACAACATTTACAAAAATTCATAATACATCATAGCAAGATTAAAGATTCAGGAGGAATAGCTTTAGCCTCATTCAAGGCAGAATGTTGCATTTTAGTAAAAGCTCCCTCTAGAAAAATAGGGGATTCATAAATAATTCTATTAGAAGCTAAAATTTTAAAGTTTTCAAAATCCGGAATATGATCACTATTGAGAGAATGGATTACGACAGGATGGATTAAAACAGGAGATTTAAAATCAAAACTCATGGCTTTGATTTTTTGGATCACGGAAGGTATGGCTTGGAAATTTGTAATATTACCTTCACACTATACGAATTTATGATTATATTTAGTCTTTTATTTGTTTTCTGCATTTTCACTTGGCACTTTCACTCCGACCTTTCAATATATATACATTTTTGAAGTGAAAACGTCTTTAGGCGCGTTGTGCACTTTTTGGGTGAACAAAAATCATGGAACTCGCGTCATCGTCACCGAACGCTTTCCATGAGCTATATGTATACTATACTATGCATATATGTACATAGATATACCTCCGTGCATCATTAGTATACATTATATATATACAAAGAGTATATCTCTCTACATATATATCCATATAGGTAGCGCACGGCGCGGCATGCCTCATCTTATACTATTAAGTGAGCAATATTTGTATATTTCACTGTTCTCGAAAACGGTAGCTCGGACAGTCACGAGATTTAACACAAAGGTGCCCCCCGAAAGGTCATTGTGCACATCGAAGTCAGATTTTCGAATTTTTGATTAGTTTTTTCTCAATTAATTAAAATGTGAAAATAATAACCTTCTAATTTATGATAAGTAAGCCATTTAAATTTTAACATTTTATCCATAATTTAATTGTTGCCAATTTTTTTTTCGACAAAATAATAATAATTTAAAAAAAAAAAAAAAAAAAAAAAAAAAAAACGTACATTTATTTAAAATGAGGAAAATAAATCAGAAAGATTAGAAAATAAATTAGAAATATCAGTCGCATCGTCACAAATAAGATACCAAATGAAAGGGAAAATTTTTGTAAATCCGATGCATTAAACAGCTTATCAATCGGACAATTAGATTTTTTAAAATTAACTAAAGTATGAATTTTAGGTGGCAACAGCAGAAGATTGTATGGAAACCGTTAGGAGGAAAAAAAAAATGAAAAGTCTGCTTCACATTAAGTCACATGATTTTTAAGTGGGATTAAAAATTGCAGTTTTCAAATTCTTTTAAATTTTCTCTCACGAACACAAAAATATAATATACAGCCTGTACCCCACAAGACCAACTTGCATTTCAAATTTCATCAATTATTTTGGTTAATAAACAAAAGTTATTATTATCATTATTATTATTTTTTTTTTCAAATTAAGTTTTAGTCTATCTTTGAAAAGATCTATGTGATCATAGATATAATAATATATATAGATCTATCATCCCCATATTATCGTGCAAAGATTTTTGATGCCGAAAAAAAAAGCTTTGGAATCAGCCATTAAGTGGTATTGAAGGAAAAGAGGAAAAAAAAGAAGAATGAATTTGAAACTATATCTGGAGCTTTTCACTCACCTTTAGTAAATAAATTATTCATGAATTTTATTTGCTAAAATATTCGTGTGTATTCACTCGGGGAAAGACTGACATATTTTTGGTAAAATCGCCGTCTTTTCCCGAGTGAAAAGGAATCACTTTTTTCTCCCCAATGATCAATCTGTATATTTTTACTATATCTATGTATGTGATACGATACATTAATAATTTGGGTTTTAAAAGTTTTTTTAAATAGATTATTTAAACTCTATGAACCATATTTTTATTTTATCAGTTTCATTAGCAGATCCTGCTGGGCGATTTTTTAAATTTTGGTGTTGAAGTACACCGAACGTTTTTCGAGAAGAAGTTTACTATAGCAAGAGCCATTTTAATCTAAGTAGCGCACGCATCTAATATATAAAAACACAAATGATTTATTTTTACACAAAATTTACAGAACAAATGCAGTTTTAAAGATAGGAAATTTATTTCAACAAGCACTATTTTAAACCTAAAAACCATTAAAAATATAAGCAGAATATAAAGGATTCTTATGTATAAACAAAAAAGAGTCTGATAAAATTATTAGCAAAATAATCTTCCCCTTTTAATACAAAAAAAAAAAAAAAAATATCCATCGCTAATATGGCGACAAAAATTCAAAAGCCGCCAATGGAGCGACATAATAAAGTTGTGTAACACGATAATGTTTACCTATTTATTTATTTTTTTATATAATAATCACTATGCTAATTTATCATACAAACAAATGAGCCTCTGTGTGTTACTGCACTTGCACTCTGTCGAACAGAAATATTTGAAAAATTCAAATTAATATTTAAGTAAATAAATAAAAATATGTTTAATGGGAAATATATATAACCATAAAAAGATTAGTTGTCTAAAATACGGCAGAAATAGCGCTCATAGCATACTGTTACAAGGGATTAAGTCTTATTGTTACAATGGATTAAGTCTAAAATGGTGACAAAAGTTCAAAAGCCGCCAAAGAGAACTATATTAAGGCTGTACTATCAGGTTTACAACCCATGAATTATATATAAACACAAAAAATTAATTGTCTCATGCGACAGACGTAGCCGGTCACAGCACATTGTAATATTTGGCGTGAAATTGCTGTCATTTAATGGTTGATTGGATAAACAAAATAAACATATGAAATAACGTAAAAGCAACTATTATGTTGTCTAAACCCAGTTACATTTGAGTCCAGTCCGAGTTATATGTGAACAACACGTATAGAGTTGTTCACATGTAACTGGGATTCAAATATAAAAGGGAAACTCCATTTTTTTTCGATACTATCTATTTCGAAACTGTTATATAATAAGCACCTAAATGGAAGCTCATTGGTAAACTATTGTCACAGGTAACAGGGACAAGCGCCCGAGTTGCAGTGGATGACCAAATCGCTGCCGAATGCAGCAGGGACCTGGAGCGAGCTTTTGAACAATTTCAGTAATTTATTTTATTTTATTTTTATAAAGCTGTATAGAAAAGAGTTTCCTTTAAATTTAGTGGCCAGCAAAGCGGGCAAAACCTGCTAGTATACATATATATGTGTAAAATGTATACTAATACGAGTAGTATACTGGCTACTGGCATCTGTCTCTTTCTAGTTCTATACTCTATGCATATATGTACTTTTTCCACAGTATATACATAGTTCACAAAGTACAAGCACGTGTTTTTATACAGACTGTTTTATTCTTCTTTTTGCTTTCGATATAAATTTTCAAATAAATAATTTAAAAAAAAGAGAGAAAATTATTTTAGTCATATTACAATATTTTTACCTAATATAAGGCTTAGTTCATTTAATTTGGGTAGCTACAAATATTGTGCCGAATCCTATAATACAGATCATAAACACTTATTTACAAACCAATAAATAATTCGAAAATAATAATCTAATAGCTCGACGATACAATTCACAAGTTCCTTAGTTTTCACTTCTGTCGGCAGTCCCCAAAGACTGTTTTTAGTTTTTTTTTTTTTTTTACATGAATATAATATAAGTTATAATAGAAATGTATGAGAACGAATGTATGATGCGGAAACTGAGCAGAGTCCACTATGCAGATTTGTCCAATTTCCCATATGCAAACAATTTAATTAGAGAGCTCAGTCGGAGAATCCTGTATCCTGTATGCATAGATATAGTAATAAGACATAGATTGATCATTGGAGGGGGAAAAGTGATACCTTTTTACTCGGGAAGAAACGGCTATTTTACTCTCTTATGAATGTATTTTCCCGAGTGAATATACACGGTAATACACACAGGTAATTTAGCAAATAAAATTTATGAACTAAAAGAGAATGAAAAACTCCAGATACCCCTTTTATTTCTTTCTTTTAACTTTCCTTTCCTTTTTTTTTTTTTTTTTTTACTGTACTCTAGTATACTCATGTCGGCACAAAACAGTCTTTCTTTCGACATTTATTATTATTATACTTTTTTTAGATAAAAATCGTCTGCATTCATAATGAAAAATTATTTTAATAAATTCTAATTTAATAAATTATTTGTATGGCGTAAATTTGTATAGGATTACATATGGAAGAAAGTCTTATGGTGGACACAACATACTGGTTATATATTAAAACTTCCGCGACTATTAACTATATTTAAAAGAATTTTGAGTATTCCATATTACTTACAAATATAAAATTTTAATATATATTAAAATTTTAAAAAAGTATTCCATTAAATATGAAGACAGTAGTTATTTCATAATAATAACAAAGCAACTGATTTATAAAAATTATATTTTACATAAATTACTTGAATATAACTTATTTATGAAAACTTATCTCATTTCTTTTCGTATATTTATTTTAACACTTAAAAGCCGCGCAATATTTCGGCATTTTCAAAATTCATTACCATTCTATTCTATTATTATTTTCAAGTTTTAACTCTCTAATGGCTGATGCCAAAAAATTTTTTCGGCATCAAAAATCTTTGCTCGTTAACATGGGGATGATAGATCTACATAAATTACTATATCTATGCCTTTATGACCCTCAACGTGCCCACCCATCGAGATAAAGATACGGGTGTCGGGGCACTGATGAACCACGTCCGAAAGTCAAGTCCAGAGAGAGGTATGAAAAAGTCAAGAAACGAAAAACAAGATCCGGCTTTTTTCGCATGACATGACAGACTCCGTCATTATCGGAGACGTTTAACGAAGCTTAAAGCGATCTTAAAAAGGCGAAAGTGCGTCAGGTAAGGTAAGACTCGTGGACTGTAACAATTTTAGTTTTATGGTGAACTAACTGAAATAGAAATGCCCCGTATTCCCGAGCTCATCTGAATTAAGGCTCCTATATATACGAGCTGGCGCATCAGACATTTTGTTGCCTTAGGGTTGCCACATGTACCCAGTGCGTTTCTCTGATAAACAAACCAAAAACATTTTTTTTTTTTTTAATTGTTTTACGTTACTTTAGAGTAACTTGTTTTATTATATTTCATAATTTTAGATAAGTAAACTATGATTTGGAAGTTTGTTTAGCGATAAACTGCTATAATCATTCAAGAAGTGAATATAAAGTGTTCACAGACCTTCTATTACTCTGTATTTGAGTTTTGGCTACATTTTGTAAAAGAAACAGAAACCGCCCTAACAACACATTGTGCATCCATAGGATATCCTCAGAATAAAATGATATCCTGAGAAGGTACTGTGAAAAAAATGCGTTTTTAGGAATATTATTGTTGCTTATTGCTCTTATATTGACCGGATTAGCTTCAGATCAAGATTTCTTAAAATCATTAGAGAAGCGATAAGGACGCCAAGCGGGAATGCTGTCCTCTTCGGAGGCAAAAAAATAGCGGTGATGCGCCGGCCTATTATTTTATTTAGGGGCTCTAATCTGAATTGCCCATCTGCGCAGCACTAATGCGACGTAAAACCCGACCAACCAACCCGAGCTCATCTGAAAAGTAGAGGATTGGGGATGAGGGTGGAGTGATTCAATAAAGATAACAGACAATAAAATTAAAAATAAATTATTAAAAAATAAATTAATTAAAAACGAAGCCTATTTTCGTTTTTCAATTCCTACTATTAGTTCACACTCTCCCTATATATATATGTTGTACAAATCTTGCAATCGATTTTTAACTAACTTCCCGACTAGCTAGAAATTTGAAACTTTCAGGATTGCCCAGAACACGGTGACAACACAATACTTCGAAGTCCGATTTTCGAATTTTTTATTAGTTTTTTTATACTTAATTAAAATATGAAAATAATAACATCCTAATAGCGTTATATTGCCATTAAAATATTAGCTATAATTTAATTGTTGGCAAAAAAAAAAAAAGAATTACGAGTTGATTTTCTTTCGACATAAAAATAAATACATTTAATTCAACGTGAGCGTTAAAAAATTATAAAAAGTTAAATTATGCATCTCACAAATGGACATCATGTCACTTTAAAAATTTTATGCACATTGATAAGAAAGAGCTCTAGGATTCATCAGAAAGTTTAAAACATGGTATATAAAAAGTTTATTTTTTTTAAATCTTATAATTATTTTTCTTTTCTTCTTCTTTTCTAATTCAAAATTATAAAAAAAAAAAAAAAAAAAAAAAAAAAAAAAATCTATAATGTTTGCAAGTAGGAATTGACATTAAAAGATTTTCTTTTATATTACTTGTTTAAGTAATACAATAAAATTCTGTACAAAAAGAATTTAATTTTGGACACCAGGATTTTTTTTTTTTTTTTTTACTTTCATCCTGTTCTTCTATAAAAAGGCATGTGCTGCTTTCCTTAGCAACGGCTACTATATTTATTTCTTTAAAAAAAAATTTCATACTATTTCGCTCAATTTCATTATAAATATTTTAAAACTTGATGCTATAATAAAAAAAAAGAAATCGGATAAAATCTTTTTTAATTTGTCTAGATGTATAAAAAACGCTGAAAAAAAAAGTTTTAATTATTTATTTATCTCCTATATTATTAAAATCTGTACGCGTGTGTGTGTCTGTGAGAAACAGCTTGAAACAGAAAAGGCTCCGCCGCTAAAGGTCGCACGGACTTCGAACAGGTACCGTCGGACAGAGAAATTATCGCAGATCTGGGTTATCTAATTTGCTAAACGATGCGACTCTAATTAGCGGAGATATTAATTAAAATGTCGACCATTGTCTAACGAAAAAACGATTCGAAATCGCAGCCGACCGCCATTTCGTTAAGGAACAGCCTACCTGAAAAGAAAAAGCAAAGAGAAAAAATTTCGTGGGTTTTTGTAAAGCGATCGCTTCCGATCTGTTGGAAATATCGAAAATACACCTGTACGACGAGAAAGAGCATTTATTACCGATTCTTACGGTACATTTTTTTTTTTTTTTTTTTTTTAAATATGGATTTTTTATATTTTTAAAAAAAGTTTTGAAAAGGCTCGAAAATTTCGTTTTTTCGCGATCGTCTTTTTTGAAACGCCCTGTACGACCGGGTAACTATTCCATTTCTTAACAACTGGTATATAAAGAAAGGCCATTTAATCCTCTTTCGAACCATATAAACATTTTTACAAAATACGGATTAGCGATCCATATTTTTAGATTTTACGAAAGATCGATTTTTTCACAAAACATTTTATAACTGAAAAGCGTTTAGAGATAAATCATTTTTTTTTTTTTTTTTTTTTTCGTATATAGATCTCGCTTTCATAATTCAATTTCCAAAAGATTGAGAGAAAATTTCAAAAACTGAATGAGTTATAATTTTTTTTATTTTACGCTTGAAAACTGTGCCTTTCCTTTCGTAATGATTTTCAGAATTCCATTGCCGTGTGTCGTTTCCATGGGAACCACTTCAAGGAAGTGAGATGTCTGCTCGGAAGCGAAAAAAAAAAAAAAAAACACCTGTCGTTGATAATCGGGTGTATTTTAAGTGGTATAAAAAATTTTATTCTAATACGCGTATTTCAATTTCTAATTATGATTGTTTTCTTTTGCATCTCAGCTAATTGAGTTAGACCGTTCAAAATTGGTATACGTAGGTTAATTAGGAGGGGCTGAAAGGGTGGGGAAGAAATAGGTGTATACCGCGCGCGAGATTTCACCCGATTTACACGTTTTGAGGTGTCCTGATTAGGTTTTTTTTTTTCAATATTTCAATTTCTAATTATGATTAAATTATTTTTTATGCATCATTCGAAAGATATTTTAAAGTTCTTTTTTTTTTTTATTTAAAGTTTTCAACAGATTTACACGTTTTGAGGTGTCCTGAATTAGTTTTCTTTTGTACCTCAGCTACTAATTAAAATAATTTCATAAGTAATACATCATTAGAAAGCTTTTTTGAATTGGAATCGAACAGTGGAATACAGAAATTTGTACCACCAGATGGCGCTGTAATATTTTCAAATTTCAATATTTCAATTTATAATTATGATTAAATTATTTTTAATACATCATTCGAAAGATATTTTAAAGTTCTTTTAAATTATCGAAATTTTTCACCAGATTTACACGTTTTGAGGTGTCCTGAATCAATTTTCTTTTATGGCGCTGTAATATTTTGAAATTTCAATATTTCAATTTCTAATTATGATTAAATTATTTTTTATACATCATTCGAAAGCTATTTTAAAGTTCTTTTAAATTATGAAAAGTTTTCACCAGATTTACACGTTTGGAGGTGTCCTGAATCAGTTTTCTTTTATGGCGCTGTAATATTTTCAAATTTCAATATTTCAATTTCTAATTATGATTAATTTTTTTTAATACATCATTCGAAAGATATTTTAAATTTCTTTTATATTATCGAAAGTTTTCACCAGATTTACACGTTTTGAGATGTCCTGAATCGGTTTTCTTTTGTATCTCTGCTACTATTTAAAATAATTTCATAAGTAATACATCATTAGAAAGCTTTTTTTTATTTGGAATCGAACAATGGAATACAGAAATTTCTACAGCCAGATGGCGCTGTAATATTTTCAAATTTCAATATTTCAATTTCTAATTATGATTAAATCATTTTTAATGCATCATTCGAAAGATATTTTAAAGTACTTTTATATTATCGAAAGTTTTCACCAGATTTACACGTTTTGGGGTGTCCTGATTACGTTTTCTTTTGTATCTCAGCTAATTGAGTTAGATCGTTCAAAATTGGTATACGTAGGTTAATTAAGAGGGCCTGAAAGGGTGGGGAAGAAATAGGCGTGCACCGCGCGCGTATCCCCGAACTTGTGCGCGCGCACGGGACTACGCTGCTGAAGGCAGTGGGGACCCGTCCCGACTTTTTAACCAATGAGAATTGATTTTTTTGATTTTCTTCTCTTAAGGATAAATATTTGTTTTGAGCAGGAATATGTGCATGCACCGCGCGTATACCTTCACACGTGCGCGCGCATGGTTCTGCGCTTCCGAAGGAAGTGGGGACCCGGTATGAGTTTTTACCCGATCAGAAATGATTTTTTGTTTAGGGGGCACGAAAGGTCAGGGAAGGAATAGGCGCGCGCAGCGCGTGTATACCTTTACTTGTGCGCGCGCAGCGCGCAAGGGACTGCGTTGCCGAAGGCAGCGGGGACCCGGTCCGACTTTGTACCCGATGAGAAATGATTTTTTAAATTTTCTTTTCTTAAGAATAAAAATTTGACTTGAGAAGGAATATGTGCGCGCAGCGCACGTATACCTCCTTACGTGCGTGCGCAGCGCGCATGGGTCTGCGCTGCCGAAGGCAGTGGGGACCCGGTGTGAGTTTTTACCCGATCAGAAATGATTTTTTTTAGGGGGCACGAAGGGACAGGGAAGGAATACGCGCGCGCAGCGCGTGTATCCCGTATGTTGTGCGCGCACGGGACTGCGCTACCGAAGGCAGTGGGGACCCGAGCCGACTTTTTATCCAATCAGAAATGATTTTTTTTTTAACTTTCTTTTCTTAACACTAAAAGTTACTGTTAGTGATTCATTAATTATAGTGATTGAGAGATTTTGAGAATTCAGTCATTATAGTGATTCATTTAAAAATACTGACCCGCTAGCGGGCGAAGCTCGCTAGTTTTTGCATTAAAATGTGAAGTTGTGTAAAATTTCTTCTGCACGTTTTCTCTCAATTTTTAATATATTTTTTAACTTGTTGCCAAAGGAACAAATTAATAATAAAAAAATGCTTTTAAGGGCCCTCTGCACTCACCGCCGCCGGAAGCCGAAGCTAATGTCATTCTATGGGGAATTTTTCTTTACAAATAACTTATTAACTAATACATATTTTTAAATTCTGTTTTCACATTCTCAAAATTCCCAGCTGTTAAATTGACGGACTTTTTTTTTTTAATTATTTTTTTAATTTTTTATATTTTATTTTGAAGCTGCAAAATACGAATTTTTCGTATGTGATTTTTTTTTTTTTTTCATTTTGAAATTTCAAAATAAAATATTAAAAATTAAAATAAAAAATACATTTTCAAAAAAGGTCCGTCCATTTAACATCTGGGAATTTTCTGAATGTGAAGACAGAATTTAAAAATATGCATTAGTTAATAAGTTATTTGTAAAGAAAATGTCCTCATAAAATAACATTGGTTCGGGTTTCCGGCGACGGTAAGTGAAGAGGGTCGTTAAGTGGTATATTTTGCCTGAAAGCATTAGTCCTGTTGTCCTAAAAACATAGATCTACAATAATAATAATAATGCATGAAGTCTTTTGACTGATTTTTATCAGAGTTTTATTCACTGAAACTTTTCATAGACAATCGGATTGCAAATAATGGACTAAACTATTTTTCACTCGTTCTTACAGTAAAATGTTTAAACTTTAGTGCATGTTAAACAGTAAGTGATTCTTTCACATAGAATGGTATTTAAAAAAAATAATAATAACAGATAAAATGTTGAAATTTATTTCTATCATTTTGTTTTCTCAACATTTTCTAAATAATGGTAAACTTCGCTGGTCACTATACTTAAAGGGGACTAATGTACAAGTTGTACCTGACGGGACTAAAGTGAAAGTTGTACCTCAAGGGACTGATGTGAAAGTTTTACCTCAAGGGACTAATGTGCAAGTTGCTCCGAACGAACAAACTATTTCTTTCAACGAAAATGTCTACTAACCCTGGACGATAGGTCTAATATATCGTATCCTGTTATATATCGTATTGATCGTAATATAACTCAATACTTATTTCGCTTCCTTCTTCGACTCGTTTTAATACGCATTTTTTATATGCATGAGCAGCCCCCGAAAACAAAAACATTAAATTCATTTTTTTACTTATTTTTATTTCATATTATTTCACGCGCAATTTTTATTTCCTAATTCAAAATTATTAAAAAAAAAAACTTTTCCGATATCGCTTGTAACGATACTGATTATTATTAATTTTCTTTTTCTTTCAATAATAATAATAATAATAAAATTAAAAAAAAAAAAAAAAAGATTTTCACGAAATTCTGGCAAAAGCATTATTTAGTTTAGGACGGAGGACTATTAGTTTTTTTTTTTTTTTTTTTTTTTTTCCCAATTATAACATCGCTTTCAAATTATTCAATTATATTTTCGATAAATTTTAGATTTCGATAAATGTCCAACTATCGAAAAATGATTTCGACAAATGTCCAACTATCGATAAGGACAACGCAAAAATCGCTGTCTGAGACTAATAGGCCCTCAGTCCTAATAAAAACTGTAGTCCTTTTTCCCTAGCAGAGTCGGTTCAAGGCCACGAAATTTCTCTCTTCTGCAGAGAGGGAGATCACGTGCTAGGCGAGATCACGCAAAAATCCCAGATTGAGACTAATAGGCCCTCAGTCCTAAAAATGTGATGGCCACAACTTACTGGTTTTCTATTCGCAGTTCAGAAAAGAAACATATCTTACTAATATAAATTCCTAACAGGAAAAAAAAATATATACATATATATATATATATATTTCATATAATTTTGCGCAAATTCACGCAATACAAATATTTTATTAAATTATTATTTATTAAAATTATTTTCCATGATGAGTGCAAGCGATTTTTATCTCAGAGAATCGTTTATTGGTTCGGGAGGTACAGCATCCTCAAAATTTGTCATACACACACACAGAGACAGATATTTTATAAGAAGCAGTCAAGCCGTATTCAGAACATCTCAAAACATGTAAATGTATCGAAAACTGGAATTCGAAAATTTTCAATAATCCAATACTTTCTTCTTATACACATAGAAGAAAATAAAAATAACAACCACTTGAGTTTTTATTTAAATTAGCATAGCAACCGTTGATGACCTTTGGAAAGTCTTCAGTGCAATTAGTTTAAATAGTCCTGTCGTACTAAATTAAATTCTATAACTGAGAGGATTTTTTAATACTTTCCAACAAGGTTGAAAAATGTTAATGACTTCAGTTTGTCTGTCTGTCCGTTTGTAAAACCTGTTGTTTCTAAAAGCCAAATTTTAATCACTTTACTTTGCACAAATCTTAAGGAAATTGAAATATGTTATTCATATGCACAAAATAATGCTTTCTACAGAATGTAGTATGATTAGTATTAGATTTACAGGACCACACAAAAATATTCAGTTGCATTGAGAGCTTTTATTGGAAATTTGCTGGAATCGAATTTTCGTTTCCATTAAGCGATTTAACACTTTTTAATCATTTTTAAGTGTGAATAGGATTTCAATTTGTGTATCTGTCTGTCCGACTGTCCATCTGTCTATTTGTCCGTCTGTCCACCCCTGGCGTCTGTAAATATTTTCAGAATTTTTAAAAATATGTGTGTGTTATTCAAATTCAGTATGGAATGTTCCCTATTTAAAATGTCATTAATAGGTCTTGTGCAACAACTGGTTTGTGTACAGAGGGACACCCCCCAAAAATACCAATGCATTGCATTTTAAGACAGACATTTTTTTAATTACATTTAAATAACTTTCTACTGCAAAAATCATAAAGAAATTGACATTTATTGTTAATATGCTAAAATAATGTTTTGTATAGAAAATTATTTTGTTAACCTTCAGATTTACAGGGCTTCACTAAAATATTCAGATAGATTAAGGGCTGAATTAGAATTTAATGGCTACGTTTTATTTTGTGTTTAGCATTTTTAACACTTTCTAAGAATGTTTAAGAATGATTAGGAATTCAATTAGTCTATCTGCATGTCTTTCAGAACTATTGTTTGTCCGTTGTGTGATTACGTAGCCAAAGAACGTTGAAAGCAGTGATGCCAGATGGTCGAAAATTATTTCCCCAAACAGGTCTACAAATTTCCCCAAATCAGGGTTTTTTTTCCGAAAAAAATCCCCAACTCGATTTCTACCAAAAAGGGAATATAAAAAAAATTAAAAAAAAAAATATATATATATATATATATATATGACGCAGATTTAAGTGAATTTAAGCTCAGATTTTTCCCCAAATGAAGGTAGTTTTTGAAAAAAATCCCCAAATAGCAATAAAGCTATTGAAAATCCCTAGTCGTAGGGATAAATTATTACGTTGCCAACATTGACAGAAAGTTCAAGAACCCCCCAGATTTGTCCCCAAAAAAGTCCCCACAAACATTTCCCAAAATTGTCTCCAGAAGCCTCAAAAATCCCCAAAATGGGGACAAAATCCCCAATCTGGCATCACTGGTTGAAAGTTATAGGATACAACAATTACGTACAGTTGGAAAGTGTTAATAATCAATGCGTACAGCATGATTTTTCTTTCTTTATTTACTTGATTAGCCTCATATATGCTTCTGATTCTTTTTCTCCCGAAAAAAAGCTCGTCAGAATTTTAATGGAGACGTTGTTTAAATAGAAAACTTTCATTTATTTTAGGAACAATTCGTATAATCTCATTGAACTCTAATTAAGATAAGTACTTAAGTTTAAACTGTTATTTTAACTGGATGGAAAGGTTAAGTCAACAACCGGGATGCAGGATTATGTTTAATTTCCCATCGTGTTATTGTACTAACATGTAATTTATCCAAGACTCAAAATGAATGAAAATAGTTTTAAAAGCTAAAAAATGCACTCATGTATGCAACTGATAGCGTGGGAGAGCTAGTTTTTTTTAGAAAAAATACAAAATAATTTTGAAAGTAATTGAATAGGCTATCAAGTTATTCGTCCTGATGATAAGAGAAGAAAAGCTATTGGCTTTATGGGAAGGTATCCATTGTATTAACAAAGTTTAGTTTGAAAAACAATTTGATTACTTGTTCTACAGAGGCTGTTCGCACATTTTTTAGACGATTTTGATGGAGTGTACTGAAGCAATTTCTCTCATATTTCGTGTTTTATTTGTTCAGTTTGATAGCCCTTGTTCTTAACTAACATTCTACATCATAATTTCTATGATAATAATGCTTTTTATAATATCGGAAGAGGTATATTTTTCTACTCCTCTTGAACGGCTTTCCAGAGTCCACAAAGCGTTGTAGGTCGGTGTTTGGATAATGTTGATTTTAAGAGTCGAAGAACACAAAAACCCAACAGTGATACATAAGAAGATTTAGCAGGAATGTCAGTGAAGGGTATGGTTTTAATTCCCGTTTTTTGTTCCATTTTTTTTCTAGAAAAGCAATTGCGGTAAGCGATGTGTGGCTGCTTGTTTTGTCTTGATACAGTTCAACGGATTGATAGCATTGTGGATAAAGATCTGGGTTTTCATTTTTAAAAACTGGAATTAAAATATGTTCTTGAGAGTATTTAGAGTTGATTTTGACATATTTGTCACATTTTTTTGCTTTTATCTTGCGCTTGTATGAAAAAACCAGTGGCAATCATAAATCCTTTAGAAAAACTCTCTTTTGATGCTTTGATCCTTGTAGCAAATTTTTTTTTTCTCCACTTTTGTGATAATAAATTGACCTTTTTTTATTGCAACCACTTAAATAGACCCAAGATTCATCTGTTGTTGCAACATTTTTCCATTTTTCTCCTGATAAATGCTTTTCATAACGATTTCACTAAAAACTCTCTTTGGAAAGAGTGGAAACCTATCCTTCCATCCACTGCCATTTTAAAAGCGCATTTTTGCATCTAAACAAAAATTCTAAATATCAGAAGATAAATAAAACTTCAAAAATATAACTGTTGTGAAAATAAAATTCTCCATGCAAACGATTTTTTCTTACTGCGAAATAAAATCGTCTAAAAAATGTGCGGAACAGCCTGTATTCAATCGGTCGCCATTTTGAAACTAATTGGCATAAATGGCCTTTGCTCAGTTTCTCATCATATACTTTTCCTCCTACATTTCTGGCCATACATTCTCAGAAATAATATACTCAATTTTAACGATTCAGACATCCTCAGGCTTAATTTCTTTGTTTTTGATAACCGTTTCGTCATGCGATCACGTGATTGTTGAGGAAACGTGAACTCTCAAATTTTTGACGAAACTGTTTACTCACAATAGCATGTGCTAGCTAGATTTCACTACCGCCATATTGGTTTTTTTTCCTGTGTTATTTCGACTTTACTTAACAGTGACTTTTATTTGTCAGCCTGGTGGTTCGGTCTAGAAATCCTTTAGTAAACCAGAGATAAGACCAGAGCTTAGTGCGCTTGCGCAGTGGACGGGAAAAAAAATGGCAGGCTGATTAAATTTCGTCCAAACAGTGGCAACCTGGATTCCTAACCTCGGCGCATAAGCGCAGTATGGGCTATTTATTTGTATGTTCCATAAGTGTTTTTGTTTGAAGGTGTTCTAGCGCAGTGATCGCCAAGTCTATGTTGGCACTGCAGTCCTTCCCTCAGGCGGTCGAAAGTAGCTTTGAACGAATCAAAATTCATTGCCAGCATTGTCGTATCTCTAGTTTACTGAAGGATTTCTAGTTCGGTCGGTAGGGCGCTGCCCTCTGGATTCCCGGGTTCGAATCGCGGTGCGGGCATGGATGTTTGGGATGTCCTATGTCTACAAAATATTGTGCGCGCTTGTTTCTGTAAATATGGATCAATTGAGACATAAGTCATTGTAGCTATAGGTCTCAAATCTGTCAATAAATGTCCAAATGATTTTTATTTATTTGCTCTGTTTTATTATTTATATTTTCATTAAATATAATTAGGATTTAATGCCTAAAGCAACGAACTTGCAAGTAATTTTATAATTCTGTAATTTGTATTTTATTCTGTATCACGAAACTAGGATGAAAAAATGCATCTTCACCTTTGACGAAATTCGTATGTTCAAACAAGTGACGAAAGTACTTTTCTCAATTTGACGAAGTATTCGCTCGGAGTATTTCCCTGGAAACGGTTTCGTCAAAATTAAAGAAAATTTCGTGAAATTTGAGTATCCATTTCTGAGAATCATGCTTATATTCGTTGTTAGAGAAATGAAACTCTCGGCACGGTCACATAATAATATACCCCACCTACTAGGCTACCATAACTCACTTCGATACATTTATTTATTTTAATTTGTTGTTTAATTTTATTAGTGTCAAAGTAGTTTTTTCAGTTTTCATGCAAATAAATAGTATTTTCGATGCAATATTCACCATAATGCAAGTTTATGTGGAATATTGCCTTATTCTGCCATATTAAAAAAAAAAAAAAAAAAAAAAAATCGCAAATTTTTAATAACTTACTAAATTTTCAGAATGGAATAAGTATAGTTAATGACGTTTTTTGCAATATTATAAATAATATTTTAAAACTTGTCCGATATTTTTACGATGAAAAAAAAAAGAAATCATATAAGGTTTATGCAAAAATCTCCCTTATTCTTCAATGCTAAGAAAATCTTAATTTTTTAACAACTTACGAAGTTTTTATATTAGAATATTGAAAACATATAGGGTTTTTGCTAGTTCCTAAAGTAATATTTTAGAACAGGCCCAACTTCTCTGTGATCATTTATTCTTCAGATATCGTGTACACAAGCTAATAAAGTAACAAATTGATACGCTACAGACGGACACAACACCGGTTTTGTCATTTTCGGATTCCTCAAACGTCAAAACGTGAAAAAACATCAAAAACCGAGGTCAAAAAGTTTCATGCTCCCACCATACCTATATTATGAAGGGAACTAATAAGATGGCAGATTAAGTTGATAATTAAACTTGGTTGAAACGTATGAGGTACGTACATACAAAATTTTATGCATATCTGTTCATAAATACGTTTTTTATGTGTGTTATAAAATTTGAAGTGACCATGATTTAAAACAAAAGTTGTCGAATCGAGTTTTTAAATCATTATATATCGAGTTTAAAGCAAATCAGTTAATAAATACTTTTTTATGTGAGTTTGAAATTTTTGAGTGGTCGCCATTTGGAAATAAAATTATAGTAGAACAAATATAACAAACACCATGCATAATAATAATAATAATAATGACATTTTCCGGTACTGTAAATAAGAGATATTTTCAAATAGGTTTGTCCTCGATAGTATAGGCAAACGCTCAAGAATTCTAATAGAGGTCTCTAGAATTCGCTTTCGAAGGGAACAAGAAAAATTTTTATAAGAAATTTATAAGGATGACATGGAACTATTTTTTCTGGAGCCACAATTTAGATTCTAGATGTCAGTTATAGAATTTTTTCTCAGCCTTATACTCATAGCTCGGTAATCTATAGGAATTTAGAAAAGGACCACCTATTCGTTCTGAAAGCGGAAAATATATATATATATATATATATATATATATATATATATATATATATTTTTTTTTTTTTTTTTCTCTCAGTGTTGGTCGAGAGAAAAACGAAAGGTTCACTTTGGTACTTTCTACATCAAATTATGGTGCAGTTTCTAAAAGAAAATCCCCAATATCCTATTTTATTTGTTTTTATTAAGGTAATCTACATAAAATAGACGATTGACTAAGAGGTGCAAATATTATGTATGGGTTAAAAACCGAAGTAAAATTGAATTTTTTAAGAAAATGTGACGTGATAGAAATTTTTCTTTATGCTTTTTGAAATCAGCACCAGAAAATACATAAAATTCAGCTATCAATTTCCTTGTGTTTTTTTTTTTTAAATCAGCACCAGAAAATACATAAAATTCAGCTATCAGTTTCCTTGTGTTTTTTTTTTAAATCAGCACCAGAAAATACATAAAATTCAGCTATCAATTTCCTTGTGTTTTTTTTTAAATCAGCACCAGAAAATGCATAAAATTCAGCTATCAATTTCCTTGTGTTTTTTTTTTAAATCAGCACTAGAAAATACATAAAATTCAGCTATCAATTTCCTTGTGTGTTTTTTTTTTAATCAGCACCAGAAAATACATAAAATTTAGCTATCAGTTTCCTTGTGCTTTTTTGAAATCAGCACCAGAAAATACACAAAATTCAGCTATCAATTTCCTTGGTTTTTTTTTAAAATCAGCACCAGAAAATACATAAAATTCAGCTATCAATTTCCTTGTGTTTTTTTAAATCGCACCAGAAAATACATAAAATTCAGCTATCAATTTCCTTGTGTTTTTTTTTTTTTTTTTTTTTTTTTTTAATCAGCACCAAAAAATACATAAAATTCAGCTATCAATTTCCTTGTCTTGTTTTCATCACAAGCCTGTGCAATTTGTATAATGAGACGCTGATGAAAATTATACACTGGTGGACAAAATTAAAGCAACAACCTGTTTACTCGTTCTCGTCTTTTGCACATAATTTTTAAACAAATAAACGTATGAACATAAAATTTGGATGGCCTGTTCATTATCATATAATTAACCGAATTTTATGTAACTTGAGCACAAGTAATAATTTTTAAGCTATAAATATTCATTTTTCTCTCAAAAGTACAGTCGGTAACAAAAGTCTCCGAACACCAGCAAAAATTTCTGTATAAAAAAAGTACACTTAATACAGTTTTAATAAATAAATCCTTGTCGAATCCTATTCTTAGTCAGTCTGAAAACAGGATTCGACAATGATTTATTTAACAAAACTGTATTAAGTGTACTTTTTTTATATAGGAATTTTTGCTGGTGTTCGGAGACCTTTGTTACCGACTGTAAGCTTTGGAAAAAATGAAAAATTTTAAGAATTTTAGAAAGAACACTTAATGAAATGTGGTGTTAAGGATGCATTAGAGATGGGTAAAGACGCACATGTCTCGAAATGTTAAACTAAATCTCGATTTTTCTTTCTGTATTAACTTTTCTTTTACTTTTATAATGGACTTTAAAAAAAAAATACAATTAAAAATTTATAAACTATGAGCATCACCAGAATAATAAAAATGTCGATAAATAGTTCTGTAATGAACATCTTATTCAATTTTCATGTTTGTACGTATATATTTTTAAAATAGCTATTCACATGCGAAAAAAAGAAGAAGAAATAAGAAACAGAAAAGTGAATACAGATAGAAAGGTTTTGGTTGTAGTATAACATATGGATGCGTGTGTATCTTCACCTATCTATGTAAGGCATCCTTATGACCACTTTTCATTCAGTGTTCTTTCCTAAAATTATTGAAATTTTTCATTTTTTCCAAAGCTTACTTTTGAGAGAAAAATGAATATTTATTAGCTTAACAATTATTCTTATGCTGAAGTTACATAAAATTCGGTTAATAATATGATAACGAACTGGCCATCCAAATTTTATGTTCATATTTTTATTATTATTATTTTTTTAATTATGTGCAAAAGAAGAAAACGAGAAAACATGTTGTTGCTTTAATTTTGTCCACCAGTGAAAATGTGAGGTATAACATGTTCTTTACACTACTAAAGTTTCAAGATGGTTCCTATAGAACCACTCTAGATACTTGACAAAGCGTCTAAGTTTGAAAGAGTCTAAATACTTATTATGGTAGATAGTGTATAAGTTACACTGTTAAAAATTTCGACAGAAAACTCTGTGTAATCTATTATCTTAAGTCTTACGTAAAATTACAAAGAAAAATAAACGGAGATGTTAAAAAACTTATTTTATACAGTCACTCTAATAACTAATATTAATTTAAATAATTATTGTTGTGAATATATTTCGAACTTAGAATGCTTTTTCTAAAGGTGAAACAGTCATTTTTAATTTGGATTAAAAAATTAAATACTAAAATTAGGTAAAAATACAGAATAAAGATTGAGAATCTCGATTATTCACTTTTAACTAAGAATTACTGTATTTACAGAGACTCCGGATAAATATTTACATTAAATTTACAGAAATTTTTAACAATGTAAGGCGGGGGGAGTAATTTTTACAATAAAATTTATTTTATGTACCAATCTTATAAAAATAAGATTGTAAAAATTCCCAAATCTGTAATAATTCCTACCAGTATAATTAGGGGAAACTATACCCTAGAGCCAGTTCTTACCGCAGTTTGTAAGCAAATTACATATTTTCTTATATTACGTTGTTATCAATCACGGATGAAAATTAAAGGAAATAATTGAATCTTCCTTTATTCCAAACAAACTGGTGATATGCGTGAGATCCGATTTTCATTCAAAGAAAAAAAAATATGCCGACCACAAAATCTACTTCCACGAACAACAGATAATAAGAAGGCAGAAGACAATAATTTTCTTTTCAAAACTGGCTGTTTGAGAAAGAAAAATAGTTTTTCTTCCTCATGTAATCATCACTTCAACTTAACACACTTCCTGTAATTTTGGTGCCGATATTTTTAATGGATAATCATGCATATCAAATAGTGAACAGTAGTTAGGTTAAATCGAAACCTTTTGTATGCCGTCTGTTAAAATTCAAAAATAAAAGACTTGTTGAAAATTTTTTTGCTACAGATTGATTATCGGTTATCTTTTTTTGTGCTTATGATTTGTTAAAGTTCATTTTTACACTCTATAACAAAAAAAGTGCGCACGAAGAAGAAGTGGGGACAAAAATTGGTAGATGGGGTGGAATGGGCGGTCCGAATGGGACAAAGCTTGGTAGATGTGATGTATATGTGGATAAAAACAATTGATTACTGTTTCAGAAAATTTTAATCATTTAATCATGAGAAAGTCAATAACGCATTGGTCCACTTCTGGCCCTTCTGTACGCAGTTATTCGGCTTGGCATTAATTGATAGAGTTGGCAGAGTGGCTCCTGTATAAAGTATCGTGCCAAATTCTGTCCAATTGGTGAGTTAGATTGGTAAAATCCCGAGTTGGTTGTAGGTCTCTTTTTATGATGCTCCATACGTCCTCAGTGGAAGAGAGATCCTGGGACTGAGCTCAACCCCATTTCACTGAGCAGCCTATTAAGGGTCTTTGAAGTCACTGAAAGACCAGTTGCACGTAGGATCGACGATAATGATGAATTGGAGCTTGATTCCATCGAAACCTGTATGTATGTCAATTTGTGTCCAGTTTGCATTACTCCTTCTTGGTGAGTCACTTTTTTTGTTATAGAGTATATCATTTTGTATTGACCGCCCAATTTTCTCCTTTTATTAAAATAAGGATAAATAAATAAATAAATAGAATAAAATAAAATAAATAAATGTTTAATACAAAACTTTGAATAAACACCATAACATATAAGAACTCGCAACAATTGTTTCGGGTCGAAATAAAACACGATCTTTCGTCAGGCGGATAAAGTAGGCACGAGTGCTGGAAAAAAAAAAAAAAAAAAGTGGCAACGCACCATGTCTGTTTGCAGCACTCGTGCTTCTTATTCTGCTGACGAAGGATCATGTTTTCTTTCGACCCGAAACAATTGTTGCGAGTGCTTATATTTTATGGCGTTTATTCAAAGTTTTGTACCCTTTACTTTTAAAACTTCATTGCCTCACGATTGCTCTGGTAAAATACCAAATCGCTCTGATGGGTAGTTTTAAAATTATAGAGATTTGAAATCGTATCTTTGATTATAATCACCCTCTTGTTCGATTTATAATTATTAAGTGGAAATATAAACTTTTATATGAAAACTTCAATAGTACCAAGTCCCCTTAAATATGTTAGAAAGTTTTTATAAAGTAAGCAAACTGTTTGATTTTTATTTCTTTTTTATGTTAAAGTTCTTTCACAACAATTTATGTATTAACCCTGTATTTCCCTTTCTTCTTTATCAGTATCATGTGGAACATATTCCTGCTGTCTCTCCTGCTATGCATCACCCTAACTCTGTCTCAAGAAATCAGGGCTGATCCGGCACCTATCATCTATCCGGGACAAGTCAACATCGGCCTGGTTTCTAACGTCCATGGTCCGGCCACGAACGACTCAGACGGGTGCGGACCGCTCAGACCCGAGGCAGTTCAGCGAGCCATGGCAGCTGTGTGGGCTGCCCATCAAGCTAATTTTAAGAAAGACGATCCCCAAGAGTTAAATATTGGTAATTAATTTTAACTACAGAGTGAAAAAAAATAATAATAATAATCTGGTGTGACATTCACACAACTTCCTATTACCCTGAAATTGAATACTATAAATGCAGATTGGAGATTAAGGGGTAAGATAACGAGTTCTGTTGCATAAACCTGCGTTAAGAACAAATCAAATTAGGTACCGTAACAGCTTTATTTGACGAATAATTTTGTGTGTGTGTGTGGGGGGGGGGGGTACTAAAAGTATTGAGCAAATTATATGATAACCCGAAACAAATGTTGTGTAAATTCAAAAAAATATAACAGATAGAATGAACAAAATTTCATTTCTTCTCAAAATAAAAGCTTGTAAGGGGTTTCACTCACATTTTTATTTTGATTCAAACAATGCCCAATGGTAATACAGTGTTCGCTGGTTGTAAATGAATATTCATAAAACTCCCTATCATCTTCCGTCTTCTTTTTGAGAAGAACTGTAATTCTGTTCTTTCTGTCTCTCATAACTTTTTGAATTTACACGATATTTGTTTGAGGTTTTCATATAAGTTACTCAATACTTTTGATTATTAAATTATGCAAATGAATTTTTTTTTAAGCTGGCACATGCGCTGTTAAAAATCATTTAGTAAAAAATGCTCATATTTTGCAAAGTATTTATCATATTTGCATTCTGACTACAGTATGCTTTATCTAATGTAGCATGCCAAATTTCCTAAAAATGGCTTTGCACTGGATCTACTGTTATAATTAAAAAGTGTTTTTTTTTTTTTTTTTTTCAATATTAATAAAAGAAAAAACAGTTATCATGAATATATGTGGTACACTGAGAAAAAAAATATACCGCCTTTCTCTAGAATGAATAAGTGGCCATTTTCTAAATCCCTTAACTAGAAAGATAGATTTCCAAGCTATGCACATAAGGCACGCCAATAAACTGAATAGACGAAATGATCGAGAATTTCTAGTGTACACATTTCTAGAGGGTGAAACAATAGTCTGAATGCTCTAAATATTCCGAATCATTTATATTGCGAGAAATTCTCGCTTGATTTTCTAGAATTTGGTCATAAACCAAGATTATAGTTGCAGAAATCCGCCTCTTGTAGTCTCATTTATTTACAGAGATTTTTAAATAACTTTTCTTACGAGACTATAGGCAAACGCTCTAGAATTCTAATAGAGGCTTCTAGAACTCGCTTTCGAAAGGGACTAGAATTTGTAAGGATAACATGGAACTATTTTTTCTAGAGCCACAATTTAGATTCTAGATATCAGTTACAGAATTTTTTCTCAGTGTAGCCTCATAAAAATGTAGACAGATAATGAGAAAAATCCTCATAATCACATGCTACAGCCAAAACACAGTTCAAGCCTTACATTTTACAGGATGATCCAAAACATTTTGACTTTTCTTTAATTTTTTACTGGTCCCCTTTTCCTCTTCAGATCACAACTTTTGCTGAAATATATATGGTACAACATGTTCTTTACACTACCAAAGTTTCAAGATGATTCCTAAAGAACTTTTCTAGATATCTGACAAAACGTCTAAATTCAAAAGTGTAATAAGAATACTATTTATTCTCATCTGATTCATTTAAAAAATAAATAAATAAATAAGAATTGATTAAAAAAAATTTTGTTTGTAATTCAATGGCATTTCATCAAAAAAAGGTATAATAATTATAACATTTAGCTTTAACAATAATAACAGTACATAATACAAATTATATAAATCAGGTTCTTATTGAATTCACTATAAGATCACCATGGTCCTGTGACTACTTGAAAAAAAAAAATAAAAAAAAATAAATAAATAAATAATTATTCAAAAAATTTCACTTTGTCATTCAGTCACGTTTCATATATATATATATATATATATATATACACACACTGCATAAAAAAAGTAGACGGACACTTCTTTACAATTTTTTAAAAACCCGTCTTTGTTTAATAGGAAATGTTAATTAAAATTCTTTAACATGTTTATACTTATCAATCTTCATATTTTTGACAGACAAATAAAAATATTCAATTTTTTATAACTTTAATGTAGAGAAATGTAGAAAAGGGAAAAGATATACATTTCCACAATATATTTTTTTAAAAAAAGTAGACGGACACTGGTCAAAAACTGCAATTATCTAAGTGGGTGTTTCTTGCGGAATACCAGTTTTGCATGTACATGTACATTTGGCATTTTGCCAATTGCTAACGTGCTTGACAAGATGGTTTTACGTAGTTAAATTTCTTGGAGATGAATGCGCCATGCCACGAGGAATTCCTCTAACTGATTACCAGAAAGGACAGATTATAGCGCTGAAAAAAGTTAAAAAAGGAGTCAGAGAAATTAGTAGGATACTTCTAATAAGCAAAAGTAGCATCAGCGATTTTCTACGTGCTCCTGAAGCCCATGGCGTAAGGAAAAAGTGTGGCCAGACAAAGAAACTTTCGCTTAGAGACCAAAGAAAAATTTTACTGAGCCGAAAAAAGCTGGAGCATCAATTCCCAGAGTTCGAATAAGCACAGGAATTACTAACATAACTTCTCAGACAATTTATAACTACATTAAGCACTCAGAGCTCTTTCAATATAAGAAGAGAAAACATCATCCATGCTGGAAAGATCACCACATGACAGAACGCCTACAGTGGACTCAAAACCATATGTATTGGACTACAGAATGGATATCTGTAGTTTTTTCAGATGAGAAAAAATTTAATTTAGACGGCCCAGATGGATATCAATATTATTGGCACCGTTTGGAGAAAGAAGACGAAGTTTACTCTACTCGGCAAGTTGGTGGTGGTGGCGTGATGGTGTGGCTTGCTGTTGGCTATGGTGGAAGGGCAAATTTAGTGTTCCTATGTAAAAAGCAGACTCACAAAGATTATATTGAAACACTAAGCAGTGAGATTTTGCCATTTGCGTGTGATCTTGGAGGAGAAAACTGGATTTTCCAACAAGATGGAGCGCCAATACACACCGCTAACAACGTTAAAAAATGGTTTCATGAGAACAACTTCAATGTTTTTACCCTGGCCAGCCAAGAGACCGGATATGAATCCTGTAGAAAACATTTGGGCTATACTTTTTCATAAAATTTATGAGGGTGGACGCCAGTATGAATCAATTCACCAGCTCAAAGAAGCTCTTACAAACATTTGGGAAATTTTCTGTCAAAAAAAATTCAGAATCTCATTGATTCGATGCCTAACAGAGTATATGAACTTATTAAAGCAAATGGGAGACGAACCCCTTACTAAAAACGTTTTATTTTAGAGATACAAGATGTGTCCGTCTACTTTTTTTAAGAAAAATTACAGTGCAAATATGCACCATTTTTGTTTCCTGAATTTTTCCACTACATAATTCAAAAGGATTGAATCTATATCCATAAAACAATAATATATGATGTCTCAAGAATATAATTATATTAGAGAAATGAACCTAATATCTCTAATTAATGAAATAAACGGCTTTAAAGTATTGCAAGTAAGTGTCCGTCTACTTTTTTTATGCAGTGTATATATATATATATATATACACTGCATAAATATATATATATATATATACACACATAAACTCTACATTTTTATAACAATAACAGTGCCGAAAATGATTTTTATACACTGACGTTCTTTCTGAACTTAATAACAACTTAGGATCATCTGATTAATTAAAGAAAAAAAAAATCACAAATTAATCCAAATATTTCACTTTGTTTTTCAGTCATATTTCATCAAAAGAATTCTGGGGACTACAATTTTTAACTGTTACAATAATTACGTAATTTAAGTTTCATAGGATTACGTTTTTCCTGACCTTTAGTGTTTTTTCATGTTCGTTTGCTTAGATTTAAAAAACAATTAAAAAATTAATAATTTTTTCCCTTTATCATACATTGAAATTTCATGAAAAGAAATGGGGAAACTGTAAACTATTATTTTTATTGCAATAATGATACATTAAAAAAAAAAAAAAAAAAAAAAAAAAATATTTTTCCTGGACTAATAGCAACAGTATGTTCATTTGATTAGTTTTTCAAATAAATTTCAAAAATTGATCAAAAATTCTCGCTTTGTCTATTAATGATATTTAAATATTTAATCCAAACAGATCTGGGAATAATTTTAATCTTTTGTAACAATAATGGTACATAAAATAAATTTTATAAAATTCTGTTATTCCAGAACTTAAAATATTAGCATCATACTCCTATGATTAGTTTTACAAAATTATTGTAATAATTGATTAGAAAATTTTCAATTTAACATTCAATGAGATTTTATCAAAAGAGATATGGGAGCTATAATCTTTAATCTTTATAATACTACTATTAATAATCATCCATAGCATACATTTTATAAAATTATATTCTTCCTGAATATGTAAAAACAACATGCGTATCTGATTAATTAAAAAAAAAAAAAAAAAAAAAAAAAAAAACGCTATGTCGTTAAATGACATTTTATCAAAAGAGATCTTGGAACTATAATTTTTAGTTTTTATAATAATTATGATTCATAACATAATTTTATAATTTTTTTTTTCTTTTAAAGTTACGTTAATGAATAATAATAGTAATAATAATAATTTTATGATTATTATTATTATTTTATTTTTGAATTTCAAAAATTTTTTCACTTTATCATTCAACGACAATAACAATAATGGTACATAGAATAAATTTTATATGTTTTCTCCTGAAAACTTGCATTAACAACATCATGTTCATCTGATTTGTTCATCAGAAAAATTGCAAAAATTGACCAAATATTTTCACTTTGTCCAATAAAACTTCATTGAGAGCTGGGAAATACAATCATTAACTTTTATAACAATAACTATACATAAAACAAATTTTGCAAAATTATGTTATTTCTAAGTTTATACCAACAACAGCATACTAATCTGGTTAGTTTTTTAAAATTAATATTAGTGTTAATATTAATATTAATATTAATAAAAATAGTTTTTTTTCCTTTGGCGTTATATGACATTATTTTCTTCAAAATGATCTGAAACTACAACCTTTAACCCTTTGACGTTCATTGGTTTCGCAGCGAAACCAATCATTTGACATAATTTAAGAATTTTTATGCAGCACTTTTTTAACATTTCCCCTCTTGTTTTAAGCAGGTTTTAAACTTTTGTTCCTTTTCTGTCGGTAGATATCAGCACTATTCCAAAATTTAACAAATAATGCTTCAAAGGAGGTTAAATGCATAAGTCACTTGAAGTTTCTTTGTGTGCGCGAGTGCGAATTGCTGGTTTGATGATGCACTCCTGTATAGTTTTTTTTTTTTTTTTTTTTTTTTTTTTTCAGTTAATGAAGAACTGGACTATTATTTTCACCTGAAACAATTTTCACGAGTTTTTGTAGTTGATAATGTTTACTTACAAGGTGTTTTATTTATTAAATTAAATATTATTTGAATTTAGTAAGGTTAACTTATAGATGTTTCAAACAAAAATTTCTCAAAAAGGAACAATGTTATTTTTTTATTTTTTAAATATTTATGATCAGCTGTGCGTCTAAAAGCTATTTTTTAAATTAGTTTAGTAATTTTTAAAATAAATTAAGTAGTGAACGTTAAAGGGTTAATTTACATAAATAATAGTTTATATCAGTAAACTTCATAACATTACGTCTTTTCTGAAGAACTTATAATAACAACATCATGATCGCTTGAATAGTTTTGCAAAAAAAAATTTCAAAAACTGATTACTAATTTTTCATTTTGTTATACAGTGACATTTAATCAAAAGACATGTTTAATCTTTAACTTTTATAATAATAATGATACATAAAATTACTTTCTTCCTGGATTTAATATAACAATGTTATTTTCATCCGATTAACATTTTCTTTTTTTTCTTTTTTTATAAATCTACGGTAACAGAATCAGCGGAGCAACTGCTTTATGTGAATTTAAGTATTTAAGTGTGAAAGAACAAGTTTTTTGACAAAGCGTACACCAAGAAAAATCTATGTAATATTTCTCTATCGTAGACCAGTTTCAATTATTTTTTGTCGAGACGATACGATACGCGAGGATTAAAAAAATAATAATATTTATACATGGATAATATTTAAGCACGCGGACTTAGCTCAATGGACTCATAAGAAAAAATGTCGACATTTGTCTGATGAGATTATTTTACGAAAAAAAGTATTTTTAACAGTTGTTTCTTCAGAATCTTTGCAAGCGTCATTTTAAACCTAACGATATTTTAAAGATATATACCGAATATGAACTTTTGTGTCATAAATTGACTAAAAAACACAATCATAAAAAATATAATCAAAATAAGAATTGGTTTAATTTATTTTATTTATTTATTTTATATACATATATATTCTTTTTAACAAAAAGAATATACCAAAATTAATGAAAAGTCATCGCCAACATGGCGACAAAAATTTAAAAGGGGTCGTGGGAGTCCTCTATTAAAACTGTAATGCCTGTGGAAGTATGAAAATTGGGTCGTGAACCATGAATTTTATTTGGAAACCTTTCTTTGAATGATTTTGGTTTCACTATTGTACAATATTAATTTGGTTTTAATGATAATTTGGCTTCTGGTAAATTAAAATTTTAATTAGGTGGTGAAATCGGTATAACATTTATGAGTTTCAAATTTTGAAGGTAAATAAGAAAATAAATAAAAGGCTAATATTTCGCACGGGTTTGATAGTGATAAAATAATATTCTTTCTTAGAAAGAATTTAATTTAGGATTCGAATTCTACTTCTGACATAGGATTTTCCTCTTTATAAACTCTTAGCTTCTACAAGAGATTTCAAAGTAAGGTCAAAGCTGCCAATCCTGGCGATTTTCTAGAAAAACTATTCCAATACAAATATTTTTGCTTTTTTTCATAACTATAAAGTTAAATTAAACAAAGATAACTATATAGGGTAGGTTCTCCAGTGATTGGCATGCTCCAGTCATTGACATCTATTCCGAAATAATTAATAAATAAGAAAAATCATAAAATCATATATTTTACATATAAGAATTTTAACATTTTATGTCAAACACTGGAGCATGGGGTGCTAATAACTGGTAAAATGAATCACTAGCAGTGTCAAACACTGGAACGTAGGGTGCCAATTACTAATAAAAGGAAAATCTGGCAGTGTCAATGACTGGAACACTAGGTGGGTGTCCAATAAAAATTCATAAAAAAAATAATAATTTTTATCAAATGTATATATTTTAACATATATGTGGTTCTGAATGTCTTTCATGCCATATGCATTAACTTAAGATTTCTAAAAATATTTTCTGATGACTAGAACATTAAAAACATCAGAGATTGCTCTAAAAGTGTCAATCACTGGCGCACTTACCATATATATATATATATATATATATTTTTTTTTTTTTTTTTTTTTTTTTTTTTTTTTTTTTAACAGTGCTAGGTAATTTGAAAACTTCGGAGCTAAGCATGGAGGTCTGTTGTAAATGGTAACGATTTTTTTTTTTTTTTTTTTTTTAACAGTGTTAGGTAATTTGAAAACTTGGGAGCTAAGCATGGAGGTCTGTTGTAAATGGTAACGATTTTTTTTTTTTTTTTTTTCCTCTGACTGAAAGAAATAGGACTCCGGCTTTAAAAATGATTAAACAAAAAAAAAAAAAAAAAAAAAAAAATTCACTCTGTCATTCAATGATATTTTATTAGAAGAAATGTGGAATCTACAATCATTATCATGTATAATAATAGTGGCACATAAAGAGAAATCTTATTTAAAAAAAAACGTTCTTCCTGATCTTAACATATAATAACAGCATCAGGTTCAACTGATTATTATTTCCCCTTCTCTTTTTTCTATACAGGTATCTACATCTTCGACACTTGTGGCCGAGAAGATGTGTCCGAAAGGCAGGTCTACAGGCTACTGGGTCACGTGGGCCACGTTCAAACGACGGACTGCTCGGAGAAGAGAATTCCAGCCTTGTTCGGTAGGTACAACTATCCATTTATTTTTATTAATATTATTATTGTTTAAGGCCGTATAAAAATCGGGCAAATTTCTTGTTATATTACGTGAAGCTTTTCCATAAAAAGCATCACCTATCTTTGCCGGCAGCGAAACCTCCATGTCATTCTAAGGAAAATTTTTATGTAAAAATTACTTATTACTCAATGTTTTATTTTTTTTTATACACTTTCTTCTATATATGTATATAAGAAGAAGGTATTAAATTTGTGAAAATTTTCCACTTCCGGTTTTAAATGTGGGTTTAAATGTTTTGATATGTCTTGAACACGATTTGACCATTTTTAAAAAAATCCCTGTCTGTCTCTGCGTGAGTTAAGCTGTGTGTATCATAAATTTTGTGGATAGTTATCATCTCATGAACCAAACATGGAATTGGACCTTGACTTAAACTGATGCTGATTACATTTTGAGATCAATCGTTCAACAGGTGACGCGATCATCCTTAACGCAATTATTACTTTCAGAATTTTTAATATGGCAGTATAAAACAAATTTTCGTATAAATGCACACAATGAAAGTTATTTGTAATAAATTATTGTAAAATTAGTATCAATTATCGATAACAGTAGTAATAAACTTGGGGAAAACTTCTGTGCATGTAAAAGCATCGCTCCTCCCCCCCCCCCCCCGTCTGTCCCTGGGGAAGAACTACAGAAGTACATTCCAGGCTGCTGTAAATTTTCAATGTGGAGATCTTTCAAAAGAACTCGTCAATGCCTTTCAAACGAATGGTCGAACTATAAGTCTGAGGTAATTTAAATCAAAGTTACAGAAAATTTAAAACAAGGTTTAACTTAGTTATTTTAAACAAAGTTTTAAAAAATACAGGGAGGGGGGAACAGATTTGCCACTCTCCCCATGTAAGATTAAAATTATTCTCAAGCTTTTTTAAGGAGTAATTTTGTTCTTATTTAATCGTAGTTAAATATTGAAGGAAATTATTCTACAAAAAAATTGGAGTAAAAAAAAAAGACGGACACTAATAATGCTCAAGAATTAATTAGAAATATTAGCAACTTTAAGGTGAGCGCCTGACAAAAGCCCCTGGCGCATTTTAAACTTCAATATAATTTCAAGTAACTGACATACGAGAGTGCATTTACAATACCACGCTTCTTACAATGAAAAGTTCAAGTTTAGAATATAAAAAAAGTATTTCCGAATTTTCCCATTAGATGGCGCTACTTGTTTCTATGTTCGTTATTTATAAAGTATCTTGCATTTGTTATGGCTAATTTGATCTCTAGACTTAGCGTTTCTTCATTTCTTTTGGAGCGACTATATGAATACTATATAATAATAAAAATATTTTTTCTTTTGGAAAACAAGGTTTAATTTAATTGTAGTGAACATTTTGAATCTGAAAACAGAATTTTAAAACGTACAGTGCGAGTCTGACAAAAGTCCCTGATAGATTTTAATATAAAATCAAGTAAGTAGTACGCGGAGTACAGTTTTCAGTATCGTGCTACTTACAATGAAAAGTTCGGTTTAAGGGAAAAAAAATAGTTCCAAAAATTCTCCTTAGATAGCGCTAGTTGTCATTATGTTTGGTAAACATATAGCCTGTCTTGCATCTTTTCATGAGACTATATGAAAGACAAAGTATATGTTTTCCGAGTAATGAAGTATTGAAAATGAACATACTGCATGCAATCCACTCTTTCCACGATAAATGCTGCGAAAACGTGAATTGATTTGGGTTACCATTTGGATGTAATCCAAATACAAAATGGGCATACATATTGAAGTATTCTAATAAATTCACAAAACAAATGCTGTTTTATTGATTGACATTTGTCTATGATGTTTTTCATGTTGTTTTCAGGTACAATGCCATCTATGAGAATAATTTGGAACTAAATTATACTTACAACCAATTTATAATTTTTCTTTTTTCACTAGTTTTTTATTTATTTATTTTCGGCACCATTTTGCTTCTTCTTTTATTATTATTATTATTTTGGATATTTTATTTAATACCTTTTGAACCAATTATCCGATTGAACTAAAAAATTCGTCACTAGATAGTTTTTGTACTGATTAAGAGTGTACTAATTTTTTTAGTGATCTGTTAAAGGGTGAAGCTTTGTATAGAGAACGAAAAATCTGGATAGCTACAATGACAAGCTTTAGTTTTTTGACAGTTTCAGCTCTGTATCTGTACTGATACTGATAAGTATAATTGATTTTTCAGGAGACGAAAAATAAAGTTCAAAAAATTCTGTATAAAAACTCATCCGTTCAATACGTTTTTAACCAGGATATTATCATAATATGAAATTTTGTGAATAATCTACATACACTTAATTTTGAAGTTTGTTTATTTTTAACAGATTTATACCCAAGTTAAAATTCTTGCTGGTATTTGTTTGCTAGTCTAGCATTAAATGCTGTATCCCAGCATGTAAAATAGCATAAAATACCAAAAATATTTGCTGGTTCCACCAAAATTACCAGCAAGTCATGGTGTGTATTGGCACAGTTTATTGCTTGTCCAGCATACATAATCCAGCTTCTGTTGCTTGAATAGTATGTTGCTGGTCCAGCAGTAATTATGACTACTATTTGCTTGAAATTTCTGCTATACTAGCAGTAATTTACAACCAACAGATGCTTTTTTGTTGCTATTTTCTCACTTTTCACTGGCATCTAGCATGCCATGCTATTTCTACTTAAGCTGCCGACATAACATATTACGCTGGCAAGCATAGAAAAGCACATAATAGCTTGTTAAGGTACATACCTCTCCAGGCTTTGGAAAAGCTTAAACAACAAATAAGCATAAAATGCTTGTATATAGCTTGTCGTGCTATTGCTGTGTAAGCTAGCTAATATAGCATTTTATGCTGGCTAGCATTATAAAGCATATAACAGCATGAAAATCTAGCAGACAAAGCAAAACATAGCAATAACTAGCCTATTTTCTTTGCTGGTACTAGCATGGATTTTAACTTGGGTATAGTATTGATTTATATAGTTTTATATAGTTGGTTTTACACCAAACATGAATGCTAAATTTCTGACTTGAATCTATTTTACCAATGTATTTTTTCAAAGACTAAATGACATAGACTTAAATCTTTTATACCAATCGACAGAGAATTTTTTCTGAGTCTGACTATGTACTTAACTCAAAATCGACATTTTTGGACTTAAACCCTTTATACTTATCAGTACAGATATATTTCAAAATAAAATAAAATAATGTTTGCACATTCATTCAAAGTGATAGACCGCAAAATGGTAACAACACAAAATCTCTATCTGAAAGAAATAATACGACCTGTCGCATTACTAAAATAAAATATTATTTTCCTACAAAATAAAGGAATGAATTAATATCGAGGGATAAAATACTTTTCATTCATATTAGACCTCTTCAATGCTTATGTATAGTTTATATTGGTTATAAAAGGGAAAAAAAAAGAAACATTTTTATTTCATTTTATTTATTAATTTGTTTATTTTTATTTTATTATTTATTAATTTACTCTTTTTTTCTCCAGCCGTCATCACAGAAGGTGACACCGATTATTTAAAGATACCTCTGAAGTTCCTACATGCATTCTCTGTTCCTGTGATCTCCACGACTGGGTCACCCCAGCCAGAAACTTTGAGCACAGCCCCGTCAACGGAAGCACTTGCCCGGGTAATGATAAAAATAAAAAGACTCTAACAAACTGAATAATGTCTTACACAGGGCTCAGCGCAATCGTTTTAATGAATACCACTATTTATATAAAGTAATTTTCGTATTTTTTAATCGAAGAAAAATACTGCAAACGATTACTAAATATTTCTATTAAAAAAAAAAAAAAAAAAAAAAACTACATTTAGCCTTGTTTATGATGGCCATTTGTCGATTTAGCTAGAGTCTTTCACCATAAAGTTTTAAAACGGGGGATAAGACGCCGCTGGCGCCACCGAGCGGGACTTTACTAAAGTCAGAATTTTCAAAGATCATAACACGGTGAGTGAACAGGCTGTTTCAGATATTGAAACGGGAAGAGGGCGCCGTAGGCGCTACCGAGCGGGAATTTACTACGGTTAAATTTTTCAATAAAGCTATTTGCACTATATGTCAATAAGCTGTTGTAGGACCTGAAACAGGAAAAAGGCACCGCAGGCGCCACCGAGCGGGAGTTTCGTAAAGTCGGTTTTTCAAGAATCGCGAACCAGCTGGTCGCTGAAGACGGCGAGTAATAAATAATTTTATAATATTAATTATATAAATAATGATAAATTCAAATTGAATAAATTTACAAATAATTGATTTATATATTAATTATTGTATTAGTTATCAGTCTTCAAAACATATCCTTACTCCTACACATTTCATGCAAGTAGCATTAAATACAATTTTAAGAAAAAGGTAAAAAACAAAGTAAACAGTTCGAGTTTGAATAAAATTTAAGAAAATCAGGCAGATAAAATTAATGACATCTTATAACCTGAGACTGAAGATCTAGCTGAAGAAATTCTTTGTTAAAAATACTAAAAATCGGAAGGGGAAAAAAAAAAAAAATGATGAAGAGCTTTTTTTCATGATCTGAGCTACCTACTTGTCGTGTTTTATAGCTCTAATATTCGTGGCCTCACACAGAGAAAAAAAAAGACCGCCTTCATCTAGAATGAATGGCCATTTCCTAAATCCCTTAAGAGCGGACAATACCTAATCTCGCCGGCAGCCTTCGCCCATGTTATTCAATGGGAAAATTTGTTCACATAATTACTCATTACCTAATGAATATTTTTCAATTCTGTTTTCACATTTAGAAAATTCATAAGCGTTAAATTAGTACTTCTTTTCCAAAAATTGATTTTTTAAAATTTTAGTATTTCATTTTGCGACTAGAAAATGAGAAAAATGCATTTTGTGAAAAATCGCATTTTTGAGCTCAAAATTAAAATGTAAAAATTAAAAAAAAAATGAAATTTTCAAAAAGGAGTACTCATTTAACGGTTATGAATTTTCTGACTGCGAAAACAGAATTAAAAAATATTCATTAGGTAATGTGTAATTGTCGCAACAAATTTTCCCATAGAATAACATGGGCGAAGGCTGCCGGCGAGATTAGGTATTGTCCCCTCTTAACTAGAAATATAGATTTTCGAGCTATGCGCATAAGGCACGCCAATAAACTGAATAGACGAAATGGTCGAGAACTTCTAGTCTACATATTTCTAGATGGTAAAACGATATTCTGACTCTTTTGTATAGCGCGAAATTTTCGCTGTTTCTCTAGAATTAGATCATAAACCAAGATTATAGTTGCTGAAACTCGCCTCTTGTGTTCGCATTTATTTGAAGGTAAGTAGTGTAAAAAGGGTGATTCACCTGCAGGGTGGAGGCGCGGAGGCGCGCTGAGGCGCGCGCGCCACCACCCTGTTGGAGCGCACCTCCGCGCCTCCACCCTGCAGGTCAACGCACCCTTTTTACACTACTTAGTCATCATCTTGGATGAGGGGGTGTTGCCACCGGAAGAATAGAAACTTTTAGACCGTTGCCACCGGAAGAATAGAAACTTTGACTATCATCTTGGATGAGGTTTGGTGGTGCCATCTATAGGGAATTTTGAGGAGTTAGATTTATTTTCATAAATTTCGGACTTAGTATTTTTTTTCACAATTTTGGGGACTTCAAAATTTTTTCGAAGTTAGATTTATTTTCATAAATTTTGCACTTAGTAATTTTTTCACAATTTTAGGGACTTCAAAATTTTTTCGAATTTTTTGCAGGGGGATTAGATAACGTCACGATCTTTTGGGACTTTAATATTTAGGTGTTGTCACCGGAAGAATAGAAACTTTTGAAGAGTTGTCATTCGCGGATTATAAATTGATTACAGAATTAAATAGAAATTTTCCTATGTATTTCAGTGAATTTGACAAAATAAAACAAAGGGTTGGTGAGTACTATATAATTAAAAACAGGGTATAGACATTAAAATTTAGATGTTGCCATTGGAAGAGTATAAATAATTTCCGGTGGGACTTAACATTTTCGACTGAATGAAACAATGAATGACTGAAGTTAATTAACATCAGTAACAATTTATGAGTATTTTAGAAACTTAGCATTTTTAGAGATTAAAAATATATTGTGTTAAGATAATAAATAAGGAATTTAAATAGGAGTTCATACTTTTAGTGACATCATTACAAATTTATATTACGAAATTTTTACAGAATTAAATAGAAATTATCGTATTTTGAGGATAAGTGTCATCAGTGGATTAACACACAGATTTAAAAACAAAACAATAATAAATAATTTAAAACACATATTTTTCAATAATGAATGTCATACAATTATATGTATAATTAATTATTTTAAAACAAAAACGATACGCATAAATTTAAAAACAATAATAAATAATTTAAAACACATATTTTTTAATAATGAATATCATGTAATTATACGTATAATTAGTTATTTTAAAACAAAAACGACATTATAAGCAATAAAGTTGTTTAAACTAAACTTTATACACATCATAACTTAATGTTAACACTAAATAAGTTTCACTTTTAAAATTTCTTTAAACTCTAACTTATAAATACTATTAATACAATCGTTAAAATTGAACGCTGAAACAAAGGTAGATGAATTTAACGAATGGTATAGACTTTGATCTTAATATCTGCGCATTACCATTCGGAGATTATAAATTTATTACAGAATAAATAGAAATTTGCCTGTGTATTTCATGGAAGTTGACAAAATAAAACAAAGGGTTCGTGAGTATTATATAATTAAAAACATTGAATGTGAATGGTATAGACTTCGATATTAAAATTTGGGTGTTACCATTGGAAGAGTATAAATAATTTATATGTTATAAATTAAACTGAATACAATAAAAATTATTTAAATTAAACTAAATATAATAAAAATTATATAAATTAAACTTTATATTCTCACTAAATAAGTTTCACACTTATTTAAACTCTAACTTACAATCGTTAAAAATTGAACATATGCACTTTAAAAAATGACTATCATATAAATTTAAAAAAAATTACTATCATATAAAAATATTAATTAAAAAAATGCATACAAAGATATATAGTAAAGTTATAAATTTAAAAAAAAATACTGTCATATGATAATATTAATTAAAAAAAAAATTACTATTATATAATAATATAAATTAAAAAAATTACTTTCATATAATAATATAAATTAAAAAAATTACTTTCATATAATAATATTAATTTAAAAAAAAAATTACTATTATATAATAATATAAATGAAAAAAAATACTTTCATATAATAATATTAATTAAAAAAATGCATACAAAAATATACAGTAAAGTTATAAATAAAAAATAAAATAAATAAAAATAAAAATAAAATAAAAATGACTATCCTATAATAGTATTAATTTAAAAATACATACAATGTTTAAAATCAACAATTAAATTTTATATACATTATAATTAACTAAACTTTATGCTGTTACTATTAAATAAATTTATCCTAACACGAAAACTTTACATAAATTTTATAAGCAAAAAAGCTATAAGTACATGAATATGTTATTTAAATTAAACATTATATTGATACTACACAAATATTATTTAACATTTATTCGAGTTTAACGCTGTAATATAATTTAAACTATCTTAGTTGATTTAAATGAAACAGGTAAATACTTTTAAACTTGAACTAATAAAAATAAGTTCTTTTTATAAAATAATTGATATAAACTATAATAATAAAAAGGATTAGTTATATTTAAAAACTATCAGTTACTAAAAGTTATTTTATATTAAACATTTCGAAATAAATTGCATAAAAATTCATTGCATCATTTTAAATGAAAATAAACAGTTTCCTTAAAAACAGATAATACGGAATATTCTATGAGTCAGTTATCACCTGCAACGAAAACCCCTACAGCTGATGAATCATATGTTATATACGCTGAAGAATTGTGCCTAATAGACTATCTCATATAAAGATTAAGTTAAAATCATTAAAACAATACAGCGAATAATTTGGAAAATGCAATAATTTTTTCACAAAGCATATCATACAATGAGTTTAAGCGATTATCACCTATCTATCACTTAAACGGTATTGAAATAAATAAATACATATAAAAGTAAGTTAAAAAATAAAAATTTCGTTTGTGAAAGGAGTTTTATATATTGCAAAAATTAGTTTTACTCAAATAATTTCTAAACATACACAAGTTAAATGGAAACTTTTCTAGGTTTCATTTAAGCAAAAATTTTCCATGTGTGAAAGTAGTTTTATTTATGCAAAATTTAGTTTTATATAAACAAAAAAATTTATAGTGTAACAATAAAAATAGTTTATAGTATAACAATAAAAAATTCCTTATAAGTAAATACCAATAAAAAATATTTTATAAATTAATTTCTCTCTCTTCAATAAAACAATAAAAATTTCTTATATAACTTTCGTAAAGTTTTAATAAAATTTCTATTATAAACAAATTTTTTATGATATAAACAAATAATTTTATTAGAATATACATATTAAGTTTATTAAATTATCAAATAGTAATAATAAATTATGAAACTTACTTAAAGTTGATGAAATTTCCCTTGGCGAAATGCAACCTTCATTCACACACAAATGCGAGAAACTGTTTATCGCCACACGTTGACTCATACAGATAAGAATGTTGATTCATGCTTATCTTAGTAGAATGTTGTTAGAGTTCTGTGTTTTCAGAGTAATATAAAATAGTTTATAGAGATCATTTATTTAATATCAGTTGTAAACTACATTTAAATAATGCAATAAGAGTTGAACTCTGCAATTAACCTATTAAAATATTGAAATTTTTTTAATTTTTTTATTTAATTTTACTTTTTTTAATTATGCTAAGAAAATAATGAGATCAAAACAGAATTATTTTACGATAAGACATCCTTTTTCATTCAATAAAATGTAACTATAATTTTTAATGAAAGGTTTTAAAATCACTTAATAGGATAAAATTAAAAACAGAAATCTTATTATTTTTTCTAGTTATAAAACTAAGTAATAAACTATCTATAAATAATCATATAGCAAGCGAGATTTTTGTATAATAACTATATATTATTTTAATATATACATTACATCGCAGGGTAAAATTTTCAACTTATTTATACGGATTGAAGTAATAAAACTTAATCATTTGCATAACCGCTAAATTTTATAAGTTGGATATATGATTTAAAATACTAAACAATAATCCTTGTGAGAGAATTGGGATAACACTTTCACAGAAAGAAATTGTCCTTTACAATAAGATTTGCTTAGAATGTCTAAGTGAAAATAACTTACCGTGAGGTCAGTGAGTCATGCAGTTGTATTCGAATTTATTGTTTTTAGTTAATGAAACTTCTAATGAGAGAATTATTTTTACTAGCACATAAATGTAAATTTTTATATTATTCCTATATAGATAGAATTTTAAATAATTCATTAAGTGTTAAACTTTGCATTTAATCGATTAAATAAAGTTTTCCTAAAATATAAGTGTAATTTTTTAATGAATCGTTTTGAAATCACTTTAACTTTATAAGAAAAAACTAAAAAGAGGTTTTAAAATTACTTAATAGGATAAAATTAAAAATCTTATTGTTTTTAGCAATTATTTTATCTAGTTGTAAACTATATATTATTTTAATATATGCCTTATAGTTAAGTCAGTTTTAGAGAAAACCAAGAAAAAATCCCAACGCGCAGGTTGATGAGTTGGAATATTCTATTATACTTAAAGAATCCAGGTACGGAAAAACCGAAATACAATACGCGGAAAAACAGGCGGGATTTTCGGCTAAAACTCCTAAGCAGTGGACGGTAAACATAACACACCGTGAAACAACCTACTCCCACGACAGCCAAACTAAGAATGAAGGGAAACGTTGAGTTGTAACACCTTATCTACTAGAAATAAGGGGGAATTCCCCATGACTCACCCCTCGTTCGTTCATGTACAACATCTTACGAGAAACTTCGTGAAGGATGACTCATCGGTGACGAGTTTGAATAATAAGCATAACCGCTAAATTGTATAAATGAGAATCTTTTAATGTGAGTATTATAGTAATGATAAATTTATTTTATAATCGATAACTCATCAGCTTCACACCTTATATAAAACAATGGTATATTCAAAAGTGTTACCAAATTTTACTACACAATAAACATTCACATATGGATATTCCTAAGGTTTAAGACTATGCGAGGATCCTATAAGCGAAATGCCTGTGAGTCTTTTTAAGGAATCCTAATCTGTATTTAAGCAGGTTTTAGAGAAAACCAAGAAATACTCCAGTCGACTAGGTTGATGAAATGGATTCGAATCCAACACTTCCCCTTTTACCATAGAATCGTTCACTAATTACAAGGTTAATGAGTCATGCAGTTGTATTAAAACTTATTGATTACATGTCTAAACTTATACCATTAAATATTTAACTGTTGGTTCTATAAGTGGATTGCTCTGTGTGTGAGTCTTTGTAACTTATAGTTAAGCGAGTTTTAGTGAAAACCAAGAAAAACTACAAACGGGTAGATTGTTAAGTGGAATTCGAACCTAACATTAAACATAGAATCGTTTGTTCTTCTAAAATCCTTGTAACAACATGTTTATGGACTTTATAAGAAAATGCTTAATATGGTTTGCATGCGTTAGCTATATTAAACACTTAATTTTTAACATACATTAAGGTTAGTAGATGAGTGACAGGTAATTCATTTAAAACAAAAATATAATAACGGTCGATTGAAACAAAGGGTTTGCAGTTTTAGAGAAAACCAAGAAAAAATCCCAACGGTTGGTTGATGAGTTGGAATATTCTATTATACTTAAAGAATCCAGGTACGGAAAAACTGAAATACAATACGCGGAAAAACAGGCGAGATTTTCGGCTAAAACTTCAAAGCAGTGCACGGTAAACATAACACACCGTAAAACAACCTACTCACACGACGGCCAAACTAAGAATGAAGGGAAACGTTGAGTTGTAACACCTTATCTACTAGAGATAAGGGGGAATTCCCGGAAAAGCTGAGTCACCCCCCGTGGATCTTACGAGAAAGTTCGTGAAGGATGACTCATCGGTGACGAGTTTGAATAATTTGCATAACCGCTAAATGGTATAAGCGAGAATCTTTTAATGTGAGTATTATAGTAATGATAAATTTATTTCATAATCGATAACTCATCAGGTTCACACCTTATATAAAACAATACTATATTTAAAAGTTTTACTGTACAATAAATATTCACATATGGATATTCATAAGGTTTAAGATCGATTAAATAAACGAGAATCCTATAATCGAAATGCACGAGAGTCTTTCTAAGAAATCCTATTGCATATTTAAGCAGGTTTTAGAGAAAACCAAGAAATACTCCAATCGACTAGGTTGATGAAATGGATTCGAACCCAACACTTCCCCTTTTACCATAGAATCGTTCACTAATCACAAGGTTAATGACTCATGCAGTTGTATTGAAACTTATTGATTACAAGTCTAAACTTATACCATTAAATATTTAACTGTTGGTTCTATAAGTGGATTGCTCTGTGTGCGAGTCTTTGTAACTTATAGTTAAGCGAGTTTTAGTGAAAACCAAGGAAAACTACAAACGGGTTGATTGTTAAGTTGAATTCAAACCTAGCATTAAACATAGAATCGTTTGATCTTCTAAAATACTTGTAACAACATGTTTATGAACTTTATAAGAAAATGCTTAATAGGGTTATCATGCGTTAGCTATATTAAACACTTAATTTTTAACATACATTAAGGTTAGTAGATGAGTGTCAGGTAATTCATTTAAAACAAAACTATAATAAGGCTTGATTGAAACAAAGGGTTTGTAGGTTATAATTATAGGATAAAACGTTATGTGTTTCGAAAACCCTTCATCAAGATTGCAACAACCGTTTCGAATGATACTCTCCCTTCATCAGATAGACTTAAACTTTTATTTTATCAGAATGAAAGAAAACGATAGACGATTTACACTTATTGAAATCCCAACTTATAAATAATTCGACTTTCACTAAAAATGCAAGTCGCATATACACTTTGAAACAATCAATAAATTTTATATTATCACAATGCGTTAAATAAGTTTCCCATTTAACATTCAAGATGAATTTATTTTTACATTAATTAAGAATTGAACACATATTAATTTTTAAAATGACTATTTTTTAAAAAGTTTTGAAACAGCTAATAAATTTTATAAGCTTTTACAATTAAATAAATTTAGCATATTATGAAAGTTTTACATCACTCGGTAAAATTTTATATAAGCAATAAAAGTGATACACATTATAATTATAAACTCATAAAATAAATTTCACACTTAACATTTAAACTCTAACCAATCAATCTTAAAGTAATTTTTTATCTTTTGTACATAATCATAAACCTTTCGTTTCTATTGTAAAGTGAAGTATGACTAATGCTTTAATTAAAATCTCTAATCAAAATTATAAGAAAGTAAAGTTTAGAAAATACCTATGTATTATAGGTAAATTAATACAGTATAAATATTCATGTTTTTCAGTTAAGTAAAAAAGTTATATAATTAATTTTACAGACTACTTAAATAATGTATAATTAAGTTTCAGAATTATTATTATTATTATTATTATTATTTTTTTTTTTTTTTTTCTTCTATAGTATGTATATATAAATTTTTAGTTAGAAAGTTTTTATTAAAATACAATAATCAAAGTTTTGTACGATATTAATTTACATTGCATTGAAAACTTTAAATATATAGAAACAATTGTACATTTGGTTTTGTCTGAAGCATATATATAAATAATAAAATCTTATTCAGTTTAGTTTTTAAAACACTATAAAGATTTCAGACACACATATTTTTATCTTGTTTAAATAAAATTTTTAAAATGAAACAATATTAATGTTATAAAATAATACACTCAGCATGACTCACGGAGTGTGCTATTCCATCAAATTATTCCGCATACGTGTAATAACATGTCTGACTTAACTATATACTGAATTACCATTATTTCAGAAAAAGTTGGGACTTACCTTAAAACACATCCTACACCCTTGGCAGACTTGAAGAAAATGAATGATACGAGACATTCTTATCAGAGACGCCAGGTCACGAGGTTAGTGACGTCACGAATGATGTGATTGGCTACGCTCAGTCACGTGACCATGACGTCATCCTCTCATCAATGACGTCACCGATTGCTTATCTGCTACCACAACGCGCGGAAATGTCCAGCACGCAGTGAAAAATATTCAAAGTCTACGGGACATTACTCGAAACGATTCCATTGTCTTATACGGTAAATTGAAATATAACATGCGGAAAAAAGATCGACATATACCGGAGAAACTATGCATACTGCCCGATGAAACTAAGCCGCACAGCTAAGTAGATGCTACCAGGATGAGAGTCAAAATCCAACTGAATTCAAACAATATGACAAGGTCTATAAATCTCCCGTGTTGATTAGATGGTTTTGATGAATGGGTTTTCCCCCACACTTAAGCAGAATGGAGAAGTCATAGGTTTTTCCTCACCTATTTCTTAATTAAGTTTCTTAATTAAAATTATGCAAATTATATGTAAGTCTTTCAAGTATCTCTTAATTACGTTTTCTAATTAAAATTATGTAAATTTTATGTAAATCTTTCATGTTTATCATATGCCCTCCTAGTTAAAGATTTAATAAACCTATCTTTTATACAACATAAATAAATTTAATAAGTATAATCTGTTTAATGACTCATCAAACGATGACTCATCATAAACATGTCTGAACATGAATCTAGTTGAACACTAATATGTTACTGAATAAGCGATAATTACTATATGGATCACAAAATATACGTTGTTGGAAATTAAGTAAACAACACTACTTGATGAAAAATTAAGTTTCTCATAAGTAAACAATAATAATAAAAATAACTTTTGGTTTGAATAATATAAAAAGCAATAATACAAAATCATATACAATAAAATGTTAGTGTTCAACTAGATTCATGTTCAGACATGTTTATGATGAGTCATCGTTTGATGAGTCATTAAACAGATTATACTTATTAAATTTATTTATGTTGTATAAAAGATAGGTTTATTAAATCTTTAACTAGGAGGGCATATGATAAACATGAAAGATTTACATAAAATTTACATAATTTTAATTAGAAAACGTAATTAAGAGATACTTGAAAGACTTACATATAATTTGCATAATTTTAATTAAGAAACTTAATTAAGAAATAGGTGAGGAAAAACCTATGACTTCTCCATTCTGCTTAAGTGTGGGGGAAAACCCATTCATCAAAACCATCTAATCAACACGGGAGATTTATAGACCTTGTCATATTGTTTGAATTCAGTTGGATTTTGACTCTCATCCTGGTAGCATCTACTTAGCTGTGCGGCTTAGTTTAATCGGGCAGTATGCATAGTTTCTCCGGTATATGTCGATCTTTTTTCCGCATGTTATATTTCAATTTACCGTATAAGACAATGGAATCGTTTCGAGTAATGTCCCGTAGACTTTGAATATTTTTCACTGCGTGCTGGACATTTCCGCGCGTTGTGGTAGCAGATAAGCAATCGGTGACGTCATTGATGAGAGGATGACGTCATGGTCACGTGACTGAGCGTAGCCAATCACATCATTCGTGACGTCACTAACCTCGTGACCTGGCGTCTCTGATAAGAATGTCTCGTATCATTCATTTTCTTCAAGTCTGCCAAGGGTGTAGGATGTGTTTTAAGGTAAGTCCCAACTTTTTCTGAAATAATGGTAATTCAGTATATAGTTAAGTCAGACATGTTATTACACGTATGCGGAATAATTTGATGGAATAGCACACTCCGTGAGTCATGCTGAGTGTATTATTTTATAACATTAATATTGTTTCATTTTAAAAATTTTATTTAAACAAGATAAAAATATGTGTGTCTGAAATCTTTATAGTGTTTTAAAAACTAAACTGAATAAGATTTTATTATTTATATATATGCTTCAGACAAAACCAAATGTACAATTGTTTCTATATATTTAAAGTTTTCAATGCAATGTAAATTAATATCGTACAAAACTTTGATTATTGTATTTTAATAAAAACTTTCTAACTAAAAATTTATATATACATACTATAGAAGAAAAAAAAAAAAAAAAAAAAAAAAATAATAATAATAATAATTCTGAAACTTAATTATACATTATTTAAGTAGTCTGTAAAATTAATTATATAACTTTTTTACTTAACTGAAAAACATGAATATTTATACTGTATTAATTTACCTATAATACATAGGTATTTTCTAAACTTTACTTTCTTATAATTTTGATTAGAGATTTTAATTAAAGCATTAGTCATACTTCACTTTACAATAGAAACGAAAGGTTTATGATTATGTACAAAAGATAAAAAATTACTTTAAGATTGATTGGTTAGAGTTTAAATGTTAAGTGTGAAATTTATTTTATGAGTTTATAATTATAATGTGTATCACTTTTATTGCTTATATAAAATTTTACCGAGTGATGTAAAACTTTCATAATATGCTAAATTTATTTAATTGTAAAAGCTTATAAAATTTATTAGCTGTTTCAAAACTTTTTAAAAAATAGTCATTTTAAAAATTAATATGTGTTCAATTCTTAATTAATGTAAAAATAAATTCATCTTGAATGTTAAATGGGAAACTTATTTAACGCATTGTGATAATATAAAATTTATTGATTGTTTCAAAGTGTATATGCGACTTGCATTTTTAGTGAAAGTCGAATTATTTATAAGTTGGGATTTCAATAAGTGTAAATCGTCTATCGTTTTCTTTCATTCTGATAAAATAAAAGTTTAAGTCTATCTGATGAAGGGAGAGTATCATTCGAAACGGTTGTTGCAATCTTGATGAAGGGTTTTCGAAACACATAACGTTTTATCCTATAATTATAACCTACAAACCCTTTGTTTCAATCAAGCCTTATTATAGTTTTGTTTTAAATGAATTACCTGACACTCATCTACTAACCTTAATGTATGTTAAAAATTAAGTGTTTAATATAGCTAACGCATGATAACCCTATTAAGCATTTTCTTATAAAGTTCATAAACATGTTGTTACAAGTATTTTAGAAGATCAAACGATTCTATGTTTAATGCTAGGTTTGAATTCAACTTAACAATCAACCCGTTTGTAGTTTTCCTTGGTTTTCACTAAAACTCGCTTAACTATAAGTTACAAAGACTCGCACACAGAGCAATCCACTTATAGAACCAACAGTTAAATATTTAATGGTATAAGTTTAGACTTGTAATCAATAAGTTTCAATACAACTGCATGAGTCATTAACCTTGTGATTAGTGAACGATTCTATGGTAAAAGGGGAAGTGTTGGGTTCGAATCCATTTCATCAACCTAGTCGATTGGAGTATTTCTTGGTTTTCTCTAAAACCTGCTTAAATATGCAATAGGATTTCTTAGAAAGACTCTCGTGCATTTCGATTATAGGATTCTCGTTTATTTAATCGATCTTAAACCTTATGAATATCCATATGTGAATATTTATTGTACAGTAAAACTTTTAAATATAGTATTGTTTTATATAAGGTGTGAACCTGATGAGTTATCGATTATGAAATAAATTTATCATTACTATAATACTCACATTAAAAGATTCTCGCTTATACCATTTAGCGGTTATGCAAATTATTCAAACTCGTCACCGATGAGTCATCCTTCACGAACTTTCTCGTAAGATCCACGGGGGGTGACTCAGCTTTTCCGGGAATTCCCCCTTATCTCTAGTAGATAAGGTGTTACAACTCAACGTTTCCCTTCATTCTTAGTTTGGCCGTCGTGTGAGTAGGTTGTTTTACGGTGTGTTATGTTTACCGTGCACTGCTTTGAAGTTTTAGCCGAAAATCTCGCCTGTTTTTCCGCGTATTGTATTTCAGTTTTTCCGTACCTGGATTCTTTAAGTATAATAGAATATTCCAACTCATCAACCAACCGTTGGGATTTTTTCTTGGTTTTCTCTAAAACTGCAAACCCTTTGTTTCAATCGACCGTTATTATATTTTTGTTTTAAATGAATTACCTGTCACTCATCTACTAACCTTAATGTATGTTAAAAATTAAGTGTTTAATATAGCTAACGCATGCAAACCATATTAAGCATTTTCTTATAAAGTCCATAAACATGTTGTTACAAGGATTTTAGAAGAACAAACGATTCTATGTTTAATGTTAGGTTCGAATTCCACTTAACAATCTACCCGTTTGTAGTTTTTCTTGGTTTTCACTAAAACTCGCTTAACTATAAGTTACAAAGACTCACACACAGAGCAATCCACTTATAGAACCAACAGTTAAATATTTAATGGTATAAGTTTAGACATGTAATCAATAAGTTTTAATACAACTGCATGACTCATTAACCTTGTAATTAGTGAACGATTCTATGGTAAAAGGGGAAGTGTTGGATTCGAATCCATTTCATCAACCTAGTCGACTGGAGTATTTCTTGGTTTTCTCTAAAACCTGCTTAAATACAGATTAGGATTCCTTAAAAAGACTCACAGGCATTTCGCTTATAGGATCCTCGCATAGTCTTAAACCTTAGGAATATCCATATGTGAATGTTTATTGTGTAGTAAAATTTGGTAACACTTTTGAATATACCATTGTTTTATATAAGGTGTGAAGCTGATGAGTTATCGATTATAAAATAAATTTATCATTACTATAATACTCACATTAAAAGATTCTCATTTATACAATTTAGCGGTTATGCTTATTATTCAAACTCGTCACCGATGAGTCATCCTTCACGAAGTTTCTCGTAAGATGTTGTACATGAACGAACCAGGGGTGAGTCATGGGGAATTCCCCCTTATTTCTAGTAGATAAGGTGTTACAACTCAACGTTTCCCTTCATTCTTAGTTTGGCTGTCGTGGGAGTAGGTTGTTTCACGGTGTGTTATGTTTACCGTCCACTGCTTAGGAGTTTTAGCCGAAAATTCCGCCTGTTTTTCCGCGTATTGTATTTCGGTTTTTCCGTACCTGGATTCTTTAAGTATAATAGAATATTCCAACTCATCAACCTGCGCGTTGGGATTTTTTCTTGGTTTTCTCTAAAACTGACTTAACTATAAGGCATATATTAAAATAATATATAGTTTACAACTAGATAAAATAATTGCTAAAAACAATAAGATTTTTAATTTTATCCTATTAAGTAATTTTAAAACCTCTTTTTAGTTTTTTCTTATAAAGTTAAAGTGATTTCAAAACGATTCATTAAAAAATTACACTTATATTTTAGGAAAACTTTATTTAATCGATTAAATGCAAAGTTTAACACTTAATGAATTATTTAAAATTTTATCTATATAGGAATAATATAAAAATTTACATTTATGTGCTAGTAAAAATAATTCTCTCATTAGAAGTTTCATTAACTAAAAACAATAAATTCGAATACAACTGCATGACTCACTGACCTCACGGTAAGTTATTTTCACTTAGACATTCTAAGCAAATCTTATTGTAAAGGACAATTTCTTTCTGTGAAAGTGTTATCCCAATTCTCTCACAAGGATTATTGTTTAGTATTTTAAATCATATATCCAACTTATAAAATTTAGCGGTTATGCAAATGATTAAGTTTTATTACTTCAATCCGTATAAATAAGTTGAAAATTTTACCCTGCGATGTAATGTATATATTAAAATAATATATAGTTATTATACAAAAATCTCGCTTGCTATATGATTATTTATAGATAGTTTATTACTTAGTTTTATAACTAGAAAAAATAATAAGATTTCTGTTTTTAATTTTATCCTATTAAGTGATTTTAAAACCTTTCATTAAAAATTATAGTTACATTTTATTGAATGAAAAAGGATGTCTTATCGTAAAATAATTCTGTTTTGATCTCATTATTTTCTTAGCATAATTAAAAAAAGTAAAATTAAATAAAAAAATTAAAAAAATTTCAATATTTTAATAGGTTAATTGCAGAGTTCAACTCTTATTGCATTATTTAAATGTAGTTTACAACTGATATTAAATAAATGATCTCTATAAACTATTTTATATTACTCTGAAAACACAGAACTCTAACAACATTCTACTAAGATAAGCATGAATCAACATTCTTATCTGTATGAGTCAACGTGTGGCGATAAACAGTTTCTCGCATTTGTGTGTGAATGAAGGTTGCATTTCGCCAAGGGAAATTTCATCAACTTTAAGTAAGTTTCATAATTTATTATTACTATTTGATAATTTAATAAACTTAATATGTATATTCTAATAAAATTATTTGTTTATATCATAAAAAATTTGTTTATAATAGAAATTTTATTAAAACTTTACGAAAGTTATATAAGAAATTTTTATTGTTTTATTGAAGAGAGAGAAATTAATTTATAAAATATTTTTTATTGGTATTTACTTATAAGGAATTTTTTATTGTTATACTATAAACTATTTTTATTGTTACACTATAAATTTTTTTGTTTATATAAAACTAAATTTTGCATAAATAAAACTACTTTCACACATGGAAAATTTTTGCTTAAATGAAACCTAGAAAAGTTTCCATTTAACTTGTGTATGTTTAGAAATTATTTGAGTAAAACTAATTTTTGCAATATATAAAACTCCTTTCACAAACGAAATTTTTATTTTTTAACTTACTTTTATATGTATTTATTTATTTCAATACCGTTTAAGTGATAGATAGGTGATAATCGCTTAAACTCATTGTATGATATGCTTTGTGAAAAAATTATTGCATTTTCCAAATTATTCGCTGTATTGTTTTAATGATTTTAACTTAATCTTTATATGAGATAGTCTATTAGGCACAATTCTTCAGCGTATATAACATATGATTCATCAGCTGTAGGGGTTTTCGTTGCAGGTGATAACTGACTCATAGAATATTCCGTATTATCTGTTTTTAAGGAAACTGTTTATTTTCATTTAAAATGATGCAATGAATTTTTATGCAATTTATTTCGAAATGTTTAATATAAAATAACTTTTAGTAACTGATAGTTTTTAAATATAACTAATCCTTTTTATTATTATAGTTTATATCAATTATTTTATAAAAAGAACTTATTTTTATTAGTTCAAGTTTAAAAGTATTTACCTGTTTCATTTAAATCAACTAAGATAGTTTAAATTATATTACAGCGTTAAACTCGAATAAATGTTAAATAATATTTGTGTAGTATCAATATAATGTTTAATTTAAATAACATATTCATGTACTTATAGCTTTTTTGCTTATAAAATTTATGTAAAGTTTTCGTGTTAGGATAAATTTATTTAATAGTAACAGCATAAAGTTTAGTTAATTATAATGTATATAAAATTTAATTGTTGATTTTAAACATTGTATGTATTTTTAAATTAATACTATTATAGGATAGTCATTTTTATTTTATTTTTATTTTTATTTATTTTATTTTTTATTTATAACTTTACTGTATATTTTTGTATGCATTTTTTTAATTAATATTATTATATGAAAGTATTTTTTTTCATTTATATTATTATATAATAGTAATTTTTTTTTAAATTAATATTATTATATGAAAGTAATTTTTTTAATTTATATTATTATATGAAAGTAATTTTTTTAATTTATATTATTATATAATAGTAATTTTTTTTTTAATTAATATTATCATATGACAGTATTTTTTTTTAAATTTATAACTTTACTATATATCTTTGTATGCATTTTTTTAATTAATATTATTATATGATAGTAATTTTTTTTAAATTTATATGATAGTCATTTTTTAAAGTGCATGTGTTCAATTTTTAACGATTGTAAGTTAGAGTTTAAATAAGTGTGAAACTTATTTAGTGAGAATATAAAGTTTAATTTATATAATTTTTATTATATTTAGTTTAATTTAAATAATTTTTATTGTATTCAGTTTAATTTATAACATATAAATTATTTATACTCTTCCAATGGTAACACCCAAATTTTAATATCGAAGTCTATACCATTCACATTCAATGTTTTTAATTATATAATACTCACGAACCCTTTGTTTTATTTTGTCAACTTCCATGAAATACACAGGCAAATTTCTATTTATTCTGTAATAAATTTATAATCTCCGAATGGTAATGCGCAGATATTAAGATCAAAGTCTATACCATTCGTTAAATTCATCTACCTTTGTTTCAGCGTTCAATTTTAACGATTGTATTAATAGTATTTATAAGTTAGAGTTTAAAGAAATTTTAAAAGTGAAACTTATTTAGTGTTAACATTAAGTTATGATGTGTATAAAGTTTAGTTTAAACAACTTTATTGCTTATAATGTCGTTTTTGTTTTAAAATAACTAATTATACGTATAATTACATGATATTCATTATTAAAAAATATGTGTTTTAAATTATTTATTATTGTTTTTAAATTTATGCGTATCGTTTTTGTTTTAAAATAATTAATTATACATATAATTGTATGACATTCATTATTGAAAAATATGTGTTTTAAATTATTTATTATTGTTTTGTTTTTAAATCTGTGTGTTAATCCACTGATGACACTTATCCTCAAAATACGATAATTTCTATTTAATTCTGTAAAAATTTCGTAATATAAATTTGTAATGATGTCACTAAAAGTATGAACTCCTATTTAAATTCCTTATTTATTATCTTAACACAATATATTTTTAATCTCTAAAAATGCTAAGTTTCTAAAATACTCATAAATTGTTACTGATGTTAATTAACTTCAGTCATTCATTGTTTCATTCAGTCGAAAATGTTAAGTCCCACCGGAAATTATTTATACTCTTCCAATGGCAACATCTAAATTTTAATGTCTATACCCTGTTTTTAATTATATAGTACTCACCAACCCTTTGTTTTATTTTGTCAAATTCACTGAAATACATAGGAAAATTTCTATTTAATTCTGTAATCAATTTATAATCCGCGAATGACAACTCTTCAAAAGTTTCTATTCTTCCGGTGACAACACCTAAATATTAAAGTCCCAAAAGATCGTGACGTTATCTAATCCCCCTGCAAAAAATTCGAAAAAATTTTGAAGTCCCTAAAATTGTGAAAAAATTACTAAGTGCAAAATTTATGAAAATAAATCTAACTTCGAAAAAATTTTGAAGTCCCCAAAATTGTGAAAAAAAATACTAAGTCCGAAATTTATGAAAATAAATCTAACTCCTCAAAATTCCCTATAGATGGCACCACCAAACCTCATCCAAGATGATAGTCAAAGTTTCTATTCTTCCGGTGGCAACACCCCCTCATCCAAGATGATGACTAAGTAGTGTAAAAAGGGTGCGTTGACCTGCAGGGTGGAGGCGCGGAGGTGCGCTCCAACAGGGTGGTGGCGCGCGCGCCTCAGCGCGCCTCCGCGCCTCCACCCTGCAGGTGAATCACCCTTTTTACACTACTAAGGTATTTTCAAATACGTTTGACCTGGTATAATATAGTCAAACTCTCTAGAATTCTAATGGGGGTTTCTAGAACTCGCTTTCAAAAGGGACTAGAATTCATAAGGATGACATGGAACTATTTTTTCTAGAACCACAATTTAGATTCTATACGTCTGTTACGAAATTTTTTCTCAGTGCAGTTCCAGAATATACTCACAGATAATTATCTTTATTTATATATTATTTCAACTTATATACGTATTATTTTGTTTTATTAATTATATTATTTCTTAACAGGCGGCGGTCAGCATCCTTCGTCATCTGAACTTGTTGGAAGTGGCTGTCATGGCCGAAGACAGCCCTCCGCTGGGTTTGCTGCAAGCCTTCTCAAGTCAAGCTCAGATATCTGGCATGCAGGCTATCCAGCTGGACAGCGAATCCGCTGACCAGCAGGATTACGACATCATGGACACATTCAAGCTACTCTCCCAATACGGAAAGGTATAGAAATATGCGATATAAAAAATCACACGTTTTATTTTAATAATGATGAAAGAACTTATCAGAATCTTGATAGGAAAATATTAACTTAGTTGACTATTTGATTGACGTAAAAGATAATAAATTTTAAGAAATATCAAATTTAATTAATTGTTAAATTATCATAATAATTTAATTAATTTGATCATTAGTTTATCGCGAAATATATAAATTTAAATAAAAAAATATATCTAATTTAATTCATTTGTAATTAAACTTGTCACAATCTTAAGAGATATCTAATTTAACTCATTTGATAGTTAAGTCGTCATAATAGTTTAATTCATTTGATCATTAGTTTGTTGTAAAAGAAAATAAATTTTCAGAAATAGTTAATTCAACTCATATAATCACTAACTTACCATAAAAAAAAAAAAAAAAAAAAAAAATCGTATAAATATTCATTGTAACTCATTTGATAATTAACTTGACATAATAATTTAATTCATTTGATCATTAACTTATCACAAAAAAAAATCAAATAAATCTTAAGAAATATCTTATATAACTCATTTGAAATTTAACTTATAAAAGAAAATAAATCTTAATAAATTTAACTCATTTGATCGTTGAGTTATCATAATAATTTAATTCGTTTGATAATTATTTTGCGTAAAAGAAAATAAATCTTAAGAAATATATAATTAACTCACTTGATTATAATTAAGTTTTTAATTTGATAAATTTAATCTTAAAAAAAAAAAAAAAAGGTCTTAAGAGCGGACAATACCTAATCTCGCCGGCAGCCTTGGCCCATGTTATTCTATGGGAAAATTTGTTTACACAGTTACTCATTACCTAATGAATATTTTTCAATTCTGTTTTCACATTTAGAAAATTCATAAGCGTTAAATTAGTACTTGTTTTCCAAAAACTGATTTTTTAAAATTTTAGTATTTCATTTTGCAATTAGAAAATGAGAAAAATGCATTTTGTGAAAAATTGCATTTTTGAACTCAAAATTAAAATGTAAAAATTAAAAAAAAAAAATGAATTTTTCAAAAATGAGTACTCATTTAACGGTTATTAATTTTCTGAATGCGAAAACAGAATTAAAAAATATACATTAGGTAATGTGTAATTGTCGCAACAAATTTTCCCATTGAATAACATTGGCCACGGCTGTCCGCGGGAGTAGGTATTGTCCCTCTTCATAATATCTAATTTAACTCATTTGATAATTTACTTGATAGTCGGTTACAAGGGGCGGAGTAATTATACTACATGCCTCCCCCTGATTAATTATGCCGCATTTAACGCTTTATCTACTGCATTATGAAATAGACATAAACAATGTATTTAAAACGTACATTTTCAGTTACTTAAGTGTTTTTTTTTTTTTTTTTTTTTTTTTTTTTTTTTTTTTAAGATATATGCAATAAAAATTATGCATACCACCTCATCATAGTAATTAATGAGGATGCTGGTGTTATGAGGTGATTCTTTAGAGTATCACTGGTGTGCAGTTGTCAAAAAATGTATTTTGACCTTAAAAATGTGTAAAAAGGTATTTCCTTTTTATGTTAAGATACATTATAAGCTTTTAGGGGAAATGCTTGAAAAGGCATTTTCAGTTCTGTTATTATTATTACAGGAGCGAAACTTTTCAGGGGCTACCCCTGAATTCAGGGTTTTAAAAAAATTTGCTGTCTCTGAATTTCATGCTAAATGATTTTTTTTAATAGAAATTTCTCGTTTTAAATGTTTAATTTACCTTATAATTCATTAAGAACTCTGTTAATATCACTTATTGTAGGCAGCCATGTGATATATAATTGATAAATTTCCCCTATCTACATGCAAGTAAGAGTTTTCAGGGTTTTTGCATGTTAAGTAGTTTCACCCCTATATTATTACGAAATTTTAGTGCAAGGTATGATGTATGTACAATTATATACAGGGATACTCAAAAACAATCAAATACATTGCTTTCTATACGATGTAATTGTTTTAATTTTTTTTTTTTTTTTTTTTTTTTTAAGTTTTGTTGTTCAGAAGTTTTCAGTCCAGTCTGGCAGTATAAAGTACACATTTCTTTTTTTTTCTTGCAAAGCTTGTAGATGTATCATTTTGTAAAAGTATTTGCATATATATATATTTCTTTTCCGCCAGTCTCGCCTGAAAGCTGTCGTGTTTCTCATAAGTTCAGAGAAAGCTCTTCAACTGCTCAGTTCCGTGGAGGCTGACATTCCTTGGCTCATCGTCACGCCCACCGACATCTCTCCTGAAATTTTGGCGACATTCCACAGACAGCAAATAAGACGCCTTCAAAAGGTGTGTATGAACTATTTCATGTTTCTATATAGCCTAGTTCCATTAACATATTGTAAGTGGGTAACGAAAATTACATTCTTTCGGGAAGAAAAAAGAAAAAAAAAAAAAAAAAGAAAGAAAGACTAACCCCGCTTTTAGACATTCTCCATAAAACAATACATTGTTTAAGAAAAAGAAATTTTGCGTATTCTTTTTCATTTACCGCATCGATTGCCGAGGATTTTAATATTTCTCACCAAAGTCTATAATATTTCTCTAACATGGACCAAGTGCGATTAAATTTTATCGAAACGATACAATAATGACGTAATATGTTATCTGATTGGTCAACCCAGATCAGATTCATGAAAACATAAATTCAGCTGCTACGAAATCATCATATTAACCCGATAACGCCCGAATTTATTTTGCAAAATATTATTAGCTGATTATTTCCCTTCTAAATTAATATAGACAACTGACAATAAAATGTATTAACTTAAACAGTTCTTCTGGTAGTTTTAAATTTAAAGCCTATCCTCATTTATTGACGTTTAGTGTTCTAGCGAGAAAACTTCGAGATAGAAGAACTTTGAGATAACAGATTAATTTCCTATTATATGTTGACGAAGATCTCGAAAGTAAAGTATTATAATATATTATAATATAGTATTATAATATAGTATTATTCAACTTAATTTAAGTTAGTATACCTGCGCAAAAAGCAAATATATAGTGCGACGAACAAAAAATCATAAAAGGACTATCCAAATTATGAAATAATAAATAATAGTAGGCACATAAAACTTTTCGGGATCATTTAGAATGACGCTATAAACTGTCACTAAAAAGCAGAAATCATTCCAAGAAACCACAAAAAATATACGTGCCATTTTATTAGCTGTCCTCAAATGAGGACGCTGAGCGCTAACGGGTTAAGATACAATTTTAATATTACAATAATTTAATTCTAAAAAATTTTAACTTAGAAGCGGAAAAAACTATTTTCTAAAATTGAAATTATAATAAAAATATCAAAGATTTACATTTCGTTTGCTGAAAAAAATATGCATTTATAACTTAACGCCGGAAAAAATTATTATCTAAAATTGAAATTATAATGCAAATATTAAAGATTTAAATATCTTTTATTTAAAAAAAAACTAGTTGGCATAGGTGGACTCTGCTCAGTTCCCCACCATATTTATGTTCTCATAAATTTCTAGTGCGAGACATATTATAATCATGTTAAAAGAAATGAATTTGACCAAAGCTTGATACAGTGACAGAATGAAATCCCCGCCTAATAGGCTAGCCACCGTTCACTTCGATATATTTATCTTATTCTAATCTATTAATTTATTTTATCAGGGTCAATTCCGTTGTTTTGTTTTCATGCTACTATTTCCAATGCAATAATCCTCAAAATTCATATTTATATGAAAAATTTGCAATTTCGCTATGTTGATAAAATCGTAAATTACGAATAATTTACGAAATTTTCCTATTAGAATATTTGTATTCAATCATGTTCAAACAAATATCATACATGTAATTTCGAAGTTGTCTAATGTATTTATGATCCTCAAAATGGAAGATCATGCTCAATTTTGCCTTATTCTGCCATGTTAAGAAATTCGTAACTTTTCCAATAACTTGCGAAATTTTCAAAGTAGCATATTTATAGTTACTGATATTCATTCCGGCATCAACACTGATATTTTAAAACTGTTCTGACATTTTTACAGCAAAAAGTTTCCATTTAATGCACGTTTAAGTGAATTTTTGTCTTATTCTCCCATGTTAAGAAAATCGTAAATTTCTAATAACTTACGAAGTTTTTAAATTCGAATGTTGCAAATGAATAGAGTTCTTGCCAGTGTCGAAAGTAATATTTTAAATCTGATCTGAACTCTCTGCAACAATTTGTTCTTGAGATATCGTGTACACAGACTAACAAACTAACGGACTAACGGACTAACACACTAACCCACTAACACCCTACAGACAGACACCATACAAATTTTGTCATTTTCGGATTCCTCACACCTGAAAACGTGTAAAAAAGTAAAAAAACTGAGGTCGAAATTTTTCCCGATTTCCTAAGTTCCCCATACCTATAGTATGATGGGGAACTAAAAATTTTTCACGATTACCTAAGTTCCCTATACCTATAGTATGATGGGGAACTAATATAATAATAAAGGAAAAAAGTGAAATTTTCCAGTGAGTGATTTTATTTATGAGAGTTTTCTGAAAATCGTTTTAGGTATGTAGGTGCTATCTATCAAACAGATGTTCAGTGATGGTAAGGCTAGTTTAAATTATTTAAATAAGAATACATAACATCAACTTCATTAATAATGTAAGGCTTTAGAGGAATTTCAAAAGGCGGGTCTTACTGTACAAAACAAAAAAAAAAACAAAAAATACCCAGTTGATCGCAAAAATAAAAATAAAAAGGGCCTTTTATATGCGTCAAACATATCAGTCACAAATCGTATTCTTAGTGGCCGCAACAGCAGCAGTCTTATATTTTTAAGTACCTTTTATTATTTTGCCACCACTTTAATCAATCAGTATACTTTTACATATTGTTTTAGCTTTAAAATCTTGACAAAATGTATAAAAAATGAGTGGTTTTAAAATAATAAAACAACCGTAAAAATATAGGACCGCTGCGGCCCCTGTATTCATCATAATAAGTTACATCCTCTCTTTATTCTTTTTAAATGATAAATAAATTTAAATATGTATTCCGTTAACCAGAGAATTTTATAATTATTACAAAATTACTTCTCTAATCATGTTATCTTTAAAATGAGTAAACTTTTCAAAATGGAAGGTTTTTGCTCTCGATTTGCTTTTGAGTGAGATTTCAACTGAGAATACTGATAAGGCATTTGAAATTCTAGTACTGCTAAAAAATTTAATGTGTGTTCGGTAGGAGAGGGATATTTGTAGGTTCTTTTAAACGGAATTTTTGTTAATATGTTCTTTAAACTTATTAAAAATAAAATAAAACAGGAAACGCAAATTTGTAAAGTAGTCCCTGTGTAACTACAGTGCAATTTTAACTTAATTCCATTCATCCTCCATCTCAACCTGAAAAAGGACGAGTCGTCGAAGTGGAAATACTTAGTTTTCACGCACGGTTACTCTCCTCGCCGTAAAACAACATCTACAGGCAAAGTTCCCTATCTTGAAATACATTGGGATCGCACTGACGAAGAAGTGTTTGGCGAAAGTTTTGGCGATTTCATTCGTGACTTTGGCCAGAAATGACTTCTTGTGGAAAATTTTAATTATTAAGAGCGGAAATACTTAATCTCGCCGATAGCCGTGACTCATGTTATTCTATGGAAATATTTGTTTCCATCCTTTTTAATTATTTAATGTATTATTATTATTATTAATTTATTCCGTTTTCACATTCAGAAAATTGACAATCATTAAATTAGTATTTATTTTCCAAAATTCGATTTTTTTAATTTTTAGCATTCCATTTTGCGACTAAAAGAATGAGAAAAATGCCCTTTGTGAAAATTTGAATTTTTGAACTTCATTTTAAAAAAAAAAAAAGAAAGAAAAAATAAAGTCATTATTTAGAAAATAAATATTAATTTAACGATTGTGAGGTGTTTTATTATTATTATTATTATTATTATTATTTATTTATTTATTTATTTATTTTTTTAAATGTTTTTGAATGAACGGAATTAAAATAAAATAAAATAAAATAAAAAATACATTAAGCAATGAGTAATTATGGAAACAAATATTCCCATAGAACATTGGCCACAGCTGTCGGCGAGATTAGGAATTGTCCGCTATTAAGAATAAAATGTTCTACAAGTCTCTACCTATCGTCAACAGTAGCCACAGCCTATATTATTCTATGGATAAAATTGTTAACAAATATTTCGTTACCTAATGTATATTTTTAAATTACATTTTCTTACTAAATAATAATAATAATAATAAATACTCAATTGTGATTAAATTTAACATTTGTGAGTTTTTTGAGGTGAAAACGCAATTTGAAAAAACACATTAGGTAATGAGAAATTCTCTTATCAAATTTTCCCATAGGGTAACGTGGGATTTGAGTGCCACAAGCGGGGAAAGTAAAAAAGTAGATCAGAGCCTTAACGGCCCTCTTCACTCACCGTCGCCGGAAGCCCGAGCCAATGTCTTTCTATGGGGAAATTTTCTTTACAAATAACTTATTAACTAATACATATTTTTAAATTCTGTTTTCACATTCTGAAAGTTCACAGCTGTTAAATTGACACACCTTTTCTAAAAAATTATTTTTTTAATTTTTTATATTTTATTTTGAAGCTGCAAAATACGAATTTTCAATATGTGAAATTTTTTCATTTTGCAATTTCGAAATAAAATATTAAAAATTAAAAAAATACATTTTTAAAAAAGGTGCGTCAATTTAACAGCTGTGAACTTTCAGAATGTGAAAACAGAATTTAAAAATATGTATTAGTTAATAAGTTATTTGTAAAGAAAATTTCCCCATAGAAAAACATTGGCTCGGGCTTCCGGCGGCGGTGAGTGAAGAGGGCCCTTAAGGGGACTCTCTACCTGTCGTCTCCGAAATCCGAAGCCAATGTTATTCTATGGGAAATTTTGCCCCATTATAATTCATTAAATAATACATATATTTAAATTCCGTTTCCACTTTCCAAAAATTCATAACTATTAAACAATATATTGCTTTCTGAAAATTGATTTTATTTATTTTTAAGATTTCATTTTTAAGCTCAAAAATAATAAAAAAAATCACATTGTGAAAATTCGCATTTTACAACCTCAAAATAGAATGTTAAAAACTTTAAAAAATAATTTTTAGAAAGCGATGAATTGTTTAAGAGGGGACAATACCTAATCTCGCCAGCAGCCTTCGCCCATGTTATTCTATGGGAAAATTTGTTGCTACAATTACACATTACCTAATGAATATTTTTAAATTCTGTTTTCGCAGTCAGAACATAACCGTTAAATGAGTATTCATTTTTGAAAAATTCATTCTTTTTTTTTTTTTTTTTTTTTTTTTTTTTTACATTTTAATTTTGAGTTCAAAAATGCGATTTTTCACAAAATGCATTTTTCTCATTTTCTAATCGCAAAATGAAATACTAAAATTTAAAAAAATCAATTTTTGGAAAGCAAGTACTAATTGAACGCTTATGAATCTTCTAAATGTGAAAACAGATTTGAAAAATATTCATTAGGTAATGAGTAATTATGTAAACAAATTTTCCCATAGAATAACATGGGCGAAGGCTGCCGGCGAGATTAGGTATTGTCCGCTCTTAATAGTTGTGAAGTTTCTGAATTTTAAAACGGAATTTAAAAATATATTATATTAGTTAATAAGTTCTAATGGGGCGAAATTCTCCATAGAATAACATTGGCACTGGCGCCTGCGGGTGATAAGTGGAGAGGCCTCTTAAGCTTTAAGACAACAGTAATCTTGCTAGACTAGGTTTGATATTGATCTTTTTTAAATTATTAATTTAACATTAAAAGGCCTATAAAACTCTTTTATTGCAATTTTTTTAAAACTATATTCTGTATACATCAGAAAAAAAAATATTAGATTCACGAAGTGTTTCGATTATCCATTTTTGATGGATTTATATGTTTTGAGATGCATTGAACACGATTCTAACATTTTCCATGTCTTTCTGCAACTCTGTGAAATTTTAATAAGGAGGGGAATATACACTCAGAGAAAGGGTTTGGTTAAAACTATTTCTTAACGTTTCATACGGGAATTTGATTGATTGTAAATATTATTATTTCGACAGGTTCTTCTACTTTCTCCAGAGTTCACCGATGTACCAGAATTCGACGACTACTTTCAGCAACTCCTGGACGAAGACACCATCAAATACCACCCTCTTCTCATGGAATTTCTCCAAGTTGTTGGCAACGACACATTTGATACAGGTGAGTGGAACTTCTTTAGGCATTAAAAAAAAAAAATAATAATAAATGAATAAATAAATAAATAATGATAATAATATCGATATTCATGGAAAATCGTGTGCGAAAATGACGTCAGTCTAACGCAGTCTTTATAAAAAGATTGAGTTTTCTGAAGGATTAGCTCGGTATTTCTGAAATTATCTGAAAAAAAGGGGGAAGAATACATTAATTAGTTACACACAAACGAATTTAAATAAATCAAAATTATCTAATAAATGATACAGTAATTTGAATAAATCAAAATCATCTTATAAAAAATAAATAAATAAAAGTAGAATAAGAACAAGATACAATAATAATTAACACGCAAATAAATAACTCAAAATCCTCTGGAAAAATGAACACAACAATTAGATACACGCAAAAAAATCTGAATAAATCAAAATCACACACACATACACACACACACAAAAAAAAAAAAAAAAGAGGAGGAGGAGATTTAAATAATTAGTAACATGAAAAAAAAAAAAAAAAAAAAAAAAAAAAAAAGAGGAGGAGGAGATTTCAATAATTAGTAACATGATAAAAAAAAAAAAAAAGAGGAGGAGGAGATTTCAATAATTAGTAACATGAAAAAAAAAAAAAAAAAAAAAAAGAATAAATGAAAATAATCTGGACAAAAATAATATAATATTACTTACACACACACAAATAAATTTGGATATATCAACATAATCTAAAAAAGTACAATAGTTAGTTACACGCAAATAAATTTGAATAAATAAAAATTATCTAGAAAAAAAGAAGACGACGAAGGATACAATAATTAGTAACACGCAAAAAAACTGAATAAAGCAAAATAATCATCATGCAATAACTTGTTACACGCAAATAAATTTAAACATCAATACAATCTTTTTTTTTTTTTTTTTAATGAAAAAAATAGATAATTGTATTTTAAATTATCGCAGATCGATGGTTCAACCATTCGTTTTAAAGGTATTGGGGAGCTCTTTTGAAAGATACCCATCATGAAAATTTACTCCCTCCAAAGGGGGACTTCCCCCCCCCCCAGGGGGGAGGAGAGGCTCCTACATACACAATTTTTTCCCCCAGTTGACTATCTCTATCATAATTCTTTTAAATTGCATAATGATTATTAAAAAAATATTCTCTTTATGCATATTTATACAAAATTTGGTCCTATACCACCATATTAAAAATTTAGAGAAAGCGGGATGGCAACACAAGCTGTTGGACAATTTTTACCAGAAGTTGGTAGGCGCTAATTTATGTCAATGTGTAATTACATACCAATTTGTATGAAATTTTGTGCAGTAGTACCTGAGATACAGTCGCCACAAAATTTTCTCTCTCTCTCTTTCACACACACAGACAGACAGGCATTTTCTAAAAATGGTCAAATCGTGTTCTACAGCTCTCAAAACGTGTAAATCCATCAAAAACTCGAGGTCGAAAATTTTTACGAATCCAATACTTTCTTCTATTGGATATAGAAGAATGTAAAAATAAATTTTAAAATTGATATAGTTAATCACACGCAAATAAATTTGAATAAAAAAAAATCATCTGAAAAAAAAAAAAAAAAAAAAAAAAAGACGGGGGTGGGGTAAAATAATTAGGTATACTCAAATGAATTTGAATATATCAATATCATCTAAGAAAAAAAAAGAAAAAAGAATACGATAGCTAGTTACACGAAATTAAATTTGACGAAACAATTTATATCAGCCGGTACTATCGGGAAATCAATAATAATAATAATTTAAGTAAAACAGTAACCTTTGCCTGAACTTCGTTAACCATTTTGCCAAAAGGACACCGTTTTCCGCTATTGGGTGTCTATATCCTCTTGCGCAAAAAGTAAATTATAAAATAAAATTTTCTACCAATTTTATGGGGAAACTTTTATAATTTATGAGTAATGCATTATTTTGCTTTCTTATTTTTATTTATTTTGCATTTTTTAAAATCAGAATCAATATGGACATTCACCAGTTCATTTTCATTTTTGTTATAATTAATATAGGAAAAGTTTTCATTATCTATGCATGATACATGATTTTAATATATGTTATTTTATTTTTAATTTCTTACTTTTAAAAAAATAACATTGACTCAATCATTCTCTGACTAACACTCACTTTTACTATAACTCTGTCCCGCAATATAGGAAAGTGTTAAATAATTTATAAGTGATGCCTGATTTTACTATCTTGTTTTTTAAATAACATTCACTCAAACATTCTCTGATTCACTCTGACCTTCACAACAAGTATATCCCGTAATATGGGAAAATTTTTCATAATTTACTGATGAAACATTATTCTCTTTTTGGTATAATACCGATTTGCTTAACACTTGTAAACATACATAATTAAATTAAATTTTTCGTTTTCACTTTCCACGAGTTGCAAGTACAACTATATCCCACAATATAGAAGCGCGTTACATAATTGGTGAGTAGTGTCCGATTTTACTTTCTTGATTTTTAAATAACATTCATTCAAATATTCTCTGGTTCATTTCTGACTTTAACTACAAGTATATTCCACAAATAGGACTATCATAATTTATGAATGATGGATCATTGTTTTGAATATAATAGGAATTTGTCTTATAATTATTTAGATATACTCAATTAAATTCTTCATTTCTATTTTTGCTTTCTCTTACCCATAGGGTCGAGAAAGTATTGTTTTAGGGTCAAATTTTCGAACGGGAGTTTTTCTTATATTTACATGTTCTGAGGTCCCCTGAATACGAAAATCATGTTTTTAGCGAATGGTCTCTGTGTCTGTTATCAGCCTATCTCAAGAACAAATAGTAGCAGAAATTCCAAACTCGGCATTCTAAATGTGTATCCTATAGGAATGCTACAGTAAGCTTTTCGTTGAGATGAAGCCAATGGTTCGCGTACAGGGACACTCAAAAGTATTCAAATACATTACGTCTATGGGGGAAATTGCAGGTAAGTAGAGTTTAGCATCTATAGACTGCACTAAACCCAATGAAACGAATATATATTTTTTGTAATAGAGATAGTCAACTGGAAAAAAAAAAAAATGTGTATGTAGGAGCCTCGCTTCCCCCTCGAAGGGAGTAAATTTTCATGATGGGTATCTTTCAAAATAGCTTGCCAATACCTTTAAAACGAATGGTTGAACCGTCGATCTGCGATAATTTAAAATAAACTTATCAATTTTTTTTCATTTTTAACAAAAAAAAAAAAAAAAAAAAAAATTAAATGTAATATTGAAAATAAATTAAACTTTTTTTTGGATATTTAGCGTTATACTACTACTCTTATATGAAAATCGTCTGCTTTATCATAAGAGATAATTTGTTTAAATAATAATTTTAATAAATTATTTTTTAAAAACTGAATTATTTTTTAATAACCGAATTAAATTCTATATAAATGTAGGTGCATTAATGAAACGGGGGGTTGAGAGGGGCGGTAGCCCCCCTCACACAGAACTAATTATCATATAAAACTCTTCCGAAGCCTAATTAGAATTGTTTAACATTGGTTTACATGACAGTACTCGTTATGTTACCTCTTAATCTCCAACCTGTATTTACAGTATTAAATTTCAGGGTAAGAGAAAGTCGTGTGAGTGACACACCAGGTTATTACTATTGTGAACTACACGTCTCGTAGTATAGGAAAGGGTTCATAATTTCTGAATGTGCATCTTTCTTCATCAGTCTGAAAATCTCTTTTGTTAACGACGAACTATCCGGAAAAATAAATAAATACATGAAATAAAATAAACACTTTTTGGCTTAAAAAATATAAATAAATAAATACTAAAGATGAAGACTATTTTGAAATACATTAAATTAAATTAATCCTTTTCATATTATGCTTTGATATTCTTATAAAAAATATATATAATTAAAATTTTCCAACGCAATAAAAATATATAAGCAAACCAGCTTTTATTTAGGACGGTTAAATTAAGAAATAAAAATTCTAAAGGAAATTTTCATAAAGGACAAAACTGAAGTTTTTGAAAAGTACTTACTTAATTTTAGAAAAATACCACGCGCTCATTCATTGCATTTTTATTTCGTCTTTGGCAAAGGCGACTTTTTTTTTTTTTTTTTTTTTTCTTCTTCTTCTTCTTTTAAGGCACGACTTTGCTTTTTAATTTTAAAAGGCATTCAAAATCTCCTTGGAAATTGCACTTGAGAATCTAAATTTTATTTAATTTCTTTTTAAATGAAAATATTAGAAAATAAACTGTTTTATTATTATTATATTACATTTATCTATATTCAACAGAAAAAAACATTGATTTGTTAAAAATTTTAGACTTCCGGTTTTCAATGGAGTTACACGTTTTGAGAGGTTTAGAACACGATTAGACCATTTAATTTAGAAATTTATTCATAAAACCTGAAAGTTCATTTCAGAAAATTATGGAGTGGAAGGCTGATTTTTTATACCAACTATGTGAAAAATACCAGAGCCGGGAATCGAACCCGGGCCTTCCGCTTTACGTGCGGATGCTCAAACCTAGCTGGTAATCAGCTGGGGTAGCTCGATGGTTTGAGCATCCGCACGTAAAGCGGAAGGCCCGAGTTCGATTCCGGGCTCAGGTATTTTCCACATAGTTGGTGTAAAAAATCAGCCTTATATTCCATAATTTTCTGAAATGAACGATTAGACTATTTTTAGAAAATGTCTGTCATATGTGCACCAAAGGTTTGTGGTACCTCTATATCAAGAACTAATGGTCACAAGGAAACGTTCTTTAGCTAAACTCATAGAATTCGATTAAATTGGTACAAGTGTTAGAAGAACTCATAGGAAATTCATACTCTGAAAATTAGATGCTTGAGTTCATTAGGAAAGGTGTAGAGTGATGTTGTAAATTGAATCGGGGTTGCCAGAACCTTCCAGTTAACACCATTTGGCGACTTCGAATTCTTGAAAACCGACGTTTTACGGAGAACACATGGGCTAAGGCTCCTATATATACGAGCTGGCGCATCAGGCATTTTGTTGCCTTAGGGTTGCCACATGCACCCAGCGCGTTTCATTGATAAATAAACGTCATTACTTTTACCGTCTTGAGTAACTTTAGAGTACTCATTTTATTATATTTCATAATTTTAGCTAAATAAAGTACGATATGAGATTTGTTTAACGATAAACTGCTATAATCGCTCAAGAACATAAGATAATTTGATGAGAATAAAACAACATTACTTATATTTTTTTTTTTGTATTTCTGACGCGTAGTAATGTAAAAATACAGAAAAATGTGACATTTTAATCATATTATTTACATTAATATTGATAAATCGATATAAGGAGACCATTTCTTACAGTATATTTGAGTTTTGGCGACATTTTGTATAAGAAACAGAAACAGCCCTTAAACACATCTTATTTCCAAAACCTCCACGGGATATCCTGATAATCAAATGTAAAAAAAAATGTGTTGTTAGGAATATTATTGTTGCTTATTGCTTTTGCTACACGATCGTAGCTTCAGATGAAGATTTCTTAAAAATCACAAGAAAGCGATAAAGACGCCAAGAGGGAATGCTGCCCTCTTCTGAGGCAAAAAAAAAAAAAAAAAATGTCGTCGATGCGTCGGCCTATATATTTATTTAAGGGACTTTAACATGGTCAGTTCATTTAAGAACTAGGCGCTTTTCTCTGCATTCTCGCCAAGTAGGGTTACATTTGACGTTAAAAATGTTGACTTTTATTAAATTTTTTACCGCTTTTCCATTGCAATTAAGCAGCTAATTTTTTCACCGTAGATATTTTGAGCCATCACCTGTAATTTTTTCGTTGAATTCTATGAGTTAAGCTTAAGAACGCTTCCTTGCCAGACAACAGAATTTATATATATAGTTGCCTTTTGACATAAATTAGTATCTATCAACTTTTGGTGAAAATCGCTCAATAGGTTGTGCCATCCGATTTTTACATAATTTTTAATAGACACTATAAGACAAAATTTCATATAAATGTGCAAAAAGAGAATTATTTTTAACAAATAATTCTGAAATTTAAAAGGGAAAAAAATTAATAGTAATAGTCCATTGGGATTTTTCTTTTTCTTTTTCTTTTTTTTCTATTTTTTTTTTTTTGTGTGTGTGTAATAGCATAATTTTCCCCTGGGAGTTTGAATTTCTAATATTCGTATCTTTCAAAAGAACTCGTCAATACGTTTAAAGTGAATAGTTCAACTATAGATCTGTGATAATTTAAAACACAGTTATCGATTTTTTCCCCACTTTTAACGGGAAAAAAGCATTTCCTTATATATCGTCTGCAAGTGCACAAAATTGACTTTCTATCGACAATTTATCCTTTACTTCTGTGACATAAAAATCGTTTACATTCTTCATGGAAAATATTTTTTATAAATTAATAATTTTTCTTTGCTCGCGTTGAGGTCATCGCGAGGGGTGTAGTCCCCTGATCTCCCTGCCGGTGGATTCTTCTCCACGAATCTCAGCGTACTTGGGAATTAAAGGGGAATGAGTAGTGGTGCTCTATGGATGTTCCCAAGCACCTCCTCTTTCGCGGTACATAAAGATAAACAAACAAATATTATTTTTAATGATTAATTTGTGCTGCGTGAATTTTTATAGGAAAATATAGGAATAAGTTTTGTGGTGGTTAGAACATACTAGTTATTACTTCACACGACTGGCTTGTCCTGTATACATCACAATATAATTTATGTACCATACTTTATGATAGACCAGATAATTAAATAGACCAGAATAATTAGAATAGACCTATTTTCTAATATCAATTCAGAAATTTAATTCATCAACCTGGAAATTAATTTTTGATAGAATGGAGTAGAAGGCTGATTTTTGCCAACTATGTGAAAAATACCAGAGCCGGGAATCGATTCTACCTTTGTCGAGTCATGTTCTTAGTCAGTCTAAGAACATGATTCGACAAGGATTTATTTAACAAAACATTGTTAAGTGTATTTTTTTTATTTAGGAATTATTGCGAGTGCTCGAATAATGGCAAGAAACAAATTTATTTCATCTATAATCTTCAAAATAGATGACTAGGCGGGATGGATGGGGGAAATTGGAAAGCGATTAGCCAATGACAAAAATTATGCCTTTGATATTTTGTATAATGCGGTTTTTAAGTATTACCCCAGCCTAAATACATATACATGTTTTTTTTTTTTTTTCCAGAACACCATTTAATTTCTTTTTACAATCCTTCCTTCATCCACATTTTTTCTATTTTTTTCTAACTTACACTTTCTTTCTCCGCAGCTACACAAGCAGACTCCATCTCCTCCTATAATCTAAACAACAGCACATATCCACCCAAATCTCTGCCAGGTGTCTACCCAGCAGATGTTTCCAGCATGGTCAAGGCAGTCTGGACACTGTCCACAGCCCTCAGAACTGTCCAGCGTCGATCGTGTCGACGAGGCACTGATTGCCTTCTGTACCTGAGGAGAAGCCTTAGCGCTTACGTCTCCAGGGCTGCTTCCAGTGTCGACCACATCATCGACATGGGGTCTGAGAGCCTTAAAGGAACTCGTCTGCACTTCGGTAAAGATGGAGTCTTGAGCTCCACCAAGTACGGGCTGAGAGGATTTACGTTTAGAGGAGACATTAAAGAAGTAAATATTAAACTTGTTTTTCTTAACGGCCCTCTTCACTTACCGTCGCCCGAAGCCCGAGCCAATGTTATTCTATGGGGAAATTTTCTTTGCAAATAACTTATTAACTAATACATATTTTTAAATTCTGTTTTCCCATTCAGAAAATTTCCATCTGTTAAATTGACGGACCTTTTTTAAAAATATATTTTTTTAATTTTTAATTTTGAAATTGCAAAATGAAATAAAATTCTCATGTTGAAAATTCGTATTTTGCAGCTTCAAAGTAAAATATAAAAAATAATAAAAATGATTTTTTAAAAAAGGTCCGTCCATTTAACAGCTGGGAATTTTCAGAATGGGAAAACAGAATTTTTAAATATGTATTAGTTAATAAGTTATTTGTAAAGAAAAATTTCCTATAGAATAACATTAGCTTCGTCTTCCGGCGGCGGTGAGTGAAGAGGGCCCTTAAGCCCTTTTTACACGAAACGAGACTTCGCAGCAACTTAAAGCGATTCTATGTAGAAAGTAATGGGAGAAAAAAGTTGCGTGAAATTAAGCAACTTGTTGCTGAAGCGACATTGTGAGCGGAAAATTTTGTGTTGCCTCTATGAAGAAATGCTATGAATGCTGATGTCACTCGAACATCATTCTTCCAAATTCTTCTCTTTTATTCAGTCTAAGTGAAGGGTGCCTTTTAAATCACGTGTCACCTTGAATTGTTGCGATACTTGTCGCTTCGTGTAACAACGACTAGACAATAATATGCTATATGTAATATTAGCATAATATTGCAATATATTATTACAATATCATTAGTACATTAATTACAATAGTATGTCATCTAATCGAATAATATAGTAAAGCAACATTCATATGTCTCTTATTTACATGGGCAACTATGGACAAGGGAGACTATTCTAGATTTTGAAGTTCGATCTAAAATGCCTATATTATTCATAAGTTTTGGGGTGAAATTATAATTTTTTTAAAAAGTTAAGTGTTATCACTTTCCCTAGTTGAGCATTTGTTAAATTAAATGTTGGTTAAAATAGTTAAGTATATGTATTGTTGAGTACTCAGCACGAACTGCTTCACACATTCTGCGGAAAGCGTGGGCAAGCCATAATTTAAGTTTGGAAACAAAACTTTAGACTAGAATAGATGTTTCAAACACCAAAATAAATAAATAAAATTAATTAATTAATTAAACAATGTAATATATCGACTAATGCATGAGAAAATAATTATAAGATAAAAAAAACTTTTTATATACTATGTTTTTAATTTTCTGATGAATTATAGAGCTCTTATCAATGTACATAAAACTTTTAAAGTGATAATGACCTCAATTTCTGTGAGATGCATCATTTAACTTTTTATAATTTTTTAATGTTCACGTTTAATTAAATGTATTTATTTTTAGGTCGAAAGAAAATGAACTCGTCATTTTTTTTTTTTTTTTGCAACAATTAAATTATAGCTAATATTTTAATGGCTATTTTAACGCTATTACGATGTTATTATTTTAATATTTTAATTAATTATAAGAAAACTAATAAAAAATTCGAAAATCGGACTTCGAAGTAGTGTGTTGTCACCGGGTTCTGAGCTACTGTGAAAGTTTAAAATGTCTCGCTAGTAGGGAAGTTAGTTAAAAATAGATTGCAAGATTTGTACCGGGCAAACAAACAAACAAACAAGAATAGAAGTTAATAAAAACATGGTAAAAGGGGCAATAAACCAAAGTATTGGCAGATGTTCAAATTCTGTGTATATATGTGCTTATAAAAATCATTATTTTCTAACTATTTCTGAATATATATACGTATTATGGCACTTTAATGGCACTAAAATTAAGCTCTTACTTTTGTAATGGGCAGTCCATAAAAATTCTAAGTCTTCTTATAACGTTTGTATTAATGTTCTACCTTCATTTATAGGTCGGTTTCTACAGCGACGATGAAGGTCTGAACATAGATCGCCGTGTACTGGAATCCTTTACGGAGCCTCCGACCACAGAGCCAGTGTCGCGAATAACCCTGACTCCTAAACCAGACTTTAAATTCAAGCTGAAACCAGACAAAGTGTTGCCATCTCCAAATCCAACTTCCGCGAACATCTCTGAAGAAAAAAACGCCAAAACGACTAAAGTCGCAGATTTCGCCGAATGGAAAATTCTAGAAGATACCAGTGCGGCAGATGTATCCACAGAGAAAACTGAAAGTGAACACAGTGTAAGTAATTAAGGTCAATTGTGATAATTATGAGCAAGTTTGCAAATTTGCAAGCAGGGCCTAACTAATGCAGCAATGGTATATAAGGCTCCTAAATAAAATGTAAAATCTTCTTTAACGCCCTATTTTGGTTGCAAGGTTAAATGCGAAAAATGAATTTAGATCATTTTTCGCATTTTTTTAGGTTCAAAATGAAATATTATGTATACATATATATTGTAAACCTTTTCAAACATTGCAAAAGACAAAACCAAGTATCACATAAAGAACTAGACAAGAAAGAACTAGAAAAAAAACATGAATAAAGATTACTAAAAAATTGAGCATGCTGATATTAAAACGTACAAGACCATTACTTTTTCAAGGGCTTAGAATGAATGCTGCATGCTATATATATATATCTTTTCTTGAAACAAGAATAAATTGAATGTTTGTAAATTTCTGGAGTGTGAAAACCGAATTAAAAAAAGAATTACATTAGGTAATGAGTAATTATAGTAACAAATTTCCCCACCGAAAAGCATAGGCTGTGGTTTCAAGCGGCGCTAAGTAGAGAGTTTCTTTAATTTTTGTTTTTGAGTTATTCTAATGACCATGGCTCCAGGAATTTGAAAAGAAAACTGGTCGCCAGGGAAAATTTTTGGTAGCCAGAAAAAATACCCCCATTCCGCCCTTACTTATTTATTTATTTTTCAATTTTTCAATTTACTTTAATATAAAAATTAAAATTTCATGTAGAATTTTAATACAAAGAGAATATAAAAATCAAATATTAATTAGGACTGGATTTTACGTCAGGAAACACCTGTTTAAATCTAACATCCTCAGACTCGTTTTATTATTTACTCTAAACTGATACACCATTGGCATCGAAACATCATTACACCGGCGCAACGATTCAGCACCGGGTCGCAAAGCGAGCAAACGGGAGCGGTGGAAACTGCATCGATTCTAAACCAAGTTGTTAAACATGCACAGTGGAACGCGGTATAAATTCCCTATTGGTATATTGATTGAACACTGTGCCTCAATTCAACGGTGAGCGAAACACGCACAGATAACTATGAGTCGCTGTTTTTCTTCTACTTCTTAGACGAATTAATATGAACTACACTGCAGTTTAGCATAGGTTTTGGCATTCGATTCTAGGCTCAGTTTTTTATTTATTTTTATTTATTTATTTATTTATTTTTTTATCAAAATATAAAAAATTTATATATAAAAAAAAAAATCGAGTTTTTGTTGAAAACATAGTCGTCAGCTAAAATATATTGGTCGCCAATGGCGACCGTATTTCACGAGCCCTGCTAATGACAGACAACAGCACAAACATACAGACCATTTGTTAAAAACTTTATATTGGGGTACTTCAGACCTCAAAACCTGCTATTTAGCAAAAATTCTGTTATGAAAGCTTGTGCCAAAAATAATATTTTTTCACCGCATATGAGTACTAAGGAAAAAATTCTTAATAAATAAAGTTTACCGTTCTATGCTATGATTGAAATATTATAATAGTCAATACGCTTAATCCACCGTGGAAAGGCTTCTAAAGTGTAACAAAATACTTAAACACAAACCATTTGTAAGTCACGGGGTAAATTCCAGTACACTAGCGTCACCCTGCTGGCTGATATGCACCAAAATTTAACCAGTATAATGTTTCATAATGGTCCTCTTATATGCAATTGTATGCGATACAATCTGAGATAATCTTCCCATTTACGGGGAAAATTGCAGCATACTACTTGTCGCCGATATGCACCTAAATTGAATCAGCATAATTTTTCATAATGTCCTTGTCACTTGCCGAGTTTTGTTCGAATATAATCATACCTATTAGAACCTGATATACAACCTTCCTTTAAATGAGAGAAATCGTTGTATAACAGCACCACCTGTTAAGCGATTTGTACCAAAAGTTGAAAGGCACTAATTTATGTCCAGAAGCAACTATATATGCTTTATATGAAATTCAGTGAAGTATTTACTGAGATGCAAATGTCTAAAAAAAAAAAAAAAAAATCGCACGCTGACAGACGGACGGGAAAACATTTTCCAAAAATGGTCAAATCGTGTTCTGGTACTCTCAAAACGTGTAAATCAATCGAAAACCAGAAGTAAAAAAATACAAATCCAATACTTTCATTTTATTGAAAATAGAAATAATTAGAAATTTCCATGCCGTATTTTTTTTTTTTTTTTCTTTATTTGAAAAACTAGGGGGCTCTGCTCCCTGCTCGCTCCGCTCACCAACACCCGAGGGTGGCTTCGCTCGCCACCCCGACTCACTTTATTTATTAACCCATGCAGAGCTCTGCCCGCCTATTCGCTGCTTTGTTTTTCACTGAATAGGAATATTAATAATGCATAACACAAGACAAAAGCAGAAAAATATTATAAAAATCCCCATATTCAATGTCAAATTGAAATACATAATATATAATACCACATTATTTACTTTTATTTATTTTTATGAAAATTATGCTAAAAATCAGTTTTTTGTTTTTTTTTTTAATAGCAAGAAATTCGTAATATCTACACTATTTTGCAAAACGGCTTTAGTATGTTACCCTTTTTATTTCTTTTTCTTTTTTTTTACAACCATGGATCCAGGCCGTGGTACCCCAGTCGGTAAAGCGCCGAGCTCGTAACTGGAAGATTGCGGGTTCGATACTTGAGCCGGCCAAAGACCGTCCTGTACACTAATGGTGGCTGGTGCTCATAAAATCCGTCGTGGCCGCAAAGCCCTCCATGTTCCCATGAGATTTATACCTCTCCGGAGCCATCCCCTCCGTGAAAATTCAAAATTGTGATGGCATGTCTCCGGAACATCCCTGGGGTGTGTCCTAGACCGTCGCCAATTACCCACAGCGCAGTAATGATGCGACGTTAAACTCAACATATCTACCTACCTACAACCATGGATCATATTTTAATTTTCCCGTGTAAAATGACTTCATGACAGAAGAACAACGTTACTGGGAGAAACTTTTTTCAAGGTGGCAAATAGAGTACCTTCATAAACCCGTCGTTTTTAGTAATAACTTTTTTAATTAAAATGAGAGAAATTTCTAAGCAGCTGAAATGACTTCCTTGGAGTATTCAGGACACATTGATAACTCTATGACTCGAAAGGCTCTACCCTCCGCGAGAAGATGCGGGTCGTAGACAAAAAAAATTGACGCCAGTGACAGTAGTTTTTTTTTTTTTTTTTTTTTTTTTAATATATAGAGATTTATTATTTTTAGTTCAAACGTGAAATTATTTTTAGTGTAAACGTGAAATCTATTATTCTATTTTTGATTATAAAAACCATATTCAATAATTATTTCCTAGTTCAAAACAATAATTACAACAGTGAATCTGAAACGTAACACAAATAGTACAAAATTTAAAATAGGAAGGATGCATGATACGATGAAAAGAGTGAAAACGGATGCGTCTTTGGAGAGTCATCAAAAAGAAGAAACGGTTTCACAGGCAAAAAAGAATCATGAAGGAATTGTTTGTTTAATTACTAGCTTTACTTAGTTTAATTACTAATTTAAATTTAATTAATTTAAATGAATCCTCAAAACTCCATATAATTATTTAAAAACAAGTTATTGAAATCAATGAAAATCTTAGTTAAGGTTCTCGCCGCCTTCGGCAGAAACTTTACAGCCCGTAACATGATAAGCTTGGTTTCGTGTTACGGGCTTCCAGTAACATGAAACCAAGTACCTTCAGCAGATACCTTACCCACTTTTCACCCCCCCCCCCTCCTCTTCCACCTTTGTTCCCCGCAGGTAAAGATAAAAATTTTGCAAAATCCTGTCAAAATCTATGTTGTGTACACTTAACCAAAATCCACACATCAAAAACTCGCTATCCTTTGGTAATCTGGAGCAGGGTTAAGCTTAAAAAGTGTTTGTTACTCTGCTATCCCAAAGGGAGGGGGTTAAAGGAGAAATTTCGTAGAAGCCCTTTATAATGTGTGTTGGAAACGCATTACCAACCGACACATCTAAAAATGTCTTAGAGGAGACTTACGCTTGAGAACATGTTTTGCGAAATTCACCCCCCTCTTCTCCATTTAAGGCCGGGCGGGGGGGGGGGATGGCGATTTTCGAAAAATCCCTTTATAGTGTGTGTTCAGTACGCTTGATTTAACCACATTTAAAAAATCACTTATCTGATTTAATTTTCAGCAGAGTTACGTTCGGAAATATATCTACCCCCGCCTCAAGGGGGGGGGGGGGAGGGTTGAACTCCGTAAAACTATGTCTTAGTGGGGGGGGGGGAGGTCAGGGTCTCAAAACCAACTTTAAAAATTTTTGTGTCTCCATCTCCCATGGAATCACCACGGCTGTGTTGATTCAGTCAGTCAATGAGAGGAAGTAACTCTTTTATATAAATGGATGAGAAAGAATACATTTAGTTTCATGTAATAAAATGAGTGAATTTTTATCATGAATCCTGCAGATCTATGTTATTATTGTTTGTATTTCTCTTACTCTCAAACTTGTATAAACTGAATGCCATTTTTAATGCTTTTCCAACAGGTTACGATTCCGGGACAAACCACTGGTTTCCAAAACGATATTGACTTGGTGGTTGCCCTGCGTGACGAAGGTCATTTGCAGATGCTGTGGAATAACAACGCCTCCAACGGCCAAGCGGCCAGCATGATCGGGCCCGCCTACGCCAGCGAGCACCGGGCACCAGCATCTTCCTCCTCCAATCTCAGGTCCATCTCTCTGACGAGCCATCAAGAGCCGCGCATCAACGATGCCTACCGAGACGGTAAATCTATTATAACACCATCATTTAGCGTGACTATCAGTGAGAAATCGTGTTCCAAAATAGAATAAGATAGTTCATAAGATCATCACAGTCTTTCTAAATCCAATTTAGAGTGCATTTATTACAGCTGCAAAGTTCTTTTTTACTTTTTTTCTATATAAGAAAGTATTGGATTTGTGAAAATTTTCAGCCTCCAGTTTTCGATGGATTTACATGTTTTGAGGTGTTCTAAACACGATTTGATCATTTATGTCTGTTTGTACAGTCGGTAACAAAAGTGTCCGAACACTAGCAAAAATTCCTATGTAAAAAAAGTACACTTCATACGGTTTTGTTAAATAAATCCTTGTCGAATCCTGTTCTTAGTCAGTGTAAGAATATGATTCGATAAGGATTTATTTAACAAAACCGTATGAAGTGTACATTTTTTACATAGGAATTTTTGCTAGTGTTCGGACACTTTTGTTACCGACTGTATATGTAAATATGTGTGCATATGAAAAATTTTGTGGACGCTGTCTCTCACGAATCGATGAACGAATTTTCACCAAATTTGGTACTTGGTTGGACCCTGACCTAAATTGGCGCTGATAACATTTGGGAATCCATCGTTCAATAGGCGGCTGTCATCTCTCTCTCACTTTTTTTTTTTGTACGCATTGGAAGTGCATTACTTCCATCACCTGTCCAGCAAAGGAAATTTTTCAATGTGATATTTTCAAAAGAAGTGTCAGTATCTTTAAAACAAATGACTAAACCATAAATCTGTGATAAATTGAAACCTAGTTTCGATTTCTTTTTACTTTCCGAACATACATATGTAAGGAAAGTATTGTAATCATGTCAAAAATCCGAAATTGAGATTTTGATGTTTCTATACGCTTTGAGGTCTCCTAAGTTCATTTTCACTATTTTTACGATGATGTATGTATGTGTGTGTGTCGGTGAGTGAACACGTTAGCGTCTAAACGCTTTGCTCGAATGAGCTGAAAGTTGGCACGTATGTTGTAAATCACCGTAGCACGAACCCTATTGATTTTGGTGAATCTAGCACTTATAGTTTTTTTACAGGGACACCAAGAAAAATTCTTTATCATTATGGACTGTGGGGTCAAATTTTTAAAAGTGTGATAGTGTCTAAAAGCCTTATTAAACCGAGCAAAAAAATTATACACATGTTAAAGGTCACAGTGGCACGATCTGTATAGATTTTGGTGAATTTAGCACTTACAGTTTTTTTACAGGGACACAAAGAAAAATTCTTTATCATTATGGCCTATGGGACCCAATTTTGAAAAGTGCGATAGCATATCTAAACGCCTTATTCAATTGAGCTGTAAATTTATATGAATATTATAAGTCACTGTTGCACTAACTAAAAGCATTTTGATGAATCGAGCATTTTCGAATCGAGTATTTACAGGGACACAACGAAAAATTCTTTATCATTATGATCTACGGACTCAAAGTTCCGTAGCGTTAAATTTAAACATCGTGTACTATATGAAGAAAAATACTCAAACACCCTATTATGGTTTTCTCTCTTTTGTTTATTTAACAACTCCTCTTGCTTTACTTTATCTACAAAACCATTAATAACTCAATTTTCGGAAAGTCGAGTGGTGACACTCCAGATTTTTTTTTTTTTTTTTTCCATTAAAGGAGAGAGAATGAGAGAGATAGATTTGATGATAGAATGAGAGAGAGAACGAATATATTTGAGAGATAGAATGAGAGAGAACACATTTCTTAAGCTTCTATATTGCATAAAATTGATTTTCTTATTATACTTCTCTGTAATAAAAATCATCTGCATTCATCATGGAAGATAGTTTTGATAAATAATATGTACTGCAGGAATTTTTGCAGGAAAATATTGAAAAACAAATTGTGATGGCTACAACAATTTCATACATATTTATTTTTAGTTGCATCGTGACATAAATGGGTGTCAATCAACTTTTGGTGCATACTGTCTAATAGGTAGCGTTGCTATGCTGAGGTTATCCGCGTTTACAGGAAGGCTCTATCTCAGTCTCTACTGTGTATAATTGCACAAAACATGATATGCGAGTTGGTTGGACGGGTTTTACGTCGCACTAGTGCTGCGCAATGGGCAATTGGCGACGGTCTGGGACTCGCCCCCTAGAGGTGGTCCGGAAACATGCCATCACAATTTTGATCCTCCACGGAAGGGATGGCTCTCCCGCTTCAGTGCCCCCGAGAGGTATAATTTTTTATGGGAACATGGAGGAAAGTGCTGCCACGACAGATTTTACGTGCACCAGCCACAACTAGTGTACATGACGGTCTTTGGCCGGCTCGAATACCGAACCCGCAATCTTCCAATTACACTTGATATGTGAAAGAATGCATCTATGAAAATTTATACTGGTTTAATTTGGTTGTATATCGACCGACAGGTCCTGCAATTTTCCCCGTTTATAATGAGACTATATCTCAACTTCCATAGCGTACAAATGCACCAAATTTGATGTATAGGAAGGATAATATGCAATCGAACGCTAACTTAATTTGGATGTATATTGGCAGGCAGGTGGCGTTGCCATTACTCATTTTTGTACAATTTAGATTTTTGTGCTTTCCCTTTCAGAACAAAAACTTTGCTGGAAATATCAGGCTTCAGTTTTTCCTTGAAAATTTATTTTTCGAACTGAGTGAAAATAATGCCTGGACCGGAAGTCGAACCCCGGTAGACCTTGATTGGTAGAGCCTTGACCTTGTAAGTCAATGGTGCGGGGTTCGACTCCCGGTCCAGGCATTATTTTCACTCAGTTGGAAAAATAAATTTTCAATAAATATGATTTTCTCCCCAATCTGTTGATTGTGTGATATTAATAAATGTATTTAAGTTTTTGCACACAGAATTTCCCTAAGAATCCATTACGTTTTGTTAGTGTACATATATGTATACACGCACAGGCACACAATGTTCTTTTATTATAGTATAATCATAACTAGCACTCATCTCTTGGCTCTTCTTCAATCACCCTGTCTATTTTCAATGGGTTCTATCCCATGTCAGGATTTTTGGAAATAAATCTGAAGACTTGGCTGGGACTGCTTCTGCTAAAGATGCGATACCCAACGGAGTTATCACGTACAGTGAAATAGCCTTTCTCCGAAAAATTGAAACCAATAAAATTTGTAGAACTCTCAATCGAAAATGGTTCACTGGAAGAAAATAATTCCATACCCAAAAAACTGGTGGGGCTCCTATATATACAATTTTTTTTCCCCAGTTGATTGTCCCTATTATAAATAATTCCTTTTAATTTTATAAATGATTATTAAAAATAATTCTTGTTGTGTACGTTTATATACGAAATTCTGTTCTATACCGCCATGCTAAAAATTTAGAAAAAGCGGGATGACAACGCCATCTGTTGGCCGATTTTCACCAAAAATTCATAGGCACTAATTAATGTTAAGGTGCAACTACCAATGAAATTTTATGAAATTCTGTGCAGTAGTTCCTGAGATACAGTTGTCACAAAATTTCGTCAAGCGCATACAGACAGACATTTTCTAAAAATGATCAAATCGTGTTCCAGACTTCTTAAAACGTGTAAATAAATCAAAACCCCGAGGTCGAAGCATTTTACGAATCCAATACTTTCTTTTATTGAATACAGAAGAAAGTAAAAATTACTGCATAAAATTTCTGGTATCAAAATTTGCTTTAGTGAGAACCCTGTTAATATGATTCTTATGCTCGTAATTACATAGTTTTAAGAGGCGGTGATTTTGGTTTACAATGACCCTGGAACCTTTCATAAAGAAACATGTTGTACAAACTACTAATAATATTTTGAATTTTTTATTATTATTATTATTATTATTACTTTCCGAACACTACAGTGAGGAAAGTATTGTAATCATGTCAAAAATCCGAATTTGATATTTTGATGTTTCTCTGCGTTCCGAGGTCCCCTGAGTCCGTTTTCACTATTTTTACGATGATGTATGCATGTGTGTGTGTACGTATGTGTGTATGTCTGTGAGTGAACACGCTAGCGTCTAAACGCTTTGTTCGAATAAGCTAAAAGTTGGTACGCATATTGTAAGTCACCCTCGTACGAACCCTATTGATTTTGGTGAATCTAGCGCTTATAGTTTTTTTACAGGGGCACAAAGAAAAATTCTTTATCATTATGGCCTATGGGCCAAATTTTTAAAAGTGCGAAAGCGTCTAAACGCCTCATTAATCTGAGCAAAAAAATTGTACACATGTTATAGGTCACAGTTGCAACAACTGTGTAGATTTTGGTGAATTTAGCATTTACAGTTTTTTTACAGGGACACAAAGAAAAATTATTTATCATTATGACCTATGGGACCCAATTTTTAAAAGTGCGATAGCATCTAAACGCCTTATTCAATTGAGCTGAAAATTTATATAAATATTATAAATCACTGTTGCACTAACTATTATAAGCATTTTGGTGAATCTAGTATTTATAGGTTTGCACAGGGACATAACGAAAAATTCTTTATCATTATGATGTATGGGCTCAAAGTTCAGTAGCGTTCAATAAAACATCGCGTAATATAGGGATAAAAATATTCAAACACTCTATTATGGCTTTCTCTCTTTTGTTTGTTTAACAACTCCTCTTTCTTTACTTTATCTACAAAACTGTTAATGACTCAATGTTCGGAAAGTCGAGTGGAGTCACTCCAGATTTTTATTTTTTAAGATCTCATGCAAATTTACTTTAATGCATTAATTTATTTATTTTAGATCCGAGGACCAGATCTCAATCCATTCCCAACCACCCAGCATCTTCGACGGAAGACGTCAAGGTAATTCGGCCCAACAGACACGTATCTGCTTGGCTTGGACGACCCTGGGCTCTGTCCGTTCTGGGGATCTGTGGTTTCCTCATACTGGCCACCCTGTATATATTGGTCTTCCTCATGGTCAAAGCATGCGAAGGGACGCTGAAGAAAACCAACTGTTGTTTGGCAGGAACGCAACTGTTAGCGCTTCTCTGCCTTTACGTATCGGCTGCCCTGTATACCTGGAAACCATCACCACTTTTGTGTGGTCTGCAAAGACTGATGCCTAATGTCAGCCTAGCATTCTGTTACGGGGGACTGTTGCTGAAAGGTGAGGTCTTTCTTTAAAATTCTAGTTGTTTTTTAGGATACACTAAAGGGCCCGCTTCACTCACCGCCGCCGGAAACCGAAGCTAATGTTATTCTATGGGAAAATTTTCTTTACCTATAACTTATTAACTAATACATATTTTTAAATTTTGTTTTCACATTCTGAAAATTGACGGACTTTTTTTAAAAAGTTATTATTATTATTTTTTATTTTTTTATATTTTATTTTGAAGCGGCAAAATACGAATTTTCAATATGTGAAATTTTTTCATTTTGCAATTTCAAAATAAAATATTAAAAATTTAAAAACTACATTTTTAAAAAAGGTCCGTCCATTTAACAGTTGGGAATTTTCTGAATGTGAAAACAGAATTTAAAAATATAAGTATATATATACAACATACAATAATTATTAGTTAATGAGTTATTTGTAAAGAAAATTTCCCCATAGAATAACATTGGCTCGGGCTTCCGGCGACGGTAAGTGAAGAGGACCGTTGAGGGGACACTTCACCTAATGTTGACAGAAGCCTTATCTTATGTAATTCTATGCAGAAATTTGTTTTGAAAATTACTCATTACTTAATACATTTTTTTTTTTTTTTTAATTCCGTTTCTACATTTACAAAATTCACAACCATTAGACTGATTTCCGTTTTTCAAAAATTGTTTTTATTTTATTCACACTTTAAAGCTTTAAAATGAAATATTAAAAATTTAAAAGTATAATTTTTGAAAAACGGGAATCGATTTAATGATGGTGAATTTTCGAAATATGGAAACGGAATTTAAAATAATACATTGAGTAATGAGTAGTTTTGAAAACAAATTTCCCCATAGAACAACATGAAACAAGGCTGCCTTTTCTCTCTTACGTTATTCTATGGGAAAATTTGTTTTTAGAATGATTCGTTATCTAAAATATTCTTTTTAATTCCGTTTTCACATTCAGCATATTCACAAACGTTTAATTAGTACTCGTTTTCCAAAATTTTATTGTTTATATATACAGTCGAACCTCGTTAACGTGAATTACTTTTAACATGAACTATGAAAGTTTTAATATTCATTGATTTACGTACAAATTAAGTTAGAATTTAACTAACTTAAAATTATAATTTAACTAACTCAATAAATAATTACTCAATGAATTTTATCAAAAAATAATTACTCAGTGAATTTTATCGTTAATGAAAATGCTCAGATGTTAATTCTTTATCGATTAATCATTGTTTGCAATGCTTTTATTTTTAATTTCATTAATTTGTTGGCATCTTCCTATTCTCCAGTTTGTGTAAAAGTTTTACATGTGGCTACTCTACTTTTTTTCTAGTTTTCTCTCTGGATTTCTTGATAATTTGATTTAATAATTTATTTCATTTCTCATTCAAATTGGTTTTGCTGCCTCGATTGGGACTGAAACAATATAAATTGCTATGAATAGCTATATTGTTTTACGAAATAGATGCAGCTTTCACAGCTTTATGAAGTACAAGCCCCTGAAGAGTTTATACTTCACATTTTAAACATTTTTATCCAAATATTATTTCTGTGGTCCTTTAGTTACTTTCTCCGTCATTAAGTTTAATGGTCCTTTTTATATTATTATTATCCATGTCGGCGTAAGTAATTTAAATTGTTTTTGTCTCTTATTGGTTCTTAATCTGTATCGCAACATTTTTGTGTCAGTCTTACCTATATGTTACAATCAGTTCTATTTTTGTTGTGTTGGTATTGTTTTGTATCTATTAATTGCTAAATTTTATTACGATATATATATATTTGACAGCTAAAAAGTGAAAAAAAAATAATAAATGCACTAACAAGGAAACATTCAAAAGGTGTCGTCTTCAAAAAATATTGAAAAAAAAAATGTGTGATTTTATTCTTCATAAAAAACCGAAAAGTGAAGAGATTATCGGATGAAATAAATTACAGCTACCACAAAAAAAAAAAAAAAAAAAAAAAAAAAAAATCATAATTAAGCATATTTGGCGATTTCAAACTGTTAGGCGATTGATTTTGAGTACTTGGCGGAGAAGCAAAAGACGGTTCTGTTCGTACAGTCGGTAACAAAATTGTCCGAACACTAACAAAAATTCCTATATAAAAAAAGTACGCTTAATACAGTTTTGCTAAATAAATCTTTATCGAATCATGTTCTTAGTCAGTCTAAGAACGTGATTCTTTTTTTTATATAGGAATTTTTGCTAGTGTTCGGACACTTTTGTTACCGACTGTACACGGCAATCTCGGTGCCAACGAACTTATCGCCTAACAGCGCTAAATCGCCAAACGTGCTTAATTTTGATAATTTTTGGTGGTAGCTGTAATTCGTTTCAGCCGATAATTTTTTCACTTTCTGGTGTTTTATGAAGAGTAGAGTTACATTTTTTTTTTTTTTTTTTTCAATATTTTTTGAAGATGACGCCTTTTAAATATTTCCTTGTAAGTTAATTTTTTTGCGTTTTTAAAGGGACTTAGCACCATAGCCGACAGCACTGAAGTGGATTTCATATAAACGCTTACATTTCCATTTAATATGTATAAGTTGAACTATATTAGACTCGTTAAGTAATATATCCAGGCAGTAATTATGATGGTCTTTGATATATTTTCTTAAAGATTTGTTTTTTCTCATTTTGCATTTTTTCCTGATTTAATGATCTTCAAAATGATCAAACTTCCACAGATAATTAATAAAGGACTTAATAATTTTTTTTGGATGTTTAATAGAACTTACTTACAAAGAACTAGGAATGAGTTTTAAAATTTATTGATTAGTTTTTGAGAAATTTTTTTTTTTTTTTAAATGCATATCTATGTAAAAATTTAGAGAGGAAAAATAAAAGGATTTTTACTTCCATTACCCTACTACCGTAGGTAATGGAAATATTGTATTCGGGCCAAAAAATCAATATCGAGTTTTCACCTGATTTACACGTTTTAAGGCCCCCCGAGCCCATAAAAGCGGTTTTCGGCAATAGTGTGTGTGTATGTATGTGTGGAATCTTCTGACTATCATATCTCCAAAACGAAACTTCAGAATTGACGCAGGTTTGGTGTACAGATGAAGTTTCCAAATTCTGGTGAAAATTGGAAAAACGTAAGTCCATATCTCAAAAACGGCTCAAACGATTTTCTTCACAGTTGCTATATAAACATGCTTGCCAACCATCTCATTATGAAGCGTAGTACTTTTAGTCACCGCCTTTTTTTTTTTTTTTACACCAGTCATTTTTTAGAGTAATTTCATTCTTATTGTGGTGTCGGAAAAGGGGCGTATTTTCAAGGGGCGTTAACAAGTCTACGCTTATTAATGAGATGGTTGGCAGTCCTGTATAAATACTCTAATAGATGTCCTTCCGAATGGTATAGTTGGTTAGTTCAGGAAAATTGATAGGCGTCCTGCATAAATAGCTCAATTTCAGGTCTCGCAAGTGAGTTCCATTAAAAATGGCTGCACATATTTTTTTCATACTCGGCATAATAATTCTTTTTTAGATATCCTTTCATATGCAACTGCTGTTTTCCGGTCAACAATTGAGTTTGGTGAAAGCCTGTATCTCAAAAAACGGCTCTAATGATTTTCTTGAAAATTGTTATATAAAATCAATTTTAGATATCCTTTCTCATGTATTACGTGGTTTATTACAGGAAACTTCACAGCCATCCTACATAGGTAAGTTAATTTTAGATCTCGGAAATTGGTGTTTCAAAAAAATAACAATCATTTTTACTTCCATTACCAGACTACCGTAGGTAATGGAAGTATTGTATTTGGTCCAAAAATTCGATGTCGATATTTCACTTGATTTACATGTGTTAAGGTCTCCTGAGTCCAAAAAAGTGGTTTTTGGCAATTGGTCAGTGTGTGTATGTATGTGTGGAATGTTCTGGCTATCATATCTCCGAAACTAATAAAGATAGGAACTACAAAACTTCAGAATATAAACAGATCTGGTATACAGATGAATTTTCTAAATTTTGGTGAAAATTGAAAAAATGGAAGTGGGACATCGGAGACCGTCTCTCAAAAACGGCTCTAACGATTTTCTTCAAATTTGCTATATAAACACTCTATTAGATGTCCTTTCGAATGATGTAGTTGGTTAGTTCAGGAAAATTGATAGGCGTCCTGTATAAATAGCTCAATTTCAGGTCTTGCAAGTGCGTTCCTTTAAAAACAGTTGTACGGATTTTTTTCAAACTCGCCATATTAACTCACTTTTAAATATCCTTTTGTATGTAATTATTGTTTTCCAGTCAATAATTGGATTTTTTGTAAAAGTTGGTATCTAAAAAACGGCTCTAACGATTTTCTTGAAAATTGTTATATAAATCCATTTCTTTCTCATGTATTACGTGGTTATTAGAGGAAAATTAACAGTCATCCTGCTTAGGTACAGTCGGTAACAAAAGTCTTCGAACACTAGCAAAAATTTCTATATAAAAAAAAGTACACTTAATACAGTTTTGTTAAATAAATCCTTGCTGAATTCTGTTTTTAGACTGACTAAGAACAGGATTCGACAAGGATTTATTTAACAAAACTGTATAAAGTGTATATTTTTTATATAGGTATTTTTGCTAGTGTTCGGAGACTTTTGTTACCGACTATAGGTCATCTTTAAATCTCGGAAATTTGTGTTTCAACTCTTATTTTTTACCTCGCTATATGTAAGCTTCATTTTATGTCTTTATAAGTTTCTCTTACCGGAAAAATTTTAGGTTTCTACTTCTTTAGGTCACTTTTATGTTTTCTGATCACATTATCTCTAAAAATGCATATAATACGTACAATAGTGGGTAATGGAAGTTGTGTGGTTGTTTCACACCAGATTTTTTCTGTTATTTTCTAACTTGCCATGTAAGCTTTTTTTATATGTCTTTACTCGTGCATTAAGTTTCTCATACCAGAAAAATTTTAGTTTTCTAAAATTCGTTAGGTCAATTTTATGTTTTCTGATCACATCATCTCCAAAAAATGCATATAATATGTGTAATAGAGTGTAATGGAAGACTTGTGGTCGTTTCACACCAGATTTTTAAAATTTCTTCTGTTATTTTTCAGGTATGTACTTACGCGCCCAAAACAGCCTTGGTCTCGGGGGAAGTGTTAACCGCTGCAACCAGATGCTAACTCTAATCTTCATGGTCGGCATCCAGGTTGCGCTCGAGACGCAATGGTGGATGGTTAAACCACCAGGCCTTGACTCTGGCACTTTAGAATGCACCATGGGCAAAACAGAAATTTTGGAATCTCAGATCTACTTAGCCTTTTTGCTTTTACTGGCAACAGCTATGGCCATATCCACAAGAAGGTCAGTGTATCATCATTTTTTTTTTTTTTTTCTGAAGCTATTTTTAAAGCAAATCCTGTTAAATGAATCGATATATTTACGTCATTATTTACAAATCCTCTCAATGATATCAAAATAAAATCGTGGTAACATATAAAATGACATCATCTATCAGAATATACAGAAATCTGTTCAGATATTTTTAATATGGATATGTTTTGTCTGGGATACTACTTGAAATTCATGCTATAAATATATATATATAATATGGATAATGAACATATATACAGGTTGTTCCAAAAGTCCCACACACCCACCCCTCCTAACTTGAAAATGAGTCGAAATTTTGAAAAATGGCGAAACACGTATTTAATGAATTCGAGAGAAACCTCTTTTGGTGAAAAAAGTTTGGGCCCGTGGGAGCTAGTGGGGGCAACTTTAAAATTTCAAATGGGAAGGTATGTCTTGTGATACATTCCTAGAAACGTCTCTTCAAGACAATGAATTTGATATAAATAGCTTCGCCATACGATGATTATTAAAGGAGATACATGAGTTTTTAGACTTTTGAAATGTGGATTTTATACTTATGTATCCAGGACCTAATTATCACACAGGTCGACTAGGCCTCAGCCTAGAGCACCTATATCTAGGGGCACCAGAATAATTTTTTAAATGCTATTTTTGTCAAATCTTTCCTTAAAATTTAGTTGATGATAATAATCTTTTGTTGGACAAAACATTCTTCTCCATGGATGGTCGAAATTGTACGGCATGTTTCCGGATCACACCTACACTGTAAAAAATCTGTCTTATTTGCTGCCAGAAATTTTCTGTAATTACAAAAGTTCTGACAACGTAATTTGTTTGTAAATTAGGCGTATTTTCTCAAATTACAGCGAATTTCTGGCAGCAAATAGAACATATTTTTTACAGTGATAGAGGTGGATCCCAAACTATCACCAGTTTCTTACTACGTAATGTATCCCCTTTAGCAATCACTGCAGGACAAAACTATTTATACTAAATTCATTGTCTTGAAGAGACGTTTCCAGGGATGTATCACAAGACACCTTCTCATTAGAAATTTTAAAGTTGCATTCCCTAGCGGCACTCCTACCACCCCCTTGCCCGGGCCCAAACATTTTTTGGCAAAGTATGTCTTACCATACATCCCTGCAAATGTCGCTTCAAGGCAATGAATTTGGTATAAATAGTTTTGTCCTGCAGTGATTATTAAAGGGGATACATAAATATAAAATCCACATTTCAAAAGTCTAAAAACTCATGTATCTCCTTTAATAATCGTCGTAGGGCGAAACAACTATTTATATCAAATTCATTGGCTTGAAGATTCGTTTCTAGGGATGTATCACAAGATATACCTTCGTATTTGGAAATTTTAAAGTTGCCCCCCCCCCTCCCGGGCCCAAACTTTTTTCATCAAAAGAGGTCCCTCTCGAATTCATTAAATAAGTGTTTTGCCATTTTTCAAAATTCTGACTCATTTTCGAGTTAGGAGGGGGGGGGGGGACTTTTGAAACACCCTGTATATCTGGCAACTGCTGCACCTGGTCAGTTTAGACAATAAAGCAAAAATCTAGAACATTAGTTTACACACACACACGTATTAGATTTAGATTTTTCTTTTAATTATGACCTTTTTAAGGTACAATACTGTTTAAATGAATTTAATACAAACTTCTTTACAAATCACCTCCAGTGATATAAAAACAAAATTATGAAGACATTTAAAGGACATCGTGTATGAGAATAATTATTCAGGAATCCGTTCATATATTTTACCATAGGTATGTTTTTGGCTGGGGTACAAGCTGAAATTCCTCCCATGTAAAAAAGTATAAGAACCATTTTGGCAACTGCTTCAGAGGTCTGCATAGTGCATACACAACGCCTCTAATGGTCCATTTAGTTAATAAAGCAGAAATCTAGAAATTGGTTTACACACATGCATTTCATATACAGTGCCCGCAGCGGTCCTATATTTTCACGTGTGTTTTATTATTTTAACACCACTATTTTTTTATACATTTTCTGTCAAGGTTTTAAAGTTAAAGCAATAGGAAAAAGTATACTGATTGATTAAAGTGGTGGGAAAATAATAAAATACTCGTAAAAATATAGGACTGCTGCGGGCACTGCATATATGCACATATTTTTATTCCTAAACATATTCATGATTCCATACTTTTGCATACAATCAATAACCTCTCTGAGAGCATAATAGATACAAATTCTTTTATGAATTCATGCAAATAGACCATTAGTGCTATTTATACCATTTTAAAGAGAAACCCTGTTATATACTGAATTTAAATCACATATAACATTTTTAAAAATTTTACAGATATGAGAATTAAGACAGGATAGCCACCAATATCACAAAAATTTTTCAACAATCTCGCAACTTTAATTTATATAATATAATATTTCCTTTTCTAGGGTTCCTTACAATCAACCTGAGAGCCGAAGCCTGATCGTGACTTCATTGTGTTGCATGGTCATTTTCTTCTCCTGGGATATTGCATGCTGGCTGCTTCCAGACTCAAACAGCCGAAACATCGCAGCTCCGTCGGCTCTCATAGCCACTGCGGTGACTATTCTTATTGGTATATTTGGGCCACAGCTGTTCGCCATCCACAAATATGGAGGATTTCCTCATAAGCCCCTTTCCTATGCAGATTCTTTGTCCACTGTCTTTACTATGTTTAAAGACCTCGATAATTCATCCAGCGGTGGCACCACTTCTAGAGGCAAAAAGAATGCTAAGACGCTGGAAACCCCTTTTGCAGCTGAGATGGCAGAGGGAACAAGAAATCCACTCTACAGTGATTATCAATCAGCCTACCCATAAATAGTGTTGGAATTAGTGAACTATATGCAACTGGGAAAGAAGAGAATTTGTGACTGGTGATAAATTAGTTTTGTGATGTGCGGGACCTTATACGGAACTCTACCTATTTTTCCAGATATTGATAAGTCTGATGTCATGGCAACAGTACTTTTGTTGATAGAATTATCAAAATAGTTATGATATGAAAGTCTCATATGTCACCTAATATTATTCTTAAATATGGGATTATATTTTTGTGAATTTAAATCATCTTTGTTATGTTTCGATATCAAAAGAACACAATTTATATGGAAAAAATATACTTTGCCACTACTGGATTTCAACATTGGAACCATAACAACAATGTTGAGAACTCCATCTTTTTTGGCATTGCAAAAAAATGACTGTTGCCATGGCAATAATATTTTCTGCCAAAGAATTGAAAAATAATTAACATACGATTGGTCATAAGTTATTAGTAAAGTATTCTTTATTACAACACATAATCTGGTTTGTTATATTTTCTTACCACTATTGAAAGAAAAAAGTCCAGTTTACATAGTAAGAATGCTTCTTGCTTTTATTAGTTTCTACATCAACATATTTTTTACTATATTAAATTTAGGTACTGATAATTCTAAACTTTATTATTGTTTTTTGACATAACAGAAGGTATTGCTTGCCATGATGACAGTGCTTATTTTTCTTGTAAAACCAATTTTCAAACCCTTATATAGTATCAAAGGATAAGATTCCTTTGTGAAACTGCGACCAAAATATGTCTTTATTTTAGATTTTTATCATAATTGAATAGCAGAAATTGGTTGAATTCCGAGTCACAACAATGTCAGCAAAGCCAATTTTGCAAATTACTAGATGAATCAATAGAAAAAGATAATGGTATTATTATTCTTAATTCTTTTGCAACACTGTTCTTTCCAGGTTTTAAATATTTCTTAATTATAAAGAGCTCCACTTGCAGTTCTCATGTGATATCAGCTTTTAATGCTTTTTGGAGAAATAGTCATAGTTACTTCATCTCGGAATCACTCATATATAGTTACATGAGAGTCATTATGGTTATAGAACTAATAAAAGAAGTCCCATTTCGTCCACATGTTAGTCGCAACACTTGCAATGATGTCCGACTGTGTTATTAGAATAGACTTTTGGACAACTGAGAAAGAAGAGTATTTTCACAGTCCTATGTGACTGATCATGCATTGATTTCCTAAAGTTTTAAATCCTTTATTGTAGCAATTTCTATCAATATCAAACTGGTTGCCATGACAATTGGACTTGCCTTCTTTACTATCTTTGATGTGAAAGGTATCAATTGAAATGAATGCCACTTACAAGCTGATTCTAAATTTTGTAGATGTCTATCTTTGTCTTTATTAAAAGAAAAAGAAAGAAAAGGCAATGGCTACAGAACTATTGTTACAGTTATCAACACCAATGGGGTTAATTGTGAATTTGACTATATTTAGGTGCTTAAGGTATTTGATTTTGAACTTTGTCATTACAACTTCAAAGTTCAAAAATCAGTTTTGGTGTCATACAGCCTGATTTTAAATCTAATATGTACTTCTGAATTCTATTGTGAAGACTAGTGCATTGTGTCGACAGTTGAAACTTTTTCCCTAATTCTTCCACCAGTATATTTATATACTAATTTTTTACTTAATTGATCATGCAAACTTACTACTAAAATTTCTGAAAGAAAAATACTGGTGGAAGAATCAGGGAAAAAATTTCAACTGTCAACACCCTGTAGTAAGATGAAATACTTTCATAAAAAATAAATTTTTCATACTTTTGTAACTTCATCTCATGTATTTAAAGGCATTTCAGCCAAATTCAATCTTTCACTTTTCCCATATAATCTTTGTTGTTTCGTATTAGTATAAGGATATCATTAAAACAGGAATAAACTACTACGTCAGAAACGCCAAAGAAAAATTATTGAGGTGCATACAGCTGTTTCGGTAGCCTAAAGCGTACCGTCATCAGTGCAAAAAGAATTGCAAATAATTTTTCTTTGGCGTTTCTGACGTAGTAGTTTATTCCTGTTTTAATATTCCAACGCCAAGTCTCCTGCTATTATAAGGATATCATATTCAAAAATGAATTTTTTCAAACTTTGATTTTTCAGTTTCATTTTTAAAACAAGTCTTACTTAACGAGCAATTTTTCTGAAAATTAAATTTAAATACTTCTTCCTGAGACTGAAAATTAGAGCCTTGAATGTTCTTTAGAAAATTAAGTCTATTTTTCAACCATGTTCGTTGCAACCATATAAACGTTTACGCATGTGATGACTCAACGAGTTCAGTGTTAAAATAGGGGTAATAACTCTTGTAATTGCGAGAAAATAAGAGATAAGAGAACACCGAATAGTTGGATGTTTGCTAATCCCAACATATATGTCAATTTGCCATCCCTACAAGTCTTCGGAATCATCCTCAATGCTAGGTACGGGAAATGTGGTTGCATTGTATTATTTTAGTGAGCAAAAAAACAAAATATATGCTAAAATAAAAGACAACATGTTCAAAGAGTGGAATTTAAAAAATGTCATTTTTGAATGATATACCGTAAAATCCGGAAAATAACCCCACTTTTTCAAAAGTGTTGCAGTCTTAACCTTGAAAACTTGAAGGTCGGAAATAGGTTTGTATGAAAAGGTGAAAGACAGATTTACCTGCCTTCCATATGTACACCTGGTAGTAGGATGAATAAAAAGGGTGAAGGGGTTATATTTAAGAAAATGGAATAATTTCACTTTCAGCAAAAAAAAAAAAAGGGGGGGGGGCTTACACTCAGGATTTTACAGTAATATGAATACTTATAATACAAAGACACAAAAATCTCATAAGGATTACATGGGAAAGAAGAAAGGGTGAATTTGACTAACGTGCAACCTTATGTTACCTCATACTGAACTTTACTAATATAATCTTTGATAGATTAGAAAAGCACTACTTTTACTTAAACTTTTTGGCAATCTTAGATGTGCTAATTTAGATACTTTTATATTCTGACTTGTGTACTTACTTTTGATGATTCATTGTTGAGTCCTGATGAATAAGTAAACATTTTATTCTTAAATACAACTTACTACTACCTATTCCAATATTTTATTATCTGATAACAAAAATTTTCATTCAGATACAGCTTTCTCACTGTTTATTTTTTCTGACGTGTTTTATCATTACCTTTTTTAGAATTTATCTTTAATGTATTAGGATAACACATCCAATAAAAGGTCATGGGGAACAGATTGCTTCTAAAAGATTTATCTTGATATCTTATCTTTTCCAGTTGCATGTAGCAACTGATAATTAGTTCCTTCGTTAAAAAATAATTGAATGACTATCCGGTGATAAGAGCAGATTAGAGACACACTGTTTTTGTTTGGAGCTCATTTAAGCTATTTGCATAAGCATCTTACTAATTCTACGAACATGAATTGTTAGCCAATCAATAGGTATTTGGTTTGCTCATTTACCACTAGATTACTTGAAATTTTCAGATACTTTCAGTTAGCCCAATGGCCATTTTTTGTCACCATTTTATTTGTTGAGTAGCTACAGTTGGCCCACAATAAAAAACAATAAGCGTCCAACAATAATTGATGCATTAAATGGACAACATGTCTGTTTAACATCTTGATGATTTTCTTTCATTTAAGCTATGGGGGTCTTAATTTAAGCCACAAACAGTTGGAATATAACCAATCATGGCTCAGATTTCCCCCACAAATGAAAGCTAGGCCTATTTCTAGATGTCATATTGCATAGAATGGATCATTTCTAACTTTCGCATAACTTCAAAGAAAATACATAATTTTATAACATGCATTAAAATAACACCAAAGAAGTTATTATTATTTTATTTTTTTGCATAAAAGTATAAAAATAGCAAATAATAAATATCAAAATATAATTGCCAACATAAAATGTTGCATTTGGGCTAGCAGTCGTACCATTCTTTTAGCCAACAGCCATTTATAACTCTTGGCCAACAAAAATCTAATGAAAACAGTTAACAGTTTGAATGTTGACTCTTGTAGAAAAGTATGAAGTTTTTATCCAGTGAATCTTAATATGTGACATCATCTGAACTGAGTGCATACAGATAAAAAACAAAATGCATGAGATTATTTTATAGTAATGATTGGCAAAATTATATCATTATGAGAAATTTAGTGTTATCTCAATTGGAGATATATGTTCTTGAATAGAATTTAAGCTTCAAGCAAAATCAGATACTTATGCAAATAAGAAATGAATAAGCTCTTGAATGCAGTGTTGATTCATGATGCATTCACATTTATTCTTTTATTAGCTCTGTTTAAAATTTTTTTTAAACAAGTAAATCTCACCAATAAATAACTCACACTACATTTATATCAAAATACTTTATAGTTTAGTAACATTTTATTACTCAGGAAATTTTTTGGTAGTAGAAAAACAGCCTAGTGACAGTATACCTTGTAATTACATAGTTTATTTGTTGATTCATTTGTTTAAAATTGTACTGTTACAAATTATCTGGCAGTTCACAAACATTAATGATTATTTATTTATTTTATTATTTAATTATTAGGGCCCATTTTTGTGACATTTTTATTTATTTTTTTTAATATAAATTATCGAGTAAAATCATTCAATCTAGCAGTCCCTTTATATAATGTTTAATATAAAGTTAATAAGTGTTTAATTGAACAAAGTATTAGACAATCATCTGAAATAATACTCAAAACATGGAAATTTCTTTTATAAAAAGATCATTTTAACAAAACAAAACAAAAAAAAAAAAAAAAAAAAAAAAACACAAAAAGGCCATTTTTATGAATTTGAATTTTGTGAGAAGGAAGTTTGTTTTATTGATTTGGATTTTGTGAAGGAACTCTTTTCATGAAGTGGAATTTTGTAGCTAACAGGCACTAATTTTTGCCTAAATTAACTCCTGAACTACCTTTAAAAGTTTTCCAAAGATTTTCATCAGTATGCTCTTCTGGTAGTTAGCACTCCAGCTTTCCTATGTGATGATTTTGAATTCAAGCATGGATATTTGTAATAGAACAACCAGCCCAAAGCTGTTGAGTCTTTTCAAGTAAATGTTTAGAATTAACTTAAAGCAGTAGGTAGGTCCCAGATTAATTCGCCCTTATCTGCAAAAAATCATCATAGAGTGACAAATCAAACCTTTGCCAATCAGGCGTGAAAGCGCAAATCTACCTAAAAGTCTGAACTTGCACACAATACAAAAATATCAAATATAATGCAAAAAAAATGTGTTTTTTGGGGAAATTAATTAGACAAAAAATGTACAATTGTTAATTTACGGTAAAATAATTACTCAATTCAAGAATTTTAGGCAAAAAGAAAAAAAAAAAAAAAAAAAAAAGCTATTAGCTCTTTAAACGTGTGTATATATATATATTGGTGAAATAATGCTGCATTTTGGCAATTTTGTTGCAAAAAATATTTCTTAAAAAACAGTAAATTTGTTGATTTTTCAGTAAAAATAATCACATACTGTGAGAATCAAGTTTGACAAATCAGCAAAGACATGAGGATTGATTGCTGTGTGTTATTAAATCACTGGTAATAAGGTTAAGGAATATGAAAAGAGTTAGCATAATTTGCTCCCCCCCCCCCTCAATTTTTTTTTTTTTTTAATTACAATTTCTTATTAGATTTGCATTTATCTCATAAACAGTCAAAATGGCCATTTAAAAAAAAAGATTTCAGACTAAAGTTTGAAAACTTTTATGCTTGAATAAAAAGTAGTGCAATATTAATCCATGCCCACTGAGCTAAACGTAAGGAGGCAGCTAGCTGTCTTCACAGAACTGGTTGGTTTTGAAATGAGAACAGCAAAACATTGTACTGAACAGTTTCACATAGAATGCGCTGGCATCAGATACAATGTAAAGACAAAAAAAAAATCAACTTTTTGTTATTTTTACTTCTAAAGGTTGAAACACACAGACTGCTTAGTATTACAACTTTGTATCCAATTTACTAACTTATAATTTATCAGAGGATTTCTCAGTCAGTGAAAATTTGACAATAATTTTGAAAAGAAAACCTTTTTGAATTTTGCATTAACCCATAATTTATAAAAATACACTTTGCGTTTCATTTAACCCATGGAACTTAACATAAATAAAAAATAATTAACACTTTTGTTTGAGTGCAAAAATTTTGGTAATTATAAGCAAAAATCGATATCACAAAATGAGGATTAAAATAAAACTTTAAACTAAACTAGGGCATCTGTCTTGTACATATGGTAATCTATTGTTATAGAAATATATGACTGATTTTCACAGTTCTTCGGTTCACAGAGCTAATAAAATCTAAATAAATGTGGAGAAAGTCAATTTACTTGCTCAAAACTTATTATTATTTTGTTTTTCCCTCCCCTAAAATGTGCCTTATTTTAGAAATTAGTTTAGAATATTTATGTTTTTTTTTTTTTTTTTTTTGTGAAGGTATTTTGAACTATGCACATTATGCATTTAAGATGCACCCTATTCAATTTTATTGTTATTTAGAATATATTCTAAGGAAAGGTACAAATATCAAAGATTGTTAAATACAAGATTGGAAAAACCGCAATCAAACTGGGCTTTTTTTTTTTTTTTTTTCAATGAAAATTTAAACAGTATTTTATAGGGCATTATTTTTTCTAAATTCACTATACATGCTTCTATTTGGAAATTTCAAAATTTCACTTAATTATGAAGAATTATTTAAAAAAATATTGCCATGTTTTATATAACTGGTAAGTGAAAAGGAATCAACACCTTTCAGAGAATAAAAACAAACTGTTTTAGTGATACAATATGCTGAAATTCGCATGCTGGAGCAATGTGTAATAACTCATTAAAGCAGATAGTATTTCTATGGATTCCACACTTATTAGTTTAATGCCCAGGAGCAGAATTATATCCGGTGTTCTGCAACGAGACATTAAAATTTGCAGATGTTCGGCAGATATTTTGTCCAGATTTGTCAAAGCACAGTAAAATGCAAAATAAGCATAAAAATAATGCTTTTTATGTAGTAAAATATTTATTACACATTTATAATAAAACATGATTTAAAATCTAAAACTGAGGAAGACACCTAGAATTTGCAATTTTTTCAACGGCTTTTGGAATTAATATTGTCACATTAATGTGGATATACTACTTACAAAATGTTTATAAATTTTGTCTATACACTGAAACAATGACTGTTTCCAGTAATTTTCTAGTATGCTAACAGATTTACAGGTCAGTTGAGCATATCTAGGTTTTATTAATTTTAGAATGTTAGCTGTATCAACATCATCCAGTTAGGGGATAGATGAAATGTTCTGCAAAAGCTTCAATTGTTCTGCGACATGCGTCGCAGTTTTAAGCACTTTCTGCTCCTGGGGTTTAATGCCACATATCAATCATTCCGAACACAGATTGTCAAATTCCAATCTTGTGTATTAAATACCTTTGATGACAATTCCTTCATTAAATTTGCAGTGTATCGAAGATGTGATAAATATACTCTATTGTAATTTAGAATGTGAAATTGATTTCATCAAAATACTGGCCCTTATTATAGTTAAAACATAAAGTCATACAGATTTAAAAGGATTTTAATCATTTTATTTATGTGATTGACAAAGGAGATGATAGTATCATAAGCAGAAAGTTTGCAAAGATACAGGCATTACAATTCAGGGTTAGAAATAAGCGGCCATTAGTCGCATTTTGCAACCAGTTTTTTCATTTTGACGCCTAGAATTCCAGTCATAGGTGCCATATTTGACGCCTCGATTTTTTCCTCATCATACCTAATAATTTTCCCAATCCCATCAGACTGTAAACAAGTCTATTTCGGTAAATTGAACCTTATAAAAACTGATTTAAGAAATCATATCTCTAGGAAAGTAGTTGACGATTTGTTAATGATTAAATTAAACAGCCCTGAATTGGAAGATTTCTGCCCAGAAAATGCTATTAAATTGTGGTGGAATAATGTATCTTCCGGGCGAAGAATGAATTTGCGATTTTAAATATGTAAGTTTAATATTGTCAATGTAATTACATTCATTACATAAATATTTTTTATATAATCTTGCATATATTATTTACAAGTTGATGCTTTATTATTATTATTATTTTTTAATATACATATTTAATTATAGATGACACCTAGATTTTTCATTTTGATGCTCAAAAAATTTAATCCAGGCGTCATTTTGACACCTAGTTTCAAAATTCTTATTTCTAACACTGATTACATTCATTTGGTTGATTGTGTTTCTTAAAATAGCAAAAATGTCTATGTCTTTGATTCAAATGAATATCTGATCTTCAAATCATGTTAATCTTGTGAAATTTAATATCATATTAAAGGGTCCCAGTATTTTGCATATACATATGTGATAACAGATAATTTATATAGCAATTCTACTGCCATTTTGAAAATGAGACATTTTTTCATCAAATCAATTTTATGATCTTATTCCCCGCTTAAATTCTGGAATTTAGGAAATCCAGTTTCAATTTAAGATGCCAGTTTAAGTCATAACTTAAAAATTTTAATATGAGAATATTCTCAAACACACTAATAGTACTTGGAAAGTTAAAACTTAAATTCTTTGTTGTCCACTTTAAAAATTTGAATTGAGAATTTTAACTATTGTAGTATCACATTTTTTTTAAAGTTTTATCACTTTAGATGCTTTGATTTGGCTTATTATGTACTGAGAAGACACTTATAATCAAACAATGACATATCAATAAAGTAATTACAGTGTTAAAGTAACAGAATAATATTATTCTAACACTGTGCGTTAGTGTAGCAGAATAATATTATTCTAACACTGTGCGTTAGTGTAGCAGAATAATATTAAACAAGGTAAATTAGATTGGTTTATGTATAAATAGTATGCATTTCCACAGCCAAAACGTACTGCAAAACAAACATAATGATTTATAAAAGCATTGCTTGTGAATACATTTATATGGTTGTGGACATCTGGGGTATTTCAGTGACATTATCTATTGCAATATCGGTGGACATTTGAACGTATTCCCAAGGGGCAAAAAATAGTTGGCTAATTGTAGTGTACTCTGATTTGCCAATATTGGCCAGAAATCCAACTGTTGTCCAATGATGCAATTTGCCAGCATATGTAAAATCTGCAATGAACATATAGTAAATACTTTTCAGAAATTGTTGTTTCGACAACGATCTTAAAGTAGACAACACTATTGATTTGTCATTGTATAACGTAAAAATACACACATTTGGCCAACTATTTGTTCTACTTGGGGTGTCTTATGATTTGCACATTTTTTATGTATCATTTTGTTTTTCTTTCTTGTTTAATTTATTATACTTGTGTAAATACACAGTATGTTTGTGCGTACCAATAATTATGTCATTTATGTTGTACTTTCATTTTTTTTTTTTTTTCTGTTCATCCATTGTTTTTCTTAATGTGTGTTTTTATTAGTATTAATTAATAAACATTGCTATAAATCAAATAGTTGTTTCTGTATTAATTATCATTTGACCAAATACTGGTTTGGTTGATAGTAGTACATAAAAAATTAGTATGTAGTATATGTATCAGGGCTTGAAAAATCTCAAAATTTTTACATGCCCAAATATCTTATTAAAATACATATTAATAAAAACATTCACATACCTAGTGAAAAGAATTTAACGGCATTATATCTATATTGACATTGTTTATTTCAATTTAAGAAAAAGTCTTAGACAAGATGCTGTATTTAAAAATTAATTTAAGAAAGTTATTTTTGTTTAAATATTTGCCTGCCTAGCCGGGCATGTAAGAGAAAATCTGAATTTTTTACATGCCCCGGGCATGTCAGGCAATATAATTTTTGAGCCCTGATATGTATGTTAAGTTGTAGAGTTTAAATATTTGAAAAGATTAATGACGAGTCAAAAAGTAAAAACATCTTAAATTTATTTTGTGTTCAATTTAAAAAAAAAATATTTTAATTGGATAAATCAGTAGTTTTAGAGAAATGTAAAAAAAAAAAAAAAATAAAACCTTCATTAGTCCAGCGATCATTAGAATTTATATTTTACTAGTCCTTTGAATATTTTTTTTTTTGTCTTGAACCAACAGACCGAGACCACTATTAATTTTGAGCCCTGAAAATTCTGCTTTTGACAAGGAAACATTCAAAAGGTGTCGTCTTTATAAAATATTGAAAAAAAAAATACATGTGATTCTACTCTTCATAAAACACCTGAAAGTGGAAAAAATTATCGGCTGAAATGAATTACAGCAACCATAAAAAATTATCAAAAATAAGCATTTTTGGCGATTTAGCAATAAGTTTGCTAGCACCGAGATTGCCGTGTACAAACCATAGATATAGTAGTAATATACATAAGTCTATCACCCCCATGTTATTGTGCAAAGAATTTTGATACCTAAAAAAAAGCTTTGGAATCAGCCATTAATTGGTACTGAGAATAAGAAAAATGAATTTGAAACTTATCGAGTTTCAAATTCACCTTAAGTTAATAAATTATTCATAAATTTTATTTGCTAAAATATTTGTGTGTATTCACTCGGGGAAAGATGGCCACATTTTGGTAAAATTGCCGTCTTTTCCCAGGTGAAAAGGAATCACTTTTTTCTCTCCAATGATCAATTTATATATTATTACTATATCTATGGTACGAACAGAACTGTGTTTTGCTTCTCTGCCAAGTACTCAAAATCAATCGCCTAGCAGTGTGAAATTGCTAAATATTCTTAATTTTGATATATTTTTGTGGTAGCTGCGATTCATTTCATTTCAGCCGATAATTCTTTTAATTTCTGGTGTTTTATGAAGAGTAGAATCACGTATATTTTTTTCAATATTTTTTGAAGACGACACCTTTTGAATGTTTCCTTGTGAGACAGGTTGGTAGAAGACTGCACTGGGTACAATGAAAAAAAATTTGCTAATTATTTTTTCCTAGCCACAATTTTGCATGCATAAAAATAAAATTAATGCACACTTATAATCTTGTATTTCCCCCATCTAAACAAATTTTTATAAGTTTCTAATCAATATCTTTATACTTGAAAAATAACAAAACAAATAACAAACCACCGCCACTTTAGAATGTAGAAAAAGAGAGGAAAAAAGGCTAAAAACCCCATAGAAATAGCATGGGAAGAAAAGCAAAAAAACTCACAATGTCAAGTGTGTTAAAAAAAAAAAAAAAAAAAAAAAAACAGGCTCACACTGGAAGTAGTAAAGGGACAAAATTGACTAGAAAAACACATTGAACAGCGGGAACCGGGTGGGCTGGGGCGTTAAATATATCGTCCGGGATTAATACGACTCGCCTAGTATAACTCTTGGCGGTGGGCGGGAACCACCGCCACTTTAGAATGTAGAAAAAGAGAGGAAAAAAGGCTAAAAACCCCATAGAAATAGCATGGGAAGAAAAGCAAAAAAACTCACAATGTCAAGTGTGTTAAAAAAAAAAACAGGCTCACACCGGAAGTAGTAAAGGGACAAAATTGACTAGATTAGTGCTAGGGTACAATGAAACACTCCTCATAATGCAATAAATAATGCAATTTCCACCAAATAAAAAGTATTTTATGAACATTATAAAATACAATGAGCTAAATACAGGGGGAAAAAAAACTTTATGAATCTGATTTAAAATAAAAAGAAATTTGCTTAAAATATATAAACAAAATTTATTTTAAAAGATTATTGTCCTAAACGAAAAGCAAGCTACTTTTATTATATTAAGAAATATTTCTTTTTATATTAAACTGGTTTAAGTCATTTTTGAAAATTAACATTTCCACTCAGGGACCGATTTACTCACTTGGAGGCCCAGGGCACTCGTGTTCAATGGGCCCCTTTTTTTCGTATTTTAATATTATAACAAACAAAATAAACTGCTTATTTCCAATTCACCGTCTAAAAATTCACTTCATATTTCATTTTGTTGGTAAAAGTAAGGCTAAACAAGATTGTCACTTGCCTATCGAATCGACGTACGTCGCCCCCGTGTATCTGCATTGCAGTGCGTGCCTCGGATTTGGTTTATCTTAGTAAAAGTTTGATTGATTGGGTTTTACGTCACACTAGAGTAAAAGTTTGGAATGCAAGTATCAGTTGTATGCAATTGTATTTGCGTTTAGTGAAAATATTTCAATTTTTCTGATGAGTTGATAGTTTTCTTTAAAGATCATCACGCCGATTAATAAAACAGCACAGTAATTCCTCCAACCATTGACAAAAAAAAACAAAAAACAACAATCATTATAGTAAAATTTGGAACATACCTTTTAACTATTTTAAAAAATGTATGATAGACTTTTTTGGGGGCCCCTTCAGTGTGAGGGCCCTGGGCACATGCCCCTAATGCCCTGCCTTAATTCAGGCACTGTTTCCACTTCTCTTTCAATTGCACCGAAAGGTATATGGGTGGTAATTTCAGCACAATTTAAGTTTTTTCAAAAATATGTTTTATCTGAAGAATGCGTAAGTTTAAAAATAGGTTGAAGTCTTTAAATATACAGGGGTCGATCAAGGTTTAATTTTTGGGTCCCTTTTTTTGTGAAAAAATAAAATATCATGTAAAACCTTCCATTTTTACAGTCATTGTACATAATGTTTAATATCAAGTTAATAGAATTTCATTGCGCCAAATTAGGGTGCATTGATTAAAAATAATGCTGAAAACATTGAAACTTTTTTTATAAAAGGATCAATTTTATAAAATAAAATCTTATAAAGGGGCTCATTTTTTAAATTTGAATATTGTGAAGGGTCCCTTTCATGGATTTGAATTTTGTGAAGTAGCTGCGAAAGGGACCCAAATTTTGCCTTCATCGACCCTTATATAGTACTTTTTATTCAATATCATTTAAAATTTATGATCTCTCCAACAAAATAAATTTTCTTCAGTTCACCTTTCTTGATTAAAACATAGGTACTATTTATATAGATACTGCTTGTGTCGCAGATGTTGATATCTCAATTCTTAAGACTTCGATGATCAGCTTTAGCTTAAAAATAATTTGGATCTGTATTATTGTTTTCTTAAGATTTTGTAGATTCTTACTCATTTTAATTAATTCACACATCAAAAACACACGTCAAAAATAAAAACATTTCTCTCTCTAAACAATTCGCTCAAAAAAAATGCTATTATATATGCCTTCTCTTTCAAAAATAGGCCTATGTAAACAAAATAAAGTAATAATAAAGAGTAAAAATTCAACCGTGTGCTTCACCAGCTGAAATAGAATAGAATAATTAAAGTTATCTAACTACAATGCTGATTGGCATGGTAATAAAAAAACACTGGTTGCTATGACAATCAAAAATAAACAGCAAGTAGGTTACCATATCATATTGCAAAGAATCCAGAATGACCTTGTTATCATTTAAAATGGCACCAAAGAAAAATTGCCAAATCCAGTTGTGGATCAACTCTATACTTGTAACCTTCCCCAAAATACCTATTAATTAAGTACTCTTCTGTTTGAAGGGGCCATTGGAAGATTTTTTTTAATCAAATCACAAAAAAAAAAAAAAAAAAAAATACAATAGGCAATGATTTTTTTTTAAATTCATTAAAAAGAGTTTGCTCTTTTTTACATTCAGCATCAATAAGCAATTCCCAAATCATGAAATCCATAGCGAGCAGAAAGGAAATGGCAAACAGCAAAAATCAGCACTAATAATCAAGAAAAAAAAAAAAAAAAAAGGAAGAAAAATAAATTCATAACATGTGTCCTCAGTCAGAAGAAAAAGGAATTTCGTGTAGGGTTATATTGAGGAGTATTATTTTGGCAATTATACAGCACAAGTTGAGCGATTTTTTTTCACCTTGTTGGCAATTGTTTTACGACCTCAAGAAACAGAAGAGTGCATATTAATTTATTAAATAATATCTCTCTCAGCTTTTGTTTTTAAGAATTCTGTGAAGGGTTTATTTATTTATTTATTTATTTTTATTAAAAATTTTGTGAAGTGTTCGTAAACAGACCTAGTTTTATTAAAACCCAAATAAACTACTACGTCAGAAACGCCAAAGAAAAATACTTGAGATGCATACAGCTGTTTCGGTAGCCTTAAGCGTACCGTCTTCAGAGCAACCCGAATAAACTACTACGTCAGAAATGCCAAAGAAAAATATTTGAGATGCTGTCTGTTTCAGTAACCTTAAGCGGACCGTCTTGAGTGCTTGGCGTTTCTGACGTAGTAGTTTATTCGGGTTTTAATATTCCAACGCCAAGTCTTCTGTTATTATTAAACCTAGTTTTACTTCTAGACAGACCTCTGATAACAAACCAGTTTTTTTTTTTTTTTTCATATCCTATTTTTATCGTTAAACAATCATTTTAAATTACAAAAAAAAAAAAAAAACTCACATCATATGAAATTCTATAGCTTTATTCTTTTATTATAAAAAAGATCATTAAAATGAAAAATGATTAATTATTTTCAAGAAAGTAATTTTCATGGAAGATCTTCTTTACGGTTCTTGGTATGAATGATGTTAAAAACACAAAAATATCTGTGCATTCTCGCGATTTTGTTAAAGGTTTTAACAAAATTATGATGTTATTAAGATGGGGATATGGGTACTTATAACAATCACATTTAATGGAGACCAATGGAAAAGAACTTTTAAGAGAGGGGTTGTTTTTAATCATTTCATTTGAAATTCTGTTTTCTACTTTCAATGTAGTAAAATCACTTTTGTCATTAGATGTGGTGGTCTGAAGCACCTTCTTGCGATTTACCCAAGTACGTGAATACACATCACACTTAACAGATTGGATTAATTCAAGATCAGGTAGAGAAATATCTGAACTATTTCCTTTTGGTTTAATTAATTCAACATGCTTATCCCAGTTCATTCTATATATTACTTTGCATTCTAAAAGAAGACCATGCTGCAAAGCTTCATACACAGCTTGTGAAACTTTCTCATACCATGCCTGATGAGAAAATTCTAATTTACTACTTAGATAATATATATACTCATAATCAAGACTGATAACACATGACCTGGTTCGTTCACAAACTTGTTCTGAATATTTTGATTCAAAAATTCTTTCATACATCTCTGGATCAAAAAGCATACTCAATTTGTATTTTCCTGGTATATTCTGCAACATTTGCTGTGCTGTAAGAAGAGCAAATTTAAACCCAAGAGTAGGTATATCTTTATCTATTTTGCAGATATTTTCAGATAACACAATGGGATCTTGTATATTTATAAAGGTTATTTGAGAGTAATTTACTGTCTCAACAGTGGAATTCTTGACATCTTTCACTGGAAGAGCTTTTCCAAAATACGGTGAAATAATATTCTGCTCAAAATCAAAATTTCCATAAAATTCAAAAAACTCTGATAACAATTCAACAACTGTTTTGGTATTTTTTGATTTCTCAACCACACTCGTGTCAGTCGCAGCTGAGATACGACTAGACCCTGCATTGTCAAACATATCTTTGATTGGTGGAAGAATGGGTGGATTAGTATTCTGAAGAAAGAAAATCACCAACAATGTGAAAGAATAATTAGAAAGATATTTTGGAATTATCCAGCTTTGTTTTATAAATCCCATTGAACGACCCCAAAAGCACAGAATCAAAACCAAAGGCTTGATGCGTGGATCTACTTTTGCAAGAAATTGAAGTAATTCAGAATTATATAAGGCAGTTTCCTTCTCTATATGTATATCACAAACTATATTGCTTCCCTTCAGATGTACTCTAAAAGTAAGTGCTTTGCCAGGAATAAAAACACATTTTCTCACAATACTGTTATGGTCGCTCAGTGCTTGTTTTAAAAATTTAAATTGACTAATAAAACCGAGGTTGTACAATTGATTTCTTGAAATTTTTCCTGTTACGATATCTCGAGGTTTTGGAGGAGCATTCTTTTTAGATTTAGTACCAATACAGTAGTCAGGATATGGTAAGAACAATAAATCCAAGTCACAGTCTTTAAATCCAAATCCGTTGACAGATGATCCGTACGTGGCAAACAAACAATTTGGATAATATTTTTTGAGTATTCCATATATTTCGGCAGAAATTTTCTCTCTTTCTTTATATTCTTCAACAGCAAGCTCAAGCATAGCAGATATTTTTTTTATCATTTCCGGCTTGTTTGTTAAAGCATCCAAAGCAAGTAATTCTTCATTTGAGATAGAAGGATATTTGCCTTTCTTTTTGGGAAGACAATAGAGAGACATATTGAATATCAGAAATTGTTTTCAATTGCAAATATAAAACTCAGTTATATTGTAAAAATGGCAGCTTAATTTTTAGAAGCAAGTTAAAATTACTCGAAAATAGTAAAGATCATTAATAGGTTTTAGGTATTACTTCGCTTGTACGATTTGCTATCGGAATTATGTGTAAATCAATGCATAAAAATACTGATTGATTAACAGTTAAAAATAAATAGTTTTAAGTATACCTCACGGAGTAGTATACCTACTTTTATAATTGCAAATCTGTAGTAAATGTCGAATGCCGGCATAATATTCGAATTCAATCGTGTTCTTCTTTTGTTTTGTTTGTAGTCAGTGTTGCCAGCTCAGATGTCGAAAGTAAAGTGTAAAACTTTGACGTTACATGCAAACGTAACGTTTCGGATTGCAATGGCTGCGTTCAGTCCCTAGATAACTTTGACGGATCCCTGAGAAGTTTGATCCAGTGACCGGTAGTGTTGCCAGATGGTTAAAAAAAAAAAAAATTAAAATATTTAAGATTTAAGCCCAAAATTTTCCCCAAATGACGCTTATTTTTGAAAAAATCCCCACATACAGTCGGTAACAAAAGTGTCCGAACACTAGCAAAAATTCCTATGTAAAAAAAGTACACTTAATACAATTTTCTTAAATAAATCCTTGTCGAATTCTGCTTTTAGACTAAGAACAGGATTCGACAAGGATTTATTTAACAAAACTGTATTAAGTATACTTTTTCTACATAGGAATTTTTGCTAGTGTTCGGAGACTTTGTTACCGACTGTCCAAAAATAACTTTCATATGCACACTAGTTACCAGAAAATTTTAAATCTGCATCCATTAGTGCTGAGGACGTACGCAAGCTGTACTTTCATCCTCAGGATATCCTGAGGATGTCCTGGCGGAGAAGTATCTTCAAAAGCTTCTAAATGCTAAAGAGAACTGTTAAAAGTCCCTACATGTAGGGACAAATTCCTGCAGTTGGCATTACTGTAAACTTAACAGGTAGACTATTTAAATCAAAAAACTTATTTTACTTACTTTACTACTGGTTTGACTTATTTAATTCAAAACAAGTTGAAAAATTCCTCAGATTTCTACCAAAAAATTTGAGAAATTTTTTGGGAAATTCCCCACATGGGTGAGTCCAGACTGTGGAACACTTCGACCGATGCAACTGGAACCTGAGACATTTGATCCACGACCGGTCGAAAGCAGAGACTGAACAAGTCCGATCCTTTTATTTTTACTGGATCTAAGACTACTATATAAACGTCTTAATAGGGAAGTTTCATATGACGTCAGAGTAACTTACATAGAGGACAAAAGGACAAACCATAGAATAATAATAAAGGAAGAAGGAGCGTACGTGTTTTGGTTTCGGTTTGTAAATTCCAGGAATGCCGGGTATAGGGTTGTAACTGTGCTTCAATCTGAATGGTTGGCAACTTGTTGGTGAGATTTTTGAATCGTCTCGTCTCTCTGTCAATCAGTCTGCGAGGCAGCACCCACAACAAACAGTGATAAATGCGCTGAGGCTGGGTGCCCTACTTCAAGGTTGAGAGGAGCAAAAGTAGCTTTCGCTGGCATTTCACTAGAAGGGGTTTGTAAGCATTAGAGTGTTGGCGTGCTCCTTTTTCCTTTATTATTATTCTGTGGGACAAACAACTGCAAGTGAAAATAAATAGAAGCCATTTTTAGCACAGTAAGCAAATGGCAGTTGAAAACAGCTCATAGCACCATGGCAACCAATGCTGGAGGCCATGCTGTTAGCAACTGCTCTATTGGATCAAAAGCAGTGCTGCCATCTGTAGGCTTAGTTTGAAATTAGCTATAAAATGTTATAAAGTGAAATTAATTAAAGAAAAATTTAATTCATTAATTAAAAATGTAATTTAACTATGAATAATAAAAAAAAGGTAGATTCATAACTTTATTGTTGTATTCTGCATAGTTGGGTACATATGCACTGAAATACAACAATATTAATTATATAATTCTTTTTTGAAAATTAATTAAATAAAAAAAAATAACAATAAAATCTTAAATATATTAAAAACACTTTAAACACACGTAAATTTAAATTTTTATTTAAAAGATGTTAATTTTTTTTTTTATCCAAAGCTTTTCGCTTTAATAGTGAAGCATCATCAGGGATTTTTAATTATTCGTTTCCAATGAGCAGTTTTAAATATGTTTTCTTTTCACAGTCAACAGTTAAGTCTTTTAAAAACGTGAATGCAAAGGCAATTTGAAGTCCGGTAGAGGTTGGATCAAGGATCTCATTGGAAACGAATAATTAAAAATCCCTGATGATGCTTTACTATCCGCGATTGTAATGATCGATAGATGGCGCTTTCTCAACACTGCAGTTGTTAGTAAACATTATAGACACGTGTGTTTGATTAGTGTTCTTTGTTATTCTACTCAATATTCGTACTATAATTTCTCCGCCATTACATCATGGAAAATTGATTGCTTTTGGAAAAAATACTTCAGTTTATTCAAAGTTCGATCGGAAGTAGATTTTTAACTGAAGTTGAACAAATATTAGTTTCAAATCATCTGATTAATTCTTTACTTCCATTAGCCGAAGCAACTGAAATTTTAAATGTGCCATTTGGAAATAAATGGAAGCTCAATTCTGGATTTCTTGATCCTTTGGAGTTAGATTGTAGCACACAACAGTATGTGTTATCTTTTTTACCGTATTTATTCATTTTTATTCAATAAATATATGTGAAACTAAATATCGGCAAGCAATGGCGGATGTATGGAATTCGAATTAAACCACGTTTATTGTAATTTCACCTTAGCCCACCAGAGGGCGAGCATTTCATTACAATCACGGATTAAAGCGAAAAGCTTTGGATATTTTTTTTTTAACATCTTTTAAATAAAAATTTAAATTTACGTGTGTTTAAAGTGTTTTTAATATATTTAACAAATGACACGTGTTCAATTTAACTCTCTTTTTTTCTTAGAGATTATTTATAATAAAATTTTAATTTTAGAAATTTTTCCAGCAATTTTTAAGCTATTGTATAGCTTTTATCGCGGGCTTTGAGCGCGGCGACCGAATCAGAAAATTCCGTAACGAAAAAAAAAACCTAACACAGTTCGGCAGACTTCGGCTGTACGAAGCTCGCCCGAATCGAGACGAGCTGCTCCGAAATCGGACGAATACGTAAGCAGCTGTTTGTGAGAAAGTATATAGGTGTATAGGTATTTATCATTTATGTGCAACAGTGAATAGCTGTACGCGTACAATTTGTGTATAAAGTGTCTTTAATATGAATAAACAAAGTGCATTTATTTGTGTATAAAGTGTTTTTAATATGAATAAACAAAGTGCATTTATTAATGAAGAAAGTGATGAAAAAATAGTGAAAGAAAATGAGTGAGCATTTTATTATTATCACAAATGCAGTATTTTTTAACACGCTTATATTAGCTTCACTTGTATGTATGTATGTATGTTTGTTTGTTTGTTTGTTTGTTTGTTTGTAACTTCTCTGGGAGCAAACAAAAAAATTATATTGTGAAATAAAATCTTTTTGTAAAAAAATAGAACAGACTCCAAAAAGCAACTACTATTAAAAAAAAAATTGTATGAAATGAAACTAAATTGCGCCAAAAAGTATAAAATAATTTCCTTCGCCAAACAACCTATAACACTACAATTAATCATAACTTTTGAAGTCGGCGCAAAATTAAATAAAATTTAATTAGTTTTTAAAGGTTTGTTTTTAGATCGGTAGCAACAAATGCTGTCGTCTCGAATGATCCATTTTCATGTTTCCTTTATTATTGTATTCACTGTATACAATTGGTCCATTGGTAGCATCTACACAGAACAGTGTACATTTTTCACAATGCAGAATTTATGTTTCTACGAAGTTAGAGTTTTCTTTGCAAATTTGGTATAACTTTGATAACTATCATCCTTGGTGGCTTTTGGATTTGGCGTTGAAAACGTATTGCAAAAATATACACGCAAGATGTATATTTTCATAATACATTTTGTACGAAGTATTGTTTCATATTCTTGATTACTCTCTTAATATACCTTATCAAATTAATCATGATATCCCAAAGAAATTAAATATGTTTGCCAGATAATTTTGCGATTTTTCTTTCACCAAGGACGTCAGATACCAGCATCTTCGCCAACTTTTGCTGCTTACAAAATCTTATTTGTTTTCTTGAATCAAAATAGTTTTCGGCTGCGTTTTGCAAGTGACAATGTGAGATGTGTAGTTTGAATAGGATTCGATTTTTGTATTGAATAAAGGTATCAATTTTTATTTAATTTTGCGCCGACTTCAAAAGTTATGATTAATTGTAGTGTTATAGGTTGTTTGGCGAAGGAAATTATTTTATACTTTTTGGCGCAATTTAGTTTCATTTCATACAATTTTTTGAAGTCGGTTAAAAAAAATACTTCCTCTTCGTGAACGATATGGCGTAGAGGTAAGGCGCCGCGCTACGAACCTAAAGGTCCAGTGTTCGATCCCCGAAGGGGAAATTTTTTTTAAATGGTTTTTGTTAATTCTAAGTTATTTTAATTAAAGATTTAAATGTATGTAAATATTACGGTGTATCACTCACACGATTTTCTCTTACCCTGAATCTTAATACTAAGATAGATATTTTGTGCTTTTTAGTTCACATTTCTATAAAAGCGTGTTCTTTAATTTTTTAAAACTATAATATATATATATATATATATATATATATATATATACATTTTTTAAGCTATTGCATAGCTTTTATCGCGGGCTTTGAGCGCGGCGACCGAATCAAGAAATTCCGTAACGAAAATAAACCTAACACTCTCTTCCTTGAAGTGGTTCCCATGGTAACGAAAAGTGGCAATGAACACGTAATACAATCTCATCGAAGGAAGGTCGCGTATTCTATTTCAATGGGTTTAATGCGCGAAATTAAAAAAAGTATAACTCATTCAGTTTTTAATAGCATAAAGGATAAAGTATTATTAGAATTAAGATATCTATTATAGACAAAAGCGAATAAATATAAAAGTAATTTAGAATTTCGTTATCTATTTTTATTAGTCATTTAATTTATTGAAAATATAGTAATTAATTATTGCCTTTATTTAAAGCTATAATTAAAACTCATATATGTGAAGGAACGACTCCCCATGCAGTCCCCCCCCAAAGCACAACTTTAACATGAGTCCCCTTCCCAAGGCACAACTTTGACATGAGTCCCCCCCAAGGCACAACTTTGACATGAGTCCCCCCCAGGCACAACTTTGACATGAGTCCCCTCCCCAAGGCACAACTTTGACATGAGTCCCCCCCAAGGCACAACTTTCACATGAGTCCCCTCCCCAAGGTACAACTTTGACATGAGTCCCCCCAAGGCACACGAGTCTCCCAAAAGGCACAACTTTGACATGAGTCCCCCCCAAGGCACAACTTTGACATGAGTCACTCCCAGGCCCAACTTTGACATGAGTCCCCCCAAGGCCCAACTTTGACATGAGTCCCCCCCAAGGTACAACTTTGACATGAGTCCCCCCCAAGGCAAAACTTTGACATGAGTCCCCCCAAGGCACAACTTTGACATGAGTCCCCCCCCCAAGGCACAACTTTGACATGAGTCCCCCCAAGGCACAACTTTGACATGAGTCCCCCCCAAGGCACAACATTGACATGAGTCCCCCCCATGTCCAACTTTGACATGAGTCCCCCCCCCAGGCACAAGCAACAATTTAATGCTATAAAATACTAATACTGTCCGAAAACTTCATGAAAGCGAGGAAGGTTAAGTTAAAATTTTTTAATTATTATTTTTACTGCACAATTATTATTTATACTGCGTAAATAAAATAAATAAATAATTATAATTGCATAAGTTGAAAAAAAAATGCTATGCAATAGCTTTACCGAGGCAGTCCTCGAGTGCCACACGTATTTTTTTTTTTATTATTATTTCCCTCAATTATGCATTGTTAGGTAGATTCCTTATAGGAGATCTACCTATTGCAATGGTTCTCATGACACGACTTCTAGAAAATTTCTTCATATCTTCACCGATCATGACCCCTAGAACCCAAAACCACCCTCCGTTCAAAACTTTATATATATATATATATATATATATATATATATATATAGGTATATATATATATATATATATATGTATATGTATAACGCTTTTTCCCATGTTAAGTTGTGAACACGATAACTGGAGTAATTTTTATTTAAATTTAACCAGCTGGGGATATGTTGTCAGGACAGTAAAAATCTCGGTCGAGTTCGTAGGTGGGGTATCCAGCTCAAAGGGGGTGGAAATGGTGGGGGGTGGAAATTTTCATTTGCCCATAATTTCTTTAATATTGAAAATAGGAAAATACTTCAAATCAGGTGAATTACCGCCTTACCCTAAATAACAACTTTTGTATTTAAACTTTTTCGATAACTTCAATTGCTTAAAAGTTACAAGTTAAAAAGTGATTTTTCTTGTGATGAAGCCGACATTTTCTATTGCTTTCATTGCAAAAATTTATAATCTAATGCTTATGTCACGTGCAAGTGATAATAAAAAAGATCACTGAAAATATAATAAAATTTTAATCATGTTTTTAAACAATATAATAATCTGATTTAAAAAAAAAAAAAAAAAAAAAAAGTTTAATTTATCAGAAAATATGACGTCACAATTACAACAATGTACTGAGAAAAATGAAATAAAATTTTATCCGTGATTTTAAACAAATAAAATAATAGTTAATGAAAAATACGTAAATAAAATCAACATATCTTAGGGCTAAGCAGATTTAGACTTAGCTTTGTGACATAGATGCTACAATGTAAAAGATAAATGTCATCGCATAAAAAAAAAATCTGGTGTGAAACAACCACACGACTTCCATTACCCACTATTACACGTATTATATGCATTTTTGAGAGATAATGTGATCAGAAAACATAAAAGTGACCTAAAGAGAAAATCGTTTAAGCCGTTTCTGAGATGCCAACATTTACAAAAAATCAATTAGTGACCAGAAAGCAATAATTACATACAAAAGCATATTTAAAAGTGAGTTAAAATGGCGAGTTTGAAAAAAATCCGTACAACCGTTTTTAAAGGAACGCCTTTGCAAGGCCTGAAATTGAGCTATTTATACAGGACGCCTATCAATTTTCCTGAACTAACCAACTATATCATTCGAAAGGACATCTAATAGAGTTTTTATATAGCAAGTTTGAAAAAAAATCGTTAGAGCCGTTTTTGAGATACGGACTTACGGTCCCACTTCCGGTTTCCGATGTCCCACTTCCGGTTTTTCAATTTTCACCAAAATTTGGAAATTTCATCTGTACACCAGACGTATTTCAATTCAAAAGTTTCGTAGCTCTATCTTTATTAGTTTCTGAGCTATAATAGCCAGAACATTCTAAACATACATACACACTGACCAATTGCCAAAAACCACTTTTTTGGACTCAGGGGACCTTAAAACGTGTAAATCAAGTGAAAACCCGATATCGAATTTTCAGATCGAATACAATACTTCCATTACCTACGGTAGTAGGGTAATGGAAGTAAAAAAATCTTGTAAATCTATGCTAAACGAATTAAACTGGCATGGTGGAAAAGGTAATAAATTTGGGGACATTTAGGTATCCCTTTAACAAATGAACTAGGCACGATTTTAATTAATTTTCCGTTGAAGTTTATTTTCATGAAAATTTAAATTTAATTTAAAGTATTTCATTTCTCGAATTCCCTTATTTTGATAAATAAAATTATACCATTTAAAAAAAAAATAAAGAACACTCTTTTCTTGAAAAATGAACTAATAAAGGTTTTAGAAAACTATTACATACTTTTAAATTTTTATAAAAAAAAAAACTAATTGTTGCCACTCGACATTATACAAATACATCCAAATCCTGTGTCACATACGATAGTTTTGCATAAGTATAGATTTTTTGTTTGCCCTTGGAACCTGCCCCTGATGGGAAAAATGCCTGGAAACACTTGTATCTAGTATTGTCATTGATTATGAAGTCGTGTGCAAAATTTCAGGTCTTTTGGACGACAAGAAGTTGCCGAAAATTGAATTGCAAAATTCCGTTACATACATTAATAGTTGCATCATATCAAGTTAATAAAAGTGTGTTAATTAAAAACCTTGTTAAACGCTTTAATTAATCATTTAAAAATATAAAATTAAAATAATACGTCAATCTTACTACAAACATCGTTTGTGGTGAATAGTTTAGAATGTCAGTTTAGGCAAGAATTTAAAATTTACGATTGAGAGTAATACGTTACAGCTTCCTTTGACTTTTTATCTTGTCGAAACAAGATATTGGTCTGTGAAGAGATAAGAGGTTTTCATGTGGAAAGAAAATATAATGACGCCAAAGCTGTTTTTCTCCATCTCCAAGCTCGCCAAATTTTGTCGCCAAGTCAAAATTTCGTCGTCAACTGTCAACTTTTGCCGCCAAATCACAAATTTCATTGCTAAGTCGCAAGTTTTGCCACCAAAATCTCGCCAAATCATACAATTTACTAAATTCATAACAATTAACATTGAAATTCGGCGGTGCCAAATGGTCAAATGTTAACTAATGTTAATGTTAATGTTCCAGCTTATGTGAACCAAAACAGTTTCACTTTACAATTTTTACTCATCTGACAATAAGAATCACAAAAACACAATACAAAACTTTTAATAATTCAATAAAAATTACAATGAAATAACTATCCAAAAACCGCTACCACTTATCTGTATTTGACTTGACCATTAGCAACGTTAGGCTTACCAGAACTAGTAAGATCACAAGTGCATTTTCACGTTTCTATTACTTTTTCTTTTAAAAGAAAGATATTGAACAACAGTTATATAGATTTTAAATAAAAAATATAATTTTGATTAAGCTTGGGTGGGGAGGGGGGTGTAGCCCAATAGCCCCTTCCGGGATTCACCATTGCTGGGATTGTATATCTTGTTCTTTTATTTGTTGAATGATTATGAGCTTGAATTTTAAAAAATTGAAACGTTTACAAACCAATAAATCTAGCCTAAAATTTTAAGTAGAATGAATATAACCCTTTTGTAGTTGAAAATTAAATTTCTTGAAAACAGAATAGCGACGTAAATAATGCAATGTGTGGGAACAAAGCCATTGGCTAGGTATTAATGCATATGTAAAATTTCTTTACAATTGTAACATTAACGTAAAGGAATCTACCTTTGCCTTTAAGCTTGCCGAAAAGGGATTTTTGTATTTTAATGATATACTTTTAACAATTTTAAGTTTTATTTTGTGGATTTATTATCAAGCTAATTTTTGTTAAATATTTTTAAGTTGGAATGCTGAAATTTAAAACAAATATTTAGCATTCAAATATTTGATGTAAATAAAAAGTAAGTTCAAGTTTTATTATGATCTAAGGTAAGAAATATAAAACTATTACACATTGCCAAAAAATTATAAAATTAAATTTAAATCAATGATTAAAATATATATATATTTATTTATAACAGTTTTTTAAATTATCATTCATTTCATTCAAATCTTCATTAAATTGGTTTGTTAAATTCAATTAATTCTGATTTCAATCAATAATATTTTAAATGTTTAGTATATTTATGATTTTTTATTAATATTATTATTATTTAAATACAATTAAATGTTGATTTTTAAATATTAGTAATTATTTTTATGTTTGAATGCTGAAATTTAATGCGAATATTTAGTATTCAAACATAAAAATGTCCATAAATTTAACTGATCGATAAATTCACAAAGTAGTTCACAAACAAATTTAAAATATTTCGTTGAACTCAAAATTAAAAAAAAAAAAAGTTAGCAGGGAGCATTTTAAGCCGGATCCGCCGGCGTTTACAGAATCCCATTTAAATATCAAAACAATAGCGATGGTTGTTATATAGGAATAACAAAAAGAAAAATAAATACAAGAATCAAAGAGCATACTAATGACATAAAATTTGGTAAATACGGCACCGCGTTAGTGCAAACTTATAAAAAGGAAAATATTGAAATAGACTTTAAAAACACCAAAAAAATCGCTAACTACAATAATTATAATTATGCACTTTTTCGCGAAACCATAGAAATTATCAGCCAACCCAATGCATGCAACCTGGACCAACCAGCAACAGGTATAGACGCCACCTGGCGCCATCTCCTGAAAGAGAAGGAGGAAGTTGATCACCTGGAGAGAATCTTCACAGAAACACAGAATGGAGTGACCTGCGTTGACAATGAGGGAGGGGGGGGGCTATTTTGAAAGTACTTCGCCGATGAAGAGTCACATCAATAAAGCTGAAGTAAGGACTTTTGTTTATATATAATTTAATTATACAGTTATTCACAAAAAAAAAAAAAAAAAAATGCTTGTATGCACATTCGCGTTTGCAAGGACCGATAGATGGCGTAACCAGAGCAATGACCAATATCCAATCATAGCAATGGATCTGTAAATGGATCAGATGTAGGCTGACCAAATCAAAGTACCTTTATAAGAGAGAAGCATTAAAAATTGCTACTGTTATCCATTTATGGATGTAATTTTTCATTCCTAATAAACAAGGACTAAAAATAAAGTGTTATTAATTAATAATTTAGTTTCTATAATTTTTTTAAACTTAGAAAACTGCCTTAAAAAACAAAGGCGTCCCCATTTTGTCCCCAGAAAATGGGGACGTTTGGTCAGTATAATCAAATGACACGAAAAAACTTTTTGGGCGATTTGATCCACGACCGATCCATGGAACACATTACACTGGACGACTTTGATCTAGACCGGTCGATGAGACTGGACGCATCGTTCCACGACCAATTGGATCGATCCAGGCATCGGTCGAGAGACTGAACCCGCCCATTCAGTCTCCAAAATTGTCCCGAAAAGGGCAAAAAATCCCCCGAAATGGGGACAAAATCCCCAATCTGGCAACACTGGTGACCAGTCAAAAACATCGAGCAGATATACTAGTAGAGGGAGAATCCCTATTCTTTTCTACGGAAGAAAACGTGTCCAACATGTATCACGTGAAATTTCGCTGCGCTAACTTTTTTTCGCTACTTATCGCCTTCTTGGCAATATTTTGTTTTCCCATTAAAAATAATTTTAGGTAGAAAATAACAAAGAACAATTATCACATTAGATATTCTTTGACAAATATATTAGAAGAGTTATGTACTTATTATTCTTATTCTTATTTCTTTTTCCAATGAAAACTTTGCTAAGCGATTTTTATTCAAATAAATTCCAATTTTAAAAAAAGATTAAAAAAAAAAAAATCTTTTGAATAAAATATAGAAATAAAAATATTTCAAATATATAGTATGTTGTGGCCATCACAAAACTTTATTCTATATTATTCCTATACAAATACACACAATGTAAATTAGATATTAACTAAAATAATTTTTTATTAAAATTTCTTTTCATGATGAGTGCAAACGATTTTCATTTCAGAGAGATATATATAATAATGGCTAAAGAAAGTTTATTATGTGTCCTATAGACCACATTCATATTTTAAAAACTGAATTTTTCTCCATAAGTTTTTTATTTATTTATTAAAAAACGAAAAAAAACCCTGATAAATTTGTTTTTAATTATTCTATATTTATGGTTCAACCATTCGTTTTAAAGGTATTGATGGGTTCTTTTCAGAAACACTAATATTAAAAATGTGCATAGCCCCCCCCCCTCCCCCAGGGTGAAAAGTAATGAATTTACATTTTCCTTTTTTTTTTCATAATTGATTATTACTATTTTAAACAATTCTTTTTAATTCACAAAAATTCTTTAAAAAACAATTCTCACTGCGCATATTTATGCGAAGTTTCGTACTTTGTTGAAACAAATAAATAAATACAATAAAATAAATATATACGGGATGACAGCACTACCTATTGGGCGTTTGGTATTTTGGAAGTAAGGCTGATTGACTACCCTAGGATCCTAGGCATAATGAGGAGTGCCCTCCGTGGGGGGGGGGGGTTCTTTCTAAGGGGTCCTAGTCCGAATTTACGCAAGTTTCGGAGAAAACCACGGAAAAATTTCAAACAACTAAGTCAACGAGCGCGAGCTGGGATGGAATCCGGTACCTCACGTCTATCAGCTTTGAGCGCGGAACCGCTCGGTCGCTGGTGGGCGATTTTCAGTAACAGCTTATAAGCACTAATTTTCGATGTTAGAACTAAATATCAAGTTTGGTTAAATTTCGTTCACTTATTTATGAGATAGAGCATCCACAAAAGTTTAGGCACACACAAAGACACTTAAAATAGTACAATCGTGTACAGGATATGTCAAAACGTATAAATTCATTGGAAACCAGTGACTAAAACTTTCCATTAATCGAATACTTTCTTCTTAAATATAAAGAAGAGAATAATAAATAAAACAAATATCTTAAATAATGATGCATCTAGATTATTAATAAAAATATTATGAAGACATTGAAAAATAGAATCTGTCCTATTCCTTTTTATATTATTATAATGTAATTTCTTTTACAGTTATAAGATGAAAGTATTATATTCCTATAAATTTTTGCTCCGATTTTTAATGGGTTTATTTTTTTTTAATAACAATGGGATTTTTTTTTATGCCAATATCGTCAATAATGAAAATTAAAAATATTATTTTAATACATAATTCCTATGAGAATTGAAAATCAAGACTATATTTCGATGTTACTAGCGTCTCTTTGTAGCGGCAGACCTCTACAGAGCTTACGGAGCTAAGTGAGTTTGGCGAGAATTCACGCTTGGCGCACACTGTGGCTTGACGCTATGCGCTTACGCACAACGAGGAAAGATCACAAACCACGCGGGCGCAATACCTCTATGTTTCGGCTTTCGGTTAGCACAATACCGTAGTAGTTCAAGCGCACAGGAGAAAGGAGAAACCTCAAAGTTATTGTCACGTGACACCAGGGCCTGATTATCGCACAGGCCGACAAGGCCTAGGCCTAGGGCACCTCTATCTAGAGGCACCAAAATAATTTTTAAATTTAAAAAATGCTATTTTTGGAAAAGATTTCCTTAATAAAAATTAACCAAAAGTTAGCTAACGATAATAATCTTTAGTTGAAAGTAGGGATTTTTTAATATCTTTTAACCAATTATCCGATTAAATTAAAAAATACAACATTAGCTAGATTATGAAATATACCAGTGTTTTGGTGGAGATCGGGCGAATGATATAAGAATTTACAGCGGACCAAAAAATCGAGATAAATTTTCACTTGCAGACTTATAGTTATATAATACAAATTAAAGAAGTCTGTATCATCCTAATGGAAAATATCTTTACATTTTCAGTAGTATTTGGTCATGTGTTCATATTTACATACCCGCTGACTTCGTATGGTATGAATGAGGTAGATTAAGATTAAAAAAGAAAACAGTAATATAAAGAATACCTTGTAAAAAATTACATTTCTATGCAAGTGGATTCCAACAGTCATAGAAGAAATATTACCCCTGCACCAAAAAAAAAAAAAATAAAATAAAATAAAATAAATAAATAAATAAATAAAATAAAATAATTTGAGGTCTCGTTGCAACAGAAGTTAAAACTAATTTCTTATGAAGGTGATGCTTTAACTTTTTTACCAGCAGTCAAACTTTGTGCAGAAATTAGATTAAAAAAAAAAAAAAACCTTTAATTTGTTCAAGAGTGGGGGGGGGGGGGGGGGGGGGCACCAAAATCGTCCTGGGCCTTGGGCCCACACAGGTGGTAATCAGGCTCTGCGTGACACTTCTCGATGATGTTGGCCACACAAAGGGTTGCCATTTCGCTCTCTACCTAAATTAAAGCTCGATGGTCAAAAACATGTCTGAACAACTTTGATCCCTTTATTGGATCAAAATCAGTGCTGCTATCTGTGAGTTTAGTTTATATTTATAAGAAATGTTACAAAATTTAATTAAATTAAAAATTTAATTTAAATATGATTAAAACAAATGTAGTTGCAAATTTATTTATTTATTTTGTTGTTGTTTTGTGTAACCGCGTACATATGCTCTGAAATATAATAATAATAATGATATATATATATATTAAAAAATTGTTTAAATTAAAAAAAAAAATCATAAAATTTTAATTATAGAAATTTTTTAAACAAAAATTTTTTTTTTAATTATTTCCCTCAATTATTCATTATTGTATTTTAACGATATATTGTACACAATAAAATTTTAAGTATTATTTTGTGGATTTATTGTCAAGGTAATTTTTGTTAAATATTTTTATGTTGAAATGCTGAAATTTAAAGAAAATATTTAACATTCAAACATTTGATGTAAATAACAAATAGGTTCAAGTTTTATTATGATCTAAGATAAGAAATATAAAACTATTACACATTGCCAAAAAAAAAGTTATTTTAATCACAATTTTAATTATAATTTTAATCAAGAATATTTTAACCATTTTATTTATTTTCTAAATTTATTTAAACTAGTATCGCCCAGTGATCGAAACTCGACCATTTTTTTTGCAAAGCGAGGCAAAGCAAAGTTATTGCCTTGTCCTAAACGGAATGCAATTGCAACACAGCTGCGGCAATTGTTTGCCAATATTCAATCTAACTTAATCAGCAGAGTTTTACTTAATATAACTATTTCTCTCTGTAGATGTTAGCCTTTCCTGAAATGAGAGAAAATCGCAACGTGAAAACACCCCTTGTTGTGTGATACAGCCCAGAAGCTAATAGGTACCATGTCAGACCAAGTATCAAATTCTGTTAAATTAATTCGATTGGTTCATAAAGTACAGTGTTTGAACAAAAAAAAAAAAAAAAAATAAAAAAAAAAAGATATTTTTCAAAAATGGTCGAATTGAGTTCGGGAAATTTCAAAACGTGTAACTTTATCGAAAACCGAAAATCTAAAACATTTCTGAATCTTATATTTTCTACTTATATATGCAAAGAAAAGAATAATAAATCCACTTTTTAAAAAATAAAAATAAGTAGTCAATTTCACTTAATTAAAATGCAAGGAAATCTCAAAACGTGTAAATTCATCCAAAACCAGAAATCAAAAGTTTTTATGTATCTTCTACTTGCTTCTTCTACCCACAAAAGCTAGCAATAAAGACACTTTTTTAAAAAATAATTAGCCAATTTCAGTTAATTGAAACGTAAAGAAAGCTCAAAACATGTAAATTCAGCAGAAAACGGAAATCGGAATTTTTTCCGTATCGTCTATTACTATTTATACATGCAGCAGTTAGTAACAAATCCATTTTCCTTTTATTTAGTATATTAGTTGAATATTTATTGTTTAAATATCACCCTTTGAAATGAAATGTTTATGTTTACATTCGAAACTGGAAGTTTGCCATTTTTTTTTCTGGAGTTTTGTGATTTTAAATTAAAATTTTATCAATTTTACAGAAAAAATAACTCAATCAAACACATGTAGACAGTAACTTATATATAACTATACCCAAATATCGGAATTAAAATCGGCAGATAATTTCCGTTATCTTTAATAATTTTTTACAAAAAATTCAATGGACAATTAACATAGAAAATCTTTTACATGGCTCCATGGACAGATAGTGACGTCATCACTTTGCTTGCGTATAGTGATGCTACATTATACAAATTACTGTGTCTATGGTTTTATTTGAGCTTTATGAAATTGCCAGATTTAACAACTTTCTACTTTTAGGTATTTTTTAATGTGAAGCACGGATTAGGATACAGGATGATAAACTAGATAGGGCGGTCAGCGTGGGGAACGGAGCTTTATTTTCCGCATTAATTCAGCCGAACAGAGTAAGCGATCCGATCGCCGCCTGGTGTAGTATCTTTGAAACTCATCGGAAGAAAGGGAAAGCCCGCCCCTTCCGCTTCAGTCCTCCAACGAACGAACAGCCAGAAATGTAAAAACGCGCTGATTGGTGTATTTTCGAGATTTGGTCGCCCTCTATCTGTAAAATGAAAATTACTACCTTTCCGTAACATTAGTAATACATCCTTCTCTTTTAATCCGTGATGTGAAGGAATACGTGTATGAAAGGGAAAAATGGGGAAAATGCATAAAAAATAAATGTATTTTTAAATACCTTCTTGACATCATAAGGAAATAATATTTGTATTCGCACCTTCTGGCTAACCATACCTTTCGAATGATACTATTTTCAACCCTCTACTCCCATAATTAATATGTTAAAAAGTGACAACAAATTTTATGCTTGCCTATTAATATATAGATAGGAATTAAATATTAATTTTTAATGTTTAGTTATTATTAAATATTTTATGTTTGAATGCTGAATTTTAAGGCAAATATTTAGCATTGATGTAAATAATAAGTAGGTTGAAGATTTATTATGCTGTAAAACAAATAAAGGCCAAAAAAATTATAAAATTTTAATCAATAATTATAATTACAAAAAATGAATTTTAATCCCAATTTTTAAAATAATGATTTCAATAAATTTGTTCGTTAAATTCAATTAATCATGATTTCAATCAATATTATTTTAAATGTTTATAACTTTTTTAAATTTAAATATAAATTAAATATTGATTTTTAAATATTGTTAAATATTTTTATGTTTTAATGCTGAAAGCAAATATTGGGTTGTTCGGAAAATAATTTCGTTTTTTCTTTTGAAAATGAAAGACTATTTTCTTATATTATATAAATATTTTATTGAATTATATATTCTTCACTTTGATCGTTTTCTTAGCGATCTCACGAGTTGTTATTTGGCAGTTTTCATAAATCAATACTTTGTTTTGTCTTCATTAGCCTAAACTGATTTTCCAGAACGTAATGCATCTTCAACATCAAAATTGCTGGAACAATATTTGGTAAACTAGTTTTGACACTGTCGTTCTTTAAATAAACTTTCTGTATACACATCGTATACTTTTCCCCTTGTTTCAACAGTGTTTTCGCCTTTTTGATAGCAAAATCAAAATATGCCGAAAATTTCGCTTCCGAATTTCTTTATTTGATAGGGCACCAATCAAAATCTATTTATCAGAATAAAACGAACTTTTTCACAAGCGAGCCTTGCGATATCAGCTGTCGCAATATATAATGGTAATGCAGCTTAATTGAGGAAATGGTGTGAAAGAAATACAATTAAGTCCTCTGCTGAGAAAAACGAAATTACTTTCCGAACAACCCAATATTTAATATTCAAGCATAAAAATGTTTTATGAAAATTAACTTTTCGACAAATTCACAAAGTAATACCCAAACATATTTTTTAAATAAAAATGAAAAAATTGTTAGCAGGGAGCATTTTAAAATTTTATTCTATTAAATTTAAATAATTTTGGATGAATTTTAATTTGTATTATTGTGTTATATTTGAATATATTTTATGCATATTTTTATAATTATAAAACAGTTATACAGGTATTTACCAAAAAAAAAAAAAAAGTTTTTATGCATAAAGCACTTTATGGAATAAGCCAATTACAATTTTTTGTTACAGTAAATAAACGGCCAATCAGAGCGATGGATCAGTCACATGATCCAATGTCTCAGAAATTTTTTGGGGAAATTTGATCCACGCCCATCAATCAGATATACGGATAGTAGTGGAGTACGAATACTTAAAAGTCCTTTTCATAATATGTATATATATCAGTACAAAAACCCTTAACGGGTTAAAAGTTGTGACGCAGCTACTTTATCACTATAAGAATTTGAAATATGGGTCTTAAAAATAATGATATCAAATTTTAAGTGACGCTTTTCTATTAGTTAAAATATACATAGATTTTCTTATTTGATCATTTGCTTTTTTCTTTTATTTATATTTACAGTGCAAACATAATATTTTTAACTTCAAGATAAGACAGATATATAAAATATACTCACTGATGCATTTTCATTTGCATTTTAATTTCAAAATAACAGTTTTAAGAGGAATGATATAAAAATTCCAGTCACGCCTTGATGTCATTTTAAAAGATTTGTTTTTAGATTCCATTAAAATTACCTTTGTTTTGTCTACTAAAGTATATTTACACATTGAAACAGTGCTATTAATTTTGAAATATACTGTCAAATAATCACACTTTCACTGAGTTCGCATTATAAATTAAAATTATTTATTTCAATAAATCGATTTGTCTTTTGCGTCACGCTATCCAAAACTGCAAGTAAAATTTGTGCAAATGTTTTCTTTGCATCACACTATTTCTTTGCACAAATTCTCACTTAGTTGGGTACTATGATACAAAGTAACATTTGCATATATTTTACTCACAGTTTTGGATAGCGTGACGCAAAAGACAAATCGATTTATTGAAATAAATAATTTTAATTTATAATGCGAACTCAGTGAAAGTGTGATTATTTGACAGTATATTTCAAAATTAATAGCACTGTTTCAATGTGTAAATATACTTTAGTAGACAAAACAAAGGTAATTTTAATGGAATCTAAAAACAAATCTTTTAAAATGACATCAAGGCGTGACTGGAATTTTTATATCATTCCTCTTAAAACTGTTATTTTGAAATTAAAATGCAAATGAAAATGCATCAGTGAGTATATTTTATATATCTGTCTTATCTTGAAGTTAAAAATATTATGTTTGCACTGTAAATATAAATAAAAGAAAAAAGCAAATGATCAAATAAGAAAATCTATGTATATTTTAACTAATAGAAAAGCGTCACTTAAAATTTGATATCATTATTTTTAAGACCCATATTTCAAATTCTTATAGTGATAAAGTAGCTGCGTCACAACTTTTAACCCGTTAAGGGTTTTTGTACTGATATCATTACTTTTTAGAGGTTATTGATCAAAAAATTAAAACAAGTCCTTCCGGCTCATAGGAAGGTTAGGTTGATTTATCTTTTCTTATCAAGTTGCCATCATTTTTTACAAAATGGCAGGTACAATTTATTAATGAATTTGGTGGATTTATTAATGATGGCTATGTATATATGGAGTGTTAAGCAAATCGGTTCAAAAGTTACTGTGATAATTTTCAAGTGGCCACCATTTAGAAACAAAAGGACAAAGTGACTGAGATGACCAGTGAACTTATCAAAGATATTTGAATGATATGTCAACTGTGCAAATGTGATTCAAACTGATTCCGTATTACAAAAGTTATTGTAATAAAAAAATTTTAAGCGGTTGCCACTTGGAAACAAAATGGTGGAGCAAGTTGCCTAGCAAACTTATCCAAGATATTTGAATTGTATTAAGTTCACTCCCCAACTTTAATTTGAACCAGTTTAGTATTCTAAAAGTTATCGTGGTGGCACATTTTCAAGTAGCAGCCTGATTTGAAGTGGCTGCAAATTGGAAACTAGGTAAATGTTGGAACAAAATTCATCCAAGATATTTGTGTGATAAGTTCATTGTCCAACTTGAACTGATTCAGTATTTCAAAAGTTATTCTGATGATAAATTTACAAGTGGTAGCCTGATTTGAAATGGCTGTACTTAAGATATCGGTCATTTTGTTAAAAATGGCAGATAAAATTCATTAATAAACACTTGGTTGAGACCTTTATGTGGTCAATCTGAACATGAAAATTCAAGCAAATGCGGTCTTAACTGTTGATTTGAAATTTTCATGTAGCCTCACTTGAAAACAAGCTGCAGAGCAACTTAGTTAATGAACTCATCTAAGATATTTGTAAGATAAGTTTGCTGTGTAACTTTGGTTCAATTCAATTTTGAGTATTATGTCGAAAGTTATCGTAACCACAAAATTTCCATTTTATATACAGAAAAACCCAATTTATACATCATTTAGACTTATACGTCCTTTTAGTGAAGTCCTGATTCATTCCTATTCATTTCAATGAAAAATTTCTTTGTTTAGTCACACAATATTAGTTATGTCTTTTCCACTTTTCTAAAATTCACAAACTAAACAGACGACATACAAATTCTTTGCAGAATCGTTCTGATTTCTAATCTTTCTCCATCCTCAATATATACCGTAAAATTCTGATAGTAACCTCCTTTTATTTTTCAATGGGAAATTTGTCAAAACTGGGGGGGGAGGGGTTATAATTGAAAGTTTCCAGAAATGTATGACGAATTCGTAAGGCGGGGGGGGGGGGGGGGGGGGGGGGATTATAATCAGAAGTTTCACAATCTTTTCCAAAAACATAAATTTTATTAATTATATATATAATAGCTACTAAATTATATTAACAATAATATTGATTATTATTTATTAAATTTTATTAATAAACATAATTTTGAAAAAGAAAATGTAACCGAATAATGAACATGTGATGTACACGTGCAACATCTCCCCCCTCTTATAAACAAATTGCGAAGTCGCTAGAAGATTCACTAACAGTTAAACAAACAGTTAATTGCACTGCTATTAACAATTAACTGATATGCAAGAACAGAACAGGGTGAACAATAACTATTAATGTTATTTAAAGATTTAAAAGTAAAAAGAGAATTTAAAATTTAGAAAAAAGTTATGATCGCAAAAACATAGTTGCATAAACAAGATTGTGAAAGCAATGGTCGCTTACGAATAGCAGTTAATGTTTTGGAGTTTAAAGAATGTAAACAAAGCAGCATTTTTTTATTTGGAGTTATTTTACTTTAAAAAGATGAGCAAAAATAGCACTTGGATACGTTTACATGCAAATTAGTTTCTAAATAAACATATGACTTCAGATGTTACAAAAAAAGTATGTTTGCAATGATCATGGGAAAAATGAAATAATGGCGGACTTAGCCGCCAAAAGTAAGGGAGGAGGGTTATAAACAGAATTTTCCGAAAAAGTAAAGTACGTGAAATTTCAGGAGGGGGGGGGGGGGGGTACTATCGGAATTTTACGGTATGACATTTTTTTTTTCCAATTTACTTAAATAGATTGTAGAAACTATAAAGAAATTGAATAGTTCAATATCTTTCACTCATATACTTTTTTAGAACACTCCCCCTTTCCCTCCACTCTAACACTCGGTGATCAAATGCAATGCAAAAGTCATGTGATTTCCAATCTTTCTCCATCCTCAACATAAATGTCAGTGTTCTCTTTAAACCAGGGTTGGCAAAAACCCGGGTTTTTCTAGAAAAACCCTACCCACTTGGGTTTTTCTGGGTATTTGTGGGTTTCTGTTTGAATACATTTGCATTGCTATGTTAGATACATGTTATTTAGCATATTAGTTGTAATACACCTAATTATATTAAACTACTAATTAATAATTAATCTAATATTTATCTTAGAAATAAAAATTGGTTTGATTCAAATATTAAAATAGTGTTAATTAGTAAGATTAAGCTATATTTTATTTTAATGTATGCTTATTCAAAATAAATATTCTTAATAACAATAACTGATAAAATAAACGAATTTAAATTCTTAAGTACAATACATATTACTTAAATTTTTTAGTTCCACATCATACTATAGATGGAGAACTTAAATAATCGTGAAAATTTTCGACCTCATTTTTTTTTTTTTTTTCATTTTTACACATTTTCACGTGTAAGGAATTCGAAAAATGACAAAATTTGTATGGTGCGTATTAGTTTGTTAGCCCGTTAGTCTGTGTACACGATGTCTCAAGAACAAATTATCACATAGAAGTCAGATCAGTTTTAAAATATTACTTTCGACACTGGCAAGAACCCTATTCATTTGCAATATTCGAATTAAAAAACTTTGTAAGTTATTAAAAATTTATGCTTTTCTTAACATGGGAAAATAGGGCAAAATTTTACATTTAAGTAAAATTTTGCATTAAATGGAAAATTTTTATGAAAAAAATGTGAGACCAGTTTTAAAATATGCGTTTTGATGTCGGAATGAACATCAGTAACTAGAAACATGCTACTTTGAAAATTTTGCAAGTACTGGCATGAATATCATAGAGTATAAATTTTCCAATTAAAAGAATTCGTAAATTATTTGGAATTTACAATTTACTTAAAATGGCAGAATAGGGCAGAATTGAGCATAAATGCCCATTTTGAGGATCATAAATATATCAGACAACTTCAAAATAACATTTATGATACTTGTTTGAACATAATTGACTACAAATATTCTAATAGGAAAATTTTGCAAGTTACTCGTAATTTAAGAATTTATCAACATAGTAAAATGGGGCGATATCCCATATAAATATGCATTTTGACATTTTGAGGATTGTTGCATTGGAAATAGTAGCATGAAAACAAAACTACGAAATTGGTCCAAATAAAATAAATTAATAGATTAGAATATAAGATAAATATATCAAAATGAATGGTGGATAGCCTATTAGGTGGGGATTTCATTGTGTCAAGTGTTTAGTCGATTCATTTATCTTAACATGATAATCATGTTAAGAAAATGTCCTGTACTAGAAATGTATGAGAACATATATATAATGGGGAACTGAGCAGAGTCCACTTATGCCAACTAGTTTTAATTATAAAAATAAGTTGCACTGCTTTATCTTTTTTTTTTTTTTTTTTTTTTTTAAGTTTTTTAATAGTTGAAATGGTTATAGAAGAAAATTTTATGTTATTAGATTTATAATTATGTTGCTACTAAAATTAAAATAAAATTATAAAGTTTTAAAACTAAACAATTTAATTAGTTAAATATTGATTCTGGGCAACATTTATATCCACTGTTAAACAAAAATATCGTTCGGCTTTACAGGAAAAGGAAAACTGAACCAATTATAGAAGATAAACTTGCTTTTATATTTATAACTGTAGTTACTTTTTATGTTTAAGTACTATTTTCTAGAAAATAACAATAAGAGTTTTTTCTTTAAAGTTAAGGTGTTTTCTATACTTTATAGATCGGATTTGTAAATTATAAATAATTTTTAACAAAACCCCACTTATTTGCAAAAACCCAGTGGGTTTTTGTTGGTGGGCCCGCCCAGAAAAACCCGGGCAAAGTTTTTCTGGGCTGGGCCCAGATTGCCAACCCTGCTTTAAACACCCTTTATTAAATTCTAGCAGCTATAAAGAAGTAGAATTGTTCAATACCTTACACTCATGTAATTTTTTGAGATGCCCTAATCCCTGTGCTAATGATCAGCGACCATACACCTCATGGAATCCTTATGATTTCTAATCTTTCTCATACATAACATATATGTCAATATTCTTTATAACATGTTTAAATATATATAGAGGTAGAACTGTTCACAATGATTAACTATCATCATTTTTATAACTATAATGCTTTGATCATATCTAACTGATTAACAAACATTACATATGCAATCTTGTGATAAAAATATTACCTACTATTGAAACTTGTAACTTCATTTTTACCATGTTTTATTAACTTCGATTCTTGTTTGTTTGTTTGTCTGGTACAAATCTTGCAATCTATTTTTAACTAACTCCTCTACATTTGAAACTTTTAGCATAAATCAGAACCCGGTGACAACACAATACTCCAAAGCTCGATTTTTGAATAGTTTTCTTTTAATTAATTAAAATATGAAAATAATAAGCTCCTAATAGCAATAAAAATAGCCATTAAAATATTAGCTATAATTTAATTGTTGGCAAAAAAAAAAAAATATTACGTGTTCATTTTCTTTCGACATAAAAATAAACACGTTTAATTAAACGTGAACGTTAAAAAATTATAAAAAGTTAAACGATGCATCTCATAAAAATTGATGTTATTATCACTTTAAAAAATGTATACACATTGATAAGTGCTAATATAGTTCATGGTGCTAATATACGTATTTATTTTAAAAACCAACTTTTTTTTTTCATTATTATTAGTTCACTGAATTGAGTCCGCGTGCTTAAACATTGCTTATTTATTATTTTTTATCCTTGCATATTTTATTAATGATTCAACAGGAAATTTAAAAACATGGTATATAAAAAGTTTTCTTTTTTGTCTTATAATTATTTTCTGTTACTTATTGTAAAGTTATGCTACAGATTATTTTTTAGTGCCCATATAGCTGTCACAGATTCTCAGAAAAAATTCTGCTACTGAGTCAGGGTTTAAGCCGAGTAAAAATTATTTTTAGCAAAAAAGCTAAAATCAGAAAAAAAGCTTTAGCAAAATACTAAAATGCCAGGAATAGTAGAAAAAGATGAATATCAGTTTACACGTTATTCTAAACGCCTCAATATGTTTGATTTTCATTTGTCATTTAAACTTAAAAGTTTTTAATCAGGTTTTTAAAGAGTTATACACAGAAGGTAATTTTTTTTAAATTTGAAATGAAAAACAAAAAAGTAAAACTGTAACCAGATCAATTTGAATATAGTACAAGCATATATTTTACCTCATTTATTGGCAGACATGAAAAACATTAAACTTTTTAGATTATTACTTTATATTGTAAACTTTTTTAAAGCAATATGAACGTTTTAGATACAACTTATATTCTTTTTCTGGAGATATAATTATCACTATCAGGGATTAATACAGGTCGAGTTTACTACCGTTTATGGGTACCTTCACAAAAATCGACCTGGCAAAAAAGGTATCTTCACAAAAATCATACAGCTAAAATCGGTACTTTCACAAAAATCTTAGTCCTCCCAGCAAAATCTAACATTTTTAATTAGCACATTTTCAAAGGAAAGTAATTCGTGCATTTCTGTTGATGCGATTTGCGAAGCAAGAATCATACAGAATGTTGGTTTTAATCTACACACAAGCGTTTGTTATGGGGGAGAAACAGTGCAGCATATGTAAACAAAACGATCCTTGTGTGTATCGGTACAGACACGCTCTGAAATTGTGGCCATAGTGTACCGTTTGCTGATTCATCAGGTGGTTTAACATTTTGGTGACTGTATGGTGACGTGTTTATCCTCCCTGGTACAATTCATGTATACTGCAGTGATACTAACACAAATAAAAACAACTTCTACTTACACTATCTCTACTGAACTGTTTACTTCAGAGTGAAGTAAGTTTTGGATTTTGGTTCCTGTTCTGCTATAAGCCTCACACTAGCTGCTGAGAGTTAATTTTATTATTCTACTTTGTTCAAACTCCCCCCCCCCCCCCTCATACACACAGAGAGAAAGAAAAAGAGTGCACTACAATTTTTCACAAAAATAAAATATAGTTAAGATTTTTCACAAAAATAGGTATTAAGTTTGAAATCTTAGATTGGCCCCTGACTATAGCATGTAAAACTACATTAAGCTTATACTGTATCTGAATATCTGAAAATAAAAACATAACTTACCAAAACAAAAAAAAGGTAAGTAATATAAGTGAAATTTGTTTATTACTATTCAAAGCTTTTCGGTTTACGATTTATAATTTTTCTTTCATTCATATTAGACTACTTTACAAATGCCTCATGTTTACAAGTTACAAGTTGATTTCCTGTATGCGATTCTTATGCGTAGTTCAGTGTTTGATTTTTCTTATGCTATATGCATGAACCAATGCATTTTTCTTGATCAACGTTGCGATTATTTTTCCATGAAAGATTCGTTATAATATTTTCGCTGAAGTTTTTTTTTTTCAATTTGTGTTTAGTAAGATGCTTTAGCAAAAAAACGAAAATGTGTTATTTCATTTGGGCATTTTGGATAAGTCTTTTAGCATTTCACGAAAAATGCTACCATAGCAGAAACACTGTACTGAGGTAATGACAAAATTTCCATTTTATATATACAGTAAAACATTATTTACATGTTTTTTGCATTTATACATCCTTTTAATGAAGTCCTGATTCATTCCTATTCAATTTAATGAAATTTTTTTGCCACTAATTAACAAATTTATGTTTATTTCGTATTTTGGTACAAATAGCCTTAAATAAAAAAAAAAAGTTCTATCGATTTAGAGCAAAATAAGTCTATTTCCACAGTTTTGCATTATTAAACATACATTCGGACTGTTAGCGGCAAAACTATTGTGCATTTCAATAACAGATTACAAAATTATTGCATATTTTGGTAAACAGAACAGAAAAAAGTAAAAATTTTCTTTATAGGGAAAGAAATAATCATGAATTTTGGCAATTATTTGTATTATTAAACATAAAATTTGTTAATTAGCAGCAAATGATTCCGCATTTCAATAATAGGCCACAAAATTATCACAGATTTCGAGAAATAGCTTTGGTGGGAAAAAATAGAGAATTTTATCAATTAGCAATAAAATACTCTAATTTTAGCAATTATTTGTATTGTTGAGCATAAAGTTCCTCAATAAGCAGCAATATGATTCCATATTTTATTAACAAGCTGTAAAATTATTGCTCAATTCAAAATAGTAGTTTTCAAAATATCACAGACTTTATAGATACAAAAACAAAATAATTGTGTATTATGGCGATCGTAAGTAAACATTTCAGGAATAGCATGAAAAAAAGGGCAAATTTTATTGATGAGCAGCAAAATAACAGAATGTAAGCAATTGTGATTAAACAATGAAACTGGTAATTCAAAAATTATACTTTACTGCTCTCAATAATAAGTTTCCCACAATAATCTGCAGCACTTGCTGCATTATTGCTGTGAGCGAAAGTTTTTTTTTTTTTTTTTTTTTTTTAAGATAACTAGCATAGGAAATTTATATATAAAAATAATTAAAATTAAAAAAATAAATAAATCATTAATCCACGATTTTAGTATACTAAGATATTTATATTTTGAGTATTGCATTACATATCTGGAAAACTATATTAGCACATTTTGAGTATTAATTATACATTTTGCATTTCTCCAATCATAAATATTGTATGATTTATAACCACATCAGTAGTTATTTAATTAAAATATAAAATTTTTCATAATCACCTGATTGTCTGTGAGTAGTATTAAGAACTTCATTGTGAATTAAGTTCTGTAAATGATTTTTTCCTTTTGTTTTGACAAAAAAAAAAAAAGCAGTCCATTGCACCTTTAAAGGAACATAGAATAACGTCTTCACATTCAATATCATCAACACTTTAATTCACATGAATTTTTCATTAAATTGAATAGGAATGAATCAGGACTTCATTAAAAGGGTGTATAAATGCAAAAGACATGTAAATAATGTTTTACTGTATCTATAAAATGGAAATTTTGTCTACCTCAGTACACTGTTTCTGCTACGGTAGCATTTTTCGCGAAATGCTAAAAGACTTATCCAAAATGCCCAAATGAAATAACACGTTTTCGCTTTTTTGCTAAAGCATCTTACTAAACACAAATTGAAAAAAAACAAAAAAACTTCAGCGAAAATATTATAACGAATCTTTCATGGAAAAAAATTCGCAACGTTGATCAAGAAAAATGCATTGGTTCATGCATATAGCATAAGAAAAATCAAACACTGAGCTACGCATAAGAATCGCATACAGGAAATCAACTTGTAACTTGTAAACATGAGGCATTGATTTGTAAAGTGGTCTAATATGAATGAAAGAAAAATTATAAAATTTTCTACAATTTACAAACAATTCTACCTCTTTATATATTTCACAATCTAATAAAACATATTTTAAAAGAATACTGACATTTATGCGATCAGAATATCAACAGCGGCGGAGGAATACAGTGCCAAGACAGGAACAGTGTAAACTGGTAAACAACTTTAGCGTCTACAGCAAGAACCAGAAATTTTCGATCCGGATGATATACGCATGCGCTCTACAGATCATCGACCATGGTATAAATTCCTGTGCTTGAGTGCTTTAAACTCTTTGGCTTTAATAAAGTTTTAATTTATTATGAATAACGATGAAATAGAATTAAAAAATACTTCGTTTATTTTAAATATTATCTAAATACGTTTTTGACGAAATGGGAAATTTTAAAATTAAAAATATTTTCTTCATAACAAAAATTTATCAACTGCATTCACATTAGACAGCCAACCAACGTGCCTTGAAAGTAAGGACCGAATTACGACATTTTTGCCGAATAAAAGCATGCATTTTGGCGGAGTAATATAGTTCTATTTTTAAAGCAACTTTTACAAAAAACAAGAGTTTTCCTGAAAAAAACAAAAACGTTATTAGATTCAGAAAAATCCCATTAACAACATATATTAATTAAATTAAAATCGTTCGTGCGGTTTTAGAGATATTTTTTCATGAATTTAGTTCATTACATCCTTACACCTCACGTTTTTCCTTTTTTGGCTTTAAATTGAGATTCAGATCTCAAAACATACTGCATGTAGAAACGTAAAATTTTCAGGATAGATTAAGACCGAAGAAAAAAGACTATTTTGAAAAGATCAGAACAAAATATAGCATATTTTCTGAGATATTAAGTGTCGGCTTTTACGAATCTCTTTGATGTCAGACTAGGCGTATATATGAGTTCGCAGCTTTCCGTCCGTTTGTCCTTCCGCTTGCGTCACTCGAAAAACTGCCGTTTTTCATGATAGTACAACGTAGAAAATCCAGAATTCTCCGGACTAGAGCAATTCCGGATTTTTAGTCATTCCTAAGAAAATTATATGTATTTGTCTAAATACTTGGAAAATAGTTAAGATCAGAAGTATATATTAGGATTCATAAATATTTAGTTTAATATTTTTATTGTATTTGCATTTTCTGTTTCAAATTAAATGAACAAAAATAAAATAATTAAAGGAGTAAATGAATTAAATAAAAAATAAATAAATAAATAAAAGTAAATAAAACTTAAAAAGCAAACATTCATTTATTGCACTATTTGTTAAAGTAAAAGAAAATATGTTAAGAAAATAAATCGAAAAGAAAAATATATTTCTAAAACATGTATGTTATTATTATTTTCTGTACTTACAGTTTTCACCCAAAAATTCAACTTTGATTTTGTGCAATACAATCATGAGTTCAAGTTCAGTGATTGATTTTTAAGGGCATTTTGAGTATACATATAACATTAATTTATCAGCTGACATGTTATTCTGTTATGTATTAATTTTTTTAATACACATCCAGATCTCAAAAATAAAAAATGCATAAAAGCTATATGTTTTATCTTTTATCTGGTTATATCTCTTGCCGATAGATGGCAGCACCAAACATTTTTTAAAAATTCTTAATAGGAGTTATTTCCGTCCAAGTTTTTCTTATCTAATTTATTTTAACACGTTTTGTGAAATTTTCTAGCTTATTATTTTATCTTTTTACATATATATTTTTTTGAATTGATAATAACAGTAAGCATATCAAAATCTTAGAAAGCATAAAAGCTATTTCTTTTTTCTTATTATTGGTGTCTTATTTTGCCGACAGATGGCTGCAGGAATCGTTAGTAATTCTGAGTTATTCACGGGGTAATATTTATTTTTCAACTGAATTCATAAAATTAATTATATATATATATATTTACGTAAAAAGAAACGCGGCCAAAGATGTCTGTTTTTTTTTTTTTTTTTGCAGTGGGGTTTTTTGGCATCATACCTTATAACTGAAAGAAAAAAATCTTGTGTACATAACAAATTTAACTTTATTTATTTGTTATGCAGTTTAATCTTTAATATATTTTACGTTCATAACGGCACTTTAAAAACTAGTATGTTGTGGCCATCACAAAACATTCTTCTATATAACAGTGTGGATTATCTCCCACTTACTGTCTAAGATGCACAAAAATTTTATCGTAGCTTCTCACAATGTACAGTAGAACCCCTCTCAACCGGCCTCCGTTTAACCGGTTCTCCGCTTTAACCGGGCCGATATTTATTTGAAGTATTTTTTTTTTTCAAATATTATAAACAATAAAAGTTTTCAAAAAGAAAGATTGCGTGCAATATCGTACATGCTTTTGCACTCAGAAGAGGGACAGGCACAATTTGACCTTGACATTGGAGAAGGAGGCACATGTTCTACCAATGAAGTACGGTGATTGGCTGAGTCAGATGATCCCAAGTTGCGAGGGGAGAAAGGGTTGGTTGGGTTTTACGTCGCACTAGTGCTGCGCATGTGGGCAATTGGCGACGGTCTGGGACACACCCCTAGAGGTGGTCCGGAGACATGCCATCGCAATTTTGATCCTCCACGGAAGGGATGGCTCTCCCACTTCGGTGACCCCCCGAGGGGTGAAAGGAACGAAATGACTAGAAATGCGACAAAAGGACGAAATCACTTACAGATCATTGTTTGTTCCCGACTAAACGTGTTAAAAGCTGGAAGTTCTTTCAAAAATGGCGTGTTGTGGGGAAAGGAAGCGCGTTGTTGTGTCGATGGAATTACGTTTGGAAGCGTTAAAAAGGATTGATAAGGGTGAAAGCCTGAAATCTATTGCTTTATCTTTTGGTGTTGGTGAAAGCACTGTAGGTGACTGGAAGAAGAAGAGGTCCGAAATCGAGTCATTTTGCTCAAAATTAGATTCGAAATACGCCCTTGAATCCCGTTCCACCCTGAAGAAACCAAGGCTGGAAAAACTAGATGACGTCGATGCAGAAGACGTGGAGCAGTGGCTGGCCGCTGACAAGGATCTCCAGCAAGAGACTTTGTCTGATGACGAAATCGTAGGCACCGTCTCAGATGTTCAAGATGACGAGGACGACGACGGCAATTCCGCCACATCCATCATATCACATACGGATGGAATAAAAGCTTTGGAAATGGCACTGTGCTATGTGGAGCAGCAGGCATCGGCCTCTCCCATGGGTGTGATGCTCTTAAAAAAATGGCGAAACTATGCTGCAAGTAGAACTTCCCGTCTCCAGCAAAAAAAAAAAAAAAGTTACTGATTTTTTTAATACTAGTTCATCTTAAAGGTATGTGATAATCTGTGATATTGTAAATTTATACGATAAATTGACGTAATAATTAAATTTTTCATTTATTTATTAAAAAAAGTGCATATTATCTCACATTTTTTCTCTTCTTCGCTTTAACCGGATTTTCGCTTAACCGGCTTACCCTCGGTCCCATTTAAGCCGGTTAAGAGGGGTTCTACTGTATAAAGATAGCAGTGCTACCTATCGGCTGATCCCCCTTCCCCCCCCATATTAAATCGGCATAATTCATAAAAGCCCTTTCACATATTAAGCTTTGTTTCATTGTACACAACAGAACCTGAGATACAGCCTTCTCTTATTTCAGAAAAATTCCATAGATTACATTCTATAAAAAAGAATATTATTTTGGATACCCTAGTATGTTATCCTACTTTAATTCTGTATAAAAATATATGGGAAAATTGGGGAGACTTAGTTCACCCTTTAATTTTTAGCATTTAAAAATATTTTAACATTATCTCACTAGATGCTATTAAAAGCTACCGGTGTCTTTGTACATCTATCTTAGTTTCATTGAGCTACTTGTTAGCAGTGTGGAGAAAATCAAAAAAGAAAGTGTTTCAACCCCAAAAGTAAGTTTTTTAAACATAATTTGTAATAATTTTTCAGCCACACCAATTGAATAAATAAGTGCAATTTTATAAATAAGTGCGATTTTATAAATACTGTTTTATTTACGATATAAAGTTTCTGCAATGAAGTAGGCTTAACATCACCATGTGCCAAGGCTCCTGTAGTTAAATAATCTTGAAAATCTATACATCCCACAGAAGTTATGAAAACAGCAGTGAAGAAAGTTATTGATGAAGATTTTAGTGCTCATAGCACATCTGTTGAATATGGCATTGCACAAATAACTCTTGAGAGGTACAGTCGGTAACAAAAGTGTCCGAACACTAGCAAAAATTCCTATGTAAAAAAAGTATGCTTCATACGGTTTTGTTAAATAATTCCTTATCGAATCCTGTTCTAAGTCAGTGTAAGAACATGATTCGACAAGCATTACTTGATTTGTATGGGCAATTTTATAATTAAATTATTCATTTTCTGATTTTTATTACAGCTAAAATACTATAAATGAATTACTCAAATATAAGTATGGTATACATAATCTTTAAATGATTGCAGAGTATACAATTATAATATTAAACATTTACTGCTTTCAAAATTATTATTGTGCACCTTAAAATTCCAAGGCTCACCAGATTCCCAGCGTCAGTACATCCAAATTATTTTGGGTAGCCCTGTAAACAAATGGTGAATGATTGTCCTATCCTATTCTACACAAAACATGCTTTTATGCATATTGAAAGTACACGGTTTTGTTTAGTTCAGTCTATCGGTAAACTGCACCTACCAGAAATATCACCAGTAAACTTAATGTATTTCAATTCCCTGTATGCAAACTATTTCCCTTATGTCAATAAAAAATTTAGTCAGGGTTCTACACAAATCAGGAGAAAAAATTCCCAGAGTTTTCCCCTGTCTCATTTAAAAGTAAAACAGATGACACGTAATCATGCAGCATTAGAATCAAACATGATTACAAGCCAATTGAACATATCTAGGGTATACTCATTTTATTAACTTATTATAATTAAGAAAAACCATATAACTGACTTTTTCTTCTTCATTATAAAGCACTAAAATTTAAAAAAAGATTTGATCATGAACAAAATTTTACTAAGTTTCTTCAAAAAATTTCAAAATTACCTAGTTTTTCTAATACATTTTGAAACTGCCTGTTTTTTACTTTCTAAATTCCAATAGATAACATGAATAAAACACTTGAAATTCTATAATTAAAAGATTTAGGGATATAATTAGCGTAAGCTAAATAATATTACACTCTGAGACATTTGAATTTAAATTTTAATGGTGTGTAGTGTTAGGGTTAAAACCAGTTGACTAAATGAGGGTCCTAGACCTGAGTGGTGTACTCTCTGTAGAAAGTCTTTCTAAGTGTTACATAGCCCTTTTTATTCAAGTTTTGGAGAAAACCATAGTAAACTCCAAATGTATATGTTGACGAAAGCGGTCTGGTATCGAACTTGGCAGTTTCCGTCTACTAGCTTCCAGATATTTAAATTTTGATATTCCATTGCAGAATTTTTCAATTGTATTTATAAAACTTTAATTTTTAGGGTAATTTATGCAATGTTTTCCATAGTGTTGAATTTAAAGATTCGCCATCATAAAAGAAAAAATCCGAAATTTTGTTTTTCATCCTATTTTATTAATGTTTGAATAATGAATAGTATTAAAGTTAAATTACGCAGCATACGATGGATCAGGCCCCACCTGTGAAAATTTGCACGAGCCGTCACTGGATACAGATTAGAGTCAGTTGGGTAAACTTAACCCTCACCTCACCATCCCGAAATCACAGCTTCCAATCCCCAATTCAACCCCCCACCTGCATAAATATGCCCAATTTATGTTATAAGAGACTGAATTGTAATTCTTTTTCTCAAAATACAGTTAAATTAACAAACCTGTGTGAAATTAATAATTTGCAATAGTGAAACCAAAACCATTCAAAGAAAGGTTTCCTAGTATCAGGCTTATCTACTGAACTTTGTCAGTCGCGAGCTTTGAACTTTCTTACTAGTGAAAATGTTACTTCTTTTTTAATTATTTTATTAAAATTTCCTAATTGATGTATATATTTTTTTATTATTTGGCTTATTTTTTAAATTTTTTATTAATTTTATTGTCTTGTAGTGTAGGGTTCTGAGGTCTCCTCTCATTGGCCGATTTCCTGGCCTCTGATTGGCTCTCAGTTTGAGGACAAAATCTTCTCGTTTTTAGCTATTTACTTTCAGTGAGGATAGTGTTTTTTTTTTTTTTTTTTTTGTAGATTTCAGATTGGTCAATGGACTTAGCTTCTGGCTAGGCACCGAGATTCTTGAAGACACTCTACAATTAACTTCACTTTTTACTCTCCTGAATTTCAATTACTTTTGTTAGGAAAAAAAAAAAAATAATTGTATGCCCCCTCCTTTTTTTTTTTTACTTAGTTGCGGGACTCCGAGCGATTTCCTGTGCCCCTTGGAGCGCCCTGCTCACCTCTTAATTCCTTTTCGCCGTCCAGACTGTCTTCGTCAACGCACGTAACAGCCCTGTGTTACACTTAGGTTTTTTTCAAGGAGTTATTTATTTATTTATTTTTTTAACTCCTGGTGCTTCACTCTGAATGATTTCTGCTCACGCGGCGACTTATTCAGAGACCAAATTCTAAATTTAACCCTTTTTTGGCTATCTTTTTTATGGAAAATTATTTTTATGTTTTTCTCATTTTTTGTTGGAGGTAAGCATTGGTTGCGACCAAATGCTCTGAAGCACTCATGTTGACGAAAGAAAGGTTTCAAAATAAAAATAATTTGATGACCCAATTTTCATACTTCCGCTGGCAGTACAGCTTTAGTAAATGACCATCATGGCAACTTTTAAATTTTTGTCGCCATGTTGGTGATGCTTTTTTACTTATTAATTTTGACATAATTTTTTGTTAAATAACCTGGTAGGTTAAGTGCATCAGTGACTGACACTTTTAGAAATCTTAACTTAGTACATATGGTATAAAAGACATTCAGAATCACATAAATGTTAAAATATATACATTTGATGACTTTTTTTTTTATGAATTTTATTTGACACCCACTCAATGTTTCAGTAATTCACACTGTTAGTTATTTATTTTGCCAGTTATTAGCACCTTATGCTCCAGTGTTTGACATAAAATGTTAAAATTCTTATATGTAAAGTATATGATTTTATTATTTTTCTTATTTATTAATTATATCGGGGTAGATGTCAATCACTGGAGCACCTACCCTACTTATTTTGGTTATACTTTTTGTTATTGCATTTTTTAGTCAATTTATGACAATTTAAATTCTACCTTTAAAAAGTATTGTTAGCTTTAAAATGATGCTTGCAACGATTGTAAAGATGCAACTTTTAAAATACACTTTTCTATAAAAAGATCTAATCAAATAAATGCCATTTTTTTGCTTAAGATAAATAGAATTTAAAATACAATCTTTTTTTTTAATGAATTTTCTTCTAACTCAATTATAATTTAAAACTAGTATGTTGTGGCCACCACAAGACTTTCTTCTATATTCTCCTATACAAATTCACTCAGTAACAATATTAAAAAAAAAAAAAAAAAAAAAAAAAAAAAAAAAAAATTTTCAGTGTTTTTTTTTTTGTTAAAGGTAAAAAAAAAAAAAAAAAAAAAATCGATAACTTCGTTTTAAATTATCACAGATTTTTAGTTCAACCATTCGTTTTAAAGGTATTGACGAGACCTTTCGAAAGATACCCATCTTGAAAATTTACTCCCCTCTAGGGGGGGACTTCCCCTCCATGGGGGGGGGGGGGGGGGTGGAGAGGCTCCTACACATACAAAATTTTTTTCCCAGTTGACTATCTCTATTATAAATAATTCTTGTAAATTTCATAATTACTAAAAAATAATTCTCTTTATGTACATTTATACAAAATTTTGTCCTATATCACCATGTTAAAAATTTAGAAAAAGCGGGATGGCAACACAACCTGTGAAACAATTTTTACCAAACGTTGATAGGCACTAATTTATGTCAAGGTGCAACTACATACCAATTTGTATGAAATTCTGTGCAGTAGTTCCTGAAATACAGTTGCCACAAAATTTTGTCACAGACACACGTACAGACAGACATTTTCTAAAAATTGCTAAATCGTGTTCTACAGCTCTCAAAACGTATAAATCCATCAAAAACCCGAGGTCGAAAATTTTTACGAATCCAATACTTTCTTCTACTGAATATAGAAGAAAGTAAAAATAATAATTTAGTTATTGTTTCAGAGAACTTTTAAATTATACAGAAACAAGTTAAGTACATTTATAAAAAAGAACAAGAATTTATTTCCATACAATTACAGAAGATAATTTTAATTTATTAAACATAACCTCCATTACAATAGTCCTGCATTATCTACTCTAAATACAGATTCACAAGAGGATGTACTTTAATTTTATAAAAAAATTTCATGCTGGTGCAAATTTTAAGAGATTATGCACATTGTTATAGTGTCATACAGGAAAAATCAGCATTTTTAAAGAACAAAAGGAAATTTTCAGAAACCTATACAAAGTTCATTTCATTGCTTTAAGAGAGGCACAAAGGAATTTACAAAATAAAGAACAATACAGTGTTCCACAGAGATTATGATTTTTTTTTTTTTTAATAACCAATGATGTCCAAACTACAAATGGACATGCCATTAAAATATAGCAGACTCTTAATTAACTGGAATTAGATCATCTGCATTCATTCTTTTTCTGAAAAACAAGCTTCAACACAACCCCCAATGGCAGAAATTAGGTGACACAGCAACATTGTTGCAGAAAAGAAATTGTCACTGGCAGAAATATTTGCTCATAAAAATTAAAGATATTCCTAAAGTTCAGTAAGAAATATTTGCTCATAAAAATTAAAGATATTTCTAAAGTTCAGTAGAAAATAGAAACTCATGTCTTATATTTAAGAATTCTTCAACAGTCTATTAATAATATTAATACCTTTAAGATCATACGTACATATGTGTAAATTAGAAAATATGTCTATATTGTCTTGCAGAAAAGGTTTGCACAAACAAAGCTTGTCACATTAATCTTATGGCCATTAACATATCATCTAATCTTATATATATATACAGAATTTGAATATAATTTAAAATTCATTCACACATTATTCAGAAACAATGTAGAGTACAATTTTTATTAAAATCAATCAACTGTGGAAGAAAATCATATTTATTGAAATTTTATTTTTTCCGACTGAGTGAAAATAATGCCTGGACCAGGAGTCAAACTCCGGATCATTGACTTACAAGGTCACGGCTCTACCAATTGAGCTATCCAGGCCAACAACCGGTCAGCATTAAGCCGCAGGAAATGGAAAACACCATTAACAATGGGAGAACAATTTCTCCCATTGTTTAATGGTGTTTTCCATTTCCTGCAGCTTATTTCTGTTGAGCTATCCACATGAGACCAGAGATGTTTCTGCCTAAAGATTGTCTGAGTGAGTAATGCTGACCGGTTGTCTGCCTGGATAGCTCAATTGGTAGAGCCTTGACCATGTAAGTCAAAGATCCGGGGTTCGACTCCCAGTCCAGGCATTATTTTCACTCAGTTGGAAAAAATAAAATTTCAATAAATAATGTAGAGTACTTTTTTAAAAATAAAAATTATGAAAAATTTTATTCTTATGTGTTAAAAAATAAATAACAGATTTAAAACAAATACAGATTACACATATTCATAACGTCGAATACATAATTTTACATAATATTGCGAAAATCAGCCACAACCAAGAATTTTTGGTACTTTACTATCCAGTTAACTATAAAATAACAGCAATTTCACAACAAATTTAGTATTGTAATAAAAATGCACCAAGGTATTGAAAAATAAGAAGCAAAAATCTTTGAATAAACACCATAAAATGCAAAAAACTCAACAATTGTTTTGGGTCAAAATAAAACACAAACCTTCATTAGGCATGCCATAGCCACTTTGTTTGGAGCACTCATGCCTTCGTTTGCTTTCTTTTATTTATTAATTTTTACTTATTTTTGTTAGGCTTATTTATTTATTAAATTAAGTATTGTGAAACAGTTTAATTGCTTTACAAGGGTAAAATTACTTAACGTACAAAAACTGTAAAAACTGCTACATGCATGCAGGATGAGCGATTGGAGAAACATTAATTACATATTGTACGACCATTATTAAAAGTATTTAATACCTATAAAAAGATAGGTCAATAATCAAAGTTAGTCCCTAAAAGATTTCATCCCAGGCTATAGCATTTCTATGACACAACTGAGTTTGTAATGGTTGATTAATGCATAATACTTTCTCTTTAAAATATTTTAGTGGCTGCAAACTAATGTAAATTTCATATCAGCTGAATATCTCAGCATCGGACCTCACTTTTGACCCGTCAAAAATAGTCAATTTGATAATACAAAGTACCAACGTTTCTTATGTAACTAAAATACAGTACAACCACAAAAATATAGAGTTGTTTCTAACTTCAAAATTAGGATTAGGTTAGCAAACGAAACTGGTAGGTCAGTACAATATCTAAAATTGTGCATAATATTGTAAAACCATTTTTAAGTATGCTACATAAAACAGCACTTTTCCTATATAAATTTTATTTTATTAATTTTTTGAGAATGAGATGACAATATATATATAAATAATCACAGAATTAAGGCAGAGGGTCTTGGTCCCCAAATAAATGGCTGTTAATTCGCCGACTGACTGACAGAGACACGAGATGATTCAAAAATTGCACCAACGTATCACCATCCAAACAGATTGCAGCATTGTTACAACCCCAATACCCAACAATCCTTGTTTAAAAAAAAAAAAAAAAAAAACTAAACAAAAAGACAGTTTTATCCAAGAATCCAGTACTTCCACCAAAACTGGTGATGATGCGCTGCACCTGGCAAACCGAGAACTCACTCTTATACAGGCTGGGTTATCAGGCATTTTGTTTCCCACTCAATCCAAATTTCAAGTGTTATCAAATCACATAAAATGGCGGTTTTGCAGCCGAAAACTGCTCAAATCATACCAGAACTGCATTTAGAATGTTTAGATTTCCAACAGATGAAGAACGGCGAAAGAAATGGGCTATTAATTGTCCAAGAGAAAATTGTACGCCTAGCTTTCAATCACAAATATGCAGTGTAATTATATGTTTTCTTGCATTTTTTGTTTTTCTTGCCGTTTGATTATCTAAATGTTATATTTTACAACATACACTACTTTTCAACGTGTATAAATACTTAAAATTAATTAATTTAACAGTAGCAGTGATGTCTACTTTTTACAAGGGTTATAAGAAAATTTCGCCAAATAATAATTCGCTCTACTGTTTAGGAAAACTCGCCATTTTAGGTGATAAAGACGCCGAGTAATACATCTGCAACTAAACATCACCAAACTAAGATTGTATAGGAATTAAAACAAGATAGGGCAGCGAGCGCAGGAAACGGAGCTTTCTTTTCCGCATGAATTCAGCTGAGGGTAGGAAAGCGATGCGATTGCCACCTGGTGTAGTATCTTTATAACTTATCGGAAGAAAGTGAAACGCCGCCTTCGACATCAGTCAACATCCGATTTCCGAGAACGACCTACAAACGAGCAGCCAGAAATGTAAAAAAATGCACTGATTGGTGGATTTTTGAGATCTGGTTGCCCTCTATCTGTAAGATGAAAATTACTACCTTTTTGTAACATTCGTAATACATCCTATACTCTTTTAATTGATGTCCGCTAGGCAACAATAGTCAGTTTTTATTATAGCACCCTTAGGCAAACCCATCAGCTGGTCGCATAAATCCGTTTTCCTTCCTTGTGTAACCCTATTAGCACTTCCACCACATTGTCTTAGCGGGAACATTAGAATTAGCTGATTGGTTTAGCTTTCATAACAGAGACAATTTTAAATTAAATTAATTGAAAATCTGCTATTCGCCTGTGGATGATTGTATTAGATGTCTTATTTTCACTTCCATTTTTATTTTTTTTAAAACCGTGATGGCATCCGTAAGATTAATTCCAGATTTTAGTTTTTTTTTCAGTGTATTTTATATACAGTAGAAGATCTTTATAACGCAAATATTCTCAGACATAACCATGATTGCAGTTAGGAAATATTCTGTAAAAACTGTTAACCTGTAGTGTATGACACATTTGTTTTTCTTTATTTACTTAATTTTTAGCATTTTAATTAAAAAAAGTGACTTTTTCTTTTATTAATTTATTTATTTTTGAAAATGTGTTATATAATGGATGATTTGTACAAGCATATATGGGCTATGCTTATACACTAAATTTAAAAATGAAAAGGTATGATTCATCCAAATTCTGTTCCTAGGAATGTAACTTAAAAATACCTTACTATTTGATATGTTTCAGACATATTTGACCATGTTTACAAGGTTAATTTAATCATGTGAGAAACATTGTCTATATAATGCAAAATTCTATATAACGCAAAACCTTACGTTTTTAGGTTTGCGTTAAAAAGATGATCTACTGTATCAGGGTTCCCCCACAGTTTCAAAAATAAAATTCCCTGACCTCTCCAGGTCTTTTTTTAGAAAATTCCAGTCACAAAATTTGGTTCACGGTATAAAACAGAACATAGCTCGCAACATAAAAGAAAACATAGTAACGTGACTTGCGATATACTGAATACTCAAAAGGCATTTTCCAGGTTTATATCATCATTTTTCTAGGTTTTTGAGCAATATTTACAATTTTCCCTGACTTTCAGGAATTTTAAATTCCCTGACTTTTTCAGGTTTTCCCTGACCCGTGGGAACCTGCATATTTTTTGATCAATTTATTTAGAAAAGCAAAGCGCATGATAGTCATAGATTTTTCATGCATTTTGCATTTTAATATTTTATGCAGGATTTTCTGATTCACGCACCACGATTTAGGTGTATTTAGTGTTGCTTTTTTTAATGCTCGTGAATCGAGTATGCATTGTGATACTGACTGTGGCAGTAAAAATTTTCATGCATTTACTGATTCATGCGCCATGAATTGGAGGTATCCAGTGACTTTTTTTTCCTTTTCGTTTTAATGCTGGCAAGGCGAGTATACATCGGGATACTGACCGTGGCAGCTAAATTTTCATACATGGCAAATCAGAGGTAGCCAGTGATTATTTTCTTATTTTGTTTCAATGCTCGTGAAGCAAGCATGCATTGGAGTACCGACCTCTGCAATCTACAGATTTTCAGGACAAAAGAAAAAAAAAAAAAAAAAAAGGTCTTAAATTCTTTACTTTATTATATTGAATGTGACTTTTGTTTGTGTGATCCACATTAGCTCACTAGTGTGATTTACATTTTAAAATGACATTTGTTGATGTTTTTTGTATTTAAAATTCCAGTTACGATCGAACTTTTCAGTTTTATCTGTTTGTGAAAACTATCCTATCGTCGACGTCAACAGCTGCCATCTTGGAAAGTATATCATGCCTACGAGCTGCCGGGGATCACACCAGCAAAAGTTGCCAAGGGGTACCGCAGACTAGGATTTCACCATTATATTGAGTCTAACAAAATATTAGCTAGTACTGTTATTTTATTTGACAGCTTTGAAACCTTAAATTACAATACGACCCTACAGGATCTAGAATTTGAATATTCAAATTTCCTGACTTTTATAGTCAATTTTCAAATTCCCTGACTATTCTAGGTTCTCCAGCCTGAAGAACCTAGTGTGGCAACCTTGTTTACTCTTTATGACACCTTTTTTTTTTTTTTTTTTTTTTTTAATTTTTCACAGAACTAAGAAGTTTTATCATTCATGCAGGGATATTTCTAGCTGTCAGTAGGGCATGGCAATGTTTGAGTTTGTAACACTGAGACACATAGAAAATGCAATTTAGAATGCCTGAAAAAATTATGTTAGTAATGTGTACTAGGATTAACAAATTCTGTGAGACTATTTTTTTTTTTTAAGTTAACAAAAAAAAAAAAAAAAAAATCAAACACACAACCCACAATTTAACTCTTTCATTCCAAAAAATTTCCATCCATAAAACAATAAATCTTATACTTAGTCATAAATTTATTTCAAAGGTAATATACATAAATTACAAATTAATATAGCTACCAAAAATATCAAAATTTTGGAAGAAATACATATTGCAATTAATTAAAATACAAAATATAAATATTTTTATTTTATTTTTTAAACAGTTCATTTACTTAAATTGCCCAAAACAGGAAACTGATTCTGATGTTTATCAGAATAGAGTAAAATATACTTTCATTTATCAACAAGGATAATGAAATCATATAAAATATATTTTTTTGGGTGGTAAAATGTCACGGGGAATGAAAGGGTTAATAGATCGAACAACTCTGAATTTTTGAAGTTGTACTGTATGAAAAAAGAAATTGTGACAACTGTTCAAAATAAACACATACATTATTTTTGCATACATACAAATATATAAAAAAAAGGAGATACATAATATTTTTCATTTATCAAAACTAAGCATTTTTGAGAAATTTTAATACAGTACTCTCTTGGCAACATTTAAAACTTGAAGCTAAAGTGATTTGAACATTCTTTACCATACATTCCATTATCATTTGAACTCTCACCGCATGTTAAAAATATAAATAATAATAAAATACTAAAAATGTGAGCTGGCAACAAGTAATGATATAGCACTTTTCTAGAAGTGCTTAAACAGAAAATCTGACTTTTTTCGTTTTTTTTTTCTCTTTGCTGTTTTACACCGTCTTTGGGTCTAGTTAAGAATGAGTGACACTTCCCAAATGGGCAATAAGTGCACTAAATGTGGTGGTCTTTTTCACACCAAATCGAATACGAGGAAATCAACACATATTGTTGACATTCTTGAAACTGCGGCAAGGCTGTCGCTCATTCTTATTAGATCCCTGTTTTTAATTGCTAAATTTAAAGATTTTTTTTTTGAGTAATTTGGTATTTTATGCATGCAAACTGATTTAAAAAAGACTGCTCCGATGCTACAGACTCATTTCAGTTTTGTAAAATAAGTATTTTAAAAATTATTAAAATAAAGACAAAGAACTAGCAAATCATAAAATTACATATAAAAATTGCTAAGTTAAGGATTCAGCCCAAAAAATTTAGCTCCTTGGCCATGTTTATTTAATTTTGGTTTCTTGTTTCTGCGAATGAGGTATACCATGAGGGATGTTGATACCATTTAAAGATACTTAGAATTTTATGTATTAGCAGAGAGTTTCAGCTCAGGGAAAAAGTTCAAGAAAAAACTTTCATTGGAAGCAAATGCCCGAAATTGTCCACCTACACCAAAAAAAATTTGTTATTAAAATTACCACAAGAATTTATTCTTCGTCAAATTCTTAAATACCAGCAAATGCATACTTCAGAACATGCCTTTCACTATAAAACTAATGATATTGATAAATATGAATATGAACAGATAATTAAACATCTGATATTTGTGCTTTTTAAATTCCCAAATCCATAGACACAAAATGTAAAAAAAAAAAAAAAAAAGGAGAGTACTACTTGATGTTGACAGTCTGTTATTAATATTCTAAAATTAAACTACTTGCATATTTTCAGTTATTATAATGGAACAACTATAGTAATTCCCCTCAGCTGAAATTGGCGATATATTTTTAGCGATTATGGCTAAATCATAAATCGTATAGCATAAATGATAAAATCATAAGCTAAATTATAAATGCAAAATAAATAGCATGCAGGCTGCCATATTATATCGCAAACAGTTCAGAATGACATCGTTATCGTTCAAATCGGCGGCAAAGAAAAATCTCCAAATTTAGCTGTGGGGAAATACTATAGTTGTACCCTCAGATGATGTGAAAATCAAGTAGTACTTAAGTTACAGGCTCATATCGTAACTATGAGAATTTTTTTTTTCTTCACTTCAATCTACTTTTACCAGTAAATGAAAATGGCAGAAACATCAATAAGTGAGTAAGATTTTCTTAACAGTTTTTGGTATGTAAGATGCAAGAAATGAAGAAACTTGATAGAATTCACGGGAGAAAGTCAATGGTTTCAGCAAGATAACGACATTATTAATCTGAGGACAAGCATGCTTATAACAATCGCATTTAAAGCACATCAATGGAACAGAGCGGTTGAGTACTGGATTCTTCTTAATCAACTCCCTTGAAACACTGTGTTCTGCTTTCAGTACAGAACTGTTAAATTCATCGGCATCCTCATCAGACACTGTGACTTCAGTAAACTTCTTACGGCCCATCCATGTACGTGAATACACAACACACTGAACTGATTGGATTAAATGAAGGTCGGATAAAGAAATATCTGAATTAGGGCTGTTGGCATCATTTCCTTGTACCTTGGATTGCATGCCATTTTCTTTTGCATAGGCTGATGCTGCATTCTTGCCCCATTTAGTTTTATCTGTAACTTCACATTCTATTAGTAGGCCATATTGAAGAACTTCATACACTGCTTGTGAAACTCTCTCATACCACAGCTGTTGAGAAAACTTTGCATTTTTACTCAGATGACTCATACACTCATAATCAAGGTTGACAAAACATACCCTGGGTCGTCCACTAACATATTTTGCAAAATTAAAGTCAAATACCCTCTGATACATTTCTGGGTCAAAGAGCATCCTCAATTTGTATTTCTCAGGGATATTCTGCAACATTTGCTGTGCAGTATGAAGAGCAAATTTAAAAACAAGAGTGGGTATGTCTTTGTCTATTTTGCAGACGTTTTTAGATAACACGAACGGATCTTGTATATTTATAGCAGATAGTTCAAAGTCGTTTATTGCTTCGACTGTGGAATCTTTGACAACTTTAACTGGGAGGATTTTTCCAGCATAAGGTGAAACAATGTTCTGTACAAAATCAAAATTCCAGTAAAATTCAAAAAATTCCAGCATCAATTCAACAATTGACTTTGTATTTTTTGATTTATGAATCAAACGCATGTCAGTAGCGAATGCTGTTTGCCAGCCAGCTGACATACGACTAAAGCCAGCATTATCGATCAGATGTTTAATTGGTGGAAGAATGGGTGGACTTGTATTCTGAAGAAAGAAAATCACCAACAATATAAAAGCATAATTAGAAAGATACCTCGGAACTACCGAGCTTGATTTAAGAAATCCTAATGAACGAGCCCAAAAACAGAGAGTCAGAACTAAAGGCTTGATGCGTGGATCCACTTTCTCCAGGAATTGTAATAATTCAGAATTGAATATGACAATTTTATTATTTATATGTAAATCGCAAATTATTCTGGGCTTCCTTAGAAATACTTTTAAAGCAGGGCTTTTGCCAGGAACGAGATTGCAATTTCTTACATTAGCTTCTTTTTTGAGTAGCAATTTCAAAAATTTAAAATGGCGCCAATCATCAAGTTTGTGCAAGGCATCTCTCGGAGTTTCTCCACTCAAAATACTCTCAGGATTTGGTGCAGGAAGTTTTTCAGTCTGTGTCTGACCTGTGACATTATAATCGGGAAATGGCAAGAACAATAAATCCAAGTCAGAATTTTTAACTCCAAATCCATTGATAGATGATCCAAACATAGCAAGCAAACATTCTGGATAATATTTTTTGAATATTTCATTTAATTCAGCAGACACAGTTTCTCTTACTTTGTATTCCTCCACAGGGAGCTCAAGCATAGAAGATAACTTCTCTATCATACCCATCTTGCTTGTTAAAGCATCAAGGGTCATTAATTCTTCGTTTGAGATTGGAGGATGTCTGTCGCGATTTCTCGGAATAAAATAGAGAGACATATTGAATGCCAGTAATTGTTTTCAAATACAAATAAATGAGAATCAGTTGACAGTTTAATTAAAATACACAGTAGCAGTTTTTTAAAGTCTGTAGAAAAAAGCAGTTAAAGAGTAATAATGGCGGCTTAATTGGTAGTAGCCGATACTGTTCAAGAATCGTGAAGACTGGATATAAATTCCTAGTTTACAGGTATTTCTTTGCGAAAATTAAAATATCAACGATGTGCAGCATAACATATGATTAATCCGTAAAAATAAATAATTGAAAGCAATAAAAATACATACTTTAAGCACTTGCAAAAGGTTGCTAAATGCCGGTACCACCAAACGATTACGATACAAAATGGAGTGGAGTGGAGTTGTGCAGTCAATGTGATTATGCGTTAATAAATCACTAGTATAATGCTGTGATTTGTTTTAAATATTAGTTAAAAGCAGAAGAACTACAATGATTTTTGAATATGTTTTTAAAAAATTAATACATTACATTTAACTAAAAATACAATATAAAGTGACTGAAAGGTACAAACAAATGAATAAATGTTTCCTCTCTTTTTTGCTAATTTTTTTCCATACTGTAACACTAGTGCTATGTAAAATCTACTCAACCGTAACTTCATTTTCCATGGAGTTAAGATAATTTATGGGCATACATAATTAATTTTTTATTTTATTGAAATTTTGTTAGGAAAACCTAGAAGCGGGATTTCTATCATTTAATTATGAATATTCCTTCCTAGATTTGTTAATTTCTTAACAAAGTTCATCTGAAATATTTATTGTCATGTAATGAAAATATAAGACAATTACCCATCCAACCAACTAGCAAGTCATCCCATGTTAAAAAAAGTAAACAAGTGATATTACTAAAATGTTTTCCTATACATTAAAAAATATAATTTTATGTCAAATTCGCAACTTTAATTTTAAATATCCTTATCCGAAAGAACTGCAACCTAAACCACCGGAAAAAGAAAGTAAGATAAAATATTTTTTAAGTTAATTTACATATCATAGAATTACTTTAATTTTTGGAAAATCTTGTGGAACAACTATAGTATTTCCCCTCAGCTGAATTTGGCGATTTATTTTTGGCGATTATGGCTAAATAATAAATCTAAAATCATAAATCATGTATCATAAATGATAAAATCATAAATCCAAAATAAATAGCACGCAGGCTACCATATTATATCGCAAACAATCCAGAACGACATCGTTATCGATCAAATCGGCGCCAAAGAATAATCGCCAAATTCAGCTGAGGGGAAATACTATAATTGTACCAATCTGGTATCAACTCGGATTAATTTATTTTATTGTGAATATTTTTAAAAATCCTTATTTATCTCTCATTGGTTTTAAAGTTAAACTAGTTATAGCGCATAAAATATTTATTATAAAGTTTTTTCAACTTTTAATGAACATGCTTCTCAAACTTCTAAAATATTTTTCAATAATCGAAACACTGCGCTACGACATACAAAATTGCAAATATGAAGGGTACTTCGATAATAATGGTGTTTGCTGAAAACAGGTACAAATAATATTAATGGTATGTGCATAATGATATTTTTACGAGAAATTTCTCTTTTTTTTTTTTTTTTTTTTTTTTTTTTTGTACAACTGGGATAATGGTCCAAAATACCAAAATTATTTGGCGTCGTTTTGAAGGATAACGATTTCATTCTAACCTGGTATGGAAGTACATTTGCCGCATATTTTTGATAACCTGATGGCTATTTTATTGTTCTACATTTGCTGTTGAAGTACCGTTCTGTGGACCAGATAGTATTTTTCCATTTTATTATTATTTTATATTGTTTCTTCCATTGCTTATTATTGATTTTGTTTAACTGGTTCACGCTGACACATTTTGTTAACATGTTCTGAATTAATTTCTAAAACAGAGGTGCAGGCATATTTGGCAAAAGTGTCCAGTTCTTGCAACCCATTTTTTACATGTTTTATCAGTCTGTGATGAAGTATTACAGTGACAAGAATGAGTTGAGTGGGTTTTCCATCGCACTAGTACTACAGTATAGGAAACCCACAGTGACAGAGAGAAATTTGATTACTTTATTTGGGTTTCTGTAATCATTTAGTTTCCAAGAGAAAAAATTGTTATCTTGATGAAGTTAAGTGCATTTTACTTTTATTTTGATTTAGACCTACGCAAAGAACAACTGGCAACAGTCTGGGATTCAATCCTTTGTTTTTATTGATTGATTAAAAATATTTGTTTTGGAACAGCTTTACTAAAGGCACCCATTGCTATTGACGATGTGGCGATGTACAGCTCACCGGATGAGTCAATACTGCAAATCACATCGGGAATCGATACTCTGAATTATTACAAAACATCAAAAATACATTTTAATAAAGTAAATTGTTTCACTCTAATTTTATTTTGAAAAATTACATTTTTCATAATTTTACAAAAAGAGGGCCCTAGCCGAAAAGTTCGGAAGAACTTTATTTTCACACAAAATTTAAATTCACAAAAGTATGTGTAGAGTTTTTCACAATTTCACAAAAACAGGACCCTGTTCGAAAAGCCTGGACAGACTCCTGGTCACAATATCCCTTTAATTGTCTGTCCAATTATCCGAACTTTTGCTTATCCGAACTAGGGTCTGTGTTTGGATAATCGGCGCTCTACTGTACTGCAGCAAGAACTGTTTTTTTTAAAAATAAAATCTTGATTTTTTATTTTTCTCTACAGCTATCAAGCCCGAAAATGTGATGACACCTGAAGATGCTCTGAGTGACAACGACAAGTTTAACAAAGAATATATCAACCGGAATCCTCGCAACTTGGAACAAATGCTTGTAGAAATCAAACCTAACGGATATCCTATTGATGCACCCGATGTTGTCTTTTGGAATAAGTATGTTGGTTTACGTTTCTAAACTTCTTAAATTTGATATTATTATATCGAAGGTCTGGTAAATCCTGGGAGGCAGGTTGTCTGGGTGAATAAAAATAGCCCTCAAATTAAAAGAAAACATTTGTTTACATTGAAAAATTAAGTTAAATATCTTTAATTTTCTTGTCCAAAGCATTTTTGGTAAGACATCTGGCCATAAAATCAAACAGAAATATATTCTGGCACATTAAACCAAATAGATCATCTCTAAACTGTACTCACTAAAATAAAATAAATATGGAAACTGTGTTAATATGAAAAGTAAGCCCTCATCATATACACCGTGATCTAATTGTTGTTATTTTACTTGTTGTAATAATTCTATAATTTGAATTTCTAACTTCACATAAAAATTCCTTTTTCAGATTACTCTTTGAAAAATCTTTAAAGCATACTACAGTTAAAGTGGTTCACAACAGTGGTCGTACAGTTATATCTGCATCCACTAAAGAGTGGTCCATTCGAAAACACTTGAGAAGGTTTGAAAATTTTGTATAACAATTATTAAAAACTTTACTTTTAGAATATCACAATACATTAAATATATAACTTTTTTTTATTGTAGTTTTTTTTTCTTTTTCTTTTATTTTGTTTAAAAAAAAAAATATCTATATATATATATATATATATATATTTAATTTATAAATTGTACCATTTAAAAAAAAAAAATTACTATGTCTGATAAACTACTTATTATTGTCTGTCACTTTGTTAGTTTCTCATTGTACTATAGGTATGGGAACAAATAGGATATTAGTCTACATTACATGATTGACGATTCTTTCTTTCTTTCTTTATTTTTTTCCCCCTACGACTATGGTGAAATGTTGTTTTCTTCAAAAATGATTGTCAGGCATAAACAAGGCTAAAATGGGTTTTTCAAAATGGTGCTTGTTTTGAAATTTACTGAAATGAATTAAGCCTGTTTTTAAGATTAATAAAAAAAAAATCTTTTAAAATTGACTTGCTTCACTGTGTATGAATTTTAAAAATGCATCTAAATCTGTATAGCAGTGGGCACTATCATGCATGTATCCTTTCTTTGCAAGTATTAAAGTAAAAAAATATGTATTACTGGATGCAGTCAATTCATCGTGCATGAACCGGTAAATGCATAAAAATCTATACAGCAGTGGTCACTACCACACATGTATGCTCGCGCCAGAAACGACATTGCTGGATACTGCTAATTCATTGTGCATGAAATTCCATACAAATACACCATTAAAAAAAAAAAACAGATTTTAACCTTGTTTACATTTGACAACCACTTCCGATAATGTCATTTTGCCATCGTCACAAAAAAAAAAAAAAAAAAAAAGAAAAGAAAAAGATTGCCAGTCATGTGAACTAATATTCCAGTCATACTTAGATATGGGAAACTTAGGTGTTTGTGAAAATTTTTGACATCAGTTATTTAATGCTTTTACATGTTTTAAGATTTGAGGTATCAGAAATGAATATCACAAATCAATATGGTGTCTACTTGAACATTAGTCAGTTTGTCTGTATAGATGTCTCAAGAATGAAGATTTGTAAACAGATCATACCAGTTTTAAAATATCACTTATGATACTAGCAAGAAATCTATGATTTTTTTACATTCTAACTTGGAAATGTATATTTTTTAAAATTTAAGATTTTTCATGAAATGGAAGAATAAAGCAATGTTTGGGATAAATGAACTTCATGAAGAATATTTTAATTGTGATCATGTTGGACTAGTTCTAAAATATCTTTTGGGATTTTTTTAATTTAAGTCAGTAATTGCATATTAAAACCCGAATAAACTACTACATCAGAAACATCAAACAAAAATATTTGAGATGCATACAGCTGTTTCTATAAAAATTTTAAAAATCTTGTAAATTGTGATTTCGCTGTTCCCTATTTGTCTGATTGTTTGAAATTTTACATTCAGTCGACATTTTCTTAATTTTTCTACTGTTTACACAGCTAACATTCCTAAATTCCTATTGGCCACACTCCCCACCTTTCCCGTAATCCTATTGGTTGAACTAAATTCGGTCCCTCTCCTATATATACGTGCACTTCTCCAGTTTCGGAAATCTTTTTGCACTGAAGACGGTACGCTTAAGGCTACCGAAACAGCTGTATGCATCTCAAATATTTTTCTTTGGCGTTTCTGACGTAGTAGTTTATTCGGGTTTTAAATTTCAGCTCATTCCAGAAAAGCGTTTAGACGCTATCGTGTTCACGCACACATATACATACATACATACATACATCATCGTAAAAATAGTGAAAATGGCCTGGACCTCAAAACTTATAGAAACATCAAAACTCTCAAATTCGGATTTTTGACATGATTGTATTACTTTCCTTACATATGTATGCTTGGAAAGTAAAAAGTACTTTCAGAAATAATGTAAATTCCCAGAACTTAAAAGAATTTGGGCCCATAGGCCATAATGATAAGGAATTTTTCTTTGTGTTTCTGTTAAAAAAAAAAAAAAAAAAAAAAAAAAAAAACTATAAGGACTAGATTCATCAAAATCAATAGGGTTCTTGCTAAAGTGATTTATAACATACGTACACACTTTCAGCTTATTGAAACAAAGCTTTTAGACACTATCGTGTTCACTCACAGGCACACACATACATACTTATATACATACATCAACGTAAATATAGCAAAAAGGAACTTAGGGAACCTCAAATCATGTAGAGACTTCAAACTTCAAATTATTGCAGTCGGATTTTTTGGCATAATTACAATACTTTCCTGACATACGTATGTTTGGTTGGAAAGTAAATATATGTCGATTTTTGTACAAATTTCTGGTTGAATTTTTATACGTATTGTCAGGACCTGCTTGACTTCATGTAAGGCCTCAGGCACACATGCTTTCTTAGACCCCCGCCAGTACTTGACAATGTGAAAATAGTTGAAAAAGTGACTAAAATTTTTGAACACAGAACAAATAGTGATCAAATAATCACAAAAGAAATTAGTTTTAGGGCCCCCCCCTGCTATTCAGGGTCCAGGGCCTGGGCCCCACCTGCCACTGCGGTAATCAGGCCCTACATAATGCATAAATTTCTGAATAAAAAATCTTAGCTCACAGGGGAATCCGGACCCGCTGGACCCCCCCCTGTTGCTGCGCCACTGACTGCGGATAGGACAGGCATGGTTTAAATCAGTGTTTTCACTATGGTAGCATTTTTCGCGAAATGCTAAAAGACTTATCCAAAATACAAAAATGAAATAACATGTTTTTGCTTTTTTGCTAAAGCATATTACTAAACACAATTTGAAAAAAAAAATATATATATATATTAATGAAAATATTATAACGAATCTTTCGTGGAAAAAAAATCGCAACATTCAAAAAAAAAAAAAAAAAAAAAAAAAATCCATCGGTTCATGCATATAAGGAAAATTAAACACTGAATAAGAATCGCATACAGGAAATCAATTTGTAAATAAACAGGCATTTGTAAAGTGGTCTAATATGAAAGAAAAAAAAAATTATAAATTGTAGCTGAAAAAGCTCTGAATAGAAATAAACAAATTTCACGTATATTTCTTTTTTTTCTTCTTCTTCTTTATTTTTTTTTTTTTGTAAGTTATGTTTTTATTTTCAGATACAGTATAAGCTTAATGTAGTTTTACATGCTATAGTGATAATTATATCTCCATAAAAACAATATAAGTTGTTATCTAAGATGTTCATATTGCTTTAAAAAAGTTTACAATATAAAGTAATCTAAAAAGTTCAATATTTTTCATGTCTGCCAATAAATGTGTTACGATATATGCTTGCACTATATTCAAATTGGTCTGATTACAGTGGTAAGTACAATTATTAATTACTTTTTTGTTTTTCATTTCAAATTAAAAAAAAATTTACCTTCTTTGTATAACTCTTTAAAGACCTGATTAAAAACTTTTAAGTTTAATTTACAAATAAAAATCAAACATATCGAGGCGTTTAGAATAATGTGTAAACTGATATTCATCTTTTTCTACTGTTTCTGACATTTTAGCATTTTGCTAAAGCTTTTTTTCTGATTTTAGCTTTTTTGCTAAGTAAAATTTTTACTCAGCTTAAACCCTGGTTTAAACTAGTTAGTTTCAGCCATGATTTAAACAATAGTTTAAACCAACCGAAAAAATTATATAATTTTGAGGTTTATGGAGGGTGCTTGAGTCCCCATAACATTTCTTGGCTATATTCTTGTCTCGACAGAATAATATGGGCATTGGCTGTTGTCAGGAATAAGCATTGTATACTTTTAAAACATTTTTTCTGGGGGAAAAAAAAGTTACTTAGTAACTAAAAGAAAGAAAAACTAGAGGGGGAAGGGCTGGAAGAAACTAGTTTCTTCCAGGACAGTGGAAGAAACGGAAAAAAACAATAAAACGCAAACACATGTTCAAGATTAAAATATACTAGCTACCTATATAAAAGAATTAAATTCAAAGCATAATATAATATCAAATCTGAACTTACTTAGGTAATTAATATTAAAAATAATATTTTTGAAAAATAAGGTATTATTTAATAACAAATCTCAAATATCTGTAGATGATGACAATTTATTTCTTTAGAGGTATGGTGTTTTTGTAACTATTTCTATTTCTACAATTTCTGTAAAAATAATCCCATTTTTTTTCCTTTTATTCAACTGCTAAAAAGCTTTTGGTTATATTGTGTTGCACTGCAGTAAAGGAAATAAGAATTTTGATGATATTTCATAGTATAGTAATTATCACTTATTTGTCCTCTTAATTAACTAAATGTTAGTTAAAAGTTCTGTCAGAAAGTAGGAAAGTGACACATACTATTTAACTATCAGTGAAAGAAATAATATACTGTTTAAATAATAAAACATTATGCTGATTAAAATAAAATTGATTGATTTCTTTAATGGATTTTGAGCATTTTTGTGTGTGATCTTGGCTAAAAACCTCATGTAATTCTTAATTTAGCATACATAATTAATAATTAAATTTTTGTAAGTATAATTAAATTTACTTAAAGTTGTTAATTTGAAAAGCGTTCATTGTATCTCATAAAGTTACAATTTATGTAGTAAATTTTAAAGAAAAACAGTTTCTTCCATTTCTTCCACTAGGAAGAAACCTATTTCTTCTGGCCAGTTTTTTCCACCTTGGAAAATACTTGCCAACCCTGGGAAAGGGAAGGAATGGAAACCTATTTCACAATTTTAAAAATAATTTGTGTTTAGATAAATCCAATCCCTTAGAAAATATTTTTGTTACATTAATTCCATTATGAATAAGTTGGATTTTTTTCTATTTAAAGCACTTTTTATTAATTCTCTAATTCTGTTTTCTCTTACAGTACAATTGATGATAATGCAGTCTATAATATTGCTCGAATATTGGCATACCGATGCTTACAAAGTGGAATATTATTTGTTCAACAAGAATTCACTTCTCAAGATTTAAATAGGCCAAAGGTAACATATAATTTCAGTTATTGTTTAGTGATAACTCTAAACTAAAAGGGCTGTGACCTATGGAATTCAATAAAAAGGGGCAGTCTGTTTTCAAATGGTACAATACTGCCCCCACCCCCCCCTTTTATATCTGTCAACTTTTTTACATATTTTCTGTCTTCTATGTGGTAATTTTTATACATGGCCAGTCGGTAACAAAAGTCTCCGAACACTAGTAAAACTTCCTATACAAAAAAAAGTACACTTAATACAGTTTTGTTAAATGAATCCTTGTCGAATCCTGTTCTTAGTCAGTCTAAAAACAGGATTCTACAAGGATTTATTTGACAAAACTGTATTCAGTGTACTTTTTTTTGTATAGGAATTTTCGCTAGTGTTCGGAGACTTTAGTTACTCACTGTAGGTGTGTATTTCATGCACTGAATTTTATTTTTATGCAGTGCAGAAACATTGATACATATTTTTGTGTATTAGAAATTTTAGCAGTTTAGTTTGAGATTGATGTAACCCTCAATAGATAATCTATTTTATATATTAACCCTCTAACGTTCACTACTTAATTTGTTTAAAAAATTACTAAACTAATTTTAAAAATGGCTTTTAGACGTATAGCTGATCATAAATATTTAAAAAATACACTGATGGAAAAAAAAAATCACAACACCAGGAAGGAGCTGTGCTAGATAAACGAAATTTGGTAGGCGTGTTTATACATCTGAAAGATGACGTCGATTCAAATTTCGAGCTACGCGCATAAGTGTGGCGCTAGTAGCGACACTATGAACATGCAAATGAGGTTTGTTTTATTTTGTGATCGTTATTTACAGTTGAGATTTGACATAGTGGGTTAAGGTTAGTCAAGGATGCCTCTAAGAAGACGACGAAGCCATTATCAACAACTCACTGAGTTTGAACGAGGTCGTGTAGTAGGGCTACGAGAAGGTAGGTTTTCTTTCCGCGATATTGCAGAAAGACTTGGCAGGAATGTATCCACTGTGCATGAGTGTTGGCAGCAGTGGTCAAGGGAAGGTACTGCCTCAAGAAGACCGGGTTCCGGGCAGCCACGTGGCACTACTGAGAGGGAAGACCGCCCTGCTCGGCGTATGTCTGTGGCTAATCGTACTGCGTCTACAGCTGAAATTCGAGCTGCAGTTGGCACCACAGTGACACAACGAACTGTTACAAATCGGTTACTTCAAGGACAGCTCCGAGCCAGACGCCCTGTAGCGTGCATTACACTGACTCCAAACCACTGCCGTCTGCGACGTGAGTGGTGTCAAGCTAGAGCTCACTGGAGGACGGAGTGGAGATCTGTTGTGTTTTCTGATGAAAGCCGGTTCTGCCTTGGTCGCAGTGATAGCCGTGTGTTGGTTAGAAGGAGGCCAGGTGAATGCCTGCCAGTGACCTGTCTGCGGCCTAGACACACAGGGCCTACTCCTGGAGTTATGGTTTGGGGAGAAATTTCATATGACAGCAGGAGCACTCTCGTGGTTATCCCATGCACCCTGACTGCAAATTTGTACGTCAGCCTAGTGATACAACCTGTTGTGCTGCCATTCATGAACAGCATTCAAGGGGGTGTTTTCCAACAGGATAACGCTCGCCCTCATACCGCTGTTGTAACCCAACATGCTCTGTAGAGTGTCGACATGTTGCCTTGGCCTGCTAGATCTCCAGTCGAGCACATATGGCACATCATCGGACGACAACTCCAGCGTCATCCACAACCAGCATTAACCGTCCCTGCATTGACCGCCCAAGTGCAACAGGCATGGAACTCCATCCCATAAACTCATATCCGACACCTGTACAACACAATGCATGCACGTTTGCATGCTTGCATTCAAAATTCTGGCAGTTACACCGGTTACTAATGTACCAACATTTCACATTTGAAATGGCTCTTCTCACCAATGGCTCTACCTGTGATCTTGAAACTTTAATCAATTAAATATGTTACCTAGACAAATGTATTGCTAAAATTTCATCACTGTACTATAATTTTTTCTTGGTGTTGGGATTTTTTTTTCCATCAGTGTAAATTAAATAGCATTATTATAAAACAAAAACCTTACTTCAGCTTTATTGATGTAACCTTTTAGCGGTGAAGTACTTTCAAATCAGCCCCCCCCCCTTATCGTCAGCGCTGGTTACTCCATGCTGCATATCTGTGAAAATTTCCTTCCGATGCTTGACTTCTCTTCTCTCTTTCAGGAGATGGCGCCAGGTAGCATCTATACCTGTTGATTGGTCTAGGTTGCATGCGTTGGGTTGGTCAGTGATTTCTCTTGTTTCGTGAAAGAGTGCATAATTGTAGTTGTTGAACTTAGCAATTTTTTTCAGATATAGATGCTTTCTGGCGCCATCTCCTGAAAGAGAGAAGAGAAGTCAAGCATCGGAAGGAAATCTTCACAGATACGCAGCATGGAGTAACCAGCGCTGACGATAAGGGGGGGCCCTGATTTGGAAGTACTTCGCCGCTAAAAGGTTACATCAGTAAAGCTGAAGTAAGGTTTTTGTTTTATAATAATTATATTCGTGGCTTTATATTTTTAAAAGTTTAAAAGTTAATATAGCATTGTTCCTTTTCGAGAAATTTTTGATTTGAAACATCTATAAGTTAACCTTATTAAATTCAAATAATATTTCATTTAATTAATAAAACACTTTGTAAGTATACATTATCCACTACACAAACTCGTAAAAGCTGTTTCAGGTGAAAATAATAGTCCAGCTCTTCATTAAATGAAAAAAAAACTAGACATGAGTGCATCATCAAACCAGCAATTCGCACTCGCACACATTAAGAAACTTCGAGTGACTTATGCATTTAGCTTTCTTTGATGCATTATTTGCTAAATTTTGGAATAGTGCTGCTACCTACTGAACAGAAAAGGAAGAAAAGTTTAAAACCTGATTAAAACAAGAGGAAAATGTTAAAAAACTTCTGCATAAAAACTGTTAAATTGTGTCAAATGTTTGGTTTCGCTGCAAAACCAATGAACGTTAAAGGGATAGAAATATGATAATCATATCAGGTGTGTAATACTGGTAATTTACAGTTCTAATTAATTTTATACTAAGTGATTCTGCACTTAAAGCTGGGAGGTAGCCTGATACCTGACTCTAGAATAAAAGGGCCGCCAGGAGGAATTCAATAAAAAGGGACACCTGTTTTCTAAAAGGGCATTACTTGCATATTTTGCAGTCTCCTATGTAATGAGTTTTGTATGTGACAAAAGTAAATTACTAATTTTACGTGCATATATAGACTATATGCATTTGTTCTTCCAAGAATGCTGTAAAATTATTGCTTGAAAATTACATGTCAGGAAGAAAAGTATTTAAAGGCCTGTGAACATTTCAAATGTTAGAAAAGGCCTGTCGGTACTAAAATGTTTTTAAAAGGCCTGCACGGGGCTAAAATGTTGTTAAAAGGCCTGCACAGAGCTAAAATGAGTAGAAGATGGGCTACAGAGTGTTAAAATAGGTTTAAAAGGGCTGCCAGGTGAAGTACCCTGCCAAATTAGCCTAAAGTCAGCATTAAGGAAGTGCTGAGTTTGGTCCCAGGTCGCATCCATCCACCTAGCCTTTTGGAGTTTACCATCTTTTCTCCAGAACTTGCATAAATATGGGTTTAGGACCCCAATGTATTCAATCAGCCTTAAACCCCACAACCTAAAAGCCTAACCTCCATTGCATAAATAATGGTTATTAATTTTTGAATATTTAAGAAAGTTTTCAAGAAAATTTAAGAATACAGTCGTAAGTATTTTATTATTATTATTTTTTAAATATTGATAAATAGTTATGCATTTCCACCATAATAGTTTCCTTTTAATCAATTAAAATTGAGTAAAATATCTTTATGAATCATGTCGATTTCACTCTTTGGTTAATGAATAACAGTGTGATCTATTAACTATGTGATTTAAACAATGTGATCTATTTTGAGTACTGAAACTAATTTTCAGAAACATGACATTGGATTGTTTTTCACATTTATGTAAATTTTTGTAATGCGTAGAGGGAAAATGATACAAAAAGATAATTTTTATAGATTTCTGTATCTTTCCGTTTTTATGATAAAATTTTGATTTCTATTTTAAAACATCAAGCGATCTTTAAATTATGTTTTTTTTTTTTTTTTTTTTTTTTTTTTCAAAAGCAATATTGATGAAATTTAATTTGATTTTCCCCAGGGTTCCCACGGACCTTGAAAGTCCTTAAGAAGTACTTGAATTTCATTTTCTTTTCCAAGGGCCCTTGAAAGTACTTGAATTTCATTTAAAGTCCTTGAAAATCCTTGAATTTTCTGCTCTGGCAAATGCTCGATCAATGCTAAACTATCTCCAACTCCACAAGCACACGCCATTGTCTAATATAATGTATTTTGTCATAAAATTCTCATTTCATTATCTTGCTTTTGCATGTAGTTTCAGCTTATTTGTCTTTTTTGTCAGTCTCATACCTGTTTGGTAGACTAGTCATTAATTTTGAGCAGAAAGTGACCAGACCAGAACACCTAAGAACTTTGGAATAATCATAATGAATGATCCCAATTCCAAATCCTAAACTAATCATTTTTTGACTTTTGTAAAAGTTAATTTGGTCAATCCATCAAAACTGTAATGTGAAAACAGGCAAAGTTATTATTCTAATTATAAAAAAATACTAATAAAAGTAGTTACTAAAGTTTTGTGCATATGCCTAGTGTTCTGTGATTTACTAAAGTTTGTGTATATGCATAGCATTCTGCGATTTTTCCCCATAGTCCTTGAAAAATTTCAAATGGGCCTTAAAAAGTACTTGAAAAGTTCTTGAATTTTTTTTCCTTTTTAAGACTGGGAACCCTGTTCCCAATTGGGAACACAGGCTTTAAAAGTTAAGAAAAACTATACCTAGTTCAATCACTTCCATTTGGCCAGATTTTTGCTACATTAGTCTTTCACTTCTGCAACTGCATCTGAGAACTCCAGGGATAGATTGTGCCTATCTTTTTATTTTCGTGAATAACTTTAAATTTCAATTTTCAGGTCTACAAGAATTTCTTTAAAAAATAATTAAAAAACCTAGAGATGTCAGGGATTATTATTATTATTATTTTCGAGTATGACTTCTGCATTAGAAATATTCTGGTACAGTTAAGCATCAATAATTCGGCATCAACAGAAAATAGACATTGCCGGATTATAGATTTTTCTGGATTCTACGTGTTTGGAAAAATCCAAAGAAATATTTCTTTAAAAATAGTTTTTAAAATCTATACAAACCACTATCAAAAAAATAAATAATTAAAATAACGTTTGAAATAAGTTTAAAAAAATTTAAATTAACAGTTATAAAACAGCAGTACAAATCGTTAATTTTTGGTCAAATAATAACAATAAGTAATAAATTGAATTAAAATTGATTTAATAACAAATAAGATCAATAATTTGCGAAATGCAACATTCTGTTAAATACATCAAGCAGTTTCAATTTTCAGGCATGAGAATTTTCCTCGGATCTGCGATTTTCCGCTTTTTTGTGATTTTTGTTTATTTCGCGGTTTTTTATTTCGTTAAAATTAAACGCCAATAATGATCAGTGTTCAAACGCTCCACGAAAAACTTTAGATTCTCAATCTTTTTCCATCCAAAATATAAATGTCAATATTCATTTAAAACATGCTTTATCAGATTCTATAACATATAAAAGAACAGAATTATTCAATATTTCTCACTCATGTAATTTTTTTTGTCCTCCCCCCCCCCCTTTCATCTCTAACCATTGCCAATCAAACATTCTGTGGGAAGCCTTCTATTTTTGAATATTTATCCATGCACAATATTAATTTTAAACTTACTTTATGATATACTTGAAACATTTTATCCATGAAGCAATTTAATTAACAAAACCATTGAGATATACAACCTTTTACTTATCTTCATGTTACATCTTTGGTAGACTAGTTTCATCTGGGGCGCCCCAGCTTGGTCACTACCTTGTTTGGTGTTCGAAACTGTGGTCTTCCTGTCTTCTTGTTCTTTTAAAGACTTTACGCCATTGGCGGTTAAGGATAGCACCCTCGTTGCCATTACAACTGTTAGAATTTGCCAAAATTTCAACAGACTCCCTGATCGCTGCGTATCCGTGGTTGTGGTAGTTGGCCAACTTTTTTACTTTGTCAAATTTAATATTAATTTCTTCGTTTTTGTTTACTTGGGTTAAGGCTGTGGTTAATTTACCTGTTTTTATATCGTGTTTATGTTCTTTGATACGGGTCTTTATTTTTCTTTTTGTTTTTCCTATATAACACTTTTCTTTATCTTGTTCGTTAGTGTATGGTATTTTATATATTCCTGCAGTTTCTAAAGGTTTAGTTTTATCTTTGTCACTTCTTATTAATTGAAAAATGTTAGGGTTAGGCTTTATGGGTACATTTATATTATGTTTTGTTGCAATTTTCTTAATTTTATTAGATATTCCACGGTCATAAGGTATGGAGGTAGTATATTTAAGCTTTGGTTTTTGAAAATTGTTGATTTCATTAAGAGTTTTTAATCGTTTTTTAAATAATTTATCTATTAATTTGTTAGAGTATCCTGCTTTTTGTGTGAATTGTTTTATATTTTTTATTTCATTTTTTAAGATTTTATTGTCTTTACAAATTACTATTGCACGGTTGATGTGGGATTGGATAGCATTGATCTTATATTTAAAAGGGGTTTTACTATTTTTATGGATTATTTCATTACTGCTATTGGGTTTTCTATAAACTTGTGTGGTTATTTTATTAGGATGGCGACTGATATTGACGTCCAGAAAATTTAGCTGTTTATTGTTCTCTTCTTCTAAGGTGAATTTAATATTTGGATCTATTTTATTTCAAATATTTAGAATTTCTATGGGATCTGTTTTTTGGTCTATTATTGCAAAAACGTCATCAACATAACGAAACCAATAAAAAATTTTTTCTTTAAGTTTTTTATCAAAATTATTTTCTATTTTACGTAGTTTAAATTCTGCAAGAAAACCCGATATGGGAGACCCCATTGGGACTCCTTTGATTTGTTTGTAATATTTTTCATTAAAAGTAAAGTAATTTTCATTCAACAAAAAGTTGGTTGCTATGTTTAAAGTTTGGGCTATTGATGGGTTTGTGTAATGTTCATCTACTTTTTCTTTTATTAATTCAGTAACATTTTTTGTATCTATTGACGGATAAAGATTTACTACATCAAAACTTACAAATTTAAAATTTTCCTGTATTTCGATATCATAAATTTTACTTATAAAATCTTCGGTAGAGTTTAGGCTATGTTGTGAGGGGGGAAGTAAGTTTTTATAAATTTCAGCCATATATTTTTCCATTGTGTAAGTGGGTCCAAAAATTCAAAATGAAAAAGTAGCTTGTACCTTAACAGATAAAACCAGAAAAATAGCAATATTAAATAGACAGGAATACATAAATAAAATGGAAGAAACCATAAATGAAATAGGTACAGAAAAAATAAAAAAAGACCCCATTAACAAAATAGTTGAAAAAACACAAAAAATAATAAAAGAAGGAACCTGGCCAAATAACAAACCACCTACAATAAATAATTTTGCACCAAATACACCAAGAATTTTTGGCAGATATAAAGATCACAAGAACCCCCCCAAAATTAGACCAGTTGTTAACAAAAGCGAAGGACCCACTTACACAATGGAAAAATATATGGCTGAAATTTATAAAAACTTACTTCCCCCCTCACAACATAGCCTAAACTCTACCGAAGATTTTATAAGTAAAATTTATGATATCGAAATACAGGAAAATTTTAAATTTGTAAGTTTTGATGTAGTAAACCTTTATCCGTCAATAGATATAAAAAATGTTACTGAATTAATAAAAGAAAAAATAGATGAACATTACACAAACCCATCAATAGCCCAAACTTTAAACATAGCAACCAACTTTTTGTTGAATGAAAATTACTTTACTTTTAATGAAAAATATTACAAACAAATCAAAGGAGTCCCAATGGGGTCTCCCATATCGGGTTTTCTTGCAGAATTTAAACTACGTAAAATAGAAAATAATTTTGATAAAAAACTTAAAGAAAATTTTTTTTATTGGTTTCGTTATGTTGATGACGTTTTTGCAATAATAGACCAAAAAACAGATCCCATAGAAATTCTAAATATTTTATATAAAATAGATCCAAATATTAAATTCACCTTAGAAGAAGAGAACAATAAACAGCTAAATTTTCTAGATGTCAATATCAGTCGCCATCCTAATAAAATAACCACACAAGTTTATAGAAAACCCAATAGCAGTAATGAAATAATCCATAAAAATAGTAAAACCCCTTTTAAATATAAGATCAATGCTATCCAATCCCACATCAATCGTGCAATAGTAATTTGTAAAGACAATAAAATCTTAAAAAATGAAATAAAAAATATAAAACAATTCACACAAAAAGCAGGATACTCTAACAAATTAATAGATAAATTATTTAAAAAACGATTAAAAACTCTTAATGAAATCAACAATTTTCAAAAACCAAAGCTTAAATATACTACCTCCATACCTTATGACCGTGGAATATCTAATAAAATTAAGAAAATTGCAACAAAACATAATATAAATGTACCCATAAAGCCTAACCCTAACATTTTTCAATTAATAAGAAGTGACAAAGATAAAACTAAACCTTTAGAAACTGCAGGAATATATAAAATACCATACACTAACGAACAAGATAAAGAAAAGTGTTATATAGGAAAAACAAAAAGAAAAATAAAGACCCGTATCAAAGAACATAAACACGATATAAAAACAGGTAAATTAACCACAGCCTTAACCCAAGTAAACAAAAACGAAGAAATTAATATTAAATTTGACAAAGTAAAAAAGTTGGCCAACTACCACAACCACGGATACGCAGCGATCAGGGAGTCTGTTGAAATTTTGGCAAATTCTGACAGTTGTAATGGCAACGAGGGTGCTATCCTTAACCGCCAATGGCGTAAAGTCTTTAAAAGAACAAGAAGACAGGAAGACCACAGTTTCGAACACCAAACAAGGTAGTGACCAAGCTGGGGCGCCCCAGATGAAACTAGTCTACCAAAGATGTAACATGAAGATAAGTAAAAGGTTGTATATCTCAATGGTTTTGTTAATTACTTTATGATATTCTAGAACCCATAAAGAAGTAGAATTGTGTTTAATATTTCTCACTCACGAACTACTTTTTACCCCCCCCCCTTTTTTTCCCCCATTTTCCACCACCAGTCAATGTTATTAAATGTTGATTGCTAGCTAATGTTTTTTTTTACTGAATACATGTTTTATTGTGTTGATGTGCATTATTCTTTTAGTTTAATTTGTCACTTTTAAAATATTTTGTATAGTTTTTTCCTGTGAGCATTAGTTTTCATTTGAAAAAAATTTTATGAACACATTTGTATAATTTTCCCCGCACGCGTTATTTTTCATTTGAAAATAATTTTATGAACACGAGTGTTTCCTCTTTTTTCAATTTTCTGCACTCTTATGCCTGAATTTTGCTTCATTCTTTTTTGTTTTTCAGTTTGCATTTGATCAATTAACATATTTACGTTCATCAGTTGGTTATCGCTGACAGAATCATATTTTTAAACTCCCTCTAAAACTTGTTCAATTCTTCCCCATCATTTTAATTTTTCTTTTGTGCTGAAAAAAAGTAATTCTTCATCTGTTGCTGCACAGGACAGGCATTACAGGGAAAAACAAATTTCTAGCATTCATGTTTATTTTGACTTTCGCCATCAGAATCAGGAACAATATCTTTTTTTTTTTTTTTTTAAATAACTTTTGGATTTGCAATTGCAAGACAAAAAAAATTGTTTTTTTTTTTTTTTTTTTTTTTTTTTGCCGACATCTTGATTAATTTGTAAAAATTCCATGTCAATCCGTAAATCAGTAAAATTAAATGAAAATTGTAAACTTTACTGATGTCCATAAAAGTTGGCAAGTATGCTGTTCCAAGGTCATCTGCGAGTAATCCGTTGAGTACTACGATTACAGGAGGGGAATTAAAAAAGGTCATCAGTGCTTGTTTACAGGTGCTGCCGGATTATAGGTTTCTGGATTATTGATGCTTTACTGTATTTCATAGTTCAGAAAAAATAACCATATTTTTATTCAATTTTTATCTACATTGTATGTTATTTTTTTTATAAGATGTGTAAATGTAAAAATTCATGTATGTATTTGATATAAGAATTGAAACTATGTGAAACAAGAGCAAAATCAGAACAAATAAAATAGAAATAAGAACAAAGAGCAGAGGCCACCATGGTGAGTGGGGCAGGTTAAAATAGTTTGTTTAGCTCCCATCTTTCCCTAAACCCTCTACAAGACCAGATGATAACAAAGAAAAAAGTTAAAATGAAGATTTTTATATTGTTAGATAAAAAATAATTATTTTATAATTATTGATATGTATAAACCAAATTTATCTAAACTTAATCAATTATATGATTTAAAATAATTATTGATGTTTATAAAAGAAATTTATATAAAGTAAATCAGTGATATATATATCATATTTTAAAATAGGATCCATTATGTACAGCTGTACTTACGTAAGGGTGATCAAACCATAATATTATCACCATGCCTAGGACGTACCCAGAATTTTTTTTCGGGAGGGGTCCAAAATCAAGGTTCCATTAAGGTACGTAGAGTGCAAAGCTATGGTTTTTTTTAGAGCCCCCTTACATACTAATATAAATATGCTTAAAACTGAGCATCCATTTCCCCCTCTCGTAAGGAGCCTGCTGTTAACTATAATTGAAACCTTCACCGTTACTTATGTGAAATTTAAGCTTTTCCTAGAATTTGAGTTTAAGCTCATTTTTTTAAATATCAAAATTTTAAATTCCAGTTCAGACTGAATTCACACGAAAAAATTATACATTTCTCTAAGTGTTTTCAGTTCATACTGAATTCACATTTACTGAATCCACACGAAAAAATGATACATTTCTCTAAGTGTTTTTCGCATATTTAAAACATCATTCGATTCCTTAACACCTGAATAGTAACTTCAGTGAGTTTTGTGTGTTTTTTGCCTATAAATGTATTGGAAAATTTCTCTATACCAGGAAGACGGTTAGTTGTGGTGGTTGGGTTAAGGCCGATTGACTACGCCTATGGATGGAATTTCTATCGTGGGAAGGGCGGGTGTTTTTCTAAGAAATCCTAGCCCGTATTTACGTGAATTTCAGAGAAATATACGGAAAACTCCAAACAGCTGGGTCAACGAGCGATGTCTGTGATCGAACCGGACACTTCCCGTCTACCAGCTTTGAGAGCAGAAACGCTCGGCCGCTGGTAGGGCATCGGGAAGAGGGAAAATATTTTTTGAGAACATGCTTAATTGAAGTACATACATTTACAATAGATCTGCAGCCACTGTCGGTCCATGTTATCCTATGGGAAAATTTATTTTCACAATGACTCTTTATCTAATGCATTTTTTAAAATTCTGTTTTCACATTTAGAAAATTCACAATCATTAAATAAATACTCATTTTTAAAAATTTAGTTTTTTAAAATTTTTACATTTTAAAGTTTAGTTAAAATATGCAAATTTTCACTGGGTTTATTTTTCTCATTTTTTAGCTACAAAATGAAATACTAAAAGTTTAAAAAAATCAATTTTTGGAAAATAAGTTTTAATTTAATGATTATGAGTTTTCTGAATTTGAAAATGGATTTTTAAAAAACTCATTAGGTAATGAGTAATTATAGAAACAAATTTTCTCATAGGTTAACATGGGGGCCACAGCTGTCAGCGATTTTAGGTATTGTTTCCTATTAAGTAGAACATACGTTAAGTAAAGGTACTGTAATATTAAATACTTTTCTATAAATGCCCATTTATTTACATATTTATGAAATTACTTATACATTAATAAAAATACAGAATCAAATTGAGGCTTTGTTGTCTCGAGGTCATCTTGTTCCATGCATCATAAAAATTTCATGTTAAATTATGATGTTTTGAGAGTATTGCCAAGCAAAAATAATCTTTCATGAGCAGTTCTGTTTATAGTAAACATCTTTAAAAGATGTCATTACGCTCGTAGTAGATACATGTAAGCTGTCAATTTCATTCAATTGCTAAAGCAGTACAATAGGCACAATTGTGTATCAGAATGAAAAGACAATTTAAATCGAAAATCAGCTTTTTTTTTTTTTTTTTTTAACACAGTTTGTGTTTTTTGTTGTTGTTGTTGTTTTGTTTGTTTATAGATCACAAAAAATATCATTAGGGATATTTGATAAACATTAAAATGATGAAAAATGAACCAAAAAGTTGCTCATGTACGAAGAAAATGTATAAGAAATCATAAGTTTTCCCAATAGATTTTACTTATATCTCTAATGTAGGTGGCTATTGCCCCCTCCCGCCCCCCCCCCTTTTTATGGAAAACTAATTATATCAAATGATACGATAAAAGAACAGATTAAAAAACATATTTTCTTTTCAAAGTTATGGATGATATAAAACAATTTAGAACATCAGAAGGGCATATTTATTAAAGTAACTTTTATTAAATTTTATTTCGGGAGTGGTCCGGACCCCATGGACCCCCTCACTGGGTACGTCCCTACACCATGCATTTATATAACTATACAAAAAAATGTGACGATAATGTTATAATTAATTGTGATAAAAATACAAATAATGATAATAAAACCCATGTTTACCACAGTTATTTTAGTATATTTTTTTAAAGTGTTACCAAAGTAATTTACTTATTTATTTATTCATTCTAACCATTCTAGTGAAATGTACTTATGAAACAGTACTTTATATTCTTCATCATTTCTGAATGTTATGCTTTTGTATAAATTTGTATTTTGTTGTTTTTGAAAGTTAATTTGTAATGTACATATGATTTAGTTTTTTTTTTTTTTTTGACTTACAGATTCAACTTTTGTTAAAAACTTTAGAAGAAGAGGGACTCAAAACACAAGAACTCAGTGCTATTAGACCAAAGGATGAAAGATATTTGTAAAAGATTTCACCAATTAAACACCTTTTTAACATAACTGATTTGTTATTCATTGTAGATATATTTCTTTACTGAAAGCATTTAGGTGTCCATCCAGATTTTGATTTGGGGTGACTCAGTTTTGTGCAAAATAAAATATTTCTGTGAAATCACTGTTCTTTTTTTACAGAAAATACAGTATATGACTTCAAATCTAGATTACTTGGGACTGGGTGCGGATTTCAGGGTTTTATAGATTTTAGGGATTTTCTTAAAATCTTTCTATATATAAATGGCTAAGAGAGATTTTTTCCTGTAAGTCCGGGCTGGACGCAAGTTGATTGGCTAAGAGAGATTTTCTTCTGTTTGTCTTCGTGTTGTTGCCACCAGCTTTTCATATAATACTTTAGTTAATTTAAAAAATTGTCACCAACTTTTCATACTTTAGCTAATTTTAAAAAATCTAATTGTCCGTTCGATAAGTTAATTAAACCGATGGATTCAGACAAAATGCCCCTTTCATTTGGTAACTTATTTGTAACAAAATTTTGAGTAGATTTTTTGAAATTAATTAAAATGTGAAAATAATAACCTGGTAAAAGCTTTAAATGTGGACATTTAAAATTTTTAATTGTTGTTAAAAAGAAATATATGTATTATATATATATATACACTTTTTTTTTTCCAAACATAAAATGAAATATGCTTTCACGCGGAAAATAAAAAAGTATAAAATATTTTACTCATGCACATGAAAAAATGAAAATGGAAAATGGAGTAAAAAAACAATTTAGATAAAGTTGCATGAGAGTTCCAAAAATTAATCGAAATATAAATGAACATTAAATAAATAAAACAGTCCTCTGCTCAATGACGGGATATTGAAAAACAAAAAATCAAATTCAGTAAATATGGAAAGGAAAGGAAAACAAAAAGAAAAGAAAGAAACAACAACAACAAAAAAAAAATAATAATAACATAAACTAACGTAAAACCAAAGTGGGCTTTAAAGCAATTTCATGATTTCTTTAAATTTTATTTTTGTTTGTAAAGCGATATAGAAAAAAGAGTTTCCTTTAAATATAGTGACCAGCGAAGCGAGAAAATCCTTTGTTGATTCACTACCTTCATTGATTTAATGAATTAAAAAATGGTTTTGTTAACAAACTTTGATCTATTGTCACACAGGCAGCATCAGGCCGAGTTTTGTACATTTCGAGTTTGATTTTGAAATTTTTCCTGCATTCGGAATTCAGTTTGTTCCCGAACCGGGGCTTTGCTAGTAATTATATAAAATGCATACCTATAAAATGTTACATTTATTAATTTTATTCTGTTTTCTTCCAGATATGAGTTATGTGAATACGCACATGATCCACTAAGCTAAATTAAAGTAGTATTGCATTTAATAACTAGATGTTATCAATTCATTGGCTCCAGCCACATGTTTCTATGAACATTTTTGGTGAAACTATACTCGGCGAAAGCCTAACTTGTCAGCGTTGTTAAGCCTGGAGAAATTGTACATCCGCGAAAAGAAATAGTTCCTTTATGAATTCGAGAATAATACTCTTTCTACTTGACATTTTCCTTCCTAGTAAACTGAAAAAAGTCTGACTTTTTAAAGTAGTATTATTTATGACCAACTGTCATATTTTTTGTAACAATGAGGCGTAAATTTAATATAAATGTATTGTTTCGCGAGTAATGTTGCATGGCGAAATATTGGCAAGAGACTGAAATCCGGAAGCAACCTTGGAATCCCTGCTGAGGGTTTGAAAACAGTTTGACGGGAATAATTGCCTCCTTTACTTACGATAATTAAAGATGTTAAAGCACTGTCTGTTTTTTTTTACTTTCAAACCTATCAAAAATAAACTAAAAATTTTGATGGATTTGAATTTTTCAGGAAATTTCACTTCGGATACATACCAAGAATGTAAGCGAAATATTTTTAAATAACAGAAATAAATGAAAATATTTTTAAACAAATACGTTTTATTTTTGTATTCATATTTTTAACCCATGATATAATTTTCATTTACCTGTAAATAAAATTTATAAATATTTTTTATTCTCGCTTCAAACGACTAATCAGGTGTTTTTATAACTGTTATATTATTTATATTTTAATTTTAATTAATTTTAATTTTATTTTTTCTTTTAGCGGAACAATTTCTATTTCTTTCACACAGGGAAGAAAATGTAAATAATAACTTTTTTCTTAAAGAATGTATGAAAAAGTATTATATTTAAATAATTTTTAAAGAAATTCTGTCAATAAATTAAAGTGAAATAAAAATATTGTCTCAAGTATAATTTAATTTTTATAAGTTTTTAACACTTTCCAACAAGGTTGAAAAGTGTTTATGACTTGGGTTTGTCTGTCTGTCTGTCTGTCTGTCCATGCTCTAACTCCCATAAATATTTATGGACAATGTTATTTAACTACCATTATGTTGAAATTAAATAAAAATAAAGGCTTTCATTTGCCCCAGCGAATTTAAATGAAATTAAAATTTTGTTCTAAACATAATTTAATTTTGTAAAAGAGGACTATTTATTTATTATGCATGTATGAGACTGTACTTGTGAAACTGCCTGCTTTAATGAATGTAGTGCACCGCAAAATTTAAACTACACAATTATTATTATTATTAATGGCTGTTTGAAGTAAATAATTCTTTTAATTTTATAAATCTGTCTTTTAGAGAATTTAATTTTCTTAAGTTTGTTCTTAATTTTGTGTTTATTTTTAGATTGCATACCTTAGAAACAATTACAATATAAATTTCTGTCTAACATTATCTCTCAATTTATAATATATGTATATTTTAACTAGGCCAAAGGAAAAAAGAAAAAAAAAAAAAAAATAGTCCTTACGTCCTTAAAAAAATGTTTGGAAGCATTGTTTCCGAAAATTTTAAGATTTCTTTATTTCTTTATTTTTTATTTCTTTATTTTTTTAATATCACATTAATATCAAAACATTCTTATCCACTGCATACATGGAAATAAATTGAAAAATGCTATCATGTTCTCATTCATAGTCCAAAGAATCGAATAGCACAACAATTTCGCTTTTTCTTATCTATAAAAATCACAATCCATTCTCCTAAACATGTTATGAAAATGAATGTTTCAACTCAATATTTTTAAAATAGTAATCACGAAGGTATGTTTGTCAACATTGAATAAAGACATCAAGAAAAATCATATTTATTGGTAAATTAAAATTCATTTCTCTTTCACTTAAATTGTGAGTTGAGTAACTTTATTGAGAAATGAATACAAAAATTTTCATATTCATATCTAATATAAAAAATTGGTTCATAAAGACAAATAAATGCATAAACAAATTGCAAAAGGAAATTGCCTCTGCATATGAAAATTCACTATATTTTTTTTTACTTATTTTAAATAATATATATGTATACATTTTTTTTTTTTTTTTACTGTTAAAATTTTCATGAAAGCATTAAACTTTTTCCATTCTCTCATTTTCCTACTACTTTTAAAATTTACCGTTTTACCTATAAATGATAATGCAAATTGAAAATCTATTACATTTTGTTATTTCACAAATGTTAAACATCTGTTTTTTTTTTTTTTATACTAAACCAGTTTTCCATAGCAACACATTCAGTCAAATACATTTCTATTCTGCAAAATTATACTATACGTTAGAAGACAATATTTAAATCATATATATACTTTTTTTCTTTTTCAAAACATTTATGTATTATTATTATTTTCTTTCTTTCTTTATTTTTTTTTAAGGTAAAAATTAAGTATACTACTCAATTTGTAGTAATATAGATCTATAAAAGATTGTAAGTAACCAATTTTTAGAGTGAATTCATTTCCAAAGAAAGAAAATATATATATACTCTTAAAAAATATATAACTTCAATCGGAAAAAATATTCCCGAAATCGCCCGTTTTAGTAACCTAATTAACGCCAAGTAAGTAAAAAGGTCTTCATACTATCTATAACGCTGTCAGGTTAGGCATTCCCCGAGTATAAGGGGAGACTTAATTTTTTCTATGGGGGACTGTTTTTTTTTTTTTTTTTTTTTGACTATATGTATGAATCAATCAATAGGCAGAAGAATTTATCTAGATATATATGGTATTCCTTAATACAGTATTATGGGAAATTGTATTTCTCGGCTATCATCTCCGCTGTGTGATGTCACTGTGTATGCAGCTATCACATGTTACTGCGTCACTGTTTGTTTCATCCTTTCACTGTAACCGCACGCACCTGTTAGTTATTGAGTCGATGTCGAGCTGTTGTGTGAGATACAGAAGGTATCTCCACTCGTAAAATATATCTATGTTTAGTGTTATGTATTGTCCCCTTCGTGTTTTAATAAATATTGTTAATGTCATCATGGTCTGTAGCCGTTTCCCTATAGTATCGTTCCGATTATCCGAGTTAACGTGGATCAGAACTAATTAAGTTAAAGTGAAAAATATAAATAAAACATGCAGGCTTACTGCATGTAGGTTTCAGTCATGTTAGTTTACTATGTAATTTTTTTTTTTGTTACTTTGGTGTTTTTTTACAACAATGTTTTGCCATTCTTTTAACCTATTAAGCAATAAGTCTCCCATTTTGGGAACCTTTGATTAAGAATTTTTTTTCTCTGCAAGTAATTAAGATAAATGTATTTTTTACTTTCTTCTATATCTATATATAGAGAAAGTGTTGGATTAATGAAAATTTTCGAACTCCAGTTTTCGATGGATTCGTTTTGAGATATCCGGAACACGATTCGACTGTTTTTAGAAAATGTCTGTTTGTCTGTGTGTGTGTGTATCACAAATTTTGCGGGCGCTGTATCTCACGAACTAATGAACAAAATTTAACCAAACATAGTATTTAGTTGGACCCTGACATAAACTGGTGCTGATTAGATTTGGGAATCATTCGTTCAACAGATGATGTTGGGATCCATTTTTTTCTAAATTTTTAACATGGCAGTATAGGACAAAATTTTGTACAAATGTACATAATGAGAATTATTTTTAATGTGTGTTTTAAAATTAATATGAATTATTGATAATGGTAGTAGTAAACTAGTAAAAAAAAGTTTTTTTTAAAAAATTAAATAAGTTTAGTAAAAAAAAGTTTGCATGTTGAAGCATTGCTCCCCCCTCTGGTAAATTTTCAATATGAGTGCCTTTCGAAAGATCTCGTCCATTCCTTTAAAACGAACGGTTGAACGGTAGATCTGTGATAATTTAAAACAAAGTTATCAGGGTTTTTTTTGTTTTTTTGTTTTTTAACGGAAAAAAAAAAAAAAAAAAAAAAAAAAACACAGGAAAAAAAATCGTATTTCTTTTGATATTGGCAAAAAATTGACTTTCTTTCAGCATTTAGTGATAATATAATTCTGTCAGATAAAAATTGCCTGCATTTATAATGGAAAATAATTTAATAAATAATTGGCATTGAATGAATTTTGTGTAAAATTGTATAGAAGAAGGTTTTGTGGTGGCCACATCATTCTAGTTTACATTAAATACTGAAGTTTTTAGCTTCGTTGGTAATTTTTTTCAAAAAGTTTGTAATGTAAATTCGATTTATTTTAATTATTCAAATAAAACTGTTCGTTTCTACTGCATAAGAAAAGAAAAACCACCAAAAATATCTCATTTGAGTACAGAGGTTTTTAAAACAATGGATATGAAATAAAACAGTTCTTTTCTTAAATTATACAAAGAAGGATAAAGAAAAGTAATTTATAAGGGTTTTGCAGTTTTTGAACATCAATTAAATGCCAAATCTCCCATTTTGCAATTATATAATATCTTCTAACAAAATATTTTTTTTTTTTTTTTTTTCAACTACATATGATTAGAAATGCACATACTAGAAACTCAAAACATACCAAAATTCAACAATTTTCAGTGGGATTCTATTCATATAGTGGCATTTAATGGGTTAAAAATAACAGGATTGTTGGTGTCACTTTTTCTTGTTTTTCTATATATTCAATAACATTTTTGATAGCTTTTAACCCATCTGTATGGGAGGTTTTTATATGTTAATTTTCACTGTCACTGTTTTCATCATTATTGCTGGATTCATTTTCCTTATTGATGATCATTTCATCTCTTGTTGTTCATCTACCTTTATCCAGTCGTGTATATCCTCTTCATTGACTGCTGCACACAATGGCAGTTTCTTGATTAAATCTGAAAGCTCATCACTAGTGTCATTAAACTTTCAGTAATGTTTTGTTTATCGGTAATTTTCCTCCATGAATTTATATTGCGGCTGATTTTACTTCATCTCATGCTTTAGCTATCCAGTAGACAGGATCCTTCAGATTAAAATAACACTTTTAAAGTGTCTTGGGGACGCTTTTATTTTCCCCATTTCCTTCAATAAGAGATTTCATTTATTTATTTATTTTTCTGGTATATGTGTCATTTTTTTTTTAACCCTAGTGTTTGTGAGATCAACTTCAGAACATTTTTCAGTAATTTTAAAAAATGAAGATGTAGAAAAAAAAAAAAAAAATCCTAGAAATATTTGAAAGCTTCATGAAAACAGAAACTTGGATAATTGTAATACTGTAGTAATAGATAAAACTTTACAGTACCCCTTACATGGTAAATAGCGATTTTAAGGAGGGAAAGAATATTGAAGCTGCACTTCAGATTTACTCTTTCTCCTTTTCCACATATTCTTCTAGGATTTTGTTGATTCATATTATAAGAATATCTCATTCAAAAATAGAGTTTTTGAATTCCATTCTTTGAACATGTTGCCTTTTGTCATAGCGAGCAATTTTTTGAAAAAAAAAAAAAAAAAAAAAAAAAATTAAATAATTATTTTCAACGTTGAAAATTAGAGCCCTGAAGTTTACTTAATGAAATAATATATATACATATATGTGTCATTCCATGTCAAATCAACGCAAAAAAAAACCTGCATTTTTAACCTGCCACCCTCAGATTTTTATGAAATTGGGCTTATTTACTTGTTTTTTTGAGAAATGAATGGACACCAATTAATAAGTCCCTATCACTTTTAGTTTTGGATATACAGAGCTGCGAAAATGGGTGAAAAATGCAAAATTTCTAAATTCGTTTACCACAAATGCACCCATATTTTGTTTTCTAAATAATTTAGAGATAAAAGATTGGTATAATTAGAAAGATTATAATACAGGCTTTCATATGATATATCACATGTATGTATTAAAAAAAAAATTCATTTTAAGGTCAAACGTTTTGACCATTGACCTTCAATATCTCAAAAAGTACATATTTAATTTTCTTTTTAAAATTATATGTATTTTTACTTTTATTATCTATAATTATTGTAAATTTCGACATGGGACGCCCATGGGATGCTGAGTTATAAATTAAAATGCAACCCTCCATCAGTGTTTTTATACTAACATAAGTTTTAACCATATTTTGTTCCCTAATTACCACATTTGTCACCGCATGGGTGACGGGTATGTTTCCGTGGGTGCCCCGTCACCCAAATATGGGTGACACTCTTCATGTTCATATTAATAGGATTTTCAGTTGCATTTTTAAAAGGAATATAAGAAATATAAGATATGTAACATAATACTAAAAATATACACAGTGTAATATACTTTTCATTAATTTATATTTAAGATTAAAAAAATATATCTATCACTCTGTGAAATTTCATTTATCACTTTTCTTCTAGAACTCACGGTTAGATTCGGGCCCGGCGAAGAACTCAAATGAATCATGTTGGGCACCGAAAGTGTTAACTTAGAGATATAAGATTGGTATCATTAGAAAGGCTTTCAAATGATATATCACATGTATATATTTTTAAATTTTTCATATTAAGGTCAAACATTTCCACCTTTTATTTTTAATATTTCAAAAATGTACATTTAATTTTCTTTTAAAAATATTAATTATTTAATACATAAATATTTAATTTAATATGTTATTCTTATGTTTATTATCTATAATTATTATTAGTTTTAATATGGGACGGCAGTTTTTTTTTTGTAAAACTTAGGTTAGTATGAAAGTACTGATGGAGGGTTGCATTTTAATTTATAACTCAGCATCTTACGGCCGTGCCATGTTGAAACTTACAATAATTATAGATAATAAATTTAAGAATAACATATAATTTTTAAAAGAAAATTAAATATGTAATTTAGAAAGTCTTTATCCATCAAGCTTAATTAATTTTAGAAAATTTGGAGTGGAAGGATGATTTTTATATCAACTATGGGAAAAATACCAGAGCCAGAAATCGAACTCGGGCCTTCCGCTTAACGCACGGATGCTCTACCCCTGAGCTACCCAACTAGGCATTTCTCACATAATATTCATTGGCAAGGTCACCGAGTCTGCAAACGCAGCTGTATCAAGTGACATAATTAATCGTGGCACAACTCCAATAGACCACGAAATTCTAATTTAGAAAGTCTTTATCCATCAACCTAAAGGATGAAGACGGCTTGATGACTAAATTTCTAAATTAAATTGAAAAATTTTCATGGTCTGTTGGAGTTGTGCCATGATTAATAATGTCACTTGATACAGCTGTGTTTGATCAAGGTCGAAATGTTTGATCTTAAAATGAAAAATTTAAAAAAAATGTGTACACGTGATACATCATTTAAAAGTCTCTATTATAAGCTTTCTAATGATGCCAATCTTATATTTCTAAGTTAATTAGGGAACAAAACATGGGTGAAACTTGCATTATGTTAGTATGAAAATACTGATTTAGGGTTGCAAATTAATTTATAACTCAGCTTTCCATGGCCGTCCCATGTTGAAATTTATAATAATTTTAAATAATAAATGTAAGAATGACATATAATTTTTAAAAGAAAATTAAATATGTACTTTTTAAGATATTGAAGGTCAAATGTCAAAATGTTTGACCTTAAAATGAAAAATTTTAAAAATATATACTTGTGATATATCATTTGAAAGATTGTATTATAAGTTTTCTAATGATACCATTTTTTATTTTTATTTATTTTTTAATCTCTAAATGAATTAGAAAACAAAATATGGGTACATTTGTAGTAGACGAATTTTGAAAATTTTCATTTTTCACCCATTTTTGCAGCCCTGTATATCAAAAACTAAAAGAGATAGGGACTTATTAATTGGTATACATTCATTTCTCAATAGAATAAATAAATGAGCCCAATTTCATAAAAATCTGAAGGGTGTCAGGTTTTTAGCTGCGTTGATTTGACATGGATATATATAAGCTGCTTATTAAGATAAAAGGTGACATGTTCAAAAAAGCAACAAAAAAAACTCCATTTTGAATGGGATGTCTTTATACTATGAAACAACAAAAATCCTATATGGGAATGAAGAAAGGGTGAATCTGAATCAGCGTTATAGAAAATTTTTAAACAGTGACCTGCTAAAAAAAAAATTGTTAACTTTCCTTTATGAAAATATATTAAAAATAATTATAAGGTAAAAAAAAACACTTTTTATATACCATGTTTTAAATTTTCTGATGAATCATAGAGCTCTTATCAATCTGCATAAAATTTTTAAAGTGATAATGATTTCCATTTTCGTGAGATGCATAATTTAACTTTTTATAATTTTTTAATGTTCATGTTTAATTAAATGTATTTATTTTTATGTCGAAAGAAAATGAACTCATAATTTTTTTTTGGAGCAATTAAATTATAGCTAATATTTTAATGGCTATTTCAACGCTATTAGGATGTTATTATTTTCATATTTTAATTAATTATAAGAAAACTATTCGAAAATCGGACTTTGAAGTATTGTGTTGTCACCGGGTTCTGAGCTACTGTGAAAGTTTCAAATGTCTACCTAGTAGGGTAGTTAGTTAAAATTCGATTGCAAGATTTGTACTGGACAAACAAACAAACGAGAATAGAAATTAATAAAAATATGGTAATGGCAATGAAAAACACAAAAATGCTGATAAATAGATTTTATTTCAAATTAAATAAATTGAATTTGATTTAAATAACTTATATCACTTTGTAAATTACATCATTTTGAACATATATAAATAATCATTCTATATACAAAGAATCAATTTATACAAAAAGAATATGTTGAGAGAAGAAATGCATTGGCTTTACTGAAAGACATTTTCACATGAAAACATAAATATCGACACTGAGAAAAAATTTTCATACAGCTATGGTTATGTGTTTTGACTGGGAGAAAACTCTGAAACGCAGTTCCGGTTACAGTTAGATACAATACAGACTAGAAGCACTCATCTTGTTTTGTAGTTTAGAACAAATAGTAGAAGTAAAAAATAAACACGGTACAGAATTATTGACATTACAGATACATAAGGACATTTTTTTTTGTTTCATATTTTAAATAATTTTAATTCAAGACAGAAGATTTAAAATATATACAAAGGCAAGCGGTTTTAGAATTCTATCTAAGTTTTATAGAAACCTTAGGTACCACTTTAATAGTTATAGACAAAAAAGTTCTAAGCTACCATACTGGACTAAAAGAAATTCAGGCATATTTGCAGTTAAATATAGACTAAAAAGAATTTATCTTGTTTTTTTATATCTTGAGAATAATTATTTAAATAAAATATGAATAATAATTATTAATAAACAATCATAATAAATAAATATTATTCTGGTTCAATTGAATATTTTTGTTTTGGTATGATGATAATACATGTGTGCACAAATAATGTTGGCAAAATTTGATTTGATAATTTTAGCAGATACATGGGTTGGGAACAAAATCTCGTGTGGACAAAATATCGCCTACATAAATGAATGGAAAGCAAAAAGGACTTGGTAATTATTAATAATGGTGTATAAAATTTCATCACAACACATACCTTAGTCAGAACACTGGCACACACACAAACCCACTGCAAAAATTGTTATAAATTTTGTTTAAAAAAGTTTAAAGACTATGTTTATTAATTTTTTTTAAGATGAGTCATAAAGAATTCAATCATACTTATCTATTTTAAAATTTTTAATTAATGTTTCTGAACAGTGTTCAGCTTTGATGTCAGCAGTGATGTACAATATTTTTAAAATATATTTTGAATGGTGAAAAGCTAATGATAAAATAACTTAAAATTAAATAGAGATAAAATAATAAAATTCCATTCTATAATGTATTTATTTATTTATTTTAATTAATTAGTATTAATTTATAAGGCCCTGTGGCCTTCACCAGAGATCCCACATGACACAAATACAAATTTTCAAATAGATCATATTTTTCCGACGCAATATTTTGTCCCGCGATATTTTGTCCGGATCCTGTGATGTACAGTATTTTTAAAGGTGAAAAGCAAATGATAAATTAACTTAAAGTTAAATGTATATAAAATAATAAACTTCCATTCTATAATTTATTTATTTATTTTAATTAATTCATTTAGATTTCTAAGGCCCTGTGGCCTTCACTTAGAGATCCCATGTGACACAAATACAGATTTTCAAATAGATCATACTATTTTTTTGATGCGATATTTTGTCCCGCGATATTATGTCCGGATCCTGTGATACATATATGTTTTTTGGTGTTCTGAAACTGAAAATTGAGCCAGTTTTTCTTTATCATGTATAGATTTTTGTCAATACAAACTGTCTATTGACAAAATTTCTTTATTTTCAGTTGTTTCTAGTGTGTTTCCATATTAATATAATTACAATTACTTATAACATAATTATAATTAATCATAAAACATACTATAAATGTTACCATTATATTAGTGGAAGAGTCACTGAAGAAATGGTGTCACTCAGGGTTTAAACTGCCATTAGTTTTTTTAGCATTTTGATAAAAAGTATCATAATTTGCTAAAACATGTTGGTCAGAATTTTGCTAAAAAGCTAAAACTGGATAACTGTATAAAATATCTCTATATAACAACTCAGATATATATATATATATTTGTAATATTTGCAGGCAAAAACTGCGAAAGGACTGAAATTTTTGGGGATGATTATTTATATAGTAATTTGGATTTATTTTTAATTTTTAATGATTGAATTTAAATGCAAAAATACTTAAAAGTATGTCAGAATTCAGAATTTGATTCATAGAAGCATTCTTAGCACTAGTATTTCACGATTATCTACCACTATCTTAATTTTTCAATTGCTTTTTCATTTTACAAATATGAGTACCTCTTTTTCTATTGTTAAAATCAAAACATAGTTTCCCTGATTCATATTTTTAAAGTCACAAATATGGATGCTTGGTTAAAATCATCAATGAACAGAAGGAATAGAAAACAAAACTGAGGATAACAAAGCTAAGTAAAAGAAATCAATGGTATCCAAAGATTTAACTTTCGAAAAAGCTAAAATAGTGCTTGCCTATTTTCGCTAAAATGCTAAAGTAATTTTTTTGCCAGGTTAAACCCTGGTGTCACTAGACACCCTGTATTAACAAAAATATATATACGATAGAGAAAACCTGGCTTCATTTTCGATTTCAGTACACCAAAAACATGAAGATCAGCCAAAAATATCAAATCAAAATCTTAGATGAAGACCTGTGTAATTTATAAAAAAGTTTGTAAGGTCTAGAGGTCACTACAATAGTCGTTAGATAGCTAATTGCTTATACATAGCTATTTTTGCATCTTTTTTTGATTGGTGCAAACTGAAATGTAGTTATAGTTCTTAATATTGTATACAGACTAGAAACACTCATATTAATATAATCATACATATATTTAATAATAAACAGAGTATCTTTTCTTTCTTTCTTTTTTTAAGTAGTAAATGTAACTAGTTTGCATAGGTGGACTCTGCTCAGTTCCCCATCATATATATATATTTTCATAAATATCTAGAACAGGACATTCTCTTAACATAGTTATTATGTTAAGAGAAATGAATTTGACCAAACGCTTGACGCAGTGACAGAATGAAATCCCCGCCTAATAGGCTATCCACCGTTCACTTCGATATATTTATCTTATTCTAATCTATTAATTTATTTTATTAGGGTCAGTTTCGTAGTTTAGTTTTCATGCTACTATTTCCAATGCAACAATCCGCAAAATGCATATTTATATGGAAAATTTTCATTTTTGTTATGTTGATAAAATCTTAAATAACGAATAGCTTACGAAATTTTCCTATTAGAATATTTGTAATCAGTCATGTTCCTACAAGTATCATAAATGTTATTTTGAAGTTGTCTGATATATTTAGGATCCTCAAAATGGCCGTTTATGCTCAATTTTGTATTCTTCTGCCGTTTTAAGAGGATCGTAAATTCCAACTAACTTACAAATTTCTTAAATTAGGAAATTCATACTCCATGGTATTCATGTCAGTATCCTAAATAATATTTCAAAAGTGGTCTGACACCTTTACGATGAAAATATCCAGTTAACTTCATTTAATGAAAATGTGATGCAAAATTTTTAGAACATTATAATGAAGTTTAGTTGGGTTTTTAATTTACTTAAAAATTCAAAATACATGTGTAATTACTGTTAGATATAATGTAGATGTGTTGATCTAGCTTTTAGTCATGAAAATAAATAATGACCAGAAGTTCTAGAAGTCACCCTGATTGTTATATATACACAGTAACATTGCTTTGGTTGCTGCACTCGTCCCTACGTTGTTTGCCTGATGAAGTATTGTGATATTATTTCAATCCAAAACAATTGTTGAGATTTTTGCAACTTGTGATATTTACTGACAAAATTTTTAATATATTATTGATTTTGTGTTGTGGTTGATAGAAAATTCTGAAAACAGTTCTATGTTCTATTTTAATGAAAATGACAGATTTTAATACTCATCTTAGTTTTATGTGTTAGATGAAATAGTAATTAACAAAGCTAATCAAAATGTTATAAATATTTTTGTATAACAGATTTTGAACAGGAATGGAAGTTTTTGTTTTAAATGAAAAAAAAAAAAAAAAAAAAATGCTTGCAGATTTTGAATAAATGAAAAATTTAAGTTGGCAGTTCAAGTGTCCTAGAAGCTAGATGCCACTACAATTTTTAGAAATTAAGCTCCTACAATCTTTTAAAGATTTAGTATTTCGTACCTCTATTGACAAATAGTGATCTTTAACTTTCTTCAATCCTATTGAGTACCAAAACACATATATACGATTTATATATTTTAATATGAATTTCATAAAAATAACAAATAATATTATTACAAAATAAATATGTGATATAAAAAGCATTTTTAAATGATACAAGGAGAATAGATGTCAGTGAAAAGGAAAAATACATAATTGATGTTTAAAAAAAATCAACAAAATATAAGAATGTTTAATAGTGAAATCATTTTGATTTATAAAAGCAATTTGAAAAGAGGTGGAGATTAAAACTGTAATAATATTGAACATGATTACCAGGTTTCCCCACCCCCTTTTAAAACTTAGAATCAGGACATATTGGATTTCCAGCATTATGAGGTAAATGAAATTTGCAAATTTCTTTAAATAGTTTGATAAATTTGAGATTTTTTTTTTTTCTTTACTTTATGGGTTCTTGGTAGTCAGACCTCCAAGTTCTTGGTAGTCAGTTCCCTTTCTCCTTTCCCATGTAACCATGTAATACAATGGGATTTTTGTTGCTTTTTATTTATCTTCATTAACAGTGTTACAGTAACATGCCATCACAATTTTTCTTCTCTAAAGAAGAAATGGCTGCTCTGCCCTTCTCTAGCAGCTTGGCATCTGCAGCTAAATTAGGCATTTATAGAGTGCAGTACACATTAACTAAGATCAGATCAGTGGCGACTCGTGAACCTAAAATAAGTGAAGAGCTCAAAAAAAAAAAATATATATATATATATATATTTAAGTATTTTTAATGCATAATTTTTATTAAGCATGGTCTTAGCTAAAATTAACTAAAAATACTTATTTAAATGTAAATTTATATTCTATAAATGAATACAGTGTAAAATACAGTGTGCCTCTTCACCTATTTTTTGTGCACGAGCCGCCACTGGCTCAGATACCATTACATCTTCAACCATTCTGCCAACTAAACTAGTTCTGATAGCCATAACCTTCCTAAGTACTAATCAATAGATTTAGTTACTTACAAAATTCTTATTTTTCAAATTTCTAAAATTATCTTGATTCTAAGCCTAATATATTAGAGATACAGTCCAGCCATGTTTGATGCATCTAGCACAGTCGACTATTTAAAATGATTGGAGAGGTATCAAATTGACCTACTCACTAGGCATTTCTAGTTTGCTTATCATTTATTTTCTTCCAGACAGAGATATATTATTAATCACTCCTACTTTAGTACTGGATTAGCTGACTCAGCATATGTGCAGAGATTCTTGCAGTCACAAAAAAATGTGGTTGAGCTATATAAATAAAGCAAATCTTAATTTTTTTAAACATCTTTTAGACCAGTCTATACAGAAAGGGTACCATTTTAAAATACAAAAGTAACAAATATGAAAGCATGAAGAAAATATTCAGCAAATATGTGTTTTGATTGCAGTTGCTCAGGCATTGTTTTAAACGACCATGACACAAAAAATGTATGTCCTTTTGATGAAAATTATAAAACACGAGGGGGATTACAAAGTAAAATGATATAATTTTGACCAATTAAGAGCACATTTTACTTATTGGATACTGATAAAACTTGGGATATATATTGTACTAAAATATATTGTATTGTACAATACATATACCAATATCATGGCACATATATTGTATAATATACTGGAGGATATATTGTACAATATACCTATTGGGTATAGTATTGTACAATGTGCTAATATTGTACCTTTCAATGATGGAGAAAGATTCCTGCAATAAAAACTTTAGTTCAAATGTTAACCACCGGGTAAAAATATGATGTTTCATCCTTCCATTTTTAATCCTGGATAACTAAACAAATTTGTGTTAATCTGTAATTAATCAACCAACAGACAGACTACAAATTAAGAGCAAGCATATTTTTATGGTTTCCCTTATTTATTTCAAACAAATGGATGTATCTTAAAAGAAGTACTATAATATTTTAATTAAAACTCATTTTATGATTTATGAAAGTATGAGTGAGATGATGGAACACCACCTATAATAATGCCTCCGAAATGAGCTTTACATCACGGACCCTAACAACACACTTATCCACAATACATCCTGTAGATGTCTATAGACGCCCTTTTCATCCATAGGACATCCAGAGGATATCATTTGGAAAAGATGTGCTGTTAGGAAGATTGCCCGATTACATTCAATTCACACCATCCAAAGATATTACATGAAGTGTTTATTGTATGTGTTTGGCCAAACTTCCATGATGTGAAGCTCAGTTTAGAGGTATTATTGTAGAAGGGGTTGGATGATGTCCCTACAAACAAAATTTCTATGGGCTAACATTGAAACAATTTTTTTTTTGGCCAATGGTTATAAATGGCTGTTGGCTGGATTGAAGGCCAAATCATTGTCAAACCATTCGCCTATGGACAGTATGTTACTTTGGCAATACAATTTGGTATTTATTATTTGCTATTTTTTATTTTCTTGTAAATAATCAACATCCTTGATGATATTTTATTGTATGTAATAAAATTATACATTTTCTTTTAAGTTATGCAGTTGTCAGAAATGAGCCATTATATGCAAATTTAACACATTGATTATTGATTGACTCATAACTTTACTCATTATGGTGGGCAGTGGCATAGTGAGAGGGGGAGCTGATGGGCTGCAGCCCCTCCCGAAATTTTGTAGAAAGTTTTAAAATATAAAGATTTAGAGTAATATGCATGATTTTGGGACACTATGAAACATTGTCGACTTAACTCAGCCCCTGAAATAAAATTCTAGATATGCCTGTGATGGTGGGCCAATCATAGATGCTCCAACAAATAAAATTCCAACACAGGAGGACAAAGAAAAGACATTGGGTCAACAGCATCTATCCCAACAGGGTTCCCACTGGTCAGAGAAAACCTGGAATAGTCAGGGAATTTGAAATTAATGAAAAAATTCAGGAAAAATTGCAAATATTGCCCCAAAACCTGAAAAAATGATTATATAAACCTGGAAAATGTTTTTTGAGCATTTAATTTATGTTGCGAGTTTCATTACTATGTTGTCTTTTACGTCGCGAGCTATGTTATATTTTATGCCGTGAGCTTTTTTTTTATGTCACGAACCAAATTTTGTGACTGCAATTTTCTAAAAATAGACCTGGAAAAGTCAGGGATTTTTTTTTTTTTTTTTTAAATAGAGTGGAAACCCTGTCCCAACTAACCAAGTGCCAACCACATGAACCATTACCTGCTGATAGGCCAATGACGTATGTTTGTGGGGTTGAGCTCAGTGGGAATAACTGAAATTAGCAAAACTCACAGGATAGATAAATGTTTAGTTATTAAGGATTAATTTTTGTTATTCTGCAATGTTGAATATTTGCCAGAACTCATTATATTGACTCAATTACTTGAATTCGATAGTGTGTTCTTTCATCTGGTGGTCAAAATCTGAACTGTTCTTTTATGGCAAAAAATTTTTCTTATCATTAATATATACCCCGCGACAAAAAGATAGAAAGAGTTTTTTCTTTGATTTTTCATAAAATAACACTATTCCCGGACTAATTTTTGTTTTAAGACTAATTTAGAAAATTTTAAGACTAAAATTTTCTAAGACTACACACCGTGACAAAAAGATAGGAACAAAGTTTTTTTTTTTTTTTTTTTTTTTTAATTTTTGAATATGAATATTTTGAATATGATTCAAATATTTAATATGTTTTTGATATGATAATATTTTGTTATGATAATAAATGATCAGCACAATTTAGATAATGTTATTTTATGAAAAATTAAAAAAAACCCTTTGTTCCTATCTTTTTGTCGCGGAGTGTAGTCTTAAATTAGAAAAATTTTAGTTTTAAAACAAAACTTAATCCGGGAATAGTGTTATTTTATGATAATAATAAATGATAAGCATAATTTAGATAATGTTATTTTATGAAAAATCAAAGAAAAAACCCTTTGTACCTATCTTTTGTCGTGGGGTGTAGATAGCAAAAAAATTAATCAAAATCTGGTGAGTATAAAAGACTTGAGTGAGGTCTGAATAGTCTAATTATAATTATAACCATCCTTTAATATGTATGCACACAGATATATCAAAGGATGTTCTGATTATTATTGTTTTCATTTCTAAAAGAGGTCTTTTTAATGGTGTCCCTCTGTAAGTTTTTTTTTTTTTTTTTTTTAATAGCTATAATGGTAAAGTTGTCTCTCATTTCAAGATCAAATATTTGCATAAATCATGCCAATTACTACAAAATTCAGAGAGTCCTTGTTAAATTACACCGTGCTATTTTCTTATATACAGGGCTGAGATTTTGCAGCTTTTTATCTGAATTCAGCTTTTTTTTATTTTTTCAGTTTTTCAGATGTGTATTGGTTATACCAGTTAATCAAATAAACCTTTTATCTAGTCCATGTCAATGACTGAATACTAAAGCATAATCATTTGTTTTTACTTATACAGATTAAAGATAAAACGCATATATTTCTCTAATATAATGATTTTGCCATAAAAATTCTAGTATTTTATTTCAATGTCTTGCCTTTACCTATAGTTTCAGCTTTCTGTACTGTTGCCAATCTCATCCCTGTATATAAAATTAATATAGTCACAATATCTCACTTAGAATACTCAAAGAATGCTTCACTAATTTTAATATGTTGTTACCTACATGCAATAAAATGTATTGAAATAATGGAACCGAGTAATGGTAACATAAGAACTTATAAGACGAATAGAAAAGAGACATCATCCTCAATTTTTCAGGGTTTGTTTCAGACTATGAGCTGCAGATGTCTGTTTATATATTTAATGTGTGAATCACATTTTCAGTTATTTTTATTCATTTGCACAAGTTATTGAACAAAATCAGCTGTGACATTTTCAAAGATATTTAAAAAAAAAAAAAAAAAAAAAAAATACAATGGGGAACTTTTATTGGATTTTTTTTTCTGTGAGCTACAATTGCGTGTTAGATTTCCTGAGACACTGTTCTCAGTTTTATTGGAGTTTCTTTTAAGCTGTTAAAAGCTGCAAATATTTACAAGGAAAAAAAAAAAAAATACTGAATAAAATCAATTGCAACATTTTTCACCAAATTTTGGTGATATACAAATATTTTGGTGATATTAAAACATACAAACAACAGGGATTTTACAAATGCTTTTTCAGCGAGCTACAATTATGCCTTAAGTTTTCAGGATTTTTTATGAACTTATAGATGACTGTTTATATATTTGTTGTTGGTGCTTATCATATTTTCAATTATTTTTTCTTAACCCGTTAGTAGTCGCTAGTTGGTCGATTTGCCGCCCATCCTTCAGTGTTGTCAGATTTTTTTATTCAATAGCCACCAAAAATTTTTAGAAGTGGCCTTTTATATATATAAATCGCGAATAAAATCGAAGAAACGTCGATCACAACACTTCTTAAAATTATTGGTGACAGTTAAGTAAAAAGTGCTCAATCTGTAATAGGTGGCGCTGTCTATAGCGACTACTAACGGGTTAATTTGCCTAAGTTAATGAACAAAATTAGCTGTGATATATTTCAAGGATCATTAGTAATTAAATAATACAATTAACTGGGGCTTTTCAATTGCTTTCCCAGCGAGCTACTACAGTGCTGTGGTTTTTCGAGGACACTGTCCTCGGCTTTTTCAGGTTCGTTTCAGACTAATTATAAGCTGTAGGCGAATGCAGCCAATGAAGAGCAGTTCAGTCATGTTCTTTTTCTTCATTTGAATTGCTTTGACTAGATGTCAACTCCATAGCAACCTGTTGAAAAAACAAAGAAAACAAAAAATTAATTTGTTGATAATAAAATCACTTAGTGCATTGTACAGTCAAATTCGTCTAATCCGCAATTGATTATTTTATGTAAACAAAGAAATTTACATCTCATATTTAAAAAAAAAAATATATATATATATATATATATATATGCAACATTTCTCACATTTTTCCTTTTTTTAAAATCAGACTTTTAGCTTAATCCTTGCTTTGAAACACAATTTTGGTGAGAAAAAGGCAGTAACATTTTTACCATGTTTTTATTAACTTTGATTCGTCCGGAACAAATCTTGCAATCTATTTAGTATTTTTAACTAACTTCCCTACTAGCTAGACCTTTGAAACTATCACAGTAGCTCAGAACCCGGTGACAACACAAAACTTCGAAGTCAGATTTTCGAATAGTTTTCTTTTGATTAGTTAAAATATGAAAATAATAAGCTCTTAATAGCAATAAAATTAATTATAGCCATTAAAATATTAGCTGTAATTTATTTGTTGCCAAAAAAGAAAAAATACGAGTTCATTTTCTTTCGACATAAAAATAAAAACATTTAATTCAATGTGAGCGTTAAAAAATTATAAAAGTTAAATGATGCATCTCACAAAAATCGACGTCATTATCACTTCAAAATTTTAATACACATTGATAAAAGTGCTAATGTCGGTTTTGTCACGATGCTAATATACGTTGTTCTAAAAGGAGTAATATTTTATTTTTAAAACCAACTTTTTACTTTCTTCTATATGTAATATAGAGAAAGTATTGGATTCGCGAAAATTTTCGACCTCCGTTTTTTGATGGATTTACATGTTTTGGGATGTCCAGAACACGAATTAATAGTTTTTAGAAAATGTCTGTCTGTATCATTTTTTTGTGGACGCTGTAGCTCACGAATCAATGAATGAAATTTAATCAAACTTGGTATTTAGTTGCACCCTAACATGAACTGGTGCTGATTAGATTTGGGGATCAATAGCTCAACTGGTGGCGCTGTGATCGCATTTTATGCAAATTTTTAACATGGCAGCATAGGACAAAATTTCGTATAAATTGGCATAATGAGAGCTATTTTAAACTTGTGTTTGTAAAATTTATATGAATTATTGATAATAGTAGTAGGTAACTAGGAAAAAAAATTTGTGCATGTGGGGGCATCGGTTCCGGGGGGGGAGGGGAAGTACCCCCCAGGGTGCAAAGTTTCAAGATGGGTGTCTTTCGAAAGGTCTCGTCAATACCTTTAAAACGAATGGTTGAATCATAAATCTGTGATAATTTAAAACAAAGTTATCGATTTTTCTTACTTTTAACATTAAAAAAAAAAAAAAAAAAAAAAATCGTTTTTTTTTTTTTTTTTTTTTTTTTTTTCCCACGAAATTTAACCAAACTTGTTATTTAGTTGGCCCCTGACATAAACTGGTGCTGATTACATTTGGGGATCAATTGCTCAACAGGTGGCGCTGTGATCTCATGTTTTCTAAATTTTTAACATGGCAGTATAGGACAAAATTTCGTATAAATATACATAATGAGAGTTATTTTTAACTTGTGATTCTAAAATTAATATGAGTTATTGATAATAGTAATAGTTAACTAGGAAAATATTTCTGTGCATGTGGGGTCATCGCTACCCCCCTGGGGGGGGAAGTACCCCCGGGGGGGGGGTAAATTTTGAAGATGGGTATCTTTCGAAATATCTCGTCAATACCTTTAAAATGAATGATTGAACTATAAATCTGTGATAATTTAAAACAAAGTTATCGATTTTTTTTTTTACTTTTAACAAAAAAAAAAAAAAAAAAAAAAAAAAAATCATACTTTTTTTTTTTTTTTTTAATATTGTTACTGATTGAATATGTATAGGAAAATATAGAAGAAAGTCTTGTGGTGGACACAACATACTCGTTTTTTTTCTTCACTATTATTATTTCACTGAACTGAGTCCGCGTGCTTAAATATTGCTTAAATATTATTTTTAATCCTCGTGTATTTTATTAATGATTCATCAGTACATTTAAAAACATGGTATATAAAAAGTTTTTTTTTTTAAATCTTATAATTATTTGCATTTATTATCCTGCAATTCATATAGACTAGTGCTAAGTCAAGCCAAAGAATGACAGGAAAGTGTGTAAAAATTTAAAACAAATCACTACTACATCAATATTTAACTAAATTAAAAATAATGAGTCGTGACTATTATTTCTGAACTTTAAACTATATTTTCTTTTGTATTTTTTAAATATATTTGTTTACATTTTATTGGTACATATTATTACTTTCTTCTATATTCAATCGTAAAAATTTTCGACCTCGGGTTTTTGATGGATTTACACGTTTTGAGAGCTGTAGAACACGATTTGACCATTTTTAGAAAATGTATGTCTGTGTGTGTGTGTGTGACAAAATTTTGTGGCAACTGTATCTCAGGAACTACTGCACAGAATTTCATACAAATTGGTATGTAGGTGCACCTTGACATAAATTAGTGCCTATCAACTTTTGGTAAAAATCGTCTTACAGGTTGCTTTGCCATCCCGCTTTTTCTAAATTTTTAACATGGTGATATAGGACAAAATTTTGTATAAATGTGCATATAGGGAATTATTTTTTAGTAATCATTAAGAAATTTACAAGAATTATTTATAATAGAGATATTCAACTGGGAAAATTTTTTTGCATGTGTAGGAGCCTCGTCAACTTCCCCCCCTGGGGGGAAATTCCCCCTCGAGGGGAGTAAATTTTCAAGATGGGTATCTTTCGAAAGGTCTCGGCAATACATTTAAAACGAATGGTTGAATTATAAATCTGTGATAATTTACAGCAAAGATCGATTTTTTTTACTTTTTACGAAAAAAAAAAAAAACCTTAGATTTTTTTTTTTTAAACAAAATTTAACCAAACTTGGTATTTAGTTGGCCCCTGACATAAACTAGTGCTGATTAGATTTGGGAATCAATTTCTCAACAGGTGGCGCTGTGATCGTATTTTTTCTAAATTTTTAACATGGTAGTATAGGACAAAATTTCGTATAAATGTACATAATGAGAGTTTTTCTTAACCTGTGATTGTAAAATTAATATGAATTATTGTTAATAGTAGTAGTTAATTAGGAAAAAAAATTTGTGCATGTGGGGGCATCGCTCCCTCCCCCCTCCCGGGGGAGGGGTAAATTTTCAAGATGGGTATCTTTCGAAAGGTTTCGTCAATACCTTTAAAACGAATAGTTGAACTATAAATATGTGATAATTTAAATCAAAGTTATCGATTTTTTTTTTACTTTTAACGGAAAAAAACTTGGATTTTTTTTTTTTTTTTTTTAAATATATTGTTACTGGGTGAATTTGTATAGGAAAATATAGAAGAAAGTCTTTTGGTGGCCACAACATACTAGTTTGAATATGCTTAAATTGTTTACTATCAAATATGAATATGATTAATTAGTTTTATTAATGCTGAAGAAATAATTTATTCTAAAATTTATTATAAAATCAATTGTCTTTCCATTTTGATGTCTATTTACGAATTAATAATAATAACTGGTTTTGTGTCTGCAAAAGAAAAATGTAAACAAAGACAATGACCTCTAATCCGTAAATTCTTATAATTTGCACAACCTCTGGACAAAACTTTTGCAGATTAGAGGATATACAGGGTAGCCACTAGTCAAGGGATCATGGAAAAGTCAGGGAATTTTGACAAATTTTTAGAAATAATCGATATTTGAAGCTCGTTATTATAAATTGCTAAATTATTCGCTAATTTTGTGAAATTTTTTGCGAGAAATAAACCACGTAGAGTCGGTAACAAAAGTGTCCGAACACTATCAAAAATTCCTATGTAAAAAAAGTACACTTCATACGGTTTTGTTAAATAAATTAAATCCTTGTTGAATTCTTAGTCAGTGTAAGAACAGGATTCGATAAGTATTTATTTAACAAAACTGTATTAAGTGTACCTTTTTTATATAGGAATTTTTGCTAGTGTTCGGACACTTTTGTTACCGACTGTATATACAGTTACTTCTGGACATAAATTACTGCCTTTCAACTTTTGATACAAATCGCTTAACATATGGTGCTGTTATACTGCGATAAGTACGTATGAACCGTTAGTATATACGTGCAGTCGGTAACAAAAGTGTCCGAACACTAGCGAAAATTCCTATGTAATAAAAGTACACTTCATACGGTTTTGTTAAATATATCCTTGACGAAACCTGTTCTTAGTCAGTCTCAGAAGATGATTCGATAAGGATTTATTTAACAAAACCGTATGAAGTGTGCTTTTTTTACATAGGAATTTTTGCTAGTGGTCGGACACTTTTGTTATCGATTGTAAGTCAAGAAAAATGGCGAAAAATAGTCAAAGAAAAGTCAGAGAATTTGGAAAAAATTCAAATTGTTCACCCTGTATATATCAGGGGTAGCCAACCCCCACTGCCACCGGACAGCAATATGGCCCACCATGTCATATTTTGTGACTCCATATGAAATTCCTGAAATTTATAATTTGACGTCTTTTGTTGGCACAGTGAAAATTAATTAATCTATTCCGAGTCTTCAGAGTGAAAATAACTTTAGACAATTTTGGAAGTTAAAGAAATAAATATCAGACTGATTATTGTTAACCCTTTGAGAGGCAAGATAATTTTGTTCATTTAAAAGCCACCAGAATTTACAAGGTGTGTTAGAAGAGAAGAAATAAAGAAAGATTTTTCCTTCTAAGTTATAAAAGTAAAATGTTATTAAAAATTTCTGGGGCAAGTTTTTTCTGTTGAGAATTAAAATTCCCACTGCCCTTCAACGAGTTAACAAAGCATTATTACAAAGTTTTATTGTTTCTTCTTCTTATAATTATTTTGTACAGTCACATGTTTTTAAATGTTCTGTTCTTAATTTATAAATAAAACTAAATTTAATATTATTATATTCAATTTCAAATTTTCATTCCCTCCTCCCCAAATAAATAAATAATTATATACAGTTTCTGTATACAGTATAACACCTTAAATTCGGACGTCTATAATTCGGAAATATCTATAATCCGGACATGAAAAACCAAAATCCTCCATCTTTGTTTTTTGTTTTGATGAATGACTACAGATGGCGCCACTAAAAAAACAATTCTGTTTTAGAAAAATTGATTGTTCTCACCACGGAACTCCGTGGTTCTCACCATGAAGGTAGAAAGAGGATTGTACTACCATGGTTCTCAGTTCTCATCTCACTAACCAAAAATGAAACTGTTGTCTTTTTTAGACACGCTAAAGTAATTTTCATTTACATTTGAAAATTATTTCAATATTTTTTAAATCAATTAATTTAATTTTAACAATTTTCTGTATTTTCTTATTTTTTATACAAATTTTGATTTGAAAATTTGGTAATATATATATATATATTATGTATTTTGCATTATTTATTTATATATATATATATTTTTTTTTAACATAAAATCTTTTACACTGCTATTAATTTGTATGATAATAATAATAATAAAATTAATTTACTTGTCATAAACTGTTTAAATAATTTAAAAATTTTTAATAATATAGCTTTGATTCTCGGGATTTATATTATTTGTTCTTTTATTATATTATATATAGAGTTGTAATTTAAAATCACAAAATTATGTAATTTATTCATTACAAAAGTTATTTCTCCAAAGTAAAGCAAGATGGCACCACTACACAAAAAGAAGCTGTTTTTTGTCACTTTTTTACTTTTACTATTTCAAATAAATAAGATCGTTAATATTATTTGACTAAAAAAAGAATTTATAATTTATTACACAATGATTGATGCTTTTTTTTTTTTTTTTAAACAAACATTCATATATTTTAGTAACTTAAATGCATCCAAAATCCAAGTTCTGAAGAAAAGAAAAAAAAAAAAAAAAAAAAACGATCTATAATTCAGAAATTTCCGTAATTCGGAATCGGCGAGGTCCCGACAATTCCGGATTAAAGGTGATCTACTATATATGTATATGTTATATACATATATTTATATACGCAAAAAGTGCTGATCATCAACTGTTTTGGGTTGGACAGACCTGCTATATATAACAAAGCAGCAAGCCTGAACAGAAATGTCAAATTTACTTAAAATCTTACCATCCAGCAATATAAAACTAAAAACTTGATATAAAACAACAGTTACACGCAGAGGGTAATGAGTAATTCAGAGACTCACTAACTTTGAAAGGACATCTCTGTGAAACAGTGAGAGTCAGAAAGGTCAGGAATTTTTTAGATTAATAAATAAAAGAAATTTCTTGTCTGGAATTTTTTTAATATTAAACTTTTGTTGAAAATTTTGCCTTGTCATCATTGGTCTTTGACCAAATTGGTGGTATTCCAGTACAATAAAAACACGTTGCTCCAAGGAATAAAACTTGATGTTCTTCAATTTCTATAATAACTAATGCAATTCCCTTACACATGTCTTGCAACTTGCAATGAAACAGATTGAAGAAAGAACAAAGAACCAGTGATGCCAGATGTTATAAAATTTTTTCCCCAAACAGGTCTTCAAATGGACAATATTCCTGTGACGTCACCGTAGGTAAAATCGCCGAACACGTGGTCGATATTTTGTAAACAAATTAGATTCAACATGACATTTTATTGTTACGCATAACATTTTCGTAAATATTTCTGCAGTGAAACTTAATAATAATGTTCAAACAAGAACAAAAGAGAAATGTAAACAACTGAATCGAATGATAAAGTTAAGACTATTCCATAACGTAAAATTGCAGAACATTTTATGTATACACACATACATACATATATATAATGAATAAAAGATTAATAAGAACATTTTATACACACACACACATATATATATAGACATCAAAGCTTAAATAATTAGAATTTCAATCATTTTAATAAAGGAATCTATTAGATGGAACATTCATTTAAATTTGTTAACATCGCCACAGTTCACATGACATCTTTTAATATTACATATGTTGATTAAGACTAAAATATATTACTAAAACTGGATTAAAAACAAAACAAAGTTATCGCTATATCACACTTACTTCAATTTCATATAATCTGTAACTCTTAGAAATTATATTGCAAGATAAAAATTTGCAAGCCTCAATGCTTTGCTATGGTAGAGTTGAGAATTGTTTACCGAAAACAGCTGATTTTTTATAGTCTCGAACCCAAAGGAGGAATATGGTCCATTTCCCCAAATCAGTGGGTTTTTCGAAAAAATCCCGAACTTGATTTCTGCTAAAAAAGGAAAATAAATTTTTTTTCAAAAAAAGATATCAGGCAGATAGATTTAAGTGGATTTAAGCTGAGATTTTTCCCCAAATGAAAGTAATTTTTGAAAAAAATTTCCAAATAACAATAAAGCTATTGAAAATCCCTAATCGTAGGGATAAATCATTACGTTGCCAACATTGCCAGAAAGTTGAAAAACTCCCCAGTTTTGTCCCCAAAAATTTTAGAATTCCCCAAAAAAGTCCCCACAAACATTTGGTCCCCAAAATTGTCCCCAGAAGCCTCAAAACTCCCTAAAATGGGGACAAAATCCCCAATCTGGCATCACTGCAAAGAACTTTCTGTGCTTCTGACTACTATTTAGAGTTTGATGTGCTTGTAGCGCCATCCATTAGCCAGTCTTGGAACTATTTCTGCAAACCAGTGTATAACGAATCAACCTGTCCATCCAACATGCCATTTCTTTCACCTTTCTGTTTTTCACTGTTTTGCCGTGACGTTATTTCAGAGTTAGGGAGTTCTTTTTGAAACACATATCGTACTAAACAACAGAATTTTCTATGCAATTCTGCAGCAAATTAAAATTTATTTGAAACCGAAAAATGTCACAACAGGTTGTGTTTTAATCAGGGCCCGACTTAGACTACCTGGGGCCTGGGGCCCCGGGCAAGCTTATTCTGGGGGGGAGGGGGGCTTGCAGTGGCATAAGAGGTCTTTAGGTTGCAATATTTGTGCTTATGCCTGTTGGGGGGCCCCTTCCAGAAGAGGGGGCCCAGGGTAACTGCCCCGCATGAGCTGGTGTTAATCAGGGTCTGGTTGTAGTAAATAATAACAACTCGAAAAATAGACAAAATTTGCACTTATAAAGGAAAATACATTTATGGTAATTTAACGACACAAAATAAATCGTATTATTCTTTTGTAAAATGTCCCTTACCAAACAAAAACTATATTTAAAATAAAAAATTAAATTTTCAAATTTTATAAATAATTTGAAATGATCTATTACAGGATCTAAGATTTTATAAATAGATAAAGAGGAAAAACATATGTTAGAATTATTCAGTTCCCAAAATTAAATTCTGTTAAAGATAGTACTTTATTTTCCCTGTTTTTCTTTCATGTTTAATTCTTTTTATATAATTGTTAATGAGATTAACAACTGCGTAAATTGTAAGTATAATAACAATAAAGAAATAAAATAATGAATTATGGGTATCTTACATTGACCGATACTCCGTCTTCGCTTGTGTAACTATTTTTCTTGAATAACTTTCGTAGTGGCGCCATCTCTCGGAATTTTCCCCAGTTATCACTCACTTGATTTCGGAAACTGGATTGAAGAAAAAACATTAACTCATTTTCAGAATACATACATATTTTACGAATTCAAAATGTACAGGTTTAAACTAATTACTTAATATTTGAAATTAGCATTAATTACCATGTTTTTATTAACTTCTGTTTTTGTTTGTCCGGTACAAATCTTGCAATCGAATTTTAACTAACTCCCCTATTAGCTAGACATTTGAAACTTTCACAGTAGCTCAGAACCCGGTGACAACACAATACTTCGAAGTCCGATTTTCGAATTTTCGATTAGTTTTCTTTTAGTTAATTAAAATATGAAAATAATAACCTCCTAATAGCTTTAAAAATAGCTATTAAAATATTAGCTATAATTAAATTGTTGTCAAAAAAAAAAAAAAAAAAAAAAAAAAAATACGAGTTTATTTTCTTTCGACATAAAAATAAATACATTTAACTAAACGTTAACGTTAAAAAATTGTAAAAAGTTAAATTATGAATCGCAAAAAAATTGACGTCATTATCACTTTAAAAATTTTATACACATTAATAAAGTGCTAATGTAGTTCTATAGCTACGATTCAACAGAAAATTTAAAAACATGGTATATAAAAAGTTTTTTATCTTATAATTATTTATTTATTTATTTTTAGTAATCTCTATTATTTGTTTGTAGTACATATCTCCAAAAAAAAAAAAAAAAAAAAATAACGTAAAGATTGCTTTCTATAAAAAATGGTATTCAAAATGGTTCAGTGACTGCTGATAGCACTGCAGCATCGAATATTACCACTCAAATTGCCAGCATTTCATCCCGTAACACATATGATATAACATGAATTTTTTTTAGAGTGTTTATGGATTTTTTCTTAAAAAGAGTGACTTTAAAAATTTGATTCTGCCTGGAGAGTAAAAAAAAAAAAATCTCTCTCATTTAGAAAGAAAATTTTCGCTTTCTATAGATCGATTTAATTTTGACATGTTAAAAGATTGATATAAAGCATTCTTCTTGAATCTGATCACACACTTCATCTTTAAGAGAAGTGATTCTCTCTCTCTCTCTTTTTTAGGACGGAGGACTATTAATCTCACAAGGAGACGGCAAGGGTGTGGGGTCCTCAAATCGAACGGAGGTTCCGCGTGTAGTTAGCACTCAGTGAGTGTATTCATATACTCAAACCCTAGAGCGCACTACTTAGCCATCGCCGAGAAAAAAATTCCTGAAGTTTGAAAAAAAAAAAAAAAAAACCTTTTTAATTTGTATTAAAATTTAATGAATCGTTATAAACAATTTCTTTTCAACTTTTATACATTGTTAATGATTTCTAACTTTTTAACGATTAGAACTTAGAACTGTAGATAGAATAAATACAAAAGCCACAGTTCTTTTAAACATTGCCATTTATTTTTTTATAAAATAACATATTATTAAATACAATGAATATTTATGATTATACGTTTATAGCATTAGCAATTCTTTCCATCATTCATCTTTACGAATACACAAACCTGGATGATATTTATCATAAAAACAAGAAAAACACAAATTTTGTCGACAGCTTGCACAACAAATAAATGCAGCTTTTTTACAGGAGCACGCTGTTTTGAGAATTTCTCCTAAAAAGCAAACTTCGTTCACATTCATAAATATTTCTCGATGTTCAGATAATTTTGACGCATACCATATACAAAGTTAGAAATCATTAAATTCGCGATTTAACAATGTATAAAAGTTGAAAAGAAATTGTTTATAGCGATTCATTAAATTTTAATACAAATTATTATTATTATTTTTTTCAAAATTCAGGAATTTTTTTCTCGGCGATGGCTAAGTAGTGCGCTCTAGGGTTTGAGTATATGAATACACTCACTGAGTGCTAATTACACGCGGAACCTCTGTTCGATTTGAGGACCCCACACCCTTGCCGTCTCCTTGTTAGTCAACGGATAAAACGTTGTCGCCAGTTTTACGATGGTTGGACATTTATCGAAACTGAAAATTTATCGAAAATATAATTGAATAATTTGAAAGCGATGTTATAATTTGAAAAGAAAAAAAAAAAAAAAAAAAAACTAATAGTTCTCCGTACTAAACTAAATTCTGCTTTTGACAGAATTTCATTAAAATCTTTTTTTTTTTTTTTTAAGAAAAAGAAAAGAAAATTAATAATAATCAGCATCGAAAAAAATTGAAGAAGCCCTTTTTTAAACAAAAACACATACTAATTTATTTTAATTTTTACTTCTCGCGAAAAAGTTTATCGAGTTGATTTTAATTTTTGTTTTTGAAATGAAAAGAAATTCACGCGTAAATATTAAAATTGATATAAAACTTTGTGAAAAATTAAGCTTGCAGTGTAAAATTGACGTCATTATAGCTCTAAAGGCATTATTATTATTATTATTATTACTAGTTTGTTGTAGGGCGACTAAGGCACCCGTTCAAAAATAATCGTTTTATTTTATTTCTTTCTCACTATCACTTTAAATAATTCATTTGCTAGCAAGCCCGTGCGAATTTTTCGCACTTTGTTTATCTCTTCGTTACCTTTAACGTTATTAGTTTTATAGACGTCATTTTTTTCCATATGCATGAGCAAATTTATTTTTACTTTTTATTTTATTTTATTTTTTTACGGGAAAGCATATTTAATTTTATGATGAAAAAAAAAAAAAAAAAAGAAATGGTAACAATTAAAATTTTAAAATATATTTTAAAGCTTTTATTTTCATATTTTAATTAATTTTAAAAAATGTAATTATGTATTCGTTACAAATAATATACCAAATGAAAGGCGTAATTTTTCTGAATATGTCTGTTTAAACAGCTTATCGATTGGACAATTAGATTTTTTAAAATCGACTATAGTACGAAAATTAGGAGACAGAGTCCAAGGAAATCTCTTAAGCCTAAAGTGTGACAGAATCAGCCACGGATGAGGATAACTATAGACGAGCGACTCTTCACGTCACAATAAGGCGTGGCTATTTGTAGGTGCCACGCTCTAACTAGTCGCTCGTCTAATTTAGGTCAAAGTGCATCTATATATAAATTTATGTACAATTCTGAGCAGTAGTTCCGGAGATACAGTTGCCTCAAAAAGTTTGTCACACACAGACACAGACAAACATTTTCTAAAAATGGTGAAATCGTGTTCTAGACCTCTCAAAACGTGTAAATCCGTCGAAAACTGAAAGTCGAAAATTTTTATGAATCCAATACTTTTTTCTATTGAATATAGAAGAAAGTAATATAAATATATATATATATTCGTCCTACATTTAGAACGAATAAGTAGTCATTTTTTGAATCCCAAAACCAGAAATATAAGTTTACGAGCTATGCGTATAAAGTAAACAAATAACCAAGATAGACGAAATGACAGAGACATTCTAGTCTATACTTTTCTAGATAATAAAAAAAAAAAAAAACATTATGAATATTCTGAATCCTTTGTATCGTGAGATATTCTCGCTGGATTCTTAAAATTGGGTCCTAAACCAAGATTATGGTTACTAAAACTCGCCTTTTGAGTTCACATTCATTTGCAGAGATTTTTAAGACCTCGAGATAATATAGGCAAACGTTCTAGAATTCTTATTAGGGGTTTTTAGAACTCGCTAGCAGAGGGAACTAGAATTTTTAAGGATGACATGGAACTATTTTTACCAGAGATACAATTTAGTTTCTAAATGTCAGTCACAGAATTTTTTTCAGAGTGAACCGTAGGCTTCGCTTTTTGGTGTTCCTTTAAAATGTTATTGTATAACAAAATATTTTTACGCATTTGTGTTAAAATCCTCTAAATTTTATTCACAGTAACCGATGCGGTATATATATATATATATATATATATATATATATATATATGTATATATATATATATATATATATATATATATATATATATATATATATATATATATATATATATATATATATATATATATATAACCTGTCCTTAACAGTAAATCAACTATTGAGTTAAGACATGTTAATTTACACAATTTCTGCTCATGTACTATTGAAATTCTTAGGATTCAAAAAAATAAAAGTGAGCGCCTTTTCTTTGAATCTAACTACATGAAATATTTTAATACAATTTATCCATATGGCTTGAATCATGAATATTTTAATAGGGTTGTTAAGGTTTATACTAACATTAATCCCCTTCATGATTACTCCCCTGTTTACTCTGTACTAAATCATAGTGTCAACCAGAAAACTTCTCGTTCAAAAAGAGGTAACAAATCCAATAAATCTACTAATGGTTTAATATCAAAAAATCTCATTATCAAAAATATTCTTGCCTTACAGTCAAATTATCTTAACCATTATGATTGGATTTACATTAGAAAGTTTATATTTGCTATAAAAAAAAAAGTATTTGTCCACTTACTTAAGTGTATTTAAAAACCAATCCTATAATCAACATTTTTCTGATATTTTCTATGATTTAATATTATACAGACTTAAACTCTTCAATTTAAATATCACTAAAAAACCTCACAAAATCCAATCAAATTCACAGCTTATTCTAAATTATTCTAATCAAATATTTAATAGCATTAATATTTCATCTATTCTTAATGATAAATCATGCATGTTTCCTATTAAAGACATTCATATTTCTCGTACCTTTAAATATCCTATTACACTTGGTCGCCTGCTTTTTAACTATAATTCAGTCTCTAAGTCTAATTTATCTTCTCATGTGACTTGTAGTTGTGCTCATCCCTCAAATGTAAAATATGTTGACAGAGATCATGCACATATTATCACTGGTGATCTTAATATTATTAATGACTCAAATTTAAAGAAATTTATGGAATATGGTACTAAATATCGACTCCCTTCAAAAACTAATATTTCAAAGATTATACAACAGTTTTCTTATGATATTGATTTGTTTATTTATAAACTCTCCATCTCTTATAATAAACCTATTGAATATTTCAATCAATGGAAATTTTTAGTAATTTCAAAACTTAAAGCTGAATTAATTCAACATAGATCAAATCTCACACATTACAATAAATCAAATCTCTTTAAATCTATCAAAGAATTGCAACAAAACTTTGTTATTACTTATGTCGATAAATCTCCTAATAATTATGCAATAATATGTAAACATTATTATCTTTCTGTACTCAGTTCATCTATATCTAATAGTACTAACTTTCATACTACCAATAATGATCTTAAAATCAATAACCGCAAAATTCACTGCTTTTATAAATTGCTAAAGCTTCCATTTAATAATTTTAAATATCCTTATATTGTACTTATCCCTAAATTTCACAAAAATCCTATTAAATTCAGAACTGTCACTGTAGGGTGTAATACTTACAACAACAATGCTAACAAAATCCTCCTTGATATTCTCAAACAAATCTATGACTTAATTAGTAAATCAAAAAATTTCTTTTGCCTTAAAAATAGTTATCAACTTAAAGCCAATGTCTTATCTATGAATAATGTGACTGATATCATGACTTATGATTTTGCTGACCTATTTAATAATATTAATTTAACAGATCTTCATCGTATCATCTTTAACCTTTTTGAAAAATTTAAAAGTCAAATCTCTTTACCAAAATGCTTTTCGGCAACTTCATTTAAGACACTTTTAAATTTTATTATTCATAACAATTACATTCTACACTGTAATAAGATCTATATTCAAAAGGTCGGTATTCCACAAGGAGGATGTAGCTCGAGTATGTTAGCTGACTTATACCTTTACCATTATGAACAGGGATTATGTATTGAAAATGTCTATTTTTACCGATACATTGATGACATTATAATTTTTTATGTCAATAATTTTTCGCCTAATTTATTTAAATTTGAATATCCTTCTCACCTTACCTTAACTTATAATCATCTCAACAATAACTGTATTAGTTTCTTAGATTTAAAACTTAAACTTGATGGTAGTAAAATTTATACCGATATGTATGACAAAAGACAAGATTTTAGTTTCAAAGTAAATTTATTTACACAATTTACCTCTTGTATTCATATCTCTGTCTACAGAAATATTATTCTCAATCACCTCTTTCGTATACATAATCTTTGTTCAGATAGGTTTAAAAACAAAAATGTCTCTCACATAATTAATGTTGCTACAAAAATGGGTTATCCTAAAAAATTTATTTATTCACTTGTTTATCAAAAAGGGTCTCTGTCTAACACACACACAAAAAAAAAAAAAAAAAAAAAAAAAAACTAAGGTTTAATTAAAAATTTAATAAAAAAAAAAAAAAAAAAAAAATCAGGTGGATGGGTGGGCAGAAGTTTGATTAAGGAGGAAGGGTGGTGTTGTTTGGCTGGTTGGCTGGGAGGGTTTGATGCTGAATAAAATTTATTTAAAAAAAAAAAAAGTGGGGGGATTGCTGTAAGTTACATTATTATTTTTTCTGGTTGATACTATGTATTTTGAACTCTTTTATCATTAAATTTTACAATGTGCTTCTGGCTACTTGAGGCTTCCCTTGTTACGTTTGAACAATCCATCTATTTGCATAACAAAAATAAAATCTTATAAATATTATTAAAAAAAAAAAAATCTTTTAAATTTTAATTTTTAATTTTAATTTATGATGACCGCATTATAATGCTTATCCTTATAGTTGTGCTCTTTGGCATTATTGCTTGTAATTATGTCTTCTTAAAACTTAACACTTAATAATTTGACTTCAAAATAAAAATATTAAAAATTATCTTAATCTTGCTGTTAATACTTCTAAATTATCTTAATCCTTCAGTCAATACATCTTAAACAAAAATCTTAAAAATTATCTTAATCTTGCTGTTAATACTTCTAAATTATCTTAATCCTTCAGTCAATACATCTTAAACAAAAATCTTAAAAATTATCTTAATCTTGCTGTTATTACTTCTATTATCTTAATCTTTCAGTCAATACATCTTATATAACTGATTTAATGTTATTATAGCTAACCGAAAGATGGCGCTTGTACTTAGTAGTCTTTAACCTTCATTCTTCAGTCCTTATCTTAAACGATTTAATTATTAATATTTTTGGTGCGATTTAATTTAACTCTACTAGTATTAATTTTAACATTATCATTTAATATTTACTCTGTGTATTTTATCTTTAATGTAATTGTTCTGAAGTATTTTTGATTAATCGATATCTGTCGAGCTATTATTTTAACTTCAATTTAGGTTTTGGCATCAACCATTTTTCCAGTTTGTGTTAACTGTTTTCCATGTGGTTACTCTGCTTATTTCATGTTATTAATTTGGTTTCCTTTAAGATTTTAATTAATATTTATTTATCCTTTGTTTTAATTTAATTTTTCACTTTTTTCTCATTCTTTATGGTTTTTTTGCTGCATTGATCGGGGCGTGAGATGATATAAATTGCTATGATTAGCAATATCGTTTTACGAAATCATTGCAGCTTTCTCTGCTTTATGAAGTATGCGCCCCTTGATAAGTATACTTCTAATTTTAAGCATTTATATCCAATTGATTATGTGGTTTATTATCTTTTTTCTCTTTCACATGTTTAATGGTCCTTTTTTATTATCCTTCAGGTCGGCGTAAGTATTTTAAGTTAATATGGTAACTCATTGGTTCCCTATCTATATCGCAACTTTTTGTGTCATTCTTTCCTCTATGTTAAATTCAGTTCTATATTTTAGTGTGCTGTTATTGTTTTAGTTCTATTAATTGCTAAATTTTAAGATTAAATTTTATTACGTTATCTATTATATATATATATATATGTATATATATATATATGTATATATATATATATATATATATATATATATATGTATATATATATATACATATATATATATACATATATGTATATATATATATATATATATACACACACACCTACAGCACTTAACGGTTTAAACAGGAATGTGCAAAATCCTTCCTTATTTTTATTTATTTATTTTTAAAATGATGTTTGCTTTAGAGACGTCTAAAGGCGTTTACAAAATTATTTTAAAGACGCCTAAAGACGGAGCTCTTTTTTTTTTCTATTTGCCGACACTCATCTGAAAAATGTAACACAAAAATGATGTGTTGACAAAAAAGGAGAGGTAAATCTATTATGAAATGGTATAATACAGTAACTATATTTGGTTTTATAACTGGATACACATTTCTCTGGATTACCACAGGAAATCCTCTAGAGCGTTTCAGTACACCTTTCGAAAAACTTTGTTTTAGAGGATGTGATTCGAGTGAGATTACTTACTCAAAATTGAGATTGCTTTTTAATCCATTTCTGCTGAATCAGGTTTCTTATTACACGCTAAAAAAAGTTCAGTAAAAGTTCAGACAGTCTACCGTTAAATTATGCGGTCAGTTTCCTATTTCGAGATCAAACTCCAGTACTCGTACTGGTAACAAATCGCTGTAAAATTCAGAGTGATGAACTTCTCAAATTTCATAGAGTGTGCATTCGTTTTTAATTTATATGACATTATTTGAGTCAGATATCTCTCTTTATCTTTTAGAGAGTATCGTTCGAGTGAGTACACTTACCAACATAACCAGCAGATGCCGATGCTAACCCAATTTAGACAAAAGAAAACCAGAAAGAGAATCACAATGACGATGAGCAGGCGATCATGACTCGAATCTAGATCTATAAAAAAGAGAGAAAGAAAACACTTATACACTACATTCACATAAAAGAGATTTATTAGAGATAAAAGTATTATTATTTTCAAAAAGCAATTTATCTTTCGTACAGAGTTTTTAATAGCATTTGGAAAATGCATTATTAATGGTTAAAGCTAACGCTACACTCCCCCCCCCCCATGAAAATAGCAATTATCATTTGAAAGACTGGCGATTTTCTGTGCCAGTAAATTAAAATTCGTTATTTTAGCTACTTACTCTTACTAATATAAATAGTGAAAAATATATTTGCTGTTGTGTATTGTTTATTACGAATTTCACATCAATAAAATACAGGGATATTCAAAATGATTATTTATCGGCATTTTAAAAGTCTGTAACCAATGCATTTTTAAACAGAAAGCGGGTTTATAAGGAAAGACAATTAAAATTTTTCTTTTCCCAGATTTTCCACACTGGAATTTGTGAATTCCTCGACAATGTTTGATTGGAAGTCGTTCGATTGGCCACTTCAGAACAAACGTCAGAGTGATATTTCCTTGGCCCTCAAGTTTACTGGACCTTACTCCATGTGACTTTTCTTGTAGGGCTTTGTGAAAGACAAAGTGCATGTACCGCTACTGTCACGTAACTTGAAGGACTTACGAACACTACGATAATGCTCTGAACTTAATAACACCAGACAATGGGTGAAATGAATGTGAGAAGAAATAGACTATCGTCGACGCTGTCCGCATGACTCGAGAAAGTCATATCGAACACTTGTTATGTTATAAAATAAGAATATTTCAATTGTTGCTTTTCTTTAAATTTCCAGAATTAAGTGTTTCCAGAATACTATACAGATTTATCGAGAGTAAAAACTGCCGAGAGTGTAAAAGAAACTCGAATGACTTTTGTTGATTTCAGACCTATGAGCTGTGCGTTTGTCATTCAAAAATTGTGCTGCAGGAAAGCTTCTGATTACTGTTCCTGAACGAGCAATATTCATGCTCTGCTGTGTATAAAAAGCTGTTTTCAGGATTTTATTTTGGTTCGAGTACAAGGTTTTTCTTTATAATTATTATCAGATTGTTCTGAGAATATTCTGCCCTCTGGTAACCGAATGGTTAGCTCCAGTTGCCGGGTGACAGATTCGAATCCCGATTCCGGCTCATGTATGCTCAAAGTATTTCAGAATCTACTTCAATCTGTAAGTTCCGTTTCAGTGAGCTTTACTATGTAAATAATGGTCATAGAGGACATCCCCAAACTCCAATCAAGAATATCGGCCGAATAACGCGAATTCATCGATTAGAACTTGTTTGTTTATTTACGATTCATGTTTCACACACAAGAAAGTAAACCTTTTGTAACGGCACAATGGTTGATCACTAGAAGAATTTATTACAGTTTAATAGTGCAATTGTACAAAACATTTATTATTATTATTATTATTATTATTATTTTTTTTTTTTGTATAGGAACTTCATGTTGTTTGTTTAAAATGTATTTTTTGCTTTCTAAAATATTTTGCTTAATATTTACATTCAGTTTTTATGTAGAATATTTAGTGGGTCCTCCATTTAGATTAATATATCTATACCTATCTATCTATCTATATCTCTCTCTCTATATATATATATGAAAAAGAGCATTTATGTTGTAAATATCATTTATAAGTGATTTTGCAGTAAAATGCAAACAAATACTAGATTGAATAATAATAAAAAAAAAGAATTAAAGCAATTATCATCAAGGCCAATAATATACCACAATTGTTTCGGTTCGATATAATTAAAAGTAAACCATTCACGAGGTTGGCAAGAAAGTTTTACTGGTTTAATGCTGCACGCGTATCTATTTTTTCATGCCTGATGAATGACTGAGTTTCATTATTTCGGTCCGAAACAATTGTTGTGTGTTTTTGATATTTATGGTGTTTGGTTTATCTACGTTTTTATTCTTTGTGAATGTTATATCATGAAATTGAAAAGTCATGCAAACTGCCAAGCTATAAGAAAAAAAAACTGTTAAATGCACGCAGTTATTAGAAACATATAAAAAGCGTGAAAGATGTTTCCTGGAGCAAACTAGCAATTATTGCATTATGCAATATAAATCATGCAAGAAAAAAAAGTTGCTGCTAAATTGTGGCGCCATGCAAAAATGACACAGCAACTGATACATTTCAACATACCACATTCAGTGTAGTGTCATGGTATAGCACCCCGAGAATTGTAATCTATGAATGATAAAATAACAATAAGAACAACAATATTAACAATATTACATACATCAAGAACATTGAACAAAAGAAAAGTTTAAGAGTATAAATTTAATTCGTTTATAACGAGGAAGAAGTTTAGGGCACAATATCATAACAGAATGTACGTAAAAACTGGCGTCGTCAAAAATAAGTATTTAATAAGAGTTAAAAAGGTATAAGAAACAGATTAAAAATAATTTATTCTATGTTTTGCTTCATTTAAGCAAAATGAAACTTTCATAAATTTCGTTAAGATTTTAGACCTAGACAGGCAATTCATCGAAAAAGATTTTGAGAAAATGTTGAGCTTTGGATAAAGAAGGAATCGAACTGAATAACTACAGGACAATGGGCAAGATAGCTAGGATCAAAATATGCCTTCTGAAATGATTTATTTTACATTTTGCTTCATTTAGAGAAAATAAAAATAGCTCGTAGTTTTCGTTTTGTTTTTAGACATGAATAACCAATTCGTTGTTTCCGAATGGAGATAATGTATTTGTGTATTCAAGTGCCACTTAAGACTACATTTGTTGGACTTAAGATGTAGCTGTAATCGAACTGGGGAACTTCGTGGAAGAAGACGAGGGCGCTAGCGCTGAGCAAAAAGCAAGATAATTACTATTAGTAACTCTGTTAACCCGCATAATCGCATATTTTGGGACTTGTAAATTTAAAACTGTGCGTATGCTGAGGAGGTTTATTTTGTAGTCTTATATTATTTATTTACCTTATTTTAAATAAGGTAGTAAAACCGCAGTAGCCCAGTCGGTAGAGCGCCGGCCTCGTAGTTGGAAGATTGCGGGTTCGGTACTCGAGCCGGTCAAAGACCGTCGTGTACACTAATGATGGCTGGTGCACGTAAAATCTGTCGTGGCCGCAATGTCCTCCATGTTCCCATAAAAAATTATACCTCTAGGGGTCACCGAAGCGGGAGAGCCATCCCTTCCGTGGAGGATCAAATTTGTGATGGCATGTCTCCGCCCATCTGCGCCGCACTAGGGCGACGTAAAACCCAACCATCCAACCATCCTTATTTTAAAAGAAAACGTAACTGTAGAGACTTCAGATGGAGGATGTTTCTTCGAAATCTGTAAATTCGTTTCTGCAAAGGGAGAGCAAGAAAAGTAATAAATAAATAATAATAATAATAAAAAAATGCTCAGTAAAGTAAAAGGCGACATGTTCAAGGAGTGGAGTTAAAAAAATATGGAAAAATTTCATTTTTGAATAAGGTATTCTTTTAATACGAAGCAACAAATATCCCATAGGATAACACGGGAAGAAGGAAAAGGGGAATCTGACTGTCCTTAAAGCTCTCTATGAGTCAAGGACATTCAAACTCAATGTTAACCTATAGAGAAATTAATTTCTATTATTATTCATTAAATAATGCATATATTTAAATTCAGTTTTCCCATTCAGAAAGTTCATGGCTGTAACATAATGTCCTGCTTTTCAAAAATTGATATTTTATTTTATTTTATTTATTTATTCGAACATGCATATGAAAGTAAGGTATTGTAAACCCGATTAGAAAATATCGCATAGCTCAAAAATGAATGGTCGTAGAATGTTGAAAAATTTATTTGTGAATGTCCTGATGTCTAGGTTGTACACCTTCAACTTTGGTTTTGATATGAGCTCCCCCTTTTAGAGATATCTACGATTTTACACGATATTTCGTGTATGTGTGTGAGTGAATACGGTAGCGTCCAAACGCTTTGCTTGAATGAGCTGAAACTTGGTAAGTATATTGTAGATCACCGTAGCACCAAATGTACATATTTTGGTGAATCTAGCACTTATTTTACAGGGACACAACGAAAAATTCATTATCATTATATGACTATGGACTGAAATTATTTAAAGTGTGTCAGCGTTTAGATACCTTACTCAATTGAACTGAATATTTTAATGCATGTTATGGATCCCTGTCGAACAAACTGTGTAGATTTTGGTAAACTTAGCACTTATAGATTTTTACAGGGACATAAATAAAAATTCTTTAGTGTTATATTAATGGACTCAAATTATTTTGAGCTGATTGATTTAAGACTTCTCTTATTTCAATTTGTTTAAACAACCGTTAATTACTTAATGTTAGAAAAGCCGAGTGGAGTCACCCCAGTTTTTTTAGCGATTGACTTGATGTAAAAATCTCTTTTATTACGAGCATAACTAGAATTAAGAGAGAATATTTTTCATGAAATGTTTAATGTTTAATTTTTTATTTATTTTTTGCTAGAAGAAATTAGCTTCACAAAAATGTCGTCTCTCTGAAGGTTTTTAAGATTTCTACTGCTTCACTTTTTTTCTAAAATGGGTGTATACAAGTAATAACGAATCACAATACCTCCTCCCCCCTCTCCTTGCGCACAACACTCATTTTAGTCAATTGGACTCTAAATTCTTTAAAATCACTCGACAGATTGTCTGACAACGACTAAAGCCTAAACGGAACTCACGAGTTTCTATTATTAAGTCCTGACCAAAAAAGAAAGATGTTATAAGTTGTTTGTCTTTGCATTGTTTGTCTGTTTGGCTTTGTTTGTCTGTTGCATTGTAATTTCCAAACGAATAGATCAATATCAACGCGTGTTTTTTTTTTTATTAGAATGCTGATTAGATCGAGGTAGTTCCTAACCACGTTTGATGAAAATCTGTTTGAAATTTTTTTATTTAATTAATTAAAATCTTTTTTTTTTTTTTTTTTTTTTTTTTTTTTTTTTTTCAGGCTACTTTCCACTGATATTTTAAAATTTGGGAGATGGCAATCTTAAAAATTTCAAAATCATGTTAGATAAATCACGTTATTATTTATTTATTAGTATTATTGGAGTATAAATTAAAAGAAAAAAAAATCGTAAATTTTAAACCACTTTTTATAAAACTTAAATATTTTCTAAAAATAGTGATTATCAGTTACCCAGTTCCAAAAAAATCCCTAAATTCAGTTAAAAACTCGAGATTTTAAGGTAAAATGGTATACAATTAAATTTGTGTATTAGCCCTGTGTTGACATTTCCTAATTTGCGAGTTAGTGTACTTCCGACTGGGCATGAGAGATTTTATAGAAAAATAATATTTAATTAAATTTAATGTAGGGGTTTTTTATAAACCTAGTTTTACGTTTATGTAAATGAAGTTATTTTGAAAGTAAATTATTTTAAAATAATTTCGTATTACTTGTTATCGTACATTGAATTTTCCTTTTGACGGAAGCAGTTTTACAAGAATCGGATCAACCGAGAAAATTGTTCTGCCCTATCTTCCTTGTAGTAAACGAGTTGAATTATCACCTCCTATAATAATGCCTCCGAACTGAGCCTTACGTCACAGAAGATCGGCTGATTACTTTCCGTCCACTCCACATCATCCTATAGATATCATATAGGAAATGTTTATTGGATGTAATCTACCGATCCTCCGTGACGTAAAGTTTAGTTTGGAGGCATTATTATAGGAGGTTTTGGTTAAACTAACGTCTAAAACACACAGAATATCATTAGATGTAAAACCTTGATACTCACTTTTGGCTTCTCCCACTGATACTCGGACATCTTTGTAATCACAGCGCAAACCGACGTAACCATCTGCGCAACTACAAAAAAATAAAAAATAAATAAATAAATAAAAAAATAAATAAAAGAAATGATTAGGAGGGTTTTTATATTGAGCATACAACAATATATTTTCTTTAATAAATGCATTATATATATATATATATATATATATATATATATATATATATATATATATATATATGTATATATGAAAATTATGCATAAGAAACTAAATAACGTCTACCAGATTTTTTTTTTCTTTGGTGCAACGTCGAGCTTGCAATGCGAAGAAATGTGGGTCTGATATTCGAGTCGGGCAAAAAAAGTCGTAACCCACGTACGATAATGGAGACTGGGTTCATAAAATCATGCAATGCCCTTCAAAAATAATATCTGTAGGGGTTACCGAAGTAAGGTAAACATTTTCTCCTTGGATCGAAATTATGATGGGATGTCTCTGGTCCATCCCTGGAGGTAATTCCTAGACCTATGCCAGTTGTCCATTGCATAGCTTTACTGCAATGTTAAAGCTCACTCAAGCTTCTTTTTTTTTTTATTTTCTTTTCCGGATACCACAATGGCCGTACTTACATTAGTGTTATTCTTCAAACCGATCACTATACCACCATTCATAAATCGGACAACTAAAATAATGCCAGTTGCATTTTACAATACAGACATTTCAACTGCACTTAGCACGCCAGTTAAAATGTACAGTCCGCACAAAAAGAGACTGAATTTGCATTGGGAGAAAGGAAAAGAGAAGAAAGAAATCTGTTTGGATTGGCCATGTATTTTTTTATTTGATTTGAAATAGATTATAATGCAATTTTCATGCCAATTATACTCATTTATCTGTGTACCAGCTTAAAGTCAAGGCCACATAACGAACCGCCCTAAGTATGCTGGCGCCACAGATCTTTAACCATATTTCAGATCTGTGATTGAAATAATCAGATTTAATTACTTACTTTATTTTCCATTTTCTTTTTTCTGAATTGTTCTTGCTTGACTTGTGCTTAAATATTTTCCTGCAATGCTAAAGATTACTGATTGAGTCACACGGCTACTGCTAAAAGTAAGGACTTTGTTCGAAGTCTTAGGTATAGTGACCATATTAGAGTACCTTCATAATATATTAGCATTAATAACTGTTACAATTATCCTGTTACAAAGGTATAGTTTATGCTAAACAAATGAGAACGCAAACGGTAATAATTATGATAAATAATTTCTATTCTACAATTTAGAAAAATGTAGAAAAACGATTTCAAAATATGGACTGTCCTCGAAATTCGAGGACATATGGTCACTATAGTCTTAGGCCACTTGATTACTTAAAACCCTCTTCCTTCAATTCTAATACCCATGTATTTAATTGTTTTTATTTTTATTTCTTTCTGAAAATTTTTAGTATTTGTCTCTACATTTACTTTTTCGTGAAGACATGTAATATACAAGCAGCTTTCTAACTTCCTTTGTTGTAAAAATTCAATTGCTGCATATGTTTTTTTCTTAATTTTGAAGGCCGTAGACAGTTGGAGAACGTCGAGCTCGTATTCGTAGGATAGTGCGTTCTATGCTCGAGCCAATTAATGACCGTTGCATACTTTAATGTTGGCTTGTGCATGTAAATGATATAGATGCAATGTCTTCTATGTTTTGTGATACTAATATCTCTGGTGGTTTTTTAAAGAGGGGGGGAGGGAGATGTCCCATCTGCTGAGAATCAAAATTGCACCATTTCTAGTGGAGAATTTCAGACCATCACTAACTGCACTTCGTACTAACTCTACTGCGATGTTTAACCCTATCAACTAACCAAACCAATCACACAACTCAACTAAAGTATCAAGGTTTAACCAACACTCACTCAACCAACCAACCAACTCAACCAAATTATGAAGGTTTAACCAAAGCTAACTCAACCAACCAACCAACTAAATCAAATTATTGAGATTTAACCTTAAAAATTTAGTTAAGCATGTTTTATTATTTTTGTGTCGCATTATAAAGAACCCCATAAAACAATGAAAAAAATCTTTTTGTAATAAACATATTTTTAATATATGATGCAATGTTTATTTATTTACTGTTTTTAAAAAGTGCAGAAAAGTTTAAAGGGAAAAAAATACGTGAGACACTCGAGGACTGCCGCGGTAAAGCTATTGCATAGCATTTTTTATCAACTTATGCAATTATAATTATTTATTTAATTTATTTATGCAGTATTTTTTTTTCTTTGATATTAATTCAAGTTACACTTTTTGAGCGTGGTGACCGATAAGAAAACAAATTTTTTTCTTATTGAATAAATGAGAATGTATCCGCAATGAGAATATATCAAAAATATCCGCAATCGATTTGTAGGTATTGAAAACCTCGATGTACCAAATTTGAATGATCTAACTCTATTTTTTGAGAAAAGGTATTTTAATAGGTTTTTAAAGGCCTGCAAGTCGAATGGGGATATTCAAGTTTTTTCTTTGATATTAATTCAAATTACACTTTTTGAGCGTGGTGACCGATAAGAAAACAAATTTTAATAGAGAAAAGGTATTTAATAGGTTTTAAAGGCCTGCAAGTCGAATGGGGATATTCAAGTTTTTTCTTTCATATTAATTCAAGTTACACTTTTTGAGCGTGGTGACCGATAAGAAAACAAATTTTAATAGAGAAAAGGTATTTAATAGGTTTTAAAGACCTGCAAGTCGAATGGGGATATTCAAGTTTTTTCTTTGATATTAATGAATAAGATAACAATAATGATAAGAAAACAAATTTTAATAGAGAAAAGGTATTTTAATAGGTTTTAAAGGCCTGTAAGTCGAATGGGGATATTCAAGTTTTTTCTTTGATATTAATTCAAGTTACACTTTTTGAGCGTGGTGACCGATAAGAAAACAAATTTTAATAGAGAAAAGGTAATTAATAGGTTTTAAAGGCCTGCAAGTCGAATGGGGATATTCAAGTTTTTTCTTTGATATTAATTCAAGTTACACTTTTTGAGCGTGGTGACCGATAAGAAAACAAATTTTAATAGAGAAAGGGTATTTAATAGGTTTTAAAGGTCTGCAAGTCGAATGGGGATATTCAAGTTTTTTCTTTGATATTTATGAATAAGATAACAATAATGATAAGATAACAATAATGATAAGAAAACAAATTTTAATAGAGAAAAGGTATTTTAATAGTTTTAAAATGCCTGCAAGTCGAATGGGGATATTCAAGTTTTTTCTTTGATACTAATTCAAGTTACACTTTTTGAGCGTGGTGACCGATAAGAAAACAAATTTTAATTGAGAAAAGGTATTTAATAGGTTTTAAAGGCCTGCAAGTCAAATGGGGATATACAAGTTTTTTCTTTGATATTAATTCAAGTTACACTTTTTGAGCGTGGTGACCGATATAAAACAAATTTTAATAGAGAAAAGGTATTTAATATGTTTTAAAGGCCTGCAAGTCGAATGGGGATATTCAAAGTTTTTCTTTGATATTAATGAATAAGATAACAATAATGATAAGATAACTATAATGATAAGAAAACAAATTTTAATAGAGAAAAGGTATTTCAATAGGTTTTAAAGGCCTGCACGTCGAATGGGGATATTCAAGTTTTTTCTTTGATATTAAATCAAGTTACCTTTTTTGAGCGTGGTGACCGATAAGAAAACAAATTTTAATAGAGAAAAGGAATTTTAATATGTTTTAAAGGCCTGCAAGTCGAATGGGGATATTCATGTTTTTTCTTTCATATTAATTCAAGTTACACTTTTTGAGCGTGGCGACCGATAAGAAAACAAATTTTAATAGAGAAAAGGTATTTAATAGGTTTTAAAGGCCTGCAAGTCGAATGGGGATATTCAAGTTTTTTCTTTGATATTAAATCAAGTTACCTTTTTTGAGCGTGGTAACCGATAAGAAAACAAATTTTAATAGAGAAAAGGAATTTTAATAGGTTTTAAAGGCCTGCAAGTCGAATGGGGATATTCACGTTTTTTCTTTGATATTAATTCAAGTTACACTTTTTTAGCGTGGTGACCGATAAGAAAACAAATTTTAATAGAGAAAAGGTATTTAATAGGTTTTAAAGGCCTGCAAGTCGAATGGGGATATTCAAGTTTTATCTGATCTACTTTATACACAAATTTTACGCGTACAGCTATTCACTGTTGTACATAAATGATAGATACCTACCTATACACCTATATAATTTCTCACAAACAGCTGCTTACGTATTCTTCCTATTTCGGAGCAGCTCGTCTCGATCCGTGCGAGCTTCGTACAGCCGAAGTCTACCGAAGTCTGCCGAACTGTGTTAGGTTTTTTTTTCGTTACGGAATTTTTGGATTCGGTCGCCGCGCTCAAAGCTCGCGATAAAAGCTATACAATAGCTTAAAAAGAAAGAACAAATAAGATGCCCTACTTACTGACAGACGTATTCCTGTACGTCCCTGTAAAATACGCAGGTTCCGCCGTTGTTGCAAAAGTTCATTTCGCGGCAGGGCTCTGTCGTCCAAGGGCTAGATTCTGATAAATAAATAAATAAAATATTAGACAATAAACGGTTATAATAAAAGAAAGAAAGAAAATGTTTTATAATATGTGTCTGAAAAGTTTGGTAAATGGTGAAGAAGACAGTTTGTAGTGCGCAGTTTTGCATGTGCAAACAGAGAGATGCCAACAAGTTCTGCCTATCAGTGAAATGACAACTTTAAAGCATAGTTGCTTGCTGCGACCATTCAGGATAACGGTTACATACAAACGGAACGCTTCCAACTTCGATGACGTAAATTTTGTAAGTTTTTTGCAAATACAGTCGGCAGCAAAAGTATCCGAGCACTAGCAAAAATTCCTATGTAAAAAAAGTACACTTAATGCAGTTTTGTTAAATAAATCCTTGTCGAACCCTGTTCTTAGTCAGTCTAAGAACATGATTCGACAAGGATTTATTTAACAAAACAGAGTTAAGTGTGCTTTTCTTGCATAGGAATTTTTGCTAGTGCTCGGATACTTTTGCTGCCGACTATAGTCATACATTTGGAACACTTGCAAACAGCTTTGCAACCGGAAGTGTTTTATTTGTATGTACCTCTAAGACATGTGACAACTCGTGTCACAGTGCAATGAAGCGCAAACATTAAATTTTGCAACAAATATAGAAAAAATAGCGACGAAATCACACATTGTTATAGTACATGAGTGTGGAACAGAGGCCTTAAGTAAAAATATGTTATGACTACTCCGAATTTATGTTTGTTTTCGCTCGACTTATAGCCAGTATAATAATTACAGGCCGCCTTAACCATAGACACCATAACTTTGCCTCAGAAGGTGACTGTTTTCTACCTTGACGCATTTATCACAGCTTTTTTTCTTCATCTTGCAGGACCTGAGGAAATATAAATAATTTAAGTTTTATCCTTGAGTGGCTTGAGCAAATTATTGCTGAACAAAATCTTACATCAAATTTTGTTATGTTAAAACTACAAAAATAAATAAAATAAAACAAAAAATAACAATAATAAAGTATAGTCAGTGGATTCCCGATTATCTGGAAGCGGATTATCCGCGGGTGCGGGAAAAAGGCAGGGTTAAGAAAGCACTGTATATAAAAAAGAAAGTGTTTTCTCAAAAAAAAAAAAAAAAAAAAGATTGATTTTTTTAGGAAAAAACTTAAATATTAAGAACTTTTTATTTTTATATATTTATTTTTGTACAGTACGGTACTGTTTAATTTAGTGCATAAATTAGATTACAGATTCTACCTTCGCTTCGTCGTGAGCAGTTTTTTGGTTTATTGTTCTTACATCTTTTAGTATTTGAAACACAGATATGTTTACTGTATTGTGAATATTTTGAATGTTCATATTATGTTTTATAAACAATACAAACATGTTTTTTTTTTTTTTTTTTACTGGAATGTTTTTTATGTCATTTGCCCCTCGTTACAGCCTTTTTGTGATTTATCGGCGATTAGCATTATCCGTGGAACCTTTGTCACTCAATTCCGCGGGTAATCGGGAGTTTAATAAACAAAAAGTAACACATGATGACCGAAACACTGGCTATCTCTTGATAATCTACGCATTTGCTGGCCACATGTGACAACCCTAAGGCAGAAATATATTTGATATGTCAGCTCGCATATGTAAGAGCCTTCGACCCGACGACGGTGGATCGTCAGAATTTTTCCTTTCTTTTGAGGAAGTGTTCGAATCAATCGCAAACTTTTTACTCATGGCTTATGTTCCTGTTTATTGCTCATGATATAATATTGAAGGAGCTTCTGTCACTATTTTCCCTAATTTGCGGTAAAAATTGATGTTTAGACGTTGCTCTGTTGCACTATGACACGAGTTATCGCAGCTGTGTTTTAAAGTTAAGATTTCACCAATAGGCTACATTTGCTGATCGGTCTCTGTTACGTATGTTTGGCCGTACCTAGAGCCGCTACATATACTCTAGTAGCCCTAGCCGTACCCACATAACAACTGTATTTTTGTTTTATTTTTGCACCATTCACCGAACTTTCCATTGCAGACTCAACATGTATATAACGGTAAAAGATTTGGGAATGGGAGTTAAGCTATCTCTGAGACTTCATGAGCTTATGGCACCGTTACCGTTGTATAACGCGAAATGAGCTGTTTGAGTTTTGGTGCATATGACACAACAGGTGGCACTGATATGACACATTTTTCACGATATTACGTGATGGTTACGTATCCAAAAGTAAATGGAATGTAATAATTCTAAACTTACGCTGCATTAATTTTCGCTTTTATCCTTCACTGTTAAAAATAAATTCAAGCTTTTCAACCAAAAAATGGTGCCGATTTATCTGAAACCAGCATTTATACAAAAATTTGGTACTACGTTTCACTATTTTAGTTGTGTGATTACTAAAATGGTGAAATTTACACCGACTTTAAACTTATTTTTAACAGTGGAGGATAAAAGCGAAAATTTAGAATCGTAAGTTTAGAATTATTATATTCCATTTAGTCGGATAAGCCATCACGTTATATCGTGAAAAATGTGGCATAGCAGTGTCACCTGTTGAGTGATATGCACCGAAACTTAAACAGCTCGTTTTGCGATACAAATATTTTACACGCGAAATTTGGTGCGTCTCAATATCATAGAAGATGAAATAGAGCAGTCAAGCATATCGTGAAAAGTGTTATTGTGACAAAGCAGTGATAACTTACCAAACGATATGTAACAAAATGGAATGAGTATAATTTCTTGCAGTAAGCATCGTACTTATTAAGCTAAGTTATTATTAAGCTTAGTTATTTTATTTTTCAGAGCATATTAAGTTTATTCTGTTCAATACACAGTGAATGAAGGTCATTATGAAAGTTGTGAAATGTATAGCCCTTTAAGGCTATTTTGAGAAGCCGATGATACAGCCAACTTACATACTGTGAAAAGTACGACGCAGCCAAGACGTTTGTCAGACTATGTTCATCAAAATTGGATTACAATACTTTTGTTTAGCAAATATCTTGAATATTAAGTTTAGAGCAATTCCATGTCTTAAACGCCGATATATATCTAGTTTTCAAATCGTGAGAAAAGCAGTCTAGCAGTGTTGTTTGTACTTGGTAGACCTATGCTTATCAGAACCAATATATCATAATCTAACTAAACAAAAATTTTTATGGAATTTTGTGCGTTAGTTTTTGACCTACAGTGAGTATGAAGTTTGCAACACACAGAATAATAGACCTTTTCTAAAAACAGCCTATGCGAATTTAGGGTGTCCCAAAACGTGCAAACTCATGAAAAACCGGAAGTCGAAACTTTCACTAATCCAATCCCTTTTTATAAATATTAAAAAAAGTAAAAAAAAAGGCAATATTAATGTGCAGCTGCCACTTCTTTTACTGTCTTATTTAACGACAGTAATACGTTACGTGCACTCGGACATTCATCTGAAGTTAATCAAAGTTCGATAAAAAGAGGGCTAAATTTATACATTCGTTATCCTATTCAAAATGTATACTAAATACTAATAATTTTGCCTAAAACTTAAAATTTTCATCTCATATAATGATTTTTGGTTTACCTTGTACATATACTTTGAAGAGATATTATCAGCTATGTATATAAACTAAAAATATCACTGATTTATGGATTCATCGACCAACGCCGAGGCCAAACAATACCTCCTATAATAATGCCTTTGAACTGAGATTTACGTCACTGAAGATCGGTTGATTACATCCAATCCAAACCATATCTTATAGATGTTATAAGGAAGTGTTGATTGGATGTAATCGAACGATCTTCCGTGATGTACAGCTCAGTTCGGAGGCATTATTATAGGAGGTATTGGTCCAAACCGCTGAAACTAAAAACATGACATTTGGAGAATAGGTTTCTCTCACGACATACAGGTTCATTAAGAAAGATTTTAATGAAACTTAACCCTTGAAAGGTTAAAAAGGAGTGAGTAATTTTTTAAAAACATTTTCATTGTATGTATCTCTGCAGTGGTTCCCAATAGAAACTTGAAATTTAGAAAAATGTCCCGACTTACATCTTATGATCTTCTAAAATTTAACTTTTAAGGGGGTGAAAAATTAAATTTTTGACCCTTTTCACCGTATCTCTGCAGTGGTGTCCACTAGAAACTTGAAACGTGGAAAAATGTATCCTCTCAGGGCTTAATTAAGTAAAAGATGAAGATCTTCCAAAAATTCAAGTCCTAAGTGAGGGAAAGTGGTACTTCTGGGTGCTTTTCTTTAAAATTGATAAATTTTAGTAGATTATTTGAAACGTATCTGGTCTTTGTCAGAACTCAGAATTAACAGTCTCCAGCCAACGCCAACGGTACAAATTAATAAAAAAAAATTTCTTTATAATTTTTTTTTTTTTCTCGCAAGTGAAGAAATGGCGGATCTGTTAGTTGAATGTATCACACCCCAGCAAGAAAAGGGAAACAACATAAAAATACAGTATTTGTTAAAAATCAACTTAAAGATAACGATAAAGCATTTGATAACATCGATATAAAACTGATACAACTGCCTCTCTGTTGGATAATTTTCGAGATAGAGATGTAATGCTTTTTGTGTACGTTTAGGCATTTCAATCACATTTGTCAGACAGACTCAAAATTGCCATTTTTTGATTTGTGTCACTTTTATTGCCGGGTTGCGATACATGTTAAGAGATTAGCTATTGCAGGTTAAGAATAAATCATTCAGAATACTGATAAAATAAATATATACTCACGTGTGGAGGTAGACGTGGAAAGTGTTGTGATAGTGGGTGTCTGAGTGGTTGGCCTTCTTCTGTTTATCCGGGTGACAATCAGCGATGCCGTGGCAGAAACGGGCTCCTTTTGGACCACGTTTCCCGCCCTGCACTGGTAGACGCCCCGGTCGGATACGCGCGATCGACGGATTACAAGTCTGGAGGTTCTCCTACATTAAATACAGAAAAGCTGCAATTATGATGGCGATAAGAAGAAGCAAAAATTATAGATTAGGAATAATGTAACAAAAATATTTGGTGGCCCGAAAGGATTTAGAGATATTTTAAATTTTAATATAAAATCAAGGCTCTGGCGTATGCAAGGGTGATTAGTACCACAGTCCTTTCTACTATTAAATTTTATTTAAGAAAACAAATTAATCAGTTCCAAATTTCCCCCTCAGATGGCATTGCTTGTCGCTATTTTGATTCATACAGAGATTCATGTAATTTTGCTATAATTACTTTGGTTCCCATACTTAAGGCTGCATATCAAACTGATTTTCTGTTTCTTCCTTCTCATGTTACCCTACAATATTTTTGTTGTTTCGTTTTATAAGAAGTTTAAATATTTCTGTAGAGATTGAAATTACAGTTCTCAGTTTAAACTTCATTTTTGAGTGAAATATTCTTATAATACGAAGCAACAGAAATCCCGTAGAACAACATGGGAAAGAAGAAAAGGGGAATCTGACTGATGTGCAGCCTTAACCACTCTGATTTCTTCTTGTTGGACTATGCAAAAGACAAAATAAAGGATAACATTTTCTATCGCTGATACTGAAGTAAAATAATTACAAGATAAAAAGAACTTTTTATATACCATGTTTTTAAAATTTCTATTGAGTCATATAAACGCTACCGAAGGCAGCGGGAACCCGGAGCATATAGATAAAAGTATTAAAAAAATTCATTTCTATCGTGTTTTGAGCTATTATAAAAGTTTCAAATGTCTATCTAGCCGGTGAGATAGTTAAAAATTGAATGCAAGCTTTGTACTGGTAACGCTGCCGAAGGCAGCAGAGTCCCGAATCAATTGGTTAAAAATATTTTAAAAATGCATTTTCACCCTATTCTGAACTATTCTGAAAGTTTCAAATGTCTAGCTAGTCGGGAAGTTAGTTAAATAAATTTTCTGTTGAATCATATAAACGCTGCCGAAGGCAGCAGGGACTTGAAACAGTTGACTAAAAGTATTAAAAAAAGTATTGTCACCGTGTTCTGAGCTATCCTGAAAGTTTCAAATGTCTAGTTAGTCGGGAAGTTAGTGAAAAATCGATTGCAAGCTTTGTACTGGTAACGCTGTCGAAGGCAGCAGGAACCCGAAGCAGTTGGTTAAAAATATTTAAAAAATGCATTTTCACCGTGTTCTGAATTATTCTGAAAGTTTCAAATGTCTAGCTAGTCGGGAAGTTAGTGAAATAAATTTTCTGTCGAATCATATAAACGCTGCCGAAGGCAGTGGGGCCTGAAACACTTGACTATAAGTATTAAAAAAAATGTATTGTCACCGTGTCTTGAGCTATCCTGAAAGTTTGAAATATCTAGCTAGTCGGGAAGTTAGTTAAAAATCGATTGCAAGATTTGTACTGGACAAACAAACAAACAAACAAACATACAAACAAGAATCGAAGTTAATAAAAACATGGTAAAATATAAAAATAACGCATGCAATGTAATAAATTCGACAAATAATACTAGTGAACTCGTGGATTGAAATAGATTACTGTTTGGATGCGGGTCGAGCTATAAACAGTGCGCATTGTAAAATATCCTAGTGAACTTCACAAAATAAGTGCTATTTAATTAATTGACTTGCATTTTTTATTGGTTTTTCTTGCAGTATTCAGGCACATTGCCATCTATGAGCAAAATTTGGAGCTAACTTTTTGATTTTCTTGAACAAAACTTCTCATCGTAGGAAGAACTGGGACATAAATCATATTCTTGTACATCAAATTCTTAATTTTACATTAAAGTTTCAAATGTATCTGAGGTTTTTGTACCTTCTGTATAGTCACTTAAACCCTTATCACTGAAGATCTTGAAATTAAAAATATATTTATTCACATATTAGACTACACTATTTGAAGTATGTAAAATAAATAGATAAAATAATCTTAAAAATATAGAATAAAAATCTGAATATTTTTTCACAAAAAAATATTTGCCGGATAGCTTCAACAACAACAACAACAACAACAAAAGGATTTTAGCTTATATTGAAGTTTTAATACAACTGTTACTTTTATTATAGCAAAAGTCTACACGACATTGCTCATAAATTACATCTGGATCTTACTAAATTACATCTGGATCTTACTAAATTACATCTGCCCAACACATAAATCTCCTTTATGTGTTGGGCATTTACGTGCGACTATTTCTTTCTGCTTTCTTTCTTTTTTTTTTTACTTTCCGAACACTATAGTGAGGAAAGTATTGTAATCATGTCAAAAATCCGAATTTGAGATTTTGATGTTTCTATACGTTTCAAGGTCCAATGAGTCCGTTTTCACTATTTTTGCGATGATGTATGTATGTGTGTGTTTATGTATGTGTTTATGTATGTGTGTATGTATGTGTGTATGTATGTGTGTATGTCTGTGAGAGAACACGCTAGCGTCTAAACGCTTTGTTCGAATAAGCTGAAAGTTGGTACGTATATTGTAAATCACCATAGTACGAACCCTATAGATTTTGGTGAACCTAGCACTTATAGTTTTTTTTACAGGGACACAAAGAAAAATTCTTTATCATTACGGACTATGGGACCAAAATCTTAAAAGTGCGATAGCATCTAAACGCCTTATTCAATTGAGAAAAAAAATTATACACATATTATAGGTCACCGATACTCAACCTGTATAGATTTTGGAGAATCTAGGACTTATAGTTTTCTTACAGGGACATAAAGAAAAATTCTTTATCATTATGGCCAATGGGGCCAAATTTTTAAAAGTGTGATAGCGTCTAAACGCCTTATTAATATAAACAAAAAATTTGTACATATGTTATAGGTCACAGTTGCACACACTGTATAGATTTTGGTGAATCTAGCACTTACAGTTTTTTTACAGGGTCACAAAGAAAAAATCTTTATCATTATGGCCTATGGGACCCAATTTTTAAAAGTGCGATAGCATCTAAACGCCTTATTCAATTGAGCTGAAAATTTATATGAATATTATAAATCACTGTTGCACTAACTATAAGCATTTTGGTGAATCTAGCATTTATAGGTTTTTACAGGGACACAACGAAAAATTCTTTATCATTAAGATCTATGGGCTCAAAGATCAGTAGCGTTAAATAAAACATCGTGTAATATATGGAGAAAAATACTCAAACACTCTATTATGTTTTTCTCCCTTTTGTATATTTAACAACTCCTCTTTCTTTACTTTATCTACAAAACTGTTAATTACTCAATGTTCGGAAAGTCGAGTGGAGTCACTCCAGATTTTTTTTCATAGATTAAACTTTGGTATGAAAACATAACTCATTATCGCCATTTTTTGGGAATTTTACAAACAATTTCTGTTAACTTCTTTGTTGCAGAATAGAAACAATCAATGAAATCGTTTTTCAAAACTTTCTACGAAAATGACACTGCCTTTTTGCGTAACTTTTTGACAGTGACGTGTCACCTGGTTACCTGTCTGTAACACGCGTATGTTACAAGTTACAAACATTTAATCCAGTGATATAAAGGCGTAATTAAAAATTTTTCAGTATGGGAAACTGCATGTTATACATTTTGTAAATAACAGACATTTTGGAACCGTTTCTTAGAACAGTGACATTTTATAATGTTTTGTGCTTAAACAAAATTATTCTTTATATTCAGTGGCGAAATTTCTAGTCATTGTTAGATTCGGCAATAAAAATTGTAAAATTAATTAATTAACATAAATTTTGATAACATGAATTGTAAAAACACACAACCATTGTGTCTGGTTGAATTTATTAACTGTGATTCTTCATCAGATGAAAAAATATTTAGGTACAAATACGGTGTGAAAGCAGCAGCACACATAATTTGTTGCTTTTACGCTGCATAAAGTATATTTACCTTTTAGTTTTGACCCGTATGCGACCTCTTGTAGTGATTTGTTTTCCGTCTTTGAACCACTCGACCCATGGAATGGGATTGCCCGCCAGGTGGCAGCGGAGTCGAGCTTTGCTCCCTTCCTCCACCTTTACATTCTGCAGTCCTTCGATGCTCGGGGGCTTTGCTGCAAAGAAAAAGAAGAAAAATCAGTTAGACAACATTGACTATGATAGCCTGAAAAGCTACACTCTTTAAAAAAGTAAATAAATAAAAAGTAAATAAATAAATAAAAATAAAAAATAAAGATAAAGTCTTATTAAATCAAAGGTCATTGAACTCGAACCGGCCGAAAGGTCAGTAAGGATATCTACTGCCTTCGGCAGTATCTTCTTTGACTGCACTAGACCAGTTTCAGGTCTATACTGCCTGACTTACTTTTCTTTTTATACATTCTCGTTTCTTTCTTACGAAAACTTTCGACAAATCAAAAAACTGTACACGTGGGATACTTTTATACTTTGCGCAGCATTTTTATGCTTTTTATTCGTACAAATAAATCAATAACTCTCGTCTCCAAACATTATATACGATTCAATAGTTCATATGTAAATAATAATAATAATAATAGCTGTATAACCTATTTCTGACGACATTTAATTACATATGGTATTAAGCATACTATTTAAATGAATATAGGGTTTAAATATTTAAAGGGTGGTGATGTATATTATATGCCACCTAATTTTAATTCTGAACTCCAAAAATTCCCCCTGGAAATTTTTGCCAAAATTTTACTTTTTTTAACTGAACGAAAAAAATTCTTTTATTATTTTTCTTCTAATCTTGTTCGTAGATTCGGTTGTGGGCATTAATAGGTCGTGCAGAAAGCGGTTAAAGGTAAAATCCTATGAAAAGCGGTCATTCGAAATTCTGATATTGCGGCTCAGGAATGAAACTACTTTGTTTTAGCACCCAGGCCTCAGGTATTATTCGACCACATTTCATGAAAGCATGGAAGTATCTGCGCAAGTGCTAACTCAACGAGTCCAATGCTAAAATAGGGGTGACAATCATCTGACTCAGAGAAAATGGGCAGAGCGCGGAATTACTGAATGTTTTCCAAATTTCAAACTATCGGTCAAGCTGACATCCCTCCAATATTTTGGAGGGATGCCAGCCCTCCATTCCCTCCTATAATACATCACTGCTAGTTTTAGAATATGTGGCTGCACTGTAAAATACAAAAAAGTTTGATAAATATTGCATAATTCAATGAAAAAAAAAAAATGCTTAAAGTAAAATTTTCACTTGAAATTGAATATTAAAATATAAAATGATAGAATAAAATATTGATTTGGAAATTTTTATTTATTTATCTATCTATTTAAGAAAATATGTTGATTTTGAAATTTTCACTTGTTTATTGTTTATTTGTGCCGTCTAGTTACAAAATCGGCCATCTCCAAAAAGTAAAATTTCGAGAAAAAGTTGATTTTTTGCCATACTTAGTCAAAATAAGGTGGGATACAAAGCTCTTTAGTTTTATAATCATTAGGGCAGTATATTTCAAAACCTGAAAAAAGGTGGCAGGGGCACATGAGAGGGGATTATTAAAATTTTTATTCAGGATTTGGCCACCTTTGCAACTTATTTTGGAGTTCGCCGGTTTTGAAACAAACCAGACTTTAATATTAGCTAAATTTAATGTGAATATCGGATTTTTAGGGTTGAAAAAAAAAAATGTTTTGTTCAATTAAATTTTATTTTTAAAAAATTGATGTCTGTTATCTGATTAAACGAAAAAATAAAATAAAATAAAATAAAATAAAATAATCTGGTGTATCACTCACACGACTTTCTCTTACTCTGAAATTTAATACTATAAATACAGGTTGCTGATTAAGAGGTAAGATAACGAGTACTGTTATGTAAGCCTATGTTAAACAATTCAAATTAGGCTTCGGACGAGTTTTATATGATAATTAGTTCTGTGTGAAGTGGGCTACCACCCCCCCTCAACCCCCCGTTTCATTAATACACCTGCATTTATATAGAATTTAATTCGGTTATTAAAAAATAATTCTGTTTCTAAAAAATAATTTATTAAAATTATCATTTAAAAAAATTATCTTCCATGATAATGCACACGGTTTCCATATTAGAGAAGTAGTATAACTCTAAATAAATAAATAAATAATAAAAAAAAAAAAGTTGAATTTATTCTCAACATTACATTAAAAAAAAAAAAAAAAAAAAAAGAAAGTTAAAAATGGAAAAAAAATCGATAACTTTATTTAAAATTATCGCAGATCGATGGTTCAACCATTTGTTTGTATTGGCGAGCTCTTTTGAAAGATACCCATCATGAAAATTTACTCCCCTCGAGGGGGTCTTCCCCCCCACAAAATTTTTTTCCCAGTTGACTATCTCTATTACACAAAATTATATTTATTACACAAAATATATATTCGTTTCATTTGGTTTAGTGCAGTTTATAGATGTTAAACTCTACTTACCTGCAATTTCCCCATAGACGTAATGTATTTGAATACTTTTGAGTGTCCCTGTACACGAACCATTTGCTTCATCTCAACGAAAAGCTTACTGTAGCATCCCTATAGGATACACATTTAGAATGCTGAGTTTGAAATTTCTGCTACTATATGTTCTTGAGATATACTGTTAACAGACACACAAACAGACAGACAAACACACAGAGAGACACACAGACCATTCTCTAAAAACATGATTTTCTTATTCAGGGGACCTCAGAACATGTAAATATAACAAAAACTCATGTTCGAAAATTTGACCCTAAAACAATACTTTCTCGACTCTATGGGTAAGAGAAAGTAAAAATAACTGATATCTATAACCAAAAATAACTTTAGAAAATTATGAAAATGTATCGAAAACGGCCTCAAATTCATTAATTACGAGCTACTCTTTAAAACGTTCGAATTGTAAACAAATTTACATAAACACATCGCTATAACCTCCTGAATCATCATAGATATATTATTAAATCAGTAACATTTGATTAATTAATCGTAATATGGTAACCAAGATGCTGTTATGTTATTAATGTTATGTTATTACAAAGTGATTGTACATTACCGTTGAACTTTGGCTTTGTTTCTATTTCGCGTCGTAGGGTCACTTTTTCTCTTCCTCGATTGATTAGAAGGTACTTCTTCAACAAACTTATCCATTGTCGAAGAAAACACGAAATTCAGTTATTAGAAACTTTGTGTGCACCAGCACCAAGAAAGTGCAGTCACAGGCGAGAGAAAACACGATAACACTAACCTAATCAATGAATGTGCTGTTTTGGTTGGTTGAAGCAGAATCGCGATCTCACTGATATGGAAATGACCGAGTTTGAAATTCACCAGCCTAAGGATTTGACCAGTTTTGCAGCCCATCATGATTTTTAAACGCAAATAACACAGGTATAGATCGGTTTTGGCATGGTTTCTTGTTTCCAGATGCTCAAAACGTTTACTTAGAATTGAAAAACTGAAAAAAACCCATTTTTCAAATTTAAGGAATTGACCAATTTTAAAACTAGACGACACATTTATTTATTTACGAAAAATTAAATAAACAAATAAATAAATAAATAAAATAAACACATTCATATTGTCGGGCTGTGGTTACGCCACTTCATCTGTTGATTCATCTATGCTAAATCAAATAAATTTAAATTTGAAAAAATGAATATGCAAACATAAATTAAAAAAAAAAAAAAAAAAAAAAAAAACTTAAATTTTGTACTCTTGTTGAAAGTTTTCAATTTTTTAGAACTGAGGACTATTAGTCTGAATCTACGGATTTTTATGATACCAGTTTTACGATAGTTGGACATTTATCGAAATCGAAAATTTATCAAAAATGTAATTGAATAATTTGAAAGTGATGTTATAATTTGAAAAATAAGAAACTAATAATCCTCAGTACTAAACTAAATTCTGCTTTTGCCAGAATTTTATTTTTATTTTTTTTTTTTTAAACAAAAAGAAAAGTAAAGAAAATGAATAATAATCAGTTTGGAAACGGAGAGTATCGAAAACGTTTTTTTTAAAAATAATTTTGATTTAGGAAATAAAAAGCGTGCGTGCAAAATGAAATAAAAAATAAAAAAGATAATTGAGCTTAAATTAGTAATTTTTTTTTTTTTTTAAATCTATTAAAGTTGTAGCCGAATCGTGTTTTTTATATTGAAACACCTCAATACTTCTTCAGTGCTTAAACTGTCAACGTTTCCTTTCATTTTTATTTGCCTTTAAAATTTTAAGCTTATAAGTCTTATACCAATTTCACTACCCAATTTAAATTTTAATTCATCAGAAGTTAAGTTATTACTAGTTTTTGTGGGATGAAATACTAATGATAGTTAAACCAAATCATTCAAAGAAAAGTTTCGATATAAAATTCGTGTTTGACGACCTAGCTTTCATACATTCTCCGGCAGGACAGCTTTAGTATACAACTCCTATGGCGACTTTTAAATTATTTTATTTTATTATTTTATTTTTTATTAAACTCTGCTGTTGTATTTTCAAGGCGCTTGACAAATTTTTATATATTGTTTTCTTCTTTTAACTTCCGTATCACCAAATTCTCTTGCTTTTATGTGAAATGAAACATTTAATGCAATTTCTTTACGATATTTTACCAATAACTGGACATAGGAATACAGCAAGAGGATATCTGAAATGAAGGTGTGACCGATTTTCACACGAGAAAGACCGATTTTGGCACAAACCAATTTTCTCAAGACCGAATTTAGCACGACACATGTAAATTCTGGTTGCTTTTGATATTAAATGAGCTTAATTACCTTGCCCCTCTTTAACGTTCATTGGTTTCTCATTGAAACCAAACGTTTAACAGATGCAATAATTTTTCTATATTTCTCCCTTCGTTTTAATTGATTTTTCAAACTTTCATTCCTTCTCTGTTCGGTAGATGGCAGCACTACTTCAGAAATTCAAAATAGTATTGAGAGGAAGCCGTATGCAGAAGTCACTTTAAATTTCTTAGTAGGCGAGGCGTGAGTGCACCTAGCTGCTTTGAGGAGGCACTTGTGCCTAGTTCTTTCACCTGATGAACAGCCGTGCTATTCTTTTGACCGGAAACAACTGTTGCAAATAATTGCAATCTATCGTATTTACTTACAAAGTCTTTTACATATTAAATTATTGTCGTTTGATGAGGTTGGTGTTGAGGCCAATTGTCTGCACTAGGGACCTGCCTAAGGGGGTATGTCAGACGTGGGGGGTCTTTCTAAGGGGTGCTATCCCGAATTCATGCGAGTTTCGGTGAATACTACGGAAAAATCCGAACGTTTAAGTCGATGAGCGCGACCTGAAATCGATTCAGTCACTTTCCGTCTACCAGCTTTGAGCGCAGAACCGCTCGGCCAGGCCACTAATTATAATTTGAATTTAATTAGGTTAACTTATAGATGTTTTAAACCAAATATTTCTCGAAAATTAAAGATGTTATTATTTTTTTTCTTTTTGCATATTTATTATCAATTATGTGTCTAATAGTCTTTTTTGAAATTAATTTAGGAATTATATCTGATGAACATTAAAGGGTTAAGGAGTTAATAAGCTAATAGCCTCTCCCGATGAGAAGGCGACTAACCTCCTAGTCTACCCCAAATTAAATTCTGGATATCTATATTCCACTACGTCATTTTCTTTAATGGACCCTGGCCAACACAGTCTGTTTTGGCGTCTTTCTCTCTCTTTCTCTCTGTTTTTTTTTAGTCTTTCATTTTAATGACATAATCATCGGTTCGTTGACTTCGCAAACTCTACAAAGTTTTCCAGACCTTCAGTCTAGTGACATAAAAATTGAATTTGTCTTTGAAAGAAAATAAGGTCTTCACTTCTGCGTTCTGTCAAGTAAGATGTATGGGCTGTTTATAATAAACGTACGCTTAATGCAATTTCCCCCCATCGCTCTAATTGAAATGATTTTTCATATTATGCAAATTAAATCACTTAAAAATATTAAGTCTGGAGCAAAAATTTTATTTCTACGTAGCACGCAGAAATTTTAGAGACGGATATGTTTAGTGGGTGTATGTATATATTAAAATAAGTTTGTATGTGTCTATACAGGGTCCTCGAAAAGTTCAACCCTACCCCTATTACCCCTTGTGTCTTGATAACGTGTCAGAATTTCTGAAAACAATAAAAAACGTGTTAAATCCATTAAAGGAGAATAATAATTTTTAATAATAATAATAATTATAATAAAAAGATGTGGCTGGAGGCATAGCAGGATGTTTGGTTATGGTTGTATGAATTAAAGCCGATTGATTAAATGGGTATGGCATGTGCCATTCCACTCACGCTAGGGTCCTATAGGCATGGGTGGAATGCCCTGCATGGAGAGCCTTTCTAAGAGGTCTAAGAGATCCTAGCCCGTATTCGTACGAGTTTCAGAGAAAACTACGGAAAATTCTAAAACGGCTAGGCGACGAGCGTGACCTGGAATCGTACCCGGCACCTCGGGCATCTAGGGTCTTTTTAGAGGTATGCATTAAAATTCCAAATTAAACAGGGGGGGGGGGGGGTATCTTTTCTAAGATCGATAGAGATAGAGTTGTTCAAGACAATTACATCTTCTACAAAAATAAATAAGTAATAATATATATATTTAGGGATTTATGACTGATTAAAGTTTTGATAAAAAATTGCTCCCTCAAAAAATCATACATGATCAATTTGAGAGGAAATATCTTACAAGGAAACATTCAAAAGGTGCCGTCTTCAAAAAATATGAAATATATATATATATATATATATATATATATATATATGATTCTACTCTTCATAAAACACCAGGAAGTGAAAAAATTATCGGCTGAAATGAATTACAGCGACCACAAAAAATTATCAAAATTAAGCCTATTTGGCGATTTTACACTGTTAGCCGATTGATTTTGAGTACTTGGCGAAGAAGAAAACCACGTTTCTGTTCGTACACGGCAATCTCGGTGTTAGCAAACTTATCGCCTATACAGCGCTAAATCGCCAAAAATGCTTAATTTTGATAATTTTTTGTGGCCGCTGCAATTCATTTCAGCTGATAATTTTTTCACTTTCTGGTGTTTTATGAAGAATAGAATCACAAATATTATTTTCAATATTTTTTGAAGACGACACCTTTTGAATGTTTCCTTGTTAGTTTAAAAAAAAAAAAAAAAAAAAATAGGCTGCGATACATAGAGAGATTGGGCTGGGAGATATAGGAGTTGCATGGAGAGCCTTTCTAATGGGAATGTTGAAATTTCAATTGGGAATGAGGTTTTTGCTAGTTCTTTGGAATGATCATCTCAATACAAACATTTGTAATTTATGTTTTGTCTCAGAAAACTTTTTAAGAAGATTATATCTCATTAAATGTTTCTCAAAAAATGTCACTCACACCCCTACATTTCGGAAAATACGTAGGCATTTCCAGAAACTGTAAAAAATGGGTCTAATCAATCTAAGAAAAATCTCAGCTGATTAAAAAAAAAAAAAAAAAAAAAAATGGTGAGGGAGGGGGCTGAATTAGTATAGTTTGAAATTTTAAATTTGTAGGGGAAGGATTGTTACCTTGTTTAAAGGTTTCCTAAAGACAGTCATTTAAAGAATATCTTACACTGTGAGATTTGTTAATGAAAAAGGTTTTCTCTAAATATCTTTTCGCTGTAACTTGGTAAAAAAAAAATCTGTATTTTTGAAAACTAAAAAAATTACTCAATCAATTTGAGTTTTTTTTTCGAAAAGCTTTCAACCAGCTAACAATCTCTCATCCTATTGAAATTTCATTATTTGCCTCCTTAGCTGCCTTTATGCCCCAGAGCTCCTATTTTAAAATCAAACAGCGTATACTTAAATGACCCTATATTGATTGATCACGTTTTTAAAAATTTTTATAATTCTCGATGAGCTCCTAAAATATAAGCGGGAGAATGGCAATTTTATTTTGGGAATACGTAGGAAATTTCGAAAATTGTAGACAAAAACGTGTTCAATTAATGTAAGGGGAATTCGTTTTGATCTAAATATTGGGGCTGTGGGGCGTAGGGGGTATCTGAGGGGGCAAACTTTGAAATTTCAAAAGGAAAGGGAGATTGCTAGTTCGTGGAGAGTTCTTCTAACAGACTCAAATTGACCGAACAATTTTTTACAATTTTTAAAAATTCTAAAGCATTATCGAAATAAAGGAAACGGATTAGGTTTTAGAAAAAACTTGTAGCATTCACAACTTCCTTAAAAAGCATCGTAAGACATTTAAAAAATAAGTATCGTTAGAAGATCTTTTAACGTGTTAACAATCCTCCCCCCCCCCTCTCATATGAAATTTCAAAGTTTACACCTTAGGTACCTCTAGCTCACCCCCCCCAGTCCCCCTTTTAAAAAAATCAGTTTCCTTAGATTGATTAACCCCCCTTTTATATTTCACAATTTTCGGAAATGCATACGTGTTCCTGAAATATAGGGACTTAGGTGACCTCATATCCCCAGCCCCGATTTTGTAAAACCGAACGACCCCCCCCCCCCCTCCCAACCCCTCTCTCAAATTGATTGATTTTTTTTTTTTTTTTATACCTATCAGAAATTATTAAGAGTAGGAAAAGGGTGAGGAGGGGGACTTTTAACGAATAATTTACTAAAAACTATTATAAAAAATGTTTACGGTCAATTGTATTATAATTTTATTGAACATTTTGATTTTTTTTACGGTTTGAAATTCAAATGAAAAAGAACATAAACTGATACATTAATGTATATAAATATAAATGTATACATTCAGATACATTAATGTTTATAAATAGAGGTTACTCTGAATGTATTTTCAGTTGCGTTACATACTTTTAATGTTTTCTAGCAAAATTAAAAAGAATGTATAATTTCGGTTCACCCGTCTGTCTTTTCATTGCTATAAACATTTTTAGGTTTCAAAAATATAACATATCGTATCCCGGCAAGAAAATTGACGTAACTCAAAAAGTGGCCATTTTGAGTTTATGTCGTTGAAAAATGTGCGCGAATTGCCTCAACGTACACGAAAAGCGTCGCATCTCTATCTCAAAAATTAACCACCGGAGATGCAGTTGTGTAAATTTTATTATAGGTTAATCAATGCTGTATCTTTATTTTAAAGTTAATTTCCCTGAAATACTGCTTTTTTCAGTTGCATAATTTTTCTTACTAAAGTGCGACACGCTCAGCAGGTTTTTGAGAACTACTGTAGAAGTGCAGAATGTTTCCCATTTAAAGGTTTGTAGCACAACTTTCGTTTTGTGTATACGATCCCGAAAAATTAGTTTAAATTTTGAGACAAAATAATTCAGTCAATTTTAATAATAATAAATAAATAATAATAATATTATTAATAATAATAACAATAACAATAAAAACATTTTTTTTACTTTCAGAAACATACGTAAGGAAAGTATTGTAATCATGATAAAAATTCTACTTTGACATTTTGGTTTGTATATGAGTTATGAGATTCTCTGAGTTTATTTTTGCTAATTTTATGATGATGCATGTGTATGTGGTTGTGTGTATATGTGCGAGTGAACACAATAGTGTCTAAACGTTTTATTCGAATGTGGTGAAAGTTAGTACGTATCTTATAGATCACCATAGCACAAATTATATAGATTTTGTTGAATCTAGTACTTATAGTTCTTTTTACAGAGATCACAGAAAATTTCTTTATCATTATGGCCTACGGGCTCAAATTATTTAAAGTGCGATAGTCTCTAAAATGCCTTACTCGATTGAGCTTAAAATTTATATGAATGTTATAGATCATCGTTGCACGAACTGTATAGATTTTGATAAATATAGCCTTTATAGATTTTTACAGGGACACAATGAAACATTCTATATCATTACAATCTATGGGCTCAAATTTTTGGAAGAAGTGCAATAGTGTTAAATTAAAGAACATACTATTTTGGGGGAAATACCCTACTATAATTTTATCTTTTGTTAATTTAACGACTTCTCTCTCTCTTCATTTTATTTATTTATTTATTTATTTATTTATTTTTTATTTAAACAACCGTTAATTACTTCATGTTCGAAAAGTCAAGGGGAGTCACTCCAGATTTTTCTTTCTTCGTAGATAGATGGAAAGGCTAAATTAATTTTCCTAATATTCGGCGTTAAAACATTATTAGACAGAATAGATGAATGAATATTTTCAACTTTTAAATGAAGACATGAGTGTGAATGGATATACCTGCATCTGGTAAAAAAGTGGGTAATTACAGATATAGTAATAAGACGTAGATTGATCATTGGGGAAAAAAAATGATTCCTTTTTACTCGGAGAAAAGTCCACAATATGGCCGTCTTTCTCCGAGTGAAAATACACAGATAATTTAGAAAATAAAATTTATCAATAATTTATGCACTAAAGGTGAATGAAAAACTGCAGATACCATTTCAAATTCATTTTTCTTTTTTTTTTTTCTTTTATATATTTACTAATTTAGTTAATATTTAAAGTTAAACTCCTTTTATGTACTAAAACTGACGTTCTTTACCTACGCCGCTGCTAACTATATTTAAAAGAATTTTGAAAATTCTATATTACTTACTAATATAAAATCTTAAAAAATATCAAACTTTGAAAAACGTATACCATTAAAAATCAAACCAGTTTTTATTTCATAATAATAACAAAACAACTGATTATAAAAATTATATTTTTCATAATTTAGTCAAATATAATTTACTTTTATGATAACTCATCCATTTCTTTTCATAAATTTATTAGAAGAATTACAAGACGCAATATTTCGACATTTTGAAAGTTCACCCAACATTCTATTCTATTACAATTGCCGAGTTTCAATGGTTTCAATACCACTATATGGCTGATGTCAAAAATTTTTTTCGGCATCAAAAATTTTTGCATGATAACAATGGGATGATAGATCTATATAAATTACTATATCTATGGTTGTTATAGTTATGACATCTTATGCCATGGATCTAAATTCGATCCTTAGCCTGATCACTTTTTAGTCCCGTGAAAAAGAATTCACCTATTCCACTGAAAAAAAAAAAAAAAAAAATTACATTTTGACGAACTTATATATAAAAGAGTGTAATGGTTGAATATTTTTGAATTTTGTGATGTGGGTTTACAAAAATATTTCTCATCCTTTAGCACCCTGCAAATTTGTTGGCAGTGAAAGCCAGTATGTTTTGGTCACCACAAAGCTTTATTTTGTATAATTTTATACAAAATCACGCAGTACAAATTATTTATTAAAAGTATTTACCATTGTGGCTACGGACGCGATTTTAATCTCATAGAAGTATAACACTATATGTTGAGAGGATGCCATTTTTGTGCCTTAGAGACAACTTCAAAGAGAATGCTTTTTTTTTTCTCCTTTTCTCTCACTATTCTTTTTTTTTTTTTTTTGAAATACCACAGATACTAGGTTCAAACATTCATTTTGTTGGTATTTCGAGTTTTTTGAAAAAATAATTAAACTGAAAAATTACTCCCCTACCCCCAAAGGGGAATAACGATGCCACACACACACACATATGTGTATAGTTTATATTTTATTTGATTAGAAAGAAAAGAATGAGAACGAAGAATAGTCAGTCAAATAAATCACCACAGAAACATACATAGGCCAAACAAAGTAACTAGTTATCGTAAATTGATTTAATTTTACAAGATTAATAATATTACTTACTTTAATTTATTAGATATATAATAGTAATACTCAATTTTAATTTCATAGTGATTGGTTATTGGTTGTAATAATTCTTACAGTGTATATTCATAAAGATTTTTGTCCTATACTGTATTATTAGAAATTTTGAAAAAACGGGCTGGCAACGCCACTTATTGGGCTATTTTCATTAAAAGTTGATAGGTTCCAACTTATGTTAAGGTGAAACTACATAAAAATTTGCACGAAATTCTGTGCAGTAGTTTGTGAGATACAGTTGCTATAAAAGTTTTGTCCTCCTCATACAAACAGACAGCCATTTTTAAAAATTGTTCAGATCGTGTTCAAATTATGTTCAGATTCTCTCAAAACGTGTAAATCTATCGAAAACAATAGCTTTTTTTTTTTTTTTTTTTTTTTTTTTTGAAGTGAAAACTTCTTTAGGCGCGTTGAGCACTTTTGGGTGAACAGAAATCATGGAACTCGCGTCATCGTCACCGAACACTTTCCATGAGCTATATGTATACTGTGTATATATGTACATAGATATACCTCCGTGCGTTATTAGTATACATTATATCTATACAAAGAGTATATCTCTCTACATTTTTATCGATATGTGTAGCGCACGGCGCGGCATGACTCATATACATACACATATATATATATATATATATATATATGCATAAAATGTATACTAATTCGAGTAGTATACTGGCTACTGGCATCTGTCTCTTTCTAGTTCTATACTCTATATATGTATGTACTTTTTCCACAGCATATACATAGTTCACAAAGTACAAGCACGTGTTTTTATACAGACTGTTATATTCTTCTTTTTGCTTTCAATATAAATTTAAAGTTTAAATTGGTCATTAACACTTCTTTACAAACCAAAAATAATTCAAAAATAATAATCTAATAGCTCGACGATACAATTCACAAGTTACTTAGTTTTCACTTCTATCGGCAGTCCCCAAACACTATATATATATTTTAAACGAATTTAATGCCTTTTTCTATTGAATATAGAAAAATGAGTGAGTGAGTGAGTGGGGGAGAGAGAGTGAGTGAGAGAGAGCGGGATGGTGTTAGATAGATTATTCTTACCCATTAACTAACTGGAGAAGATATTACATGTTTTGTTACTGTCATACGAGTTAATGTGATACATGTGACACGTCTTTTCTGTGCTCCGCCAAATTCGCCGCGAAAGCTGCCAAAATATGTGTCACTTTTCTCCCCTCATTTCAAAAGATATCTTTCGGTAATTGGAGTTTTTGGCACTATTTTATTATGCTAATTGTGTAGTACATTCGAAACTTAGCTTTTAACTTCTAGTCTTTCGTTTTTATAAACACTTTTCAGCTTGGTTGAAGTACATTTATGATTTTGATTTATTTCCCTGTTCGTTTTCGTTTTCATACTTTATATACATAATATACACTGTAAGGACAAAAGTATTGATACACTTTCGAATTCTGATGTTTTGTGGAATATCTAAAGTAGTACTCGATGGACTATCTTAGTTGTAAAGAGCCTGTTCTTAAGAGTTATACCTCCTATATTTCAGAGAAGATTTTGTCCCGAAGGCAAAAAAGAACCAGCAACAAATTAAAGAAAAGAAAAGTTTGAGATTGTAGCTGTAACATGTGATTATGATTCTTTTAATTATCCATATTCGTTTGTATGTGAACAGTAGGTATTTTCGTAGTATTTAAAGGTTTCTTTACAAAAAACTAACAGACAAAAAAAAGCCTGTTTTTTTATTATAACATGCAGGGTATTAAACCCAATTCAAAGCCATTTTTATGAAACTTGACATGTTATATTAGACACAACATGCAAAATATGAAAATATCATTATATCTGATGCAATATGAACATTTTTACTAAATAACTTTTAATTGCGCATGTGCAAGCGCTAACAAAATTTCTTAAAAATAATTTATTAGTCAAATGTAGTGAACTACTCATATAAAAACAACAGGCAAATATCATGAAAATTCAAAAAGTTATCATCGATAAAATGAACTGAATTTTACTTTCTCTCTCTGAAGGGAAAAAAAAACAAGAATGAAAAATCTTGCGCTTCACATAGATTATTAACGATTTCCAACTGTACAGACTCGTTGCTTCGTTTAACTGTTAGTGTACTTTGCCTACGGTATCACAGAATAGACAGACAGAAAAACTGAAATACAGACTGATACACTAACACCATTCATAATCACTTGTAAATATTGTTGAAAAGGATTAAAAATTCTTAGCACAAACGGAATTGCAATTCTAGCAATTTCTGATAATAGCACTTAATGTATCTGCATATTTTAGTGTAGCGTTGTAAATCTTAAACGCTAAACAAACCATGTACTTTACAAAACATTCCTTTAGTATATCAATAATAAATGTCAGTTTCATTATGATTTGTGCAAAATGCTGATATTAAAATGTGATTTATAATCATGCTTCCCATAAATCCATTGACATTCTTTTGGGAGTCCATGTACACAAACCACTTGTGCTATTTTTACCAATTTAAATACGGAACATGTCATAGTGAATCTGAGTAATTTATATCATTTTGAAAAAAATCTGGAAATATAAACAGATGCTAGAAGCAGACAGTCAGATAGATAGACAGAAAGACAGATAAATTGAATTTAATTCCTAATCACTTTTAAACATTGCCAGTAATTGTTAAAAACGTTTAATGCAAACGAAAATGCAATTATCACCATTTCTAATTATAGCCCTTAATGTAACTGAATATTTTTGTGTATCCCTGTAAATCTTAAGGATCGCTGGAAATCATAATAGATTCAATCGATTCATTTTATTGTGCATATGAATATATTTTGTGCAATTTCATTATGATTCGTATAAAATAAAAGTATTAAAATATGGTTTATAAAAATACCTGTCACAGAACGCGATGTTTTGGAATTCTTACGGGTGTCCCTGTATATACAAACCAGTTGTGGTATTTAATTCCTTTTTATTAGGGAACATTCCATAATCAGCTTGAATAACACCATATCAATTTCAAGAAATTCCATGAATATTTACGCGAGATAGGCAGAGCGCGGACAGGCAGACAGACAAACCAAAGTCATAAACACTTTTCAACTTTGTTAAAAAGTTTTAAAAAGAAATCGTTTTCTTACTTTCCGAACATACATTATGTCATTTTTGCTATTTTTATGGTGATTTTTTTTGTATGCGTGTGTGTATGAACACGATAACGTCTAAACATTTTGTTCGAGTGAGCTGAAAGTTAGTAGGGGTTTATGACTTTGGTTTGCCTGTCTGCCTGTCCGCGCTTTAAACTGATATATGTTATTCAAGTTCACCATCGGATGTTTCTTATTAAAAATGGAGTACATAACTCTACTGGTTTGTTGTACAATGACACCCGAAAGTATTCCAAAGCATTGGGTTCTGTATGAAATGTACTTCTATAAAACCATTTTTACTTTCCGAACACTATAGTGAGGAAAATATCGTATTCATGTCAAAAATCCGAATTTGAGATTTTGATGTTTCTATACGTTTCAAGGTCCCTTGAGTCCGTGTTTACAATTTTTACGATGATGTATGTATGTGTGTATTTCTGTGAGTGAACACGCTAGTGTCTAAACGCTTTGTTCGAATAAGCTGAAAGTTGGTACGTGTATTGTAAGTCACCATAGTACGAACCCTATTGATTTTGGTGAATCTAGCACTTATAGTTTGTTTACAGGGACACCAGAAAAAATTCTTTATCATTATGGACTATGGGGCCAAATTTTTAAAAGTGCGATACCGTCTAAACGCTTTATTAATCTGAGAAAAACATTTGTACACATGTTATAGATCACAGTTGCACCAACTGTATAGATTTTGGTGAATTTAGCCCTTACAGTGTTTTTACAGGGGCACAAAGAAAAATTATTTATCATTATAACCTATGGGGTCAAATTTTTAAAAGTGTGATAGCGTCTAAACGCCTTATTAATCTGAGCAAAAAATTTGTACACATGTTATAGGTCACAGTTGCACCAACTGTATAGATTTTGGTGAATTTAACACTTACAGTTTTTTTACAGGGACACCAGGAAAAATTCTTTATCATTATGGCCTATGGGACCAAATTTTTAAAAGTGCGATGGCATCTAAACGCCTTATTCAATTGAACTGAAAATTTATATGAATATTATAAATCACTGTTGCACTAAATACAAGCATTTTGATGAATCTAGTATTTATAGGTTTTTACAGGGACACAACGAAAAACTCTTTATCATTATGATCTATGGGTTGAAAGTTCAGTAGCGTTAAATAAAACATCGTGTACTATATGGAGAAAAATACTCAAACACTCTATTATGGTTTTATCTCTTTTGTTTGTTTAACAACTCCTCTTTCTTTACTTTATCTACAAAACTGTTAATTACTCAATGTTCGGAAAGTCGAGTGGAGCCACTCCAGATTTTTAATATCTTTACTTTACAAAAATCTTAATGGAATTGAAATGTGTTATTCAAGTTCACTATCGGATATTCCCTATTAAAAATGGAGTGAATACCTATACTGGCTTGTTTACAGGGACACCCGAAAGTATTCTAAAATATCGTGTTCTAGGAGAGGTATTTCTATAAACTATATTTTAATAACTTTACTTTACACAAATCTTAATGAAATTGAAATATGTTATTCAAGTTTACTGTCGGATGTTTCCCATTCGATATGGAGTAAATACCATGACTAGTTGTGTACAGGGACACCCGAATGTACTTCAAAGCACTGCGTCCTATGAGAGGTATTTCTATAAAACATATTTTAATACCTTTACTTTGCACAATTCTTAATGAAATTCAAATATTTTATTTAAAGCACAAAAGAATGCTTTCTATAGAATATATGTGGTATGATAGGCATTAAGATTTAAAGGACCACACAAAAATTTCAGTTATACTAAGAGTTTATTAGAAATTTACTAATGTCGTATTTTCGCTCGCATTGAACATTTTAACACTATCTAACACGTTTTAAGAGTGAATATGAATTTACTTAGCAAGTGTAGCTGTCTACACTGTTAAAAATTACAACAGAAAACTCTGTGAAATGTATTATCTTAAGTGTTACGTAAAATGACAGAGAAAAATAAATGGAGATGTTTAAAAACGTATTTTATACATTCACTTTAATAACTAATATTGATTTAATTAATTATTGGTGAGAATATATTTCGGACTCGGAATGCTTTTTCTACAGTAGAAACAGTCATTTTTAATTTTAATTAAAAAATTAAATAATAAAATTAGGTAAAAATACAGAATAAAGATTGAGAATCTCGATTATTCACTTTTAACTAAGAATTACTGTAAATTTACAGAGACTATGGATAAATATTTAGATTAAATTTACAGAAATTTTTAACAGTGTATCTGATTGTCCATCTGTCTATCTGTCTCCCTGTCCCCAACATCCGTTAATATTTTCAGAATTTGTTAAAAGTGTTAGATATTATTCAAGTTCATTATCGAATGTTGTCTATTTAAATGGCATTAATGGGCCCTGTACAACTAGTCTGTGTAGAGGGACACTAGAAAATATACCAATGGATTGCGTTTTAGGAGACACCTTTTTATAAATCATATTTAAATCACTTTCTACTGCAAAAATCACACTGAAATTGATATTTATTGTTAATATGCTACAATAAAGTTCTGGGTAGAATATGATATGCTTAGTTTTCAAATTTAAAGGGCTACACTAAAATATTTAGATACATTAAGGGTTATTGTGGAAAATTTGCTAAAATTGCATTTCCGTTTACATTAAGCATTTTTAACACTTTCTAACAATTTTTAAGTGTAAATAGGACTTGAATTAGTGTATCTGTCTGTCTGATTGTCCGCCCGTCTGCTCACCTATTGCATCCGTAAATATTTTCAGAATTTCTTATAAATGAAGTCATTCAAGTTCACAATAGAATGTTCCCTTAAAAAAAAAAAGCATTAATAAGTCCTGTACAACTGGTTTGTGTACAGGGACACACAAAAATATGCCAATGCATTGTGTATTAAAAGAGACACTTTTATAATCGTTTAAATAACTTTTTACTGCAGTAATTATTATTAAATTGACATTTAATTTTAATATGCTATAATAATGCTTTGTATAGAATGCGTAACGCTTGGCCTTCATATTTACAGGGCTACACTAAAACATTCAGATACATTCTGTAATTGGAAATATAGGGCTGAATTTCTGTATGTGTTAAATATTTTAAACAATGTTTAAGATTGATTATGAATTCATTTAGTCTATATGCCTGCCTGCCTGCCTTTCTGTTTGTCCGTTGTGTGATAATGCAGGCAAAGAATATTGTCGGTTATATGATGCATTGAATATGTACAGTTGTTAATAATAAATGATCGCATGATTTTTCGTTTTTGTTTATTTCTTTTACAGAAACTTTATATTTCTATAGTTATAAAGTCTCAACGTATATAGAACGTCAAACAGGATAAAGAAATTGCAGACAGCTGTTTTGGTAGCATTCAGCCTACCGTCATCAGTACTTCTCCAGTGTTTATCTAAGATGGTTTTTTAATAATTTTCATTTAGATTATTTTAGTCTTTTTTCTATGGATTCTTTTACATCCCAGATCAAATTGTTCAACTTAGTATAGGTATACGGGCCTGGCCCAAAGCCTGTATCTATTTTAAGTTGAACAACTTGATCTGGGATCCTCTGTTTAGCCGGTCAGATAGGACTGGCTAATCTTAGATGAATTTCCAAACGGACTGGGCCGGGCAGGGGAACCACACACGACCTTCTTCTGGTTTTTGACGGATTTACACGTTTTGACCATTTTTAGAAAACGTAGAAAATGTCTGTCTGTGTTTGACAAAAACTTTGTGGCAACTGTACCGCAGAAAGTATTGCTTACAATTTCATATAAATTTATGTGTAGTTGTATCTTCACATAAACTAGTGCTTATCAACTTTTGGGACAAACTGCTCAACAGGTGGCGCTTCAATTTCTCCCATTCACTGGAAAGCTATATTTGTGGCTCTTTTGGGTATAATGGAACAAAACTAAATATGTGTGAGAGTCATTATGAAATGTTGATTTCAATTTGGGTGCATATTGGCTGATAGGGGACGTTAGTATGCTGCAATTTTCCCCCTGAATTGAAAGACTAAGGAAATTTAGATCCATCTTGTTACGAACAGAATCGACGAGACTGGAGAAGTGGTTGGACGAGCCACAGTTACACGGCCATATATGACAGATGTACCCACAAAGGAGAAAAAAAGATTTAATAAATGATGGAGCAAAAAATTTATGATGAAAAATCACACACACACATACACTACCGTGAGTTTGTGTGTGTATGCGCAACTTTTTTATATAAATACCGACATTCTCTTTCTCTTTCGTTTTTAATGCAAGAGACATGAATTTTTTCAATTACTACATTTTAATGGAGCATTTGGTAATTTTTAGAAAGATGGGCGCTACCAAGTCGGGTTTGCAAAATAGGTACTGAAACATCCTGGATGGAAGCCGTAGAACGACAGACAAAAAACCTTTTAGGAGTGGACCAAGTCAATAGACAGATGACTATAATAAAGAGTATATTTGAATGGAGGGTGGGGGATCAGAAATTTCAGTTAAAAAGCGTAAAAAAATATCCCACACATGCAAATGCGAAAAAACAGCTAACACCGGTCAGTAAAAGCGGGATAAATAGTCATGAATAAATAGAGGCTATTTTCAATTGAATAGAAGTAAATTAGTATTAAATCATATATTTGGTACCATAAATATTTGGTACCATAAAAACTGGTTCGTAGACTGTTGGAGAAGTTTTGCTGTATATGCTCGGAAAGTTGCTAAATGCAACAATTTCCATTCAAAACAAGCGATCTCTCCTCAATTTTCGATGCAGAAAGGTGTTTCTCTTTTAGCACCTGCCTTGAGTACTTTGGTGGCACATTTATTTATTTTTTGGCTTGATGATGTTTTGTGAAGGGTGTCTACTAGATGGCGCCGCGCGACGAGGCGCCAGACGGGCTGTGTTTAGAGAGAGAGGGCCTTTCGAGTTAAATAAAGTCTGAGCTACCGACAGGGCCTCTCTCTTCTCTACTTTGATCGAAAAGGTAGGGGAGAAATTAGCCTTTTTTTCTTCTTTTTTCTCCAAGGGTTTTCTCAATTTTTTTTTTTCTCTCTCTCCTCAATAACTTACAGTATCGAAGTTCTGCTAGCTGCGGATTTAAGTTAAGGGCTATGAAGCCTCGGCAAAAATTTTATGGCTGCCAACATTTGAATAGCGATTTAATTTAGTTCCTGAATAAATAATAATAATAATAAATAAAACAAGCAAATAAAATTACGTGCTTTGCATGGATTATTATACTTTCTAATTGTACTTACCCCACATTGTTTATCTTTCAATTATTTCTCTTCCGTAAAGACACATTTGACACATAAATATACATTTTTTTTTTTTTTTTAATTTTTGAATAGATTGTTTTTGGGCAGCCGTGTATATTGTCTTAAATCAGAAAGGCTACAAATATGTATAAGCATCTACCGAGAAAGTTTTACTAATTATTTCTAACGAGCAGGCCCTGATTACCCAATAGGCACGAGAAGCATGTGCTTCCCCTGGAAAATTTTGAAACGACCCCAAATTAAGCAAAAAAAATGGGCCCCGAATTGTAAGCTCGTGGTCTAAAAGCATTGTCTGATTATAAAACGTCACAGTCCTACCTGACTGCACAACTACCATTTCTAGATTATACGTATAGGATATATGCTAATAAAGCTTTTACACATTCATTTATAATGGAATAATTTCATATAGTGTGGTGAATATAGGCTTTCACCCCAGTTTATATCTTGGTACAAAGATCAAGTGAATTTGCTTGTCTATGTTTTAAGCGAATTTACTTGTCCCCAATTCCAGGTAACTACAAAATTTAATGAAAAATTCATAAACTTTTCAAGATGTTTGTATGAGTTTTTAGACCAAGAAGTCAGTGGGGGCCCCCAAATGGATTTGTGCTTCCCCTCAATTGTAAGGTTAATCGGGCCCTTCTAACGAGAAAACATTATGAAGATTGCGTTTGTGTATTCCGTATATCGAATAAAACTCATATATATACCCCCCATTCACGGAACCTTATTTCTCATGTCATCATTAGTCTCCATACCAAATTTAGTACAATTTCGGTTGTTAGATTATTCTCAGGTAACTCTGAAAAATGTCAAAAAAAAAAAAAAAAAAAAAGAATATCAGTTTAAAGGCATATATAAATTCCTTTGTAACTAACCTGCTTATTTAGCTACAAAGAATATTTTTAAAATGTCGATGAATCTTATTTTGTTGAAAAGTAAAAACATATTATTTATGTTAAAATTAGTAGTGTTGATGAAGATGAGAGGCGGGTAAAAAATCTATGGAGCCATAGTTTCAAAATATGTGTGCAATGTTCACGGCGAATTTCTTTGCGGTTTTGAAACAGATGTTGCAAAATTGAAAGAAAGTTACTATTTTGCGATGCATTTAAAAATTTACTGAACGTTGTTTCATAAATAATGGTATGTTTCAGCATGATGTGATAACGTTACACTAGAACTGAGAAAGCATAAAAGTGGATGGGGAATATATACAGGGGCTACCAAAACCATTAGTTTAAATTTCAATTATGGAAGGAACATCTTATGATCTACATAATATAATATTTCTCTAGCGTGAACCAGTTACGATTAAATTTTGTCGAAACGATACGACAGTGACTTAAAGTGCTATCTGATTGGTCAGTCTAGATCGAATCGCGCTGTTAAAAGCAAAAAGTCGGCTGCTACAGATTTCCGCTTTGAAAATTTAATTTAATACACATAAAATGCACATTTTCTTAAAAAAATTGAAAAAAAAAATGACATTAACTTTTTGTGTTGAAACATATGCTCAAAATCTCATATTTAGAAGTATATTTGGAAGAATTTAAAGCCAGTTAAGCCTCACATTTCTCTAATAACTATAAACTGTACGCAAATAACGTCAAATCTTCATCTGGAGATGCAACTGGGGCCCAGATGCAGAGCAATTATCCAATGGCTATAAAGCATAAGATAAACAAGCACGTGTTTCGACCAATCACAATCTCAGCCTTGTTTGGAGTCCAGGTTGATCGCTGCTAACACCAACGTGACGTACGTGCATACGACCAATTCGGCCGAACAATAGTGGCGCCTTCTATTGATCAAAATCGAAATCATCATGTTAAGATAAAAATCTTTGAATGCTAGAATTATACATGCATTTTTTTTATTTTTTTTTAGATTTTTCACTCATCATAATTAGAATGAACGCTATTTCTCTTAATTAATATATTTATTTTGTAGATACATTTATTAACTATGTAATTTCTATTATGTATAGTAATGTGGTAATTTAATTACGTCAAATTTTAGGAAATATTTCATTATTATTATAACAAAAATTTAATTTAACTCTAAGAATTTTTAACTTAGTAACAAAAGAAAATATTTTCTAAAATTTAGATTATAACGCAAGTATCAAATATTTTATAATGATAATAATATTAATAATAACTAAGTATTTTATGGAAACTTTATGTGTATGTGTAAGATACTTTTAGAAAATTCATTTCATAAAACATTTAACAATAATAATAATAATACAGTAAAGCACCGTTTATACGTCTTTCAGGGGACTGACGAAAAAGGACGTATAAATGAAAAGACGTATAATCGAAATTTTAATAATAACACTTTGATTACTACAAATTGAATGACACTTAAGCAAAATTTATATGAAAACACTAATTAATAAAGTTTCTTAAGTTAGTAAATGTATATTATACTTTTTTTAAGACAATAATAAATAATAATAAAAAAGAAGAAGAAGAAGAAGAAGATTTATTATAAAAAGGTGAGAAGAATCGTACTATTAATGCATGACTGGGTACTCATTACATATATCATATATTGAGTATTATATTACATTTCTTAAGAATTATATGAACATATTTTGAATACTAACTATACAGATTGCGTATCTTTAATAATAAGCATGCGATTTATGTCCAAACAGATAGTTATTCAATAACATTACAAAACCTTTAATATTCGTCTGATTTGCTGCTTGTCTAGGAGTATTAAAAATTCTACTGTAAATTCAATTGATTCTTTGATCAGTATTATTCGAGCTTTCCTGTGTTCCTCCATTTATATGATTTCTGGGAAAAATTAGTCTTATTTAGAATGGAAAATAATGACAGGTCGAGAAATTTTGCGAATTGTAGTAAAGTGGAAAAGACGTATAGCCGATATTAGCGGCCTATAAACGAAGAATTTTGGCATTAAAACGAATAGGAATAAATCGGGATTTCACTAAAAGGAAGTATAAAAGTAAAAGACATATAAACCAAAGACGTATAAATGGTGCTTTACTGTCATAATAAAACTAAGTGTTTTATGGAAACTTATAATGTGTATGCGTAAGATATTTTTAGAAATTACGTTTGATAAAACATTTAATTCAATAGTAATAATAATAATGATAATGATAATAAAAATTAAGTGTTTTATGGAAAATTTATGTGTATGTGTAAAATACTTTTACAAAATTCATCTGATAAAGCACTTAATTTAATAATAATAATAATAATAATAATAACGAGAATAATAAAACTCAGTTTTTTTATGGAAACTTTATGTTGTATCTATAAGATACTTTTAGAAAATGCATTTTATGAAACATTTAATTTTATAATAATAATAATAATAATAATAATAAATATTTAGCATAGGTGGACTCTGCTCAGTTCTCCCTCATAGGTATGTTCTCATAAATTTCTAGTGCGAGTCATATTATATTCATGTTAAGAAAAATAAAGTTGACCAAATGCTAGACACAGTGACAGAATGAAATCCCCGCCTAATAGGCTACCGACTAACAATTTCGATATATTTATCTTATTCTAATCCATTAATCTATTTTATCGGGGTCAATGTCGTAGTTTAGTTTTCATGCTACTATTTCCAATGCAAAAATCCCCAAAATACATATTTATACGGAATATCGCCCAATTTTGTTATGTTGATAAAATCTTAAATTTCGAATAATTTGCGAAACTTTCCTATTAGAATAATTGTAGTCAATGATGTTCAAACATGTATATTGTAAATGTTATTTTGAAGTTTTCTGACATATTTATGATCCTCAAAATGGACGTTTATGCTCAGTTTTGCCCTATTCTGTCATATTAAGTAAATCGTAAATTCCAAATAACTTACGAAATTTTTAAATTAAAAAAAACATAGGAATGTTCATGCCAGTATTCTAAATGATATTTTAAAAGTGTTCTGACATCTTTACGATGAAATAATCCCTCAAAATGGCCGTTTATGCGAAATTTCGCCTTATTCTGCCATGTTTAGTAAATCGCAAATTTCCAATGACTATACATTTGATAAAACATTTAATTTAATAATAAAAAAAAAAAAAAAAAAAAAAAAAATGCCCCAGATAAAACCTTTAATGTATTATATCTTAAATTTTTCTAGTGTTAAATATATATATATATATATGCATTATATGTGTAAAATAATTCTAGAAAATTCATTTAATAAAAATTTTAATTTGATATATACATTAAAAAAAAAAAAAAAACCTAAGCGTTTTAAAGAATTTTATAACGTGTATAGGTGTACAATACTTTTGGAAAATGCATTTGATAAAACATTTAATTTAATATTAAAAATATATATACAAGTGTTTTAAGGAAATTTATAACGTGTATTTGTATTATATATTTTGGAAAATACATTTGATAAAACATTTAATTTAATTTAAAAAAAAAATGCACCGGATAAATCTTTAATGTATTATATCTTAACTTTTTCTTGTGTTAATATATATATATATATATATATATATATATGCATTATATGTGTAAAATAATTCTATAAAATTCATTTAATAAAAATTTTAATTTGATATTGATGAAACATTTAATTTAATATTAAAAAAATATATACAAGTGTTTTAAGGAAAATTACAACGTATATTTGTATTACACTTTTGGAAAATACATTTGATGAAACATTTAATTTAATAATAATTAAAAAAAAAAATTAGTATGTTATGGCCACCACAAGACTTTCTTCTATATTTTCCTATACATATTCATTCAGTAACAATAAAAAAAAAAAATCGATAACTTTGTTTTAAATTATCTTTGTTTAAATTTTTTTTTTTTTAAACGAAATTTAACCAGTGCTGATTAGATTTGGGGATCAATTGCTCAACAGGTGGCGCTGTGATCGTATTTTTTCTAAATTTTTAACATGGCAGTATAGGCCGAAATTCCATATAAATATACATAATGAGAGTTATTCTTAGCCTGTGATTGTAAAATTAATATGAATTATTGAGAATAGTAGCAGTTAATTAGTAAAAAAATTTTGTGCATGTGGGGGCATCGCTTACCCCGCTGGGCGGAAGTACCACCCCCCGGGGGGGGGGGTAAATTTTCAAGTTGGGTATCTTTCGAAAGGTCTCGTCAATACCTTTAAAACGAATGGTTAAACTACAAATATGTGATAATTTAAAACAAAGTTATCGATTTTTTTTATTTTTAACGAAAAAAAAAAAAAATATATATATATATAGTATATATATATATATATATATATATATATTTTTTTTTTTTTTTTTTTTTCTTGTGTGTATGTTATATTGAGAAAAAAATTGACTTTTTTTGGATATTTAGTGTTATACAACTTCTTTTTATTTAGTGTTATACTACTTCTCTAATAGGGAAATCGTTTGAATTATCATGGAAGATAATTTTTTAAAAATAATAATAATTAAAAAAAAAAATATTTTTACTGAGTGAATTTGTATAGGAAAATATAGAAGAAAGTCATGTGGTGGCCACAACATACTAGTTATTTTTTCTTATTTCTTTAAGAAAAATATTATATGTGTAAGAATTCGTTATTATTATTATTATTATTATTATTATTATTTTCCTATATGTTTTAGGAAAATTAGATGTTATATGTGTAAATAGCTTTTAGAAGATACATTGGATAAATTTTTTAATTTGATATTTCTTAATTTGTTCTCTCTTCTTTCATTGGCCTTCATCCAATCCTCATATGAATAAGTCTTTATGAGAGGGTAAATATGTATATATATATATATATATGTCACATCTCTTGCCAAACCTCTCGTGTGTTTTCAGTCAAAAATGATACTTTCAACTACAGGAAAAAAAGAGTGAATGTACTCTATCTTCCAAACATTTAGTACAGCGTTTAAACAGATTTGGATAAGGAGATAATTTAGTAAATAAACAAAAGCTAAAATTAATAAGATGCTCAAATATTTTCTCCAGTTATGCTTATGTTTGTACAATGGACAGTAATGTATTCGAATTCCTTCATGCATCACCGTCAATCAATGTCAAACGGTAAGCACTCAATTTTCAGTAGAGAACAATGTTGTAATAGAAATTTTAAACCTGTATCAGTTTCATTTTCTTTTAAAGAATTTAATGCATTTCAGACAAGAAGCTCCCGCAGTATGTAATGCATACAAGCAGTGACGTATCCAGGATTTTATTTCGGGGAGGGAAGAATTCGATAATTGTTTCATATTGTACAGAATCATGCATGTTATTCTTCAACCACGTTTCTAGCAATCACGGGAGCCTCTGCGCAAGTGCTAACTCAACATGTCCAGTGTTAAAATAGGGGTGATAACCATTGTGGTTGAGAGAAAATAAGCGATAAGGGAACATCAGATGACTGGATGCTTATCAAATCTCAATTTTTTGGTCAATTTGGTATCCCTTCAAGCCTTTAGAATCGTCCTCAATGCTAGGCGCGGAAATATGATTGCACTATACTCTGAATATTTTGACCAGTGTCAATAAAAAATAATTTATTTAATAAAAATGTTTAATTGAAATTTGTCAAAATTATGAAAAAGAAAGAAATTTCTCTTAAATAAGATCATTTTTTCGACAGATTTACAAACTCATTTTCTCTTCTGTATGTATAGATTTTTTATCATTTCTTATTCAAATAAATTCAAATCAAACAGCTTTTGAATAAAATTCATTCAATTATATATATATATATACGTATAAGTATATATATACATATATTTTTGAGAAAGGAAATTTTAATCAGCAAATTTTTTTAATAATAACAATACTAATAAACAGCGATGTAAATGATATAATATTACTTGTATGGGTAAAAAAAATGTAGTCATGTTTTAATAAATTTCTGGACCATATTTCGGTAGATTTGATCAGTTTCTCTGAAGAATACATAATCTTCTTACTTTAAAATCAACATCGATTTTCGATTTTGGAAGCTAGTTGTTCTACACTTTGAAAAATGCTACAAGACTCTATACCAGCCTCACTGCAAAAATCTTTAAAAACTTCTTACCAGGCAGTTCTAGTGCAATGTTACACTGTTAAAAATAGTTTATTAAAAATGAGTTAAAGTGATTCAAAATAGCTCCGAAACAATATATACTTAAATTTGAGAAACCATGTACTCATTTTTGAGTTTATTGACATGTGAAATATGGAGATATTTGGATTCTTATTGGTCAACTCCATTTTTGAGCATGTCAATATATTCAAAAATGAGACCATGGTTTCTCAAATTTAAGTATATATTGTTTCGGAGCTATTTTGAGACAATTTTGGTCATTTTTAAGAAACCATTTTTAACAGTGTACCTATCCCAACAACTTAATAATTGCTTTTGTAGATTTGACCTGAAGAATAGTATTCACCACAGCAAAAAACTTGTATGACACAATTTAAAAAAGCACCTCGAGTTACTTTCAAACATTGCACAAATTCAAGTGACATCAAAACATGCAAAAATCACAAAATTTCATTTTCAGAAATCTGACCCAAAGCAACTCTACGAATAAAATTTATATGGGCCAACACTGAAACAACTGTTATTTTCATTAAAATTTTTGTTAATCTACAGTTATAAATGTTTATGGGCTGGATAGATCATTGGCAACTTTGGGCTCGTATACATAGTATTTTATGTTGGGAATTAGCCGTAACTAACTTACAAACTTAGTATAGTTATGAGTGGCCATAGTTGGGAATATTAAAAAAAAAAAAAAAAAAAAAAAAGAAAAGAAAAAGAATTAAAAAAAGTTTTCTTTTTAACTAAAAGTAAAAAATCTATTTTTTTAAACTTTCTGCAAAATTTCGGGAGCGGCTGCAGCCCCATCAACCTCTTTCTGGATACGCCATTGCATACAAGTATTTTAATGTTTTTCTGTAATAAAAAATCTTTTATTGCGACACATAGCATTTTAATAATGCCAAATGTTTCCAAAGCATTAAAATCTATATTAGTTTTGTTTTGTTGTAAGGTTTAGAAATAAATGCTAAAAGGCTTTCATTGATTTCAGAACATAATTTTAATGTATAAGAATTCTTCTTTGTGTCCTTGTATAAAAGAACTATAAGCCCTACACTTATGGAGATTTACAGAGTTTATGTGTGGTAGCCGGATAAAATGTTTACCCAGTTTCATTTCAATTGAATGCAGCATTATTTTTCGTTATCGTGTTCACTCACTCATACGCATACACATATACAGGGTGATCGGTTTAAAAGAGTACCCGATGGTTTTTCTTATTTACCTTAAATCTGACGGATGTGGCAACTATTCTAACACCGAAGTATAATTGTTTGAACCTTGCTTAAGTGTTGGAGACAATTTCCAACACTGTTGGACTGTTAACCCTTTGTTTTTGAGGTAAAGCAGAAATGGAGGCGTACAGTGTCACTAAATCCTGTGATAATTTTATTTTTGAAAAACACAATTTAATTCAAATTTTTTACATTATCACTCCTTACAGAAAATGTTGAAAATATTCGTCACCGTTTTGAATGCAAACATGAATGCGTCGAACCAAGTTTTTTGACATACTTCGCAGCGTTGTCGGTGATATTGACGAGATTTCTTCAGTTAAGATCTGTTTTAATTCATCGATGTTTGCAGGACTTCTCTGGGAAACCCCATGAAATGATAATGTAAAAATGATAATGCTAATGTAAATGTAATGTAGGAATGATAATGTAAAAAAAAAAAAAAATTAATTTTTGTTTTTCATAAATAGACAACATTGTGCGACTCCATTTCTGTTTACCTCACAAACAAAGTTGTAACAGTCCAACAGTGTTGGAAAGTGTCTCCCTCACTTAAACAAGGTTCAAACAATTATACTTCAGTGTTAGAATAGTTGCCACATCCGCCAGATTTAAGAGCAATAATAATAATAATAATAAAAAAAAACGGGTACTTTTTTGAACTGTTCACCTGTAAAAAAACTTCACACTGAAAGGGAAAAAAAAAAAAAAAATTAGGATACTTCAAGTCATATGAAAGGCTGTAATCTGAACGTCGTTTTTCTTTTTGCATGATTACTGTACTTTCCTTAAGTATAATAAATATTCGAAAAGTATTAATTTCAAATTTTACATCGGTATGTTTGTGGTATGTAACAGAAGAAAATTAAGAACGTACAATACCTAATTTCTCCGACAGTCAAGACCGATATTATTCTATGAGAAAATTTGTTTCCGCAATGACTTATTTCCTAATATATATATATTTAATTCCGTTTTCAAATACAGAAAATTCACAACCGTAACAGTTGTAAATTTTAACGTTTGATAACCCTAAATTCCTTCTAAAACTTCCATAATATTATTGTTGTCTTACACAGAAAAATTGTTTTATTGAAATAATAAACATTTTGTAAAATCAGTGAAATAGTTTTGTTGATGTATCTTCAATAATAATTTTCTTGCTAGAAAAAAAATTATTTTGTTGTTTTAACCAATATTTGTTTAAATAAAAAAAATTGTTTTGTATATTTAAACAAGCAATTTTGGTGATACAGAGCATCGCACGCTTATTGGCCGTTTGTAAGAATATCTTTGACGTTAGTTATCGAACTATTCAGTGCAATAATTCTTTTTTTTTTTTTTTTTTTTTAATTCTATTCTTTTGGTTCTTCGAAACAAGTTGATTTAGTTGATTGAATAAAATTATTGTTAAAAATATCAAAATAAATTTTTTAATCAGTCAACAAAATAAATTTGATTTTTTTCACAAAAAAAAAAAAAAAAAAAAAAAAAAAATTTTTTTCATAGTTGCATATAAAATACGTTTGGTTCTCAAAAATTGATCTCCCGCTGAGACCCACCCGCTCCACGTCGCCGCCAGTGGAGGCTATGTAGCAGCATCAGGATTCTGTTTCATGACACGATACCTATATCAATATTATTCTGAAGGTGATGCACGCAGTTCCTAAGCAACGTCTCGACTTGAAGTTCGCTTTGGACCATTGCCACCGACAGAACAGAAAAAATAAAAAAGGATTTTTCCTGGCATCTCGACAGGCGACGGTTATGACATTGGACTCATTGCAGTTAAACGATTCCGTCAACTTTCTCTTGTTCGGCTGCCGTATTTCCGACTTCTTACTGACAATTTGTTGTGACACGCGATAGCAGACAGAGATGTGCCTACGCTTAAAAAATATTTATTTTATTTTATTTTTTAATAAAACTGTAGTATTTACGAAAATTGAATATCACCCTGTATATAGACAGTAAAATGTAGTGAAAACTGAATGAGGTTGTGATCAAGTGGGTTTGACATCGCAGTAGAGCCATGTGCTGGATAATAGGAGACGCCGCGATGGTATGGGATTCACCTCTAGGGGTGATCTGGAGACAAGCCATCACAGTTTGGCTCCTCCGTGGAGGGGGAGAGAAAATTGATCTCGAATGATGGAGAATAAGGAATATGCAAGGTAATGGTGGTATTAAGGCAGTGATACCAGACTGAGAATTTTGTCCCCATTTTGGGGATTTTTGAGGCTTCTGGGGACAATTTTGGGGACCAAATGTTTGTGGGGACTTTTCTGGGGAATTCTAAAATTTTTGGGGACAAATCTGGGCAATTCGTCAACTTTCTGTCAATGTTGGCAACGTAATGATTTATCCCTATGACCAGGGATTTTCAATAGTTTTATTGTTATTTGGGGATTTTTTTTAAAAAGTGCCTTCATCTGGGAAAAATCTGAGCTTAAATCTATTTAAATCTGCTTGATATATACATATATATATATATTTTGAAAATTTTTTTATTTTCCCTGTTTAGTAGAAATCAAGTTGGGGATTTTTCCGGAAAAAAAAAAAAAACCTGATTTGGGGAAATTTGAAGACCTGTTTGGAGAAATAATTTTCGACCATCTGGCATCACTGGGTAATGGTGGTATTAAGGTTACAGAGAATGGCCTGCTCAAAGGACTTGGCCCGGATGGGATGTGCTCCGTAGGAGTGTTTCTCAGGCATCCTAGCTCTCTTTAACGCGAGTTTGGACAAAACTACGGCTATGAACATTATATGAGTTCGAAAATGGCACCTCTCCTTTATTGTAGTTTTTAGAGCAGAACCTTTCGGCCACTGGTAGGGCTAAGGACCTTTGTAAGGAAATACCATAAAATGCACTAGAAACAGCAACCATTTTCTCAGCCCGATAATGAAACACTACACTTCATCAAGTTTAAAAGATAAGCATAAGGGCAACATGAAAACAGCGACCTGTAGTACTCGTAACTGCATTCTTCATTTGATGAATGATCGTGCTTAATTACTTTGTTCCGAAACAATGGTTAGGATATTTTACAATTTATTGTATTTATTTATAAAGGTCTTGTTTTTCAGATATACAATATTTACGAGTTATTTTGCGATGACAAATATATTTACACTCGACTTCTTGAGAATTTTAGTGCTTCTTTTTCAAATAATAGAAAAAATAGCATCGCGGTAGAATTTTACTTTTGGATAGGCTTATGCACAAGATGTTGTTTCAGTTAGAAGTTTTATATTTTTTGAACATTTCTTGTGAATCATCCTTTGTAGAGATTAAAGATTATTTATTACATAACAGTCCATAAGATATGTACGAATGTACCCAGTCCACACTGCATTTAAAACAGTTTTTTCCCCCACACATTACAACAACCGGAATTCAATAAATGGTCACGTAAACAATAACTTATAATATTATTTTACTTTATGCATTTTATTCTAAAAATAGTCAAATCCTGTTCTACGGCTCTAAAAACGTGTAAATCCATCAAAAACCCGAGGTCGAAAATTTTTACGAATCCAATACTTTCTCTATATTACATATAGAAGAAAGTAAAAACCCAATCATGAAAAGTGTAATCAAAAGAGGAATTAGTTATGTTATTATTACTTTCTTCTATATGTAATATAGAGAAAGTATTGGATTCGTAAAAATTTTCGACCTCGGGTTTTTGATGAATTTACACGTTTTGAGAGCTGTAGAACACGATTTGACCATTTTTAGAAAATGTCTGTCTGTCTGTCTGTCTGTCTGCGTGTGTGTGTGTGACAAAATTTTGTGGCAACTGTATCTCAAGAACTACTGCACAGAATTTCATACAAATTGGTATGTAGTTGCACCTTGACATAAATTAGTGCCTATCAACTTTTGGTAAAAATTGTCTTACAGGTTGCGTTGCCATCCCGCTTTTTCTAAATTTTTAACATGGTGATATAGGACAAAATTTTGTATAAATGTGCATAAAGAGAATTATTTTTTAGTAATCATTATGAAATTTATAAGAATTATTTATAATAGAGATAGTCAACTGGGAAAATTTTTTTGTATGCGTAGGAACCTCGCCACCCCCCCTGGGGGGGGGGAGTCCCCCTCGAGGGGAGTAAATTTTCAAGATGGGTATCTTTCGAAAGGTCTCGTCAATACCTTTAAAACGAATGGTTGAACTATAAATCTGTGATAATTTAAAACAAAGTTATCGATTTTTTTTACTTTTAACAAAAAAAAAAAAAAAAAAAAAAAAAAAAAAAAAACAGAAAAAATCGTTTTTTTTTTTTTTTTTTTTTTTTTTTTTTAACGAAATTTAACCAGACTTGGTATTTAGTTGACCCCTGACATAAACTGAGGCTGATTAGATTTGGGGATCAATCGCTCAACAGGTGGTGCTGTGATCGTTTTTTTTTTTTTTCTAAACTTTTAACATGGCAGTGGGGGGGGGGGGTGTAAATTTTCAAGATCGGTATCTTTCGAAATGTCTCGTCAATACCTTTAAAACGAATGGTTGAACTATAAATATGTGGTAATTTAAAACAAAGTTATCGATTTTTTTTTTTTACTTTTAACAAAAAAAAAAAAAAAAAAAAAACTTCGAAAAAAATTGTATTTTTTTTTTTTTTTTTTTTTTTTTTTTTTAATATTCTTACTGCGTGAATTTGTATAGGAAAATATAGAAGAAAGTCTTGTGGTGGCCACAACATACTAGTTATTATTATAATTATCATTAAAAATCTGCGCCAAAATAAATAAATAAAAAGTTATCGCCAACATGGAGAGATAAATTTATTAAAGTCGTCATGGGGGTCCTATACTAAAACTGTTCTGCTACGAAAGTGTGAAAACTGGACTGCAAACCATGAATTTTATTTTTAAATCATTCTTTGAATGATTTTGGTTTCACAGTTGCACAGTGTTAATTTAGTTCTAATAATAATTTGGATACGTGTAAAGTAAAATTTTAATTTGGCGATGAAATTGGTATAATATTTATGAGTTTCAAATTTTAAAGGTAAATAAGAAAAGGAATAAAAGCGCGGAAAGTTCGCCCGAGTTTGCTAGTACTATATAGGTTACATACAGTTATATTGGTGGAAAAGTCACGAAAGATATTTTCTCGAGGACACGCTGTATACTTTATAGGAAAAATAATAAAATTATACTTTTAAAAAATTAAAGAACACGCTTTTATTGAAATGTGAACTAGAAAGCACAAAATATCCATCTTTATAGTATTAAAATGCAGGCTAAGAAAAAAATTTGTGAGTGACACACCATATTACACGGTGATTATAGAATAATTTAGAATTAAACAAAAACCATTTATAAAAAATCTCCCCTGACTGGGTTTGAACGTTAGACCTTTAGGTTTGTAGCCCGGAGCTTTACCTCACACCCACAGCGTTCACGTAGGAAAAGTCTTTTTTTAGCACGCTTTTATTAGCTTCACCTGTATGTATGTTTGTATGTATCAATGTATGTTTATAACCGCTATGGGAACAAACAAAAAATCTATATTGTAAAAAAAAGACTTTCCCTACGTGAAAGCTGTGGCTGTGAAATAAAGCTCCGCGCTAGGAACCTAATGGTCTAGCGTTCGATCCCAGTCAGGGGAGATTTTTTAAAAATGGTTTTTGTTTAATTCTAAATTATTTTAATTCAAGATTTAAATGTATGTAAATATTATGGTGTGTCACTCACACGATTTTCTCTTACCCTACATTTTAAGACTAAGATAGATATTTTGTGCTTTTTAGTTCACATTTCTATAAAAAGCGTGTTCTTTAGTTTTTTAAAACTATAATATTATTATAATATAGATTTTTTGTTTCCTTCCAGAGCGGTTACAAACATACATACAAGCATACATACAGGTGAAGCTAATAAAAGCGTGTTAAAAATTAGCTTCAATTCCGGTTTCAGAACACCAAAAAACATAAAAATCAGCCAAAATTATCACATTAAAATTTTAAATGTAGACTTGTGTAATTGATGCAACAGTTGTCTAGATCTAAGCTAGAAAGAAGGGGCCGGCACATAGAAAGTCTTTTTTGCATCTTTCTTAAAACAATTACTCTTATACAGTAAAAACTCCATCGTCTAGTATTTACGAGACCAAAACACCACGATGGAAATACGGCAGCTGTAGATGAAATTTTGCAGAAGTAAGTTAATTCCCAACAGTATAATGTCATAACTGTCTCGTCGAGTCTTCACTAAATATCGTTGTTTTTTTTACCTATTTGCCGATGGCAACGGGCCAAAGGGGGCACACGGCGCGAGACGGTACTTGTGAACGGATAGCTTCTACTTGAAAGGTAGGAGGCAAAACTGTTTATTTATTTATTTAGTAAAAAGTATTCGATTTATCAAAATTTCCAATTTCATTTATTTATTAGTACGACAGGACTACTTCTTTCAATCTGGAATTTTGCTTCGTTACTAATTTATACTGTTCCACTTAGAAAATGCCTGCTAATATCCAATTTTACCACTTAATTTCTTACTGTATCTTAAAATATTTTGTGAAATCTGTAAACATTTTATACTTTTTCTTCACTTCCCATCGGCGAGGATCGAACTCACAACCTTCGGGTTCGTAGTCGTGTACTCCGACCACAGAGTAAACGGGTCCTGGCTGAATATATCCTGATTATTTAGACTAGAGTGTTTTCAGATTTATTACTATTGGGTTGGCAACTATGTTACCGCCGTTTTATAAATTTTAACTTTACACCGGAATCTATGTTTTGTTTTTTGTTCGATTTAAAGACCTAAACTCCATGCTGTAGATTAGGTCTTAAAATGGAACAAAAAACAAAACATAGATTCCGGTGTCAAGTTAAAATTTTAAAATCGGCGGGAACATAGTTGCCAACCCAATATTACTTTCACTTCCCATTGGGGAGGATCGAACTCACAACCTTCGGGTCCGTAGTTGTGTACTCCGACCACAGAGCCAACAGGTCTCGGCGGATTATTTAGACTAATGTTTTCAGTCTTTTTTTTTTTTTTTTTTCTTTAAAGGGTGTTGGGGTTTTAAAATACAAATATAAGTAGTCCTGTCGTACTAAATTAAATTCTATCATGGACAGAATTTCATCCAAAATTTTAATGCTCGCAAATTGGGCATACATCGAGATACTCACCACTGCAGTACATACATATATATATATATATATATTTAAGACTAACATATTTTTATTAGTAGTCATTTTTTATTAGTAGTATGTTGCGTACATTGTATGTATTAATTCATAAACATTGTTTTTTCATGTTTTGATTATAACCTGCATTCGTCGTTTTCCCGCTTTCATCGTTTTTTTTATTCACGCACCCCGTGAAAAACGATGGATCGAGGTTCTACTGTATCTATATACACGGTGATTAGAATTAAACTTCCTCTATAAATAGCATCTTACAGCACAAACGGTTGAACGGAATGCAACCAAATTTTTTATATAGACTATACACGAGATGCGCTAACAGAATTTCGATAAAAAAAAAAAAAAAGTTCCAAACTGTCCACCAGAGGGTGCCTTTTCCGGAAATACATTTAATTTTACACAATAAACGACGGAACGGAATACAGAAACAATATTAACAATCCAGAGCAAGAATGATGAGTAATAACATGTAAAACCGGGAAAAGCTGTCAGTTCTAGGGGGAAAATGTCGAGATTTGCATGCTTGCGAAAACAAGAAGCTTTATGTAAAACAGGTATTACTTAATGTGGTTCGATGACAAGGTGATCAGAAACTAGTCAATAAATGTTAAATTGTTTCTGTATTCCGATTTGGTCGTTTATTGTGTTAAGACTAATGTTTTTCCGGAAAAGGCGCCCTCTAGTGGGCATTTTTGAACTATTTTTTTTTTTTTTTTTTAATAGAAATTTTTTAATCATGAATTCATCAACCGTGAATATTCAATTTAAGTAAATGGTGCCCGGGTTCGATTCCCGGCTCTGGTATTTTTCACATAGTTGGTATATAAAAAATATCACCATTTGCACTTCAATTTACTTAAAATATTTTTTTTTTTCGAAATTCCGTGAGCGCATATCGTGTATAGTCTACTTCCCAAATTTCGTTGCATTCCGTTCACTCCTTTGCGCTGTAGGAGGCTGTTTATAGAGGAAGTTTAATTATAACAATCCTGTATAATATGCATATTTTTAGATTATAAATTAAAAATAATTCTTATTGTGTAAATTTAAACGAAATTTTGTGTTATTCTGTCGCATTAAAAATTATAAAAAAGTGGGATGTCAACGCCTCCTGCTGAGTGGCTGATTTCCAAATGTAATAAGCACCAGTTTAGTTGAAAGTCAAACTAAATTCTAAGCTTCATTACTAAATTTTGTTCATTAGCTCCTGAGATACAGCGTTCGCAAAATTTAGGATACAATGGTAATTCTTATTTGTGGCGTTAGGGTGCGTGTACTTTGTATCAATCTTTGTTTACACTATTTAATTTTACATTTTGTTCATTTTCTTTCTTGATTTGTGCTCACTAAATGGTTTGGGCGTTGAACAAAGAGAAAGCTTATGCTCTCTTTGTGACAGAAAACCATTTATATGCTTTGTATTCCTACCGTACCCTTAAAAACGTTAGGATATAAATATGCTGTTATATATTTCCAATTAACTTGTTTTATTTCAATTTTGGTTAGATTCGTGGTGACTTTGAGATTGATTATAGTAATTACTAATAATAGTCTTAAAATTAAATATTTGACGCGTTTTACACTGAGAAAAAATTCTGCAACGGACATCTAGAATCTAAACTGTGGCTCTAGAAAAAATAGTTCCATGTCATCCTTATGAATTCTAGTCCCCTTTGAAAGCGAGTTCTAGAAACCCCTATTAGAATTCTAGAACTTTTGCCTATATTTTCGAGGGCAAAGTTATTTAAAAATCTCTACAAATAAATGAGACTACAAGAAGCGGGTTTCAGCAACTATAATCTTGGTTTATTATACAATTCTAGAAAAACAAGCGAGAATTTCTCGCAATACAGAAGATTCAGAATATTGAGAATAGTGTTTGACCATCTAGAAATGTGTAGACTAGAAATTCTCGATCATTTCGTCTGTTCAGTTTATTGACGTGGCTTATGCGCATAGTTCAGAAATCTATATTTCTAGTTAAGGGATTTAGAAAAGGACCACTTATTCATTCTAGATGAAGACAGTATATATTTTTTCCTCAGTATAATATTTATTTCATATCTATATATATTTTTCTCTCTTTATATATACAGTCGGTAACAAAAGTATCCGAACACTAGAAAAAATTTCTATATAAAAAAAAGTAGAGTTAATACTGTTTTGTTAAATAAATCCTCGTCGAATCATGTTCTTAGCCAGTCTAAGAACATGATTCGATAAGGATTTATTTAACAAAACTGTATTAAGTGTACTTTTATTACATAGGAATTCTTGCTCTTGTTCGGATAATTTTGCTGCTTATACTTTGACTGTATATGTCATTTTTCTCAAGGATAATTTTAAAATCCTAGAAATTTTTAGAAATCGTATTCACCACTTTTCTAAAGATTCTTCGGCAACCTAACACCTACTGGCTGAATTTTCAAAATATTTTAATGAAAATTTTATAAAATATTTTTTAAATAATGCTCTTATATACATTCGGCAACAAAAGTGCCCGAACACTAGCAAAAATTCCTATGTAAAAAAAGTAAACTTCATACGATTTTGTTAAATAAATCCATATCGAATCCTGTTCTTAGTCTAAGAACATGATTCAACAAGGATTTATTTAACAAAACAGTATTAACTCTACTTTTTTATATAGGAATTTTTGCTTGTGTTCGGATACTTTTGTTACCGATTGTATATACATATATATTTGTGTGTGTTTGTGTTTTAATGCTATAACGTCCACCCTTCCCTTTAAAGTAAGTTTTTACAGTACGATTTAATCGTTACGGTTTGTTAATAAGAACATGAGCGACACGATACAGCGGCGCTTCTGGAGATTGACTTGTTGGGAATTGTGCTTTTACTTTTGTTTTTTCTCAATTCCGAGAATAAATTCCAAGTCACCGCCAGTAAACAGCGGGAAGATAAATGGCACGTCGAACAGTTCCCACTTTCGATGGGATTCCTGTATATACCACTAACACAATGAGTTTTGGGGCTGGCGGAATTAAGAGGGTTTGTTCTTGTCTGCTGGAAAATACTAGATTTAATTACATTTGGCATTTCTTCCTTCCTTTAAACAAAACTCTTATTTAAACGAATTCAAATTAAATCGAGTTATGTATTTTGATATCTTATGAGGTGACCAAAAATGAATATTTGAAGGATTATTATTTTTTAACACTTTCCAACAAGGTTGAAAAGTGTTAATGACTTCGGTTTGTCTGTCTGTCCACGCTCTGACTCTCATAAATATTCATGGAATTTATTAAAACTGATATATATCATTTAAGTTCACTGTAGGATGTTCCCTATTGAAAATGGAGCTAATACTTCTACTGGCTTGTGTACAGGGACACCCGAAAGTATTCCAATGCATTGTGTTCTATGAGAAGTATTTCTATAAACCATGGGTTCTCAACGGGGGCGTTGGAGGTTGCTGAGGGGGCGGTGAACGTGCTTTGGGCGGTAGGGGGTGATAATAGCACGTTTTAGTATTCAAACTAAATATTTAAAATTTCGCGTGCGTTATATTTTTCGCTTCTTAAGGGGGCGGCAGCTCTAAAACGGTTGAGAACAACTGCTGTAAACCATATTTTAATGCTTTTACGGTCCACAAATCTTAATGAACTTGAAATATGTTATTTAAGTTTACTATCGGATGTTTCCCATTGAAAATGGAGTAAGTACCATCACTAGTTGTGTACAGGGACACCCGAAAGTATTCCAAAGCATTACGTTCTTTGAGAGGTATTGCTATAAATAAAATTTCAATGACTTTACTTTGGACGAAATTGAAAAATGATATACATATGCACTAAAGTATGCTTTCTACAGAATATAATATGATTAGCATTAGATTTACAGGGTCACACAAAAACATTCAGTTACATTAAAGGCTGTTATTGAAAATTTGCTAGATTTGCATTTTTGTTAATATTAAACGTTTTTAACACTTTATGACAATTTTTAACTGTGAATATGATTTCAATTTGTGTATCTGTTTGTCCAACTGTACATCGTTCTATCTGTCCGTCTATCCGGCGCCGTGCTCGAAGCTCACGTGCTTCAAGCTCACAGTAGGGAAATCGTGTTTGAAGCTCACATAGATTAGTATCTCGTGTCCCAAGCTCACAAATATATTTACCCCTTTCCCCCGACTTATTAACTTGACAGGTGGGATTAGATTAGACCGTGGCCGTAGCGCACGTAACTCGTATCTCAAATAGAGTAGGCGCACGTGACGTCACTGCGATAAACATTGACAGATGATTCCGCACGTGCTTTAGAATGTAGTCAAAAGTGGGATAAAACACCATTGCTTAGCGTTACAAGCTTAGCTACATACTTCCATTTCTCCAATATTTTTAAAACGTTTTACATTTCTGCTAAGATTAAATCATTGTTATTGCTTGTTTTATAAATAGATAAATATATATGGAGGCTTTTAATTGAAAAATCTGTATTAAAATACTTTTAATACACAGGAAGGAGATTTTTCAGATTTTCAGCTGATTTAAGCTTTTTTGTACATTTAGCTTTTCAGTTTTTTTTTTTTTTTTTTTTTTCAGCATTTTTTATATTTCTGGTGTGTATTTGTTCTTCCTTTATACATTGAAGATTAAAATAAATATTTATTACTCTAATATAATGGATTTTGTCATTGAAATTCTAGTTGTCTTGTCTTGCCTTTGCGTACAGTCTCAGTTTTTACTTTCTTCTATATGTAATATAGAGAAAGTATTGGATTCGCGAAAATTTTCGACCTCCGTTTTTTGACGGATCTACACGTTTTGGGATGTCCTGAACACGAATTGATAGTTTTTAAAAAATGTCTGTCTGTGTGTCTGTCTGTCTGTGTGTCTGTGGTTTAGTGTTTTCACCGTATCTCACGAACCAATGAATGAAATTCAACCAAACTTGGTATATAGTTGGACCCTGGCGGGGCATTGTGCTGATTAGATTTGGGGATCAATAGCCCATCAGGTGGCGCTGTGATCGCATTTTATGTAAATTTTTAACATGGCAGTATAGGACAAATTTTCGTATTTTTCACCGTATCTCACGAACCAATGAATGAAATTCAACCAAACGGTATATAGTTGGAACCTGACGGGGCATGGTGCTGATTAGATTTGGGGATCAATCGTCCAGCAGGTGGCGCTGTGATCGCAAAATCTCGTATGTTTCACCGTATCTCACGAACCGATGAATGAAATTGAACCAAACTTGGTGTATAGTTGGACCCTGACATGGAAAGGGTCTGATTAGATTTTGGGATCAATCGCCCAGCAGATGGCGCTGTGATCGCATTTTATGTAAACTTTTAACATGGCAGAATAGGACAAAATTTCGTATAAATGTACATAATGAGCGTTATTTTAAACTTGTGATTGTAACATTAATATGAATTATTGATAATAGTAGTAGTTAACTACGAAAAACATTTTGTGCATGTGGGGGCACCGGTTCCCCCCCTGGGGGGAAGTACCCCCGGGGGGGGTACCTTTAAAACGAATGTTTGAACTATAAATCTGTGACAATTTGAAACAAAGTTATCGATTTTTTTACTTTTAACAAAAAAAAAACTTAGAAAAAAAAATCGTAATTTTTTTTTTTTTTTTTTTTTAACGAAACTTAACCAAACTTGGTATTTAGTTGGCCCCCGACATAATTTGGTGCTGATTACATTTAGGGATCAATAGCTCAACAGGTGGCGCTGTGATCGCATATTTTCTAAATTTTTAACATGGCAATATAGGACAAAATTTCGTATAAATGTACATAATGAGCGTTATTTTAAACTTGTGATTGTAAAATTAATATGAATTATTGATAATAGTAGTAGTTAACTACGAAAAAAATTTTGTGCATGTGGGGGCAACGGTTCGCCCCCCCCTGGGGGGTAAATTTTCAAGATGGGTATCTTTCGAAAGATCTCGTCAATACCTTTAAAACGAATGTTTGAACTATAAATCTGTGATAATTTAAAACAAAGTTATCGATTTTTTTTTTACTTTTAACAAAAAAAAAAAAAAAAAACTTAGAAAAAAAATCGTTTTTTTTTCTTTTTTTATATTGTTACTGGTTGAATATGTATATAGGAAAATATAGAAGAAAGTCTTGTGATGGCCACAACATACTAGTTTTTTATATTTCTGCAAATCTCATCCCTGAACATAAAAATATTTTTTTCTATGGGAGATTATAGAGAAAAAAAAATTAAAGAGTTATTTAATATAAAAATATAATTAAAAGTGATTGCCTTTATTAAAAATCAAAATGTTTAATAATAAAATTAATTTGCTCAATAGAACTATATGAGCTTTTAATTAAAAAATCTATTTATAAATATTTTCATTAAAGATTTAAAAAAAAAAATCTAGAAACCTAATTTAACTAATATATATATATATATTTAATAACTAAATTAAATTAATTGAGATTGTTTAGTATTATTGTTTCGGCTTTTAATAGAAAAATCTTTACTAAAAATTTTTTTATATTATTAAATATTTATTTTCTATGAACGATAATAATAATAATAATAAAAGCTAGTTAAAAAATCATCCAATAAAATATTCTAATTAAAAAATAACAATTTATTTTACAATTAACTTATATTACTTAATACTATTTTTTGGACTTTTAATTAAAAGGCCTATTTCAGTAGCCGAGCGGTTCTGCTCTCCAAGCTGATAGATTAGTGCTAGTGTTGATGTCTGAGAATAGGACCGATTGTCTACCCTAGGGTCCTAGGCCCGAGGGGGAGTGCCTTCCATGGCGGACTTTCTAAGGGGTCCTAGCCCATATTTACGCAAGTTTATGAGAAAACCACGTAAAACCCCGAACGACTAAGCCGACGAGCACGGACCTGGGATCGAACCTGGCATCTCAGGTCTACCAGCTTTGAGCACAGAACCGCTCGGCCGCTCGTGGGCCTTGATAAATTGGAATTGCCGGGTTCCCGCTTGTCAACCTAGAAATTCGGAATTTTTCATGGTTTTCTCTGAAAATCGCGTATATACAGGATAGGGATTCTTAGAAAGAACTCTCATGAAAGGCATTTCAGCCAGGCTTAGGACCTGCATGTTGTCAGTGTGTTTTAATGCTTAAACCACAACCACCAAAATATTTTTAATTCAAAAAGACTTTTTTTTTTTTTAAACATATAAATGATTACTAGCAGGCTACGCCCGCTTCGCTGGCCACTATATTTAAATGAATCTCCAAAAGAATTGGATCATTATTTATTTTTCACATTACATTATAAATAAAAACTAAAATAATTACATTGGAATCGCTCTAGACCTCGCATCGGGTACTCGCTGACTACGACAGCTCTTTCTCTGGCCGCACTGTATCGGGAGCAGGTTCCCACTGCCTGCAGAAATCTCTTTTTTATGTATTTCAATATGGGTATTTATTGACGATAGGTGGATCTGCTATTATTTAAGAACTACGATTTTAAAGATAACTGTATCTCAGCGTCTATTACATATTTTAGTTTTTGAACCAAGTATTTTATTGCTCATGCTATTTACACTGTATTACAATTTGATTCCGACCAATATAATGAAATAAAATAAAAAGTAGATTTTCTTTTAGAAGGAATTAAATACATAAAAACAAATAAATTACAATCAGTTTAATCCTTTCTACTATATACTACCATTATTTCCTGACAAATACTATAAATTAGAAAAAAAAAAAAAAAAAAAAAAAAAAACTTTTAAAGAAATTAAATTAACAAATGAAAAATAATTGTTGTTATACTACAAAAATTATACATAAACATAACTGTTATAAAAACGTTTTTAAATTTTAAATTTAATATATCAACGAGATATATAAAGTAGAGTGATAAATGGTAACCCTTCAGAAGGTCTAAGATGAGTCATGTGACATGCTCTCCTTGCACCTGCGTATTCGATGGTTCCCTAGGTAACAGCTTATTTTCAGTAAATTTCTATGGCAACGGTTTGGAGATTGTTCTTCGCATAAATCATAAACGCCAATGTTTCTGTTTACTAACGTAGTTTAATATTCTTTTGTTCTAAATAATTTTGATTTTGATTTTACTTCTCTTTTATTTTGTGTAGTTGAACTTTAACCGACAAAATGCTTAAAAATAGTTGAAAAATTATTATTTGTTGTTAAATTCAGCTCTTTAAAAGTTTCAATTTTCTTTTATAAATACTTTTAAACTTTGTTGGGAAACGATGAAAAAAAAGATATTTTATTATTTATTAAAATGTGAAATATGTGTAAAATTATTTTAAAAACAATTTATTTCGGTCATAGGACTGTCAAGTTACCTAATAATAATGATAATTTGTCGAACTGATATTTTAAATGCCAAAATAGCGATAAAGGGCCAAACACAGCAACCTATTCGAGCATGTCACGCTTGAACCACGGAGAGTTAATCCTTCATCCATTGAATCAGCACTCTAATTTATATATCTCGTTGTAATATATTTAATTTTTTCTACTGCATTACCATTTTATTTTCAATAAATATAATAAATTAAAAAGAGAAAAAAGATTCGCCCTCAAATAAATGTATTAAATAAAAAATAAATTGCATAATATAGCCGTTGCTAAGATACGCAGACGATTACAATCGAAGAATAAATTCATGAAAAATGAAACATAAAAGCCAATGTTTAAAATCGAAAAAACATTAATTTAAAAATTTCAAATTCGAAATTCGAAAAAACCTCGATGAGGTGCACATCTGCAGGGTCCCAGGTACCTATATGCCAAATTTGGAAGCTCTGCGATCAGTAGTGTGTAGTATTGTTCATGTTTAGATAAATGTATTTATTTTCCTGTTGAAAGAAAAAAAAAAAAAAAAAAAAAACACGCATTTTTTTTTTTTTTTTGGCAACAATTAAATTATGGATTAAAATTTAAATGGCTAATTTTTGCTATTATTAGCTTATTATTTTCATATTTTTATTAATTAAAAGAAAACTAAACAGAAATTCGAAATTCTGACTTCGATGTGCACAATGATCCTTCGGGGGCACCTTTGTGTTAAATCTCGTGACTGTCCGAGCTACCGTTTTCGAGAACAGTGAAATATACAAATATTGCTCACTTAATAGTATAAGATATACAAAAAATAATATTAATTAAAAAATCGTTTAAGATTACATTCTAATTAAACATAATTTAATTATTAATAATATAAATTTAAAATAATTAAATTAAAATGCTAAACATAAAAATATTTTTTTCTATAATTGATCATAGAAAGTAAGTAAGTAACTAAAATTATTTTACTTAAAAAACTTTAAAAGAAAGAGTAAATTAATTATCTAATAGCTAAATGAATTATCAAAAATATAAATTTTAATAATTATATTAGCTATGATTCCTTAGTACAATTTTTTCTACTTTCAAAAGAAAAATTATCTAAAAACACTTTTAATATTAAAAGATTTTATTTTCTGTGAATAATTATGAAAAAAAAAAAAAAAAAAAAAAAAAAAAAAAAGATAGTTAAGGATCTAATTAAAATCATTTTATTTAAAATATTCTAATAGAAAGACTAAATTCATTAATTAATTATCTAAAAACTAAACGTATTATAAATAATAATAGTAATCAAATTAGCTTAGATTGCTTGATACAATTTTTTCTGCTTTCAATAGAAAAATTTATTTTAAAATATTTTTAATATTAAAATATTATAATTAAGTTAGTTGTAATCGCTGAATAAAATTATTTGAACTTTTAATTAATAAGCCGAGAAGTTCTGTTCTCCAAACTGGTAGACAGGAAGTGCCGGGTTCAATTCGAGGTCATGGTTGTCGACCCTCATGTTCTCAGTCGGCTTTAACACCTAAACTACCATCACGAAATTATTATTAATATAAAAAGTTATTTTTATCAATGATTATATATAAAAAAAAAAATAATTATTAATATATCATAACTAAAAACTAATTTAATTATCAAAAATATTTTTTTAATAATTAATTTAGATTACTCAATATCATTTTTTGGGCTTTTAATAGAAAAACTATTTCAATATACTTTGTAATATAAAAAGATATATTTTGTCATGATTACAGAACAAAGAAATAATTAAAATTATATTCTTTAAATAATCTAAAATAAAATTTTACATTAAAATATACACACTTTTACTAATTGGTGTGCCACTCACACTATTTTAGACTAAAATTTGATAACAATGTATGTTTTCATTAACATTGACTGCCAAATTTATACTCCAATCATAACTTTTGAATTATAACTTACTAATATTTTACCAGAAATCGATTTATCAATATGTTGATAATTTAGGTGGGGGTGTTATTATTATTGTTATTGTTTTATTTATTTATTTATTTTTTGCAAACTGTACCTTCGTATTGTAAGTTCCGATTTGTAGTTAAAAAATACTTACAACAATTAACTTTGATAACAAAGACATTTCACAAATTATGTGTAGTCTTATATATAATCTGTGAATTTTATATAAAACATATATAGTACTTAAGATTGACTTATTAAATAAAACTGCGTTAAATAAATATACGAACAATCATTTCAGGCCATTATTCCTGATATATATTTTTTATCCACCCCCGAAAGTATTTATGTAAATAAGCAGAAAATTATTTTATTTAATAATTTAATTCCTAGTTCCTGCCTTAGTTCAGAAAATAACCCATCAACTGAATTGCGCTTCAAAAACCATCTTCCTCGACCTCCCCCCCCCTTCCCCCTCTGCTCTTCGGAAAAAGGGATTAGTCTCTTCCCACCTGTCAAGTTGATGCGTTGGGGAAAGGGGTGAATATATTTGTGCGCTTGGAACACGAGATATTGGTGTATGTGAGCTTCAAACACGATTTCCCTACTGTGAGCTTAAGATACGTGTGCTTGGAGCACGACACCGTCTATCCGTCCCAAGCGTCCTTAAATATTTTCAGAATTTTTAAAAAATCAATATTTTTTATTCAAGTTCATTATGGAATGTTTCCTATTTAAAATGGCATTAATATGTTCTGTAAACTAGTTTGAGTACACACACACACACACACACACACACACACACACACACAAAAAAAAAAAAAAAAAAAAAAAAAAAAAAAAAAAACAATGCATTGTATTTTAGGACAGACATTTCTATAAATCTCAATTAAATAATTTTCCACTGTAAAAATCATAAAGAAATTGACATTTATTGTTAATATGCTACAATAATGTTTTGTATAGAATATGATATGGTTAACCTTCTGATTTACAGGGCTACACTAAAATATTCAGATACATTAAAGGCTGCAATTAGTATCTCAGGGCTGCATTTTATTGTGCGTTAAGCATTTTTAAATCTTTCGAAGGATGTTTAAGAGCGATTATATATAAAACTGGTTTACTTGCATGCCTTTCAGTCCTTCTCTTTTGGCGTTGTGCGATAACGTAGGCAAAGAACATTAAAAATTATGTGATACAAGAAATATTTACATTTAGAAAGTGTTAATAATCAATGCATACCGCATGATTTTTCGTTCTTGTTTTTCTTTATATAGTTTAAAATTAAAAATTAGAGCTTTACAACACAAAGATGCAGGGTATGCCAAAATACACACAGCTCTACACTTCTATAAATAAATAAATAAATAAATAAATAATATATTATACAGGAAAAAATAATATGAAAGGCTAAAAAGCCAAAATTTAATGTAATAAGCAGCATTAAAATAACAAATTCATGAACTCAATACGCAAGAAAAGGCAGCAAATAGAAGATATTTAAACATAATTATAATACAAAATTTTGACAATTAATGTAGGCAGAAAACATAAAAATGAAACCTGGCAGAAAATATTAATTAACGCAAAAAACATTGAAACCCTCATCAGGGAAACGCCTCAGTGCAGGGTAGAAACAATAAGATGTTTAATGAGGTGCTAGCAAAAACAAAAAATAGCTGAGCTCCCTACATCTTACCAAAAGAAAAATGAACTTAGCCACTGCAGTTTTGAATACGAAATGAATATACATATATATATGTATATATATAGATAGATACAAAGGAAAAATTTCAAAACCACACACTATGTATGCAAATATAAAAACTCATAAAAAGATTGTAAAAAAGGTTTACCAAAATTGACGAAATATACTTAGTTCTTTTTGGTAAGTAGTTTTAGTACGGAGGATTATTAGTCTCAATCTACGGATTTTTACGATACTAGTTTTACGATAGCTGGATATTTATTATGTTTCCTGAATCTATATTTTATTGAACAAACCTAAACTAGTTTTACACATTTATCAATGCTAAAGGGCTTTCAGTTGATTATAAGCTTTATATAAGGCATTCAATAGATTATAAGCTGATACGATGTTAATCTGATATGATATGATATGATAAGCTAATATCATATAAAGCTTTCAATAGATTATAAGTCATCGCACTTTACAATGTAAAAAATCGAGGAAAAAAAGATAAAAATCCATAGAAAAAGCATGAGACGAGAAGGAAAAAACTCACAAGGTTTAGTGTGCGGGAAAAAAGAAAAGGCTAACACCGGAAGGAATAAAAGGACAAAATTGACTAAAAAATGTCATCGAAGCTCGAGAAGAGAAAAGATTAGGGTCGGGGCCCTGGAGCTAACGTCGAGGTTTTGCTACGTCTCGCCTATTATGTGACCCTTTATATGAAACCTTAAATGGTGCCATGTGAAGGGCCAAAAGTCCCCTCAACTAATGAATAAATGATTTTATGCATTGTTTTCAAATTTTGAATATAAAATTTAACCTTACAAGGCACCCAGTTCCATATGTGGAACACCGACTTTGATCGTTCCTATAGCTATAAAACTATTAGTAGCGACATCTCTTGACATCTTGATAGAAGCTACTGACATTGAGCAATGTAGTAATACGAATCTTTACCTAAAGAGGTCGTTCGTGTTTTTGTTATAGTGCACTCAGTGTGAAATTTGAATGAAAGTGATACGTTAGTCGTTTGTCTGAATTCAAAAATAAAAAAAGAATAGTTATCGAACAGTTTTGACTCGGAAAAAAAAAAAAATACTGTTTGTTATAACAAAGTGTATATTTTGCACAGGTAAGGGTTTATTATTATTATTATTATTATTATTATTATTATTATTATTATTATTATTATTATTATTATTATTATTTTATATTACAATAGTAAACGTATTAGTAAATCATATTTTTATGTATGTTTCACATATGGTACTTTGAGCTAAAAAGTTGATTTTTCGGTAAAATATGGTTTTATTTTATTTTTTTAAGTTTTCCCTATCTTCTGATCACTCATTACAACCTATATATTTTTGTCGCGCACTAAAAAAAAAAAAAAAAAAAAAAAAAAAAAAAAAAAATGAGCCTTGTAGGGTTAACATGTCTGAATACAAAATAAACTATACATTCTAACTTTAAAAATCTTAAACTACAAATTATTATTCTGATTACTACTAACTATTATTATTCTGAGTACTTTCTGGTTACTTTAAATTACTATCATATATATGTGGTGATTTAATATCACAGAGCGCCCTGCATATCTAGCAGAAAGCAGGGAAATTTTATTCGAAAAGAGGCTTTAAATTCTAGACACCGCAGCAACTGCCTTGTGTCTTCTAAAAATACCTCCCCGAAAATCAAGGGAGCGAAGAAGGTAGACACGTGAATTTAGGTGATAATGGTGGATAAACAAAAAGCGGAATTGTTTTCTCAACTCGACTGCTTTGAAAAGCGAAGGTGGTTTGAGGTTGCAGACAGGCTCTAGAAGTCAGAAAAGTGATCTTTCTTACCTTCTATTATAGAAAAAATGCAATTCCCGCCGCTTATTCAAATCACATTCGTTCTGAGCCAAAATGATTTTATTAAGCGGCTGATTTTTATATCCGGCGAATGTTCCTGCCCGTAAGGAAAAGGTATTACTTCCCTGAATTTCGAAAGAAACTTCAAATGGTAACGAATAATGGAATTAGTAAACAATATTAATTAATTTTTGGTAGATAAGTTTCTTCGATATAAGTAAATTAAACGTATTCTCTGCACTTTCGTTAGAGGAAAATCAGCATTACTTTACCAAAAGTCCACGCTGTTCTTATAAATTTAAAATCTTTCCGTTTAAACCTCATGATTTATAGTAATTTCAAAATAAGAATTAGAAATTGACTTTTAATAATTAGAAAAAAAAAAATCATTTCAAATCAAATTTGTAATTTATTACTGCGCTTTGAAGAATACGATCCATGAAATTGTTACGGATATAAGTTATGGGGCGTGTTTAATTCGTAACAGTGCTGCAAGTGTAAAATCTTCAACAACCAGCGATAACGGAGGGTTTATTGTGCTTTAATTTCTTTTTCTATTAAAAAAAAAAAAAATTACAATGTAAATAAAAATTTTTTTAGCGTGCATAAATAATATTTTTGGCTGCTGAGGATATAGTTTTGAGTTTATTAACCGGCGATGCTGATTTTATTAAGCGGCGGCTTTAAAAGTAGTTTGTATTGATTTGATTCCGGTCCTGGCGATTTGATCAGATTAAACGGCTGACTTTTTTAACCAGTGATTTTATTAAGCGGTGGTTACTGTATCTAATGTGACACCCCTTGCATTTTAATAATATAAAGACAGTTTGTAATAAAAATGCACCTGAGGACTGGAGTAGAAAAGAAATGAAGAAAAAACTTTGAACGAACACCATAAAATGCAAAAAAAAAAAAAAAAAACTCACAACAGTTGTTTTGGGTCGAAATAAAGCACAACATTTCCTCATAGGCGAACAAAGTAAGCATGAGTGCTGCAAACAAAGTGGCAACGCGCAAAACCAGTTTTAATGATGAGCCAAAATAAATAAAACAGAAAGTCAATTTAAATACTGGTTTGAAAGAATTATATAATAAATAAATAAAATTGAAAAAAAATATTGAAATAAAATAAAATAAAATATTAAAATATAATAAATTAAAATCATTTAACTTTTTTAATTTATAACATTTTAAGATTTTTTCTGTTATTTTTACAGTTCTTGTCACATCAGTTTTTACACTAACTTTCTATTTTATTGATTGCTGTTTTACTGGCTCATTACTAAAACTGATTTTATGTGTTGCTGCTTTGTTTTCAGCACTGGTGCTTACTTTGTTCGCCTGAGGAAATGTCGTGTTTTATTCCAACCCAAAACAATTGTTGCTAGTATTTTGCGTTTTATGGTGTTGTTAATACAATGCTTTTTACTTATTAATATAAAAACAACCCAGTTAGCAGTAAAATTAAATGACCGATTTTAACTTTCAATCGTTTATTACGAAAAAGTTTTTGAAATTTATCTTTTGACATGAATATGTCACATTTCACAATTTTAGGTTAAAGCATAGAAAAACCTCCGCACATGAACTCACGATTCGCACGCATGGTTATATTCTAGCAAAGATCAGTTGGAAAAATTCGTTACTTTTCAAAGACCTGCACATGTAAATCCTTAAAAGTTATCTTTGATTTCATCCAATAGGATACCTTTAACAACCTTTGTTACAAGGTTTTAAGCATTTTGTTAAACATTTTTGATAAGTCTTTCTTGCAGTTCCTGCGTATACACAACATCAGATATTGGTGACCCGGAGACTATATAATGCAGGTAAAGAAAACGCTGTCGAAAGCAGTGAGGACTTTTTGTGAGGATTTTATCGTTATTAAAGGATTCTTTGTCAAAGTTTTTATTTTCAGTGATTCATTTGAAGTAGTGGCCCACTATGGTCCGAAGCTGTAGGGGAGAACGGGTTACAGTGCACCACCCCTATTTAAATCTATTAATATTCAACTCTTTTAGTTCATATAGATTCTCATGTATGGCAGCATGGTACTAGTTGTATGCAGCCAAAAAAAAAAAAAAAAAAAAAAAAAAAAAACACATCGGAAATAGTAAGGTAACCATCTTGAGCAGTTTTTTTTTTTATGTTTTGAGCTGCTCCAAGTAATTTTTCTACATTGAAGTTTTTAAAATTTTATAAAGATTGAACTAGTGATTATAAGTACTATATAGCTGATAAAGGGAGGCAAGATATTGTTGTTTTTAAATTCTTAAAAATTATTAGCATATTTATAGTCTGTATATTATTTTATTACTACTATTTGTTTTACTCTGGCACGGGGCACAGTGGACCGCCTCTATATGGGGCACAGTAGACCACATTCCATTGTGTCTAAAAGTACAAATTAGATTTAACACTTATATTTGTTTTAGTTAAATTTATAGATACAAATATAATGTAAAATATTAATATCTCAAAGTAATAAATATCTTAATGTTATAATAAAATAAAAAGAACAATAAATTTTTGAAAAGAATAAATATTTGATTAGTAATATAATAATTATTAATATCTAAATTTAATAACCATTTGAATTATATAGCATTAATAATAGAAAAAATGATATCTAATTTAATAGATAGTAGGAAAAATTTATTATTATTGTTGTTTTTAGAGATCACATGTGAAAAGCAAAAGAAGTAGCTTAGTACATTTTAGTTAAATTTATCCTACAAATATAATGCAAATTAATTATTTCTGAAAATAATTAAAAAAATATTAAATATTTGAATAGCAATATAATATTTATTAATATATGAATAAAAAAATATTTGATTTATATAATATTAATAAAAGAATAAAAAACAATTATCTATTTTAACTTAATAATTTTTCTTACAGAGATTTGATTTCTTATTTGTTTATTTTAATTTAATTTTGTTTGTTTTATTTTATGAAATTGCTTGAATTATGTTCTTTAGACTAGAATAGTATAAGGAACTAATTTTAGTGGGGAAAAAAAGTAATTTATATTAATTTAATATAAACGAAAGAGGCTGGTTCACTGTACCACGGTCATGGGGCTCAGCGGTCCACTTTGCGAGTGCTCACAATTTATTTTTTACTTCATAATGTATTGGAAATATTGTTACAAAAAAATTAAGACATGTCAAGAAAAGCTTAGAGATTGGTTGCTATTTTTTTTCAAGTACATTGCTTTTGTGTTTTTTGTGGAAAAAAAATTAAGAGTGTAAAAGTGGTCCACTGTGCCCCGGTCTCCCCTATAATACTTTTATAAAAATAGTTACAATTCCATAATAAATTGTGTTAAAAATGCAAAAAGATAAATTAATTAATTTTAATTCTGATAATTGTATCAGTTGATGAACAATAACTAAAAAGCAGAAAATAAAAGTTTAAGTAAAAATACATTTTTTAACAGTAGAAACTTTTTATTGTGGAGCCCTGAAAAGCATAAAACAAAAATTTATTCTTTTAAAGACATTCTATAAATAAATGAAAGTTCCAACACTAAGAAAAGTCTCGAAAGCTTTTTAAAAATATTTTGAATAGTTAAAAAATTTCATCTCTGACAAAAGGGAAATATCTATATTACCATGTTTTTATTAACTTCTATTCCTGTTTGTTTGTGAGTTTGTTTGTCCGGTACAAATCTTGCAATCTATTTTTAACTAACTTCCCGACTAGCTAGACATTTGAAACTTTCACAGTAGCTCAGAACCCGGTGACAACACAATACTTCGTAGTCAGATTCTCGAATTTTCGAATAGTTTTCTTTTAATTAATTAAAATATGAAAATAATAAGCTCCTAATAGCAATATAAATAGTTATTAAAATGTTAGCTATAACTTAATTGTTGCCGAAAAAAAATTACGAGTTAATTTTTTTCGACATAAAAATAAATACATTTAATTCAACGTGAGCGTTAAAAAATTGTAAAAAGTTAAATTATGCATCTGGCAAAAATTAACGTCATTATCATTTTAAAGATTTTCTGCACATTGATAAAGTGCTAATGTAGTTCATGATGCAAATATATGTTGTTCTGAAAGTATTCATATTTTATTTTTAAATTATTTTTTTTTTTTTAAATTCAAATTTCCCGTAACTCTTTAACCAATCCCATTAAAACGTCCATCTTTGGAATATCGTCAATAAGGATTTTCTCGCAAAAAGTCGCCAAAAAAGTCGCGAAGGGTAAAAAGTCGCCAAATTTGGCGTCATATCCATTACCTGCCTATTGGAGCTTTTTAATGCGTTTTAAAGGGAAAATTACGCTATTTTAATGCGAAAAAGAGCTGGAAATGCAGAAAATTGACATTTTATCAACTTACTAAGCCTCTTTGAAAGAATTTATACAAAAATAAATACAATTATTTACAATTTCGTAACAATACGCATTGCTAAAGTGCTAATGTAGTTAGTTCTATAGCTATGATTCAACAGAAAATTTAAAAACATGGTTTATAGAAAGTTTTTTTTATCTTATAATTATTTTTCTCTAAAATTTTCTTAGCATTGAAACTTTCATTTATTTATAGCATGTCTTTGCAAGAATAAATTTTTATTTTATGCTTTTCAGGGCTCCACAACAAAAAAGATTCTACAGTTAAAAAATATTTTTTTTGCTTAAATTTTTATTTTCTGCTTTTTAGTTATAAAAAAAGCTTCTAAAAATATGAATCAAAGGATACTGTGTAGACTTTGAAAGATTTTCCTTTATCAATTGACACCTTTTCTATTAATTATTTGCAAAAAATTAACACATAGGCCCTTGGAGAATCGAACCCACGACACGCTCTAACCAAAAATCAAAGAACAGTAAAAAAAAGTCATAGAACATGCTGAAAAGTTTCTAACAAATACTTATACAAAAAGAATATTTCTCTCGAAGGTTCTTTAAAGTAGTTTGAATATTTAAAATTTTTCATCTCTTGCAAAGTGAAATATTTATATTTTTGTTTCAACAATTTTCTTATTGTTGAAACTTTTATTATTATTTTTTTTATAGCATGTCCTTGCAAGAATATATATATATATACATATATATATATTAATGCTTTTTAGGGCTACTCAATTAATAACTTCCAGCTATTTTTTTTTTAATTACATTTTTATTTTGTGCGTTTTAGTAACTAAAAGAAGTTTCTTAAAGAAATTAATCAAAAATTTTTAGGATAGTGTGTAGATAACGAAGGATCTTTATTTATCATTTGATATCTTACCCATTAATTATCTGCAATAAAGTAACACATCGGCTTTCGACGATCGAACTTACAACCATCCCGTTATCAACATGACGCTCTATTCAATTGAGCTAACAAGCGACGAAATGATGCTAACATTTACCTTAAAATGGAGGCGTTTTATTTTTCAGTGTGATACGAAGACACTTTGACAAAATACAATTTCAATAAATAGCTTCTAAAAAAATATTTATTTATGTATATTTTAGTTAAAACTTTTTATTTTGTGCTTTTTTAATATCTAAAATATTTTGTGTTTCTTAACATCTAAAAAAAAAAAAAAAAAAAAAAAAGAAAGAAAAGAAAAAGCTTCTTAAAAAACCTCTTTAAAAATTCTTAGGATACTGTGTAGTCAACGAAAAATTAAACTTTCTTTTATCAATTGACACTTTTTCTACTAATTATCTGAAAAAATTAACACACCGGACCTTCGGGGATCGAACACACGACCCCCGCGTTTTTAACTTGACGCTCTAACCAAACCAACTAGGCGAAGGAGCGACAAACGGATCAACTTATATTTACTTTAAAATGGAGGCGCCTTGTTTATTAGTGGGACACGAAGACGCGATGACAAAGTCAATTTCATATAAAATGCTTTTAATAATAATAAATTATTATTAGTAATAGGTAAGATTTTACGTTAGAATTGTTCATTCATAAATCGGAGGAAGAATATGCACTTTAGGTACGAATTTAAATTGAAATTCCTTCCGTAATTATATTAAATATACCTTTTTCAGTAAACAAAACTACTAAACTCTCTCATGCATAAATAAATGAATTAAATGCTGCTGCAGAATTGCCCTTTCATAAAATATAAAAAGAACGTTGCGTTGTGAATATCAATTTTAAATGGCATTATATCTGTAATATGTAATTATTACATTTTTACCTTCTCTCACCTATATATATAGTAGAGAATTTTTTTTTTTTTTTTTTTGGGGGGGGGGGGGAAGGGGGACTTCAATTTTTCGAGTATGAGCTTTTGTTACATTTACTCGTTTTGAGGTCTCTTGAATCCGAAAATCAGGCTCTTAGGGGTTGGTCTATATGTGTACCGTTTATATGTGTGTTTGTCATTGTTATTTGTTTGTTTGTTGCATATTTAAAAAAAATAATAGTAACAGAAAGTTGAAATTCGGTATTCTAAATTTGTATTATATAAGGGTGTTACACTAAACTTTTCGTTGAAATCAAGCAAATGGTTCGTGTACAAAGACATTTAAGAGAATTCAAATACATTGGGTGACATTGGCGTCTATGGGTGAAATTTTTAGTAAATAAAGTTTGACATCCTAAACCAAATGAATTGGACATGTATTTTTTATATGTATAAAAAGCCTGTTCGTGTGAAATACTGAACAAAAACCGTTCACAATTCGTTTGCAGGGCTACTCAAAAGGACTAGAACATAGTGAAAACATACTTGGAAATTGTTGGATTTGATTTCAGGTTGTGTTGGGCGTTAGTAATGTTGGTTCGAGGACTACATTTTAAATACTCAATGTAGTTTCTAGATATTTTATAGAAGATATAAAAATCTATCATTAAGTAAATGAAAACATTTTTTTTTTTTTATTGAATGTAACTGGTGGACGTGTTTTACTGTACTTTAGTATGCGTAGGAAAACTGCTGAATTTAGTAACAGCTTTGAATTCTATATAAATATAATTAATATATTCAAAAAGGGAGTTGAGGGGATCGGTAGCTCTCCTGATACAGATTTATTTATCAAAATAACTGCTCGTAAATGTAGTTTAAATTCTTTTTAATGCGAGTTTGTATACATAATTGCCTTAATCTGCAATTTGTCATTATAGTATTGAAATGCAGGGTAAGAGATAGTCGTGTGAGTGACACACCACATAATAATAATAATAACAAATAAATAAAAATCTGGTGTGAAACAACACCACGACTTCCATTACCCACTATTACACGTATTATATGCATTTTTGGAGATAATGTGATCAGAAGACGTAAAAGTGACCTAACGAATTAGAAACCTACAATTTTTCCGGTGAGAAGAAGATGATACACGTGTAAGGGCATATAAAAAAAAGTTTACATAGCGAGTTAAAAAATAAGCGAATATAATTGGTGGAGTTATTTTTTGAAGCACCAATTTCCGAGATCTAAAACTGACCTACCTAAGCGGGATGACTGTTAATTTTCCTGTATTAACCACGTAATGCATAAGAAAGAATATGTAAAATGGATTTATGTAACAATTTTCAAGAAAATTGTTAGAGCCGTTTTTGAGATACCAACTTTAACAAAACTTGGTATACTCAATGAATGACCGGAAAACAGTAATTACATAGAAAAGGATATATAAATGGGAGTTGATATGGAAAGTAAAAAAAAAAAAAAATCAGTACAGCCGTTTTTAAAGGCGAGATCTGAAATTGAGCTATTTATAGAGGATGCCTATCAATTTTCCTGAACTAACTATATCATTCGAAAGGACATCTAATAGAGTGTTTATATACGAACTTTGAAGAAAATCGTTTGAGCCGTTTTTGAGATACGGACTCATGGTCCCACTTCGATTTTTCAATTTTCACCAAAATTTGGAAATTAATCTGTACACCAGACCTGTCTCTATACTGAAGTTTCGTACTTATATATTTATTAATTTGGAGGATATGATAGCCAGAAGATTCCCCGCATACATACACACACACACACACTTACCAACTGCCAAAAACTACTTTTTTGGACTCAGGAGACCTTAAAACGTGCGAATCAGGTGAAAACTCGATATCAAAATTTTGGACCGAATACAATACTTCCATTACCTATGGTAGTAGGGTAATGGAAGTAAAAATTATGAATGGAAAAGCCAAACTCTCTCGCAAGTAAGTTTATCCGTAAAATTCTACGCCAGAATTGCCCATTCATAAAATGGAAGAAGACTATGTGCTCTTACACTTTCCTCTCTCAGATAGTCAATGACTAGGCAAGTGCCCCCTTCACTCTTCTACAAGGTGATAGGAGGTGAAAAATGGTGAGTGTATATATATCGAAGGCTTTTTGTCTCCAGTCACCCGATATAAGCCGCTAAAAAAGGAATCACATCTTCGGCAGATAGTAAGGAAAATGGCTTCATCGAAAAGTGCTTCAATTAATCGTCTGCCTCGGCGGATGATGCCATTCGACGAAACAATTTTATGACTTCGAAAATGGGCAAGAACGAGTGGGCTTTACTTAAAACGTCGCCGCTAGGTCGCATTTTTACGGCAAAAGATTGTTTCAGATGAGTACATTTCCGTTTATACCACTAATAAAGTGGTATTTCAAACTTTTGAAGGATTTTTATATTATTGAAAGAGTAAAATTCTAGTATTTTCCCCGAATAAAACGTCATAACGTTATTATTTACTTTTTTATTTATTTGGCAACCATAAGATAATATTGCGACAAACAACCTATCAAACATTTTGGTTACTGGATGTTTTAATTTGTTTAACAAACTAGTTGGCATAGACTCTGATCAGTTCCCCATCACATATTAATATTCATAACTTTCTACTGCATATAGCATATTATAGCCATCTTAAGAGAAATGAATCTGACCAATCGTTTGACACGGTAACAGACTGAAATGCATTACCTAATAGGCTACCCACCTTTAGTTCAATGTATTTACCTTATCTTAATTTTTTAATTAATTTTATTGGAGTTCTTTTCATATTTTAGTTTTCATGAAATTCCATATTATTTCCAATGCAATGATCCACATATTGTAAGATTATATGACATATTGCTCTATTCTGCTATGTTAAGGAAATCGTAAATTCGAAATAACTTATAAATTTTTCAAATTAGAATATTTAGAGTCAACTATGTCCAAGCTAGCATCATAATTGATATTTTGAAAGCGCTCTGAAACCTTTATGATGGATATATATCCCACAAATGCGATTGCCCATTGCACAGAACTTGTGCAATGTTAAATCCAAACAAACAACCAACCTACCCACAAATGGACAATATTCGCTTTCTTGGGTTCGAGGCTAAATCACAACCAACATGTGACTTCTGATTCTCGATTTCCCTATGGATTTCCTTCTAGATACAAATATTTACCTACACAATGCAAACGTTTCCCCATAAAGCATAAATGTAAACATTATAATCCTTCATTTTTCCCTGTAATAGTCACGTGTCAAGGGTTTATTACGTAATGCGGATAAAGTCCATTCGACGTTTATGCGAAATTCTGACATGTTAAAAAATTTGTAAATTTCAAATAGCTTACAAAGTTCTCATAGTTGAATTTTCATAATTAATTATGTTCATCCAAACACCATAATAGACATTTGAAAGCTGGCCTGACATCTTTACACACAAACATATTTTTTTATTCTGCGAAATTTTGCCCTATTCTCTGTTAAGAAAATCGTAAGAGATAATCTCTGTTAAGAAAATCCTTCTGTTAAGGAAATCGTAAATTTCGAATACCTTACGAAATTTTCAAAATCGAGAAAATCGTAAAGAAAATCGAAAAGAAAATCGTAAGGGGAAATCTCTGTTAAGAAAATCGTAATTTTCGAATAACTTACAAAATTTTTAAATTAGATATTTTATTTCAAGCAAGTATTAAAGTTACAGTTCTCGCTAAAGATATTAAATAAAGCTTTTTAGAAATAAAATGTTACTTTTAACAAGAAATTTTCATTTAATAAACGAACATTTAAAATTGCAATAAGTTCCTCCAGAATATAAATCAAATGTACCAGTATTAAAACGGAGGTAGAGGGATTTAACTCGTGGTATTTACTGGTGCATTTAATTAGTACTTTTACTAATAGAAGACAGCCTCATATATCATAAAAAAGTTATCTCTAATATGCTTTTTTGATAAAAAAGAAATTTGATGCTAAAAAATAGAATAATCCCTTAATAAAAGTTTCATTAGCAGTTAAATGCCACTTACATACCGATATCACGGCGAAAGTTCGAATGCTTGAATAAAGTAATTGTAGAAAGATATTGTTTGAAAACTCTATGAATTTTTTATGTGAAAGCAATATACGAATGCTTTAAAAAAGGATCATTTATTTTTTCTTTTCCTTTTTTACTTTCTCTTACCCATAAGGTAGAGAAAGTATTGCTTTAGGGTCAAATTTTCGAACGTGAGTTTTTGTTATATTTACACGTTTTGAGGTCCCCTGAATCCGAAAATCATGTTTTTAGCGAATGGTCTGTGTGTCTGTCTGTGTATTATCAGCATAGCTCAAGAACAAATAGTAGCAGAAAGTCCAAACTTGATATTCTAAATGTGTATGATACAGGGATGCTACACTGAGCTTTTGAGATGAAGCAAATGGTTCATGTACAGGAACGCCCAAGATAATTCAAATACATTACGTCTATGGGGGAAAAGTGCTGGTAAGTAGAGTTTAACATCTATAGACTGCACTAAACCAAATGAAACGGATATATATTTTTTATATGCGTAAAAACATGTCTCATGCAGAATATGGTAGGGAAATCATTCACTGTTCGTTTACAGGGCTACACAAAGGAACTAGATAAAAGTGCGAGAATAGTTGAAAATTGATGGAAGTGTATTTCAGGCTGGACCATGTATTATTATTATATGATTATATTTAGGTGCATCATGTGGTCTGTATATAATCTTCGAAAGATATACAGGCTGTAAATATTTAAGCGATAACATTCTTTTTTGTTGTTAGTGGATGTGCTTTATTAATAACATTTTCCCATTTCCAGGAAAGTTGTTCGGGAATTGGAATGAATTCCTCATAGAGATATGATACACAATGTATATTTTTAAGCTAAATATTTATAGCTTGTTTTTTGTATATTTACACGTTTTCAGGCTTCCTGATTACCATGTTTAAGTTTTTTAACGTATGATCTTTGTCTGGGTCTCTTAGAGTGACTTAAAAACGAATAATTTTAGGTGATCCAAATGTTATATTTTGAAGTTAATATAAGTTTGTTGCTTGAAAAATTTGATCAAGATTGATAAGTTTCAAGGAATGTTGCGTGTGAAAATTGTCTGAATAATTTTAAGTGAACTTTTAATTTTACTAACAGATTTAAATTCTATATAAATGTAGGGGCATTAATGAAACGGGGGGTTGAAGGGGGCGGTAGCCCCCCTCATGCAGAACTAATTATCACATAAAACTCTTTCGAAGTCTAATTTGAATTGTTTTACATAGGTTTACAAAACAGTACTCGTTATCTTACCTGTATTTATAGTATTAAGTTTCAGGGTAAGAGAAAGTCGTGTGAGTGACACACCAGATTATTCCTTTAACTTTTGTAAATTAGTGCTCACATTGCTTTTATAAACCACACGTCATTGCAGTGCCTATACTTGAAAATATTCCTAAAATCTACCCAGTTTTACTAATTAGGATTCCGTTGCAGTAGGGATCATTAATTTTCGATGAATGACAGCCGACATGTTTAGGTTGTGGATTCCTGTCGGAATAAACAACAACCGGAAGGAGCTTTAAAGTTTTCTAAATCTCTTACAGTGATGAAAAATAAACAAAATTCCGATGTCATCTCAGAATGATGCTTTTCTTAATCGGTAAGGTGCATTTCCTTATACGACACGAGGTTGTATTTCCCATAAAGAAAGAAACAATTTTGTAAAAAAAATCCGGGGTTTTCCGAACAACAGCACTAGAATATCTAAAGTACCATAGAGACATTTTGGTACGATTTCGTGAGCATGAGTAAGTAACTGAGAGGTCTGCACGGGCCGAAATTTTGAGGTCTGGCACGATCCTTACGAAAGCTTCGCTTAACCAGGCCGGCCTGGTATAACATTTAGAAGTTTGGTCCGGGCCCGGCTAGGTAACAAAATAAAAACTGCATTTATTTCTATACAAAACTTTTTTAGTATACAGGGTTATTACAAATGAATCATCGGGTTTTGATACATTACTACGTCCGAACTTGGAAACGTACATGTTACCATGACAACGCAAACGAGAGGGCGTTAACTACAGTTTTACGCTGCGTATGTGCAATGCATGTGCGTGTGGTTGAAATCAGTGTTGCCAGATTTGAGGGAAATTTTTATTAAACTTCCACCGTTAAATTTTACTTGAAACGGTTAACTAATTACATAGACGATTTCTGTAAAAATTGTTTCTAAACAATTAGCAAATCGTTTCGATTAAAATTTAGTGGTGGGTGTTAAATAAAAATTTCCCTCAATCTGGCAGCACTGGTTGCCATGATTGCTGCGCGATCGTCATATTCAAAATGACGACTGAATAGCAGAATGCGTTTTGTGTGCTAGAATTTTCAAAGTGTGAATCGCTCATAACCGTTCAAAGAGCATTCCGACGGGCATACAAATGCAAACCACAAACCCAACAAAGCATTCTGTGCTGGTATCGACAGTTGAAAGAAACCGGTGATTTATGTAAAGGCAAAAGTTCCGAACGCGACTAAGCTGAGTAATGTGTGGAGCGGACTGAACATCTGCCGTATCACTCAAGGAGTACATTTCGAACATCTATAGTATGGACGTCAATCTTGGATGCTTTAGGTTTATTTTCATGTATAATTCATTGTTGTAGCCCAATTATGTTCCGAAATAAACGCTTCGGAAACCCGATGATTCTTTTGTAATAACCCTGTATATTTTTCAGAGGTTTTATATAGACAAGCAATAGTAAATCCATTAACAAAACTATTGATCTTTTAGAAGACAATTATATATAAACAGAGATTCATTATTACGGTCAGACAGAAGCACGTAGGCAAACGGTAGTTAAACCTTAAATATTAATATTCAGGAATCATTGTAAAAGGTATTTAAAATGGTTAATACTACTAAATATTTACTTTCTTCCATTTCCACTTATATCCCGTAATGTATCCGATACCTTTTGTGTGATCTTATCTTGTAAACAAAACATTGATACTTATCCAATCATTTTCAATGGAAAAGATGATTTTGCTCTTCTAAAAAATGACGCTAGTTTCATTGCATTTAGTGGTCTAGAAAGGAGCGGAAAAGTGCTTATTCATAGACTCTACAGGCCATAAGGTATAAAGTCTCATTGACAGTAATTTATCTAATTTCTTTTATTTTTGCATGTACACGAACTAGTAGCGACATGCACATAATTTTGAATAGGAAACCAGCTACTGTGACTTTAAACAATGTATATCAGTTTCGAGACATGCTAAAACTATTTGCAGAAACCAAAGCGCGAACAGACAAAGAGTCTAACAGTTAAGGTAAAATTATAACCACATTTTAACGAAATGAAATTTCAAGTGACATACTAACTTTTAGAATTATATAAAATAAATTACTTATGAAATGCTTTATCATTTACCTACTTACCTTCTTCGTTAATGGACACTATCCGTTTTCTTGGGTTCGAGGCTAAATCATACCCAACATGTGACTTCTGATTCTAAATTTCCCTCTAGATACAAATATTTCCCTACACAATGCAAACATTTCCCCATAAAGCATAAATGTAAACATTATAATCTTGCATTTTCCCCTGTAATTGTTACGCGTCAGAGATTTATTACGTAACGCGGATAAAGACCATTAACTAGGAAAAGATAAAAAAAAAAAAAAAAAATCCAGGCCGACGCGTCCCAAAAACAATTTTATCCAGGCCTGGCGCTGTCCGAACACTCTCTCACACACACACATAAAAATAAAAATAAAGCCCGAGCCCGAGACCAAACTAGTATGTTGTGGCCACCACAAGACTTTCTTCTATATTTTCCTATACATATTCAATCAGTAACAATATTAAAAAAAAAAAAAAAAAAAAAAATACTATTTTTTTTCTAAGTTTTTTTTTTTTTGCAAAAATTAATACATATTCAATCACTAACAATATTTAAAAAAAAAAAAAAAAAAAAAAAAAAAAAAGCGAAATTTTTTTTTGGTTAAAAGTAAAAAAAAATCGATAACTTTGTTTTAAATTATCACAGATTTATAGTTCAACCATTCGTTTTAAAGGTATTGACGAGATCTTTCGAATGATACTCATCTTCAAAATTTACCCCCCACGGGAGGGTACTTCCCCCCCAGGGGGGGAAGCTATGCCCCCCCATGCACAAAATTTTTTTCCTAGTTACGTACTACTATTATCAATAATTCATATTAATTTTACAATCACAAGTGTAAAATAACTCTTATTATGCACATTTATACGAATTATTGTCCTATTCTGCCATGTTAAAAATTTAGATAAAATGCTATCACAGAGCCTCCTGTTGAGCTATTGATCCCCAAATATAATCAGCACCAGTTTATGTCGGGGACCAACTAAATACCTAGTTTGGTAAAATTTCGTTAAAAAAAAAAAAAAAAATACGATTTTTTTTTTGTTAAAAGTAAAAAAAACATCGATAACTTTGTTTTAAATTATCACAGATTTATCGTTCAACCATTCGTTTTAAAGGTATTGACGAGATCTTTCGAATGATACCCATCTTCAAAATTTAACCCCCCCCCGGGGGGGTACTTCCCCCCAGGGGGGGAACCGCTGCCCCCCCCCCATGCAAAATTTTTTTTTCCTAGTTAACTACTACTATTATCAATAATTCATATTAATTTTACAATCACAAGTTTAAAATAACTCTCATTATGCCCATTTATACGGAATTTTGTCCTATGCTGCCATGTTAAAAATTTGCATAAAATGCGATCACAGCGCTCCTGTTGAGCTATTGATCCCCAAATCTAATGGGCACCAGTTCATGTCAGGGTGCAACTAAATACCAAGTTTGGTTACATTTCATTCATTGGTTCGTGAGATACAGCGTCCACAAAAAAATGATACAGACAGACACACAGACAGACAGACGCACAGACAGACATTTTTTAAAAACTATCAATTCGTGTTCAGGACATCCCAAAACGTGTAGATCCGTCAAAAAACGGAGGTCGAAAATTTTCGCGAATCCAATACTTTCTCTATATTACATATAGAAGAAAGTAATTAAGAAATTCAGCCTGAGCTTGGTCGGCCCGTGTAGACCTCAGCTGAGAGATTCTCCTATACTAGATTTAAAAATGATATGAACACCGATAATTCAGCTTATATATTATAATAAATTATAGTAAAGATTAATAACTTTATAACCGATGTCCTCTAATGGGTTTCAATTTTTATGGAACAAAAGATAAATTTCAAACCGGATTTGAGAACGTTTGGTCAACCTATTGTACATGGATTCTTTGTCCGATCTCAATAGACAGTTCCAAACAGTGTCCCTATATGATATACATTTAGAATACCAAGTTTGAATTTTGAGTTAATATTTATTCTTGAGTTATGAAGATAACAGAATCACACACATGCAAATATACACACACACGCAGAGAAAGAGAGATAGAGAGACGGACCAATAGCGAAAAACCTGACTTTCCGATTCAGGGAATCTCAAAGGATATGAGTATAAAAAAATCCTTTTTTAGAAAATTTGGCTTCAAACAATACTTTCTCTTCTGTATATAAGCAAAAGAAACTTTAAAAAAAAAAAGTAAAAATTCTGTCAAAGACATAATTTAGTTTAGTACGGAGGACTATTAATTTCAATCTGTAAAAATTTAATTTTTAATTTTTAATCTCATTTTTTTGACCGTAAAAATGGGCCACGTACTTTTTAAAATGACTGAAATGAAATAAAATAAAGTGTTTCCACCTAAATTTCATACTTTAGTCAATTTAAAAAAATCTAATTGTCGTGTCGAAAAACTGTTTGCACTCCTGGATTCAGAAAAATTGGCCCTTTCATTGGGTACTAAATTTATAACGATAAGACTGATATTTCTAATTTATTTTGGTGATACACAAAACTGGTCACGAAAAACTCCAGATTGAAACTAATAATTATCCGTCCTAAAAAGAAGAAGAAGAAAAAAAAAAGTAATAAGAAATAAACTTTGAATAAATACCATAGCCGCTTTGGTTTGCAGCACTCGTGCCTACGTTGTTCGCCTGACGAAGGGTTATGTTTCTTTCGACCCGAAACAATTGCTGCGAGTTCTTGCATTGTATGGTGTTTATTCAAAGCTTTTTACTTATTACTTAAAAACGTCAATTCTGTAGGGCTTTTTTACAACATTTCAAAACGTGCAGTCGGTAACAAAAGTGTCCGAACACTAACGAAAATTCTTATATAAAAAAAAGTACGCTTCATACAGTTTTGCTAAATAAATCCTTGTCGAATCCTGTTCTTACACTGACAAAGAACAGGATTCGACAAGGATTTATTTAACAAAACAATATTAAGTGTACTTTTTTACATAGGAATTTTTGTTAGAGTTCGGACACTTTTGTTACCAACTGTACCCTTTCGACAAGAACCGGTAAAAAATTCTTTGTTTAATCTTAGCCACTCGGAAGGGGGAAATAAAATATACACTGAAAAAAAAAAAAAAAAAAACCTTAAAAGTACCGGAAAAATCTGGCAGCTGGGGTGCCAGTATTTCTCCGTTAAATATACAGGACAAAACTGTACTTTTAACAAAAATCCTGTTTGATTTACAGGATTCTTGCGTAAAATATATGTCAGTGGTACAATTTTACGGTTTTAAACTGTATATTTGACGGAGAAATACTGGCAACCCGGCTGCCAGATTTTTTTCTGTAATTTTACGGGTGTATTTTTTGCAGTGTAACTATCGGAATTTTTTCTTTTAAAGAAAAGTAATTAATTACAGTTTTTGTTTAAAGAAAAAAAATTGAAGTCTTTGTACCGCTGTCGTCTTTTCATTGTAAAATAATGTCGCACCGTCAGAAAAAGTAACTCAACTCTTGCAATCTCACTCTGGAGTCTTAGCAATTCTGCCCCCCTCCACCCTAAACACACACACGTGATTTTTATCTTAGTTGTCATCCCCTAGACTCCCACCGTCTTAGTACTCAAGCATGCGGAAAGTAATGTTGAGAGAGGGAAAAAAAAAGGAGTACATTACACCTTAAAAACCAAAGATTGAGTTATATTTAGCCCTAACGAAAAAGTTTTTTTTTCTATATTTCGACGTTGAAGCTGCATTGAGAAACTAAAAGAATTCAGATGAAACCTGCATGAGATGTATTTTGTTTTAAAAAAAAAAAAAAAAAAAAAAAAAAAAAAACCCTTCATTTCTAAAAATTAGTATGTTTTGGCCATCACAAAACTGTATTCCACATGTTCCTCTACAAATTCACACAGCACAAATTATCTGTTGAAATTACTATTTTTTTTTAAATACAGTAATTTAGTGTATATAAGCCGCACTGGTAGATAAGCCGCAGCTTATTACAATATTGCGAAAAAAACACCAAACAATGCTCTTAGGTAAACCACACCGGAAGGTAAGCCGCGGCTTATGCAAGCATTGTTACAATGATGTGACAGATAAATAAGGAAAAAAGATATCAGTCTTCAGACATCTACGCAAGTTAATAAAAATTATAAATTTTTAATTATAAGTGAAAAAAATAAATTATTTAAAAAATAATTAAGTATAAAGAAAATAAAATCAAACTATACCAGTACGCAGATGTAATGCAACAAGTTTGAGAAACACGTGACCAAGATGGTGGAATCCAAGCATATATACAAAGTCAAAAAAATAATTAATTATAAATGAAAGTAATAAATTATTTTAAAAAGCACTGTATAAAAATAAATAAATAAATAAATAAAATGAAACAAAATAAAGCCAGTATACAAATACGATGCAAAAAATCAAAAACAAGGGAACAAGATGGCGAACTCCAGACGTATATGCAAATTAATCAAAATAAGAGATTACTAGTTAATAAGAAAGAGATTATAACCGTGAATCAGCGCTCGAGAAACTCGAATACTGAACTTCCGTTTTCGGGGAAGATTGACTGTTCCAAGAAGTATGGACGACGGAATTTGGCATTATTAGATAGCCCGCACTGATAGATAAACCGCAGCCCCCCAAATTCAATGTTTTTTTTTTAAAGATAGCCCTCGGCTTATCTTCACTAAATTACGGTAGTTTTCCACGAAGAATTCAGGCGATTTTCATCATAACACGAAATGTCCAAAATGAATCAATTTTGTGTGCTATACATCAAGAGTCGGCAACGTTTCTGACTTCAAGGATCCCTGTATTCAAAAGATTCTATCCTGTATTAAAGATTAAATCAGAAGGGGGTATTGCTTTAATTCTTTATATACTGCATTATAAAACGAACAAAAAATGCATTTGAAATATATTTTTACTTTCTCTTACCCATAAAATGGAGAAAGTATTGTTTTAGAGTCAAATTTTCGAACGTGAGTTTTTCTTATATTTACACGTTCTGAGATCTCCTGATCTTAAAATCATGTTTTTAGCGGTTGGTCTCTGTGTGTGTGTGTCTGTGTGTGTATGTGTCTGCCTGTTATCAGCATATCTCAAGAACAAATAGCAGCAGAGATTCCAAACTTGGTATTCTAAATGTGTATCATATAGAGATGCTACACTAAGTTTTTCGTTGAGATGAAGCAAATCGTTCGCGTACAGGGACACTCAAGAGTATTCAAATACATTACGTCTATGGGGGAAATTGCTGGTACGTAGAGTTTAACATCTATAGACTGCACTAAACCAAATGAAATGAATATATATATTTTATATGCGTAAAACATGTGTGACGTAGATTATGGTAAGGAAATCATTCACTGTTCATTTACAGGGCTACACAAAAATACTAGATTATAGTGTAACGATAGCTGAAAGTTGATGGAAGTGTATTTCAAGTTGTGCCGTGTATTATTACTATAGGATTATATTTAGGTGCACCATGTGGTCTGTACATAATCTTCAAAAGCTATACTGGGCTGCAAATATTTAAGCGATAACATTCTTTTTTATTGTTAGTCGAAGTGCTTTACTATAATATTTTACCATGTCCAGGGAAGCTGCTCAGGAATTGAAATGAATTCCTCATAAACATATGATAAATAAAATATGTTTTAAAGCTAAATATTCATAGCTTTTTTTTTTTTTTTTTTTTTTTGGGGAGGGGTGGGGGAGAGGGGGATACTTACACGTTTTCAGGATTCCTGATTACCGAAGTCAAGTTTTTTAACGTTTAATCTTTGTCTGTGTCTCTTATAGTACAGTCGGTAACAAAAGTGTCCGAACACTAGCGAAAATTCCTATGTAAAAAAGGTACACTTCATACGGTTTTGTTAAAGAAATCCTTGTCGAATCCTGATCTTAGTCAGTGTAAGAACATGATTCGGCAAGGATTTATTTAGCAAAACTGTATTAAGCGTACATTTTTTACATAGGAATTTTCGCTAGTGTTCGGACACTTTTGTTACCGACTGTAACTTAGTAACGAATAATTTCAGGAGATTCAAAAGCTGTATTTTCAAATTAATGTAAGTTTGTTGCTGGAAAAGTATGACCAAGACTGATAAGTTTCAAGAAGTATTGCGCGGGAAGCTTGTCTGAATAATTTTAAGTGAACTTTAAATTTTAATAACAGATTTAAATTCTATATAAATATAATGAAACGGGGAGTTGAGGGGGTCGGTAGTCCCTCTCACACAGAACTAATTATCACATAAAACTCTTCCGAAGCCTAATTTGAATTGTTTAACATAGGTTTACATAACAGTACTCGTTATCTTACCATTTAGTCTCCAACCTGTATTTATAGTATTAAATTTCGGGGTAAGAGAAAGTCGTGTGAGTGACACATCATATTATTTTAGTTACCTATAAGTATTTTTTAAAGATATATCCAATAAAAACTATGCATAACTCTTAGTCTTAGTAATTTCTGTAGATTTACTCAGGTGGTACTTCAGTACACTACTGGTAGAATCGGCAGCAAAATTATTCGACCGCTAGCAATAATTTCTATATAAAATAATCTGGTGTTTCGCTCACACGACTTTCTCTTACCCTGAAGTTTAATACTATAAATACAGGTTGGAAATTAAGAGTTAAGATAACGAGTACTGTTATGTAAACCTATGTTAAACAATTCAAATTAGGCTTCGAAAGAGTTTTATATGATAATTAGTTCTGTGTGAGGCACCCCCCAAAACCCCCGTTTCATTAATGCACCTACATTTATATAGAATTTAAATCTGTTATTAAAATTAAAAGTTCACTTAAAATTATAAAGACAATTTTTCACGTGCAACATTCCTTGAAACTTATCAGTCTTGATGAAACTTTTCCAGCAACAAACTTATATTAACTTGAAAATACAACTTTTGGATCTCCTGAAATTATTCGTTTTTAAGTTACTCTAAGATACATAGACAAAGATCAAACGTTAAAAAACTTGACTTCGATAATCAGGAGCCTCAAAACGTGTAAATATACAAAAAACAAGCGATGAATATTTAGCTTAAAAAAATACATTATTTATCATATGTCTATGAGGAATTCGTTTCAATTCTTGAGCAGCTTTCCTGGAAAATTATAGTAAAGCACTTCAACTAACAATAAAAAAGAAGGTTATCGCTTAAACATTTGCAGCGCTGTATATCATTTGAAGATTATGTACAGACAACATGGTGCGCCTAAATATAATCCTTCAGTAAATTCGCGGCATAACCGGAAATACACTTCCATTAATTTTCATCTGTTCTCGCACTATAATCTAGTTCTTTTGTGTAGCCCTGTAAACGAACAGTGAATGATTTCTGTACCATATTCTATATGAGACATGTTTTTATGCATATAAAAAATATATATTCATTTCATTTGGTTTAGTGCAGTCTATAGATGTTAAACTCTACTTACCTGCAATTTCCCCCATAGCCGTAATGTATTTGAATTCCCTTGGGTCTCCCTGTACACGAATCATTTGCTTCATCTCAACGAAAAGCTTAGTGTAGCATCCCTATATCATACATATTTAGAATACCAAGTTTCGACTTTCTGCTACTGTTTGTTCCTGAGATGTGCCGATTACATACAATCGGTAACAGAAGTCTCCGAACACTACCAAAAATTCCTATGTAAAAAAAGTGCACTTAATACAGTTCTGTTAAATAAATCCTTCTCGAATCCTGTTCCTAGTCAGTCTAAAAACAGGATTCGACAAGGATTTATTTAACAAAACTGTATTACGTGCACTTTTCTTAGATAGGAATTTTTGCTAGTGTTCGGAGACTTTTGTTACCGATTGTACAGACACACACACACACACACACACAGACCAACCGCTATAAACATGATTTTCGGATTCAGAGGACCTCAAAACTTGTAAATATAACAAAAACTCATGTTCGAAAATTTCACCCTAATACAATACTTTCTCTACCTTATGGGTAGAGAAAGTAAAAAGTATACAGTCGGTAACAAAAGTGTCCGAACACTAGCAAAAATTCCTACGTAAAAAAAGTACACTTCATACTGTTTTGTTAAATAAATCCTTGTCGAATCCTGTTGTTAATCTGTCTAAGAACATGATTCGATAAGGATTTATTTAACAAAACCGTATGAAGTGTACTTTTTTTACATAGGAATTTTTGCTAGTGTTCGGACACTTTTGTTACCGACTGTACTTAATACTGTTTTGTTAAATAAATCCTTGTCGAACCGTGTTCTTAGTCAGTCTAAGAACATGACTTGATAAGGATTTATTTAAATAAGCAGTATTAAAGGTACTTTTTTTATACATAGGAATTATTGCTAGCGCTCGAATAATTTTGCTTCCTACTGTACATAGAGGTCAGATAAAAAAAAAAAAAAAAAAAAAATCATGACCTTAAATAATGTTAAAAAAGTACTATTTACGTTTTATGTTTCTTATATTTTTTTCTAAGATTGGTGGTATTTTTTTAAAGTTATGTAAGAATTAATAATAACACACGAGAAGATCGCGAAAAATGCCAAGCAAAAACAGCGACACTGCTCTATAAAATATTTTCTTGAATAAAAACGGCTACATGCAACGTCTAGCGCCATGGAGTGAGATTAAACATGTCCTGTTCTTATAAATACCTTTAATATTTCTCCCATAAATCGATTTTGTACACTTTTTAAATTAACGGTACTCTAAAATACCGTTGGTGGATAAAAGGTTAAGATTGTTCTCGAATAATATATGGGCTAATATATACAATTCGTGATTTGTTTAATTGGCGAAAGATTCATAATTTGATCCATCTTTATTAATATTATTAATCCATCAAATGCAGAGTTCGAACCCAGGTCACGCTCGCCGGCCAAGTCAGGACTTTTTCATGGTTTTCTTTGAAACTTGCGTGAATGGGAATTAGAACCAATTAGAAGGAGTCGCTCTTCTATCAAGGAGGACACATGACCAAGCTTCTAGAATCCTCATAGAGTCAATTGGTCTTAAAACCAATACTAACATCGTCCATTCTATGCGATGTGGAAAAAAAAAAAAAAAAAAAAAAAACTAGTGCGTTGTGGCCACCACAAGACTTTTTCTATATTTTTCTATACAAATTCACACAGTAAAACTATTTTATTAAAACTGTTATTTATTAAATTTATTTACCATAATAAATGCAGACGATTTTCATCTTAGATAAAACTAGCACTAAATATAAGAAAAGAAAGACAGTTTTATTCTTTATAAATAAAGTTATAAAAAATGCGTTTTCATAATGGTAATCCCATATAGCAAGTTTCGTACAGTTATATACCGTAAAAGTTAAGATATAGCCTTTCCGTTCTCGGAGAAAATTACCATATAGCAGCGCCATCTATTGGCTGATATACATCCAAATTGAATCAGCATAATGTCACATAATGGCCTTCTTACATATCAAGTTTTGTTTGATTATACGCAATAGAACCTAAGCCTTCCTATAGAACCTATAGCCCCTGAAATTGCTCTGAACAAGTGGTGAAATAGTACCACTTGTTGAGAGATTGACACCAAAAGGTTACAGGCACTAATTTATGTAAAGATGAATCAGCATATAAATTTATATGTAAATCTGTGCAGTAGTTTCTGAGATATAGCCTTCCCTTAAATTATAGAAATAGCTGTATAGCAGCGCCATTAGGTGAGAAATCAATACTAAAACTTAATACACATTTATTCAGGTCAAGGTGCACCTACATATAAATTTATATGCAGATTTATGCAGTAGTCCCTGATATATAGGATATAGCCTTCCTTAAAATTGTGGAAATCGTTATATAACAGCGCCACCTATTGAGAACTTTGCACCAAAAGTTGTTAGACACTAATTTATGTCGAGTTGCATCTACGCATAAATTTATATGCAATTCTGTGCAGTAGTTCCTGAGATACAGTCGCCTCAAAAGTTTTATCACACACACAGACAGACATTTTCTAAAAATGATCAAATTGTGTTCTGTACCTCTCAAAATGTGTAAATCCATCGAAAACCATAAGTCAAAAAATTTATACGAATCCAATACTTTCTTCTATTGAATATAGAAGAAAGTAAAAATTGTATCGAATTTTGAAGAAGGATATGAATAATTCTGAAAATTTTAATTAACATAAACATTCAGTGTAATTATTAATAATGAAATTTAAAAAGAAAGGAAATGAATGACCAAATTTTTCTGCGAACCACCAAAAATTTTTTCAGGACCGTTAGTGATCCATGGACCGCCGACTGCTGAGCACTGGATAAACTGTTGTTACAACAGTCGACAAAAGTGCCCATTGCAGAATGAAAGAATCCAAGTCCCCTGGCACTAAAGTAAAATCTGGCAAAAACAAGCTTTCTTTCTTTTTATTGTATGTGTGTGTGTAAGTGTTAATTTTCTTCCTAATGTCTTTGGCAAATTCCAGTTTCATTCATTCATTCATTCATTCATTCCTTCATTCCTTCATTCAATCATTCTTTTCTTTCTCCCCCCCCCCCCTCCTTGTCATAAGTGATTTTATCTTACTTGTCATCTTCTAGATGCCTTCCACCTTTAGGGCCCAGAGACATTCTGCATTAAAAAAAAAAAAAATAAATAAAAAAATAAATAAAAAAACTACGTCCCGATGTAATCTGTTTAATACAAGGGACCGCGATATATTTAGTTTTTACATAAAGCTCTTTTCTTTTTCGATATATTTTTCAGTTGGAAAGAAAAAAGGTAAGTTTTTTTTTTTTTTTTTTTTTTTTTTTTTTGTCGTGAGAACGTATAAAGAATTGTATAATATTCCACGTTCAATAATAACACTATAAAAAGGTTTAAAATACCCTCACAATTAAGTGTGTCTTCCCATATGCGCGATTCCCATTTGCGCGAAGTGGTGAAAAATTCCCATTTTCTTCCCATTTGCGGGAACAAAGGAAAAATACAAGAATAGTACGAGTTACATGCGTTCTCAGATTCATACACAGCGAGGTAGAGGTGTTCAGTGAATTTTTTTTTCTTTTTTCATGCGCGCGAAGCGTATATACGTGCGTGATACTGATTGATGCTTTCAGATTCATGTACAGCGAGGTAGGGGTGCCCAGTTATTTTTATTTATTTATTTATTTATTTTTTATGTGCGTGTTATAGTGATTGCTGCGGAACCGAGTTACGGGCATTCTCAGATTCATGCACAGCGAGGTATGGGTGTCCAGTGATTTTTTTTTTTTCCTTTACGTGCGTGGTAGTGATTGCCGCGGAGCCGAGTTACGTGCGTTCTCAGATTATGAAGTCAGCAAGTGGTACTAATTCCAATTGAGCCGGGGAAGGGATGAACTACAATTCTTTATCCATTTTAAGCAAAAAATAAAAATCATGCTGTTCACATAATGAAAAAAAAACTTTCCAATCCTACTTACGCGTTACATTGTGTAATTTTTAATTTACAGGATGATCCAAAAATTTCTGACAAATTCTAAACTTTTATATAAAATCAAGTAAGTGTCGTACGAGAGTGCGGTTTGTACAACAAGGATTCTTACGGGGAAAAGTTTTCTTTGGGCAAATAAAAAGATCAGTTCCAATTTTCCCTCTCAGATGGCGCTACATGTACCTAAGTTTTCTTCATGTAGCGTTTCTGGTAGTTTTGCTTGAGCCACCTCAATCTCCAGACTTAACCCCTCTTAATTTCTTCTAGGGAGGCTATGCCAAGGATAAAGTGTATTATAATTTCTCTTTAATTAACGTTTATAAAAGACGCACATATCGAAATAGTGTAGTAGATTTCACAATATAAATGCTCTTAAATTGCATGCAATGTGCTCTTTTCTTTTCTTTTCTTTTTTTTTTTTATTTTTTTTTCGTACAGCGTTATTTACGAGCAAATATTGAAGCTAACATTTTTATTTGCTTAACTTTATACTGCAAAATGTACTCTTGGGGTTGGAGACAAAATATCGCGAAGACAAAATTTCACCGACGTAAATGAATACAAAGCAAAGATGAGTTGGTAATTATTAGTAATGTTGCATAAAATTTCATGACAACACGTGCCTAGGTCAGAGCACTGACATTTTGACAAAACTACAGCAATTTTTTTAAAATAAATTTTACTTAAAATAGTTTAAAAACTATATTTATTAACTTTTGTCAAGATGAGTCATAATGAATTCAATCGTTCTCATTAATTTTAAAATTTTTAATTCAAGTTTGTGAACAGTGTTCAGCTTTAATGACAGCAGTGATGTACACGATTTTTAAAATATATTTTGAATAGTGAAAAGAAAAAGATAGGATAACTTAAAAATAAACATAGATAAAATAATGAAATTCAACTCTATGATTTATTTATTTAATTATTTATTTATTTTAATTAATTAATTAATATTCATAATGCCCTGTGGCCCCCGCCAGAGATCACGCGTTACACAAAATCAAATTTTCAAATAGATCATACTATTTTTTTTGACGCGAGATTTTGTCCGGATCCCGCACTCTTGCACGTAAATTAAATTACTTGAAGTTTAAAATTGACCATTTTGAGCATATGTATATATTGTTTAATTATAATTGAGAATGCACCACATAATGTACTAAATTTTCAATATAGTTAAATTAGTTTGTTATGGCCATTACAAAACTTCTACATTTTCTTATACAAATTCACGTAGACACCACTGCAGTTTACGTGGATAAAAGGAAAAAATAAATCAAAAAGGCAGAAAAAACATAATAATAATAACAACAATCTTTTTAAAAAACGTTAAAAAAAAAAAAAAAGGAAATTTTGTTTAATATTATCTTAGATATACAGTTTTACGATACATTTTAAAGTTATTGATAAGTTCCTTTGACATTTGTACCCCTCCAGGGCAGTTTCTCTGGGAAGGGAGAAACAATGCACCTACATACAAAACAATTTTATACTGGTTGACTATTATCATAGCTAATTTTCTTTAATCTTTAAATGATGGATTAAAAATATGTCTCATTGAGTACATTTATACGAAATTTTGACCTATGCTTCGATATTAAAAGTTATGAAAAACTGGGAGGACGGAGCCCCTTGTTCAGGGATAAGCATCAAAATGTTTTTAATGTTCTAGTCATCAGAAAATATTTTTAGAAATCTTAAGTTAGTACATAGGGTATGAAAGACATTCAGAACCACATATATGTTAAAATATATACATTTGATAACAATTTTTTTTTTTTTTTTTTTTTTTTTTTTTTTTTTATGAATTTTTGTTTGATACCCACTTAATATTCCAGTAACTGACACTGCCAGTTTTTCATTTTATCATTAATTGGCACCTCATGTTCCAGTGTTTGACACTGCTAGTTATTCATTTTACAAGTTATTAGCACCCTGTGCTCCAGTGTTTGACATAAAATGTTAAAATTCTTACATGTAAAATATATGATTTTATTATTTTTCTTATTTATTAATTATTTCGGGATAGATGTCAATGACTGGAGCATGCCAATCACTGGAGCTACTACCCTATAGAAGAAAGTAGAAATATATATAAATATGTTATATAAAAGGAAAATACACTTCGAGCTATTATCTCTCGTGTTACTATATCTTAATATTTTTTTTTGGCCCTGTAAACCAGATCATTATTGCTAATCATATCATATTCTATAGATATCGCATATTTGTTCATCTGAATAATGTACGTTTTTGTTTTATAATGAATAAAAATACTGAAAAAGGATGACACAGAATTAGACCTTTTGTTCAGTTCTTTAAAAAAATATATGCACGACACGATGACCTTTTTTACCTTCTAAAAACAGTACTGTAAAGCTTACTAGAGTACACCTTTACAAAACCTGAAGACCCGAAGACCAAATACTCATACTGTTTCCAATATTTATTTCAGACAATTAGCTATGGTTGGTAATACATAAACTTTATATGCAAATCACACATTCTACTACGTAGAAAGTAAAGAAAAAATTTATGGTAAGATTTACACAATTTTATTGCATTTTTAAAACACGTGTGTTTTGTGACCAGCATAAAACTTTCTTCTGTATTTCCTTATACAAATTCCCTCAGCGCAGTACAAACTATTTATTAAAATTATTATTTAGCAAAATTATTTCCCATGATGTTTGCAAACGATTTTCGTATCGGAGAAGTATAAACCCGAAAGAAAGAATATTTTGTGCCCCATGGACAACACCTGCAAGAAGGTCTCTCTCCCCCCCCTCCCCCAAAGTTTTTACTTATTTATTAAAAAAAAAAAAACTATTTCTATTTTTATTTTTTTTTAATTACCATAGATCTATAGCTCAACTATTCCTTTCAAAGGTATTGACGAGTTCTTTATAAAGATCCCCCCCCCTCCTGAGAGGGGGGGGGGATGAAATTGATGCTCCTATGTGTATAAAAAAATTTCCCTAGTTGACTATTAATGTTTTAAGTAACTCTTATTATTTTCGCAATGATCCTTAAAAAATAATTCTCTTTCAGCCCATTTCTACGGGATTTTATCTTATACTGCCATATTTAAAATTAGAAAAAATGGCATGACAATGTTGCTGTTGGGTGATATATCCCAAAAGCTACTCAGTACAGTTGGTAATAAAAGTCTCCGGACACTAGCAAAAATTCCTATATAAAAAAAGTAGAGTTAATACTGTTTTGTTAAATAAATCCTTATCGAATCATGTTCTTAGATTGATTAAGAACATGATTCGACAAGGATTTATTTAACAAAACAGTGTTAACTCTACCTTTTTATGTAAGAATTTTCGCTAGTGTTCGGATACTTTTGTTACCGACTGTACCAACTTAAGTCAAGGTCCAACTATATATAAACTTATATTAAATTCCGTCCATTGGTTCGTCAGATGAAGTATCCCCAAATTTTTTAATACGCGCATACATAAAGACTGGCAGAAAGACAGACAGACGTTTTCTAAAAATGGTCAAATCGGCTTCAGGGCATCGTAAAGCGTGCAAATCCGTCGAAAACCAGAGGTTAAAAATTTTTACGAATCCAATACCTTCTTCCATCGAATATAGAAAATAGAAGAAAAACGTAATTGAAACCAAAAACAAAAACAAATTGATCTTAAATAGTGAAAGTGACCCCCCCCCCTTCCCCTACCTACATTTCATCACAGAGAGACAAAAAAAAAAAAAAAAAAAAAAAAAAAAAAAAAAATGCACATTTTGAAGTGCCGAAGGAGTGAAAGGGGGGGGGGGGGGGAAGGGTCCATATACTATCATAGAAAGAATACATTTCTGAAAAGAATATTTGAAACTGACGGCTGATGTATATAATCTTAAACTAGTTAGTCGCCATAACTAATAATAATAATAATAATAAAGCAATTTCATTTTTTTTTCCTTTTAATGCTTAGAATAACACGAGTCCAATTTCCTTTGGAAGAAAAGGGGGGGGGGGGGTATGCATTTGCTTCAGGATGACTTTAACTTTTAGGGTATAACACAGACAATTTTTCATTGCTAATAAAATCTAGTAAGGAGCGCTCAAAAAAAAAAAAAAAAAAAAAAAAAAAACTTCAACAGAAAAGTTAAATTTAAATCACAGTAATTTTTCACCAGGTATATGTGTTGAGATATCGTCATAAGAAAGTCGTTTATATAAAATTAAATAAATTTTATCAGGCATTTTTAGAAAATTGTTCTCTTTTCACACTTCTTTTAGGGTCACATTTTCATAATAACCATTATGACAACAACAACAACAATAATAATAGCAATTAATAATAGGTGGCAGCACCAAACATATTTGACAATTATAATCATTCTGTACTCAGTGATGCCAGATTGGGGATTTTGTCCCCATTTTGAGGATTTTTGGGGTTTCCGGGATTTTTTGGGGGACTGAATATTTGTGGGGAATTGAAATATTATTGAAATTTTTGGGGAGAAATCTGGGGAATTTTTAAATTAAAAATTTTTTTTTTTTTTGGTCTTAAAATAGTCTACCAGATTAGTTTAATCAGTGTTGTCAACCAACCGTACAGATTTGTCCTTCCGTGTACGGATTTTTAACAGTTTTCTTTAGCATGTAGGGACTTCTTTAAGGGGCCCTTCCTCCCTTGGATATCCTGAGGATCGTACCGGCAACCTCAGCGATAAAGTAGAGACTTTTATCATTAATGTAGGGACATAGCAAAATGTAAGTTCGCAATACTGAATTTAATTCTGAAGTAAGTGATCAATTAGAAATTGCACTCAGACATCAAATTCAAATTCAAATTCATCATTTTGAGGAATTCGGAATTCTTTTCGTTGCTTGAATACTTTCGTTGCACATGGGCACTGTGATACACAGCGAAAGCGATGTCAGTAAGAAGAGGTTTCTTTTTCCCCCCACCTAAATATCGATATGTGATATTGATATTCATTCAATGATGCCAGATTGGGGATTTCGTCCCCATTTTGGGGTTTTTTTAGGCTTCTGGGGACAATTTTGGGGATCAAATGTTTATGGGGACTCTTTTGGGGAATTCTAAAATTTTTGGGGACAAATCTGAGGAGTTCTTGAACTTTCTGTCAATGTTGGCAACGTAATGATTTATCCCTACAACTAGGGACTTTCAATAGCTTTATTGTTATTCGGGGATTTTTTTCAAAAATTGCCTTCATTTGGGGAAAAATCTGAGCTTTCTATGACTTAAATCTGGTTGATATATATATATATTTTTTTTTTTTTACTTTCCCTTTTTAGTAGAAATTAAGTTGGAGATTTTTTCGGAAAAACCCCCCTGATTTGGGGAAATTTGAAGACCTGTTTGGGGAAATAATTTTCGACCATCTGGCATCACTGTATTCATTGTTATTAGCTGTTAGTTGATAGGTGTAAGTAAGTACTGTGTACAGTTACATGTTATAGTTCTAAATCCCAGTGGTGCTAATTCACATATGCCCTATAATTCTTAATTATATATCTAACTTATCTATATTATGTACAGATATACCTATATCATATATAGATCTAAATTATGATATGTTAACTATAATCTACACTCCGCGACAAAAATATAGGTACAAGCTTTTTCTTTAAATTTTCATAAAATAACATCATCTAAATTGTGCTTATCATTTATTATTATCATAAAATAACACTATTTCAAGACTAATATTTTTTTTAAAGACTAATTTAGAAAAAATTTAAGACGAAAATTTTTCTAACTTAAGACTACACTCCGCGACAAAAAGATAGATACAAAAAAATTTTTTGTTTAAATATGATTATTTTGAATATGAATATTTTGAATATGATACAAATATTTAGTATGTTTTTGTTATGATAATAAATGATCAGCACAATTTAGATAATGTTATTTTATGAAAAATTTAAAAAAAAAAAAAAAAAACCTTTATACCTATCTTTTTCTCGCGGAGTGTATACTAATATTTTTATCTTTTCTACTTTAAATAAATCCTTGTCGAATCATGTTCTTAGTCAGTCTAAGAACATGATTCGACAAGAATTTATTTAAGGAAACAGTATTGAGTGTACTTTTTTTACATAGGAATTATTGCTAGCGCTCGAATAATTTTACTGCCGAGTGTAATGTAGCATATGAAGTATTCCAAAACTGACATTGCAGCGAATACAATGTTATTTTTTTAGCTCTTTCCTTTATTGCCTTCAGGATAATTTTTTTTTTTGCGAAAATGTATTTATTTCTTTTTATGTTTTATTTATATTAGCTTATTTATTTATTTATTTTTTTTTTTTTTATGTTAAATAATTTATTTTTTAATTTTCTTAATTATTAACCTTTATTTATTTATTTAATGGTACGCTGCGCAGAAAAAATAAAATAAAGAATTTTTGAATTAATTTTTTTTTAAATTTCTTCTTAATGAAATAATTCGTCATCCATTAGATATATTTGTTCTTTCGTAGTGAAAATAAATATTAACATAAATAATGTATAGTTTATTGTATGAGTTTTTCTTTTTTTTTAAATCGGTTATAAACTATAAACTGATAAATTTAACTTGATACCGAAAATAAAAGAGAGAGAGAGAGAGAGAGAGAAAAGAGAAAAATTACTCCATATGATCTATTATTATTATTAGCTCTATTATTAATTATTATTATAAAATGTGACTTGCTGAGGGAGGAAAAAAAAATCTGGAGTGACTCCACTCGACTTTCCGAACATTGAGTAATTACAGTTTTGTAGATAAAGTAAAGAAAGAGGAGTTGTTAAACAAAGAAATGAGAGAAAACCATAATAGAGCGTTTGAGTATTTTTCTCCATACATTACACGATGTTTTATTGAACGCAACTGAACTTTGAGCCCATAGATCATAATGACAAAGAATTTTTCGTTGTGTCCCTGTAAAAACCTATAAATGCTAGATTCACCAAAATGCTTATAGTGAGTGCAACAGTGATTCATAATATGCATATAAATTTTCAGCTCAATTCAATAAGGCGTTTAGATGCTATCGCACTTTTAAGATTTTGGTCCCATAGGCCATAATGATAAAGAATGTTTCTTTGTGTCCCTGTAAAAAAACTGTAAGTGCTAGATTCACCAAAATCTATACAGTGTGTGCGACTGTGATCTATAACATGTGTACAAATTTTTTGTTTATGTTAATTAGGCATTTAGACGCTATCACACTTTTAAAAATTTGGCCCCATTGGCAATAATGATTAAGAATTTTTCTTTATGTCCCTGTAAGAAAACTATAAGTCCTATATTCTCCAAAACTCTATACAGGTTGAGTATCTGTGACCTATAATATGTGTATAAATTTTTTGCTCAATTGAATAAGGCGTTTAGATGCTATCACACTTTTAAGATTTTGGTCCCATAGGCCGTAACGATAAAGAATTTTTCTTTGTGTCCCTGTAAAAAAACTATAAGTGCTAGATTCACCAAAATCTATAGGGTTCGTACTATGGTGATTTAAAATATACGTACCAACTTTCAGCTTATTCGAACAAAGCGTTTAGACGCTAGCGTGTTCACTCACAGACATACACACATACATACACACATACATACACACACACATACACACATACATACACACATACATACACACACACATACATACATCATAGCAAAAATAGTGAAAACGGACTCATTGGACCTTGAAACGTATAGAAATATCAAAATCTCAAATTCGGATTTTTGACATGATTACAATACTTTCCTCACTATAGTGTTCGGAAAGTAATAACAGGTATAACAAAGTGGAATCTCACTTTTAAGCGGGGTCGCGTTTTTTTTTTTTTTTTTTTTTTTTAATGTTTACATGTTTTCAAGAACTTCACCTACGTTCCACGCCTACGTTGTCCAATCCATGTCTGTTCCCATCAAAAATTATACCTCTGGGGGTCACGAAGCGGGAGAGCCATCCCTTCCGTGGAGGATCAAAATTGCGATGGTATGTTTCCGGACCACCTCTAGGGTGAGTCCCAGACCGTCGCCAATTGCCCATCTGCGCAGCACTAGTGCGACGTAAAACACAACTAACTAACCAATCCATGCCTCAATGTGAAGTTTAGAACCTCAACATTTGCTTTTGCACAACCAATCAGTTCGTATTTGTTTGTTTTCCGACACAGCGCGTATCACGTGATTTCAATCACCGGTGACTCCGTCTTTTTCTCTACCCGACGTGTATTTGTTTACTTTACGTTTCCTTCCCGGTGACGATCATTTTCTTTACTTGTTCTTCGTACCTTTCGTTCGTGGGTGTTGTGTCATAAGCACGGGAGACACTTCCTTGCTTTCGTTTTGTTTTACCGCGAAAAGCCCCGAAATATGCCCCCATTTTCACACCTTCACATCATTTCGTTGGGGATGGAAAGACAACAAGCGACCTGGATTTGTTTTTACAGCGCATGCGCCCACTCAATTTTTATTTTTTCTCTTCGGGAAGATTTAAGAAAAGCACAATTTTGCCGGATAGAATTTCACGAAAAACTTTTCACTTCCTGATGATATTGGCGGTTAATAGTTAAAATGATGTGGTGAAACATGTATACTTATACCGAAAAACAAGCTGAAGTAGAATTGTTTTTCAATACACGCTTTCTTATCCGAAGATCTTGAGATTAAAAACATTATGGATTACAGAATTCTTTTAATTAAAAAAAAAAAGTATTCTTTTGTTTCTAAATAATAGATTACTAAGTATCTAATACTATTATTTCTAAGTAATTACGTTTATTTATAAGTATTATTTGAAAGGCATAGGTAATTCTGTACAAAATAGAATTTAATTTAGTATGGTGGGACATTTTTTAAAAAAATCTATTATTCCATATAAAAGCATGCAATAACTGTCTTTCGTTCCTTAGCAACGGTTACTATATTCATTTCTTAATTTTTTGGGGGGAATAGGACTCCCCAGGCGGCTTTTAAATTTTTGTTATCATTTTGGTGATGAACTGAAATGGCTATCGGAACAGTGTCAGTAAAGACCTTGTCGAGAAACGTCCGAGTTACTTCTGTGCCAAATTTCAAATTTGGTACCGGTACTAAAGCTGTTCCATTTTTTTTTTTTTTTTTTTTTAACCACGATTTTTCTCAATTTCAATTTAAATATTTCTTTTTATTGTTGCAAGAGAGGTAAAAGAAAAAAAATATTTTTTAATTGGTCTAAATATGCAAAAAGGGGAAAAGAAAAAATCTTGTCCCTCAATTTTAATAAAAGAAAATTGTTACACTCTTTTTTTTCCCCCGACATAAAAATAAATGTATTTTCTTTCATGACTAAAAAAAAAAAAAAAAAAAAAAAATTTTTTTTTTTTTTTTTTTTTTCTGGGGGAGGGGATTATTTGTTTTTTCTATTTTAATAACTTTAACATTAAAAAAGGTCTTTTATTTAATATTATTTTAACCAATTATCCAATTGAACTAAAAAAAAAATAAAATAAAATAAAAAATAAAAAAATAAATAAATACGGTTACCTGCACTTTTCTCTGATTAGTAAGTATACTAATTTTCGTAGCGATTGGTTGAACGGTGTAGCTTTGTATATAGAATTAAAACTTGACATGTTATATATACCATTTCTTAGCATATTTGCATTCTACCAGGCCCTTGAAAACGTTGGAATGCAAATTATGCTTTTTTCTCATTTCCAAAATTCATTTCGATTTATCTTTAATTCTTTTCTGATTTGATATGAGTGGTCTGTGATTATGATCTGAATAATTCTTTTAATGCTGAGTTTGAATCATCTTTGAATTTCATAAAATTTTTGCACTGATATTATTATATTTTATTATTGTATTACTATATATATATATATATATATATATATATATATATATATATATATATTTAAGATTCCATGATCGTGATAAAATTTAACAATTAATAGATACATGACAACAACACAAAAATTAACATATATATATGCTTGATTTAAGGTGTGTGACTGCAAATTTCTACAACCCTAAATCCACTGTCTGAAAACAACAGGCCTTCCGTACTAAAAAAAAAAAAAAAAAAAAAGAAGCTTCTTACTCTAAATTGAATTTTATTTAGGGTGGAATTTTAACTTGGGAATCGAGAGAGAGAAGATAGCTTTAAATGATTTGGTTCTATTATTTTGGTTTTTTTTATTACTATTTCAAAGAAATTGATTATTTGTTTCATAAAGAGAGAGAGAGAGAGAAAGAGAGAGAGAGAGAAAGAGAAAGAGAAAGAGAATACTCTGTAAAATATACCACTTCGTATATCACCCATTAAATGTTATTCCAATGCATCTACGAAGCTATACACATAGGCTTTTCTTTCATAACAAGCTATGCACACATCACACTTTTAGAGAATTTACTAATTAGCCATATGAAGTTTTCCCGAAGTCAAAATGTCGCCGGAAGACCCCGTTGAAGAAGAGGCAAAGCAGTTGCGAGTCTGGATTCGGTCCAATTCCACAGTGAAAAAAGAAGAAGCATCTCCACCTGATTTTTCTTTGTCCCATTCGATTCCACGAGACGGTAGCTAATTTTATAAACGTTCTCTGGAAAAGTGTGAAGATTTGGGTAAAACAGCACGGTTTTCTTCCATCACAAACTTTTTACTTTCTTCTATATTAAATAGAAGACAGTATAAGATTTGTAAAAATTTTTGACTTGCTCTTTTTTAACAGATTTATACGTTTCGAGGGCTCCGAAACATGATTTGACAATTTTTTTTAAAGTGCCGTCTGTGGATCTGGATGTGTGTGACAAAAGTTTTGTGACAGCTCTATATCAAGAACTAATAGAATTGTTAGAATGGATGGTTGGATGGTTGGGTTTTACGTCGCACAAGTGCTGCGCAGATGGGTAATTGGCGACGGTCTGGGACACACCCCTAGAGATGGTCCGGAGACATGCCATCACAATTTTGATCCTCCACGGAAGGGATGGCTCTTCCTCTTCAGTGACCCCCAGAGGTATAATTTTTGATGGGAACATGGAGGACATTCCAGCCACGACAGATTTTACGTGCACCAGCCACCATTAGTGTACACGACGGTCTTTGGCCGGCTCAAGTACCGAACCCGCAATCTTCCAATTACGAGGCCGGCGCTCTACCGACTGGGCTACCGCGGCCCAAAGGAATTGTTAGGAAAAGCTGCTGTACCTTAACATAAATCGGTGTTTATCCATTTTTGGTCCGTCTGGCATTGTTGTCCAATTGTTCACAATTTTTAATATATATGGCAGTGTTGGACAAAATTTCGTAAAAATGAACATAGATTTTTTTTTTTTTTTTTTTTTTTTAACCAATCAGTTTGAAACTGAAGAATTGTCTTTGTAATAGTAAGAGTCAACTGGAATAAATTTTTTTGTGTGCAGGAGCATCGCATCTCTTTTTTTTTTTTTTCGCTCGGGTCGCGAGTTTTCATTATGAGTATATTTCAAAAGAACTCGTCAATGCCTTTAAAATGAATCATTGAGTCATAGATCATTGTCGTGTTGCCAACTTATTGGGATTTTTTTTACTTTCTGAACCTACACATGTAAGGAACGAATTGTAATCATGATAAAAATTTGATTTTGAGATTTTGGTGTATCTATAAATTTTGAGTATTCCCTGAGTTGAGTTTTCCTGTTTTTACGATGATGTTTGTATGTGAGTGAACATGATAGTGTCTGAACGCTTTGTTCGAGTGAGCTGAAAATTTATATAAGGAAAAGTATGTGGGTAGGGATTACCTTTTCTATTTGATCGCATCCTGATAAACGGTAGCACTTTCGATCTTTGTGGATTAGACTATTGTAAAATATCAAGCGCGCGCGCACACACACACACACACACACACACACACACACACACAAAAAATCAAAAATCAAAAATCAAAGATCAAAAATCCGCAAATCTATGATAACAAAGAAACTGGAATACACAGAGAACGCACTAGGACAAATTTTGAAAAATGTGCGCATCTAGCTGCGAAAGATTTTTAAAAAAAGGAAGAATGGCTTGAGACCATATATCTATGGTCAAACCATAGATATATTATTATTTAAAAAAAAAAAAAAAATCTTTTTTTTTTATGAGGGGGGAAAAAAATCCTGAAAAAATTAACTTTTATCAGATGTTGTCAGTGAGGCACGACATTGATTTTGTTTCGACATTTAATGTGATACTTCTCTTGTATAAAAATTGTCTACATTTGTCACTGAAAAATACTTTTAATAAATAATTTGTAATCCAGAAATAAGCGTAAAAAAATACAGAAGAACATCTACTTTGTGAAGACCATAACATCCTATTTTTAAAAACTTTGATTTATTCAAAAAAATCTCAAAAAATAATACAATTTGAACATTTTATCCCTAATATAAATCAAAATATTATTTTCTGCTCCCCCTTTAGTAAATTTCGCTAAGGGCTTCAAAATACGTACTATCAGATACATTCTGTATTAGTACAAACTCGAATTTAACACAGATTCCTAATTTCGGTAACTGGTGTTTCTCTTTTAAAATAGCAAAAGAGAATCTCATCTCTACCTCATTCCGACGCGCACTCATCCATCTTCTGCAATCATCCCACAGTTACAGTTCATCTTGCACGAATCCGAAAGTAAACAGTTGGTATTCACCTTCTTGTTTTCTTCCGCTTCGTCACGTGTCAGAAACAATTTCGGAAATAAATGAAGGATAAAGGTGATGTACATTACCCTGTGTTAAATCTTGACATCGAAATCGGCTTTATTTGCATTATGACAAATGGCAACAAATGGTTTTAACATTCATAATCTACGTCAGCAGTCGCCAACTTTTTCGACTTCACGGACCACTAAAGTGAAAATTTGAAATCTCACGGACCACTAAATTCATAATTGAAAATTCTGCAAACCACCAATATGATTAAAACCCGGATAAACTATTACGTCAGAAACGCAAAAGAGAAATATTTGAGATGCATACAGCTGTTTCGGTAGCCTTAAGCGTATCGTCTTCAGTACAAAAAGAATCCTGAATCTGGAGAAGTGCTCGTATATATAGGAGAGGGACCGAATTTAGTTCAACCAATAGGATTACGGGAAAGGTGGGGAGTGTGGCCAGTAGGAATTTAGGAAAGTTAGCTGTGTAAACAGTAGAAAAATTAAGAAAATGTGGACTGAATGTAAAATTTCCAACAATCAGACAAATAGGAACAGCGAAATCACAGTTTACAAGGTTTTTAAAATTTTTATAAGAAGAGCTTCCAAGAAATCGAGTTCATGAATGGATTTAGGTCTGCAAATTATTTTAGCTGAATTAAATTTAAAATTACGATTTTCCTTCCAGCAATGTTTAGAAATAGCCGATTTATTGGTTTCTTGTTTGCGGACGTAATTCAAGACGAAATTTAAGACTGCGTTTAGTTTGGCCAATATAGGATAAACCACAGTGACAGGAAATACCATAAATGCCCCAAGAATTATGCGTATCAATGGGATCTTTTAACTGAGAAAAGGTGAGTTTATTGGAAGGCGAAATATTATTTTAAAATCATACTGTTTGAGAATTTTATCTATGGTTTGACTGGATTTAGAAAAATAGGGTAAAACAATACTGATATTAGGCTTTTCTGACTTAGTAGTTTATCCAGGTTTTAATATTCCAACGCCAAGTCTCCTGTTATTACACCAATATGATTGATTTAGGCGACTTGGAACCTTTGATTAGAGGTCACTGAAGTAGGTTTTATATAAAAGCTTATATTTCTGTTTAATATCTATAACTTGAACTATATTAGGTTTGTTCAATGAAATATATACTCAGGTGACAATTCCTATAGTCTCTGATACATTTTTTTCAGATTTGAAATCTTAAAATTACTTTTTCTAAATTTGCAATTTTTTGTGAAAATCATAAAACTTCTACGGATATTTGAAAAAAGACTCAAAATCTTTTGGATGTTTAATGGAACATATTTAAAAGAATTGGGGATGGATATTTTGAAATTTATTAATTAGTTTTAGAAAATTTAATAAGTGCCTGTCTATGTAAAAATTTGAAAAAAAAAAAACATGACTTTTGTTATATTTTTGTTTTTAATAAATAAGAGATTGCAAAATTCATCCTTAATTCTTTTAAGTGGGTTCTAAAAAAAAAAAAAAAAAAAAAAAAAAAAAAGAAGTCAATCTTTAAATATTTGTAGAAGTTTTAGTATCTGCGTTTGTAATGATCGATAGATGGCACTTTTCCAACTTTTGTTGTTAGTAAATATAATAGCCACGTGTATTTATTATTGTTCTATTTGCGTTACTACTTAATATTCGTGCTATAATTTCTCCGCCATTACATCACGGAAAATCGATTGCTTTTGGAAAAAATATTTCAGTTTATCCAAAGTTCGATCGGAAGTAGATGTTTAACTGAAGCTGAACAAATATTAGTTTCAAATCATCTGATTAATTCTTTACTTCCATTAGCCGAAGCAACTGAAATTGTAAATTTGTCATTTGGAAATAAATAGAAGCTTAATTCTGGATTTCTTGATCCTTTGGAGTTACACTGTGGCACACAACAGTATGTGTTATCTTTTTTACCGGATTTATTCATTTTTATTCAATAAATATATGCGAAATTAAACATCGAATATACAGCGAGCAATGGCGTCTCGACGAAAGCCGAAAGCTATTCCTGTTAATTGTAATTTCCCCTTAGCCCACCAGAGGGCGAGCATTTCATTACAATCGCGGATTTTGAAGATCATAAATTCATTAAAAAAAAAGACGCAGACTGAGGGGATGCAATTTAAAGATTTCAAATCTGTAAAAAATATATCTAAAACTATAAAATATTTCGCCTGAATATACGTTTTATTGAACAAATCTAATATAGTTCAATTTATAAATATTAAATGGAAATATAAACTTTTGCATGAAACTTTCTGTGATGTCAAATGAAAGGTTCCAAGTCTCCTTAAGACACGTGACTGTAATTTTAGAACAATAATCAGAGAATTGCCATTTTATAAATACGAAATAAACCTCTTTGATACAACACATTGTAAATGCTTATTTTATTATAAGAAAAATGTAAATTTAATCCTTATGAAAAATGCGGGAAATATGTTTGTTTGTAACAAAATAACAATTCTAATGGAAGAACATGAACACTTTTTGTTGGTTCTATATTACAAGAAACTCAGACGGAAGATTTAAGTACAAAGTACATTATACATACAAAGTACAAAGTACATTAAGTACATATATATGTTCTGAATTTACTAAATCTAGTAAATACATCACTATGTTAGATTAGTAAAATCCAATTATACTTTTTAACGTACATTTTAAACCTTTGAAGAATTAAAATATTCTGATAAATTTAGAAAAAATTCTTGGTAAGTATCCAATGAAAGATCAGAAATTGTAAGTGATAACTGTGCCTGATACTTACAATTAAAATTTTTGTGATAAAAGATTATTCCATTTATACTCTCTCATACAAAACATTCTGATGTCTAATGCTGTAAATATGAGTGATACAAAAAATCTTGAAGTTAAAATTAACATCAGTAAAATTTGTAATAAAACATTGAGAGTTGCAAATAATGTGAAGATTTTTCTACGGACCACCAAAAATTTTATCGTCGACCACTTGTGGTCTATGGATCATCGTTTGGCGACTAGTCGTCCAATACCCTCTCCTACAAGGAGACAGTGTTGACTAATCTGGGCTTATACTATAGTAACCATATTAGAGTACCTTCATAATATATTAGCATTAATAACTGTTACAATTATCCTGTTACAAAGGTATAGTTTATGTTTATGCTAAATAAATGAGGATGCAAACGGTAATAATTATGATAAATAATTTCTATTCTACACTTTAGAAAAATTTAGAAAAACGATTTCAAAATATGTACTGTCCTCGAAATTCGAGGACATATAGTCACTATACTCTGGGGGTCACCGAAGCGGGAGAGCCATCCCTTCCGTGCAGGATCAAAATTGTGATGACATGTCTCCGGACACCTCTAGGGTGTGTCACAGACCGTCGCCAATTACCCATCTGACCAGCACTAGTGCGACGTAAAACCCAACCATCCAACAATTTTTTACAATTATTTTACAGTTAAAATTAAAATAAATAAATAAATGAAAAACTAGTGAATTTTTAAAGAGTGATTATGTTACTTTTGACTTTTTTCCTCAGAGAAATATGACTTCATTTGCAGAAGCTGTCACAGCAACTACAGAAAAACAGAAAAATGTGTCAGACGTGTGTAAATCTAAATACTAGATTGAAAAAAAAAAAAAAAAAAAAACTTTTTCTAAACTGATAATCTAACTGTTTTTTTTTTTTTTTTTTTGATAAATTAAAGTAAATACAGTAGCAACTAGAGCAGAATTTCTTAAGACAGCTCTTAAATCCAAACTGTTTACTTTATGACACATTTTTGTACACAATTTTTTACGTTCCACTCTACTTAAAGTTCTCAAAAACTGAAATAAAAAGTGAAAAAGATGATAAAAATCTGTCTTTGACAGATTTCAATTTAGTGCCAGAAGCCTGCAGCTTATATATATATATATATATATATATATATATATATATATATGCCGATTCTCGGAAGAATGGAATAGCCAAATATTTTATTAAAAGAGCCAATGTAATTTTTTTTTTTCATTGAGTTGAATAATTGTTCATGAGTTTTTTTTTGTTTTTAAAATTTTAGGAGAAAAAAATTGTATGAAGGTAATTGTATTAATAAAGGACATTTTTAGGACATTTTCAGTTTACTTTTTGTGCGTCCCCTATCAGTGATCTAGAATGGATAGATGGGTGGGTTTAACGTCGCACTAGTGCTGTGCAGATGGGCAATTGGCGGCGGTCTGGGACGCACCCCTAGAGGTGGTCCGGAGACATGCCATCACAATTTTGATCCTCCACGGAAGGGACAGTGATCTAGAGGTTCCGCTCTTGAAGTTGGCCTAAAATTTGAACATAGAGAGAGAATTTTTCACGATTTTAGTAGAGTCGTATAAAAATATGATTAGGATAAATACATAGTGGGTAGGGTATTTATAAATAAATAAATATTTACCCTTACATATTTTTGATATGTAACAGATAAATATCGGAAATATGGGTCTTTATAGTTTTTGAAGCATATAACCAGAAATTTTTTCGACAAGAGATTTGGCACTAATATAACTATCCTTAATTTGTATAAATAAACTTATAGGGGAGATTGGAGCACGTTTAAATTGGAGGCAATTTTGTACTGTAACTGTTTATCTGATAATGATCCCCAGTTTTCAGAAATAATGTTAACTGGAGTCATATGAATTAGTACTGTAAAGCTTACTTTTAAATATAGCTGTCTTGCATCATTAGATAAAATTATATAGTTACTGTCCAAAGCGGTCCTCAAATTAAACAAGCTCCCCACTTCACCCAAACTTTCCCTCTTCGTATTTCCCAATTATGATGGCAAGTCTCCGGATCACCTTTAGGGGTGAGATCCAGACCGTCGCCAATCAACACCTCCTATAATAATGCCTTCGAACTGAGGTCTACGTCACGGTAGATTCGCCGATTATATGCAATCCACAATATCATTTCGATATTATAGACAGTGTTGATTGGATGAAATCGGCTGATCCTGCGTGACGAAAAGTTCAGTTTGGAGGTATTGTTATAGGAGGTGTTGCATCAGATGGAGGTGGAGTGGTTTTTACAACCCATTACAACTAAGACTCCTATATGATAAGAGCTGGCGCAGTGTCCGCCATTTTCTAGCCCGACTGGGAAAGTGTTGGCGGTAGAAAAAGCTAGGTTACCTGATTAGCGTTGTTATCGCCTTTCAGCTTCTATACTGATCAAGTGAGCTAGAACTTCTTATCACGAAACAAACAAGTTGGCAATTTTAAGAACATCGCCAATATTCTCAAAACTGCAACCTTTCACGTTAAAAGAAATGCAATTTTAAAGTTAATTTTAAAAGAATTTAAAAACAATAACTTAAAAAACAGTATATTCAACTTTGAAAATTAAATGAAATAAGTTGAAAATAAGGAAATTCTTTCGCTACAAAGTTGTGCTCCTGCTCAGGGTATCAGCGAGCTACATCTGCAATTTATAATCCACTTTTTCCTTCCTTCTGGATTAGAAGAAAATATAAACAGGCGGTGCCTTATTCTGGAGTTATTCGTGCAATTTATTGCCGAAAAATCAACAATAATAAATCGTCATCCGGTCTTGTGGGCTAGAAAATGGTGGACGCGTCAGCCTATCAACGTAGGAGTTCTAATTACAACTATGCAATGGAAAATTGGATATGGTTTAGGATTCATTCGGGGTAGGGCCTTTCATCAGAACAAAATCAAGTGAAATCACGGCTGTGATTTTAAATGTTTTTCTTTTATATAAATAAATTTATTAACGCGTAATATATTTTAATATGCTACAAAGGTTCTTACCGTTTAACAGAATAATTTTATTTAATAGTAATGTTTGTTCTAATGTAACGTAAACTCACTGAATCTCAAATTCTACAGCAATTAATTAACGAAAACCTTTTTTTTTCCAGAATTTTTGACATGGAAAAGAATTTTAGTTTCTTATTCGTTATTATTGTTTTTTATTTTCAAATATCTAACTAGTTGAATTTAGTGGGTGTAACCTCGTCCTATAGCTAAGCTATGGGCAATAAAATCATTTCAGATATCTGACAAATTAATTTATTAGGAATGTGTATTTCCGTAGAACTTTTGTCTTTTGCAAAAGTATCTGCTTTTAATTGATTATTTCTGTTTTTTCGAAACTGAGAAAATGTACAAGGATATTTCCCAAAAATCTGAAATAAAGATTTTTTTCTTTTAAATTTAATATTTTAACCCTCATTCTTCTTCAGTCAGGAGCAACAAGAGAAATAAAGGAAGGCCGTGTTACAATGTAAGAAATACGTAAATAAAAGCATTGAATAAGCAGACTGACTGCTTAACTTTGTGGATTATTTTTTGCATTGCGAAGTACAATAGAACCAACGAGTCACAAGCAGTCGCGTCAAAAGTCGAAAGTGTTTACTTTGAAAAACATCGTCTGTTCTTACTTTGTTGCAGTTGTGACGTAATTTACTTCTGTTAAATTAAACATTAAAATAATAATAATAATAATAATAATAATCTTTTGAAAGCACGCATAATATTTTTCTTTCCTTTATTTAAACACATTGTTCCGACCGCAATGGCCATAGATATAGTAATAAGACATAGATTGATCAGCGAGAGGGAAAAAGTGATACTTTTTTTTGGGGGAATAGTCACTCTAATGGCTGCCTTTCCCCGAGTAAATCACACACAGGAATACACACGGATAGTTTAGTAAATAAAATTTATGAATAATTTATTTACTAAAGGTGAAGGAAAAACTCCAGGTACAGTTCCAAATTCATTTTTCATTTCATTCTTTTTTTTCAATACTCTCTAATGGCTGATTTTAGAACTTTTTTTCAGCATCAAAATTTTTTGCTCGATAACATGAGGATGATAGATCTATGTATATTACTATATCTATGGCAATGGCATCAGCTTCCAGAACTTATTTTCCAGAAACTTGAACTTTTATTATTACGAAGATTATGTGCTCAAGGACTAACATATAAAAATGGGGCATTCCAGGACAAAATCATTAATCGGGAACCCCTTCTACCTTACAGAGCACAAAGTAAATTCTAAAAATATGTAATTTCTTTTTAATTTCAAAAGGCAATTGATTTTGGAGCTTTATTATAAGTGAGTACCCGGCACTTAATTCATTGTCCCCGTCAAAAAGCAGACCCTGATTTGTATATTATAATTTCGTACAAAATCGAAATAGGTTTATTAATTTGTTTACGATTACAATTGTTCAGATTATAATTTGTGTCAATATTTACAAAATGCTTTGAAACTGATTTTTTATTCTAGTTTACTATAGAATTTTTAACTCTTTCCAACAAGGTTGAAAAGTGCTAATGACTTCGGTTTATCTGTCTGTCTGTCCGTGCTGTCTCCTGTAAATATTCATGGAATTTCTTGAAACTGATATTAAAGTTTACTATCGGATGTTCTGTATTGAAAATGGAGTGAATATCTTTACTGGTTTGTGTACAGGAATACCCGAAATATTCAAAAGATTCCTATGAGAGGTATTTCTATAAACCATATTTTGATACCGTTACTTTACACAAATCTCAATGAAATTTAAATATGTTATTGAAGTTCACTATTGGATGTTCCTCCCTGAAAATGGAATAAATACCATCACTGGTTTGTATACAGGGATACCCGAAAGTATTCTAAAGCATTGCGTTCTATGAGAGATATTTCTATATACCAAATTTTAAGAACTTTACACAAATCTTAATAAAATTAAAATTTATTATTCATATGTACAAATGAATGCTTTTTATTCAATACAGTATGGTTAGCATTAGATTTATAGGGTCATACAAAAATATTCAGTTACGTTAATGGGTATTATTGGAAATTTGCTGGAATTGCATTTTCGTTTATATTAATCGTTTTTATCACTTTCTAAATGTTTTTAACACTTTCCAATAAGGTTGTAAAGTGTTAATGATTTCGGTTTGTCTGTCTGTCTATCCGTGCTCTAATTCCTGTAAATATTCATGGAATTTCTTGAAACTGATGTATGATATTCAAGTTCACTATCGGATGTTCCCTATTGAAAATGGAGTGAATACCTCTACATATTTATCTGAATATTTTGATATCTTTATACAATACAAAAGATAACGAAAAGAATATATAGAATTTAGAGGTAAATAAATGCGGATATTACTTAATATTATTTTTAAAACATGGCGTGATTAACATTATTGACTGATTCACACGACCACACAAAAGTATTCAGATACAATAAGGGATAGATTATGAAAAATTGCTCGCTTCGGTTCCGTTATGAATTATTTTATAACTGCACTAAAACTTTATTTCGCTATGTGATGTGAATATACAATATTACTTGGCTACACAAAACTATTTACTTATGCTACTTCATTAAAAATATAGTTAAAAAAAGTAGTTTTAGTGAGATATATTCGTACGTTACTAAAAACAATATATACAGGGTATTATCACGGAGGTAGAATACTATGAATATCAAGTGATGTTCCGAATTAGAACACCTAAAAAGTATTTTGTACACTGAGAAAAAATTCTGTAACTGACAACTAGAATCTAAATTGTGGTTCTAGAAAAAATAGTTCCATGTCAACCTTATAAATTCTAGTCCCCTTTGGCAGCGAGTTCTAGAAACCCCTGTTAAAATTCTAGAGCGTTTGCCAATATTCTCGAGGATAAAGTTATTTAAAAATCTCTGCAAATAAATGAGAATACAAGAGGCGGGTTTCAGCAACTATAATCTTGGTTTGTTACCCAATTATAAAAATTCAAGCGAGAATTTCTCGCCATACAAAAGATTCATAATTTTCGAAATATTCAGAATATTGTTTCACCATCTAGAAATGTGTAGACTAGAAATTCTCGATCATTTCGTCTATTCAGTTTATTGGCGTGCCTTATACGCATAGCTCGGAAATCTATATTTCTAGTTAAGGGACTTAGAAAATGATCACTTATTCATTCTAAGTGATGGTGGTATATTTTTTTTCTCATTGCATAGCAGAATAGAGAAAAATTTCTCATAAACGTCCATTTTGAGAAATATTTTCATTGTAAAGATGTGAGATCACTTTTAAAAGGGCATTTATGATACTCGCTTTATGATACTCTACAAATATTCTAATTTGAAAATTTCATAAGTTATTCGAAATTTAAGATTATAGCAACACTACAGAAAAGAGCAATGTTTCATATTGAATATTGGGGATTGCTGCATTGGAAATAGTATAGAATTGCGTGAAAACTAAAGTATGAAACAGTCCCAAATAAAGAAAATTAATAAATTAAAATAAGATAAATTTATCAACTAAAAGGTTTCTCTTACATATTCTGTTACCGTGTTTTGCGATTGATCAAATTCATTTCTCTTAACATGAATATAGTATGTCTTGTACTAATTTATGACAACATATATATGATGAGAACTGTTCAGATTCCACCTATGCCAACTAGTTTATAATAGTGGTAGCCAACTAGGTAAAATAAAGTGTATATTTACGAGCATATCTTCTCCTTGCTAGGGGAAGTGCTCAAATTTTTAAGATGCGTATCTTTCAAAAAAAAAAACTCATCAATACATTAAAAAAAAAAAAAAAAAAAAAAAAAAAAAAGAAATGAAAAGAAAAGAAAGAAAGAAAAAGAAAAAGGAAAAATTGTTGAACCATCGATCTGTGATAATTTAAAATAAAGTTATCGATTTTTTTTTTTTTTTTTTTTTTTACAAAATAAATAATAATAAAAAAAAAAAAGTAAGGATAACATGTTGTAGAGCATAAAATTGCCTTTCTTTGTATATCTGATGTTATATTTCTCTGGAATGAAAATCGTCTGGGTTCATCATGGAAGTTAATTTTTATAAATAATCATTTATTAATTTATTAATACTTGTACTGACTGAATTTGTATAGGAAAATACAACAGGACGTTTTATAATAGCCACAACATACTAGTTTTTTTTTTTTTTTTTTTTTTTTTTTTTTAATACGACAGGATTTTATGTTGTCGTCATTTATTGTATTACACCTTGAATGAACGTGCAAACATTTTTGTTTTCATCTAAATATGTAAATCTGAAAGTTAGTGATAGTATCTGTCCGGATTATTAGATTTTATCAAAAATCGGTATACTTATCAATAAGGTCAAAATCTATCTAACGTTGGATCAACGTTGTTTAATTCAATCGGATAATTCACTCAGAAAATAGTAAGTAAAAACCCCATTTTGACTTTAAAATTATTTAAAAGAAAAATAAATAAATAAATAAATTGATGCCAAAAGTAAATAAATAAATAAGTGAATATATTTCTCTTTATGCAGTAAAAAAAAAAGAACATGCAAACATTTTTTTTTTTTTTTTTTTAATAATTAAAATAAATGGAGAAAATCGTTATAATATGAAAACCCCTTTGCGAAATTTGAAATTTGGCGCCGATTTTTATTTACACAGTTGCAATAGCCATATTAATTCATCACCAAAGTGGCAAAAAATAAAATAAAAGCCCCCAAGGAGCTCCTATGCTAAAGCTATACCAAAGAAATTTTAAGAAAGAAACGTAGTTAATAATGCTAGGGAATGAAACACAGTTAGTGCACGTCTTTATAAAAAATAGATTAAAAAATGCTGCCGTACTAATTAAATTCTGTTTTGTGCAAAATTTTACAGAAAACAAAAATAGGCTTAAGGTTATTTATTTATTTATTTATTTTTCAATTTAAAATCTTCGTTCTCCAGAAATATTTATTTTTTAAAAATTAAATCTGGAACCACCCTCGCTTTCTCACTATGTTCAAGTGCAAATCGATAAAAATTACATCTTGGTAGAAATCCTAGTAATTATCAAGAAAGTTATCGGGAGTCACTGAGTGAAGAGGTCACGTTTATTTATAAAAAGTTTATCGAGCATGTTTCTTTTTAGTTACTTCAAATGCTCACGAGATAAAAATTTGTAAGTGCGTTGAGATCAAATTTGGAGGGGTGCGATAACGATTGTTAAGATGAAGAATAGAAGTTGTTTAAGCAAAACAACGTAAATTGAAAAAAAAATGTTCATAATTGTTTCGTATTGATCATGCGTAATTTTCTCACCTGATGAAGGGTCGTACTCAATTATTTCGATCTGAAACAACGGCTGGGCGCTTTTTCCAATTTCTAGTGATTGCAAACAAAGCTAGTATTTTTCATCGTTTAACACTAACATTTGTACTGCAATGATGGGGAGTGACGCAAAAATAAACTAGTTGGCATACATGATCTCAGTTCAGTTCCCCCATCGTATTTTTGTTTCATAAATTTTTACTCATGGGCATACGAGTTAAGACAAATGAATTTGTCCGATGGCATGACACGATCGCAGGTTGAGATGCCCCACTGACTAGGCTGTTCCCTCTCCGATTTGGTAGATTTATGCTACCTTAATTTGCTGATTAATTTTACCAAGTCCCGTATTTCAGTTTTATACGTTTCGTAAGCAATACTATATTATTTCCAATGCAATATAATTACCATGACGCGAATTTATGTGAACTATTGCCTTATTCTGTTGTGTTTGAAAATTTTAAATTTCAAACAAATTAAGACACTTTAAAATTAGATTATTCACAGTCAATCATGTATATACCAATGTTAGAAATGATATTTTAAAAGTAGTCCGATATCTTTACGACGAATATATTCATTCGCATAATTGGTGTTTATGTGAAAATTTACCTTATTCTGTCATTTTAAGAAAATTGTAAATTTCAAACAACTTACGAAATTTTCAAAGCACAATGTTACAAATCAATAAGGTTCTTGCCAGGATCATGAGTGATATTTTAAAACTGGTTCTACAACATTTGTTTATGGATACTATCTAAACTACAAACTAACCGATGTTCTAACTAAATAAAAAACTAACAAACTGATTACTCTATCACCAGTTTTCTGATTCTCGGATTTTTTATATTTGAAAACGTGTAAAAACGCTAAAAAGGAAAAAAAAAAAAAAAAAAAAAAGAAAGTTTAAAATTTTCACGAATGTCTAAGATCCCCATGTCTATAGCATGATGTGAGACTAAAACAGACAAAAAAAAAAAAATCTTAAAACAGAAATGGTTTGATAAAAATCTGTTAATTATTAAAGATTATCAATATGGCATTAATTACTGATGGTTAGTGTGAATTATTGTTTTGATCAATATTTAAAAAGATACGCATGAGACAATTATGTCAGTGCCTAAAATTCAGGGATATCGTTAAGCTGCGTGGTCCTCATGATACCTTAAAAATTAATAGTATCATACAATACCGTACATTATAACGACTCTAAAAAGTCATCCAGTGTTGGTGTCGCCATCTGTAGGTGAATTTGAAAAATTTTTAATTTAAAAATTCCTTTGCATTATGTCTAGAAAAAGTTTTGTATCATTTGAAACAACAGATTGCATTTCAAAGCCTTCTGAAGTAATAGTAATAATAATAATAATAATTAATTTTCGTTAGTCCGGTAAATAAATTATTTGTTATAAATTCAAACTAAATGAACACACATAGCTAAACTAATGTTACCTTATTCTAAAGGGCTACCTTATACTAATAAAACATCGATATACCATGGCCCTTATACATTTTTAATGCTATTTTCACATGCTAACTTACACCAGCCATTATAATAAATACATGAACCGCGACTACAAGTAGAGCAAGAGGGGTTCTTAATGCAAAGTTTTTTGGCAAATAAACACGCACGCACATATTTTATAGTATTAATGACCCATTATAATAAATGCAAGCCACTGAAGATTTTAAATTAGAAAACAAAATTATTGCCAGACCTGAGTATGAACACGACAATTCAACCTAAGTTAACATCGAACACTTACGACCAAACTGTCAGAAAACAACATTAAATTAACTTTTATCTGACCGACATTTTCATTTTAGTCAAGAAGAGTTTTAAAGATTATCATTTATTCCAAAGAACATTCAATGTAGACGTAGAGAGAAATATGCGGCACTCCTAGTTAAAAGAAAAACAAAAACTGATTACACATCATTTTATGAAACTCTCTCTCGCTCGCTTTCAATTTCTAATGTAGACGTAATGTAGTTTTGTTTGACTCTAGCAGGGCGTTAAAACGCTCTTATAATATGCTTAATATATATTTTAATTTTAATGTGTACAAATTTAATCAAGAAATTAAACCAATACATAAAGAAAAAGGCATCCATTTAATTGCCTAAATTTAAACACATAGTAATAATTTTATGGAATTTAAAGTTTTATTTACAGATCCAATCTAGAGTGGAAACACCAGAACGAATGGATATTATTCAACTTCGATGTATGCTGAACCAGTGCTGTATGCTTATCCAGGTAAGTGAAATCTTACCTATTCACTATAACATTATTTAATATAAATAAAAATTATAGAAGCGCTCTATATCTATACAAATGTATATATAATTTTATATGAGATCAGTTATTTAAGACAGCGCAATAATTTGTACTACCGAGAATTCAATATTATATTTAGTTATTTATATAAGATCATGAGACCGATTCTTTTAAATAAAGGGTCTCTTAAATAAAAGAGCGCAACGATAAAAATAAAATTACAGATTACAGCACTGGGACTTAAAAAAAAAAAAAAAAAAAAGGAAAGAAATTATGAAATATAATTAATCTATGTGTTTGAAGAAATTCAATTAAGCATATATATATATACAAATAATATAAGTGTGAATTATTATATACTGAAATCAACTTATGAAATATAATTAATCCCTGTGTTCGAAGAAATTCAATTAAGCATATATATATATATACAAATAATATAAGTGTGAATTATTATATACTGAAATCAACTTGTATGTGCTCATAACTAGACATAAAAAAAAAAAAAACTCATAACTGTTATCTCAGTAAATACTATCTCTCCAAATATTATTTGAACTTTTCAAAGAATAAATATACGTAGTATATAAAAATATGTTTTGATAAATAAAAAAAATAAAAAATAAAAATAATAAATAAACAAAATGGCAGCTCCCGCAAAAGAAATAACATTAATTGAGAAATTAAACTCCAGTAATTATGATAACTGGAAGTTTAAGATCGAGATGCTCCTCACGAAGGAGGATCTCTTCCAGGTTATTATAGAAGCGCCCCCAGACCCATTAACTGATGAATGGCGATCTAAAAATCGCAAAGCGCGCGCCATAATTAATTTAGCTATAGAAGACACACAAATAGTATATGTAAAACACCTGTCCACAGCCAGGGAAACATGGGATGCACTTAAAAATATACATGAGAGGGCAAATCTGAGCACCAAATTATTCTTACTCAGAAAATTATATTCCACCAAACTAGCAGAAGGGGGAAATCTGATAGAACACATAACTAGTATTTATAAGTTAAGGGACAAATTGTTAGCGATAGAAGAAATAAATGAGCAGCACTTATCAGCGTTAATGTTGTGCTCGCTACCTCCTAGTTATGATACCCTGATAACGGCTATCGAAGCCAGAAATGACGATCAACTTACACCAGAATACATTAAAAGCAAATTGTTCGATGAATATATTAAAAGGACAGAAAATCCCCAAACAAAAGGTGAAAACGAGTATAAAACTCAAATTAAGCGTAAAACACCACCAAGTAAACATTGCAATTTTTGCGGAAAGAATTCACACACCCGTAACGAATGCTAGCATTTAAACGCCAGACCAAATCATAACCAAAGGAATTATAATAATTTTCATAACAGCGGTAACAATCCCAGCAAGTACAAAAACAAAAATAAAACACAACTGATAAAGGAAACTGAAAATAAATTAAAGAATCTTACATTCATCATTGATAAAACTGAGCATAATTCATGGATAGTCGACAGTGGGAGCAGCAGGCATATCTGCAACGACATAAATCAATTTACAAATCTGAAAGACAACGAAAAGGTTAGTGTTATGCTAGCGAACGGGCACTCCGTAGTCTCACAGGGTTGCGGCGACGTAAATCTTAAGGTAATTAACTCGGATAAGGAAATAAACAACATTACTTTGAAAGAGGTTTTATACATACCCAATATAGCCACAAATCTAATATCGGTAAAGAAAGCAACAGAGAATGGTTGTGTTGCCATATTTAAAAATCATGAATGTAAAATCAAATTCGGGAATAAAACTTATATAGAGGCGAACTTGACAGATAATTTATATGAACTACAAACGAGCGAAAAATTTTCCGAAAGTGTAAATATTGTAGAAGCTTGCGAAAATAAAAATTGTATTAAATTGTGGCATGAAAGATTAGGGCATAAAAATCTACAACAAATAAAAGAACTCGTCGACAAAAATATGGCAACTGGAATAGAGCTAAGTAAATGTAAACACAACACAGAATGCGAAATCTGTATCATTTCAAAATTGGAGGATGACACATATCCGAAAAAGGCAACTTTCAGGGCAGAAAAACCATTAGATCTAGTTGTTTCAGATGTTTGCGGACCTTTTCAAACTTCCACAATAGGAGGGAAAAATTATTTTTTAACGTTTATTGACGACTACAGTCGTTTCACATTTACATACTTATTGCGAAATAAAAGTGAGGTGTTTGATAAATTTAAACAATATTATGCGTTGACTTTAAACAAGTTCGGCAGGAAAATAAAAATATTGCGTACCGATAACGGCGGAGAGTATACAAGCAATGAATTTGAAAACTTTCTCGCGAATGAAGGAATCGAACACCAATTAACAGTACCGCATTGTTCTCCTCAAAATGGCGTGGCGGAGAGAAAAAATAGAACATTGGTTGAAATGACCAGATGTTTGTTAAGACAGAGCAGCTTGCCGAATAAATTTTGGGGTGAAGCCCTTATGACTGCTAATTATCTACAGAATAGATTGCCAATGAGTGCATGCGATAAAACACCATATGAAAAATGGAATGGAAATAAACCAAATCTCTCGCATATAAAATCATTTGGTTGTAAGGCATATGTTCCAAAACAGGTTACAAAAACTGCAGCGGAATCTTCTGCTGTGTGTAACCAAAGCCTATAGCACTGTTTCAACGGCCGCGTTGAACGTCTTGTCAGGGATCCCTCCCCTGTACTTGAGTGCTGAGTCAGAGAAGGCGTACGTGGGCCTTTCGAAGTGGGGAAGAAGCGTAGAAGGTACCAATCTCGATCCGGAAACGGTAGAGAATTGGATTTATACTCTGAGACGACATGACCTCTGGAGGCTCCATTGGACATGGGATTTAAAGGCAGAGTCACCGTATAGCTTCTATACGGACGGCTCAAAATCCGAGGACGGCAGAGTGGGCTGTGCGTATCTCGGGTTGACCGGGGGTCAAGTCATTGCAGAAGGCCAGTTCCGGCTCACAGATCACAGTACCGTGTTTGCGGCCGAGGTCCTAGCGATCAAGGAAGCAATAGCGGAAGCTGTGAGATTGGGCATCAGCGAGATGGATGTCTTCTCGGACTCCAGATCAGCGTTACAAGGACTTGTACCAAAACACAAGTTAGTGGCTGAAATCAAGGACTTGATAAAACAAACTGAGGTCAAAGTCTTCATGCACTGGATCAAAGCACATGTAGGTCATCTCTACAATGAGATGGCTGATGCTTCTGCCAAGACCGCTGTCTGGAGAGACAGTGTGGATGTAGAGGTGAAGCTTAGCAAACCTCAAGTCCGTAAGCTAGTCAAAAGCAGAACATTAGCAACATGGCAAGAGCTATGGGATAAATCCTCTGTGGGACGATCCACGTATGAAGTCTTCCCGAAGGTCGGTACGAAACGAATTCAGGGTGACTTCTTTGTTAATCAAGTACTGACGGGACACGGCTCATTCGGACCACACCAACACCGCTTCTTTAAGAAGAACCCCGCATGCTTTTGCGGGGCAAGCGCAAGCTCAATTAGACATGTGCTATATGAGTGCGCCCGCTGGAAGTCAGTGAGGGAGAAGTACTTCCCCTCGGACTTTCAGTCTCGAACGCGAAGGGAACTGTGCCTGGATCATTACAGCCGTCAAGGTATCGCGACAATCATGTCGAATATGCTGTACTGGGTAACAGACCCTAATGGTGGTGGGGTCCGAATGGTCGAAGAACCTGAGCTTACTCCTCACCCTCCTAGGAGGACTTCAAATAGGCAGGGGACTCTAGTTCCCGACCCAACTGCCTAAAAGTGTTGGATTCGAACGCATTCCCTTATTGCAAGGCATCTACAGTTGGCTGAGAGAGCTTGCTCTCAATTGGTTGTATCGAAGTTATATCCTCCGTCAACTTGAGACTTGTGCGATCTATTAGCATAGAAGCGTCCCGCAATAGCGGTGATAGATGCATTGCTAATGGACGCCGCTTTGTTTTAGGGTTTTTTCCTCACCCCCATGAGGTCTACTCCCTAGCTGTATCAAACAGCGCCAATCCTTCCTTCCAAGTATCCTGTTGGTGAAATCCGCTTACGAAATGTGAGCAGTTGGTGCATGAGCATGTGTTGTGGCGTCTAGTTTGGTGGGTTCAAGTCTGTTCTGTAGACTGGAGGTGCATGTTATCAGTTTGCGTCTCCTGGCACTTCGCACTTGGTGCTCATGTGGTGAAACATTTTGCCCGGTTCCAACAGGGGCATGTCCTGGTGTCCTGAGTGGGGCCTGTTGTGCGGCAGTGGAGGCCAGCTTATGTAAAGGAGAAGCGTGCGTGTCCTACCCAGTTGACAACAGTTTGACTGGTGTAACTAACCGCCGCAGGGAGCACGGCTTTGTGGATGATAAACTGTCCTCAGAAGGTAAACTGGCCCTTCTGGCCGTCAAACCGTGGAACGGGGGGACCCGAGGCAGACGGTCCCGCTGTTGACTAACCAATGTTGGTCCGAAGGTTCCACGTAAGTCATGGATGTCCTTGCTGTCCATATCTGGGCTGGTGCTTGCTGTCGCATGATGGGTGCTTGCAGTTGTAGTGATTGAGACTTCTCCTTCGGGGACAATATTAACTTTTGGACCGCATGGGCTACACAGAGAGCCTGGGTCGGTTGGTGGTGCGGCGCAAGCGCCGATTCCACATACAGTCGGTAACAAAAGTGTCCGAACGCTAGCAAAAATTCTTATGTAAAAAAGGTACACTTAATACTATTTTGTTAAATAAATCCTTATCGAATCATGTTCTTACACTGACTAAGAACAGGATTCGACAAGGATTTATTTAACAAAACCGTATGAAGTGTACTTTTTTTACATAGGAATTTTTGCTAGTGTTCGGACACTTTTGTTACCGACTGTACTATTCAATAAACTTGAAACTTAAAACCCATAGAAACACTCATTTGGTCTTAAACTACACATATGTCTAAGGACTAGTATAGGATGGTCCCTGAAAAAAGATTTTTCAGTTGTATTTTACGCATTAAATGACTCAACTTATTGTAATACCAATACGGAACTAACAGAACATAAACTAGAAAAAACTTCTTTCTCGCTAGCTTGTAGAAATAAAAATTCAAACACCTAAAGAAAAACTGATTTGGCCTTAATTTACAAGACTGTTTTGGAACTAACATACGATGGCCCAGGAAAAACTTTTTTCAATATTATATTACACGATAAATTTCTCGACCCAATATAATTGGAATATGGAATAGCAGAGCCTAAACTCGAAGACGTGTTTATCGCTAGCTTATAAATAAAATATTCAATAAAATCCAAACTTAACACCTATTGAAAAATTGACTTGGACTTATTTTACACGGCTGTCTTGGGGACTAGCATTCAACGGTCCTGGAAAAACTTTTTTCAATATTATTTTACACGTTAAATTGTTCGATTCATTATAATACGAATATGGAATTGCGTAACCTAAACTGAAAAACTTATTTCTCGATAGCTTGTATACAAACTATTCAATAAAATCCAAACTTAACCCTCATAACAAGACTAACTTGACATTTTCTTGCACGACTGTCTTGGAACTAGGATACAATGATCCTCTAAAAAATTTCTTCAATAATATTTTACACGTTAAATTACACTGTGCTGAAAAAAAAAAAAAATATCGATCCCTGATATCATTTTTGCTGATTCTTATGTAAAATGATCTTCTGAATCCGAATAGGACTCCCATTTTTCCAGTCACCCACCGTTTTCTCGGGCCACCAACCCCTCCCCCAATTTTCATCACTTTTCGGTAATTTTATGGCCACGAACTTGATTTGAAGAATGAAAAAGAATTAATTTAACGCTTAAAATATATATATATGTATATATAATGTTTAATGAATAACATTAATAATAGATTGAAACAATATAAGAATTGTAATACAAAATTTCAGTGGTAAATCCCCCTTAAATTTTCTTCTTGCAGCAAATGTTCATGTTTTAGAATTTTCCAACTCTGTAGCTCCTCAGAAGATATTTAACATTTAAAATAATCTCCTCCCCCCCCCCCTAAAAATCAATTTTATAGCCATAAAATTACTGAAAAGTGATAAAAATAGGGGCCGTCCCTAAAAAAACGTGGGTGATAGGGCAAAATGGGCGTCTTATTTGGATTCAGGGGGTCATTTTATATAAGAATTTGCAGAAATGGCGTTGGGGGTAATTTTCATGCAGGGCAGTGTTATTAGACCCATTATAAACAGAAGCTTAGATTAGTAGAATCTAAAATGGATAATGGGCTCTTCCCACCGTCGTCTGCTCAATCACGTGATAGAGGAAAACGAATAATCGAATTCTGAGAATCGAATTCAATTAAATATTGTTCTTAAGAACAAAAATTTTAATATTTAATATAAAATAAAAGTAATATTGTGCATTTGTAAACAGTAGAATAATTGTATTTGTAAATTTAATAATTTTTAAAAAACATTTTATGTGTTTATTTATTTTTGCCTATAAGAATCGATTTTTATATATTGTAGTGTAACTGTAACATTAACTGATCTAGCAATAAATAAATAGCTTCTTGTGGAATGTTTACGGATTATAAATTGAAATTTAAAAATGTTTTCATTTAATTTAATTGCATAAAGGTGTTAGAACAAATTAATTAACTTAATTACTGGTCTAAATGGATTTACATAGTACGATATTGCACTATCACTGATTTAAGTACCAAAAATCATCAGAGTATTTAAACATGTCTTCATGAACATCAATAACAGGTATAAGCTAAATGATGATTGTAAATGTATACAGCAAACAAAAGATGATGAATAATGATATAAAATTGATTAGAAATGATGATGCATAAAAAATAACACAGATTAAATACGATTGATCAAAAATAAGAATAGAAAATATGTTATTTCAGCAATCGCTCTAGATAAACAAGACTTCGTCTGCTATTTGTTTTTCCTCTATCATGTGACCTCTGACGTCAGGTGGGAAGAACCCATTTATTTCGTGCTAGCTTTTGTTCATAAAAGATTTTTAAAAATTCAAACTAAATTTTCGTGTATACAGCAAAACTAACTGGACCCTATTTTACATTCTTGTCTTAGGGCTAGTAATTTTTATTTTCCGAACATATACTGTGTAAAGAAAGTCTTGTAATCAAGAAAAAAATTCGACTGTGAGATTTTAGTTCTCCATATGTTTTGAGGTTTCTTCAATTCACTTTTTCTATTTTTTGTGAATACGATAGGGTCTAAACACTTTATTGAATTGGATTCAATATTGGCATTTATGTTATGGGTATTCATTGTACGAACTTATATAGATTTTGATGAGTGTAAGACTTATAATTATTTAACAGGGAAAACACAAAATTCTTTATCATGCTGTAAATTTTAAGCATGCATTTAAATTTTTCAAAGTGCGCTAGTGTCTAAACTCTATATTCAATTAAGATTAAATTGAATAGGCCTGTTATAGATCCTCGTGGTAAGAACTATGCAGATTTCCATGAGTGCAAGACTGAATTGTTACCATGAATACATGCAAAATAAAATTCCTATATATTGCGATCTATTGATTCTTATTATTTGAACTTCGTTTCAAACGGCTTAACTTTTGTTTATTTACTAAAATATTTAGTGATTCGAATATATTTAAATGTCTAGTAACTACTAATTGTTCAGAAATTTGAGTGGAATCATCCTATATCTTTTTCATTATTATTCTGAGACGTTCAATTAGGCGATTAATTTTCACGATGACATGGAATAGCAGATTTTGAAATGAAAAGAGTTATTTTTCGCTAGAATATATATAAAAACTATTCTTTAGACTTATAACTAAATCTATGGTAATATTAACTTGATTTTATTTCACACGCTTAGAGACTAGTATTACTATGGGCTACTATATACTAGACACTAGTATCACTACTTACTACTATATACAGTAGAACTTGGATAATTCGAAGTCGAAGGGACCAGAAAAAAATTCGAAATATCCAAAAATTCGAATTACATATACTATTTTGTCAAAAAGAAGAGATAAATTAAAAAATTAAAACTCTACGATCAGAGATTTAACACATAAACTTTATATCTAAGAATACCGCTTCATTACCCCTTTCACCTCCCCCCCCCCATTAAATCAATGTTTTTTACGAGCTTAATTATTCAACACTTTTTAAAAAATAGTCAAATATTTTTTATTTATTTTTTAAGTACAATCTTTGTGTCATAGCATACGACCTGATACAAAAATATAATCTTCTACATTATACATGACTTTCAATTCACAAAAACCTCGAAGTTCATACCTATGCACCCTATCTTCTGGTGCACTTGCTAGGGGCTTCTATTGTATTTCCTTATCTTTCTTTTGAAAGACTAAAAAAATTGATAATGCACTTCAGATGAGTAAAATCTCGGGAACAAATTTTACTGTAATATTTTAAAGGTAATCGTATGAAAAATTCGAATTATCCAAAATAGAATTCGAAATATCCACGATTTTTTAACATTATTTTAATACAAATTTCAAGGGACCATGTAAAATATTCGAACTTTCCAAAATTTCGAATTAAACAAGTTCGAATTATTCAAGCTTCACTGTATATACTACTACTACTACTACTATATTCTACTCTCTCTCTCTCTCTCTCTCTCTCTCTCTCTCTCTCTCTATCTATCTATATATTTACATATATTTATATGTACTATATTTACCTCTATATATACTAATATTATATATATATATATATATATGTATACTACTATACTATATACTATAGAGTTACTACATACCAGAGATTAGTATTATTTGGGGTTGCTTAAAACATTTTAAAGAATATTTTTATGTGTTTAAATTGTTCAACTCATTATAATAAGAACAAATATTAACAGATTATAAAATGGTAAACTTTATTTTTCCCTAATATATAAACTATTCCTGAAAAATTCAATCAAAATGAATATTCATAGGAAAACTAACTCACACAGCATTTTTTTATACGTCTGTCTTTGGGCGAACGTACTACTTGATCATTACAAAACAGTTTTTCTCAGTTTTATTCTTATATGTTTAATTGCTCGGTTTATTATCATAAGGACATGGAATAACGCAGGAGTTCATGGAATTTTAAGACTAACAACTTGCTGCAACCGTAACAGGATAAACTTGCGGAAGTAAAAGACGTTTTTAAAAACCGTGACAAATCGTCGTTTCCGGAAAAAACAACGACGTTAGTGCAAATGATATCCATAACAAGAATTAATCTTAATTTTCTTGTTTGAGAAACACTGAACAAAAAATAGGAACATTGAACAAGAAAAATTACATTCATAAAGAAATCTGCTTTTGATATGTTTTATTTTAGTGCCAGACAACTATACCATTTCATTTTATAATAATGAACGCTTCTATCGATTCTTAGAAGAAAAATCTTGCATTTTATTGAAAAAGTCAAAGCAGTTTGTTTCTATAGGTTTTTTTCATTTATATTTATTCAAAGAGCGAGTTACTGCTGAAAATTTATTTTCTCTGAAACAGCAATCTGACAAATCGATTTCTATGTACAAAATACCTCTAACCTTTAATTTTCATGGAAATGATAAAATCTCTTTACTTTCTATGATTTATATGGGCAGAGGCAGGTTATCAGAAAAAAAAAAAAAAAAAAAAAAAAATCCCACCGAAGACAACTTATCAGTTCGATTTTTAATCCACACAAACCCTTTATCCTTAATTTTTATCAATTTTAAAGACTGTGTACTTTTTGTAAAGCTTTTTCATCAGGTGAAGTGTGAAAAAACTAATTTCGCAGTGATGACAACTTGTTAGATCGATTACTACACACAGGGTGGAAAATTGATTTTTAAAAAAAAAAATTAGAGTCTTTTTTTTTTTTTTTAAGCTTATTTTGGTTAACTTGCGTTGGTATCACTTCGTAGACCAAAGATTAAAAAAAAAAAAAAAAAAAAAAAGTCAACAACGCATTGCTAAATGCACAATAGGATTTAAAAATAAATTTTTTCCAAAATTGATAAGCTGTTAAAATTTAGTTATCTCGATTTTTTACAAGGAAAAAAAAAAAAAAAAAAAAAAAAACATAACGTACGGACCTCACAAGACTATCCTTTTGCGATCATTCTAGTATATTACAGTCACATAATATGAAGCTCAATATCCCCAATATAGTAGGTATTAATTACTAATCCTTCAACTTCTTTCCAATTAAAGTCTAAAAAGATCTATAAAATTCACGTAAAGGATATCATGGCAGCATCCCCCGTTAAGCAATAATAGTAGTAATGATAATAATAATAATGAATCAGTTTACTTTTTCACAATAATGATCGGGTTTTTCAAGTTTAGGCAGAGTTGCCAACTTTTATAATTTATTCCGGAACATTGTTAGTCCCGCCCTTTTCTCATACCGAAATTTAAAAAAATGATTTTTCCCTTATTTAACCGTTATCACATATTAAAGAGAAACATTCTATAAAATTTCTGGTGAGAAAAGAAGGTGGGGCTAAAATTGCTCCGGAATAAATTATAAAAGTTGGCAACTCTGGTTTAGGCGATTCCATGACATACAGGCTCAGATAGCGCTATCAACTAAATTGAAGAAAGGTTGGTATTGGTGTCAGTTGTGAATAAATATACACCAAAATTTGATCGGTACCTACTTACATTACATTCAATGAAATATTAAATTTCGTATAATTCCGATTGGTAAAAGCTGACCTATCAGGTCCCGACAATGCTGACCTGTCAGCTGACTTGTGTGCACTGAATAGCTCACCAAAATAGGCCCATTCTAAAAAAAAATCGTAGTTTTTTTAAAAATCTATTTGAAGCAATTTATGTTATGTAGTGTCTTTTTTAAATTCCTCCTTAGGTTATACCACAGGAAAATATATAAGGAGTAAACATTCAAACCGTGTTTTCTCAACAAAAAAAAAAAAAAAAAAAAAAAAAGTTAGTAATTCTTTTTTTTTTTTTTTTTTTTTTTTTTTTTAACATAACATAAAATAGTATAGCCACATATCTTCCTAGTAACTAATATTACATGTAAACAAACGATAATTACGTAAGTTTTTGCTCCTCATATATGACTAGAGAGCGCATTCAATACTAAATTTCCTATTCAAAGGGTAACGAAGATTGAGGATGATTTTCATTGGTCACGTGACGAGTGAAAAGACCAGATTCGTCTGTAATTGGATGACACCCTTTGTCCGAAAAACGGTTTGAAAGGCGTAACAAGTGACCTTCATTGGTGAAAATTTGAAAGCGAAAATGTGAAGGTGAAATTTTGATATCTGAGTACTAGATAATAGTTCCGATATCAAAAAAGTACACTTAAAACTGTTTTGTTAAATAAATCCTTGTTGAATCATGGTCTTAGATTGACTAACAAGGAAACTCAAAAGGTGTCGTCTTCAAAAAATATTGAAAAAAAAAAAAAATGTGATTCTACTCTTCATAAAATCTTTTTATAAAAAAATAGAACCGACTCCAAAAATGAACTACTATTCAAACAAATAAAAATGAAAGAAAATTGGTAGAAAATGGAGCTGTAAATTGCGCCTAAAAGTATAAAATAATTTCCTTCGCCAAACAACCTATAACACTACAATTAATCATAACTTTTGAAGTCGGCGCAAAATTAAATAAAATTTAATTAGTTTTTAAAGGTTTGTTTTTAGATCGGTAGTAAGAAATGCTGTTGTCTCGAATGATCCATTTTCATGTTTCCTTTATTATTTTATCACTGTATACAATTGGTCCATTAGTAGCATCTACATAGAACAGTGAACATTCTTCACAATGCGGTATTTATGTTTCTACCAAGTTAGAGTCTCCCTTGCAAATTTGGTATAACTTTGATAACTATCATCCTTCATTGCTTTTGGATTTGGCGATCAAAACGTAAGGCAAAAATATACACGCAAGATGTATATTTTCATAATATATATTGTACGATGTGTTGTTTCATGTTTTTGATTACTCCCTTGATATACCTTATCAAAATAATCATGATATACCAAAGAAATTAAATATGTTTGCCAGATAATTTTGCGAGTTTTCTTTCCACAAGGACGTCAGATATCAGCATCTTCGCCAACTTTTGCTGCTTACGAAATCTTATTTGTTTTCTTGAATCAAAGTAGTTTTCGGCTGCGTTTTGCAGGTAACAATGTGAGATGTGTATTTTGAATAGGATTTGATTTTTGTATTGAATAAAGGTATGAATTTTTATTTAATTTTGCGCCGACTTCAAAAGTTATGATTAATTGTAGTGTTATAGGTTGTTTGGCGAAGGAAATTATTTTATACTTTTAGGCGCAATTTACAGCTCCATTTTCTACCAATTTTCTTTCATTTTTATTTGTTTGAATAGTAGTTCATTTTTGGAGTCGGTTCTATTTTTTTATAAAAAGATTTTATTTTTCTCTTTTCAGTGAAAACTTATTTCTATAGCAGAGCATCAGTAGACGTTCGACGGAAGTTTCACAAATCACAACTTCCAAGAAAAGTGACATTACTCAAAAAATGGTTTATGTCACTGAAAAATACATGAAATGCATCCAATGTGATCAACCTCCTCCTTTTTGAAGTCCGTTAATTAGAGCATCTCTTACGAAGTTATAAGCTTACAAACACCGACAACAACACATAGCTCGAATTAAGAACACCCTCCTTTCTGAAGTTGGTTGAAAATGACTTTGCGCTAATCGATGTGACCGCTTACAGTAACAGTACTTTGAACCACAGAGTATACGTGTCATCCGCTAGGCTGCAAACTGTGCAACGTAGTTCAAGTGTGCACAGTGTAGGAAATTGCGAACAAACAACTGCACGTTTTAAGCGCTCTATTTTTAGCAATAATGTCTAAAAACTGTCTTTTCGTAGTAAATCGATGATACTCTACAACTTCGTAATTAACTTTTCTCCCATCTTGAACCGTTTTTGAGATAGGAGCGCTAATTCCGTTGTTTTTCCCCAGATGGCGCTTTATTTTCTTTAGATTGTAAAGATTTTATAATGGGACCCACTTCAGACCAAGATCTCTACAACAAAACAAAAAGTATCAAGTAACCATATTTTGAACTATATAGCGTATGTCTCACCAGCTACCCTACAACGTGTGCAATGTAGCTCAAGTGTGTATATGCACGTTTTTAGCCTTGCAGTTTTAGCATCAATGTCAAAACTATCTTTTCGTACTAAATCGATGATGCTCTGCAATTTTATAATTCACTTTTTCCCCCTGTCTTGAACCGTTTCCGAGATAGGAACGTTAGCATGAATGTCTAAACTATCTTTTTGTACTAAATCGGTGATACTCTTTAGCTTTGTAATTCACTTTTTCTTTAGAACCGTTTTCGAGATAGGAACACTAACTCCGCTATTTTCCACCAGGTGGCGCTGCAAGCAGTTTAACCTTGTACTGCATGACGACTTTGCTATATTTACATACCATTTTTATCACTATAGCTGCAGCCGTTTAGCAGTTAAAAGAGTTGAGACTGATTTTTTGGGCACCCTGTATTTTCTTTAGATCGTAAAGATATTACAATGGGACCTATTTCAGACCAAGACCTTTTCAACAAAACAAAAAGTATCAAAATCGGTGCATCCGTTCAGAAGTTATGAGCTAACAAACATAAAAAAAACATACGGTTTGAATTGAGAACCTTCCTTCTTTTTTGAAGTCGGTTAATAAAACACCAGAAAGTGAAAAAATATCGTCTGAAATGAATTACAGTGACCACAAAAAATTAGCAAAATTAAGCACATTTGGCGATTTCACACTGTCAGGCGATTGATTTTGAGTACTTGGCGGAGAAGCGAAACACGGTTATGTTCGTACACGGCAATCTCGATGCTTGCGAACGTATCGCCTAACAGCACTAAATCGCCAAATATGCTTGATTTTGATAATTTTTTGTGGTCGCTATAATTCATTTCAGCCGATAATTTTTTCCCTTTCTGATGTTTTATGAAGAGTAGAATCACGTATACTTTTTCCAATATTTTTTGAAGACGACACTTTTTGAATGTTTCCTTGTAAGAACATGACTCGACAAGTATTTATTTAACAAAGTAGTATTAAGTGTACTTTTTTTAGATAGGGATTATTGCTAGTGCTCGGATACTTTTGCTGCCGACTGTATATAAAGGTTAACAAAATAGGACGCTTTGTAAAATTCCGTGTCCAAAAGTCATAAAATCCTGTTTCTATTTTATAGCAGGTGTTCTCAAAGGATGAGCCATGTTTTAGAAAACTTTGAGGTTTTGTCGAATTCCATGCCCAAAAGTCATAGAATCATGTTAATATTTTATCAAAGTATTTTTCAAATGGTGTGCCATATTTAAAAAAGTTATGAGTTTCTGTGAAATTCCGTACTCGAAAGTAATGGAATCCTGTTCATATCCTATAACAGTAGTTCTCAAAGGGTGTGCCATATTTTACAAAACTTTGAGATTTCGTGGAATTCCATGCTCAAAAGTCATGGAATCCTGTTCATATCTGTAACAGCGTTTCTTAAAAAGTGTGCCATATTTCACAAAACTATGAGGTTTTGTGAAATTCTCTGCTCAAAGGTCATGGAATTCTGTTCTCGTTCTAAATCTATAAATACGTCAAAAACTGATATCAAGAAATTTCTGGAAAGCAATGTTTTCTTCTTATGAGTATTCAGAAATTTGTCCGGAAATATTTAAAAAATTCATAAAATGTGAAGAAATTAGTAGAATTGACACTTGGTTTGTAAAAATAATTATTCTCGTGAATATATATATATATACATACATATATATATACATTTTTTTTTTTTTTTTTTTTTTTTTTTGAGGAGGGGAAGGTGGGGGAGAATTAAAGAAAAAAACTTAAAATTTTCGCCGACAAAGAATGGTACATGGACAAGAAATATGCAAACCAGAATCTTATCAATTTAATGGTTTTACGACTAGTTATTCATTTCTAACTTTCCTTTCCTCCTACTTACTCCTACATAAAATTTTAATTCAACTATCTTCTTTGGGTCAGTTACAGCCTTATTCACCAAATTTTTAACACTGATGTTAACCCGGGAACATGCTAGGTTATCTCAAGGATGCCATTCGTCATGAAATCTCCTGCGTCCAATCGAATATGCTACAGCCTGCAATTAATAATGAATGTTGTAACTCGCCTATACACTATAATTTTTGGTGATGGCAAACACATAGAATAAGAGTGATATGCTTTTAAACATTTGCCCCCATTTAAACAAATATAATTTTCCATGGAAATGCGTGATTTTTTTTCTCGTGTAGCGCCCTCTATCGACTAACATTTTAACTATTTATTTTTTCTTTGCCCGCCCCCCCCCCCCAAAAAAAAAAAAAAAAAAAAAAAAAAAAAAAAAATCCCGAGAATAACTTTTATGTAAACCGCGTTCACTTTCTTCAATTTTTATGAATTTTAAAAATATTTACAGACCTTTGAGACACCTTGTATATTAGTGCACCAAAATTAATTTGTAGAATTTTAAATGCGTCACGAGCTTTTGAAGAATTTTAAATGCATGACGAAAAAAAACAAAATCAAAAATTGATGTTAAGAATTTTCTGGAAAGCAATGCGTTCTTTCGTCTTGTATGTATTGTGTGTAAGCAAAAACGGAATAATTCGCGACCCGATGAAAGAGACCGCTTTAAAAGAAGGCATCCGAAATTTCAACGCTTCGGAATAAGGCTTTTTAGACAGAACTGTTGTTTAGTCTGCTAGCATTCAGTAACATATTTTCGCGTATATAACTCAGTTAAGCATGAATCACCTCGAAAAGTAAATAGTTTCTTTAAAAAAGAATAAAGAAAAGAAAAAGAAAAAAAGAAAAGAAACTAAGATGCAGAAATAGACTGCATTCGGAATAAAAATATTACAAATATTTGAATCAAAAACTTTTGGAAAACTCTGTACTAAAAATAAATGGGTAAAAATAACTAATTTTACTGAATGGACTCTTCCCAGTTTCGTCTGCTCAATCATGTGATAGAGAAAAACGAATAATCGAATTCTGAGAATCGAATTCAATTAAATATTGTTCTTAAGAACAAAAATTTTAATATTTAATATAAAATAAAAGTATATTGTGCATTTGTAAGCAGTAGAATAGTTGTATTTGTAAATTTAATAATTTTTTAAAAACATTTTATGTGTTTATTTATTTTCAAATGTAAGAATCGATTTTTGTATTTTCTAGTGTAACTGTTACATTAACTGACCTAGCTTGTTCTTGTGGAATGTTTATGGATTATAATTTGAAATTTTAAAATGTTTTCATTTAATTTAATTGCATAAAGGTGTTACAACAAGTTAATTAACTTAGTTACTGGTCTAAAGAGATTTACACAGTACGATATTGCAACTGTCACTGATTTAAGTACCAAAAATCAGAGTAATTTAACATGTTCTTCATGAGCATCAATAACAAATATGAACTAAATGGTGATTGTAAATGTATACAGCAAACAAAAGATGATGACTAATGTCATAAAATGGATTAAAAATGATGATGTATTAAACAATAACACAGATTAAATACGATTGATCAAAAATAAGAAAAGAAAATATGTTATTTCAGCAATCGCTCGCTATATATAAACAGGATAAACAAGACTTCGCCTGCTATTTGTTTTTCCTCTATCATGTGACCTCTGACGTCAAGTGGGAAGAGCCCATTAGATCTGTTTTGTAGTTTAATTAACTATAAATATTTTGCATCTATAGGATTACTGTTAGCACTTTTACTATCTCAATATACATAGGCAAGGAAGGTATTGTAATCAGGATTTGCGAAGTGAATTTTGTTTCTATCATAGCTCACAAATGAATGATCGTAGAATGTTGCAAATTTATATTTACGATTGTGATGACGCTTCCAATTCTGGTCTTGACATAAGCTCCCGTTTTAAAGATATCGACGATTTTACACGATTTTTCTTGATGTATGTAATTGTGTGTATGTATGTTTTGAAGTGGACACGATAGCGTCTAAACGCTTTCTTCAAATGACCCAAAAGTTAGTACGTATGTTATAGGGATCGGGCTCGGGGCCCTGAAGCTCTTGCCGAGGTTTTACTACGTCTCGCCTATTTTGTGACTTTAATCGTCTATGGGCTGAAATTATTTAAATTGCAGTAACGTCTAAATGCCTTATTTGATTGAGCTTTAAACTTATATACATTTATAGATCATCATCGAACGAACTGAATGGATTTTGGTAAATAATCTAGTAATCTCATTTTTAGATTTTTTACAGGGACGCAACGAACAATTTTTATCATTATGTCGCATGGGTTCAATAGCGTTAAATAAAACAACACACTAATTGATGAAAATATTCAAACACTCTATTATAACATTCTCTTTTGTTCCGCCCAGACGGTGCACAGTGGATCGAAGTATAGGCAAAGGTGAACATAGGAACGTTATGGTATTATTATTATCTATGTATGATGTTTTTTGTCACATTTCGATTTAAATATGTATATATGTATGATAGTTAAAGCGATTCCATGTTTTTTTTTAACCCTTTATAAGGCCGAGGGAATATTTTCCCCACCAAATTCGTTATCGTTTTATTCACCTGGCACCAATTTTTTTTAAAATAATGATTCCTGTGTATCATTTTTCTGGAAAAACATCAGTATGAAAATTATTTTGATAATTCTAGTGGGAAAAAAATTAAAAAGTAGTTGTTTGTGACAATCCTGATTATGCTAATACGATGGGTTGTGAGAAGTATGCGATTGACTAAGAGAATAACATGCCAAAAGTAAAATTAATTATTTCTAATAGGCTAAATGAATTTTTTACTTTACATCAAATTTTATTCGTGAAAATAGTTTGATGTGCCATTTGAGGAAAAAATGGTTTAATAAAGGGGTTAAGCGGTATCATACTTTTTTGCTGCAAATAGGTATTAAGAAACAAATGTTGTATAAAAGAAGAGAATAAAAGAAAATAAATAAAAATTTGGGAAGAAAATCTATATTTGTAACACAATTAGTTTAGCACACAATGATAAATATATCATTAAATTACTGCTTCTGTTTTCTTTTCTTTTTTCTATGTAGTTTTTCAATAGAAAACTCATGCAGGCATTTACTGACAAACTCTATGAAAAAAATCACTTTTGTCTTTATTTTACTAAAGATTTATGGAAGGCAGGCGATCAATAATTAATGATTTTTTTTTTAATTGAACTGGATTTTTTATTTGTTTTATTTTTCTATCTGAAATAATTTTTAAACAAATAAGCAAATAAAGTGAATTCTTATCAAAGAAACTTTAAATAACGTTGTTTCTAGGTTCTGTTATTTTTAGGAGGACAATTTTGGAAAGCAAAGTTAGGAGACAAATTTGGAAAATTTGCACTGGAAACAGCGAAACAATGTGTCTCAAAATATGTGTGGTACTATATGCCAGCTTCAGTTCACAAACTATTGATTCATGGAAAAGACATAATAGAAAATTTTTCTAATCCAATTGGACAATTGTCAGAAGAAGCTAGCGAAGCCCGAAATAAAGAGTTTCGTAAATACAGAAAATAACACACGAGAAAAATCGAAGAGCGTGAAACGAAGATTTGCTGCATTACTTGTTATTAACATCTTACCCTCTGATTTCAAGCATGAGAACGAAAAAAAGAAATGTGCAAATGAAGGAACATTTTCCAGAAACACAGGAACTTTTACTTTAAATCGTAATATGTAATTACATTATTTAATTTTAACATTTAACTATTTAACTTTAAACATTTACTTAATTTTAACATTTTATGACATATCACGGCAATCATTTACATTTCCCCCCATTTTTGAGTCCAACGGTACTTTTCAGTACCATTAAAGTAAAATTAATTATTTTATTAAATATTAAAAAGAAAAAAAAAAGAAGTAATTTCTGATTTATTAAATTTGTTTTAATCATCCAAATTCTATAATATTTTCACTATAAAAATTTTAATATATTTTCTGTCGTTAATGAATACAGTTATTCAGATAAATTTCTCGATTGATAATTTGGGGGTGGTCAGAATAAAAATTTATTTTTCTCTAAAAGTGGCGATTTATGGCGAAAATCCTTTTCACAGATTAAAATGTATACTTCTGGGAGTAGTAAACTGTGTTTGAAATTTTGGACAATTTTGGACAAAAAAGTTACATAACTTATAAATTTAATTTTTTTGTTAATTTCATATTCACATTTCATGCGTGAATCACAACATAAAAAACCAACAAAATGTTGGCAGAAGTACCTTAAACTTTTATTAGGACATTATTTAAAGTATTTTTATTCCGTAATTTTTCATAGTTATCTTAAGTGCCACTTGATGGCTATTCAAATAAAGTCACTGAAATTCATCGAAAAATCTTATTTCTGAAAGTTTTCGTTTTGAACTTATTTATATACAACAAAACTTCGTGTAATTGAAGAAATAACCATATATTTGTATTTTTTAGACATTCTTTTAAATTATTTCACTGCAAAATATCAGTTATTTAGAGGTTGATTTTTGGGCCTATGTTCGTATTTTAACATTGTTCGATCCACTGTGCGGTGTAGTGGTTAGCGGCACTGACTCCTACACGGTTGGGCCTGGGTTCGAATCCCGGAGAAGGCATGGATGTGTTTACCTCTGTTAGGGGTAGCGATGAACGCTCATTGGGTGCCCCTTCATAAATGGTCATCAGTTTTGCGACCCTCGGCCAATGCTTAGCTGCAAGTGCCGCGCCATTTAAAAAAAAAAAAAAACTTTCTCTTTTGTTTATTTAAAGACTTCTCTTACTTTAATTTATTTAAAGGACTGTTATTTACTTAATGTTCGGAAAGTCGAGTGAAATCACTCCAGATTTTTTTTTATTTTTTATTACTGACTTAGAGTTATAAAATTTTTCATATGCATTGAAATATAACAATTAAATGTACATTAAAATTTCTCGGAAACTATTTAAGCTTTGAAAGTAAAATTCAAAGTATTAAAGTTTAGATAAGTGTTTAAAATGCTTTCTGATAAATATTTTTTAGTTTTGTAATTCCATTTTACATCATTAACTTTTGTTTATAAATTTTGTAAATATACTGTTAAAATTTAATGAGGTAAAATTTAAGTGCAAAAAATATCGACAAATGTTCACACAGAAAAAATATTTTATTGAAGCAACAAAAATATTGTTAAATCAACCATTTCTTTCATAAAATTGCTGCCAGAAATTCTCTGTAATTTGAGAAAATACGTTCTGTTAACGTAATTTTTTCGTAAATTACGCGTATTTTCTCAAATAACAGAGAATTTTTGGCAGCAAATAGGACATATTTTTTACAGTGTATATATATATATATATATATAGCCTCCACAAAAATTTTGTTACCAGAACCTAAATTATTTTGTTGTTTTAATCAAAGAGTTTTGCTGATTCAGCCAATATTTGTTTCAATAAAGAAATGACTTGTTGATTAAAAAAAAAAAAAAAAAAAAAAAACAGTTTTGTTGATTCAACTAATTTTTGTTTAAATAACGAAATGATTTCTTGGCTTAAACAAATACTTTTGTTGATTCAACTAATATTTGTTTAAATAAAGAGATTATTTGTTGCTTTAATTGAACACTTTTGTTGATTCAACCAATATTTATTTGAATAACGAAATTATTTGTTGTTTTAACTGAACAGCTTTCTTGATTTAAACAATATTTGTTTAAATGAACAAAGTTACTTCGTTAATATAAACAATTTTATTGATACAGCCTATATTCCTCACTTATTGGCTATTTATAGAGGGATAGATCTATGACGTAGTTTATCGAATTATCCAACAAAAGTTACTCTTCTTTCAACCCTATTCTTTTGGTGAATCGAAGCAAATTAGTTTGGTTATCTGAGCAAAATTGTTGTTGAAATGACAAAACAAATCTACAAATCAGTCAACGGAGTTTCAATGCTTACGTCATAAACGCGTCACTTTTAAAAACAAAATGAAAAAGTTCACAAATTTTGCCTTTTCACTCAATTATGCATTTTTGGGTAAAATAATAAAATTGAAAGCTTTCCCACACCCAAAGAATGGGGAAAAATTGATTCGTAATGGAAGGAAGGGGTGGGGGGTGGGACGGAAGAGAAGATATGTTAAATACACCCTGAACCCCAATAACTTTTTTTTTACTTTCTTCTATATTCAATAGAAGAAAGTATTGGATTCGTAAAAATTTTCGACTTCCGGTTTCGACGGATTTACACGCTTTGAGAGGTCACTATTTGACTATTTTTAGAAAATGTCTGTCCGTCTGTCTGTGTGTGACAAAAATTTTGTGGCAGCTGTATCTTTGGAACTACTGCTCAGAAATTTACATTTAGATGCACCTAGAGCCGAAATTAGTGCCTATCAGCATTTGGTGCAAACCGCTCAACAGGTGACGCTGCTATACAGCGATTTCCACAATTTAAGGGGAAGCTATATCTCAGGTTCTATTGCGCATAATCAATCAAAACTTGATATAATAGAAGGCCATTATGAGACATTACGCTGATTCAATTTGAATGCTTATGGACCGACAGGTGGCGCTGCTATTCAGCGATTCCAGCTATTAAAGGGAAAGATATATCTCAGGAACTGCTGCACAGAATTACATATAAATATAAATGTTGATGCACCTTAACCTAAATGAGTGTTTATAAACTTTTGGTGTCAACCGCTGCACAGGTGGCGCTGCTATACGCAATTTAAGGGGAGCCTTTATCTTAGGTTTTATTGCGTATAATCAAATATAACGTGATATATGTGAAGACCATTATGATACATTATGCTGAATCAATTTGAATGCTTATCGGCCAATAGGTGGCGCTGATATACTGCAAATTTCCTCGATAACTAGAAAGCTATATCTTAACTTCTATGGCATATAACTATACGAAACTTGTTATGTGAGATAACTATTATAAAAATACATTTTTTAGGATGTCATTTATAGACAATAAAACTGTCTTTCTTTGGATATTTAGTGTTAGTTTTCTCTAAGATGAAAATTAATTATTTGCACTTAGTAAATTTGTATAGGAAAATATGGAAGAAAGTCTTGTGGCGGCCCCAACATATTAGTTTTTCCCCCCTTGATCCAGCTGCCAAAAGAGTTAAGGAGATGCATCGTCTATCGACGCCGGCAACTAAACCCCATGTCATTCTATGTAGAAATTTGTTATTACAATTGCTCATTAACTAATACATCTTTTTAAATTCCGTTTTCATATTCAAAATATTCGCAACTGCTAAATCAATTAATTGTATTTTAGAAATTTATTTTTAGTTTTTTTACTATTTCATTTTGAAGCTATAAACTGCGAAAAAGGAACTTCGTAGATTAAAAAAATTGATACTAAAAGCTTAAGAAATCAATCTTTGGATATCAAAGACTGGTTTTTGGATATCATAGACTCATGTTACGGTTTGGATTTTCTTGGTTATAAATGCCGTTGCAAATAGAAGAAGATTTCACCCATTTACCAACTTAAAGAGTTTGGCATCAGAAAAAGTACGCTATGCCTAGTGTGAGTGAAGAAAAAGTTGCAGCAATTCAATTCGACATGCTAGCTACCAGTTACAGATTCCTCGATCAACGGTACATAAAGTCGTTCACGAACGGTTGAAACTAACGTCATATAAAATGTAAATTGTTAAATTATGCATAAATTAAATGAATTACGCATAATGCTCGACCACTTTGATCAAAATTTGTTTAAAACATTTTGGATTTTTTAACTAATGATCAGGGATTTCTTCAAAAAGCTGCTTTCAGTGATGAGGCAACTTTCCACGCTTCAAGGAGAGTTAATCGGCATTTCTGTAGGATATGGGGATCGGAAATCTCCATGCATTTAGAAAATATGAAAGATATAGTCCTAAAGTTAATGTCCTCTGCGCACTAACCCACAATCGGATCAATGGTTCTTTCTTTCTTTACCGTGCAGCGCTCCTTTGAATCTAACGTTTGTTTCAGTGATGCCAGATCGTCGAAAATTATTTCCCCAAACAGGTCTTCAAATTTCCCCAAATCGAGGTTTTTTTTTTCGAAAAAATCCCCAACTTGATTTCTACTAAAAAGGGAAAAAAAAAAAATGCATATCAAGCAGATTTTTCTATGATTTAAGCTCAGATTTTTCCCCAAATGAAGGGAATTTTTGAAAAAGATCCCCAAATAACAATAAAGCTATTGAAAGTCTCTAGTCATAGGAATAAATCATTGACAGAAAGCCAACACTGACGGAAAGTTAAAGAACTCCCCAGATTTGTCCCCAAAAATTTTAGATTTCCCCAAAAAATTCCCCACAAACATTTGGTCCCGAAAATTGTCCCCAAAAGCCTCAAAAATCCCCAAAATGGGGACAAAATCCTCAATCTGGCATCACTGGTTTGTTTGGAAATGTTGAAATTGTTCACAGCAGCTCAATTAGAAGGCATGCACCCAAATGTCTTCTTTTAACAGGATGACTCCTTTTGCGTTTGGGGCCTAATTGTACAAGATTTCTTCAATGTAAAATTCTCAAATCGGTGGATTGGGAGAGATGGTCCAATACCATGTCCACTTCGTTCTCTCGATATCATACCACTTGATTTCTTCCGAAAGGGATATTAATAAATAAATAAAATTTCTTGCCACAGGGCGTACGGGATTTACGGAATCGAATTTTAGTGGAAATTGCTACTGCTATGAATCAAACGGATAAAAATCTAGTTTATGGTACAGTCGGTAACAAAAGTGTCCGAACACTAGCAAAAATTCCTATGTAAAAAAAGTACACTTCATACAGTTTTGTTAAATAAATCCTTGTCGAATCCTGGTCTTAGTCAGTGTAAGAACATGATTCGATACGGATTTATTTTAAAAAAACGTATGAAGGGTACTTTTTTTACATAGGAAATTTTGCTAGTGTTCGGACACTTTTGTTACCGACTGTACAGTCGGCTGCAAAATTATTCGAGCACTAGCAATAATCCTTGCCAAAAAAAGGTACACTTAATACAGCTTTGTTAAATAAATCCTTGTCGAGTCATGTTCTTAATCAGTCTAAGAACATGATTCGACAAGGATTTACTTAGCAAAACAGTCTTAAGTGTACTTTTTAAATATAGGAATTATTGGCTAGTGCTCGAATAATTTTGCAGCCGACTGTACAGTTGGGCATGTTTCTAATAAATCAAGAATTTGGAACCATTTCGTCTTATTTTAAAAATTTAGAACACCTTAGCAGAGCAGATTTTAAAAATTTAGAACACCTTAGACCATAAATGCACGCCTTATCCCAGATGGTAGAAAATTATATCACTGCGGAATATGTTCTAAAACAAACGGTTTGAAAAAAAAAAAAATGTAAAAGCTCACATAGTTTTCAGGGAAAACTTCAATTAAAATATACAAACTTATTATCAATCCCAGATAAAAGTTTAAATCCTAAAATATTTGTTCGCACGATTAGAATGTACGAAATTCGTTATCGTAGCAGTCACTATCATGCATATATGTATGTTTAGCGCATACACACACTTAAAATAACAAATAAATAAATAAATAATAATAATAATAATAATAATAATAAATCATTGGGGACCACTACCTGGCTGTGCATGAATCGAAAAATCCGCGAAATTCGGTACAGCAGCAATCACTATTACGCCTATCAACTGCTAAAAAATAACGTGCCAAGCTGTACTATAATCTACATTAAAACCCCTCGAGATTATTAAAAATATATGGTGAGAAATTAATTATAGGCTTTTAATCTGAGAGTAACTAATGATGCTTACAAGAGTGGAATAAAAAGTTTTATGTATCAAAAAATGCTTTGAATAGCCCCCCCCCCCCCAAAAAAAAAAAAAAAAAAAAAAAAAAAAAAAAGAAAAAAAAAAAATGCAATAAGAGTTTTTTTTTTATATTTATTATAATTTTTTTATACCAAATTTTGACTCGGTGAATTATTTACAAGGATACTTTATTTCCTCTATTATAGAGTTTAGCTGCTTTTGGTCACAAATATTTCTATTATTTTGTGCTTCATTTTTTTTGATAGACGGTTGAAACATCTTGTCTTTTCCTAAATTATGTTTTGGCTGTCCAAAACTGAAAATGTTCAGAAACAATAAAAAATCGTTTAAACGATAAAAATTTCGCGTTTTGCTCTTTTATTTTTTACATTTAAGCTTTAAAACGGAATTAAAAAAAAAAAAATTCCACGACTCCATCATTTTAGACTCCGTTGTTTAGTCTCTCGAGAGTCATCGTCATATATTTATGCGGGAGTCAATTCCCGAGTGACTCACGGAACTCGGAGTAATTTTTAAAGCTAACTAGACGGAAATAAATCGTATGCAAAATAAGTTCACTGTTAGGGGACGGCCCTAAAAATAATCAGAATACAAATGACTAAGTCTTCAGAACTGGGTCAGAGAAAGAAACACTGTTAGAATCTGTTTACTAGATGCAAAGTACATTTAATTGAATGAGAAATTATACGCAAATTTTTAAATGTTTACACATTGAATTATATGAAATGTCACCTCAGTGTTGTGTAATCGTATTGTTATGTTTAATTGTAGGCAAAATTGCCTGTACTATTTCATAATTGCCTGCAAAATTAGTTTATTGTTAACTGCGCACAAAATTACTTGTTGATTTACATAACTGAAAGCGAAATTTTGTGTATTGTAATGTAAAATTAACTCATTATTGACTAAAATAAATTCATTGTTATGTATAACTATATGTGAAATTTCGGGTATTGTTATGCAAAAATGCAAAATCAGCTCATTATAGATTACATTCAAATAAACTCATTGTTATACGCTTAACTATATGTAAAACTTTGTATCTTATTACGTATATTTGTAATCTATGCCAAACTTAAATGCATGCAAAATTAGCTCGTTGTTAACTGTATACGATTGTTACGCTTAATTGAATGCTGAATTGCACAGATTGCTATGCTTAATTGTATGCAAAACTGCATAATCTATTTACAACAGTACTATTCTTCATATTAGTTCTGTATGAGTTCTGTGTACATGAATCATGTTTCCTTTTAAATTATTCTGTTTGTTATAGAATAATTTTAGATTATAATTTCGAAAATAATAAATATATATTATTTGTAAAAGCTACTTTTTGAAAAATTGTCCACCCTTTGCAGTTATTACGGCTATTTTTTTTTATTATTTCAATTTTATGTTTCCCTATAGAAATTCACGCAGTGTAAAAGTTCTCCATGTGGTATTTCTCTAACGTGGACCATTTACGATTAAATTTTGCCGAAATAATACGATAGTGACGTAAGGTGCGATCTGATTGGTCAACCAGATTAGAAGCCGAATTTATGCTTTGGTTATTCTAGAGGTTTCGGCTACAATAATTTAATCTATTACACTAGAAATACGCATTTTCTTAAAGATGTTGAAAAAAATATTAACTTTTTGTGTTGAAACATTACTCAAATTCTCCTATTTAGAAGTATATTTGAAAGAGTGCAGAGATTTGCAGAGTGGCTGTTCGTCCGGATGGTGGTAGCGCCATCTATTACATTTTTAATTCATTATAAATAGAATGAACGTTATTTCTTTTTATTTATTTATTTATTTGGTAGGTACATTTATTATTATGCTCTAAACACTTCAGGAATGCAATTTAATACTTTCATCTACGAAATTTTGTAGATTCAAGCGATATTATTTTAAAATTTTTTAACCCTTTGAAGCACAAGGTAATTTTGCTCATTTAATATCGACAGCCGCCAGAAATTACAATTAGAAGAAAAGAGATAAAGGATTTTTTACCACTAAGTTTTAAAAGTAAAATTTTGTTAAAACATACCGCGAAAAATCTTAGCAACTGGGAATAAAATTATCTGGTGTGTTATTTTGAAAAATATTTATGTTGGAAATTTACACCCCAGAAAAAGGGAAAGATGGGGTGATGCTCTAACATGTACAAAATTATTTTCCTGGTTGATTATTGCTATTCTAAAGATACATATTTTTTTCCTTATATAATAGTTGATTATGCATAATTTTCATTATGTACATTTAAACGAAATTTATTCTAATGCAGACAAATATAAAATTATGGGGGGGGGGGGAGGAGCGAGATATTTCAAAGTGTAATCAACACTAATTTAAATCAAGGTCAAACTAAACATCAAGTTTGGTTTAATTCTGCTTTTTATTTCCTGCAATACAGTGTCAACAATTTTTTTTTTTTATCACTCACGTATAGACAGATAGACATTGTGATGTCGATTATCACATATTCTAAAAAATATATTATCATATTAAAAAGGGAAGAAAAATTAAACTAACGAATACATTTTATGACCTCTAAATTGCAACTTAAATTTACGTACAGTATGTTCTTTAAATTTTTACATCCTCCCTCTTCCCACATATGTATCTGGTGCTATGCAACTGTATCGAAAACTTTGATCATGTATTATTTTTTCTTTAACGTAATGTAGATCTACAATAGTATGTTATGACTTTCCTAGTTTGGTTTCTTTTCCTCTTGAAAATAAAGGCAGTTTGTCGCCTTGAGTGCATACCTTGTCTTATAACATGGTACGTTATTTTTTGCTTAAAAGTTCCGGGTTCTCATGGCGAATTTTTGGTGATTAGTGAGGATCGTTTGAATTGTAATTATGTGGTAACCTTTTCAAAAATTGTATGTGTTTATACGTAACACAATTACAACCATTTTTTTCTCTACTAATTTGAATTTGGCTTCGACTAGAGCTCTGGCGTAATTAATGAAGAAATCGGGGCGTCACATCATCAACATGACTTGAGCTAAGAAGTCGTCGATTTGGGCTCCCACTCCAATGCTATTAAAAATACTTCAATTCTAATTATTAAATAATAACAACTTTATAAAAGCTGGTTACCTATATCGATGAGTAATATATCATATAAAATTTTTAATAAAATTTTTCGTGATTATCTACGAAAATGCCTGGATTAATGAACACGGAGTTATTGTCTAGTCACTTCGCAAGAATTCTGAAATTGTTTTCATAAAGTAAACTTCTATAACCAACGGCCATCTACAAATCCTCAAATTCAAAAATCTTCATTTTGACATACATTTTCTAAAAAATGACCAAATTGAGTTTTGAACATCTCAAAATGTGTACGTCCATCGAAAACCGGAAATCGAGAATTTTTTCGAGTCTAATATACTTTCTTCTTTTGTTTACTGAAGAAAGTAATAATGGGGCAAGCCGTTTTTTAGGTGGTAACAACGCTTTGAATGCAGAGCGTTGTCCAAATGCTGTCTCATCCAGCATAGGATCAAAATTCGAAGAAGAATTTAAAATACCGTTTTCCGGGTCCTCCTTCTTTTTTGCGGCAAAATGTGAGAAGAAATAAGGAAGATGATTGTCTGGAATAACGCTATTCTGCTTTTTGCTGAAAAGGAATTGAGTGAGTAATTTGAAAATGGCAGACAGCCAAGCTGAGCGATCTCGTTAACTACTTGGGAGGCGACACAGCTGGAGAACCTATCTCGGCACTAGAGCAGTTCCTTAAGGAATCCTTGAGAAAAAGTTTCGGGTTCTTAAAGACTAATCTTTAAAATTAACATTGATGTCTAGTTTCTAATAAAAAACTAGTATGTTGTGGCCACCACAAGACTTTCTTCTATATTTTCCTACACAAATTCACGCAGTAACAATTAAAAAAAAAAAAAAAACGATTTTTTTTCAGTTTTTTTTTCGTTAAAAGTAAAAAAAAATCGATAACTTTGTTTTAAATTACCACATATTTATAGTTCAACCATTCGTTTTAAAGGTATTGACGAGACCTTTCGAAAGATACCGATCTTGAAAATTTACATCCCCCCGGGGGGGGGGGGAGGAAGCGATGCCCCAAATTTTTTTCCCTAATTAACTACTACTATTGTCAATAATTCATATAAATTTCACAATCACAGGTTAAGAATAACTCTCATTATGTACATTTATACGAAATTTTTTCCTATACTGCCATGTTAAAAATTTAGAAAAAATACGATCACAGCGCCACCTGTTGAGCGATTGATCCCCAAGTCTAATAAGCCTCAGTTTATGTCAGGGGCCAACTAAATACCAAGTCTTGTTAAATTTCGTTTAAAAAAAAAAAAAAAATTCGTTAAAAGTAAAAAAAAATCGATAACTTTGTTTTAAATTATCACAGATTTATAGTTCAACCATTCGTTTTAAAGGTATTGACGAGACCTTTCGAAAGATACCCATCTTGATAATTTACTCCCCTCGAGGGGGGACTTCCCCCCCAGGGGGGGTGGCGCGGCACCTACGCATACAAAATTTTTTTTCCAGTTGACTATCTCTATTATAAATAATTCTTGTAAATTTCATAATGATTACTAAAAAATAATTCTCTTTATGCACATTTATACAAAATTTTGTCCTATATCACCATGTTAAAAATTTAGAAAAAGCGGGATGGCAACGCAACCTGTAAGACAATTTTTACCAAAAGTTGATAGGCACTAATTTATGTCAAGGTGCAACTACATACCAATTTGTATGAAATTCTGTGCAGTAGTTCTTGAGATACAGTTGCCACAAAATTTTGTCACACACACACACACACACAGACAGATAGACAGACAGACAGACAGACATTTTCTAAAAATGGTCAAATCGTGTTCTACAGCTCTCAAAACGTGTAAATCCATCAAAAACCCGAGGTCGAAAATTTTTACGAATCCAATACTTTCTCTATATTACATATAGAAGAAAGTAATAAGAAAGAAAAATCATGTGGTTTGCCTGTACTTACCTGATTAGCGTTTAACTTTCCACAGTAGTGATAATTTAATAATATTATATTTTTAAAAAATTAGAGAACACGCTTTTATTGAAATGTGAACTAAAAAGCACAAAATATCTATATTTATAGTACTAAAATGCAGGTTAAAAAAAAAAAAAAAATCGTGTGAGTGACGCACCATACTATTTACATCTTTAATAAAAAAATTAATTGATGAATTGTTGCCACTCAACGTTATACAAATACGGCCAAATCCTGTGCCACATAACAATAGAGTTTAATATATATAGATTTTTTTGTTTGCCTCTGATGGGATAGGAGCTTGGAAACACTTGTATGTAGTATTGTCATCGATTATGAAGTCGTGTGCAAAATTTCAGGATAATCGAACGAACAGAAGGGGTCGAAAATGGAATTCCAAGATTCCGTTACATACATTAATAGTTACATCATATCAAGTTAATGAAAGCATGTTAAAAATAACATAATGAAGGAATGAGAAATAAATAATTTAGAATTAAACAAAAACCATTTTTTAAAAATCTCCCCTGACTGGGCTCGAACGTTAGACCTTTAGGTTCGCAGCCCGGAGCTTTACCTCATAACCACAGCGTTCACGTAGGAAAGGCTTTTTTTACAATATAGATTTTTTGTTTGCTCCCAGAGTGGTTACAAACATACATACAAACGTACATACAGGTGAAGCTAATAAGAGCATGTTAAAAAATCATATTTTGTTTTTAATAGAAATGAATAACAGTACTGAAAATGCACTTTCTTTCCAGGCATAACTCATAATGTATCAGATTTTTTTTATATATATATATATATATGGCTTTATAAATCCGTCATTAATGTTGACTATAATCTATTCTATAGGAAATATGCTTTCATATCTGTGATTAATATATGTTAATTTCGTTATGTTATGGACATTATAAAATTATCAAAATAATACTTATTCTAAGGTTTTTTTCGGGTGGTGAATCGTTTGTGTACACTTTCGAAGATGAAAAATTATTAAGAGAGCAAATTAGGGCAAAATATTTACAAATTTCAAAATAGAGCTGCGGCCTTGAAAAACATATTCAAAGTATTTTAGGGATGACGAATCACTTGTGCATACTTTGGAAGGTGAAAATTAATAGAGAGATGTTACTGCAGGCAGTCGTATTCCGGTGCCGGTATAGTGTGGGCGGGAAAACGCTGCTGAAGGCAGTGCAGACACAGAGTCGGTTTAGTGCAGGCGGAAAAGATGCTTCGGAATGCATTGGGGACCTGGAGCGAGGTTTTTATCTATTTCAAAGAATTTTTTCTTAGTTTTTATTTATTCAGATGTATAACAGAATATTCATTAATTTAAAATTAGTGATCGGCTAGCGGGAGAAGCTCGCTAGTAAAAGTATTAAAATATGCTTTGAAGAAATTCTTCTAGTAGACGTTAAAGTATTTGAATTATTTTGTAAATCCCTGTACATAAACTAATAGTATTATTTACATAATTTCCATGAGATAACACAATGCAGTGAACTTGTATAGCATACATCCATTTCAAAGCATTCTAACAATATTTACGGAAGTGATAGCGCTTATAGATAGCCGTAACGAAGTCATAAAAAAAAATTAATTCTGTTGAAGAGTATTAGAAAGGAATTGAGTGAATAATTTGAAAATGGCAAAGATCCAAGTTGAAAGATTTCTTTAAAACTGCACATCAATTAGGTTCATCATTTCTCACATCCCACTTAATCCTTTTAGGATTTTCGTTGCTCCGTTATTTTGTTTGAAGGTAACTTTTTGAAAAATGGAGTTTTTCGAATTTTGGTTTTTCAAGGCCACTCTTCGAACACGTTGCCTATTATTACTTCAATAAACAATTTTTTTTTTTTTTGTAAAACAATAATAATAATAATAAATAAATAAACAAACAAATTAATAAAATAATTCTTTAAGAGATTTAAAATTAGAGCTCTGCATTGATTAAAAATAAATAAATAAATAAAAATAAAAATAAAAATATCTATCTTTGTATCTACAGTCGGTAACAAAAGTGTCCGAATACTAGCAAAAATTCCTGTGCAAAGAAAGCACACTTTATTGGGTTTTGTTAAATAAATCCTTGTCGAATCCTGTACTTAGTCAGTCTAAGAACATGATTCGATAAGGATTTATTTAACAAAACCGTATGAAGTTTGAGTTTTTTTTTTTTTTTTTTTTTTTTTTTTTTTTTACATAGGAATTTTTGCTAGTGTTCGGACACTTTTGTTACCGACTGTATATTGGTATATATATATATAAATTGAATAATATATATATAGGGAAGACTGGGGCACAGTGGACCTAGGGGCACAGTGGACCACCCCTATTTAAATCTCTTAATATTTAACTCCTTTAGTTTATATTGAGACTCATAGATGACATCATGGTACTACTTGTATACATCCAAAAAACCACATGCTAAATGCTAAGGTAGCCATTTTACATTACTTTTATGTTTTGAGCTGCTCAAAGTAATTTTTCAAGCTTGAAGTATTTTTAATTTTATCAGGACTTAACTATTGTCTACAAATATTATATAGTAGCTAAGAAAAGGTAAGATATTGTTGTTTTTAAATTTATAAAAATTATTAGCATATTTATAGTCTATATATAATTTTAATAATATTATTTGTTTTGTCTGGACATGGGGCACAGTGGACCACCTCTAGATGGGGCACAGTGGACCGCCTTCCAGTGTACCTAAAAGTCCAAATTAATTTAATAGCTTATTTATTTTAGTTAAATTTACATATACAAATATAATGTGACTCAAAACAATTAATAAAAAATAATAACCATCTGAATGTTATAATAAAATAAATTTCTGAAAAAGGAAAATTGTTGAATAGTAATATAATAATTATGAATATCTAAATTTAATAACTATTTGAATTTTTTAATATTAAATAAATAAATAAAATGATTATGTGATATAATAAATTGTAGGTTATATAAATTCATTGTTGTTGTTTTTAGAAATAACATGTAAAAGGTAAAAGCAGAATAATTTTAGTTAAACTTATCTCACAAATATAATGTAAAGTATTAATATCTCAAGATAGTTAATAAAAATGTTTGAATAGTAATATAATGTTTAATTATATATTTCATAATTTTTATAACAAAATAACATAAATAAACAAATTAAAAATATATCTTATTGTTTTCAGTGAGAGCACGAAAAGACAAAGGAAATCTGATATAGAATTCTTCCTCTAATTTGATTTCTTATTTATTTTGATAATTTTATTTCATGAAAATGTTCGAATTATATTGTTTAGACTAGTAATGCATAAGAAACTAATTTTAAAAGAAAAAAAAAATGAGTAATTTATATTAATTGAACATGAACAACAGAGGTTGGTCCACTGTACCCCGGGTTGAGGACCACGGTGCCCCGATGATGGGGGACAGTAGTCCACTTTGTGAGTGCACATAATTTATTTTTTTATTCGTAATGTATTCGAAGTATTGTTATAAAAAAAAATTAGGACGTGTCAAGAGAGTTTAAAGAATGTTTGCTAATTTTTTCAAGTACCTTGCTTTATTTTTTATTTTTGGTGAAAAAAAATTTATAAGTGTAAAAGTGGTCCACTGTGCTCCAGTCTCCCCTATATATATATATATATATATATATATATATATACAGTCGGCTGCAAAATTATTCGAGCACTAGCAATAATCCTTGCCAAAAAAAGTACACTTAATACAGCTTTGTTAAATAAATCCTTGTCGAGTCATGTTCTTAATCAGTCTAAGAACATGATTCGACAAGGATTTACTTAGCAAAACAGTCTTAAGTGTACTTTTTAAATATAGGAATTATTGGCTAGTGCTCGAATAATTTTGCAGCCGACTGTATATATATATATATATATATATATATATGTACATATATATGCAGGTAACCCCCAAAGAACACAATTAATTGGTTCCATGTTATTTGAAATCGTGTTGTTCGAGACTACAAAAAAAAAAAAAAAAAAAAAAAAAAAAAAATGGGATTCCGTTTCAAGTGAGGAAAAAAAAAGTTACATTTTATTTTATTTATTTATCTTTTTTTTTTTTTTTTTTTTTTTTTTGCCAAATATAAAACTAAAAATTTAATTCATATTGGTAAATATTTCTAAGAAATCTTGTATTACATAATACAAATTAATTTTTTAATTAGTTTTAAAAAAAGTTTTATCTTAAATTTTTATTATAAAAATAAAAGGAAAAAAATTGCAATGCATCCCTTTTTACTTTCTTCTATATGTATATAACAGAGAAAGTATTGGATTCGTGAAAATTTTCGAACTCCGCTTTTCGATGGATTTACACGCTTTGGGATGTCCTGAACACGATTTGATAGTTTTTAGAAAATGTCTGTCTCTGTGTGTGTGTATCACGAATTTTGTGGACGCTGTATCTCACGAACCAAACAAAATTTAATCAAACTTGGTATTTAGTTGGACCTTGCCATAAACTGATGCTGATTAGATTTGGGGGTCAATTGCTCAACAGGTGGCGCTGTAATCGCATTTTTTCTAAATTTTTAACATGGCAGTATAGGACAAAATTTCGTATAAATGTACGTAATGTGAGTTATTTTTAGCTTGTGATTGTAAAATTAATATGATTTATTGATAATAGTAGTAATTAACTAGGGAAAAAAATTTGTGCCTGTGGGGACATCGCTTCCCCCCCTGAGGAGTAAATTTTTAAGATGGGTATCTTTCGAAAGGTTTCGTCAATACCTTTAAAACGAATGGTTGAACTATACATCTGTGATAATTTAAAACAAAGTTGTCGATTCTGTTTACCTTTAATAAAATAGACTTTTTTTTTGAATATTTAGTGTTATACTACTTCTCTAATATGAAAATCGTCTGCATTATCATGGAAGATATATATTTTTTTAAATAATAATTTTAATAAATTATTTTTACTGAGTGAATTTGAATAGGAAAATATAGAAGAAAGTCATGTGGTGTCCACAACATACTAGTTTCAATTAAAATTACACTACTATGCCATCTAGTCCTCTTCTCATCACTGGAATCATCTAGGAACTATTTTTCGAATTTTATGATAAAAGTTATATAATTTACTTATTCTAAACAATTTTGCCTGTGATCATAATTCTCTATTTTATTAAAAAAATGACATATTTGGAGATAATTTTATATCAAATAATATATGTGTTTTATTCTTTTTCAAAAGAATTACTCGAAAATTGTGTAGTTTGAAACCTTGTAATTCGGGGGATGTTATCTGTGTTCTATGAAACTCGTGTTGTTCAAGTACCATGTTCTTTGTGGGTAACCTGTAGATTTAAACGTAGATTTAAACTATTAGAACCAAATTAATATTGTACATTAATGAAACCAAAATCATTCAAAGAAAGGTTTCAAAATAAAATTCTTGGTTCACGATCCAGTTTTCTTACTTCCGCAGGCAGTACAGTTTTAGTATAGGACTCCCACGACGCGTTTTAAATTTTTGTCGCCATGTTGGCGATGATTTTTATTTATTTTGGTATATATATATATATATATATATATAATTTAATAAATAAATAAATAAATAAAATAAAATAATTCCTATTTTAATTATATTTTTTATGATTGTGTTTTTTAGTCAATTTATGATACAAAAGTTCATATTCTGTATATATATTTAAAATATTGCTATGTTTAAAAGGACGCTTGCGAAGAATCTGAAGAAACAACTGTTAAAAATACATTTTTTTCGTAAAATAATCTCATCATTTAAGCGTCGTATTTTTTTTCTTATTAGTCCATTGAGCTAAGTCCGCGTGCTTCAATATTGTCGATGTATAAGTATTAATTTTTTTTTTATCCTCGCGTATCGTATCGTTTCGACAAAAAATAATTGAAACTGGTCCTCGTTAGAGAAATATCATATAGATAACATTAATTTCACGTGACAAGGACTGGGTGATGTACTGGGGGATGACTTAAACTAAAATGATTTTAGTTTAAGCCGATTCTTTCTAATATCGATTTGACATCTATATCGCTAAATCAATCTAAGCTCATGATGATTTTTGTTAATGTTGATTTAAGCTTACAGTAATCCTTGCCAAAATCAGATTTACATCTATATACAGTCGGTAACAAAAGTGTCCGAACACTAGCAAAAATTCCTACGTAAAGAAAGTACACTTCATACGGTTTTGTTAAATAAATCCTTGTCGAATTCTGTTGTTAGTCAGTGTAAGAACATTATTCGATAAGGATTTATTTAATAAAACCGTATGAAGTGTACTTTTTTTACATAGGAATTTTTGCTAGTGTTCGGACACTTTTGTTACCGACTGTAGCTAAATTGCTTTAAGTTTCTCCAATATTTGATGTATACATCAGTAGTTATGGAGGAAACATTAATGCATGCATCATATCGAAAGCAACTGCGATTTATAGGGAAGTGGACATCGAATTAGCTTGATTGCCGATGTTCTGGCCGAAGGTTATGGTCCAATATTTACGAAATTTTAAATTTGGACGTAATTGAGTTTGCCATGTCGAAGACTGCATCATTGGAAGGGGCGAGGGTCTGAGACGCCCAAGCCGCCAACTGTAGGGATTTGTCCCTACGCATAGGAAATTTTAGCAGCTTTCTTCAGGATATAGGAAAGGATTTTGAATTCTAAGGGACTAATTGAGGTTACTTTTACAAGACGTTTTATAGGATATTGTATGAATTTTGCTTTTACAATTTTTAGTAAAATAGGGATTTTTATCGTCCAGTAGGATCAAAGGTAGACACGTTTTGAGCTGTCAATAGGGGCATGGCAAAAATTGTACAGTCGGTAACAAAAGTGTCCGAACACTAGCAAAATTTCCTACGTAAAAAAAGTACACTTCATACGTTTTTGTTAAATAAATCCTTGTCGAATCCTCTTCTTAGTCAGTCTAAGAACATGATTCGATAAGGATTTATTTAACAGAACCGTATGAAGTGTATTTTTTTACATAAGAATTTTTGCTAGTGTTCAGACAGTTTTGTTACCGACTGTACTGCATCTGTTATAAGAGTTCTCTAAAGCACAGGTGCACAGGTCATTCGTGGACTATTGGTGAGTGGTCCGCAGAAAAATCTCTACATGTTTGGCGATTTTTAATGTTTTATTAGAAATTACACCGGTTGTTTAACTTTTAGGCTTTCCTGAATATCGCTGATTAATACTTAATTTTCTAAACGAGACAGTCGTTAAATGGAATAAATAACATGACAATAATATTCTTATAAGAATATATTTTGTACAGTCACCGAGTTTGACCTTCCAACTAATATTTGTTCTTGGATGGTTGGATGGTTAGGTTTTACGTCGCACTAGTGCTGCGCAGATAGGCAATTGGCGACGGTCTGGAATACTCCCCTAAAGGGGGTCCGGAGACATGCCATCACAATTTTGATCCTCCACGGAAGGGATGGCTCTCCCGCTCAACATATTTGTTCTTGAGTTATGCTGATAACAGAGTCATACACAGACATTCAGACCAACAGCTAAACACCCGATTTTCGGATTCAGGGGATCTCAAAACGTATAAATCTAGTAAAAACTCATATTCGAAAGAAATTGATCCAAAAACAATACTTTCTTTATTATTGCGTAGCTAAGAGAAAACTAAATTGTGTTTTTGTTACATTTTGGTATATATCTTCTGACAGCTTTCGTTAAAAGTAACACCTTTTCACTATTTCAGTGATAGCTCTATGTCAGCTTTTACAGTATGAAATTACACTAAACTTTGTACGTGGAACGGAATTGTAAGCAACAATGCTGATCCTGTTTTTAAGTTCATGTCTGTTCTATCGCAAGTACACAGCGAAAGATCATCGTTATGAATTCGTGGTAAAATGTGAGACTTTTTTTTTTTTTTTTTTTTTTTTTTTTAAATTATGTAAATAATATATTAAATAATGACACGTTCATTATGTGCGCATATTTATACGCAAACAAAATCTCAAAACAAGGGAAAAAATCACCATCTAACATATTTATTTTTATTAGCTGCTTTCTTATATGTAAATGTTTTTTGAAAAGGGCCATAATATTTTTGTGACCAGGGCATTGGTATGTGAATTTGGATATTTTCACATCACATGTATGTGGTTATACGTTATATATTTACCCGCTGCAATACATATACATATATATTCTGGTTAATTTGATTTGTGAGGGACTGGATATCAGACAGCTTCCTTGTCCAATTTTAAATACTAAATATTAATTTGTCTTAAAGACTTTTGGTGTGCCTATGTATCCGTATGTATTGCTTAGAAATAATACAAAATATTTAAATTGAAAAAAAAAAAAAAAAAAAATATGCACATGTAAGGTAAAATTGTAGTGTGACAGACATGACAAAAAAAAAAAAACATGATGTAAGACCTTATTATTCAGTTGCTCTAAATTGAGACACATTTGAAGTTCAATGATTTTAATTTATACAAACAGGACCTTCATGTGATATTTAATTAAAAAATGTTTTAAAATTTAAATAAATATGTATATATATCAATATATGTATAAATAATTAGTAGCATGGCAGACATAATATGTGTAATAATTTAGGATTATCTTTTGCTTACTTAGTTTTAAATATTAATATTATTTTTTAACTAATGGTATAATTTTTTTTTATAGTTTGAGTTTTATTATTTGATATGCTTCAGTTTCATACGTTTTCTATCGTAAAAAGTTGAAATAATTCAGTTAATTGAAAAGTGAAAAAAAAAAAAAAAAAAGGTGTGTAACAACCACAGGACTTCTATTATCCATTATTTACTTTTAAGAGATAATGTTATCAGAAGACATAAAATTGACCTAAAAAATTTGAAACCTAGCAATTTTCCTGCAAGAGAAAGCTAACATATGTGTAAAGACATGTAAAACAGAGTTTACATAGTGAAAAAAAAAAAAAAAAAAAATCAGTATAACCATTTTTTGAAGCATCATTTTCCGAGATCTAAAACGGAACTGCCTAATCAGGATGACTGTTAATTTTCCTGAAATAACCACCTAATACATGCGAAAGGAGATCTAAAAGGGGTTTTTGTCGCAATTTTCAAGAAAGTCTAGAGCCGTTTTTGAGACACCAACTTTCATCAAAACTCAGCATACTCAGTTGTTAACCGGAAAAGAACAATTACGTACGAATCGATATCTAAAAGGGAGTTCATATGGCGAGACTGAAAAAAATCTGTACAGCCGTTTTTAAAGGAGCGCACTTGCGAGACCTGAAAGTGAGCTACTTATACAGGGCGCCTACCAATTTTCCTGAAGTAACCAACTAATTCACACGTAAGAACATCTAATAGAGTGCTTATATAGCAACTTTGAAGAAAATTGTTAGATCCATTTTTGAGATACGGATTTACGGCCCCTTTTCTGGTTTCCAATGTCCCATTTCCGTTTTTCCAATTTTTCCCAAAAGTTAGAAAAGTAATCTGTACACCAAATTTGTCGCAATTCTCAAATTTCGTCGTTCTATCTTTATTAGTTTAGTTTTAGAGATATGATACCCAGATGTTTCCCCACACATATACACACACGCATTGACCAGTTGCCGAAAATCCCTTTTTTTGGACACAGGAGACCTGAAAACATGCTAATCAGTTGAAAACTCGATATCGAATTATTTGACCGGATGCAATACTCCCATTACCTACGATAGCCAGGTAATGGAAGTAAAAATGGTCTTTTTGTCTACTTACATTTGAAATTAACCCTCTACTAAATCAGCAACTATTACGTCTACTCGGTTGACCCTTCAAAATTGCGATCTGATGAAAATGTAAATCCAGGGGAGAGTGGAGTAGCGATATGTTCTTTTATCTACTCATTCTTCTGAGCTCAAAAGAAAACATTTTACAGGATAATTAATATTTTTTGTACTTTCCAGACAGGAAGGAACAGGAAATCACGATTGACACACTACCCAGACAGCACATCGCATCCCCAGGATATCTTCAAGATGTCTTCTGGATGAAAATACATCCCAGAAACGTCCTTAAGATGTACTGTGGATAAGTTAAGCCTAACTGTGCTGTTAGGGTAAGTGTCTCGTCAGACATCAATGATGAACACGCTCCGCATCAGCCATCGGTAACCCAAACTGACCTTTCCGTTCAGCCCACATATGTCATCGGTGAATGACGGTGTAAAATACAATGCAGAACTAAAAAAATAAATATAATCGGGTGTGTCACTCACACGACTTTCTCTTACCCTGAAGTTTAATACTATAAATAGAGGTTGCAGATTAAGAGGTAAGATAAAGAGTACTGTTATGTAAACCTATGTTAAACAATTCAAATTAGGCTTAGGAAGAGTTTTATATGATAATTAGTTCTGTGTGAGGGGGACTACCGCACCACTCAACCCCCCGTTTCATTAATGCACCTACATTTATATAGAATTTAATTCGGTTATTAAAAATAATTCTGTTTTTAAAAAATTATTTTATTAAAATTATTATTGAAAAAAATTACCTTTCATGATAATGCAGACGATTTCCATATTAGAGAAGTAGTATAACACTAAATATCCAAAAAAAAAAAAAAAATAGTTGAATGTATTCTCAATATTAAATTAAAAAAAAAATTAAATGAAAAAAATTGATGTTATGTTAAATTGTCGCAGATCGAAGGTTCAACCATTCGTTTTAAAGGTACTGGCGAGCTCTTTTGAAGGATACCCATCATGAAAATTTACTCCCCTCGAAGGGGGACTTCCTCCGCCAGGGGGGGGGGGGTAGCGAGGCTCCTACATACACAAAAAATGTTTCCCTGTTGACTATCTCTATTACAAAAAAAAAAAAAAAAAAAAAAAAATATATATATATATATATATATATATATATATATATATATATATATTCGTTTCACTTAGTTTAGTGCAGTCTATAGATGTTAAACTGTACTTACCTGCAATTTCCCCCATAAACGTAATGTATTTGAATACTTTTGAGTGTCCCTGTACACGAACCTGGCTTCATCTCAACGAAAAGCTTACTGTACCATCCCTATATGATACACATTTAGAATACCGAGTTTGGAGTTTCTGCTACTATTTGTTCTTGAGATATTGTGATAACAGACACACAGACATCCACACAGACAGACACACAGACCATTCTCTAAAAACATGATTTTCGTATTCAGGGCACCTCAGAACATGTAAATATAACAAAAACTCACGTTCGAAAATTTGACCCTAAAAAACAATACTTTCTCGACCCTATGGGTAAGAGAAAGTAAAAAGAGTTAATTACATTGTTTCAAATAACACAGCTCTGCATGAAAATAAGTCCAACACCATTTTTGCAAATTCTTGTGTAAAATGACCTCCTGAGTGGAATAGGACGCCCACTTTTCCCTATCAAACACTGTTTTTGGGGACGTTTCTCCTATTTTTTATCACTTTTCGGTCATTTTATGGATATAAATTTAATTTGTAAGGGTGGGAAAGGATTATTTTAACTGTTAAATATCATCTGAGGGACTACAGAAGTGAAAAATTCTAAAACATGGAACATTTGCAGCAAGGGTAAAATTTAGATGGGAATTTGCCACTGAAATTATGAATTACATTTATTATATTTTATTAATCAATTACTAGTATTATTTATTGTACATTATATATTTTTGTTTTTAAATGTTAAAATAATTCTTTTCCATTCTCCAAATCAAATTCATGGCCATAAAATTTCCGAACAGTGATAAAAATGGGGGAAAGGGGTGGCGTCCCGAGAAAACGGTAGGTGATTGGGCAAAATGGGGGGCCATACTCGGATTCAGGAGGTCATTTTACGTAACAATCAGCAGAATTTTTTTTTCAGCTCAATGTAATTACTTAAAATTCATTTAAATTTATTTCACTCGTTGCCACATAAATTCCGTTTGCTTATAAATTCGAGTGGCACTCGACGTGTTCCAAAGATAGAAAAAAAATGCTAAAATTTGTTACATAGTGTAATCGACAATCTCCCCTGTAATTTATCCAAAAAGATAATCCATAAAAAAGTTGTACGAAAAAAAAAAAAAAAAAAGATTTTTGCTTTTGACAACTTTATCTCTTCTTCTTCCTTCCAAATTATTTTCGGAATTTCGCTCTTGCAATCTGAGATCGAGAATAGCGATTATTAGTCCTTCAACACCCAATTAAGCTGCGTGAATACTAGTTATATCAGATTTGTCTGATTCACTTTTTGGCAAGTACGCTTTTCAGGATTTTGTTTATAATAATTCCGGATTTCTATTCAGTAAAAAAAAGCTTTTCATTTGGACCATTCACAATTTTTTTCATATTCAAGGCAAATGCGAAATTTTTGATCTACCCAATATTATTAAGGCTTTTTTTGGGACGTATGCCACCATAATATATAGCTAGTTCAAGAAATAGCTGTCGGGAGGGAAAGGTCATACAGTTTTCCCACACACATTGGATTATTAATGTGGTTGACAAGGGTGACTAAATGTCCTCGAAACTCGAGGATAATCCATATTTCAAATATTTTTTTAAGTTTTTAAAATTTGTAGCAAGAAAATTATTTATCATAAATATTATCTTTTCAGTCTTCTTTTAACGATTATATATATATATATATATATAGTTGAAAATTTGTCATTGGAATTTATCATTCAAATCTTTTATTTATTCCTATTCTCTCAAATTTATTCTTTCCTTTTTTCCCATTTATTCAAATCTTTATATAGCAATATTATAAACCTGGAAGATTTTAAATTTAATTAAATTTAATTTTAATTTCATCTCATATTTCTTTAAGTTTTTAATTCAAAAATTTTATGAGCACAACTACAACCTGAGCATGCTGGATAGACATGCTAGTATTCTTCAACCACGTTTTTTGAGACGATGTAAACCTCTGCTCAAGTACTGTTTCAACGTGTTAAAATAGGAGGAAAAACCCTTGTCGTTGAGACAAAATAGCGATAAGGGAACGTCAACCCTAACAGCACAAAATGTTCCAGAAACGTAACAATCATATAACATTGAAACATTATAAACATTTCAGGAACGTTTAAAAACGTTCAGATTGCTTTCCGATTAGTTTCCAAAACGTAGAAATGTCCGCGATCGTAACAAAAAATCAGATACGTAACAGAAACTTTACAATCACTTAACAGATAGAAAATCAAAAAGGGCGAATGTTTCAGAAAGGTATCAGAGAGCATACTAAAACATGTTACGTTTTTGAAAGATTGTAAGCTTTTTGCAACATAACTGAAACATTCTGCGCTGTATGGGAAATGATTGGATGTTTATCAAATTCCAACCTGTCGTTCAATTTGGCGCCCTCGCCAAGTTTTTGGAATAATCTTCATTGCTAGGCGCAAGAAACGTGGTTACACTATATATTATGAAATTATTTTAATACGGTCGCTTTATTATATACATTCTAGACCTGTTAACTATGCTAGTTTATCCATAATGGTATAAGGCCCCGTCTTTTTTTCACACCAGAATAGCTGTAGAGCAATAGTCTTCTTATTTAATCATGAGAACATATTGCTGAATATTACTCTACAACTATTCTGGTGGGAAAAAAGGGCGGGGCTTAATACCATTACGGATAAACTAGCATAGTTAGCAGGTCTAACACTCCATCTTGAATATGTTAACTTAGTTAACCTTGAATTAAAAGTTGTCCTCTAATAGTTACTGTATTTTAAAAAATTTGGGGGCTAGGTTGTACTAAAATTTGTACTACAATAACTGTAACTTATTATATTGAATCCTTGAAGGAATGGTATGAGAGAATAGGACATGTCCAGAAAAACACAAGGAAAAAATTTCAACCGCAGAAGCTATTAAATAACTCAACACTAGCATGTTTACTAGCATGTTACGCAACACTTAATGTTTTGGTAGACTCAATATGGCGCCTGCAGTAACGCTGCTATTGCGGTAGCCATCTTGATGAGACAAAAGTTAACATCATTTACTCTGCATGCTGATACATCGTGTGCCATCTCCTCTTACATCATTCCTCCAAGTTTAATTAAGCTTCGATCATAATATGTGAAATCAAGAAATAAACAAGAACGAAAAATTATGAAGTTGGCATAGATTATTAACACTTTCGAACTGTACATACTAGTTGCATCCGTTCAACATTCAATGCTACGTGATCCCACAACGGACACACAAAATGACAGATAGACTAAATGAATTCATGATTACTCTTAAACATTGTTGGAAAGTATTAAGAATGCTTAATTCGATTCCTGCAATTTCCAACTGTAGTTCTTAACGTATCTGAAGATTTCACTTTCAGTTTTAACATTATTGGAAAGTGTCAAAAAATGAGTCTCCAAGAAATAAAAAATGGCATCATAACCTTTTAATTCAAATTTTATAACAATGTGTTTATTTTATTACTTATATTATTAATTTCTTATGACGTAGTTAATTCTTTTTAACAAAAATATTTAAAAAAATTCTTATTAAAGTTAATAATTTATCATGACGTATGACAATTTCACATAGCAACGAAAAAAATTTATTCTAATAAATGAAAAAAATAAATTGTTTTGTTTTATTCAAGCTTTATTTTATGTATGAATAAAATCTTAACCCTTTGTATCCCACCGGAACTTTAAAGTCCCATAAAAATAATAATAATAATAATAATAATAATAATAATAATAATAATAAAATAAAATAAAAACTTCAGTGTAACCTAAATTCACTACAGGATTTCATTGGAACTTTAAAGTCCCTATAGTTTTAGCTTTCCCTATAGTTAAGCTATAGTTTAAGTTAAATTTAATATTACATGTTTCTCATGCAGCAAAGAAATATAATAAAAAGCTTTAAACTATTTTTCACAAAATAAGGCAGTTTGGGGTATAAAGGGTTAAAAATTATCTCTTTACTGCAGTTTTTTTTTCTTTTTCTTTTTGCAAACGAAAGAACTGTATAAATAAGAACTGTACCAAATATACGAGACTCCAACAAACCTTTAAAATGAGATTTTCTTTGTAAATGAATTAATAAATTTTGGGTGTTTGGTTTTTAATTTATTATTTGAATCAATGACTGAATCTCTCAAAACCATGCAAACTATGGATAAATTTTTCTTTTCTTTTTCTCAATACATTGTTGCAGTTGTGGTGTAATTTTTTATGTCAAATTATTTTCTTACATTTTTCTTATTCATTAGAAATACCCGTATGGGAACCATGGATAAAATTTTACTTTCTTTAATTCAGTACATTGTTGCAGATAAGATATTAGTTGCGAGCGTTATACCCTGGAAACGTGGCCTTATATTGTTAAGATATGTATATATATATATATATATATATATATAGGGTAAGTGTTCCAGTGATTAGCATGCTTCAGTAATTGACATCTATCCCGAAATAATTAACAAATAAGAAAAATAATAAAATCATGTATTTTAGATATAAGAATTTTAACATTTTATGTCAAACACTGGAACATAGGGTGTCAATTACTTATAAAATGAAAAACTGGCAGTGTCAATTACTGGAACATTGAGTAAGTGTCAAATAAAAATTCTTAAAAAAAAAAAAAAAAAAAAAAAAAAAAAATTATCAAATGTATATATTTTAACATATATGTGATTCTGAATGTCTTTCATACCCTATGTACTAACTTAAGATTTCTAAAAATATTTTCTGATGACTAGAACACTAAAAACATCAGAGATTGCTCTAAAAGAGTCAGTCACTGGTGCACTTACCCTACATATAAAATTGTATCTATTTAACTTGTAAATTCATTTAAAATTGCGCTAGTAATGAACTAATAAAAATTAGTAGTGGAAAAAAAATTAAAAAATTTTCTTTTGAAAGAAAAAATCGAAATATAGAAATGAAGAATAATACTTCTTTTTTATTATATGTCTATTATAAGACTTTAGACTTTTTTACTTATATCTTTACAAGACTTTCTGCTATATTTTCCTATAAAAATTTCCTCAGTAACAATAAAAAAAAAAAAAAAAAAAAAAAAAAAAAAAAATCGTTAAAAGTAAAAAAAAAATCGATAACTTTGGGGGGGGGGGGGAGCGATGCCCCCACATGCACAGAATTTTTTTCCTAGTTAACTACTAATATTAGCAATAATTCACATTAATTTTATAATCACAAGTTAAAAATAACTCTCATTATGTACATTTATACGAAATTTTGTCCTATACTGCCATGTTAAAAATTTAGAAAAAAAATGCGATCACAGCGCCACCTGTTGAGTGATTGATCCCCAAATGTAATCAGCACCAGTTTATGTCAGTGGTCAACTAAATACCAAGTTTGGTTAAATTTCGTTCATTGGTTCGTGAGATACAGCGTCCACAAAATTCGTGATACACACACAGACAGACATTTTCTAAAAACTATCAATTCGTGTTCAGGAAACCCCAAAACGTGTAAATCCATCAAAAAACAGAGGTTGAAAATTTTCACGAACCCAATACTTTCTCTGTATTACATATAGAACAAAGTAAAAATATTTGGCGGGACTAGAACACCGCTTGGACATTTTCAGAGCTATTAAGAGGGCACACATTGAAATTTACATATGTTAATTGTCTTATATATATATATATATATAAAAATTATAACAGTACTTACAATATATCCAAACAAACGTTATGACTAACTATAATAGTTTGAGCACAATAAGTAGTTAATATCAGGGCAAGATTTTTGGTTCACCCGGCATTTCGTGTCGGTTTCATACTGGTTTGCAAAAAGAATGCACCAATGAGAATCTATGTTTAGGATATTGGGATTAACGATGGTCGATGCCAATTTTGAGTATGTTAATGTACTCAGTTATAAGTACATGGGATTTTTAAATTTGAATATATTTGCTTCGGAGCTATTTTGAGTATATGACATATCCAAATTGTGACATATTTAAATTGTATTGACATATCCGTTTTTACTAATTTTTGAGTATTTTTGCTCCTTTATTTATTTTTACTTTCTTCTGCATTCAGTAGAAGGAAGTCATGGACTCGAAAAATTTCGAACTCGGGTTTTCGATGAATTTACACTTTTTATGATAGCTAAAGCACGAGTTGACCATTTGGTCTGTCTGTGTATGTGTGTGTGACACAAAGTTTTGTAGCAACTGTATCTCAGGAACTATTCCACAGAACTTCATAAAATTTGATATGTAGTTGTATCTTGACATAAATTAGTGCCTGTCAATTTTTGGTGAAAATCATCCAAAGGTAACGTTGTTATCCCGCTTTTTCTAAATTTTTAACACAACGGTATAGGACAAAATTTCGTTTAAATATACATAAAGATAATTATTTTTCAATAATCATTATGGAATTAAAAAGAATTATTTTATAATAGTTATAGTCAACTGGGAATTTTTTTTTTGTATATGCAGGAACAACGGTTTCCCCCTGTTGAAGTCCCCCCCCCCTCCAAGAGGGGTGAATTTTCATTATGAGTATTTTTCAAAAGAGCTCGTCAATACCTTTAAAATGAATGGTTGAACCATCGATCTAACAGAATTTAAATACATTTATCGATTTTTTTCATTTTTAACAATATATATATGATATATATATGTATCGCTTTTTGTTTGAGGCGTCATGCAGATAATAAAATTGACATTTTTTGTATATTTAGTGTTATACAACTTCTCTAGGATAGAAATTCTCTGCATTCATCAAATTGTACAGAAAAATATAGAAGAAGATCTTGTGGTGGCCACAGCATACCAGTTATCAGTGTGTTTTCATGCATTTTCACCGATTTAAAATTATTAATGATATTTTATAAGATTCTCTACATTGCCATAATTTTCTTTAAATAAACAACTTTACTCCAGCCTATGATAGCCATATTAGAAGTAACTTTATTATAAAATAATACAATTACCCCGTCAGAGATGTATTTTTTATTCTTAGTAAATTAGAATCTAAAAGGAAATAATTATGATAAATAAATTTCTTTGCTGGAATTTTTCAAAACATAAAAAAGGGTTTCAAATAAAGACTGTTATCAAACTTTGAGGGTCACCGACTTTAACTTGATTCGACTTTACTCAAACATGGGTTGTTTCAAGTAACTCAAAATCTGAGCTGATCACAGCGCCTTAGTGATTTCAGTGGAGTTATTCCGAGGAACAATTTGCCGTTCAATAAGATGGATGAGTGAAATATAGCTCAGAATGTTATTTCAGATTTTTACAGAATACTGAAATGGTAAAAACATATAGTAATAAGACATAGATTGATCAGCGAGAGGGAAAAAGTGATACCATTATTTTCGGGAAAAGTCACTCTCATGGCTGCCTTTCCCCGAGTAAATCACACACAGGAATACACACGGATAATTTAGTAAATAAAATTTATGAATAATTTATTTACTAAAGGTGAATGAAAAACTCCAGATACAGTTTCAAATTCATTTTTCTTTTTATTCTTTTTTTCAATACTCTCTAATGGCTGATTTTAGAACTTTTTTTCGGCATCAAAATTTTTTGCTCGATAACATAGGGATGATACATCTATATATATTACTATATCTATGGGTAAAAACTGTAACGTAACAATAATTTTGCAGCAGATTTAGACTAACAGACCTCTCGCAAACTAACTTAAATAGGCTTCTAATTGACTTATTTTATAAAACTGAGACAAAAAGAATAAAAACAAGTTAAACTAAAAGAATTAAATTTAGACATCTATAAATTTAGCTAGTTTACTAAATTCTTAACACAGTAGTCTGAAAAGTATGCTAGATCACACATTTACACATTTGAGCCTTAACAACTGCTGAAATACAAAGTAAATTCTTTTTTTCAATACTCTCTAATGGCTGATTTTAGAACTTTTTTTCGGCATCAAAATTTTTTGATCGATAACATGGGGATGATAGAGCTATATATATATTACTACACCTATGGGTAAAAACTGTAAGGTAACAATAATTTTGCAGCAGATTTAGACTAACAGACCTCTCGCAAACTTACTTAAACAGGCTTCTAATTGACTTATTTTATAAAACTGAGACAAAAAGAATAAAAACAAGTTAAACTAAAAGAATTAAATTTAGACATCTATAAATTTAGCCAGTTTACTGAATTCTTAACACAGTAGTCTGAAAAGTATGCTAGATCACACATCAGAGCCCTAACAACTGCTGAAATACAAAGTAAACAAGCAGGCAATGTAAAATAAAAAGAAATTCTAAAACAAACAAAGGTGTAATTGGAAGCGAGTAAGAATCCAGAAACATTAAAAAAAAAAAAAAAAAAAAAAAAAAAATCTTATTAAAAGCTTGGAAATGGTGGAAACACAAAAATAAAAACAGCTCGTTTAGTGACTCTGTTTTTGGGCGCTAACACAAGTTTTTCGAACGAATCTCTCTTTGTAAAACTTTTTTCTGTTCTTTTACTTCTGTTATTCTGTCGTCTGCTCAAAGGACGAACTTTGTTCTCGAGATGTGGCATCACTCATTCTCCACCTCTTGGAAAGTAGCCATAAATTCGAATTGTCAGTCTAGTAAGAAAAATAGAAAGTTTTTTCCCCTCATTTTTTTCCCGTACTTTTCGTCTGTTAAACTAAATGTTGATTTCTTTTTTTCTTTTTCTTTTATTTCTTCACCCCCTTGTGGAATATATTACATAATAAGAGGTTAATGTCATTTGCAAAAATGGATCGGATTCAAACTTATGCAATTTTACAGTTCTTAAGTTTCATGTTTGGATCCCGAAAGTTGTATATTAGATAATACCAACTCCTCTTCTTAATCATAGATATAATAAGACATAGATTGATCAATGAGGGGGAAAAAGTGATACCTTTTCATTTGGAGAAAGACGGCCATTTTACTCTCTTATGGATATCTTTTCCCGAGTGAATATACACCGGAATAAACAAAGATAATTTAGTAAATAAAATTTATGTACTAAAAGAGAATGAAAAACACCAGATACCCGTTTTTATTTTTTTCTTTTCTTTTTCCTTTCTCTCTCTCTCTCTCTTATATATATATATATATATATATTTTTTTTTTTTTTTTTTACTATCTCTAGTATACTTATGTCTGCACAAAACTGACTTTCTTGCTTTCGGTATTTATTATTATACTCCTTTGAGATAAAAATCGTCAGAATTCATCATGAAAAATAATTTTAATAAATTATAATTTAATAAATACTTTGTATTGCGAAAATTTGTATAGGATTATATATGGAAGAAAGTCTTGTTGAAAGTCTTACAACATATATATTAAAACTTCCGCGGCTGCTAACTACATTTAAAAGAATTTTGAGAATTCCGTATTACTTACTAATATAAAATATTAAAATTTAAAAAAGCATTTCACTAAATATGAAGACAGTAATTGTTTCACAATAATAATAAAGCAACTGATTATAAAATTTATATTTTTAATAAATAACTTAAATTTAACTTATTTATGAAAATTTATCCCATTTCTTTTAAGATATTTATTAGAACAGTTAAAAGCCACGCAATATTTCGGCATTTTCAAAATTCATTAACATTATATTCTATTATTATTTTCGAGTTTTAACTCTCTAATGGCTGATGCCAAAAAACTTTTCGGCATCAAAAATCTTTGCTCGTTAACATGAGGATGATAAATCTATATAAATTACTATATCTATGTTCTTAATAATAAAAAACCCGAGTTTATTGAAACTAACGCTGAAACTGATGCCATAACCAAAACAATTTATTGTATGAAGAAAGTAAAAACTTATCTATGGTTTCAAAAGAAATAAAATAATAATAATAATTATTATTATAAAAAGGTTATTTAAAGGAAAAATTACATCACATTTGCAATAATATACTGATCAAAAGAAAATAAAACATCATTCTGGGTTCTTAATATAATAATAAAAATCCAAGTTTCCCGAAAGTAACGTCATTGCTACAAAAATGTATTGAAATAAATAAAATAAATTTTATCCTTGATTTTGATAAACGAATAAAATAATAGGAAAAGGTTGTTTTAGCAGGAGGAAAAAAAAAATGACATCAAATTGCAACAATGTATTGAAAAATCAATAAATTTTATCCGTTATTTGAAAATATCAAAATAAGTTTAAAGATAATTTAAAAGAATAGATATAATGTATGTAAAGATCGCCACATCGCGATCTTCCAGTTTTTTTTTCTCGACCTCCTTTAAAAACCGTCAGTCAAATTTATCGCTGTTCATTACTCGAATTCCATTATTTTGATAGAAAATAAATAAATAAATAAATTAAATAAATGTTTTTATTAGTACGGCAGGATTATTTCTTTCAGTTTTGTATTATTGCCATTTGTAGTGTTCCACTTTGAATTTTACATTTCTTTTTATGTCAAAAAAAAAAAAAAAAAAAAAAAAGAAAGAAAAAAGAACAGCAAACATATTATTATTGAATATAAAGTAAAAGTTTTTAAATTAATGATGGCAATTTCTAATCAATTAAAACAGATGGAAAAGGTCGGAAAAGGCTTAAATTTAATAAAAGAAATGGAAATTATTAAAAACTTAATAAAATTAAAAAAACTATATATCGAGAGATTCTATAATTTATGAACAAAAAATAACTAAATAAATAAGTAAATATCTTTCTTCTTAACCTCCTGAGACCCAAGATCGTAATTTTAATGCAAATTTTACCGTAATTCATATTAATGCTCCCTATTGGACTAGAAACACTACATATATCAATTTATTTTAAAATTTTAAAAATACATTGTTTTTTGATAAGTCCAATGGAATGGACATTGGGCAGGTAAAAAAAAAAAAAACTTCTTAAGATTTAGATGAATCTTAATGTAAAATTCTGATTATTAAACACAAAATATTAACAAAAATATTAATTAGACATAAAAACGCAAAAACAAAAATAAATAAATAAATAAATAAAAAGATACAAAATAGTATTAATTTCTTCATTTGAGATGCTCTTTGAATTTATAAACGAAATTTCCCATATTTTTACCAATTCTCTTTATCATTAATATCTAAGATCTGGCATATCACCATGAATAATTGCGTACAATATTTTTTCAGCATCTTTCTTTGCATCTAAATAGAGCCTATTCTCATATATATGTGTAAAAAAATTATCTGTTATAAAAATTAGATTTGATTTTTTTTTTTTTTTTTCCCAAAAAATTTTTTGACTATCTTTCAATTGTTTTATACAAGAAATAATTTTCATCAATCCTACATAGTCAATAGAAATAATTTTTATCAAAGAAAAGACAAATTTTATTATATGTTGAATTTAAAATTCATCTTAATACATAATATTTTAAAATAATGGCGAATTAAAAAATTAAATAATTTAATTAACTAGGCACAAACAATGTACTAATATAAATTTTTTTAAATAAATTTTAAAAATGTTTTATTATTAAATATAAATAATATTACAGGTACAATTAATCGGAATGCCAAATTTCACTTAATTTGTACAATGCATTATTTCAAAATAAGCATCAAATGAGTATAATAAAAATATTTTGAGGATAATATTTTAAGTAATATTTAGTTAAATATTATTTATTAAATAATTATTAAAAATAATATTATAACAAATTTAGTTATAGAAATACATTAACTATTTTTGTATCTATTTTTAAATTTTTATAGAAATTTTGACATTTTTTATTAAAAATGAATGTTTTCCTACAGTGTCCAAAAAAATTATCTAATACTAGCAGACCCGGCCACGCGTTGCTGCGGCTAAGTAATACGTTGATAATTTGATAAGGTATATAGTATTTCCCCACAACTGGATTTGGCGATTTTTTTTTTTTTTTTTTTTTTTTTTTTGCGCCTTTTTGAATGATAACGAAGTCGTTCTGGATTCTTTGCAATAAAATACGGTAACCTGCATGCTTTTATTTTAGATTTATGATTTAGCTTATGATTTTATTATTTAAGATTTTTAGATTTATGATTTAGCCATAATCGCCAAATCCAGTTGTGGGGAAATACTGTTGTTGTTACCCACAACTATAACTTATATTATAACTTCAGTAATTATATTCGGATAATTATAACTTCAGTATCAGTATATTCCCACAGCTTTTCTTTGGCGCCGTTTTGAACGATAACGATGTCGCTCTGGACTGTTTGTGATATAATATGGCAGCCTATATGTTGTTTATTTTGGATTTATTATTTTATGTTTTTGATTTATGATTTAGATTATCATTTATCATTTATAGATTTATGATTTAGCCATAATCGCCAACAAAAAATTGCCAAATATCGTTGTGGGGATATACTGATTAATATATTACTGAAAAGATTAATATATTTTAACGAAGTGGTGAGAAGATTCTGAGTATGTTAAAATTTTAATAGTAAATTCAAGTTAATCAAGAAGGAAAGCATTGAGGATTAAGATAAGAAAATTGAGATTTTAAGATCGCTTTTTCAGCAATAAATATGAGTCAAAATTTAATGCAAAATACATACATAAATCACAAATTTTACCAGGAACGTTAAATTGGTAAGTTATTAAAGAAAAAGTAAAGAAAAATAAGAAATAATTAATTAAAGTTTCGAACATCGATCATATAGATTAGCGTTTCAAAACAAATAAACAGTCCTAAACTCTTCCAGACTTGTAAATAAGTTTTAAATTAAGTTTTAAAATTTAATGTTAAATAAAACAGACTTTTAAATAAGTTTTAAAATATTGAAATGGTTACTTTTTATTTAGAACGTTATGTATAGATCACAAATTTCTTAAAGAAAACGAAGTGATACAGATTAGAATAATGCAACAAAAATTAAAAAGGCAAGGTTATGTCGTAAATAAATTTTTAACACACGTGTCACGTGAAATAAATTGTAGCATATACATAATGTATCTGATATAAGATATTAACATGTTGCAGCGGAATAAATTTCATATCTATCATCCTTGGCGGAAAAAAAATTATATCGCCAAATTATCTGGCGCACACATTTAATTCCTTTCAAAAATCATGGTTATTTTAACAACTTATATTAAGAGAGTAATGAATAATATGAAACAATATTTCACACAATACATATTACGAAAATATATATCTAGCTTGTATATTTTCGTGTTACGTTTCTGATCGCCAAATACGAAAAACTCCAAGGACGACAGAGCTTTGAAATTTAAAATTAAAATTTTGTCAATTTAACAGCAAAATAACTCAATCTAACGTATGCACATGATAAATAATACATATCTATACAAAAATATGGGGATTAAAATCCGGAAATAATTTTCCTCGTTTTTAATAATTTTTTACAAAAAATACAATGGGCCATTAACATAAGAAATCTTTTTCTTGATTTCACAGACTGTCAGTGACGTCACACTTCGCTTGTGTATAACTACATACTTTATCAATGCGAATAAAATCTTTAGATTAATTATGACGTCAATTTTCGTGAGATGTATAATTTAACTTTTTATAATTTTTTAACGTTCACGTTTGATTAAATGTATTTACTTTTATGTCGAAAGAAAATGAACTCGTATTTTTTCTTTTTGGCAACAATTAAACTTATGGAACTCACAGATATTTTGGAGCAACTTTAATAAAGGTCTATAATTAACAAATAATTGCAATAAAACAATATTGTGACAATAAATTGAGATAAAAACTATCCTATCTCTCAAGTTGGACCAAACTGCACACAGTGTGCAAAATTTCATTAAAATCGGTTCCTTAGTTTAGGAGTTTACCCCGGACAAACATCGTGACACGTAATTTATATATATATATATACAGATGATTGTAAATAACTGATAAAGGCTCAACGTGCAATACAATGGACACTTATGAAAATGTCTGTGTTTCCTAAATTATGCATACAAATACATTGAAAATGATTTAAATTTATTACTAAAACATTTAAAATTAATGATTTTTTGAATTGGTTTCAAAATTCTATAAAAAAAAAAAAAATGTATGGAAATTCAGTTTAAACTGAGCACTTAGCTTCAACAATATTTTTCTTGCTAGTCGCCATTTTCAAATGATAAAAATTTAAATTTCTCTGTATTTAATTTACTATTTTGATGTACAGATGGCAGTAATAGACATTCATATATGCTCTAAAGTGACAATTTTGGAATTCCAACTGAAATTAAAAGTTTTACACGAAATTAAAAAATGTCCAATAGAACGGACGCAGGGTTTCAAGAGGTTATGTCGAAAAAAAAAAATGAATGCGTAAATTTTTTTTTAAATAATTAAATTAAAATTGAGAAAAATCGTTCTAAAGAAATGGAACAGTTTCTGTATGGAAACTGTTCCATTCAATTCTGTATAGAACTCCTTGGCGAAATTTGAAATTTGGCACCGAAGTAGCTCGGTCATTTCTCGCCAAGGTCTTCACTTATGCAATTGCGATAGCCATTTTAATTCACCACCAAAATGACAAGAAAAAATTTAAAAGCCGCCAAGGGGCTCCTATGCTAAAGCTATACCAAAAAAAAATTTAAGATTTTAATATAGTTAGTGATTCTAGGGAATGAAACACTGTTAATACATGCCTTTATATTGAAGAATAGATTAAAATAAGTCCTGTCTTACTAAATTAAATTCTGCTCTTTTGCAAAATTTTATATCAATTACTCAGAAAAGATTTTTTTAAAGTTTTCTTTAATTTAATTAAAAATATTATTATGATATATATATATATATATATATATATATATTTTTGGTAAAAATATATCTAGTCCACTGCATAATGCGCTTTTCAAAGTTCCGCTGCCTATCAAAATATTACGTCTTGATTCTGAAAGTTGCCACTTTTAATAACGTAAATAATAGAGTTGAAAAGTGATCAACAAAATTATTTGAAGCGTTATCTGAGAAAAAAAGAAAGAAGAAAGAAAAGATAAGCTAAGCTGTGTGTAAAAGCGAAGCGATTAAATTTTTGTTTCATTGTTAATTAATAAAAGTTCCAATTTCCTTTTGTAACCTTCTTATTCTAGTTAGGCTATTCTCAGTACTATGGGTGTAATATACAAGACGGCCTGATTTCTGCTCAACAAATTTTGAGATAAAGCACTACTGATTGTTAGAACTAACATAGAATACAATGCCCACAGCAGCTCTTCCTGTTGGGCGATTTGCATCAAAAGGGAATAAGAACCAATAATTATCAAGGAGCAATTCAATATAGACTTTCATGAAATTCTATGAATTATTTCTTGATACAAGAATACCACAAATGTCTTATCACACAAACATACAGACATTTTATTAAAAATGGTCAAATCGTGTTAAAAACATCTCAGAACATATAAATCCATCAAAAATTTGAAATGTACAATTTTTAGAAATTTGATAGATTCTTTTACAAATTTAGAAGAATTTTTTTTTTTTTTTTTCAACTGCGTATACTTATGAATACTTTTATACTTATACACTAGAAATTGGAAAAGATTAACGCTATGTAATGGCAGTAATATTTATTCTTTTATTGCGAGCACGTGATTCGCTCGCGTCTTAATCAGTTTATGCTTTTACTGATAACAAATAACTCTAACAGAAATACATCCAAGTTTTTTTCGGAGATGGTGTTTTCGGAATTGAATCATTTTATTATCGGAATCATTTATGAGGACAAATATTGAGCGGAATTATGACGACATTGGATTTATTTAATATCGAGGACAGATTTATTTTATTCCCTGTAATCTGTAATAAATAATTCGGCTGGATAAGTTCGTCCGATTATCGTCTACTAATATTCCCAAATTTCCTAGGACGGGTCATTCCATGTCAAATCAACACAAAAATACCTGCATTTTTAACCTAACCTCCTCATACTTTTATGAAATTGGGCTCATTTATTTGTTCTATTGAGAAATGAATGTATAGCAATTAATAAGTCCCTATCTCTTTTAGTTTTTGATATACAGGGCTGCAAAACAGGGTGAAAAATGCAAATTTTCAAAATTCTTCTACTACAAACGCACCCATATTTTGTACCTTAATTAACTTAGAGATATAAGATTAGTATAATTGGAAAGATTATAATACAGGCTTTCAAATGATACATCACAAGTATATATTTTTAAAAGTTTTCATTTTAAGGTCAAATCTTTTGACCTTCGACCTTCAACATCTCAAAAAGTACATATTTAGTTTTCTTTTAAAAATTATATGTTACTTTCAAGTTTATTCTCTATAATAATTGTAAGTTTAAATATGGGACGTACATGGGATGCTGGGTTATGTTAACAACTTAGATCGATATCTAAGCACAAAAACTCTGTAAATTTAGATTTTCACTGGAATGACCAAAAACGTTTGCTTTTTATTTTACTTTTTGCCCTCTGGAAAAGCAAAAAAAACTTTAAGTGAGCACAAATTAAAGGGATTTAAAAACTATCGTGCAGCTGTTTCAAATCCTCTAAAATTTCTTAGTCCCTTTTTCAGTGCTATTGCAAAAATTGAAATAAAGTGTTAAAACATGATAAAAATTATAAAAATAAATAAATAAATAAAAATCTGTCAAAGACAGAATTTAATTTAGAAAGACAGGACTAATTTGTATATTACATTCGTATAACCTTATTTATTTATTTATTTTATAATGCATAAAAAATTTCACCAACTATCCAGTAGACATCATCGATATATATCAAGAAGATATCGCCAACAAATATTCAGAAGCCATCCAATTTATGAATGGCGATGATCTCGGATAATGGAATCGGCAATCGGTTTCTATATACAATTAAGGATGAATTTCTCACTTATCAGTAGGTTTTGAAAAATATAAAAGTTTTTACAGATTTGACATACTATTTTAAGATAGTTTAGGAAATTAAATGGTAAAATTGAACATCGGCAAGTATCCTGACATATTTAAGATGGAAAATTACGAATGGCGACAAAACAAAACCGCACATTGAAGGAATAGTCCTGTCGTACTAAAATCCTGTAAAATGGACATTAAAACCCAAAAGTTTCCTAAGAAAGCGTGGTCCAAAGATGAAGCAAGAAAGGTAAGTTGTGTTACATCTTTTAAGTTTGCAGCTCAAAGTATCTCCTTTTATTACTTTCTCTTACCCATAGGGTCGGGAAAGTATTGTTTTAGGGTCAAATTTTCGAACGTGAGTTTTTGTTCTATTTACATGTTCTGAGGAAATCTGAATACGAAAATCATGTTTTTAAAGAACGGTCTGTGTGTCTGTCTGTCTGTCTGTGTGTTTGTATGTCTGTCTGTGTGTTTGTATGTCTGTCTGTGTGTCTGTCTGCCTGTCTGTCAGCTTGCTGTCTGTTTGTGTCTGTCTGTTATAAGCATATCTCAAGAACAAATAGTAGCAGAAATTCCAAACTCGGTATGCTACACTAAGCTTCTCGTTGAAATGAAGCAACTGGTTCGTGTACAGGAATACGAAAATCATGTTTTTAGCGAATGGTCTGTGTGCCTGTCTGTTATCAGCATATCTCAAGAACAAATAGTAGCAGAAATTCCAAACTTTCTAAATGTGTATCATATAGGGATGCTACAGTAAGCTTTTCGTTGTGATGAAGCAAAAGGTTCGTGTACAGAGACACTCAGAAGTATACAAATACATTACGTCTATGGGGGAAATTGCAGGTACGTAGAGTTTAACATCTATAGACTGCACTACATATTTTTTGTACTAGAGATAGTCAACTGGGAAAAGAATTTTGTGTATGTAGGAGCTTTGCCTCCCCCCTGGGGAGAAGTCCCCCCTCGAGGGGAGTAAATTTTCATGATGGGTATCTTTCAAAAGAGCTCGCCAATACCTTTAAAACGAATGGCTGAACCATCGATCTGCGATAATTTAAAAATAAAGTTATCGATTTTTTTCAATTTTAACAATATATATATTTTAACTGTAATATTGGGAATAAATTCAACTTTTTTTTCCAAGTGTTATACTACTTCTCTGATATGGAAATCGTCTGCATTATCATAAAAGATATTTTTTTTAAATAATAATTTTAATAAATTATTTTTTTTAAAACAGAATTATTTTTTAATAACCGAATTAAATTCTGTATAAATGTGGGTGCATTAATGAAGCGAGGGTTGAGGGGGGTAGTAGCCCCCCCCCCCCCTCCCACAGAACTATTTATCATATAAAACTCTTCCGAATCCTAATTTGAATTGTTTAACACAGGTTTACATAACAGTACTCGTTATCTTACCTCATAATCTGCAACCTGTATTTATAGTATTAAATTTCAGGGTAAGCGAAAGTCGTGTGAGTGACACACCAGATTAATTTTTATAATTTTTATAGCTGTGCAAAGCATAGAATGCGCATGATTGATTAGTGTTTAACGTAGTATTATTTATAAACTGCTGGTTAAATCCACATAAAAGAAAAAATAAAATGTAACTCATTTGCACATATTTTCATGCCTTATGAATATTTTAATCATTAGTATGATCTTTTCGTCACCTCAAAGTTAGCTCCCTGCTAGCCATCATCATCATCAGCTGACGTTTAAATTTATAGCTGAAACAGAAACGTGGTTAATGACGTGTAGCTGCACTTTTCATTTTGAAAGGAAGGCATAAACGTCTAGAAATAGAACTGACAAATAGGCCTTCAAAACAATCATGTTTTCATATCATGTTATCCGAATACCTGATTCTGTCTTTTTGTACTTTCCCTGTTCATATAAATAAAAAAAAAAGCAAAAATATATCACGGAATACAGAACAATGGTGATATATATTTTTGAATTCAAATTTTGATAATCTGCATTAATGTATCTCGAATTCTTGGCTGCTGCTTAATGTATTATTTATAACGCTCTGAGTGAATCTCCCTATTTAAAGATAACCACATAAGTCACCCCAGACATTTCGATGTCTGATGAGTAAATTAATCGGGAATGCAATCTGTCGCATTTAGTAAGATGTGCCAGCAATTATCGTCAGGGCGATAACTTTAGCCCAGGAGCTGGGGCGTATCAAACATTTTTTTTTTTCGAAAGTGGGGATCGCACGCGCACACACACACATATATAATTTTTCTGTTTCTCGCACATTCTCTCTCTTCATATATATATATATATATATATATATATATATATATATATATATATATATACACATACACACACACATATATATACAGTCGGTAACGAAAGTATCCGAACACTAGCAAAAATTCCTATGTAAAATAAGTGCACTTCATACGGTTTTGTTAAATAAATCCTTATCGAATCATGTTCTTACACTGACTAAGAACAGGTTCCGACAAGGATTTATTTAACAAAACCGTATGAAGTGTACAGTCGGTAACAAAAGTGTCCGAACACTAGCAAAAATTCCTATATAAAAAAAGTACGCTTAATACAGTTTTGCTAAATAAATCCTTGTCGAATCTTATTCTTAGACTGATTAAAAACAGCATTCGACAAGGATTTATTTAACAAAACAGTATTAAGTGTACTTTTTTTATATAGGAATTTTTGCTAGTGTTCGGACACTTTTGTTACCGACTGTACTTGTATTCATAGGAATTTTTGCTAGTGTTCGGACACTTTTGTTACCGACTGTATATATATATATATATATATATATATATATATATATACACGTATATATATATTGAAAACCTTTTCAAACATTGAATAGATGAAATATACACACACACATATATATACAGTCGGTAACAAAAGTATCCGAACACTAGCAAAAATTCCTATGTGAAAAAAGGGCACTTCATACGGTTTTGTGAAATAAATACTTATCGAATCATATTCTTACACTGACTAAAAACACGATTCGACAAGGATTTGTTTAACAAAACCATATGAAGTGTACTTTTTTTACATAAAATTTGAAAAAAAAAAAAAAAAAAGAAGAAGAAAATTATTGAGAATCCTAAAATTGTAGACATACAATATACAATACATCTTCAGGAGCTTCAATTGTATCACTATAAAAAATGGTTTCTTAAAAATGAGCTAAATTGTCTCAAAATAATTCTGAAACAATATGTACTTAAATTTGAAAACCCATATACTCATTTTTGGGTATATCGACAGGCTCATAAATGGGGTTGACCAGTAAGAATCCCAATATTCACATGTTTGACTTGTCAATATACTCAAAAATGATTACATGGGTTTTCAAATTTAAGTATATATTGTTTCGGAGCTATTTTGAGACAATCTAGCTCATTTTTAAGAAACCATTTTTAACAGTGATGTTGTATGCAAAATATGTAAATTTCTGGTGTAATTTATGCATTTGCCATGAATTTGTAGTGCGCAAAATCTAATTTACACCAAACGAGACATAACAAATTAAAATCATAAGTATATAGGTACACACACACACATACACACACACATATATATAAGGAATAGAATAATGTCTACAAAGTGAAGAGTTACATCGAATATCTGAAATGTAAATTGACTCCTTAATTAACATGCGAATTATTTCAATGACAAGATTAGAAAAAAAAAATCTGACATAATAAAAATTTTATAGCTGAAATAGAATTAAAATTCATAAGAAAAAATAAAGTTAAGAGAAAACTAAAATATTACTAACTTAATAGTTACATCTCTAAAAGAGTTCAGCGAAATAGCAAAAAAACCATGAGGTGAAAACAGTTAATCTTACAGTTAACTATGGTAACAAAATTAAAATTATACTTTTAAAAGTAAAATTTTAGAGAGAGAGAGAGAGAGAGAGAGAAAAATATTTCGAACAATCTTGGTAAGAAACTTTAAAAATATCCAGATACAAATAATAATAATAATAATAATAATAATAATAACAATAAAAAAAAGTGAAGAAGTACACCCAAAAATCTAAAAAATATTTCTTCCGGGGCGATTTTTTTTAAGTGTAAAAAAGCGTAAGATTTCATTACATTTATAAAACGTAATGAAATATAGAAGACAAGAAAAATATATTGTCATTGCCAGTTTTATTCAAAATATTTATATACATAAAGTCTGATTACTCAAAAAAAAAAAAAAAATAATAATAATAATAATTAGATTAATGAGACCACAATACTCACGTTTTAATTAAAAATGAAACTCACTCACGCCAGTAATGAAATGTTATAGAACTACTATTAAGGGGACTGAGACGTCTGCGACAACCGTGAAGTGAGAAATTTAGGTTGTTGCTTTTAATAGCCATATATTCTTTAATTATGAATGTATCATTTTTTTTTTTTTTTTTTTTTTTTTTTAGATGTTAACAAGAAGTTCAAGAAATATTTGATGCAAATTATTTACTCTTACGTGTTACATTTTTTTTTTTTTTTTTTTTTTTTTTTTATAATAGCACTGTAAACTAGAGCTGGACGATATCAGAAATTAAATATCGCGATATATCATCAAGTTAATATCGATATTGGTGATATATTGCGATATTTATTTCAAGAGAAGGAAAATAGATATTTGCTACTTTTTAAAGACAAATGAACACCAATTTTAATGTACACAAGTGGGGAGTGTTTTCTATATGTATATTTATATTTTCTGGTATATTACTTCCAAATCTTTTTTATTAAAAAGAAAAAAAAAAAAGAAAGAAAGAAAGTGCATAAATAGCAACACAATGTTTTGTGTTTCTTTTAATTTATACCATTACTTTTAAGTATATTTCTGAATAGTTTGTCTTCCATTCTTTCTATTTTAAGATTTAATTATTTCAAAATCACATTTTAAGAGAGCTAATGGGTGATATGTGTTTTATTTACACAAAGTATATCATCCAGATACATAATTATAATAAAAATATAAGCTTAAGAAAAATGAAGTTGTACTTAGAATGTAGATGATTAATAAAATTTTGCGCAGAAGTCGTAACTTAACTATCTATCTATCTCTCTATATATATCAATGATTCACTTATATACGGAAATTTTAAAAATAAATATTAGTATGAGTTTTGCGCCTAATTCCCATCCCTGAGTATAAAGAAAGTTCATTTACTAATAGTCCTGTCAGTCATTGATAGCGATATGGTTGTAATTAAATTAATTTCAGTGAATAAGAAATGCACAGTAGAAATACTGTTTATAAACTTCCTATAGAATTGCCACCGAATAAACTTTCTCGGTTGTAGAGTAATATTAATTTGAGACCCTATAACTCATAGATATTCTAAAGGTCAATTACTTGCCATTTTTATTTTATTTTTTATCTACTTACCATATCATGATTTTTTTTTTTTTTTTTTTTTAAGATATATATATATATATTGAATTCATATTTTGTAATGTTTTTATAACATTTGAAAATTGTATTATATTTATATACTAGTACCGCCCAGTGGTTGAAGATCAATCACTTTTTGCAAAGCAAAGCAAAACAACTGCCTTCTCATAAACGGAATTAAATTGCAGCACAGCAGCGACCCCTGTTGGCCGATAGGCACGAGTCGTCCATGAAATAAAGCGTTCGAACTAAAAAAAAAAAAAAAAAAAGAAAGAAAGAAAGAAAGAAAGGAAATCTTAAAAGTGGTCAATTAGAGTTCAAGGAATCTCAAAACTTGTAACATCATCGAAAACTGGAAATCTAAATTTTTTCTGAATCTTATACTTTCTTCTTATATATGCAGAAGGTAAAATAATAGATCCACTTTTTTAAGAATAAGTAGTCAATTTCAGTTAATTGAAATGCAAGTAAATCTCAAATCGTGTAAATTCATCGAAAACCAGAAATCGAAATTTTCCCCGTGTCTTCTACTTTCTTCTTATGCATGCAGAAGCCAGTAATAAATCCACATTTTAAATAATAAGTAGTCAGTTTCAGTTAATTGAAAAGCAAGGAAATCTCAAAACGTGTAAATTCATCGAAAACTGGAAATCAAAATTTATCCAAATCTTATACTTTCTTCTTGTATATGTAGAAGATATAATAATAAATCAACTTTTTAAAAAATAAATAATCAGTTTCACTTAATTGAAATGCAAGGAAATCCCAAAACATGTAAATATATCAAAAAACGGAAATCGAAATTTATTTCGTATCTTCTTTCTTCTTATGTACGCAGAAACTAGCATTAAATCCACTTTTTAAAAATGAGTAGACAATTTCAGTTAATTAAAATGCAAGGAAATCTCAAAACGTGTAAATTCATCGGAAACCGGAAAAACGTTTTTCCAAATCTTATATTTTCTTCTTATATATGCAGAAGATAGAATAATAAATCCAATTTTTAAAAAATAAGAATCAATTTCAGTTAATTCTGTGCTAAAAAAAAAAAAAAAAAAAAAAAAAAAACTTGACGATATTTCGAACAATCCATGCAATTCCGAACAATATATCAACGAACCGATAGCAAGAACTAAACGCGATATACTGTTTGCAGTGTTTTCACTTTTCACCTGCGAGCGATGAGCAGCTTCGATATTATTGGTGTGGGGATATTATCGAATGTGAGAAGCTGGGAAATAATATACTACTGCGATAACTTGATGAATGAGGAACGAAACATTTTATACGTTATCGCTCAAGGTCATACTTTTTAAGTTGTGGTTTCGATTTGAGAGTTCGCACAAATGAAGCAAAGGGACTGATCGCAGGAATAAGGAAGAGAAAGTGTGTTCGGATCGTTTGCGGTTGGGGTTATTTTTTCGAGTTTAGTCAGTGAGTAAATAGGAGGAAGTGAAGGTGTATTTGTATAAGATATTCGGCGGTCTGTTTGTTGGGTGTTTACGGGGTGGTACGGTGAGGGTGGGAAGCAGAATTTGAAGATATGGTGGTTGGCGTTGGACGCTGTTTATCGGCATATGGATCAATCGCGCTGTGCGCAATAGGAAAATTGTTAGAGGGATATATTGGTAGAGCAAGAACTTAAATACTGTTATCGCGATATTAAAAAAATATCGATACTTGGGGATATATTGATAAATAATCCAGCCCTACTGTAAACATACGTATTTTACTTTTAAGGATTTTTTAACTTCAGAGCCAAATGAAAATTTGAATAAATGTAAAATTTTCATTTATAGAAGACAATATGCATATATTCTTAGAAACTGTCAGATTTATTGTCTAAATATGCATTACTAGCATCAAGATTGCATACACAAAGAATGAAATGGAAAATTGTAATCAAAATGAGACTGATATGTTTTAGCCTTCGTAAAACTTTCTTCTATATTTTCCTATGCAGATTCGAGCAGTACAAATTATTTATTAAAATTATTGACCATGATGAACACGGACGATTTTCAACTCTGAGAAGTATGACACTTAATCTAGAGAGGAAGCAGAGTGTTGCCAGATTGGGGAGTTTTCGGGCTTATGGGGACAATTTTGGGGACTTAATTTTTTTGGGGGGAATTTCGAGGGGATTTTTGAAAATTTCGGGGGAGAAATCTGGGGATTTTTACAACTTTTTTAGTCTACTTGTTAAGTTTACAGCATTGCCAGCTGTAGGGATTTATCTCTACGCCAGGGACTTTTAACAGTTTTATTTATCATGTAGGGGCTTTTGAAGGGAACCCCTTCTCCCCAAAACCTCCTCAGGATATGCTGAGGATGAAAGTACATCTTGCGTACATTCTCATTACTAAAGTACTTTACGCAGATTTAAAATTTTCCGATAAGTAATGTGTATATAAAAGTTATTTTTGTATTTGGGGATTTTTTTTCAAAAATGAGTGTCATTTGGAGAAAAATTTGGGCTTATCAATTTGTTAAATATTAAAAAATAAATAAATAAATAAATAAATAAAATTTATTTTTTTAGTAGAAATTAAGTTGGGAATTTTTTCGGGAAAAAAATCCCTGGTTTGGGGAAATATGAAAGCCTGCTTGGGGAAACTGACTGTCGACCATCTGGCAACACTGAGAGGAAGTCAATTTTCTGGTAAACAAACGATGTCATAAACACTTTTCAACTTTGTTAAAAAGTGTTAAAAATTGCAGTCGAAATAATTATCTTAGGAATGTCGAAACAATACCATAAGATCAGAAGTGGGGATAATAAATGAATAATAATTTTTTTCATAATAGACTTTAAGATAGTGTTCATTGACACTGTATTTTAATTGTGTCATTGTTTATCTAATATAACCTACATTGCATGAAGAACAAGGGATTATATTTATTTATAATATGCAATAAACGCCGCCGATAGAAAGATTATCTATGGAAATTTACAAAGTTTAGATAAGAATCTCAAGGTTGTTGTTAACAGGTATATGTCTTTAATCTCTCCCGCCTCGCAAAGAAGAAAAAAAAAATCACTGCACCGAGCAGAATCCTTGTTTTCCATTTTAAGAGTTATCTCGGTACAAAGTACACTTATCTAGTACAAATAAAACTAAAGGAATCAAAAATGTTTTTTGAATTCCATACCGGATTTATCTCTTAAAGAATTCAAATTGCTTAACAGAATAAAAGAAATTGCAGTGAAATGGGCCAAAAAAAGTCATGTTGAATGATAAAGAATTAGATATTTGCAAGCAAATACCATAAATTGCAGTAACAATCAATAAATATTTCGACATAAAATAACTAAGCACAATTTTTCATCAGGCGAAGAAAAAAGTAGGCGACCAGTGCAGTGTACCTGCCTTTACACTGTGTTTAATTGCATTTCAGCATTATATTTCATTCTTACTTTCATGTCGTGCTCATGCCTACTTCATATAACCTGATGAAGTGTCTCACTAAATAAATTATTCCTAAATACTTTTTTCGCGTATTTTCATTTTATGGTATTGCTCACAATTTTTTATATCCCCCCCCCCCCCCCCCCAAAAAAAAAAAAAAAAAAAAAAAAAAAAAAAAGCCGCATTGAATTAGCATGCTATCGGATGATTATGCGGCCGATGTAAAGTCGATAAATCTAATAACACTGCTCGGCATGAAAATTGCCTCTGACACCATTTTTGCATTTTCTTATGTAAAATGATTTCCTGAATCCGAATAGGACGCCCATTTTGCTCTATCACCCACCGTTGTTTAGGAACGGCCCCCTATTTTTGTCATTTTTCGGTGATTTTATGGCTATACATTTGATTTTTAGGAGGGGGGAAGGATTATTTTAACCGTTAAATATCTTCCGAGAGACTACAGGAGTTGGAAAATTCTAAGATATGGGCATTTGCGACAAGGGAATTAATGCTATTTTTTAAACTTTATATATTCTTGTTTGTAAGTGTTAAATTATTATTATTTTTTTCATTCTTCAAATCAAATTCATAGTCATAAAATTATCGAACAGGGAAAGAAATTGAGGGTGGGGGTGGTGTAACTAGAAAACGGTGGGTGAATGGGCAAAATGGGAGTCCTATTCGGATTCAGGAGGTCATTTTACAGAAGAATCAGCAAGAATGGTATCAGATCTCAAATTTTTTTATTTTATTTATTTTTTTATTTTTTTTTTTGCAGAGCAGTGTAGTTTTATTAAAAGGAAAATCAATTGTATAACATACGTACCAAGTTATTTCGGACTGTAAGTAATAGTCACACCACTGTTTACGGATTTCGTCTCACTTACCTAAGTTATACTTCAGGGGTCTCAGCGCTCTCACTTTTTTACGATCGTTTTATTTTACTGTCTCTACAATATTTAAAAAAAAAAATTTCTTGAAGGTTACAGTGCCGTTATAGCATTGAAACCGTCAAGAAAATGTTCTTTTTGAAAATTATGGTGACTGTAAAATAAGAAGAGCGTAAGCGCTGCGACCCTTGTCTTACTTAATCGCAAATAACTTTTGCAAACTAGCAGGCCTTTCAAGCTTTACTAGTCACGATATTTAAAGGAATTAAAAATAAATAAATAAATAAAATTGAATTATTTTAAATTACTTTATACGTAAAAAGTAAAAAAAAAAAAACCACTGAAAAAATTTTAAAGTTCTATTTAGGTGAGAGCTGGACGTTAAGTGGCGCTTCTATTTATTCGAGAACTACGTTTTTCAGACAGACATTTCTCGGACATATTATCATCTTCACTCTCTGACAATAGATGACAGCACCAGGGAATCTTCCCAGCTGCAAAAATTTTAATTAGTTGAAATAAAATTAATGAAAAATTCGAAAATCGCGCTTTAAGATGCGTCAGGGGAGCTCAAAACGTATCTACATGCAAAATACTACAGCTCGGCGGTCAGCCGTTTGCTTACAAAACGCCCAACATACTTTTATGTTTAACTTTGTTTTTTGTCACTTCAAAATGTCACACATTGGCCTTTGCAGGACCAAATTCATGATTTTTGCGCTATGATTACATTTGGGGATTCATAGCTCAAAACTGTTATCGCTTTTTTTTTTCATAATTTTTAATACGGCAATACATAACAAAATTTCTTATATACGTACAAATTGAGAGTTCTTTTTAACTTTTTAATGTGAAATAATATATATGTACATTCGGTAACAAAAGTCTCCGAACACTAGCAAAAATTCCTATTTAAAAAAAGTACACTTAATACAGTTTTGTTAAGTAAATCCTTGTCGAATCTTGTTTTTAGAATGACTAAGAACAGGATTCGACAAGGATTTATTTAACAAAACTGTATTAACTATACTTTTTTTACATAGGAATTTTTGCTAGTGTTCGGAGATTTTTGTTACCGACTGTATGTTTATATCACTAATAATCAACAAGGAAAAAAACCTTGGTTATATGTGCGGGAATCATTTGTTCCCCCTCCAACCGCTGGAGTGTAAATTTTCAACATCACAAAATGTCCGTCTGTTCACATTCTAACATTCGTAAAAATATTTTGCATGCATTGAAACTTATATATGTTATCCGGGCTTACTAAGGTATGACCTCCACTAAAAATGTTACAAATAGTACTAATCGTTTATCTACAGGAATTTGCAAAGGTATTTCAAAACTTTATGATCTGTGAGACGCATTTCTTTGAATATATATATATATATATATATATTAAATTATTTAATTCCTTTACAATACTCAGCAAATGAGAGAAAGATGAAAATACCAACAATGAATTTAATAATTAGATGTATTACGTATAAATTTATTGTATATATATATATATATATATATATATATATATATATATATATATTATATAATTACACTATCTATTTCTAAATCAGTTCCTTCTTGTCAAAGTTATAGATGGGCATCATTATTTGTTTTATGGGATTTTTCAGATTATATTAAAAATTGGTTGGTTAGGTTTTAACGTCACACTAGTACTGCGCCAGGGGTAACTGGGGCGGTCTGGGACGTATCCCTGAGGATGGTCCTGAGACAAGCCATCACAATTTTGATCCTCCAAGGAAGAGATGGCTCTCCCGCTTCGGTGACCCTCAGAGGCATAATTTGAACGAAAACATGGAGGACATTGCGGACACGACAGATTTTACGTGCACCAACCACTATTACTGAGTTTATATTACAGTGAGTATTATGGTTGCTTTCATATCTTTATTAAAATTACTACTGGTTAACTTTATCACACCTTTTTAAAAGTTATTTCTAATTATTTTTATTTTATTAATTTATTTTGGTACTTGCTGATTATGGTGGAATTTAATCATCCTTTTTTTTTTTTTCATTCTACTATATTGTTGTAATATATATATATATATTATTCAGATGCACAAACGATAGTTTGCTGCAGAATGGGGTATAAATAGCATTAAAGAATACTATACAGGGATTACACAGAAATTATAGATAAATGACGTGATACAATTGGAAATTTTCGGAAAGGAACTAAGAATTTAAGATTAAAATCGCGAGATTTAGAAGAGTAAAAGCGAGGAAAGTATGTTTTCTGTTCAATGAATGTAGTCTTCTGGCACAAAATTAGTTATTTTTTCTTTATTTTCTTTTTGAAGTTTACTTTATAATTTGTGACTAGTTCATTCGTTTAAATCTATATATTTTTTCAATATTTATACTTTATTTCCGACAGTATGGCAACACTGAATCCCATCCGTTGCCCCTTCCGCCGCCATTTTTATCAGAGAGCTGTCAATTCGCAAGAGTTGATATTTCGACTTGCCTGCTAGTCTGAAGTTAAGGAGAGTATCATTATGTAATAAAAAACGAATTCTAGCTTATCATACCGTATTGAACACCAAACGCGACCTTCACTCAACGAGAAAGAGACAGAGGATCTGGTTCGAGATTATTTCCTTAATTAGTTGCAGCCTATTGACCGTGATTTCTTGGAAAATAGATATAAAAACGGCCGCACGGAAAGAACAAGATGAATAAAAAAAAAAAAAAAAAAAAAGGCAACAAAAAGATAAATCACATTCATTGGTTTATTTTGTAATCAAATGTTGCCGTAGAGAAGTCATTGCCTTTTATACAAAACAATGTAGGCGACAGATGATTTCTGCAGTAATTTTGGAGAAAAGGGACTTTTTTCCCCCAAAATATTGTTTTATCCATCAATTCACGAGGGAAAATATCCGCGATTGTAATGAAATGCTCGCCCTCTAGTGGGCTAAGGTGAAATTATCATACCACTGAGAGTTTTCACGCTGAAACAATGATAGAACAACAAGAAAGAACACAATAATAAATACACGTGGCTATTATATTTACTAACAACTGCTCTGCAGTTGAGAAAGAGCCATCTATCGATCATTACAAACGCGGATAGGTGATAGATGATTTTTCTTTAGAAATGATGAAAAATATCTTTTTTTGAAATTTTAAAATTTAATTCTAAATGTTAAATATCATTATTTTGAATAATATTAATAATAATTAAAAAAAAAAAAAAAACATCGTAATAAAAGTTTATTGACAGACAATTTTATGTATATATTTCTATCTTTAAATGAGAACCCTTCCATTATAAAATAATAATAATCTATATAATATTTCTCTAACGTGGTCCAGTTACAATTATACTTTGTACAAAGGATACGATAGTGGTAATAAAATACGCGAGGATAAAAAAAAATAATATACAGGTAATATTTAGGCACGCGGGCTCAGTTCAGTGATATAATAAAATACTTAAAAAAAAAAAAAAAAAAAAAAAAAAAAAAAAAAAAAAGATGTTATTTATCTTATTAGATTATTTTATAGAAAAATTTATTTTTAAATGTTGCATCTTTACAATCTTTTCAAGCGTCATTTTAAACTCAACAGTACTTTAAAAATATAAGCAAAATATGCACTTTTTCATAAATTGACTGAAAAACACAATAAAAAAAGTATAATCAAAATAGGTATTAAGTGTTTTTAACAAATAATATTATAGTTTTAAAAAATTAAAGAACACGCTTTTATAAAAATGTGAACTAAAAAGCACAAAATATCTATCTTAGTATTAAAATGCAGGGTAAGAGAAAATCGTGTCATGACACACCCCTAATATTTACATACATTTAAATCTTTAACTAAAATAATTTAGAATTAAACAAAAACCATTTTTAAAAAATCGCCCCTGACTGGGATCGAACGCTAGACCTTTAGGTTCGTACCGCGGGGCCGTACCTCACAGCCACGGCGTTCACGTAGGGAAAGTCTTTTTTTACAATAAAGATTTTTTGTTTGCTCCCAGAGCGGTTACAAACATACAAACATACATACAAACAAACATACATACATACAGGTGAAGCTAATAAAAGCGTGTTAAAAATACTTTCTATCATCTGATTGAGCTGAAATTCTACATACATGTATAACTCTGATGAAAATACATGCTCAAGTCGTAACAGTCCTTATAAATAGAAGAGCCTGGTGTTCCTGGACCCCCACCACGGTATTAAACTATTTCGAATATTAACCCATTTACTGTCATCCGTCTGAGTAGGAATGTTGCGTGCATGTATAATTCCGATTGACAATATAGGCTCAAGCTGTAACGGACCTACGGGTACTTGAGGACTTTGAAACCTCAACTCCATTTCAAAAGAGATTTTTATTTTCCGAACACTACAATGAGGAAAGTATTGTAATCATGTCAAAAATTCGATTTTGAGATTTTGATGTTTCTATACGTTTCGAGGTCCTCTGAGTCCGTTTCGACTATTTTTACGATGATGTATGTGTGTGAGTGTATGTATGTATGTGTGTATGTCTGTGAGTGGACACGCTACCGTCTAAACGCTTTGTTCGAATAAGCTAAAAATTGGTACGTATATTGTAAGTCACCATAGTACGAACCCTATAGATTTTGGTGAATCTAGCGCTTATAGTTTTTTTTACAGGGACAATAGGAAAAATTCTTTATCATTATGGCCTATGGGGCCAAATTTTTAGAAATGCGATAGCGTCTAAACGCTTTATTAATCTGAGCAAAAAAATTGTACACATGTTATAGATCGCAGTTGCACTAGCTGTATAGATTTTGGTGAATTTAGCGCTTACAGTTTTTTTACAGGGGCACAAAGAAAAATTCTTTATCATTATGGCCTATGGGACCAACTTTTTAAAAGTGCGATAGCATCTAAACGCCTTATTCAATTGAGCGGAAAATTTATATGAATATTATAAATCGCTGTTGCACTAACTATGAGCATTTTGGCGAATCTAGCATTTACAGATTTTTACAGGGACACAACGAAATATTCTTTGTCATTATGATCTATGGGCTCGAAGTTCAGTAGCGTTCAATAAAACATCGTGTAATGTATGGAGAAAAATACTCAAACACTCTGTTATGGTTTTCTCTCTTTTGTTTGTTTAAAAACTCATCTTTCTTTACTTTATCTACAAAACTATTAATTACTCAATGTTCGGAAAGTCGAGTGGAGTCACTCCAGATTTTTTAGTCTTGTAGATTTACTTCCTGTCTTAAAAAAATATGAATCGGATTTTTTTAAAAAAAGAAGAAAAATTTATAAACAGATTCAACGTGTCTAAATAAAGAAAATAAATAAATAAAATAATCCCCATATTTCTTCGTTATCTTTTTTTCGTTTTAATGAAGTTTTGGAGTCGCGGTGTGGCATCATCCCCTTTTTCCTTGTTATCTCTGATTGCGAAAATGTTTTCGTTATCTGGCGTTAACGAATATCGTATATCTTTTCAAATAAAGAATGGCGACATAGATGCTAGGTAATTTCACTCGAGGTTACAAGGTGCAATTTATGACTTCAAAGAGAGAAAAAAAAAGTGAAACATTTTGAGATAAAACTATCTTTTTGGTCTCAAAAATATTATACGTACAGATACAACCGGAACTTTGATAATCTTTCATTAATTCGATCTTAGATTGACAAAGGGGTATAATATTTTTTTAATTATTATGAAAAAAAAAAAAAAAAAATCTGGTGCGAAACAACCACACGACTTCCATTACCCACTATGACACGTATTGTATGCATTTTTTGGAGATATTACATGCATTTTTTAGAATTTTCCAGAACGAGAAACTTGATACCAGTGTAAAGACATATAAAATAGAGGTTACACAGCGAGTTAAAAAAAAAAAAAAAAAAAAGATAATAGTTATTTTTTTTAAACACCAGCTTTTGGGATCTAAAACTGAACTATCTAATTAATTTTTCTGCAATAGCCACATAATACATGAAAAAGGGTACCTTAATTGGATTTATGTAACAATTTTCAAGAAAATCGTTAGAGCCGTTTTTGAGACACCAACTTTTACTAAAAGTTGGCATACTCAATTATTGACCGGAAAACAATAATTACATACAAAAGGATATTTAAAAGGGAGTTAATATGGCAAGTTTGAAAAACGTTTCTACAGCCATTTTTAAACAAACGCACTTGAGAGACCTGAAATTGAGCTATTTATACAGGACGCCTATCAGTTTTCCTGAACTAACCAACTATATCATTCGAAAGTACATCTAATAGAGTGTTTGTATAGCAACTTTGAAGAAAATCGTTAGAGCCGTTTTTGAGATACGGACTTCCGGTTTCCGATGGCCCATTCCTTTTCCCAATTTTCACCAAAATTTGGAAAATTCATCTGTACACCAGACCTATACCAGCTGTGAAGTTTCGTAGTTCTATCTTTACTAGTTTCGGAGATATGATAGCCAGAAGATTCCACACATACACACACATTGACCAATTGCCAAAATCTACTTTTTTGGACTCAGGAGGCCTTAAAACGTGTAAATCAGGTGAAAACTCGATATCGAATTTCTGGACCGAATGCAATACTTCCATTACCTACGGTAGTAGGGCAATGGAAGTAAAAAATACTTGAGACAGAAACGTTATATTTACTTGTTATTCTTGAGATTTCTTAAAATAGCATCGACGGTCTCCCCGGATGATGACCTCAATGTTTTTTGGTTAGTTAATATTTTCTGTATATAAGCACATATATATAATCAAATAAAAGGTTGCAATGATCGCTGGCAGACACAAATATGAACGTTTTCAAAAAGTCAAATTAACTGGTGCAGTAATTTTATTGGAAACAGCTAAAAATGCACATTTATATGGATGCACTAATCGATTCTTTCAGCTACTTTTACACTGTACCAATAGATGTGAATCTGTAATAGTAATTCATTAAAAAATCCATTAAATAAAATTAGTAATTCATTAGTAATTCATTAAATAAATTAGTAATAGTAATTCATTACAATTATTACTATTACTGATGTTAATAAGTATTGTTATTACCGTTATTAATTACTGGTATTAAACTTTAATTATTATTTCAAATAATGTGTTTTCTTAGTCATTAACCATTTGATTTAATTTAACAAGTTTCGTGTACAGCTTAAAATAGCATAAAAAAAAAAAAAAAAAAAAAAAAAAAGAAGAAGAAGAAGAAGAAGTTTAATCACAAGATCAGAGAGGGAAAAAAAAATATGACACCGGAAAAAATAACAAGAAAATACAAGTAACTGAAATTATCGAAACACGGGAGAATAGTCATAGGATCCAATATGCAAATTGTATGCGATTACACTAACAATAATAATAACAAAGAAAATTCTGCTTATATTTTTTGTAAACAAAATTTAATTTAGTGCAACAGGACCTCTTTTAATCTATTCTTCCATATAAAGACATGCAGTAACTGTATTTCATCTCCTAGTTTCGGTTACTATATTTATTTCTTAAAATTACTTTGGCATAACTTTAGCGTAAGAGCTCCTTTAAATGTATGTTGTCATTTTGGCGATGATTAAAAATGGCTATCGCAGTTGCGTAAGTGAAGACCTTGGCGTGAAACGTCCGAGCTAATTTAGTGCCAAATTTCAAATTTTGCTAACGGGTTCTATACTGAATCGGTTTTATTTATTTATTTATTTATTTTTGTAACCCGATTTTTCTCAATTTAATTCTAATTATTGTTAAAAAAGAAAAAAAAAAGTGTTTTCACTATCATTTCTTTATATATATATATATATATATATATATATATATATATATATATACATATTTTAAAATAAAAACAAAAATGTTTGCACGTTCATTAAAGGTGAAATACAATAAATTGCCACAATGCAATATCGCTGTCTGAAAGAAATAGTCCTGTCGTACTAATAATAAATTAAAATAAAAGATATATATAAATATATATTTTTTCTCCCTAACATGTGCTCTACTTTATCATTTACTCTCAATTTTACCTAATGTATTTCTCCTTAAATAAAAATGATAAATTACTTCAGCGTATATTGTTTCAGCGTACATTGCATTTTTCTAAATTAATTCTAATTCATTATTCTCTTAAAGAAACTTATTTTCCTATTTGCATTTATAAATCATTTATTCTAAAACTTTCTCTTAAGTTAGTTGTCTTTTACTTGGCTCCAGCGTTTCCAATACCCAGCGTACAATAATTATCGTACATCAATTATTCCCAGAGTGCAATAATTATCTTACATATTGTTGCCAAGTTTATGATTTAGGCAAGGAGAATCAGAAATTTTCTATAATAAATAGAAATTTTCTATAATAAATCAGAAATTTTCTATAATAAATTTCTTTTTATTACTTTCTTCTGTCTTCAATAGAAGAAAGTATTGGATTCGCAAAAATTTTCGATTTCGGGTTTTTGATGGATTTACACGTTTTGAGAGCTAAAGAACACGATTTTACCATTTTTAGAAAATGTCTGTCTGTCTGTGTGTGTGTGACAAAATTTTGTGGCAACTGTATCTCTGGAACTACTGCACAGAATTTCATACAAATTGGTATGTAGTTGCACCTTGACATAAATTAGTGCCTATCAACTTTTGGTAAAAATCGTCTTACAGGCTGCGTTGCCATCCCGCTTTTTCTAAATTTTTAACAGGGTGATATAGGGCAAAAATTTTCAAGATGGGTATCTTTCGAAAGGTCTCGTCAGTACCTTTAAAACGAATGGTTGAACTATAAATCTGTGATAATTTAAAACAAAGTTATCGATTTTTTTTACTTTTTACAAAAAAAAACTTAGAAAAAAAATCTTTTTTTTTTTTTTTTTTTTTTCTCTCTCCTCTTAATTTTATCAAACTCCCACGGTTTCCGTGTTCTGACAAACTTAAACTAATTTTTGCTTTTTTCCCCTAATTTTGTCAAAGTCTTACGGTTTCCGTGTCTTGACAAACTTTAACAAATTTTCACATTTTACCCAAAATTTTGTCAAAGTCCCACTTTTTTTCCCCCTCTCCTCTTAATTCTATCAAACTCCCACGGTTTCCGTGTTCTGACAAACTTAAACATATTTTTGCATTTTCCCCCCAATTTTGTCAAAGTCCCACTTTTTTTTTTTTTTATTATTATTATTGTTACTGAGTGAATTTGTATAGGAAAATATAGAAGAAAGTCTCGTGGTGGCCACAACATACTAGTTTAATCCTGAAAAACTAGTATGAAATATTTCTGTATATATTAAATAATAATAATAATAATAATAATAAATACTGGCGTGAAATTGATTTAAAAATTAGGAATATTGGAAAGTATTATCGTATATGATTGGCAACGGCGTCAGTAACATTTTTGATTGGACGTAAAGTTGGCTTCAGCTAAGTAGTCTAGTAACCTCTCTCTTGTTCATTTAAATCATCTTTTGGGCCCACGACTTCGACTTTATTATACAAAAAGTGTTCTATATACGCAAAGGGTAAATTCTGTAACAAACATTTAACATGAAATCCCATACCGATATATTTTTTAGAAGTTTTATCTAAAATTCTCATTTCTTGAAATACACTAATCAATTTTCTCTGTATTTTTTTAATTTATCAATAAATGGGATTTTTCTTTAAAAATCCCATTTCTCTCTTTCATATTGTTGCCAAATTTGGGGACCCTTTTATTCAACTATCACCATTAATTTTCTGGAGTGCTTTTTTCATATACATAATAACCCTTCGAAGCGATCAAACAACCGTTACAGTTAAAATTTAGTGGTGAATATTGAATAAAATAGTCACTAAATCTGTCAACAGTGTTCTTTCACTCTTTTACCATGTTTATATTAACTTAGATTCTTGTTTGTTTGTTTGTTTGTCCAGTACAAACCTTGCATTTTTAACTAACTTCCCGACTAGCTAGATATTTGAAACTTCCAGGACAGTTCAGAACACGGAGAAGATACATTTTTTTAATACTTTTAGTCAACTGTTTCAGGTCCCTACTGCATTCGGCAGCGTTTATATGATTCGACAGAAAATTTATTTAACTAACTTCCCGACTAGCTAGACATTTGAAACTTTCAGAATAGTTCAGAACACAGGGAAAATGCATTTTTAAAAATACTTTTAGCCAACTGTTTTGGATTCCTGCTGCCTTCGGCAGCGTTACCTGTATAAAGCTTGCAGTCGACTTTTCACTAACTTCCCGGCTAGCTAGACTTCAGAAACTTTCAGGATAGCTCAGAACACGGTGACAATATATTTTTTAAATACTTTTAGCCAACTGTTTCGGGTCTCTACTGCCTTCTGCAGCATTTATATTATTCGACAGAAAATTTATTTAACTAACTTCCCGACAAGCTAGACATTTGAAACTTTCAGAATAGTTCAGAACACGGTGAAAATGCATTTTTAAAATATTTTTAACCAACTGCTTTGGGACCCTGCTGCCTGCAATCAATTTTTAACTAACTTCCCGGCGAAATAGCCATTTGAAACTTTTATAATAGCTCAGAACACGATAGCAATGAATTTTTTTAATACTTTTAGCCAATTGTTCCGGGTTCCTTCGGTAGCGTTTATATGATTGAACAGAAAATTTAAAAACATGGTATATAAAAAGTTCTTTTTATCTTGTAATTATTTTTTTTTTATTTTGCAAATTGTCAAGTATTTAGTCCTTAATTCGTGAATTATAAGGACACTTAATTAAGGATGTACATATATGGCATTTTTTGCCTAAAAGTTATTTATTTGAGAAATATTTACCGTCACAACTAAAGCTTTTTCACAGTGATTAATTAAAATTCGCATTCATTAATCCCAATAATTAATCACCTTATCTATATTTAATAAATCAGTTAATGTGATTTCTCCGTAAAGGCTTCTAATAGAACTAATTACTGTGCAAAATATTATTTCTTCTTAATAAATGATTTAAGGCGTAAGCTACGGCTCAATTTATATATATAATATATGTATATATATATATATATATATATATATATATATAGGCACTCTTTAATTAAAGGATTAATTTTCTTAGAAACGTTAACAAAATAATATAAATAAATAAATAAAAATCTTTAGCAGCGTAAACATGTATTTAACTAAAATATTATAGTTTAAAAAAATTAAAGAACACGCTTTTATAGAGATGTGAACTAAAAAGCACAAAATATCTATCTTAGTATTAAAATGCAGGGTAAGAGAAAATCGTGTGAGTGACACCCCATAATATTTATATACATTTAAATCTTTAATTAAAATAATTTAGAATTAAACAAAAACCATTTTTAAAAAATCTTCCCTGATTGGGCTCGAACGCTAGACCTTTAGGTTCGTAGCGCGGAGATTTACCTCAGAGCTACAGCGTTCACGTAGGGAAAGACTTTTTTACAATATAGATTTTTTGTTTGCTCCCAGAGTGGTTACAAACATACATACAAACATACATACAGGTGAAGCTAATAAAAGCGTGTTAAAAAACATTTATATATAGTATATCGGGTGTCAACAGTCGACATTTTTTTCCCTGATTCTTCCACCAGTATACTTATATCATATTTTTTTACTTAATTAATCGTGGAAACTTACTACTAAAAAGACCGAAAGAATATTATTAGTGAAAGAATCAGGGAAAAAATTTGGACCGTCGACACATTGTGTATACGATTCCAAAATTAACTTAATCCTTTAGTTGATTAATACGATTGCAAAATTAACTATGAATCTAACTTTTTACAGCCACATGGTTGTTGAGTGATCAAGATAAATATACCAGGTTTTTCATGTGTAATGTAAGTTAAACTTTAATTTTATTAATTATTATTAGTATTACATTTAATTATTATGAAATTGCTCATTGAATTTAAATAGGTTTGATTCTCATTTGTTTTTTTTCCCATATTGTTCTTTCAGATTGACTTTTTTCTTGTCTTTTGGGTGTTTAGCAATATGCATACAGCAAGACAGAAATAACACCTATTTTACATGCAATATTCATTCTATACCCTTGAAAAAGTAATGAATTTGCATGCTTCAATTTACGGTTGCTTGATATTCGTAACCTTTATTCGTGTTTTTCTGGTTTCATCTAATTCAATGTTTCATGGTTTCATCTATTCAATGTTTGAAAAGGTTTTCAATATATATATATATAAATTCCATTATTTAGCACATGCAGTAAAAGAACAGTTTTAAATTGTACTCACCGCATCCATTGCAAAGCACTTTCTTGACCGCTCGCAGAATTCGCTTATCGTTCGGAATGGGCAGTGCAGACGCAGTCAGTGATGGCCAAGTCTGTCTGTCGGACGGTACCCCAAACACCACATACTGTCTGCCAAGCAACAGGTTGTCCTGGTTCACTTCCAGTACACACCTGCCGTGCGTATAGTACACAACCTCAGTGTCCTCTGGCCTCCGGTTCAACGTCCTCGTACGACGTCTAAACGGGCCTAGTAATAAAGGGGGATCCGACACCGTCCAGTTTAACGTATTTATAGTTAACGGTAACTTTTTCACTGCTTTCGTATAGGCAGACAGATGTGGATAACTGTTCGTCCTTACGGAAGGGTCAGTGGCGTGACGTGAATTGTTTTTTGGCCTTACGGCAGGAACACTAGTGCTGACGTAGTCCCTAGTGTATCGATTTCTCTCATACAGTCTGGTGTAATTGGCCATCCTTACAGTTCTCTTACGGTCATCGTTGTCCGGCATTTTCAGCAGATTGTCTATAGCGAACCATGCCCGCACAGTTCCGTCTCTTTGCACGAGGACACTTTTTAAGGTCCCTATGAACACACTGGGTGAGAGGTACGCCCTGGCCTGGGCTGCATCCGCGACTGCCCTGTTCGTATAACTTTCGTTACGGCGACGTTGTTTTGGTTGGTTTTCTCCACTGAGGCACAAGACATCGCTGCTTCCACAAGGTACGACAAGCCACAGACAAAGGAGAACCACAAGGAGGTACTTGAAGAGGTAAAAGATGAAGCGCATGACCTATTAAGAAGGGGGAGGGGTTGTGTGAATCAGGGAGGTATAGGGCGAGGAGGTTTTTATCCTTTTATAGATCCTTCCAAATTCTTTTATAAACTAAACAAACGTATAACACACACTATATATATATTTCCTTCTTGAGTTCAAAAAATTTTCGGTGCGCACAATTTTCTCCTTCTGCCCGATTAAGGTGATAATGAATTTTGAATCATCATAACTTGAAAATTGTTGACATAAATTGCAACCTATATTCACTTGTTTTTATTATTGGTCAAGTTATATGAAGACTAGATTCACTCGATTTGTTCTTAAGTTGATCCTTTGAAGTATTTTTAGCGATCAGAAGAAATTTCCTTTGCAAGATATTTATTTATTTTTTATTTATCTAAAGTTAGGGATAAAATCATTGTGAAATTGTAAATTTAAAAGACTAGATTCGGTTTAAAACATGTTCTTTCACATTTCAAATAGTTCAGACTGTTTTGCTGTTTATAAATTTGTTCAATAAATACTTCGAATTTTAAAAAAGTAAATAAATTCTTAATTTATATGTTCACTGTTTTTAGCAATAATTCCATCAAATTTCTAACTTCATGTTAATTTTCAATTATATATTATCTTGCTTGTGGAATATTTATCTAAATTTTTGATGCTATGACTTGCTGAGTTTTTATTTTTTAACAATCAGTTGATTAACTTTATGTATTATCCTTCGATTATTGTCACTGAATTACTTTAAAATAATCCCACTGATAATAAATAAATAAATAAATAAAATAAAATAAAATAAATATTGGGTTTATTTTATATTGGACTAATTAAATAAAACTAACTTCACTATTTGAAAAAAAAATTGCAGTTATGAATTAAAAAAATGAACTTAAAAAATATTTAGTTCACTGCTTTTAAATAATCAATGTGTGTCAGTTTTCATACGGCAATATAGTATTAAGTATGATTATTATAAAATCTATTATTATTATTATTATTATTATTATTATTATTAACAAATATTAAATTTACTACATTAAAAACGAAAATGCTAAAATAATATTAAAATTTTTAAACAATGTTTAATAAATCACTCTAATAAATCACTTTAATAAATGTTTCATTTAAAAAAATTGTAAAAGGGCACCAAAAATAATTTTATTCGAATGGTAATAATAATAATAATAAACGAATTTTTATTTTATTTATTTATTTACTTTATTTTAGGATAGAATTTTTTTATATAAATAAACCTAATTATTTTATTACTATATAATATGTTTGAATTTAATAAATTTAAAATCCTGATAAAAATAATCTAGCATTTTTTTAATTGTATTTTTAATATTATAAAATAGAATTTTATATAGATGGTTTTAAGTTATTAAATTACAATATTATCATAGTATTGTTATAAAATTCAAATTTAAATCCTTTTTAAGCAGATTTATATTACACTATGATTATGTATTCTTATAAATTAAAATCTTAACTCTTAGATTTTAGTTAGTTTCAACTTTTAGAAAACAACAGCTTACTTTGTAAATTATATATTATTGGACAGCTAAATTATATTTAATATTTTCAAATTTTATTATTATAAATTTATAATCATAAAAACTAGCTTTTCAGTTTTGTTATCCACGCTATAAAAGAGAATTCCTTAGAAAATAAAATATTTGTGATAAATATTTTATATTATCATTTAGAATATCATTTTTAAATATTACCAAGATAAAGTTAGGTTTGTGGTGAAACTTCTGTTTTATTCTAAATGTGCGAAAATTCTAGGTATATGCAAAAATTCTAGGTATATAAAGTACATGCAGATATCTATAAACATTTTAGAAACTTTTAAATGAAGTTCCACAAATTATTATTATTATTATTATTATTATTATTATTATTATTACTATTACTATCAAATATTTTACTTATGATATTTTTTAAAGAAAATATTCCACAATATAATATACAATATATAAATAAATATTATAAGTCCATATGATATTATTAGATAGAAAAAAAATCTACATTGATTATGAATTTGCAAATTTCTATAATGTTTTGTAAATAGCAGCTAAAAAGAAGATATTGTTAAGGATATTGTATATATGTTATTTGTCATATTTCAATAAATTATTTTTGACAAATTATCACTGAGGTTAGAATTTATCTTAGAGATATTATATATTTATTATATAAAGTTTCGATAAAAAAAGATTATGATCAAAGATGTTCTATAAATACTTCAGAAATATTTATTAATTTTCACGTAAAATCGTTCATAAAATTCACAAAATGTGCTAATATTTCCGATCAATTAGGATATTATAATAAAATTGTTATATTTAATACTAATTAGCAAAATTCTATGAAATTTCTTGGAAAATATCCATGAGATTTTTCTAGATAAGCACAAAACACTTATTAACTTTCACACAAAAATTCTTGAAATTTCACAAAAAGCTTCTAATTTATAAACGTATTGTTAGAAAATTTGTGTATTTATTGCTAACATGGAATTCTATATAAGTAATCTTTCAGAAATTATCCACGATTATTTCCTATAATGCACAAACACTTATTTTGATTTTCTCTCAAAATGCACGAAAACAATTTACACAAAATGGGATGCAAACTTTCACATAAGTCTTATTTATCTATATTTCCAAATTTCACACCACAAAAATCTTAGGAAAATAAACATTATCAATTTTTGAACAGGTGAAGTAAATGAAAGATTTTTAAAAAATAATTAAATTGCGATGAAACTAGGATAGCAGTACGATTTTTCTTGGAAAGAATACGATGAAACGAGAGCAATAGAGTAGGATTTTTCTTGGAAAGAATATGATGAAACTAGGACAATGATAGGAATTTTTCTTGACAAGAATGCACTGGAACTGGATAAGTAAAAAAATGTTCTCGGTTCGATTACAATGTATGATGGAAATATTTTCTTGTGTAGAATGAGATGAAATTAGGATAGTTGGAATATTTACTCGATCCTAGTACGATGAATTTACGACGGATCCTCGTGGTAGTGCGGGCACAGACTTAATAACCACAGCCCAAATAGGAAGATTCTGTATGGTTTTGCGTATAGCATGTCACCTGAGATGAAGAAAAGAGAGAGGAGAAGGAGCAAAACTTCTCGGCCTGGCGTATCACTGAGCTCTCCCAGCTCTAGAGATGAAGAGAAGGCGATGCTCGCATCCACCGCGCACGCGCAGAAGAGAGGGGCACGGTTTCGTGACGTCACTTTCTAAAGTTTCTGAACTTGGAGATGAGGAAAGAGATATAGCGGAAAAGAGAAAGTTTTTATCTAGATGAAAGAAAAACTTATGGTTATCAAATGTTGCTTGCTGCTCGTGTCAGAATATCTTTTTTTTTTTTTTCTTTAATGAAATTGATAACACATGCAAAATTGGTTCTCAAACTTTTTATAAAATACGACACGTTATAAAAGTTGAGACAATACATAAGAAAATAAATATTATAAAAAGAAAGTAATTTGTTAATAATTAGCTATTTATTGTAGAAAATAGAATGTTCGAAGAATAGATGCTTTTCGAACATACATGCAAAATTAGTTCTCAAACTTTTTATAAAATATGACACGTTATAAAAGTTGTACTATACGTAAGAAAATAAATATTATAAAAAAAAAAGTAATTTGTTAATAATTAGCTATTTATTGTAGAAAATAGAATGTTCGAAACATACATACAGAATTGGTTCCTAAACTTTTATAAAATGTCAGTGATTATGTGAAAGTTGATAAAGTTTTTCTATTTTTACATAAAATATTAAAATAAAATTGTGTGTAAGTGTATTTTAAATTACATATATGTATGTTTACATATATGTGTGTGTGTATGTCAGCACGCGTGTGTTTATTATAAAAAATACGTGGATTTTAAATTATGCGTATGTGTAATATAATTTGCATGTAAAATAAATATACATGTTATTTGAGTGTATTTTATTTAAGAGTTTATTTTTTATTTTTATTAAAATTTGTGTATCCATATATATTTAAATTTTTTAAGGAAAAAATAGGGGGTGGGGGTTTCAATTTATTTATTTAATTTTTAGGGGGAGGGGGTTTAACCATGCCAACCCAGCTTTTTAAGCTATAATGCTGAATTTCACACATGTCTTTATTATAGGACCATGAGCCATATATATACATTCCGCGACAAAAAGATAGGTACAAAGGTTTTTTTTCTTTAATTTTTCATAAAATAACATTATCTAAATTGTGCTTATCATTTATTATTATCATAAAATAACACTATTTCAAGACTAATTTTTTTAAGACTAATTTAGAAAAAAATTAAGACTAAAATTTTTCTAATTTAAGACTACACTCTGCGACAAAAAGATAGGCACAAAGATTTTTTTTTTTTTTTTTTTTGTTTTTGAATATGATTATTTTGATAAAAATATTTAGTATGTTTTTAAGACTACACTCTGCGACAAAAAGATAAGCACAAAGGTTTATTTTTTATTTTTTATTTTTGAATATGATTATTTTGATATGATACAAATATTAAGTATGTTTCTGATGTGATAATATTTTGTTATGATAATAAATGATCAGCACAATTTAAATAATGTTATTTTATGAAAAAAAAAAAAAAAACTTTGTACCTATCTCTTTATCGCGGAGTGTAGTCTTAAATAAGAAAAATTTTAGTCTTAAATTTTTTTTAATTAATCTTAAAAAAATTAGTCTTGAAATAGTGTTATTTTATGATAATAATAAATGATAAGCACAATTTAGATAATGTTATTTTATGAAAAATTAAAGAAAAAAAAAAAAAAAAACCTTTGTACCTATCTTTTTGTCGCGGAGTGTATATATACCTTGTATGGAAAAAAATGTTTGGAGATTTCAAAGTTTTGAAGTTTTGTATAATACCTAATGAAATAGTTCATAGAGTCTCTTGTAACTTGAGAAGTGTACAGAGAAATTTATCCATATAAGGTTTTGTTGCGAAGGGTGAAAGGGTACCAGTGACAAATTAAAGTGTTATATAAGTTTCGAAAGAAAAAAAAAATATTTTCTCAATTTTATATATATATATATATATATATATATATATATATATATATATATATATATAATAAAATAATAATAAACAAAATATTTTCAGCATATGAAAGAACAACAATCAATGGCGGCAATACATAATCTTGCCGACAGCCAAGGCCCATGTTATTCTATGGAAAAAAAAAAAAAATTCTACAATTACTCATTTCATTTTTTTTTTTTTTTTTTTTTTTTGTTAATTCCGTTTACGCATTCAGAAAATTCACAACCGTTAAATGAGTACACATTTTTTAAAAATTTATTATTATTATTATTATTATTCATTTTTTGTTTTTAATATTTTACCTTTTAATTAAAAAACATAATGAAGCGCGTTTTTCACATTTTTTAGACAGAAAATAAAGCATTAAAAATGTGAAAAACCAGTTTTTCTAAAACGAATATTCAATGAGCGATTGTGAATATTCTAGATGTGAAATTGAATAATAATAATAATAATAATTACATTAGATAAAGAGTAATTGTGAAAACAAATTTCTCCATAGTATAACATGGGCTTTGGCTGTCGAGCAGTTATTGTCCGCTCTTTTCTGTGAGTAGATATGTGCTTGAACAAAGGTTTTTCTTTTCCTTTTATTTGATTACAGCTTTTTTTAGGTTTCAAATAGGGTAAAATATATGGAAAATTGCACTGTTTTTGCTTAACATTCTGCAAAAATTCAAATTTCTTCATCTTTATACTTTCTCTTACATATGGCAGAAAAAGTATCGTTTTTGGTTCAAATTTTCAAAATTGAGTTTTTGTTATATTTACACATTTTAAGATCCCCTGAATCCGGAAAACATGTTTCTAGCAGTTGGTCTCTCTGTGTGTGTGTGTGTGTGCGCGCGTCTGTGTGTCTGTAATCAGCATATCTCAAGAAAGAATAGCAATAGGAAGTAAAACTTGGTACTCTGCATGTGTATCATATAAGGATCCTACACTAAAAGTTTCGTTGAGATCAAGCCAATAGCTCGTGTACAGGGAAATCCAAGAGAATTCAAATACATTAAGTCTATGGGCGAAATTGCAGGTAAATAGAGTTTAACATCTATAGGCTGCACTAAACCAGACAAAATGAATATATTTTTTTATAAGCATAAAAGCATGTTTTGTATAGATTGTGGTATGCAAATCATTCATCATTCGTTTACAGGGCTATCCAAAGTATTTGGATATATTGGAGTTATACTTGGAATTTGCAAGAAGTGATGTATTTCATTTTATGTTAGGTGTTTTTCACATAAAACTAAATTTAAGTAGACAATGTGATGTGCATATAATTTATAGACATTGTACAAGGCTACCAAAGCTAAACGTTCTTCTCTATTGAATGTAATTGATAGAAGTGCTTTGCTACCTTTTGCTGTGTCGACGAACACTGCTCAGAAAGGAAAATTAATATTTCATACGCATACTGTAAACAAAGTATTTTTTGAAATTCTATTTTCAACTCTGTTTTTTGTATAACATAACGTCTTGTAGTGCCTTGAATACGAAAGTCCAATTTTCAATGGTTGATCTGTTTGTACTATATCTGTTATCAGTATAACGTATAAACAAATGACTGCAGGAAATTCAAATTTAGTACTTTGAAGTTCGTATTAAGATGTCACTTGAAAAGTTTGATTAAAATTGGCAAGTTTGAATACAAATTGATAACAGTTTAGAATTAAAAATAAAGACAATAAATGAATGTAGACATTACAACCAAACGAGGGGTTAAGGGGGGCGGTAGCCACCCTCCCTCACATAAAATTATATGTTAAATAAAAGTATTCCTAAACTTATTTTAGATTACTTTTTAAAAAGATTGGTGCTTATTATTATCTTACCTTATTGCGCTTTACGACTTAATCGGCAATCGGTCTTTATAGTATGGGAATGCTGGGTACACTGAGAAAAAAATATATACCGCCTTCCTCTAAAACGAATAAGTGGTCCTTTTCTAAATCTCTAAACTAGAAATATAGATTTCCGAGCTATCCGAATAAGCTGAATAGATGAAATGATCAAGAATTTCTAGTCCATACATTTCCAGATGGTGAAACGATATTCTGAATTTTCTGAATCCTTTGTATTGCAAGAAATTCTCGCAATAGTTGCTAAAACATGCCTCTTGTGTTCACATTTATTTGCTGCGATTTTTAATTAAGTTTGACCTCTATACTATAGACAGACGCTCTAAAATTCTAACAGGGGTTTCTAGAACTCGCTTTCAAAGGGGACCAGAATTTATAAGGATGACATGGAACTATTTTTACTACAACCACAAATTAGATTCTAGATGTCAGTTACAGAATTTTTTCTCAATGTGGGTGAGTGACACACCAGATTATTACCTTTTTTCAAATCCTTCATTCAAGCACGAGCTATACTTATCTACTAATTGAAAAAAATTGTCTTTTTTACTTTCTCTTATTCATATATATGCTAGAGAAAATATTGTTTGAGGGTCAAATTTTCGAAATTGGAGATTTATCATTTATACGTTTTAAGGTCCCCTGAATTCGAAAAACATGTTTTTAGCCGTTAGTCTGTGCGTGTGTCTGTGTGTCTTTTATCAACATACCTCAAGAACAAATAGTAGCAGGAAGACCAAACTCGGTATTCTACATCTGTATCATATAGAGAGGCTACACCATAGCTGCCAATTTTTTTTAATTTATTCCGGAATGTTGTTAGTCCCGCGTTTTTATTCACACCGTAATACTTGTAGAAAAATTTTCTTCAAAATATAACTACAATTACATATGAAGAAAATTATTCTCAAAAGATTACGGTGGGGAAAAAGGGCGGAGCTAATAACATTCCGGAATGAATTAAAAAAAACTTGGCAGCTGTGCTGCACTAAATAAAGCAAAGGGTTCGTGAACAAGGTCATCCGAGATAATTCAAATATATTAGGTATATGAACGAATTTTTTTTTTTTTTTTTGTACAGTGTAGCATATATAGGCAACACTAAGCAAAATGGAATGAACATATTTTTTGGTATGCAAAAAAGCATGTTTTGTGTGGATTGTAGTATGGAAATCATTCAACATTCCTTTACAGGGCTGCCCGAATTATTTGGATACGTTTGGCTATACCTGATAATTTCTGGAACTGTACGTATTTCATTTTGTGTTATGTCATACTTACTAACATCCTAATTAATACTCCTTAATACTGTTAGACCCGCTCTTTTTCTCACACCAGTAAATTTTTAGAATAATATTCTCTAAGTGTAATGGACAATATCCGTTTTCTTGGGTTCGAGACTAAATCATACCTAACATGTGACTTCTGATTCTCCATTTCCCTATGAATTTCCCTCATCAAAAATTATACCTCTGATGGTTACCGAAGCGGGAGAGCCATCCCTTCCGTGAAGGATCAAAATTGTGATGGCATGTCTCCGGACCACCTCTAGGGGTGTGTCCCAGACCATCGCCAATTGCCCATTTGCGCAGCACTAGTGTGACGTAAAACCCAACCAATCAACCAACCCTATGAATTTCCCTCTTGGATACAAATATTTCCCTATAGAAAACAAATATTTGTAAACATTATAATTTTGTTTTTTTCCCTGTACTAGTCACGTGTCAAGGGTTTAATACGTATCGCGAATAAGTCCATTGCGTTTAAATAAGAAGTAAAATATCTAAAAAAAATACTTGTGTGAAAAAAAAGTCGGAGCTAACAATATTAATTAGGATGTTGGCAAGTATGGTTGTGTACTTTTTTTATGACTAAATTTAAATACACAATGTGATGTGTATATTAGTTTATAGACAATATACAAGGCTACTCAAAATTAAGCTAAACTTTCTTTTCGATTGAATGTGACTGATGGAAGTGCTTTGCTACAATTTACTATGCCAACAAACGCTCCTCAGGAAGGAAAATTAATTTCTCGTGCTCATACTGTAAACAAAATGTTTTTTGAGTTCGATTTCCAACTCTCGTCTTTTGTATAGTATCAAGTTTTGAAGTATCATGAATACGAAAGTAAAATTTTTAGCAGTTTGTCTGTATGCATATCTGTTACACTGACAATAAATATATATACACCGCCTTCCTCTAGAATCAATAAGTGGCCATTTTCTAAATCCCTTAACTAGAAATATATATTTTTGAACTATGCGCATATGGCACGCCAATAAACTGAATAGACGAAATGCTCAAGAATTTCTTGTGTACACATTTTTAGATGGTGAAACAATATTCCGAATATTCTGAATCTTTTGTATTGCGAGAAGTTCTCGCTTGATTTTCTAGAATTGGGTCATACACCAAGATTATAGATGCAGAAACCCGCCTCTTGTAGTCTCATTTATTTGCAGAGATTTTTAAATAACGTTGCCCTCAAGAATATAGGCAAACGCTCTTAATTCTAACAGGGGCTTCTAGAACTCGCTTTTCAAGGGGAATAAAATTTATAAGGATGACATCCAACTATTTTTTCTAGAGCCACAATTTAGATTCTAGATGTCAGTTACAGAATTTTTTCTCAGTGTATCAGCCTAACTTACATAGAAATTACTGCCGGAAATTGAAATTTGGTATTTTGAAATTCGTATTAGGTTGCCACTGGAAAAAATTAAACAAGATTCAAGTTTGAAAGCATTGAATTTTATTTATTTATGTATTTTAAATAAATGTAAGCACTATAACTGAACAGGAGGTTGATGGGGGTTGTAGCTCCTCTCACACATTACTATTTGTCAAATAACACTGCTTGTAAACCTTTTTACTTTCTCTTACCCATAGGGTCAAGAAAGTATTGCTATAGGGTCAAATTTTCGAACGTGAGTTTTTGTTATATTTACATGTTCTGAGGAAATCTGAATACGAAAATCATGTTTTTAAAGAACGGTCTGTGTGTCTGTCTGTCTGTCTGTGTGTTTGTATGTCTGTCTGTGTGTTTGTATGTCTGTCTGTGTGTCTGTCTGCCTGTCTGTCAGCTTGCTGTCTGTTTGTGTCTGTCTGTTATAAGCATATCTCAAGAACAAATAGTAGCAGAAATTCCAAACTCGGTATGCTACACTAAGCTTCTCGTTGAAATGAAGCAACTGGTTCGTGTACAGGGACACTCAAAAGTATTCAAATACATTACGTCTATGGGGGAAATTGCAGGTAAGTAGAGTTTAACATCTATAGACTGCACCAAACCAAATGAAACGAATATATATTTTTTGTAATAGAGATGGTCAACTGGGAAAAAAATGTTGTGTATGTAGGAGCCTCGCCTCCCCCCTCGGGGGGGGAGGGGGAAGTCCCCCCTCGAAGGGAGTAAATTTTCATGATGGGCATCTTTCAAAAGAGCTCGCCAATACCTTTAAAACGAATGGCTGAACCATCGTTCTGCGATAATTTAAAATAAAGTTATCTTTTTTTTTTTTTTTTTTTTTTTTTTTTTAATAAAAAAAGGATTTTTTTTTTTTTTTTTTTTTAAGTAACATTGAGAACAAATTAACTTTTTTTGGATATTTAGTGTTATACTACTTCTCTGATATGGAAATCGTTGGCATTATCATGGAAGATACTTTTTTAAATAATAAATTATTATTACTGAGTGAATTTGTATAGGAAAATATAGAAGAGTGTCGTGTGGTGGCCACAATACACTAGTTATTTGTTGTTAGTGGATGTGCTTTACTAATAATATTTTACCATTTCCAAGAAAGCTGTTCGGGAATTGAAATAAATTCCTTATAGAAATGTTTTAATTAATGCATGTTTTAAGCTATTCATGGTTTGTTTTTTGTATATTTATAGGTTTTGAGGCTTCCTGATTACCGTAGTCAAGTTTTTTAAAGTTTGAGCTTTGTCTATGTCGCTTAGAGTAACTTAAAAACGAATAATTTTAGGAGATCCGAATGTTATTTTTTGAAATTAATATAAATTTGTTGCTGGGAAAGTTTGATCAAGATTGATAAGTTTCAATGAATGTTGCATGCGCAAGCTGTTTGTATAATTTTAAGTAAAATTATTTTTAATAACAGAATTAAATTCTATATAAATGTAGGTGCATTAATGAAACGGGGACTTGAGGTGGGCAGTAGCCCTCCTCACACAGAACTAATTATCATATAAAACACTTCCGAAGCATAATTTGAATTGTTTAACATAGGTTTACATAACAGTACTCGTTATCTTACCCTTTAATCTCCAACCTGTATTTATAGTATTAAATTTCAGGGTAAGAGGAAGTCGTGTGAGTGACACACCAGATTATTTAGATTATTTTTAAACTCAGTTGAACTCTATTATTTCAGCTTGGTGATTTTATGGCTTCAACTGCAATCTGTCAATAGCATTGAAATGCAGGGTAAGAGAAAGTCGTGTTAATGGTACACCAAATTATTTAATTTCAGATAAAGCTATTATAAGTCAACCTCTCCACCTTTATTTGAAAGGTCTACATAAACCAGGTCCCACCAGCTAAATTTTCTCTAAATTATCAATAAAAGTTTTATGAATTGTTTATCAAATATTGTTCTTTTATATGCTCAAAATTTTAAATAAAAATATTCATTTATTATATTAAAAAAATTAATCTGGTGTGTCACTGACACTAATTTCTCTTACCCTGAGATTTAATATTATAAATACAGGATGGAGATTAAGAGGTAAGATAACGAGTACTGTTATGTAAACCTATATGTTAAACAATTCAAATTAGGCTTCGGAAGAGTTTTATATGATAATTAGTTCTGTGTGTGGGGGGCTACCGTTCCCCTCAACTCCCCGTTTCATTAATGTACAAAAAACAACCGATGAATATTTAGCTTAAAACATACATTATTTACCATATTTCTATGAGGAATTTATTCCAATTCCCGAACAGCTTTCCTGGAAATGGTAAAATATTATTAGTAAAGAACATTCACTAACAACAAATAAGTAGTTTGTTGTGGCCACTAGAGATGAGACGGGCTCAGCCCGAGCCCGTAAGACCTAGTCCGAGCCCGGGCCCGAGCCCGATCGGGCTCAAATCTTACGCAAATCTTCGGGCTCCGGGCGGGCTCGGATTCAAGCTAAAAGTTCCGCTTATTTCTTTCTTCACTAACTGGAAAATGTAAAAAAAAAAAAAAAAAAAGAAGAAGAAGAAATTTTATTCATTTTGAGAGCACCTTTAGTATTGCCATAATAGTTATGATAGGTTATAAATCACACAATAATCTTGCAATCCTTAGTAGCTTTGACTTTCCTTTTTCTAAATAGAACTTTTTTTTCAACGGGATGCATATTATGTCATAGTGTTATACAGTAATAATTCCTCCTTCGTTATATTGGGCCTCATTATATCACTCATTCGGATAAATTTTTTGTCCCCGATAGGCGTGTTATAAACAATGGGCTGCACTATAAATATATATTATATAAATATATACATGTATATAGAGACACAGACATTATAAATTGTTATAATAACATTTATAGTTATTTAAATTGAGGATTGATAATAAGAAAATTAATTTGAAAATGAAAACGGTATTTAATTTTACTATTGTGTATGCGTTGCATAGCGTACCACTTTCAATATCGGGCTCGGGCTCTGATCACACAAAATTTTTCGGGCTCGGGCGAGCTCAGTTCAAAAATGTTTCGGGCCCGGGCGGGCTCGGTTTGCCAAAATAGAGCCCGAACTCACCTCTAGTGGTCACCACACGACTTTCTTCTATATTTTCCTATGCAAATTCACTCAGTAAAAGTAATTTATTAAAATTATTATTTAAAAAAAATTATATTCCATGATAATGCACACGGTTTCCATATTAGAGAAGTAGTATAACACTAAATATAAAAAAAAAAATGTTGAATTTATTCTCAATATTATATTTAAAAAAAAAAAAAAATTAAAAAAATCGATAACTTTATTTTAAATTATCGCAGATCGAAGGTTCAACCATTCGTTTTAAAGGCATTAGCGAGCTCCTTTGAAAGATACCCATCATGAAAATTTACTCACTGGAGGAGGGAATCCCCCCCAGGAAGGGGGGGGCGAGGCTACTACATACACAAAAAAATTTTCCCAGTTGACTATTTCTATTAAACAAAATATTCATTTGGTTTAGTGCAGTCTATAGATGTTAAACTCTACTTACCTGCAATTTCCCCCATAGACGTAATGTATTTGAATACTTTTGAGTGTCCCTGTACACGAACAATTGGCTTCATCTGGACGAAAAGCTTATTGTAGCATCCCCATATCATACACATTTAGAATACTGAGTTTGGAATTTCTGCTATTTGTTCTTGAGCTATGCGGATAACACACAGACAGACACACAGAACCTTAGCGAAAAACATGATTTTCGTATCCAGGGGGCCTCAGAACATGTAAATATAACAAAATCTCACGTTCGAAAATTTGACCCTTAAACAATACTTTCTCGACCCTATGGGTAAGAGAATGTAAAGAGGTGAAAATATGCTTTTTTTAGCCTTTTAAGCCCATGCAATACCTTAAAAATATTCTAAGCCTATTTTTATTTTTTAAGTAATATATATAAAATTCTGTACGAAACATAATTCAGTTTAGTACGTCAGGACTTATTTTAACCTATTCTTCTATATAATGTTATGCAGTAATTGTGTTTCATCTGCTAGCGTCTGTTATTATATTCATTTCTTAAAATTTTCTTTGGTGTAGCTTTAGCATAGGAGCCCCTTGGCAGCTTTTAAATTTTTGTTGTCATTTTGGCTATGAATTAAAATAGCTGCATAATTAAAGATCTTGGTGAGAATAGTCCAAGCTACTTCGAAGCCAAATCTCAAACTTAATCAAGGGGTTCTATACTAAAGCTGTTCCATTTATTTAGCATGATTTTTCTCAATTTTTTTTAAATTATACATATATAAAGAAAAGAAAAGGAAAGGAAAGGGAAAAAAAAAATGTTTGTGCGTTCATTATTTTTTTCATAAAACGAAATATATTTATTTATTTATTTTTGGCATCATCTTTTTTACTTTCTCTTACCCATAGGGTCGAGAAATTATTGTTTTAGGGTCAAATTTTCGAACGTGAGTTTTTGTTATATTTACATGTTCTGAGGTCCTCTGAATGCGAAAATCATGTTTTTAGCGAATGGTCTGTGTGTGTGTTTCTGTGTGTCGGTCTGTGTGTCTGTGTGTGTGTTATCAGCATATCTCAAGAAAAAATAGTAGCAGAAATTCCAAACTCGGTATTCTAAATGTGTATCATATAGGGATGCTACACTAAGCTTTTCGTTGAGATGAAGCAGATGGTTCGTGTACGGGGACACCCAAAAGTATTCAAATACATTATGTATACGGGGGAAAATGCAGGTAAGTAGAGTTTAACATCTACAGACTACACTAAACCAAATGAAACGAATATGTATTTTTTGTAATAGAGATAGTCAACTGGGAAACAAATTTTGTATATATAGGAGCCTGACCTCCCCCCCTGGGGGGAAGTCCCCCCTCGAGGGGAGCAAATTGTATTTGAACGTGTATGTTAGTATTCTAATTTAAATTTTAAATAACATTTTTGTTATAAGTAATTTGTTTTAAAGATTTATTCCAGTGTTGGCAACTGTAGGGATTTGTCCCTATGCGTAGGGACTTATCGCAGTTTTCTCTAGCATGTAGGAACTCTGAATTTGTTAGGACTTTTTGAGGGTACTTTTACAAGACTTTTTCTGTGATTTTCCATAGATTATGTTAATATTTCCAATTTTTTCCATGATTTTTCACTAAAGTAAGGACTTTCAGGGTCAGTGTTGGTATATTTTCAACTGTCAGTAAGGACATGGCAAAACTGAGTTGTCAAAACTGATTTATTTAATTATTCTCAGTTTGTTTCTGTAATTCATACTGAAAAGATGTCCCACGTCTGTGATTAAAATATGAGAAATGTAACATGAATTGATTCTTATATTGTCTAAAATCCAAATTAACATGAATATGAGTTTTTTATTTCAGCAAAAAGAACTCAGGATGATTATTTTTTTTAGAACTCTTATTTAAGAAAAAATGGACATCTAAAAAATACAAAGATAAGTGATTGTTTTCAATTTAATACTCTTAAAATACTCTTAAAATTCTTAATGTTATCTAACCGATACCGTCAGCAGCATATTTTTTTTCTAATACTAAAAAATAGCCATTGTGGGCTATTATTTAAATTAAAGCTAAGTAATTTACCGCATCAAATCTAATTTCGAATGATATGTATACAGTTTTCGAAATAATGTTCAGAATAAGTGTTCAAGAGACCACCAAATGGGACTTGAATACTGTTAAAAGTTCAACACCAACACTAAATAATCTTATATATATATATATATGTATCTTATATACAGTCGGTAACAAAAGTGTCCGAACACTAGCATAAAATCCTACGAAAAAAAAGTGCACTTCATACGGTTTTGTTAAATAAATCCTTATCGAATCATGTTCTTACACTGACTAAGAACAGGATTCGACAAGGATTTATTCAACAAAACCGCATGAAGTGTACGTTTTTTTCATAGGAATTTTTGCTAGTGTTCAGACACTTTTGTTACCGACTGTACATATATATATATATATATATATGGATGGCCTTAACATTAACTTCTCTTACCATATATTTGAATATTATAAAGGCAAATTACCGATTACAATATAAAATAACGAGTACTGTACAGTCGGTAACAAAAGTGTCCGAACACTAGCAAAAATTCCTATGTAAAAAAAGTACACTTCAAACGGTTTTGTTAAATAAATCCTTGTCGAATCATGTTGTTAGACTGACTAAGAACATGATTTGACAAGGATTTATTGAACAAAACAGTATTAACTCTACTTTTTTTACATAGGAATCTTTGCTAGCGATCGGACACTTTTGTTACCGACTGTATATGAATGGAATTTGAATATAATCGAAAATAGTTTTAGAAGCACTTTTATAGTCCTTTGCACGGTCACATAAAAGAGTATAAATTTTAAGCAAGAAATTTCCAATAACGAGACTATACAGTCGGCTGCAAAATTATTCGAGCACTAGCCAATAATTCCTATATTTAAAAAGTACACTTAAGACTGTTTTGCTAAGTAAATCCTTGTCGAATCATGTTCTTAGACTGATTAAGAACATGACTCGACAAAGATTTATTTAACAAAGCTGTATTAAGTGTACTTTTTTTTGGCAAGGATTATTGCTAGTGCTCGAATAATTTTGCAGCCGACTGTAGTTAGTCCCAATAGGACGTGGTATTTTAAAATTATTGAAGGCTTCCCCGTAAAAGAACTGTATGTAATACGCGCATCAATTTCCATTATAATCAAACATTATCAAAGCATATGTATCATATATCATTTTTTGTTATGTTTTAAACAATCTACCTTATTTAAACGGAATTGAGCCCATAGACTGAACTGTATAAGAATTCTATTTCGCATATTTATAAAAAAAGAAAAAAAAAAGAAAAACTAAGTCCCACTCTAATAAAAGTTTATATAGTTTTTGCGACGTATTACTTGTTTATCTAATTTTATCCTAATTGAATGTAGAATTTAGATACTGGTATACTTCTAATAATGTGAGTCCATAGAGTGTAATGATAAAGAATTTATTTTTGTGAGTATGTAAAAGAAATATAAGTTCTACACGCATCAAAATTCTGCAAATGCCGTTGCCATTGACCCATAACATACGTACAAACTTTTAGCTCATTGAAATAAGACATTTAGATACAATGGTATGTCAAATAATTTTGTTCTATTTGCTATGATGATAAAGAATGTTTCTTTGTGCTCTCGTAAAAAAACTACAAGATCTTCACTCATTAAGATATATACAAGTCGTGCGACGGTGACCTATATCATACCTTTAACTTTTAGATCAATCAAATAAGCTGTTTAGATCCTATTGCATTTTAAATAGTTTTCCTCGGTAGGCCGTAATGATAACGAATTTTTCCCAGTGTTCTTGTAAAAGAATCATAAGACCTACCTAGTAGAAGAATCATGAGAAATTAATACAGGTCGTGCGAAAGTTTCCTATAACTATAACATACCTACCAACTTTTAGCTCGATCGGATAAGGCATTAAGATACCATCGTATTCACTCATAAAAACTTATACACACACATACAGTTTGGTAACAAAAGTGTCCAAACACTAGCAAAAATTCCTAGGTAAAAAAAGTACACTTCACACGGTTCTGTTAAATAAATCCTTATCGAATCATGTTCTTAGACTGACTAAGAAGAGGATTCGACCAAGATTTATTTAACGAAACCGTATGAAGTGTACTTTTTTTACATAGGAATTTTTGCTAGTGTTCGGACACTTTTGTTACCGACTGTACATACATTATCTACCAATAAGTATTTGGACATTTTCGAATTTAGACGTTTTGTCAAATATCTAGAAAAGTTCTTTAGGAATCATCTTGAAACTTTGGACATATAAAGAACATGTTATATCTCATATATTTCCGCAAAAGTTTTGTCCCGAAGAGGAAAAGGGGGCCAGTAAAAATTAAACAAAAGTCAAAATGTTTTGGATCGCAGTGTAAAAAATAATGCTCGAAATGCATTTTTGCATATGATTTCGAAGGTTGTTCTAATTATCTGTATAAATTTTTGTGAGGCTACGGTTTCTTTAAAAATTGGTATTAAAAAAAAAAAAAAAAAAAGCACCTACTCTTCTTTTTATAACACGTAGGGTATTAGACTCACAAGTGCAAAGCCATTTTTAAGAAATTTAGCATATTACATTAGACTCAGCATACTGCAATCAGAATGCAAAAATTTTAAATATCTTGCGAAATACGAGCATTTTTACTAAATAATTTTTAACTATGCATGTGCAAGTTTTAGCAAAATTTCTTTTGCATAATTTAATAGCCAAATGTATTGAGCAACTTATATGAAAACAACAAACAAATATCGTGTAATTTCAAAACGTTACGAGAGACAGAATGAACAAATTACAGTTCCTCTCAAAATAAAAGGATAAACTATAAGAGGTATCACTTATATTTTTGTTTTGACACAATCAAAGCACAATGGTAATGCAGAGTTCACTGATTATAAATAAATATTGATAAAATTCCCTATCATCTTCCTCTTTTTTTTTTTCTTTTTAGATATATATATATATATATATATACACTCCTTCTCATATTTATAAGGACACTTTATATTTTAAAATAACTAATGTAAAAATAATTGTAAACAAGATTATAGTAAGTGACTTAATATATTCTAAAAACCAAAACTGTTATAAATTTTTTAATATGAAACAAAAATAATAAAAAATAATGCAAAATGTGTTTTTCTCCACGTTTTTAGATGTTCATAATTATAGGGAGAATCCAGATTTTTTCGTTTTATTTAACTCACTAGCGGATAAATTATAGTTGACTTGCGAATTCGTTAACTACTGGGCTAGATTAATTCATATATAAGCCTTCAATTTTTCTTGGACGGACATTACTGATAATTCCTCGAAAAAAAGAACGTTCAAGTAGTGAAGTATGATAAATGTGTTTTTTAAGTGGTGGAATCCTCCGAATTTCTAATGAAATTCGGAGGACTAAAATTTCTGAAGGAAATGTGATCAAATGTTGAACTTCTGGTTCGATAGCAGAGAGATCTGATGCAAAATCAGAGTTGTTTTACAGAGATCGAAGACTCGTAATTCCTCTTACTGTTCTACTCATAATGACTGCTGCTGAATTTGCTTGTAATTTATAACGAAAGTTTAGGGTCCACATTTATGCATGTTGAAAATAATTAATGATATGTTAAAATGAATAAAAAACCAGTAATAATCAATCAGCATTTAATGGGGGAAAGAACGTCTGTGTTAAAGTTGTATAAAGACAATATTAAATGGTAAAATGTTGCATTTTCGGATGAAAAACATTTTATTCTTGATTAACCAAATGGTTTTAAAAATCACTGGCACGATCTGAAGATAGCGAAAGACAGAGCAGATTTTTTAAAGGGAGATATGAATCGGGCATTTTAAAGGTGGATCTATGGTGCTCTGGGGAGCTGCTTCTACTGAAGGCAGAATAAATTTAGTTATTTTTTCTATTATTGTGAACATCAAGAGAATATACGCAAAATTTAAATGTGGAATTATCAGATTTTGTTAGATTTTAGGGGGTAATAATATTTTTTTCAACAAGACTTACATTTTTGCTCTACTTTTAGAGCAATAGGAAATAGTTTGAAGAAAGAAACTTCTGTATTATTGCCTTTCCCGTGGCCTAAAAGTTGAAATAACCTTAACTTATGATATTAGAAAAGTGCATGCAAGTGGAAAGCAATTTTAAATAGTTTAAATGTATTCAGAATATCATATATGCTATACGAAATGGTATTGAAACTGAATATTAAAAAAAATGTATCTATATATACCAGAGAGAATGTGTGACTGTTTAACCTTAAAAAGAGACCCCATAAAATATTAATTTAACGAATAACTGAAAAAAATTACTAAAATTCGAGCTGTCCTTATAATTGGGAACACCTGAAAAATCATCTTTTTACCTTATTTAAAGTTTTTTAAGATAGAAAAACGATAAAACTTTTTAAATATAGTCTATTAATGAAATTCAAATTAATTAAAAAAATATTTTTTTAAATAATAGTGTTCAGTGTTTTGTTAATATAGAAAAACGGGTGTCCTTATAATTATGAGAAGGAGTGTATACTATTGAAATTCTGTTCCTTCTATAACTCATAATTTTTTGAATTGAGGCTTTCATATAAGTAGCTGAATACCTTTGGCTAATAAATTATGCAAATGAAATTTTTTATAAGCTTGCGTATGCGTATTTAAAAATTACTGAAAAAAAAAATACTCATATTCCGTACGATATTTAAAATATTTGCATTCTGATTGCAGGGGGTTGTGTCTAATGTAGTATGCCAAGTTTCTTAAAAATTGTTTTGCACTGGTTCTAAATACCCTACGTGTTATAAACAAAAAGTGGCAGTTCATTTTACAAATTTTTAAAGAAACCATTATATCTCCCTGAATGTATGTGGTAGACTCATACAAATCTATACAAATAATTAAAACAATCCTCAAAATCACATGCTATAGCCAAAACCCATTTAAAGCATTGCTTTTTACAGAGTGATCCAAAACATTTTGCCTTTTGTTTAATTTTTTACTGGTCCCCTTTTCTTCTTCCGGACAAAACTTTCACTGAAATATATGACGTTTAATATGTTCTTTATACTCCCAAACTTTTAAGATAATTTCTACAGAATTTTTCCAGATATATTGACCTAACTCCTAAATTCGAATGTATCCAAGCACTTATTAATAGATAGTGTATATCACTATAAAATAGCAAAAAGGAATCCAGGATATTTCAAAACGTATAAATACACCAAAATCTGATAGTTGAATATTTTTATAATTAGAATGCTTTCCTTGCATAGTATATGTAAGGGAAAATAATATAAACTAGTGGATCTGCAGATCAGGAGCCTCAACGTCCTATTTGCATCAGACATTATTCAATAGGCCATTTTTATTTATTCCTTATTATATATAATAGTATATATTGATTCGATCGACTTGTTACCATAATCAGATACAACCCCCTGCTGTATCTCTCTTTCTATACCTATTTGAATATCATATAAAGTGTTACGGAATTGTGAATAATTGCATTTATTTTTGTATAAATTCTTTCAAAGAGGCTTAGAAAGTCGATAAAATGCTAATTTTGTGCATTTCTAGTCGTTTTAGCGTTAAAATAGCCTAATTTTCCTTTAAAAGCGCATTAAAAAGCTCCAATAAGGGAAGAAATGGATTTGGCGCCAAATTTGGCGAATGTTTCCCTCCTTGGCGATTTTTTGGCGACCTTGGCGAGAAAATCCTTATTAGGGATATACCAAATATGGAAGCTCTAATCTCATTGGCTGATGAGATACGAGAATTTCCCAGAACAGTCTGTGTTCGATAGAATTTAGAATAGTATAAAAGGAGCATTTTTTTAGCCAAGACAGCCAATCTCAGATCTGTGTGAGTTTCGTCAAATGCTTGCTTTGCTTTGAGCCTCTTTGAATGAGACTTGCTTTATGTGTTATTGATAAACAGTTTGTAATGTTGTTTTTCTGTTAACGGCTGTTGTTTAAGCTATGTTTACTCGTTGAATTGAAGCTGATACTTGGTTTATAGACCGGTATTTTTCTAAAACTTTCTATGAATAAATCACTGAATTTTTACAAGTTTTGCCTTTCATTCTCGGACAACTTACGAACCACCAAGTACGAAACAAAATATATTTTTAATAAACGACGGTCTTGTATTATTTCCCTGAAATTCATAAATACCAAATTTCATAACTATCAAATTTCGCACAAAAAAAAAAAAAAAAAATTACATAGCATATCGGAAATATTTTGCGTAATCTTTAAACTAATTATAAATTCTCTGCACACAATTTTCAACAGGAAAACATGCTTTTAAAATTCTAAAAAAATTTCATTATATTTGATGGGGATGTAACCATGTTAAAATACACTTTTAAGAAATACCGAATATAGACCGTAATAGTACAAAATTCCTTTATGTATCCCGGAAAATTAGCCACAGTCTTTATAAACGCCAATAATAAGAATAAACCTAATTAATTAAAACTCATTAATTTTTCAAACTAATTTGACATAATTTGGATGATTACGGTACATACTCGGAATTATTTTGTGTGGTCCCATTAATTATTTAGTCCATACATAACCTTTTTTAAGAGTAAACATGATTTTAAGCATCTTTATAATGTATGTTAACTTTATTATATTCAATTCAGCATAAACGCATTAAAGTGCGCGCTTAAATTAAAAATTTGACCATAGGCTCTAATGTTACGAAAATATTTCGTGTGTCTTTGTAAACAAACCATAAACATTGTATACACCAGTAAAAACTATTCAGCTTATTTTGCGTTTAAAATTTATAATTGTTCCAAATGTAACATCGTTTGGATGACTACGTGACATTGTCAGAACACTTTTGTAAGGTCCTGTACATTAATTAGAAAGCTTAAAAGCACACATTTTCTTCAAACAGCATAAGTTTAAGCATCTTACTCAGGTACGCTAGTTTCATTTTCTTCATTGCAAAGTAATGATATTAAAATGCGTTTAAACGAAATTCACCCCATACGCCGTAATGTTAAGAATTTTGGCGTGTCCCTGTACACAGTTTATAAAAAAATACAGCAATAAAAATTATACAGCTGCTTATATGCAAAGCTGGAACGCGTGCGCCAATTTGCAAGTCAATCGAAGGAATTTTGCGGCCGCTATTGCGGTACATAAAAATTCTTCCCATAGGCCGTAAAGACAAGAAAAACTTTGGCGTGTCCCTGTACACGAACGACAAATGGAATACACACCTAACACCATACAGCTAATTCCGTTGGGCTCATGAATATGTGTACCAAATTGCAAGTCAATAGCTTGATTTTTGCGGTGGCTATCGCGGTACACACAGATTCTTCCCATAGGCCGTAATGATAGAAAATCTTTGGCGTGTCCCTGTACACGAACTACAAATGGAATGCACAACCAAAACTATACAGCTAATTTCGTGGGGATCATGAACATGTGTACAACATTTCAAGTCAATAACGTGATTTTTTGCGGCCGCTATCGCACGACAGACAGACAGACGGAACCCAAAATCCTTTTGAGTCTCAACAGAGGGTCTCAACAATGTTGAAAAGTGTTAATGACTGCAGTTTATTTGTCTGTCTGCACACTAACTCACGTAAATATTCATAGAATTTCTTGAAAATGATATATGCCATTGAAGTTCACTATGGGATGTTAACTATTGAAAATGGATAAAATACCTCTAATGTTTTGTGCACAGGGACACCCAAAAATATTCCAAAGCACTGTTTTCTATGAGAGTTAGTTCTATAAGCCATATTTTCATACCTTTGTTTTACACATCTCTTAATGAAGTGGAAATATGTTATTCAAATTCACTATGGACTGTTTTCTATAGAAAATGGAGCAAATATCACCACTGGTTTGTGTAAAGGGACAGCCGAAAGTATTTCAAAATATTGCTTTCTATGAGATGTATTTATATAAACCAAATTAATAACTTTATGTTGCACAAATCTTTATGAAATAAAAATATGTCTTTGCATTAGGATTTACAAGGCCACACCAAAATATTCCGCAGCCTTAAGAGATATTATTGGAAATTTGCTGGAATTGAATTTTCATTTTCATTAAGCGTTTTTAACATTTTCTAACAATTTTTAAGTGTGATTATGATTTGAATTTCTGTATCTGTCTGTCCGCTTGTCCATCTGTCTATCTGTCCGTCTATCAGACTCCAGCATCCGTAAATATTTTCAGAATTCTATCTCAGGTCGTGTTCGTCGGCCTGGTCGTTCGGAGTTTTCCGGTTTTTTTTCCGAAATTTGCGTTAATACGGGCTAAGACCCCTTAGAAAGACTCCCACGGATGGCACTTCCCTTCAGGCCTTGGACCCTAGATCCGTCAATCGATATTACTCACAAACCCAAAAATCTGTATGTCTTGCAGTTTTTGTCTGTCTATTGTGTGATAACATAGGCAAAGAACATTAAAAGTATACGATACAACATGTACGTACAGTTGAAAGTGTTAATAATCAATGCACACTGTATGACTTTCGTTCTAGTTCAGCTTATTTTGTATAACTAGACAGACAAATGTAAGTTTATTAAATACTGTTTTTCACTTTTATAATTACATTGTTTCCATAATCAAGGGAATTTAGAAATAGGTATTTTATCTTGAAAATACTCATTGATACTCACTGAGGGTATTTATTATGCAGGGTAGTTATAATCAAACATTCTCTGTAGCTGTAATGGGTGAGTGAACAGTCATGAAATTTCATGTATGGAAATTTCGAAATGTGTTGCATAAGATAAGTAAGTACTTAAATAAAAAGTCCACCAAACAGGGCTTTGCGCAGAAAAATGTCTGGCATATAATCAGTAACAACTTAATAAATGCTCATATCATTTATATTCCCCCTTTTATCAATTCCTTTGTTAAATTCATCATTTTTCAAAGTATCATTTAGTAATAACTTTTAAACAATTGCTTTTGTAATTCGTTCTTTCAGGTGTAATACTATACTAGGGGGGCGTCCCTAATAAAAAGTCCGCGCTATCAAAATTCCTTTTTCTAATTAGCATTATGAAAGCTTTTAATCATTGATGTTTAACAACTCTTTTAAAAATACCTACATTTTCTTGCATGTATATGTTAATTTTAAAAGCGATTTTCTCATGAAGTTTATTTATTTTTTTCCCTTGTACTGGTGTAACGCAGGGGTTAAAGCTGCTTGAATACACGTGGGTCCTCAGCCTGGATAGACTACTTTCCTATGGAGGTCTTTCTAAAAGGTCCTAGTCCGTATTGGCGCGAGTTTCGAAGAAAACTGTCGAAAACTCTAAACGAGTAGTCTAACGAGAGTACTTGGAATTGAACCTGTCACTTCCTGTCTACCATCATTGAGAGCAGAACCTTTTAGCCATGAAAGGACCATCTGCTGCACTGATTTATTTAAAATTTTTAGTACGACAAAATTATTGCTTTTAATCAGAAATTTTGCAGTGTCACCATTTGCTGAGTTTCAGCTTAAGTATGCCATGATATCTGTCAACATTTAGTTTCGCCATTTTCGTTCCTTCTTTATTTTATTTATAATAATATGTCCAAACTGTAAAAACTTCCACATATTTGAAAATCGGCTGTAAACTATTGGATTAAGAAGTAGTAAAATAATTAAGTGTAAAAAATGTCTCCTATGGGTGGATTGCCCACCGTGGGGGGGGGGGGGGGTATTTCGGAGGGTTCCTAGTCCGTATTTACGCAAGTTTTGGCGAAAACTACGAAAAACACCGAGCGGCTAGGTCAACGAGACATCGAATCCTACTGGCATCGAACCCGGCACTTCCCGTTCCCGTCTACCAGCTTTGAGCGCAGCAAGGAACACAGACTCCTTGGGAATCTTCTAAGGGATTTCACATCTTTTGACAAGTCACAGTAGAATAGAATTATATGACATATAATTTAAAATGTGACGTTGAAGCATTCATTTTGAAACATCTACCTTTTTCTCTGTATTTTACAGACAAGAAAAATAAAAATTAATATTAATGATAATGATAGACAAGCAACCTCAAATTAACACAGGTTAAGTTGAATGGCATCGAAGGATAGCTATAGTGCTGTCATCTAGTTTTAAACTTAGATAATAAAAGAGCCATTATGCTAACAAAAAAAAAAATACCAAGGTAAAATTAATTCGCATCCATTTGTTTAAAAAATTGAATTACTGTCAAAAATATCTTTATAACAATCAAATACAAAATTAAACATGAATACTGCTGAAATACCCACAAGTTAGTAAATATTAAAAATATTTTAATGAAGAAGTAATTTGAAAGAATCAGTCTTTAGTGCTGCCATCTATTAGTGATAATTTATACTAAAATGTAATACTTGATTTAGATTATTTCATTTGTCTATCTTTATCCCTTAAGTTTATTTTGATAATAATTACATAAAAATAAAATTATATATTGATAAAACAATTCTTAATTTCATCTAAATAATGTTTGATTTTTTTTTTTTTTTTTAATTAAAGAATAACATTTGAATTTATTAAACCAATATTTTAGTTATTGCAAAAATTAATAAATCAAAATAATTAAGGCTTTAGCAAGAGGATTAAAGCCTATTTGCAATGCAAGAGTTCTAGACTTGGGTGGATTGCCTTCCATGGAAGGCCTTTCTATGACGTCCTCGCCCGTTTTCATGCTAGCTACCGGGGAAAATTTCGAACGAATAGGCCGATGAGCAAGACTCCCTGCACAGCACAGAAAACTTGCACCAGACTTGATATTTCAATCCTGTAAACTTATTAAAGGCTAAGTTTAAATATACAAGTTTACACTTTCCCAGCTTGATTTAAGCATCGTTTTTCAAATTTGAAAATAAAGAGTTAATTTATAAACTTTTTCAGGGAGAGCCAACTTTCAACTGTTTAACTTTTGACGTCAAGGAATTTTCAAGCTTATTTTGGCTAATGTAATTTTTCAGGCTTGATTCTAATTGGAAATATTCTTCAGATGCAAAAATCAAGCTTGTTTAAAGGAATTCTTCTGTTAGGTCCCGGACTGAACCCAGCATCCCTCATCTATCAGCTTTTAAAACTGAACCTCGGCATCTAATGGGGAAAAAGTAAGGTTGTTGGGTTGTGGAAATTAAAGCCGACTGACTGCACTAGAGTCCTAGACCTGAGGGGGAGTGCCCTCGATGGGGATCTTTCTAAGGTGCTCTAGCCCATAGTTAGACAAGTTTCGGAGAAAACCACGGAAAACCTCGAACGGCTAGGCCGAAGGGCACAACCTGGGATGGAAAAAGTAAGTAAAAGAAGCGAACGTGTAATTCATAAATCATAATAACCTGAGGGTATGAGAAATAAGGCTGCAGATCAATTAGAGTTATCTCACTTTGTCTCCCCGCTCCCCTCTTCAATATAATCCTATGAGACTTTTGCTTACATTAATTACATTCAACGGTAAAATTTACGGCTAAAGTTTTGCAGCGAAATTTCAATTTTGACAGATATCGATTTTTGCTAAAAACTTTTTTAATATGAAAAATAAATAGATAAATAAGAATAGAAACTCAGTCAAAAATAAATAAATAAATTTTATTTCATAAAGAATAAATATGTCCAGAAGTAATTCATTAAAAACAGAAGTTTACAAAAAATAACTCAGAAAAATAGCTTACATAGACACATTAGCAAGAGGAAATGCAAATTACATTGGATTTATTTGATGGCACTGCCACTAATCTTGCAAAACATGGTGAAAACAAACTTATCATAAGCGAATTTCGTCATAAATTAAATAAAATCAATTACATTATAAATATAATCATACAAACGAATAAACAAAGCAATGTCTAGTGATCGCTTTGTTCAGTACAAACAAAGAACAACTACTAAATACATTTAAATTTGCTGATTGAAATACGTTCCATAAAAATTATTAGATATGTACAGTGCTGCTTTCAGCTCAAACGCAGCAATTATTAACTGATAACACAGCAGCAGTCTGAGCAGTCGTCACTGCTGCTCGAACCATACCTGAAAAGATGAAAAGGAAATCATTAGAAAAAATAAAATAAAATGATGTGTCTTTGGCAGATTTTAATTTAGTGCCAGAGGCCTACATTAATTTATAATAACAGTTGTATTTTCCCCTTCTTCTAAATCAGACTATTTTTAATTTTGTACCTTATTCCTATTTTAAATTAAATTTATTCTTGATTTTTCTCCTCTCATTTTTACTTTCTACTACAGGGTAAATATAATTAAAGTTACAATTTCTAAGCGTTAAAATTTTAAAACTACCTATCAAAGCGATTCGATATTTTACCAGAGAAATCGTGAGCTTCTAAATTTTGTTTGGCCAAAAAAAAAAAAAAAAAAAAAAGCTCCAACATGTTCCTATAGAGGGCGCTGTCAGGGAAATGTCAGGGGAAACGCCTAAATGAACTCATTAAACTGTCAGCAACACAATGGAATAGCAGGAAACAATAGACTTCAAGGGTTTACTGCAATTTTTTTAGCAAAAAACAAGAATACGTTTTACAACGGACACAGTCATAGTGAAAAGAGAAAAAGAGGAGCTTCATGAAACAAATACTTTACGGATAATGAACAACACATTTTGGAACTGTTTTTTTTTTTTTTTTTGTTTTTTTTTTTCCTCCCCCAAACAAAATTTCATTGCCTCACGATTCGGGCAACTAATTTTTTTCTCTTGTGGGTAGGGATCAGTGATTTGTTTTTCCTACGGGTAATGTGTGTGTGTGATAGGCATTAAGCAATAAACTGCAAACACTAAACTTGAAACCCACTTTTGTACACTTGAAGTACACAATACACATAAATAGTTAAAAATTATTATTAATCCATTTTTTAAAATTTTAATTTAGTGTATTAGTAATTACATTTAAAAATGTTTTGCATGATTTTTAGATTAATTATTCATTTTCATTTAGATTCTGGTTTCGGGTCGGATTCAGGTATAAATAAATCAGATTCGAGTCGGGTGCAAGTCGTCAAAATTCTTTATTATGGGTTCGGGTCTGTTTTCTGGCCGATTAAAATTCTTTGCCAGGTTCTTATCGGGTTTCGGATTGATTTTAAATTCACCTGTCGGGTTCGGTTCGGGTCGGGTTGTAGTATTTTACTTGCATTCATCAGTACTCGGTCTGTCTCGGACAATTAATTATCCTTGAAAAACACTCTTTTCTGGCAGAAATGTAGAAATGAGTGCTATCCACTCATTCCTAATACATAGTAAATAAATTAATAAATAAATAAAAATAAGAAAAAAGAGTTTAAAGATAGTGAAAATTTAAAATAAGGAACTAAGAAAACTTTAAATTAACTTAAAAAGAAATTTTATAAAAGAAACAAGTGTATTTTTACACAAAATAATAAAAACCAACCGCTGATTACAGAAATTGGATTGACTGTTTTCCGAAGACTTTCGTATTTCAGATAGATACATTAATTCTAATTTTTAAGAGTGACGGACGGATTCTAGGACTCTCTCTCTCTCTATATATATAAAATTAAGTCAATTCTTACTTACAAACAACTATCGAAAAATAATAATAATAAAATAATTTTAATAGTTTTGAATTAGGAAATAAAAAGCGCGCGTGAAAAATGAAATTAAAATAATTATAAGATTTAAAAAAAAAAAAAAAAAAAAACTTTTTATATGCCATGTTTTAAATTTTCTGATGAATCACAGAGTTCTTATCAAGGCACATAAAATTTTTAAAGTGATAATGGCATCAATTTTTGTGAGATGCATAATTTAACTTTTCATAATTTTTCAACGTTCACGTTTAATTAAATGTACTTACATTTATGTCGAAAGAAAATGAAATCTTTTTTTTTTTTTTTTTTTTTTTTTGGCAACAATTAAATTATAGCTAATATTTTAATGGCTATAATAACGCTATAAGGATGTTATTATTTTCATATTTTAATTAATTATAAGAAAACTAATCGAAAATTCGAAAATCGGACTTCGAAGTATTGTGTTGTCACCGTGTTCTGAGCAATCCTGTAATTTTCAAGTGTCTAGCTAGTCGGGAAGTTAGTTAAAAATCGATTGCAAGATCTGTACAAGATATAGGGAGAGTGTGAACTAACAGCAGGAATTGAAAAAGAAAATAGCGCAAGAACTGACCCGTAAGGATAAGCTAAATAGAGACGAATGTGGCCTAGATTTATTTCTCTTTTAAGTTACACTTCTCCTATCAAGCTTTTTATTTATATATTTGTTTTAGCAGATAAAATTTTTAAGAATTCGTAACCCGTTTTAGAATCTATCCGACCGCCGTAAACTTTTGAGCGAAGTTGTTTATTGTTGAATTTTTCATTAAAGATAATATTTTTGTCACATGCGGATGAAGTCAAAATGCGGTTTTTGTAAACATAGTTAATCGAGATTATCATTGTGCAGATATTTAATTTTTTACTCTTGATATGAATTATTCCAATCAAAAATAATAACTTTTTCCTTTCATTATTTTCTTTTTTTAAAATGAAAGAATGAATATAATTCAACTTAAACATATTTTCACTCATATGCCTAGAAGAAATGCACGCTCTCATCTTGAGTTAAATTTAGCAAATTGAATAAGCTGACACAATGCACTCAAATTTGAGTTATTTATTGTATTTGAGCCACTTATTTATTAGTTTCGCATACTATAGGTATGGGGAACTTAGGTAATCGTGAAAATTTTAGACCTTGGTTTTTTTATTCTTCTTGCACGTTTTCAGGTGTGAGGAATCCGAAAATGAAAAAGTTGCAGGGTGTCCGTCTGTAGAGTGTCTGTTAGTTTGTTAGACCGTTAGTCAGTTTGTTAGTCTGTGTACACGATATCTCAAGAACAAATAGTCTCAGAGAAGTAAGATCAGTTTTAAAATATTACTTAAAACACTGGCAAGAACCCTATTCATTCACAACATTCAAATTAAAAACTTCGTTAGTTATTATAAATTTACGATTTTCTTTACATGGGAGAATAGGGCAAAATTTCACTTAAACATTCATTAAGCAGAAAAATTTTACTGTAAAGCTGTCAGGACAGTTTTAAAATATCAGTTTTGAATTCGCAATATAGATCATTAACTATAAACATGCTACTTTGAAATTTTCGCAAGTTATTTGGAATTTACGATTTTCTTAACATGGCAGAATAGGGCAAAATTTCACATAAACGTCCATTTTGAGGGATATTTTCATCGTAAAGATGTCAGACCACTTTTGAAATATTATTTATGACACTGTCATGAATATTATTGAGTATGAATTTCCAATATAAAAATTTCGTACGTTATTGGAAATTTACGAATTTCTTAACATGGCAGAATAGGGCAAAATTTCACATAAACGTCTATTTTGAGGGATATTTTCATCGTAAAGATGTCAGAATACTTTTGAAATATTATTTAGGATACTGTCATGAATATAAGAGACTATGATTTTTCCAACTTAAAAAATTCGTAAGTTATTTGGAATTTTTACGATTTACTTAACATGGCAGAATTGGGTAAAATTGAGCATAAACTTCCACGTTGAGAATCATAAATATATCAGACACATTGAAAATAAAATTTATGATACTTGTTTGAACATGATTGACTACAAATATTTTAATAGGAAAATTTCGTAAGTTATTCTTAATTTAAGATTTTATCAACATAGCGAAATTGAAAATTTTCCATATAAATAAGAAATTTGAGTACTATTGCATTGGAAATAGTAGCATAAAAACTAAACAACGGAATTGACCCTCATATAATAAATTAATAGATTAGAATAGGATAAATATATCGAAGCGAACGGTGGATAGCCTATTAGGCGGGGATTTCATTCCGTCACTGTGTCAAGCTTTGGTCAAATTAATATCTCTTAACATGATTATAATATGTTTCACACTAGAAATTTATGAGTACATAAATATGATGGGGAAGTGAGCAGAGTCCACCTATGCCAACTAGTTTATGATTCATTTACCGTAACAATTAATGGATAAATCCATTTTAAATTACTTATGCTAATGTTAACATTTAGGATCATAACACTAAGACCAACTAGGAGTGATTTTTATGCGAAATTCATGAAAGTTATCATACGTAAACCAATAATTTTTTTAAAAAATATGAAAATAAGATAACTGAAAATAAGAACATGAGAATTGGAATTAGAAATGCTCAAAAACAGAAGTATTCGATTTCAGGGAACATGAGCAGAGAAATTGCAAGATTTTGGAAAACTGTATAGCTAATTCAATCCAAAAAAAAAAAAAAAATACAGTTCATGTTCCATTCTTGGGACAAAACCAAATTTAAAGAGGAATGAAATGAGTTATTAACACAACCCTGCAATAAATCAAGATTAATATATATATAAAAATTATCCACATGCCATGTGGACTCCAAACTTAGAGAGTAACTATATATATATATAATTTTTTAAAACGCAGTAAAAGCGGAACAACAGAAGATTTAAGGCCCCTGAAACCACATAGACCAATAAGAATAAAATTACATCAAATTAAAATTAATTGTGAAAACTTATTGTTAATTATTGAAACAATTAATTTTACGTTTTGATTTTTGCAACAATATAAATATTACTTCTTCTTCTTCTTCTTCTTCTTTTTTTATTTAACTTCAAACTTGCCTTTGAAACCTTTGGACGGCCCCTGCCTGCCTGGGCTCGGCCAAGCTTAACGGGTTGGATGCCGTCCGCCGGAGCGAATAAATTGCCAGATCACCGCTTGGAAGCTGCTGGGCAGCAATGTAACTAGAACGCCAAAGATCAGGAATTGCAGGGTATCGACTTCTGCTTTGGACACACAGCTCGATTTGTACACCACACCCTCTAAGATAGCCACGGTGGAAACGCACAGACACGCTCCAGGATGTTAAGGAATTTGGAATAAGTGCACTTACTAGCTGAGAGTCGAAATAACCGGAATTATACAAATTAAAAAAATTTTGAATTTAGGCATGGAGGGAAAAAAAAAAAAAAAAAAAAAAAACGCTGGGGGAGCCGCTAAAGTTAGTAGTGCACACAATAATTAAAGCCGAAAGAGGAAGCCATTTGAAAAGGGGAAGGGATTTAAGAATTGAGAAAGACAAGCTGAACGAGGAAGGAAGAATGAGATTATTAAAAAAAAGGGAAAAAAAATATTACGTGATGCCACTGGGGGATGCAAATAGTATTTCTAGATATTTAATTGCGATGTAAATAATGTTTCCCGTACGTTAAAACCACATGAAATCAAAACAGTTGTTACAATAATTGCACATTTTTATTAATTTTATTTGTTTTTTCTTAAAAACATCAGAGATAACTTTTGTCGATGTAAGCCTTATGTGCAGGATTACATGCAAATTATACATCAGATGAACCTGAAAATATTGTGCGCATGGAAGAAAAAAACCTATTATTAAAATGACGAAAAATAATTTTGCTGAAAAACACTATTTTTGGCGTAATTATTCTTATAATTACAAGAAGAATATTATGTGATTATAAGCATAATGTAATTATGTTTATAATGACAAGTTTTGTAATTATGCTTAGAATTATAAAACTTTTAATGTTAAAACGCTAATTGTTCATCATTTTATATATTTATATCACACCTAAAAGTTATTTAATTTCATTAAATTCTGGCTAAACAACACGGAAATAATGCATGCAAGATTATATATCGACAAAAATTCTCTGTGACATTTTTATATAAAAATAAATAAATAAATGAATAAAAATTATAGAATCATTTTAATGGCTGTAATACATAGATAAAACCTTTCTTAATAATTTTAAAATGTACAAGTTTTAAAAGTAATTCTTTTTTTAATTATTATAAATAAAAAGTTATGGTCATTATTATTTATAGTCAGTCAAAGTTATAGTAATTTTTTTCCCCTGTCATTTATACTTTCAAAAATTTCTGACCCTTTAAAATTTCCTAAAATTATATGAAATGAAAAAAAAAATATATATATATATATTGGAATGGGAGCTCAATTTAATGAAAATTACTGATAAAATGTAATACAAATAATATGTAAATATTAAAAATACTATTAAATTAGTAAGTGACTTTCTAAATTTTCATTATTGGTTTTCAAAAAGTAAAAAAATAATGATAAGAATAAAATAAATTATTCTTTTTATAAGGATGGATCATATTCTGGGACCCTGGGACAATGCCTGATTTTCTCTTGCGATAATATGGTCCTGGTCTCCATATTAAGCACACATGACGTATAATAAATACACTAATATCGAATTTTTTTGTATAAGGCCTAATTTTGTGATATAACTAACGAAGTGAAAAAAGCTTAGTTTTAACCAAAGTTGGCCCCATATTTTGGCGAAACATGATATTCCTTTTTAACAATATTAAACTAGAATTTTTTTTTTTTTTTTTTTTTTTCTAATTAAGAATTAGGAGGACTATTAATTTCAATCTGGGTTAAAAACGTCGTCGCCAGATTTTGTAGACAGACCAGTTTTGTGTAACACCAAAATAATTTAGAAATATCAGGCCTATCGTTACAAATTCGGTACTCAATGAAAGGGGCGAATTTTTCTGAATCCAGAGGTGCAAACAGTTTTTCGATACGACAATCAGATTTTTTAAAATGAAATAAAGTATGAAATTTAAGTGGAAGCACTTCATTTTAATTCATTTCAGTCACTTTAAAAAGTACGTGGCCTAGTTTTACGGTCAAACAATGAGATTAAAAAAAAAAAAAAAATGAAAAAAATAAAATAAAAAATTTACAGATTGAAATTAATAATCCTCCGTACTAAATTAAATTCTAACTTTGACAGAATTTTTACTTTTTTTTTTTTTTTCTTTAAACTAAAAATCTTTAAAATGAGGCTCCTATATATACGAGCTGGCGCATCAGGCATTTTGTTGCTTTAGGGTTGCCACATGTGCCCAGCGTTTTCCGTAGATAAACAAACGGCAGCCATTACTTCTATCGTTTTGTATTACTTTGGAGTTACTTTTATAATCATTTTCATAATTTTAGCTCGGTAAATTATCATATGGGAGATTGTTTAGTGATAAATTGCTATAATCCCTCAAGAAAAGAATATAAAATGTTCAGATTTCCATAAGATAATTTAGGAAGAATAAAATAATATAGCTTTTATTTACTTATATTTTTCTCTGTGTTTTTCACATGTTCAAACGTAAAATTACAAAGAATGTGCTATTTATGTTAATAACCATAAATTAATTAAAGAAGACTTTTTATTACTGTGTGTTTGAGTTTTGGCGACATTTTCTGGGGTCGCCAAAGTTGTTTCATTTCCGTGTCGTAATTACAATTTATTTTAAGTTTTGTTTTAATGAATATATATATGCTAGAAATAGCAGAAAAAGTAAGTAAATAAATAAAGATTTTCCACTTTTATACAGTAAGTTTTTTTTTTTCCAAAAAGTTATGATTTGTATTTCAAACAGACAGAAATAGTTCTACATCTTATCCCCAGTACATACACACGATATCCTGATGATAAAAAAACATACCAAGAATGTACTGTGTATAAATGTGTTGTTAAGGATATTACTTGTTGCTTATTGCTCTTGACCGATCGTACCTTCAGATCAAGATTTCTTAAAATCGCTAGTTAAGCGATAAGGACGCCAAGCGGGAATGCTGCCCTCATCCGAGGCAAAAAAAATGGCGGCGATGCGTCGGCCTATATATTATATTTAAGGGCTCTACTCAAAAAGAAACAGAATTAAAGAACACGCTTTTATTGAAATGTGAATCAAAAAGCACAAAATATCTAACTTTATAAAATTAAATTGCAGGGTAAGAGAGAATCGTGTGAGTGACACACCATAATCTTTACATATTTTTAAATTTTTAATAAATAAATAATTTAGAATTAAACAAAAACCCTTTTTAAAAAATATCCCCTGACTGGGCTCGAACGTTAGACCTTTAGGTTCGTAGCCCGGAGCTTTACCTCAGAGCCACAGCGTTCACGTAGGAAAAGTCTTTTTTTACAATATAGATTTTTTGTTTGCTCCCAGAGCGGTTACAAACATACATACAGGTGAAGCTAATAAAAACATGTTAAAAAAATGACGATTTTTTTTCCCCCGGGGCTTCAAAGGATATCCATAAATATGGATTATATCCATTGATATGGACATCATGGACACACGTGCACATGCAATTATCGAATTTTTAAATAAAATACACTTACGAAGGAGAAGGATTATAATATCCAGTAGAAGAAGAAGTGACAGCTGGTGCGCTATCAGTATTAAAATATCCACCTGAGGAAGAACATACTGCAGACGTTGCTGGAGGATTATAATATCCTCCTGATGAAGAAGACACAGCAGACGTTTCTGGTGGATTATAATATCCGTCCGAAGCGTCACAGGCAGCTGATTCATACGACATTTTTAATGAATGTGTTATTAACCTCGTTGAAATAAATTTGTATAACTTGCTATGTACTACTACTCTGTAAGACGAGTGTATACTACTGCTGTATATAAAATTTACTGAATGATTGATAAAAAATCCAGAATAACCCAGCTGTTACCCTCCCTCTGGAAATCGATTATCAAAATAGGAAATCGTTAGATAACAATATCATTCTGAATTTTTGATAAGTGAATCAAATGTCAGTGTTTCATTCTTGTTTTTGCGACAAAACATAGCAAAAAGATAATAATAATAAAAGAAATACACCTACAGTTTTTTTTATCAAGATAAACTGAATTTCAAATTTCAAGCTATTTTGGTGACTCATATAGTGTAATTATTGCAGTTGAAGGCGTTAAATTTTGCATCAGCTATATACAATGAAATATCGATAAAAGTGGTCACTTTACCATTGTGTCATAGAAAATTGGATTTATAAAGAAGTGGCATTTTAATAAAGGTCATTCAGAAAATTATAGTTCAGACAGGAAGTCTATAAACTAAATCCATTAGTTATTCATTTTACATTACATATACCTGTACAGCTTTCTAATAACATAGGTCTTAAAAAAAAAAAAAAAAAAAAAAAAAAATCTGGAGTGACTCCACTCGTCTTTCTGAACATTGAGTAATTAACAGTTTTGTAGATAAAGTAAAGAAAGAGGAGTTGTTAAACAAACAAAAGAGAGAAAACCGTAATAGAGTGTTTGAGTATTTTTCTCCATATATTACACGATGTTTTGTTTAACACTATTGAACTTTGAGCCCACAGATCATAATGATAAAGAATCTTTCTTTGTGTCCCTGTAAAATCTTATAAATGCTAGATTCACCAAAATGCTTATAGTTAGTGCAACAGTGATTTATAATATTCATATAAATTTTCAGCTCAATTGAATAAGGCGTTTAGATGCTATCGCACTTTTTAAAATTTGGTCCCATAGGCCATAATGATAAAGAATTTTTCTTTGTGTCCCTGTAAAAGAACTGTAAGTGCTAGATTAACCAAAATCCATGCAATTAGTGCAACTATGACCTATAACATGTGTACAAATTTTTCTGCTCAGATTAGTAAGGCGTTTAGACGCTATCACACTTTTAAAAATTTGGCCCCATAAGCCATAATGATAAAGAATTTTTCTTTGTGTCCTTGTAAAAAAACTATAAGCGCTAGATTCTCCAAAATCTATACAAATTGAGTATCTGTGATCTATAATATGTGTATAAATGTTTTGCTCAATTGAATAAGGCGTTTAGATGCTATCGCACTTTTAAGATTTGGTCCCATAGGCCATAATGATAAAGAATTTTTCTTTGTGTCCCTGTAAAAAAACTATAAGTGCTAGATTCACCAAAATCTATAGGGTTCGTACTATGGTGACTTACAATATACGTACCAACTTTCATCTTATTCGAACAAAGCGTTTAGACCTAGCGTGTTCACTCACAGACATACACACACACATACACACATACATCATCGTAAAAATAGTGAAAACGAACTCAGGGGACCTTGAAACGTATAGAAACATCAAAATCACAAATTCGGATTTTTGACATGATTACAATACTTTCCTCACTATAGTGTTCGGAAAGTAAAAAGTCTTCTGCATATTTTTTTTTTTTTTTTTAGTTTTAATTTATATTTTGATTAATTTCCTAACGGTCTAATAGAGGGCACCATTATTCATCCATTTTTCATTCATTATGTTTCCATTTAAAAACCCACAAATGTGCACATTACAACTGTATTGCGAATTTAAATTTCGAATTTTGTATGTATGTGAAATTAAAAATTAAAATTCAATCAAATTTAATTTCTATGGTTTAGTTGTTAAAATAATATTTGTTAAATTTTATTTTCAGTTTAATATTATTTATAACTTATCAGTATAGCATTTAATTAAGACTGTATATTAACAACTGCGAAATTGACTCTATTTAGCCTCGTGCTAAGCTTGGATGTTAGAAGCGGGATAAGTGAAATATGCTATTGTAATGTAAGTAATAATTTTAGTTCTATTAATTTTTTTCTTAGGAATAATTTTATTCTTTAAGTAACATTGGTAATTGTCGTTTTTTTAAAGTATGTTTGCCCTCAGTTTTTTTTTTCTCGAGTTTGAAATTGTATACATGTCCTTTGGGTGTTATTCGGCAAAGCATACTGTAAATTTTTAGCCAATTGCGTACAGTATGACAGAAATAACACCTAATTTGCCTGCAACATTCAATCGAAGCCCTTGAAGAAGTATTGACGTTGTATGTTTTTCATTAAAAGGATGCTTAATTTTTTAGAAATCCTTATTCATTTTCTATCTAGTTCTTCATGTGATATTTGGTGTCAATTTTTGCGATGTTTCAAAGGTTTTCAATATATATATATATATATATGTATATAATATACATATATGCATGTATATGTAGACATACATATACAGTCGGTAACAAAAGTGTCCGAACACTAGAAAAAATTGCTATGTAAAAAAAGTACACTTCATACGGTTTTGTTAAATAAATCCTTGTCGAATCCTGTTCTTAGTCAGCGTCGAATCCTGTGCTTAGTCAGTACATTCATTACTTACTTACTTATAAACTGCCCACACATAGATTATTATTACTTACATGGAGATTGATCTAAATTTTATAGTAAACAGTGGTCAGTTCCTATCAACGAAAAAATTAAACCATCTACTTTCACAAAATGTGACCTTTAAGAGAGGTACTCAATTCTATAATGGCTTTTGACAGAGGTAAATTAATATTGAGTTTCACTGGGAAAATTTGGGACAAAAACAAAACAGGATGTACACTGGCAATAAAAATACACCGCCTTTCTTTAGAAGGAATAAGTGACCCTTTTCTAAATCCCTTAACCAGAAATATAGATTTCCGAGTTATGCGCATAAGGCACGCCAATAAACTGAATAGACGAAATGACCGAGAATTTCTAGTGTACGCATTTCTAGATGGTGAAACAATATTCTGAATACTCTAAATATTCTGAATCATTTCTATTGCGAGAAATTCTCGCTTGATTTTCTAGAATTGGGTCATAAACCAAGATTATAGTTGCAGAAACCCGCCTCTTGTAGTCTCATTTATTTGCAGAGATTTTTAAGTTTTCGAGCGTTTGCCCTCAAGAATATAGGCAAACGATCTAGAATTCTAATAGGGGCTTCTAGAACTCGCTTTCCAAGGGGACTAGAATTTATAAAGATGACATGAAACTATTCTTTCTAGAGCCACAATTTAGATTCTAGATGTCAGTTACTGAATTTTTTCTCAGTGTATATGGAGATGGCCCTTCTATAGAAGTGAAATCTTAGAAACGTTTCACCGTATTATCATATCGCTTGAAATATCAGTTGAAATAATGCATGTATAATACACAATGCAAAAAATTCTGTAACTGACATCTAGAATCTGAACTGTGGCTCTAGAAAAAATAGTTCTATGTCATCCTTATAAATTCTAGTTCCCTTGGAAAGCGAGTTCTAGAAGCCCCTATTAGAATTCTAGAGCGTTGGCCTATATTATCGAAGGCAAAGTTATTTAAAAATCTCTGCAAATAAATGAGACTACAAGAGGCGGGTTTCTGCAACTATAATCTTGGTTTATGACCCAATTCTAGAAAATCAAGCGAGAATTTCTCGCAATATAAATGATTCAGAATATTTAGAGTATTCAGAATATTGTTTCACCGTCTAGAAATGGGTACACTAGAAATTCTCGATCATTTCGTCTATTCAATTTATTAGCGTCCCTTATGCGCATAGCTCGGAAATCTATATTTCTAGTTAAGGGATTTAAAAAGTGGCCACTTATTCATTCTAGAGAAAGGTGGCATATATTTTTTTTCTCAGTCTAGTTTATAATGAAGTCGGATATCATTTATGATAAAATTAATGTAAATGTTATAAATATTATTGTAATCGCACCTAAATTCGATAAATATTACATGACGTATGTGTGTCCGTATATTTGCCTGCCTTAGTACTCCCGCATTTCCGTAAAGTTCTGTAGAATTTCTTTAAAATGATATATATATATATATATATATATATATATATATATATATTCCCTTTGAAAATGTAAACATCGTGCTTAGAGTTTGCATACGGGTACTCACGAAATAATTCGGATTCATGAGGGTCTATATCAGGAGCATATATATATATATATTTCTTTTTTTTTTCTGATACTGGCACAAAATTGATTTTCTTTCTTAATTTAGTGTTACAATTTTATCAGATGAAAATCGTCTGCATTTATCATGGAAAAAAATTTTCATAGATAAAAATTTAATAAATAATTTGTACTGCATGAATTTGTCTAAAATTATACAGAAGAAAGTCTTGTGGTGGCCATAGCATACTAGTTTATAATAGTTTCCATCAAATTTTCTTTAGGTCCGGACCTAGAGTGTATGAAATATTTTAAGGTTGCTGGAATTTAAGAAATGATTAAACTCTGAACGCAATTTAATATTTAACAAGAAAGAAAAATTATACTAATTTCATAGATTCACATATTATTTTACGCATAGAGCCACTTTTTAATTAGGGTCTATATCAGGAGTATACTTTTAATTTTACGCATAGAGACACTTTAATTAGGGTCTATATCAGGAGTATACTTTTAATTTTACGCATAGAGACACTTTTTAATTAGGGTCTATATCAGGAGTATACTTTTAATTTTACGCATAGAGACACTTTTTAATTAGGGTCTATATCAGGAGCATACTTTTAATTTTACCCATAGAGAAACTTTTTAATTAGGGTCTATATCAGGATCATACTTTTTATTTTACACATAGAGACTCTTTTTAATTAGGGTCTATATCAGGAGTATACTTTTAATTTTACGCATAGAGACACTTTTTAATTAGGGTCTATATCAGGAGCATACTTTTAATTTTACCCATAGAGAAACTTTTTAATTAGGGTCTATATCAGGATCATACTTTTTATTTTACACATAGAGACTCTTTTTAATTAGGGTCTATATCAGGAGTATACTTTTAATTTTACGCATAGAGACACTTTTTAATTTGGGTCTATATCAGGAGCATACTTTTAATTTTACCCATAGAGAAACTTTTTAATTAGGGTCTATATCAGGATCATACTTTTTATTTTACACATAGAGACTCTTTTTAATTAGGGTCTATATCAGGAGTATACTTTTAATTTTACGCATAGAGACACTTTTTAATTAGGGTCTATATCAGGAGCATACTTTTAATTTTACCCATAGAGAAACTTTTTAATTAGGGTCTATATCAGGATCATACTTTTTATTTTACACATAGAGACTCTTTTTAATTAGGGTCTATATCAGGAGTATACTTTTAATTTTACGCATAGAGACACTTTTTAATTAGGGTCTATATCAGGAGCATACTTTTAATTTTACCCATAGAGAAACTTTTTAATTAGGGTCTATATCAGGATCATACTTTTTATTTTACACATAGAGACTCTTTTTAATTAGGGTCTATATCAGGAGTATACTTTTAATTTTACGCATAGAGACACTTTTTAATTTGGGTCTATATCAGGAGCATATTTTTAAAAGCCTATTTCAATACCTTTATAATAGACATTAAACATAATATAACAAAATTAATATAAATTACACAGATTTACAAATGCATGGTTTTTATAGACTATAGTACAATGAGCACTAATGATTCGTCTACAGGATAACATATAAATATACGGATGCATCATGGAGTATAAATGGAGAATACGCAAATTCCATTTTCAGTTGTACTATGAGGATCTTATTGTTATTATTATAAATAATCTGGTGTGTCACTCACACGACTTTTCTTACACTGAAATTTAATATTATAAATACAGGTTGGAGATTAAGAGGTAAGATATCGAGTACTGTTATGTAAACCTATGTTAAACAACTCAAATTAGGCTTCGGAAGAGTTTTATATGATAATTAGTTCTGTGTGAGGGGGGCTACCGCCCCCCTCAACCCCCCGTTTCATTAATGCACCTACATTTATATAAAATTTAATTCGGTTATTAAAAAAAGAATCTGTTTTTTTTTAATATTTTAATAAAATTATTATTTAAAAAAATTATTTTTTATGATAATACAGACGATTTCCATATTAGAGAAGTAGAATAACACTAAATATATGTAAAAAAAAGTTGAATTTATCCTCAATATTACATTTAAAAAAAAAAAAAAATTTTTTTTTGTTAAAAATGAAAAGAATTGATAACTTTATTTTAAATTATCGCAGATCGATGGTTCAACCATTCGTTTTAGAGGTATTGGCGAGCTTTTTTGAAAAATACCCATCATGAAAATTTACTCCCGTCGAAGGGGGGACTTCCCCCTAGGGGGGGGGGAAGGCGAGGCTAGTACATACACACACAAAAAAAAAAATTTCCCAGTTGACTCTCTATTACAAAAAGTATATATTCGTTGCATTTGGTTTAGTGTAGTATATAGATGTTAAACTCTACTTACCTGCAATTTCCCCCATAGACATAATGTATTTGAATACTTTTGAGTGTTCCTGTACACGAACCATTTGTTTCATCTCAACGAAAAGCTTACTGTAGCATCCCTATATGATACGCATTTAGAATACCGAGTTTGGAATTTCTGCTACTATTTGTTCTTGAGATATGCTGATAACATCCACACAGACATCCACACAGACCATTCGCTAAAAACAGGATTTTCGTATTCAGGGACCTCAGAACATGTAAATATAACAAAAACTCACGTTCGAAAATTTGACCCTAAAACAATGTTTTCTAGACCTTATGGGTAAGAGAAAGTAAAAATTTTTACTTTACTGAATGAGCATAAGCTATAAGAACTTTTTAGACAATTCGATCAATTGATCGAATGTATTTTGCTCGGCCTTTCATCGACTCCTCGAAATTTGATCGAGCATTAGCATGAACATACAGCTCAGAGCAGTATCTAAGATCGTTTTTCGATGAGGAGTATTTCACCGAAAAAAGGTATCGAACCGATGACAAATCACGTGAAAACTCGATAGAAATCGTGTTTTTCCATCGGATTTCCTTTGGATCAGTTTCTAAAATTAATCGGGTTCCGGTCATCGGATTCAGCTTTTCCCGATGAGACATTTTTGATGAACTCCCGATGAGATTCATTGCTCTTGATGAGATTCTAGTATTGGCCGTTCATGAGTTGATATGAGAGGCCATTTAAAGGCCGATCATATTTTGCTGCTAGGGATACAGTTAGAATAACGTAACCTATATTTTTATTTTATTTTTTTCTTTAAAAGGAAAGCTATGAAGATAATTTTTTATTAGATTTTTGTTCTCAATATTTTAAAACAATATTTATAAGGTGTGCCCAAATGAAAGGAGACTTTAGCTGTAGCGGCGTTATATCAAATCCCAGTGAATTTATGCGTTAGTCGATAGATGGCATGGTGGTATTGCAAGATGCACATGTGTAGTAAACAGCTTCCCATGAATATCCTCATTGCTGGAGAGTCATTTCCGCAGTTCGTTGCATGATGGATTCCTCCTGATCAGCACAAAGAGATCGGCTGTGAATAAGCTCATATGGCAGAATCGCCGGTTCACCACACGTAAATTTGCTGTTGAATTGTCGATAAGCAAAGGAATTGTGCATCACACAATCCACAAAAAGGCTATGTTATGGCAAAGTCTGTGCACAATGGGTGCCCAAGCATCTGTCAGAGAATCAGAAGACGGTGAGAATGGGTGTTTGCATGACCCGTCTGTTGAGCTACCCACTTCCTTTCTACGCACTGGGATCAGTGTATCAATGTCAACGGCAATTATTTAGAGTTGTACTATTCCACATGAACCGTAATTATAATATTGTTATTAAAATTTCTTCACATATAACTTTAGTCTCTTTTTCATTTGGGCACACCTTATATTTTAAAGTATCATAACGAGATTAAATGTCGTAAATGTGAAAGTGAGTATTAGGTAAGTACGGTTGAAAAGCATAAAATCATGTGTCAATCTATGAGATAGGTATGATTTTTTTTTTTCTTGCTAAATGTTAAATCGCGCTCAACGTTTAATCATTTCCTAAATTTCAGTAGCCTTAAAATTTTTTGTACACTCTAGTCCCTAAGGAAAATTTGATGCAAACATAAACTAGTATGTTGTGGCTACTACAAGACTTTCTTCTATATAATTTTACACAAATTCATACAGTAGAAATTATTTAGGAGCTGTGGGGCTTAATAATTATAATTTATGAAAATTATTTTCAATGATAAATGCAGACGATTTTTATCTGACAGAATTATAACACTAAAGCGCGAAAGAAAGTCAATTTTCTGCCTCACCAGAAAAAATGCGATTTTCTCTCTCTCTCTCTCTTTTTTTTTTTGGTTAAAGAATGAAAAAAACTAACAACTTTGTTTTAAATTATCATAGATCTATGGTCCAACCATTCGTTTTAGAAATATTGGCGAGATCTTTCGAAAGATACACATATTGAAAATTTACACATACACCCCGAGGGAGGGGTGTACTTCCACCCCAGGGAGAAAGCAATGCTCCCACATGCATAAACTTTTTTTTCCTGGTGTACAAATTATTATCAATAATTTATATCAATTTCACAATCACACGTTAAAAATAACTCTCATTATGTACATTTATACGAAATTTATGGGATCACAACGCCATGTGTTAAGCGATTAATCCCCAAATCTAATCAGCACCAGTTTATATCAGGTTCCAACTAAATATCAAGTTTGGTTAAATTTCATTCATTGATTCGTGAGATACAGCGTACACAAAATTTACTACTGCGGACAGATAGACATTTTCTAGAAACTTTCAAATCTTTTTCAGGACATCCTAAAACGTGTAAATCCAACGAAAACTGGAATTAGAAAATTTTTACGAATCCCACACTTTCTCTCTATACATATATAGAAGAAAGTAAAAATAAATGTGCGCAAAATTTCAGGAAATTGAACCGACAAAAATACGTCAAAATTCGATTGCAAGATTTTACCTCAAGACAGAAAAACGCAATTCACAAAAAGTACAACGTTTTGCGCATGCAGTTGCAGAATCCTGTAGAAAATAAACTCTTCTAAAATACTGCCTGTAGTAAGTTAATGAAATATCCTTCATATGTGAATTTTCATTGATATTGTGGGCGTGACACCATTGACAGCATTGTTCTACAGAGTTGGACTTTTATTTCCTTTTAGAGTTATCTGAAGTCTAAAGTTTAAATAAATAAAATAAAAAAGAGCACGAAAAGCCAATATGTATTCCAAAATAGCGGAGATAAGAACTTTTGCTTATTACAAAATGTTAGTGAAAAATCAGGATATCGGAATCGATGCTGATAATTGTAGTTGCAAAAAATTTTGTGATTACCAAACATCCACTGTTAAATATATATAATACATATTAAAGCGTTTCAATTACTACTTTTAAGATTATTAAAACCAATGTAACATTTAAAATGAGATAATACAAAAATTTAAAACTTTAAAAATACATTTTAATTAAAACATTAAAACACAAGACAGACGTTTCGGCTAGAACACTAGCCCTCCTCAGTGTCAAACATACAAGCACAACATTTACAAAAATTCATAATACATCATAGCAAGATTAAATATTCAGGAGGAATAGCTTTAGTCTCGTTCAAGGCAGAATGTTGCATTTTAGTAAAAGCGCTCTCTAGAAAAATACAGGATTCATATATATTTACATTAGAAGCTAAAATTTTAAAGCTTTCAAAATCCGGAATATGATCACTATTGAGAGAATGGATTACGAGTTTTGATCTTAAATCTCCTGTTTTATATGAGCGTTTATGTTCCTTTAATTACTAAAATGCAACACGCATTTACTAAAATTCACGCAACGGGCGCTTTTACTAAAATGCAACATTCTGCCTTGAACGAGGCTAAAGCTTATTCCTCATGAAAATATATAACCTTGCTATGATGTATTATGAATTTTTGTAAATGTTGTGCTCGTATGTTTGACAGTGAGGAGGGCTAGTGTTCTACCCGAAACGCCTGTCTTGTGTTTTAATGTTTTAATTTAAAATGTATTTTTAAAGTTTTAAATTTTTGTATTTTTTATCTCATTTTAAAAGTTACATTCGTTTTAATATATTAATGAGACGCATAAATTATGTTTAATTTTATTAAATTTAAGATTATTTTTAGTTTAAACAATTACTATGATCAATCCCCAAAGCTACCAAAATCTAACCAAAATTGAAAAATAATACAGAAATTACTATTTAAAATTTTATTACTATTTAAATTTTTATTTAAAACTCTCTGCAAATACATGAGACTACAAGAGGAGGGTTTCAGCAACTAAAATCTTGGTTTATTACCAAATTCTAGAAAATCAAGCGAGAATTTCTCGAAATACAAATGATTCAGAATATTTAGAGTATTCAGAATATTGTTTCACCCTCTAGAAATGTGTACAATAGAAATTCTCGACCATTTCGTCTATTCAGTTTATTGGCGTGAATGTTTATTGTGAAAGTTTAATTTGCTGAGCAATGAACTGCTTACAGCGTAAAACACAATGGCGAGTAAAAAAAAAATTCCTAAGCGGAAAACCGGACCAACCCCGAAAACAGAAATTTAAATTTTAAATTAAATAATTACAAGATAAAAAGAACTTTTATATACCATGTTTTTAAATTTTCTGTTGAATCATATAAACGCTACTGAAGGCAGCGGGAACCCGGAGCAATTGGATAAAAGTATTTAAAAAATTCTTACTATCGTGTTTTGAGCTATTAAAAAAGTTTCAAATGGCTATCTAGCCGGAGAGTTAGTTAAAAATTGATTACAAGCTTTGTGCTGGTAACGCTGCCGAAGGCAGCAGGGTCCCGAAGCAATTGGTAAAAAATATTTTTAAAATGCATTTTCACCGTATTCTAAACTATTCTGAAAGTTTCAAATGCCTAGCTACTCGGGAAGTTAGTTAAATAAATTTTCTGTTGAATCAGATAAACGCTTCCGAATACAGTAGGGACCTGAAACTGTTGACTAAAAGTATTAAAAAAGTATTGTCACCGTGTTCTGAGCTATCCTGAAAGTTTCAAATGTCTAGCTAGTCGGGAAGTTAGTGAAAAATCGATTGCAAGCTTTGTACTGGTAACGCTGTCGAAGGCAGCAGGAACCCAAAGCAGTTGGTTAAAAATATTTAAAAAATGCATTTTCGCCGTGTTTTGAACTATTCTGAGAGTTTTAAGTGTCTAGCTAGTCGGGAAGTTAGTTAAATAAATTTTCTGTGAATCATATAAACGCTGCCGAAGGCAGTAGGGACCTGAAGCAGTTGACTAAAAGTATTAAAAAAAGTATTGTCACCGTGTTCTGAGCTATCCTGAAAGTTTCAAATGTCTAGCTAGTCGGGAAGTTAGTGAAAAATCGATTGCAAGCTTTGTACTGGTAACGCTGTCGAAGGCAGCAGGAACACAAAGCAGTTGGTTAAAAATATTTTAAAAATGCATTTTCGCCGTGTTCTGAACTATTCTGAAAGTTTCAAATGTCTAGCTAGTCAGGAAGTTAGTTAAATAAATTTTCTGTTGAATCATATAAACGCTGCCGAAGGCAGTAGGGACCTGAAGCAGTTGACTAAAAGTATTAAAAAAAGTATTGTCACCGTGTTCTGAGCTATCCTGAAAGTTTCAAATGTCTAGCTAGTCGGGAAGTTAGTGAAAAATCGATTGCAAGCTTTTTACTGATAATGCTGCCGAAGGCAGCAGAAACCAGAAACAGTTAGGTAAAGGTATTAAAAAATGCATTTTCAACGTGTTCTGAACTATTCTGAAAGTTTAAAAAGTCTAGCAAGTCTAGTAAACGCTGCCGAAGGCAGCAGGAATCCGAAACAGTTGACTAAAGGTATTAAAAAAATGCATTTTGTGTTCTCAACGGGACCTGAAATAGTTGACTAAAATTATTAGAAAAATGTATTGTCACCGTGTGGTGAGCTGTCCTGAAAATTTCAAATATCTAGCTAGTCGGGAAGTTAGTTAAAAATCGATTGCAAGATTTGTACTGGACAAACAAACAAACAAACATACAAACAAACAATCAAGAATCGAAGTTAATAAAAACATGGTAAAATGGGGACCCTTTATGGCCGGAAACTCCGGAAAAAAACGCCTCAACCAATACTTTAGCCCTACGAGTACAGCGGGGATTACAAACATCTTCCTGTTAATCCAGGAAGGTTAAATTTTGAATTGTAGGAGGATTAAGGTATATGGGGCTTTGATATAAACTGTTTTTGTTTACATTTAGGAATTTTGTTTATCTTTTGGTCTTTGTTTACAATTATAGTCTTTGTTCGCATTTGGTTTTTCTTTTATATTTATGTTCTTTGTTTACATTTAGATCTCTGTTTACCTTAGGGTTATATTCTTTAACTGCATTCAGCGTCTTTTTTTGCGTTTATAGTCGTAATTTACAATCAGGTTTTTGTTTACATTTAGTGCCTGTTTACGTTTACACTCCTGGTTTACAATCAGGTTTTATTTACATTTAGATCTTTGTTTACATTTAGGGTCTTAATTTATATTTATAATCTTTGATTAAATTTAGATTCTTTGTTTACATTTATAGTTTTCATTTATTTCCTTTGTTTTCTTTTAGGCTTCTGTTTACATTTATAGTTTTTGTTTACCTTTATAGCCTTTGTTTACTTTTATTCTTATGTTTACATTTATAGTTTTTGTTTTCATTTAATTATTTATATTTAGTTTTTTTATATTAATATAAAATGTAATACTCTGTATAAATTATTTGTTTACATTTAGTGTCTTTGTTCACATTTACAGTCTATGTTTACATTTACAATTTTTGTTTACATTTAGATCTTTGTTTACAATTATAGTCTCTGTTTACATTTAGGTTTTCTTTTACATCTAGAGTCTTTGTTTACATTCAGATCTTTGTTAACGTTTAAGGTCTTTGTTTACATTTATAGACTTTTTTTACTTTTAGGCTTCTGTTTACATTTATAGTTTTTTTTTCCATTTAATTCTTTATTTTTATTTAGGTTTTTCTTTACATTTATATAAAATGTGATACTCTGTATAGACTCTTTGTTTACAATTAGGGTCTTTGTTTAGATTTACAGTCTTTGTTTACATTTATAATTTCTGTTTACATTTAGGTCTTTGGTTACAATTAAAGTCTTTTTTACATTTAGATCTTTGTTAAAGTTTAAGGTCTTTGATTACATTTATCGTCTTTGTTTACATTTAGTGCCTCTTTACAATCGAGTCTTTATTTAGATTTAGACTCTTTGTTTACATTTACATATAATTTTGGTTTACAATCACGTCTTTATTTACATGTAGGGCATTGTTTAGATTCAGGGTCTTTGTTTACATTTATAGTTTGAGCTTACATTTATGGCCTTTGTTTACATTTAGGCTTTTGTTTACAGTAATAGTGTTTGTTTACATTTAATTTTTAATGTATATTTAGGTCTTTCGTTTACATTTATATAAAATTTTACACACTGTATAGACTCTTTGTTTACATGTAGGGTCTTTGTTTACATTTTGGTCTTTGTGTATACTTGTAATCTTTTTTTACATTTAGCGTCTTCCTTTTGATTTATAGTTTTGTTTACACTTAGGGTCTTTGTTTACATGTAAAGCCTTTGTTTACATTTAAGGTCTTTGTTTGTATTTGTAAGCTTTTTCTATATTTATAATCTTTATACATTCAGGTGCGTATTTACTTTTAGGGTCTTTGTTTACATTTTGGATTTCTGTTTAATTTAGGTGTTTGTTTACATTTATAGTCTTTGCGTTTAAGGCCTTTATTTGCATTTACAGTCTTTAGAGTTAGGCCTTTGTTTACATTTAAAGTCTTTTCATTCATTGTTTTTTTACATTTAGAGTCTTTGTTTACATTTATAGTCTTTGTTTCCATTTAGTTCTTTTTGTCCATTTACGTCTGTTTACTTTTAGGTTTTTTATTTACATTTAGAATCTTTGTTTACATTTGTAATTTATGTTTACGATTAGGTCTTTATTTTTATTTTGTTTATATTTGATGAGTTTGTTAAATTTAGTGTCCTTGCTTACATTGTGGACTTTGTTTTCATTTACTTCTTTGTTTTCATTTTTTGTTTGATTACATTTATAGTCTTTTTTTATTTAGGATATTACTTACATTATGTCTTTGTTTATATTATGGGTCTTTGTTTACAATTAGCTGCTTGTTTATATTTAGGTCTTTTTTACAATTATGATATTGTTTACATTTATATTCTTTCTTTACATTTAGCTGTTCACATTTAGGTCTTTTACACATTTATGTTTTTGTTTACATGTATAGTCTGTTTATATTTAGATTTGTTTACATTATGTCAGTTTTCATTTAGTGTTTGGTTACGTTTAGTCTGTTTACTGTTAGGTCATTATGGTGTTTGTTAATATTTGTCGTCTTTGTTTATATTTATAGTCTTTGTTTACATTTATGTTGTTATTTGCGTTTTCGGTTTTTACATTTATGATTTTTGTTCACATTTTAGTCTTTGTTTACATATATAGTGTGTGTTTACATTTATGATCTTTTTTTCCATTTAAGGTTTTTGTTTATAATTGTAAGCTTTTACTGTATTTATAATCTTTGTTTACAATTACGTGCTTGTTTAGGTTTAGGGTTTTTTTACATTTATGAATTTTTTTTACATTTTGGTCTTTGTTAACAGTTATATTCTTTGTTCGCATTTGGGTTTTGATTATATTTAGGTTCTTTGTTTACATTTAGATCTTAGTTTACATTCACGGTCTTTGTTTAAGTTTATATTCTTTGTTTGCTTTCAGCGTCTTTGTTTACATTTATAGTCTTAGTTTACAATCAGGTCTTTGTTTACATTTGTTGTCTTTGTTTACGATTACACTCCTTATTTACAATCAGGTCTTTATTTACATTTCGGTCTTTGTTTACATTTAGGGTCTTGGTTTGTATTTATACTCTTTGAATAAATTTAGATTCTTTGTTTACATTTATAGTCTGTTTTCATTTATAGCCTTTGTTTAATTTTAGGCTTCTGTTTTCATTTATAGTCTTTCTTTACATTTATAGCCTTTGTTTACTTTTATTCTTATGTTTGCATTTACAGTTTCTGTTTAAATTTAATTCGTTATTTATATTTAGGTTTTTCCTTACATTTATTTAAAATATAATACTCTGTATAAAATTTTTGTTTACATTTAGGGTCTCTATTTACATTTACAGTCTTGTTTACATTTTCAATTTTTGTTTACATTTAGGTCTTTGTTTACAATTATAGTCTGTTTTCATTCAGGTTTTCTTTTATATCTAGGTTGTTCGTTTACATTTAGATCTTTGTTAACGTTTAAGGTCTTTGTTTACATTTATAGCCTTTGTTTACTTTTAGGCTTCTGTTTACATTTGTAGTTTTTGTTTACATTTAATTTTACATTTATGAAAAATATAATACTCTGTACAGACTCCTTGTTTACATGTAGGGCATTTTTTTACATTTTGGTCTTTGTTTATACTTGTAATCTTTGTTTATATTTAGGGTCTACCTTTAGATTTATAGTTTTGTTTACACTTAAGGTCTTTGTTTACATTTAAGGTCTTTGTTTACAATTATAATTTTTGTTTGTATTTAGCTCTTAGATTACAATTATAGTCCTGGTTTACATTTATATCTTCGTTAACGTTGAAGATCTTTGTTTATATTTATAGTCTTTGTTTACATTTATAGTTTTGGTTTAAAATCGTTTTAGGTGTTTGTTTATATTTATAGTCTTTGTTTACATTTATAGTTTTGGTATACAATCAGGTCTTTATTTACATTTAGGACATTGTTTAGATTCAGGATCTTTGTTTACATTTACAGTTTTTGTTTTCATTTATAGCCTTTGTTTACTTTTAGGTTTTTGTTTACATTTATAGTCTTTGTTAACATTTAATTCTTAATGTATATTTAGGTTTTTCTTTACATTTATATAAAATTTAATACTCTGTATAGATTGTTTGTTTACATGTAGGGTCTTTGTTTATACTTGTAATCTTTGTTTGCATTTAGGGTCTTCCTTTAGATTTATAGTTTTGTTTACACTTAGGACCTTTGTTTACATTTAAGGTCTTTGTTTACATTTACAGTGTTTAATTACATACATAATTTTTGTTTATATTTAGCTCTTTGATTACAATTATAGTCCTTGTTTACATTTATATCTTCGTTAACGTTAAAGATCTTTGTTTATATTTATAGCCTTTGTTTACATTTAGAGTTTTAGTTTACAATCAGGTCTTTATTTACATTTAGGCCATTGTTTAGATTCAGGGTCTTTGTTTACATTTAAATTTTCTGTTTTCATTTATAGCCTTTGTTTACATTTAGGTTTGTGTTTACATTTATAGTCTTTGTTTATTTCATTTATTTAAAATATAATACTCTGTATAAAAATTTTGTTTACATTTAGGAGCTCTGTTTACATTTACAGTCTTCGTTTATATTTTTAATTTTTTTTACATTTAGGTCTTTGTTTACAATTATAGTCTCTGTTTTCATTTAGGTTTTCTTTTATATCTAGGTACTTCGTTTGCATTTAGATCTTTGTTAACGTATAGGGTCTTTCTTTACATTTATAGAATTTGTTTACATTTACGCTTCTGTTTACATTTGTAGTTTTTGTTTACATTTAATTCTTTATTTATATTTAGGTTTTTCTTTACATTTATGTAAAATGTAATACTCTGTATAGACTCCTTGTTTACATGTAGTGCATTTTTTTACATTTTGGTCTTTATTTATACTTGTAATCTTTGTTTACATTTAGGGTCTTCCTTTAGTTTTATAGTTTTCTTTACACTTACTGTCTTTGTTTACATTTAACGTCTTTGTTTACATTTACAGTCTTTGTTTACATTTATAAATTTTGTTTATATTTAGTTCTTTGATTATAATTATAGTCATTGTTTACATTTTTATCTTTGTTAACGTTTTAGGTCTTTGTTTATATTTATAGTCTTTGTTTACATTTATAGTTTTGGTTTACAATCAGGTCTTTATTTACATTTAGGCCATTGTTTAGATTCAGGGTCTATGTTTACATTTATTTTTTGTTTTCATTTATATCCTTTGTTTACATTTAGATTTGTGTTTACATTTATAGTCTTTGTTTATTTCATTTATTTAAAATATAATACCCTGTATAAAATTTTTGTTTACATTTAGGAGCTCTGTTTACATTTACAGTCTTCGTTTATATTTTCAATTTTTTTTACATTTAGGTCTTTGTTTTCAATTATAGTCTCTGTTTTCATTTAGGTTTTCTTTTACATCTAGGTACTTCGTTTGCATTTAGATCTTTGTTAACGTTTAAGGTCTTTTTTCATTTCTTTGTTTAATTTTATTCTTCTGTTTTCATTTATAGTCTTTGTTTACATTTATAGCCTTTGTTTACTTTTATTCTTATGTTTACATTTATAGTTTCTGTTTTAATTGAATTCGTTATTTATATTTAGGTTTTTCTTTACATTTATTTAAAATATAATACTCTGTATAAAATTTTTGTTTGCATTTAGGAGCTCTGTTTACATTTACAGTCTTCGTTTACATTTTCAATTTTTGTTTACATTTGCGTCTTTGTTTACAATTATAGTCTCTGTCTGTTTTCATTTAGGTTTTCTTTTATATCTAGGTTCTTCGTTTACATTTAGATCTTTGTTAACGTTTAAGGTCGTTGTTTACATTTATAGCCTTTGTTTACTTTTATGCTTCTGTTTACATTTGTAGTTTTTGTTAACATTTAATTCTTAATGTATATTTAGGTTTTTCTTTACACTTATATAAAATTTAATACTCTCTATAGATTCTTTGTTTACATGTAAGGCATTTTTTTTACATTTTGGTCTTTGTGTATACTTGTAATCTTCGTTTACATTTAGGGTCTTCCTTTAGATTTATAGTTTTGTTTACACTTAGGGTCTTTGTTTACATTTGAGGTCTTTGTTTACATTTACAGTCTTTGTTTACATTTATAATTTTTGTTTATATTTAGCTCTTTGATTACAATTATAGTCCTTGTTTACATTTATATCTTTGTTAACGTTGAAGGTCTTTGTTTATATTTATAGTCTTTGTTTACATTTATAGTTTTGGATTGCAATCATGTCTTTATTTACATTTAGGCCATTGTTTAGATTCAGGTTCTTTGTTTACATTTATAGTTTTTGTTTTCATTTATAGCCTTTGTTTACATTTAGGCTTTTGTTTACATTTATAGTCTTTGTTTACATTTAATTCTCAATGTATATATAGGTTTTATTTAAATTCATATAAAATTTAATATTTTGTATAGACTCGTTGTTTACATGTAGGGTATTTGTTTAAATTTTGGTGTTTGTTTATACTTGTAATGTTTGTTTACATTTAGGGTCTTTCTTTAGATTTATAGTTTTGTTTACACGTAGGATCTTTGTTTACATTTAATGTCTTAGTTTATATTTGCAAGCTTTTTCTATATTGATAATCTTTTTATACATTGATAATCTTTTTATACAAGTGCATATTTACATTTAGGGTCTTCATTTACTTCTTTGTTTACGTTTTTAGTCTTTACATTTATAGTCTTTTTTTATTCAAGTTATTATTAACATTAGTCTTGTTTTATATTTTGGGTCTTTGTTTACATTTAACTGCTTGTTTATATTTAGGTGTTTTTAACATTTCTGCTTTTTGTTTACATTTAGCTGCTTGTTTACATTTATGTCTTTCTTACATTTATATTTTTGTTTACAATTATAATCTTTGTTTACATTTAGATTTGTTTACATTACGTGAGTTTTCCTTTAGTGTTTACGTTTATAGTCTGTTTACTTTTAGGGCATTGTTTACATTTATGGTGTTTGTTTATACTTGTCGTCTTTGTCTATATTTATAGTCTTTGTTTACATTTATGTTGTTATTTACGTTTTCGGTTTTTACATTTATGATTTTTGTTCACATTTTAGTCTCTGTTTACATATATAGTTTTTGTTTACATTTATGATTTTTGTTCACATTTAAGGTCTTTGTTTATAATTGTAAGCTTTTTCTATACTTATAATCTTTGTTTACAATTACATGCTTATTTAGGTTTAGGGTTATTTACATTTATGATTTTTTTTACCTTTTGGTCTTTGTTTACAGTTATAGTCTTTGTTCGCATTTGGGTTTTATTTATATTTAGGTTCTTTGTTTACATTTAGATCTTTGTTTACGTTTAAGGTATTTGTTTAAATTTATATTCTTTGTTTGCTTTCAGCGTCTTTGCTTTCATTTATAGCCTCAGTTTTCAATCAGGTCTTTATTTACATTTATTGTCTTTGTTTACGATTACACTCCTTGTTTACAATCTGGTCTTTATTTACATTTAGGTCTTTGTTTACATTTAGGGTCTTTGTTTATATTTATACTCTTTGAATAAATTTAGATTTTTCTTTACATTTATAGTCTGTTTTCATTTATAGCCTTTGTTTAATTTTAGGCTTCTCTTTTCATTTATAGTTTTCGTTTAAATTTATAGCCTTTGTTTACTTTTATTCTTATGTTTACGTTTATAGTTTCTGTTTAAATTTGATTCGTTATTTATATTTTGGTTTTTCTTTACATTTATTTAAAATATAATACTCTGTATAAAATTTTTGTTTACATTTAGTGGTCTGTTTACATTTACAGTTTTTGTTTACATTTTACAATTTTGTTTACATTTAGGTCTTTGTTTACAATTATAGTCTCTGTTTTCATTTAGATTTTCTTTTATATCTAGGTTCTTTGTTTACATTTAGATCTTTGTTAACGTTTAAGGTCTTTGTTTACATTTATAGCCTTTGTTTACTTTTAGGCTTCTGTTTACATTTGTAGTTTCTGTTTACATTTAATTCTTTATTTATATTTAGGTTTTTCTTTACATTTATGTAAAATGTAATACTCTGTATTGACTCCTTGTTTACATGTAAGGCATTTGTTTACATTTTGGTCATTCTTTATACTTGTAATCTTTGTTTACATTCAGGGTCTTCCTTTAGATTTATAGCTTTGTTTACACTTAGGGTCTATGATTACATTTACAGTCTTTGTTTACATTTATAAATTTTGTTTATATTTAGTTCTTTGATTACAATTGTAGTCCTTGTTTACATTTAGATCTTTGTTAACGTTGAAGGTGTTTGTTTTTATTTATAGTCTTTGTTTACATTTATAGTTTTGGTTTACAATCAGGTCTTTATTCACATTTAGACCGTTGTTTAGATTCAGTGTCTTTGTTTACTTTCATATTTTTTGTTTTCATTTATAGCCTTTGTTTACATTTAGGTTTTTGTTTACATTTATAGTCTTTGTTAACATTTAATTCTTAATGTATATTTAGGTTTTTCTTTACATTTATATAAAATTTAATACTCTGTATAGATTCTTTGTTTATATGTAGGGTCTTTGTTTACATTTAAGGTCTTTGTTTACATTTTTAATTTTTGTTTATATTTAGCTCTTTGATTACAATTATAGTCCTTGTTTACATTTATATCTTTGTTAACGTTGAAGGTCTTTGTTTATATTTATAGTCTTTGTTTACATTTATAGTTTTGGATTACAATCAGGTCTTTATTTACATTTAGTCCATTGTTTAGATTCAGGGTCTTTGTTTAAATTTATAGTTTTTGTTTTCATTTATAGCCTTTGTTTATATTTAGGCTTTTGTTTACATTTATAGTCATTGTTTACATTTAATTCTCAATGTATATAGGTTTTATTTAAATTCATAAAAAATTTAATATTTTGTATAGACTCCTTGTTTACATGTAGGTTACTTGTTTAAATTTTGGTCTTTGTTTTTACTTGTAATATTTGTTTACATTTAGGGTCTTCCTTTATATTTATAGTTTTGTTTACACTAAGGATCTTTTTTTACATTTAATGTCTTAGTTTGTATTTGCAAGCTTTTTCTATATTGATAATCTTTTTATACGTTGATAATCTTATTATACAGGTGCATGTTTACCTTTAGGGTCTTCATTTACTTTTTTGTTTACATTTTTAGTCTTTACATTTTTAGTTTTTTTATTCAAGTTATTTTTCACATTAGTCTTTGTTTATATTTTGGGTCTTTGTTTACATTTAGCTGCTTGTTTACATTTATGTCTTTGTTACATTTATATTTTTGTTTACAATTATAGTCTTTGTTTACGTTTAGATTTGTTCACATTATGTGAGTTATCCTTTAGTGTTTACGTTTATAGTCTGTTTACTTTTAGGGCATTTTTTGCATTTATGGTGTTTGTTTATACATTTGTCTTTGTCTATATTTGTAGTCTTTGTTTACATCTATGTTTTTATTTACGTTTTCGGTTTTTACATTTATGATTTTTTTTCACATTTAAGGTCTTTGTTTATAATTGTATGCTTTTACTATATTTATAATCTTTGTTTACAATTACGTGCTTATTAAGTTTAAGGTTATTTACATTTATCAATTTTTTTTACCTCTTGGTCTTTGTTTATAGTTATAGTCTTTGTTCGCATATGGGTTTTCTTTATATTTAGTTTCTTTGTTTACATTTAAATCTTTGTTTACGTTTACGGTCTTTGTTATGTTTATAATCTTTGTTTTCTTTCAGCGTCTTTGCTTACATTTATAGTCTTAGTTTACAATCAGGTCTTAGTTTACATTTATTGTCTTTGTTTACGATTAAACTCCTTGTTTACAATCAGGTCTTTATTTACAATTAGGTCTTTGTTTACATTTAGGGTCTTGGTTTATATAAATAATCTTTGAATAAATTTGGATTCTTTGTTTACATTTATAGTCTGTTTTCATTTATAGCCTTTGTTTAATTTAAGCTTCTGTTTTCATTTATAGTCTTTGTTTACATTTATAGCCTTCGTTTACTTTTATTCTTATGTTTACATTTATAGTTTCTGTTTAAATTTAATTCGTTATTTATATTTAGTTTTTTCTTTACATTTATTTAAAATATAATGCTCTGTATAAAATTTTTGTTTACATTTAGGAGTTCTATTTACATTTACAGTCCTCGTTTACATTTTCAATTTTTGTTTACATTTAGGTCTTTGTTTAAAATTATAGTCTCTGTTTTCATTTAGGTTTTCTTTTATATCTAGGTTCTTCGTTTACATTTAGATCTTTGTTAACGTTTAAGGTGTTTGTTTACATTTATAGCTTTTGTTTACTTTTAGGCTTCTGTTTACATTTGTAGTTTTTGTTTGCATTTAATTCTTTATTTATATTTATGTTTTTCTTTACATTTATGTATAATGTAGTACTCTGTATAGATCCCTTGTTTACATGTAGGGCATTTGTTTACATTTTGGTCATTGTTTATACTTGTAATCTTTTTTTATATTTAGGGTCTTCCTTTAGATTTATAGTTTTGTTTACACTTAGGGTCTTTGTTTACATTTTGTTTACATTTTCAGTCTTTGTTTACATTTATAAATTTTGTTTATATTTAGTTCTTTGATTACAATTATAGTTCTTGTTTACATTTAGATCTTTGTTAACTTTGACGTCGTTTGTTTATATTTATAGTCTTTGTTTACATTTATAGTTTTGGTTTTCAATCAGGTCTTTATTTACATTTAGGCCATTGTTTAGATTCAGGGTCTTTGTTTTATTTATAGTTTTTGTTTTCATTTATAGCCTTTGTTTACATTTAGAATTTTGTTTACATTTACAGTCTTTGTTTACATTTAATTCTCAATGTATATATAGGTTTTATTTAAATTCATATAAAATTTAATATTTTGTATAGACTCCTTGTTTACATGTAGTGTATTTGTTTAAATTTTGGTCTTTGCTTATACTTGTAATGTTTGTTTACATTTAGGGTCTTCCTTTAGATTTATAGTTTTGTTTTCACTTAGGAACTTTATTTACATTTAATGTTCTAGTTTATATTTGCAAGCTTTTTCTATATTGATAATCTTTTCATACATTGATAATCTTTTTATGCAGGTGTATATTTACCTTTAGGGTCTTCATTTACTTCTTTGTTTACATTTTTAGTCTTTACATTGATAGTCATTTTTTTATTCAAGTTATTATTAACATTAGTTCTAAATGTAAATAAAGACGTGATTGTAAACAAGGAGTGTAATCGTAAACAAAGCCAATAAATGTAAACAAATACCTGATTGTAAACTAAAACTATATATGTAAACAAAGACGCTAAATGCAAACAAAAAATATAAACTTAAAAAGACCGTAAACGTAACCAAAGATCTAAATGTAAACAAAGAACTTAAACATAAAAAAAGCCAAATGCGAACAAAGGCTATAACTGTAAACAAACACACAAAAAGTAAAAAAAATTCATAAACGTAAAAAAAAAACCTAAACGTAAATAAGCACGTAATTGTAAATACATTATGTCAGTTTTCCTTTAGTGTTTACGTTTATAATCTGTTTACTGTTAGGGCATAGTTTACATTTATGGTGTTTTTTTATACTTGTCGTCTTTGTCTATATTTATAGTCTTTGTTCACATATATGTTGTCAGTAAAGTTTTCGGTTTTTACATTTAAGATTTTTGTTTACATTTTAGTCTTTGGTTACATATATAGTTTTTGTTTACATTTATTGCTTTTGTTTATATTTAGGATTTTGTTTACATTTATAGTCTTTGTTAATATTTAATTCTTAATGTATATTTAGGTTTTTGTTTACATTTATATAAAATTTAATACTCTGTATAGATTTTTTTTACATGCAGGGTCTTTGTTTACATTTTGGTCTTTGTTTATACTTGTAATCTTTGTTTGCATTTAGGGCCTTCCTTTAGATTTTTAGTTTTGTTTACACTTGGGGTCTTTGTTTACATTTAAGGTCTTTGTTTCTATTTGTAAGCTTTTTCTATATTTATAATCTTTATACATTCAGGTGCATATTTACTTTCAAGGTGTTTGTTTAGAATTTTGATTTTTGTTTAATATAGGTCTTTGTTTACATGTATAGTCTTTGCGTTTATGGTCTTTATTTGCATTTACAGTCGTTGTTTAGAATTAGGCCTTTGTTTACATTTAACGTCTTTGTTTTCATTTTTTTTTTTTTTTTTTTTACTTTTAGAGTCTTTGTTTACATTATGGTATTTTTCACATTTAGGTGAGTTTACATTTAGAGTCTAGTGTTTGTTTCCATTTTGTTCTTTTTGTCTATTTATGTCTGTTTACTTTTCGGTTTTTATTTACGTTTAGAATCTTTGTTTACATTAGTAGTTTATGTTTACGATTAGGTCTTTATTTATATATTGTTTATATTTGATGACTTTGTTACATTTAGTGTCCTTGCTTACATTTTGGTCTTTGTTTTCATTTACTTCTTTGTTTACATTTTTAGTCTGATTACAATTAAAGTCTTTTTTTATTTAAGATATTATTTACATTAGTAGCCTTTGTTTATATTATGGGTCTTTGATTACAATTAGCTGCTTGTTTATATTTAGGTCCTTTTTACATTTATGGTATTGTTTACATTTATATTCTTTGTTTACATTTAGCTGCTATTTTACAATTAGGTCTTTTATACATTTATGTTTTTGTTTACATTTATAGTCTGTTTACATTTACATTTATTTACATTATGTCAGTTTTCATTTAGTGTTTCTTTATGTTTATAGTCTTTACTGTTAGGTAATTGTTTACATTTATGGTCATTGTTTATACTTGTTGTTTTTGTCTATATTTATAGAATTTGTTTAATTTTTGGTTGTTATTTAAGTTTTCGGTTGTGTTTACGTTTATGATTTTTGTTTACATTTTAATCTTTTTTTACATATGTAGTTTTTTTTCCATTTATGATCTTTGTTTCCATTTAAGGTCTTTGTTTATATTTGTGAGCTTTTTCCATATTTATAATCTTTGTTTACAATTACGTGCTTTTTTTGTTCAGGGTTTTTGTTTACATTTAGGATTTTTGTTTACATTCTGGTCTTTATTTGCAACTATAGTCTTTGTTTGCATTTATGTGTTCTTTTACATTTGGGTTCTTTGTTTACGTTTAGATTTTTGTTTACTTTCAGTGTCTTTGTTTACATTTAATGTCTTTGTTTACGATTATACTATTGATTTACAACCAGGTCTTCATTTACATTTAGGTCTTTGTTTACATTTAGGATAATGTTTAGATTTATACTCTTTGATTAAATTTAGATTCTTTGTTTAAATTTAGTGTTTTTGTTTTCATTTATAGCCTTTGTTTACCTTTAGGCTTCTGTTTACAATTATAGTCTTTGTTTTCATTTATATCCTTTGTTTACGCTTAGGCTTCTGTTTACATTTATAGTCATTGTTTACATTTATAGCCTTTGTTTACTTTTAGGCTTCTGTTTACATTTATAGTTTTCGTTTACATTTAATTCTTTATTTGTATTTAGCTTTTTCTTTTCATTTATATAAATAGTAATACTCTGTATAAACTCTTTGTTTACATTTAGGGTGTTTTTTATATTTACAGTCTATGTTTACATTTACAATTCTTGTTTACATTTAGGTTTTTGTTTACAATTATATTCATTGTTTATATTTAGGCTTTCTTTCACATATAGGTCCTTTGTTTACATTTAGATGTTTGTTAACGTTTAAGGTCTTTGTTTAAATTTATAGACTGTTTAATTTTAAGCTTTTGCTTACATTTATAGTTTTCGTTTCATTTAATTCTTTATTTATATTTAGGTTTTACTTTACATTTATGTAAAATAGAATACTCTGTATAGACTCTTTGTTTATATTTAGGGTCTTTGTTTACATTTACAATTTTTATTTACATTTGGGTCTTTGATTGCAGTTATAGTCTTTCTTTACATTTAGATCTTTTTTAACGTTTAAGGTCTTTGTTTATATTTGAAGTCTTTGTTTTCATATAGTGTCTTTGTTTACAATCGGGTCTTTTTTACATTTAGTTTCTTTGTTTACATTTATAGTTTTGGTTTACAATCAGGTCTTTATTTACAATCAGGCCATTGTTTAGATTTAGAGTCTCTGTTTACATTTATAATTTCTGTTTTCATTTATAGCCTTTGTTTACTTTTAGGCTTTTGTTTACATTTATTTCTTTATGTATATTTAGATTTTTCGTTTACATTTATATAAAATTTAATACTCTGTATAGACTCTTTGTTTACATGTAGGGTCTTTGTTTATACTTCTTATCTTTGTTTACATTTAGGGTCTTCCTTTAGATTTATAATTTTGTTTACACTTAGGGTCTTTGCTTACATTTGAGGTCTTTGTTTTTATTTGTAAGCTTTTTCTATATTTATAATATTTATACATTCAGGTGTATATTTAATTTTAGGGTCTTTGTTTACATTTTGGATTTTTGATTAAGTCTTTCTTTACATGTATAATCTTTGCGTTTATGATCTTTATTTGCGTTTACAATCTTTGTTTAGAGTTAGGTTTTATGCAGTTTTTTTTTTCATTTATGATCTTTGTTTCTATTAAGGGCTTTGTTTATATTTGTAAGCTTTTTCTATATTTATAATCTTTGTTTACAATTACTTGTTTATTTAGGTTTAGGGTTTTTGTTTACATTTAGGATTTTTGTTTACATTCTGGTCATTAGTTATATCTATAGTCTTTGTTTGCATTTAGGTTTTCTTTTACATTTAGGTTCTTTGTTTACGTTTAGATCTTTGTTTATGTTTGGGCTTGGGGTCTTTGTTTAAGTTTATATTCTTTGTTTATATTCAGTGTATTTGTTTACGTTTATACTCTTGGTTTACAATCAGGTCTTTATTTACATTTAAGTCTTGTTTACATTTGGGGTCTTGGTTTATATTTATACACTTTGATTAAATTTAGATTCTTTGTTTACGTTTAGAGTTTTGTTTTCATTTATAGCCTTTGTTTACTTCTAGGCTTCTGTTTACATTTATATTCTTTTTTTACATTTATAGCCTTTGTTTACTTTTATGTTTCTGTTTACATTCATAGTTTTTGTTTACATTTAGTTCTTTATCTATATTTAGGTTTCTCTTTACATTTATATAAAATGTAATATTATGTATAAAATCTTTGTTTACATTTACGGTCTTTGTTTACATTTACAGTCTTTGTTTACATTTTAATTTTTTGTTTACATTTAGGTCTTTGTTTTCAATTACAGTTTTTGTTTACATTTAGATCTCTGTTAACGTTTAAGGTCTTTGTTTACATTTAAGGTCTTTGTATATATTTGTAAGCTTTTTCTATACTTATAATCCTTATACATTCAGGTGCATATTTAATTTTAGCGTCTTTGTTTACGTTTTGGATTTTTGTTTAATTTAGGTCTTTGTTTACATATATAGTCTTTGTGTTTATGGTCTTTATTTGCGTTTACAGTCTTTGTTTAGAGTTAGGCCTTTGTTTACATTTAAGGTCTTTGTTTTCATTTATTTATTTTTTACATTTAGAGTCTTTGTTTACCTTTTGGTATTTTTTCACATTTAGGTCAGTTTACCTTTAGAGTCTTTATTTACATTTATATTCTTTATTTCCATTTAGTTCTTTTTGTCCATTTAGTAGAGATGTGAGTTTGGGAAAAACCCGTGTTTAAACCAGGGAATAAATCTGTTTTTTTCTAAAGGGTATTTTTAAAGTTTCCAAAACAAGGAAATTTTTAAAGTTTTCAAAAGTTGCACATTCAGATTTTTTTTTCTGTGTTTGGAGATGTTCTAAGGCGTTCCAAAATGTTATCTCACATTTAGATGGTTTTTATGATGTTTCAGTTTTTAAATAGTGCTTTTAACATCTACAAATTTAAAAAGTACTAGTTTCAAATTTCATTAATTAACAGATATATTTTCTGTTATTGTCGTATATTTACATCTTAGTTCTGACTGTATACACACCGAATTCAATATAACACTTCTTTGTTATTGCAATTAGAGTTCACCATGTTTCAGTTGTATATATTTAATATTTTATCTCAAAATATAACGAAGACGCTTCGAAATTAAACTGCATTCACTAAAACGATAAAAAATATTACACTGAAAATATTATTTCAATTAAAATTTCAACAATATTAATATGCAAAAAATAAATAAAGAAATACATAACAGACAAATTATTAATTGTTAGCTATTGAATATTTTATGTATTGTTTTAATGCACTAAAAAATTATTGCTGAAATTTTTAATAGCTGAATAATATTCGATTTTTTTTGTCGTGCTCTTTAACTAATTATAACAAAATTTCACCAACTAATGTGAAATTTCGTTTGATGAATTATAACAAAATTTTATAAATTTTAAAGTATTCTTACCATAATTTAATTTCATTGTATTATTTTTTATAACATATTTTATTATGGTATTCATTTAAAAAAAAAGAAAGAAAGTAAAAGAAGTTCTAAAGTTATTTAAATAGGTAGATGCTTTAAAATTTCATAAATTTTAAAGTATTCTTACCATAATTTAATTTAATTGTTTTATTTTTTATAACGTATTTTATTACGGTATTTATTTAAAAAAAAAAAAAAAGTTCTTAAGTTATTTAAATATGCAGACAAAACTTCATAATTTATTATTGTCAATAACGTAAATGTTTAATTCTTTACAATTTTCTGTAAAATAGTCACGTAATTTTCGATATCACTTTTATTTAAGCAAAGAGAATAAAATTATACTGAAATAAGTTTTCTATGCACTTAAAAGAAGTGAAATTAAATCTAAACATTAAATACTAGTTTCTTCCCATCAAAGTTTCCAAAGTTCGCGGTTTAAACCCAGAAATTCCCATGTTTATTCCCCTGAAGCAAAATTCCCGGGTTTTTTTACATCTCTACCACTTAGGTCTGTTTATTTTTAGGTTTTTATATACATTTAGAATGTTTGTTTGCATTTATAGTTTTTGTTTACGTTTAGGTCTTTGTTTATATTTTGTTTATATTTGATGACTTTCTTACAACTGTGTCCTTGCTTACAGTTAGGTCTTTGTTTTCTTTTACTTCTTTGTTTACATTTATAGTCTTTTTTTATTTAGGTTATTATTTACATTAGTAGTCTTTGTTTATATTTTGGATCGTTGTTTACAATTAGCTGCTTTTTTATATTTAGGTCGTTTATACATTTATGTTTTGTTTACATTTACAGTCTGTTTACATTTAGATTTGTTTACATTGTGTCAGTTTTCATTTAGTGTTTGTTTACGTTTATAGTCTGTTTACTGTTAGGTTATTGTTTACATTTATGGTGTTTGTTTATACTTGTTGTCTTTGTCTATATTTATAGTTTTGTTTATATTTATGTTGTTATTTACGTTTTCGGTTGTATTTACATTTATGATTTTTGTTTACATACGTAGTTTTTGTTTACATTTATGATCTTTGTTTCCATTTAAGGTCTTTGTTTATATTTATAAGCTTTTTCTATATTTATAATCTTTGTTTACAATTACGTGCTTATTTAGGTTTAGGGATTTTGTCTACATTTATGATTTTTGTTTACAATCTGGTCTTTACTTACAATTATAGTCTTTGTTTGCATTTAGGTTTTCTTTTACATTTAGGTTCTTTGTTTACGTTTAGATCTTTGTTTACGTTTAGGGTCTTTGTATAAGTTTATATTCTTTGTTTACATTCAGTGTCTTACATTTATAGTCTTAGTTAACATTCAGGTATTTGTTTACATTTAGTGACTTTGTTTACGTTTATACTGTTGGTTTAGAACCAGGTCTTTATTTACATTTAGGTCTTTGTTTACATTTAGGGTCTTGGTTTATATTTATACTCTTTCATTAAATTTAGATTCTTTGTTTACATTTAGAGTTTTTGTTTTCATTTATAGACTTTGTTTACTTTTAGGCTTCTGCTTACATTTATAATTTTTTTTTTTTACATTTAATTCTTTATCTATATTTAGGTTTTTCTTTACATTTATATAAAATGTAATACTCTGTATAAACTCTTTGTTTACATTAAGGTCTTTGTTTACATTTACAGTCTTTGTTTACATTTACAATTTTTGTTCATATTTAGGTCTTTGTTTACAATTATAGTCTTTGTTTACAATTGGATCATTGTTGACCTTTAATGTCTTTGTTTACATTTATAGTCTTTGTTTACATTTATAGTCTTTGTTTACATTTAGTGTCTTTGTTTACAATCGGGTCTATGTTTACATTTAGTGCCTTTGTTTACATTATAGTTTTGGTTTACAGGTCTTTATTTACATTTAGGCCATTGTTTACATTTAGGGTCTTTGTTTACATTTATAGTTTTTGTTTTCATTTGTAGCCTTTGATTACTTTTAGGATTTTGTTTACATTTATAGTCTTTGTTTGCATTTAATTCTTTATTTATATTTAGATTTTTTGTTTACATTTATATAAAATGTAATACTTTGTATAGACACATTGTTTACATTTAGGTCTTTGTTTATTCTTGTTGTCTCTATTTACATTTAGGGTCTTTTTTTAGATTTATAGTTTTTGATTACACTTAGGGTCTTTGTTTACATTTAACGCCTTTGTTTATGTTTGTAAGCTTTTTCTATATTTATAATCATCGTATGCATTCAAGTGCTCATTTACTTTTAGGGTCTTTGTTTACCTTTTGAATTTTTGTTTAATTTAGGTCTTTGTTTACATTTATAATCATTGCGTTTACGGACTTTGTTTGCGTTTACAGTCTTTTTTTCTGTTCGGTCTTTGTTTGCATTTTGTTTTTTATTTAGAGTTTTTTTACATTTTTTCTTTGTTTACAATTAGGTCAGTTTACCTTTAGAGTCCTTATTTACATTTATGCTATGTTTATATTTATATTATGTTTATATTTGCAGACTTTGTTTACATTTAGTGTCTACTTACATTTTGGTCTTTGTTTTCATTTTACATTTAATCTATTTTTCTATTTAAAACTATAAACCCCGCCTATTTATGTAATTTTTTTCTTCTAACGTTGGTTTAAAATATTCAAAATTTATGACCAATAATCGATGAAGTAAATACCATTTGTGCATATTTTTGTCAACGTAAAATAAGGGGTTTAACTCGAAATTACCACTCAATGTCACATTTACTTTTCTTTTCTGTATTGTTTTGTTTTGAAGAACAGTGAAGGCTTGTCTTCTTTAGAAAACAGGAATTCTTGATGCTAACACAAATGTCTAAAAATCAACATTTTCGTTTACTTTCTTTGAGTTTGACGTTGTTGTTATATAATTTGACCCGTAAATAAAAAATAAAAATATTTTGTTTAATTTTCTTTGTTATTTTTAAAGATTTGATTCGTTATCTCATGCACAACTTTATAAGAGACGGCTCCTAAACCACTCCAAAAGAAAGACTTATTTATAGCTCGAAAACTAATAACTGGAATGAGCTGCAAATTTGCACACCCATATTTTTGAGCATTAGGATTCATTTTATGTAACAATTAATATAGGTCATAATTCGTAGTTTTTATGAATATGAAATTATTGATAATTTTCAGAATTAAAAATATTTTTCAGATTCCAAAGTAATGATGGATTATGTTTGGGTTTCTTCACTGTATCTCGTAAAAAAAGAATTATATCGATCAAGTTATTTTTTGTGAAGATATTAATAAAAGTTTGAAATATGAATTTAACATTAGCACCTTTAAACTTTGAACGTTAATGACTCTGTAAAAAAATAAGTAAAGTATACAACCAATATACTTTTTCGCGTTGTCGCAATCCCAGGAATTCAAATATAAAATAAAAATGGAGCATTACCATTGAAAAAATCAAAGTTGCTGCATGTTTTAATATGTAGACGACCCCCCAATTCAAAATTTCAGTTCATTTTCTGAATCTACTCTCAATTCTCTGTCGAATGATATCTATTACATTTTTCTACTTCGATTAGTAGCGAAGTTATCTTGAGTGTTGCGTTTTTTTTCCCCGGCTGTACATTCATTCAAGGTGATAGATAAGAACTGGTAACGACGCTGCCTTAAAGAAATAGTACGATAGGTAGTTATGGGGAAAAAAATCTAGAAATCCTTAAAAGGAGACTTGTCCAAGAAATCTCACTTAAAGGATGTGATGAGGTTTCTGTTTCTAGCAGACGAAAATGGATCACCCTGTCCACGCTCCATATAATATTAGAATTAATTCAGTACTCTATATATCCAAAGTAGGTATTTAGTTATTGCAGGGAAAGTAAAACACAGAAAAAATAAAATCAGCAAAATTATGAAAAGTCTCCAAAAGACCCCAGCATAATTTTGAAAGTCCCCCAAAAAGCCCCTAAAAATATTTAGACCCCCCCCCCCAAAAGTTCCCATCGGCCCAAAAAGTCCCTAAATTTAGGGGCTAAGTCCCCAAGTTGGCAACCCTGCTTCCAATAACCAATTTGGCTGAACACATTTTAAATTTTATGAATTATAAACCTAAAGGGGAGTTAAGAGTCCCCAGTAGTCAGATACCTTCCTTTCTCCTTCCCCATGTAATCCAATGGGATTTTTGTTGCTTTGTATTTTCCGGATATCTCTTTCAAAAATAAAGTTTTTGGAATTCTGTTTTTTGAATTCGATTCTTTGAACATGCCACTTTTTTTCTTACTAAGCAATTTTTTTTTAAATAAATTTAAATATTTTATTTCATTAAGCAAACTTAAGGATATAACTTTCAATCTTAAAAAGAAATATTTAAATTGTATTTAAAAAAAAATTGCTTAGTAAGAAAAAAAGTAGCATGTTTAAAGAGTGGAATTCAAAAAACAGAATTTGAAAAGCTTTATTTTTGAAAGAGATATCCGAAAAATACAAAGCAACAAAAATCCCATTGGATTACATGGGGAAAGAGAAAGGAAGGTATCTGACTACTGGGGACTCTTAAGAGATTGGCTAAAAATTAAATTATGTCATAGGATGTGATTAAATTTTGTCAGGTATCCAGAAATAGGCTAAAAGTGCGAAATCAATTGATAAAAATATTAAATAATTATAAGATAAAAAAATTTTTATAAACCATGTTTTTTAATTTTCTGTTGAATCATATAAACGCTACTGAAGGCAGCCGGAACCCCAGCAATTGGATAAAAGTATTAAAAAATTTCCTTGCTATCGTCTTTTTTTGAGCTATTATAAAGTTTCAAATGGCTATCTAGCCGGAAAGTTAGTTAAAAGTTGATTGCAAGCTTTGTACTGGAAACGCTGCCGAAGGCAGCAGGGTCCCGAAGCAATTGGATAAAAATATTTTTAAAAAGCACTTTCACCGTATTCTGAACTGTTCCGAAAGTTTCAAATGTCTAGCTACTCGGGAAGTTAGTTAAATGAATTTTCTGTTGAATCATATGAACGCTGCCGAAGGCAGTAGGGACCTGAAACAGTTGACTAAAATTATTAGAAAAATATATTGCCACCGTGTTCTGAGCTATCCTGAAAGTTTCAAATATCTAGCTAGTCGGGAAGTTAGTGAAAAATCGATTGCAAGCTTTGTACTGATAACGCTGCGGAGGGCAGCGGGAACCCGAAACAGTTGGCTAAAGGTTTTAAGAAAATGCATTTTCACCGTGTTCTGAACTATTCTGAAACTTTTAAATGTCTAGCTAGTCGGGAAGTTAGTTAAATAAATTTTCTGTCGAATTATATAAGCGCTGCCGAAGGCAGCGGTACCTGAGATAGTTGACTAAAATTATTAGAAAAATGTATTGTCACCGTGTTGTGAGCTGTCCTAAAAGTTTCAAATGTCTAGCTAGTCGGAAAGTTAGTGAAAAATCGATTGCAAGCTTTGTACTGATAACGCTGCCGAAGGCAGCAGGAACCCGAAACAGTTGGCTAAAGGTTTTAAGAAAATGCATTTTCACCGTGTTCTGAACTATTCTGAAAGTTTCAAATGTCTATCTAGTCGGGAAGTTGGTTAAATAAATTTTATGTCGAATCATATAAGCGCTGCCGAAGGCAGCGGGACTTGAAATAGCTGACTAAAATTATTAGAAAAATGTATTGTCACCGTGTTGTGAGCTGTCCTGAATATTTCAAATGTCTAGCTAGTCGGAAAGTTAGTGAAAAATCGATTGCAAGCTTTGTACTGATAACGCTGCCGAAGGCAGCGGGAACCCGAAACAGTTGGCTAAAGGTTTTAAGAAAATGCATTTTCACCCTGTTCTGAACTATTCTGAAAGTTTCAAATGTCTAGCTATCCGGAAAGTTAGTTAAATAAATTTTCTGTCGAATCATATATGCGCTGCCAAAGGCAGCGGGACTTGAAATAGTTGACTAAAATTATTAGAAAAATGTATTGTCACCGTGTTGTGAGCTGTCCTGAAAATTTCAAGTATCTAGCTAGTCGGGAAGTTAGTTAAAAATCGATTGCAAGATTTGTCCCTGACAAACACACAAACAAACCCACAAACAAACCCACAAACAAACACACAAGAATCGAAGTTAATAAAAACATGGTAAAATGATTTTCAGCTATTATGATTCAATGGAATCTTTTTACGTCTGGTTGGAGACCGGTTGCTTAAAAAAAAGAAAGAAAAAAAAAAAAAAAAAAACCGTCTGCTGTTTTAAAGCATAAAATAAATGGTTTTTCTTTCTTTGATATTTTATTTAATTATTACTTGATGAGATTTAGAGCAGGGAAAAGAATTGCGGTTTTTAATGCTGGGAACAATAAATTATATGAAATTACAGATTAATGAAAAAGAAATAAAATAAAATAAATTTAGCGAATTGAACCAAAATATATTAGATTCTTTTAGAATAAGAAATGTAATGTTTGCATTATAAATAAATAAAATGTAATTTATGTTATTATTATTATTTTACTTTAACAAGGGATATGTGATGTTTTTCAACATCACAGTACATGACCGACAGATTAAAAAATGGAGATCATGAGATTATTTGAAGCAGAGTGATGTTTTAAAACATGTTTTTTAGCCCCACCCTCTGTGTTTTTTTAGCCTCGTTCTTAAAGGAAAGAAGGGGGAGGGAATTTTGCAAAGTCTCTTTATATTATCAGTTAGGTTCATGTAACTGACCACACATCTAAAAGGTTCTTCCTAAGATAATTTATTGCAGAGTTACGCATGAATTACATGTTACGAAGAGTTACGTGTTTGTCCCCTCGCTCCCTAAGGCGTGGTAGGGTGTAATTTCACAAAATCACTTTGTAGTATGTGTTGAATGCCTATAAGCAGTCCACACATCAAAAATTGCCATTCTATGATAATTTTGAACAAAGTTACGTGTGGAAACATGTTTTTACCCACTAACCTCAAAAGGGGGGGGGGGATAACACGGAAATTTCAAATAATCCTTTTGTAGTTTGTGTGTGTTGAGTACGTATAACCAAGCGACATATCAAAAATCGCTTTCCTGACATAATTTGGAGCAGAGTTATTTTTTAAAACGCATCCCCCCCCTCCGCCTTTAAAGAGAGGAAAGATTAAATTTCACGAAATCATTTTATAATACTTGTTGGGAACACATAACCAGCCCACCCATAAAAAATCGCCTAAGATAGTTCAGAGCAGAGTTGTGCATGGGAAAATAATTTTCCCACCCCCACCCCTAAGAGGGCTATGGTGGAATTTTACAAAATCCCTTTGTCGTGTGTGTCTCGAGTACGCATAACCTACGGATAAAAAAATCAATCGCTATCCTGAGATAATTTGGAGCACAGTAACTCTTATTAGCGTGTTTTTCAGCCCTTAAAGGGGGAGGGAGAAATTTCGTAAAATCCTTTTATAGTGCGTGTTGGGAACGCATAAACAATCCACACATAAAATTTAATCTTACCGAGAAAATTTGAAGCAAAGTTATGCTTGGAAACGTGTTTATTCTCCCCCCCCCCCCACTGCCCTTAAAGAGGGGAGAGGGAGAATTTTCGTAAAATCCCTTTATAGTGCGTGTTGGGAACGCATAAACAAGTTACACATTAAATTTAATCTTACCGAGATAATTTGAAGCAAAGCTATGCTTGGAAACGTGCATATTACCCCCCTGCCCTTAAAGGGGGGGGGGGATTTCGTAAAATCCCTTTATAGTGCGTATTGGGAACGCATAAACAACCCACACATAAAATTTTTATCTTACTGAGATAATTTGAAGCAAAATTATACTTCGATACGTGTTTATTCCCCCCTCTACTCCCAAGGGGGAAAGAGATGGGCTTTCGCAAAATCCCGTTACAATTGGTGTTGGGCACAGGTAAATAAGCCACACACTAAAATTTGTGACCTTAGCTCTAATAGATTCCACGGACGAATATAGCGCTAAAAGAGGGGGTCGAATTTGTCCCCTCGTAACTCCCCCCCAAAATCGAAAATCGGAAAAAATCAAAAATGAGTTTTTAGAAATACCTTCAAGAAAACGCTTGGCGATATTTTCATATCTTTGAGCTATTACTGATAGAATTTTACTCGAAAATCCGTAATTTGTTAAATTTGTCGCCGAAAATCATTTTTACCCCCTTTCCCCCTTAAAAATACAAAATTCCAAACTCGCAGAAAATGATTTTTTTTTTTTTTTTTTTTTGTGCTTACGTCTAGTCACCCCATCTGCAATTTTTTCACTGTGAAGTAATTTGGAGCCGAGTTATGCTTGTAAATGTGTTTTTGCCTTCTTCACCTTCGAAAATCATTTTTACCCCCTTCCCTCCCTTAAAAATCCCAAATTCCAAAATCACAGAAAAGATTTTTTTTTTGTATTCATATCTTGTCTCCAATCGGCAATTTCTTCACTGTGAAGTAATTTGGAGCCGAATTATGCTTATAAAGGTGTTTTTCCCTTCTTCGCCTTTGAAAATCTCATTTTTACTCTCTCCCCCACCTTTAAAAATTCAAATTTCCAAAATCGCAGAAAATAATTTTTGTGTATTCAAGTCTAGTCTCCCCATCTGCAATTTCTTCACCGTGAAGTAATTTGGAGCCGAGTTATGCTTATAAAGGTGGTTTTTGCCTTCTGCTCCCCTGGGGGGGAACGGGGGGGGGGTATTTCGCAAAAACAACCTGCTCACCAAAATTGTGACTATATCTCACATAGGATAGCCACAGTCGTGTAGAATTAATGATCAGTGAGTTTACTCTTTTATATATATAGATAATTTGAAAGCAATGTTATAATTTGAAAAAAAAAACTAATAGTCCTCCGTTCTAAACTAAATTCTGGTTTTGCCAGAATTTCATTAAAATCATTTTTTTTTTCTTCTAAAGAAAATTAATAATAATCAGTATCGTTACAAACGATATCGAAAAAGTTCTTTTTATTAATTTTGAATTAGGAAATAAAAACTGCGCGTGCAATAACATGAAATAAAATTAAGTAAAAAAATGAATTTAACGATTTATTTATTTATTTTATTTATTTTAATTTTTTTTGGGGGGGGGGGGGAAGGGGGGGGCATAAGATGAAATAATGCTTTCACGCGAAATATTAAAAATTATAAAATATTGAATTTGCTCATGCATATAAAAAATGCTTATTAAAACGAGTCGAAGAAGGAAGCGAAATAAGTATTGAGTTATATTACGATAAATACGAGATATAATATGATACGATATATTAGACTTATCGTCCAGGGTTAGTAGGCATTTTCGTTGAAAGAAATAGTTTGTTCGTTCGGTGCAACTTGCACATTAGTCCCTTGAGGTACAACTTTCACATTAGCCCGTCAGGTACAAGTTGCACGTAAGTCCGCTTTAAATATAGTGACCAGCGAAGCTGGCAAATCATTCGTTGATTCACTACCTCAATTGATTTCACATTCCGTCATTTTTGACGGGGTTATATACTAGCAAATAAATAAATAAATGAAACAAGTAACAGAGATCGTAAATGCTTCATCGCTTATTTTTAATTATCATCGTCAAACCCAAATTCTGTTGTAAAATACTAGTTTATTTTATTTTTTATTTATATATATATTTTTTTCATTGTCTGGGCCATGTATTGCACGAAAATAAATCTGCCGGGTCGTTCCAGGACTTAAAATTTCGTCCTGTGTAGAACCTTGCAGGACATTTTAACACATTGTTGACGGCATGTTTTCCTATTTACTATTTTTAAGTACCGCCCTTTTCTTTTTCGTTAAAAGTTATATTGTTTCCCGAAAAGAACTTTCTTGTATTCGTGTATAAATCGCTTAAGTTTTATTCTCGGCAATCGACACAGTAACTGCCACCGAAAAATATAAACACAGATAACACTCAATGAATTAAACACGAATGCACAAAATTAATTTTAAAAATAATATTTTATTTTAGAGGCACGCCTGAAGGTTGAGCTAGACTTTTGAAAGGAACGAGTTAATTCGTGATAGGTTAACAATGCGTTAAAACGAGTAAATTCACCAAAAACCGTGGGTCGAGAATTTTCCCGAATTCAATATTTTCTTCTATTACATATCGAAAATGTAACTAACCAAACTGGATAAATAAAGCTATATTGCTGCTAAAATAGAAAATTTATATTAACCCATTGTTCTTGAAACTTACAATATGAACAAAACACGAGAAACTTTTTAACTTCAAGGACAAAGTAAACGTTAGGAGCACATTTATTAGAAGCATTCAATGGAAAATTCTTATCTAATATATATCTCCCGATAAGCCGATCATGATAATTTAACAAAGTTTCACGTCAAAAAAGAATCATTCATGTTTATTGTCGGTAATCATTATACTCTTTTTATCTACCTTTGCTCTCCTCCTATAATTTATATACTCAGAATTATAGACAATAAAAGTTTGTTAAACTAGTTGTGTAAAAATGTCTTACGAACTGGGTATGCCTGCAGCATCAGTCACTACACAACCTGCAGTTTGTACTGCAGATGGAGGTTTCTTTAATCCCACATCAGAACCAGCAGTTTGTTCTGCTTCCAGCGGATTTTTTAATTCTAGATCAGAACCCGCTCTCACCTCTTCATCTAGTGGGTTTTTTAATCGTAGGAGGTAAGTATATTTCGTCTTTTAATTTTTTAAAAAAATTAAATTAAATTTTATATTATATATATATATATATTTTTATGTAGCAATGAATGTAACAATTAATCTTTTAATATTAATTCGTTTCGGACTGAAATAAAATATGTCACAATTTTTCAATACTTTTTTCTTGTTTTAATCTCTTTTTAAACTTTCGTTTTTTTTCTATTTGGTAGATGGCAGCACTAATCTGAAATTTAACAATTGGTGTTTCTTAGGAAACTTGATACAGAAGTCATTTTAAATTTTGTTAGTAGACGCGAGTACTCCTTGCTGTTTTGATGATGCCCCCCGTGTCTAGTTTTTTCACTTGATGAAGGGTCATCCTAGTGTTTTGACCTGAAACAACTGTTACGAGTTTTTGCAACTTATTTAGAAAATATTTATTAATAAAATTAGTTATTATTTTATCAAGTAAGCATACAGATGTTTCAAACCAAAAGTTTCTCGAAACTTAAATGTTTTTACTTTCCGAATATATATATGTAAGGGAAGTATTGTAATCATAACAAAAATTCGACTTTAAGATTTCGGTGCTTTTATACGTTTTGAGGTCCCTTGAGTTCATTTTTGCTATTTTCACGATGATGTATACATGTATGTATGAGTATATGTGTGTGTGTATGTATGGTGTGTATGTGAGTGAACCCAATACCATCTAAAAGCTTTGTCCGAATGAGCTGAAAGGTGGTACTTATATTATAGGTCACCGTAGCACGAACCCTATTGATTTTGGTGAGTCTAGCACTTATAGTTTTTTACAGGGACACAATGAAATTTTTTTACCATTATGACCTATGGGCTCAAATTATTCAAAGTGTGATAACATCTAAATTCCTTATCCAATTGAACTGAAAATTTATATACAACCGTTGTATAAACTGTAAAGAATTTCGTAAATCCAGCCTTTATAAAGTTTCAGAGGGACAAATTGAAAAATTCTTGATCATTATGATATATGGGCTTAAATTATATAAAAGGCAATAGCATTATTTAGAGAACATATTCAAACAGTCTATTATAATTTTCTTTTTTGTCTATTTAGTAAATTCTCTTACTCGTTTTTTTGTACAACCATTGATTGCTTAATGTTCGGGAAGAAAGTCGAGTAATGTTAAGCCAGATTTTCCTCCTTACATATGGTCAGTTACATTTGTAATAGCCATTTTTGAAATAATTTTAAGAATTTTGAAAAGGATAATACCGAATCCCTTATCCTGGTGACAAGATTAGAATACTTTTATAAGAAAATACCGTTAAAAATTGCTACAGTCACCCAATTATAGAGAGTTTTTTCTTTTATGTAGATGAATTCCAGAAAGATAATAATTATGATAATTTTCTTGTTACAATTTTTCACGACTTATAAAAACGATTTTAAAATAGGGATAGTCTTTGAATTTCGTGGACATAGGGTTACCTTATCAGCAATCTGCGTTTGACGAAAAAATGACGAAAACATCAACTTTCTAAAAATATTCTTCGACAATACTAGAACATCCTGACAAAGTTTTGTGAAGATCAGAGAAGTATATGTTTGTTAAAGACGTTATTGACTGCAACTCTGTCTTATTAAATATCCTAATGTGCTTGTACTCAAAGACCAATTTTAGTTACCCATCATACTATAAGTATGGGGAACTTAAGTAATCATGAAAATTTTTAAGTTCGAGTTTTCGACTGTTTTACACATTTTGAGGTGTGATGAATCCGAAAATAACGAAATTGATATGATGTCCGTCTGTAGGGTGTCTGTTAGTGTCAGTTTGTTAGTCTATGTGCACGATATCTCAAAAACAAATGATCGTAGAGTGGTCGGACCAATTTTAAAATATTACTAATGGTTTTGGACAGAACCCTATTGATTTTCAATATTCTAATTTTAAAACTTCGGAAGTTATTCGATATTTACGATTTTCTTAACATGGGAGAATAGGGCAAATTTTCTCTTAAACGACATCAGCCCGCCAGTACACGGATTGGGTCTGTGAGACCCACTTTATTTACTAGAATGCAATGTAAGAGAAACATTTTATATATTCTGTGAAAAAAAAATTATAATAAACGTAAAATTTTATACTTAGTATTTTTATTGTGTGATTTTATTTTATGGGTGTTATATTGTAACCACTCAAATATTGAAAGAAAGTTGTGTCTTTTCCCCACCCGTGTACGGAATATTTTAATATTTTTTGATGAATTTTTACCTATATATATATTATTATTTTTTTTCAGGTTCTGAATAATACAATTCTTAAATTTATAGTGGGCATATCAAACAACATTCTCTCTCTCTCTCTCTCTCTCTCTCTCTATATATATATATATAAGAAAAAAAGGAAGTTGCAAAAATTTAAAAAATGCAAGATAAAATAAGTTTCACAAATTATTTAGATATTTCTATAAATGAATAAATAAAAACTTATTTAGTTGAGTTATCATGGTGAAGTCCGTAATAAAATTATTTAATAATAATATGCAGAAAAGAGTATTCTAAAACGTTTAAGACTTTTATGTTCATTCCATGTTTTCTTTTTATAATTGCTAAAGTAATTAAAATATTATCTAGTAGACGCATAGCTTATCATAAATATGTATAAAGAGGAGAGAAAAAAAAAAGACATTTTTTAAATTTTTTGAGACATTTTTGTTATGAAACACCTACATGTTAACTTGGTTAATACAGGTCTACATCTAAAATTTTTGATTTGAAAATTTTACCTGATCTTTATTACCATGTTTTTATTAACTTTTATCCTTTTTTGTACGGTACAAATCTTGAAATCGATCTTTAACTAACTTCCCCATTAGCCCTTAGATATAGTAATATATATAGATCTATCATTCCCATGTTATCGAGCAAAATATTTTGATGCTGAAAAAAATTTCTAAAATCAGCCATTAGAGAGTATTGAAAAAAAGAATAAAAAGAAAAATGAATTTGAAACTGTATCTGGAGTTTTTCATTCACCTTTAGTAAACAAATTATTCATAAATTTTATTTACTAAATTATCCTGTTTGTGATTTACTCGGCGAAAGACAGCCATTAGAGTGACTTTTCCTGGAAAAAAAAAAAAAAAAAAAAAAAGGTATCATTTTTTCCCTGTCGCTGATCAATCTCGCTGATCTCGCTGATCAATATGTCTTATTACTATATCTATGCACTAGCCAGACATTTAAAACTTTCAGAATATCTCAGAACCCGATGGCATCACAATACTTATTCGAATCCCAATTTTCGAATTTTTGATTAGTTTTCTTTTAATTAATTAAAATATAAAAATAATAGCCTCATAATAGATTTAAAAATTAGCCATTAAAATATTAATTATAATTTAATTGTTGAAAAAAAAAAAAAAAGAGTTCATTTTTTTTTCAACATAAAAACAAATACATTTCATTACACGTGAACGTTAAAAAATTGTAAAAAGTTAAATGATGCATGTCACAAAAATGGTCGCCTTTAACACTTTAAACATTTTATACATATTGATAAAGTACTAATATAGTTCTATAGTTGAGATTCGACAGAAAGTTTAAAAACGTGGTATATAAAACGTTTTTTTGGTTTAGTAAAAATTTTCGGCCTCCGGTTTTCGATAGATTTACACGTTTTAAGAAGTACGGAACACGATTTGACCTTTTTTAGAAAGCGTCTGTTTGTTTCAGTCTGTGTGTGCGCGACGAAATTTTGTAGCAACTGTTTCTCAAGTAGGAATTTCATACAAATGTACGGAATTTCATACAAATTGATGTGTAGTTAGACTTTAAAACAAATCAGTGCTTTTCAACCCAACTAAAAAAAACTTTTAGAAAAACTTTAAAAAATAAAATAATAATAATAGACAAATCTGCAGATAAGGTCGGGGACAAAATCTCGCTAGGACAAAATATCGCCTACAGAGATGAATGGAAAGCAAAAGGAGTTGGTAATTATTAATAATGGTGTATAAAATTTCATGAAAACACATACCTTAGTCAGAGCACTGGCATACACACAAACCCACTACAAAAACCATTATAAATTTTTCTTAAAAGAGACTGTGTTTATTAATTTTTTCAAGATTAATTATAATGTATTCAGTCCTACTTATCAATTTTAAAATTTTTAATTTCGATTTGTGAACCGTGTTCAGCTTTGATGTCAACAGAGATGTACAATATTTTAAAAGTGTATTTTGAATGGTGAAAAGCAAATAATAAAATAACTTAAATATAGATGAAATAATACTCTATGATATAAATATGTATATATATAAATTTATTTATTTTAATTAATTAATTAATATTTGTAAGGCCCTGTGTCCAGAGATCACACGTAACACATATTCAAATTTTTAAATAGATCTTTTTTTTTTTTTTTTTTTTTTCTTTTTTTGACGCGATATTTTTTTTGTCCGGCGATATTTTGTACCGCGAGATATTGTCCGGATCCCAATCTGACGGTATCTGGAACAATAAAAAGTTTAAGGGAAAAAAAAATATACTTGCTTCCAAACTGCAAATTTTAGGCTTTTGAAATGCAGTTACTCTACAGATCTCATGATTTTTATTCCAAATACCTTCAGATTACATGCAAATTTGTGCATTTTTTTTAGTTGGGAACTTTTAGTGAAAATCATCCAACAGGTGGCATTACTAAACAAATTTTTCTAAGACTTTAGCATGGCAGTATAGGATGAAATTTCGTATAAATGTACTAAATGATAATTATTTTTAACGAATAATTATGAAATTAAACAGAATTATTCATATTAATGATAGCAATTGAGAGAAAAGAAGATTTTATAGGTAAAAGCATCGCTTTCCTTTTGGAGGGGGAGGTAACCCCACTCTGAGAGAGGCAATTTTTCAATATGGGTATCTTTCAAAAGAACTCGTCGGGAACTTTAAAATGAATGGTTGAACCATCGATCTACTGTAATTTAAAATAAATCTATCCATTATTTTTCATAAAAATAAATAAATAAATGAAATAAAAAAGCATTTTTTATTATTTATTTATCTATTGCTTTCTCTTACCCATAGGGTCGAGAAAGTATTGTTTTAGGGTCAAATTTTCAAACGTGGGTTTTTGTTATATTTACATGTTCTGAGGTCCCCTGAAGACGGAAATCATGTTTTTAGCGAATGGTCTGTGTGTCTGCCTGTCTCTGTCTGTGTGTCTGTCTGTGTGGATGTCTGTTATCAGCATATCTCAAGAACATATGGTAGCAGAAATTCCAAACTTGGTATTCTAAATGTGTATCATATAGGATGCTACAGTAAGCTTTTCGTTGAGATGAAGCGAATGGTTCGTGTACAGGGACACTCAAAAGCATTCAAATACATTACGTCTATGGGGGGAAATTGCAGGTAAGTAGAGTTTAACATCTATAGACTGCACTAAACCAAATGAAACGAATATATATATATATTTAATGGAGATAGTCAAGTGGGAAAAAAAAATTGTGTATGTAGGAACCTCGCCTCCCCCTCGAGGGGAGTAACTTTTCATGATGGGTATCTTTCAAAAGAGCTCGCCAATACCTTTAAAACGAATGTTTGAACCATCGATCTGCTATAATTTAAAGTAAAGTTATCGATTTTTTTTTAACAAAAAAAAAAAAAATAAATAAATAAATAAATAAATAAATAAATGTAATATTGAGAATAAATTCATTTTTCGTTTTATATTTAGTGTTATACTACTTCTCTAATATAGAAATCGTCTGCGTTATCATAAAAGATAATTTTTTAAAATAATAATTTTAATAAATTATTTTTTAAAAACAGAATTATTTTTTAATAATCGAATGTAGGTGCAATAATGAAACGGGGGGGTTGACAGAACTAATTATCATATAAAACTCTTTCGAAGCCTAATTTGAATTGTTTTTCACATAACATTACTCGTTATCTTACCACTTAATCTGCAACCTGTATTTATAGTATTAAATTTCAGGGCAAGAGAAAGTCGTGTGAGTGACACACCAGATTATTTATTATTATTATTATTATTTTTTAATTTTTAGAAAATAAAACTGACCATCTCAGGATATTTATTGTTACATTTCTATGAGGTGAAAGTCAACAGCATTCATCCGAGAAGGTAATTTTAATAAATAATAATTTTAATAAATTTTATGTACACAGTGAATTTGTATGGGAAAATATTGAAGAAAGCCTTGTGATATCTACAATATACTATGTTTTACAGGGATAAAACATTATTTATAGATTTTATTTTATAATTCATTTATTTGTTTATTATTATCATTTGCCGACCAGTGTAATGAGTGATTTTTATAGCTTTGAAATAATTCTTTATCTTTTTTCAGGTATAGCACAGAAGATGACGATACATGGCGTGGAATTGCGGCGTGCTGTGAGCTTTGCTGTTTATGTTGTGAGCTTGTTTTAGTGATCTTAAGTAGTACAAAAGAAAATAATTAAGAAGATTTATTGGAATTCTACTTGCACCATACATACTATATAAAATAAAACTGTTTTTTACACTTACAGATTTTGCTGAAAAGTCATTTGACGAAATCATAGAAAACTGATCACCGCACGAAAGATGTAAAATTATCTATTTGGAATATCTATATAACTTGGAAGTTCTTTTTAAATATTTTTCTTATTGACTTGAAAAATTATAGAAATTTGTCTACGTTTCATTAATTCCATGCAGTGTTTAGGTGGTGAGTCGCAAAAGAAAAATAACAAGCAATTGTTAAATTTTACGTTTTTTAATGTCACTACGAAAAAGTCATATATTCAAATTACATTAACCTTTGTACATGAATGCAAAGAAACTGAAGTATGACGAACAGCTTAAAATTTTAAAATGTGAGGTCTTGTAATTTATATTATGTCTGATATTTTCATTGATTCTATCTAAGACTCCTATAATACGAGCTGACTCACAGCTAATCATTGTTGCCCAGCGGGACTATACCTTGGCTACGTTTAGTTGCAGACGCATTACTCAGCGTCTTTATCGCCTAAAATGGCGAGTTTGCCTAAACAGAAGAGCAAATTATTGTTTGTACTTGATAAGTTTGGCGAAATTTTCTTATAACCCTTGTAAAAAGTATCCATCACTGTTGCTGTTAAATTAGTTAATTTTAAATATTTATACACGTTAAAAAGTAGTCTAAGTTGTAAAATACAACATTTAGATAATGAAACATCAATAAAAACAAAAAAATGATACAAAAAAAAATGCAAGAAAACATATCATAATTACACTTTATATTTGTGATTGAAAGCTAAGCGTACAATTTTCTTTTGGACAATTAATAGCCCATTTCATTCGCCTTTCTTCGTCTGTTGGAAATCTAAACGTTCTAAAAGCAGTTCTGGTATGATTTGAGCAATTTTTGTCTGCAAAACCTCTGTTTTATGTGATTTGATAACACTTGAAATTCGGACCGTGTGGGCAACAATCGCTGAGTGAGAAACAAAATGCCTGATGGAGCCAGCCTGTATTGAAGGGGCTCTAATTCTATCTAATCTCAAGTATCAGTATAGATTTAAATACAGTGAAACTCCGATCTATCGTTTCCGCATCCATCGTTTTCCCGCATTGATCATTTTATTTCAATGGTCTCGGCACAACATGTATTTAAAGAATGTTAACGAAATCCGCATGTATCGTTCTTCAAAAAGTCGTTTTTTTGCATTCGTTGTTATAAAATTTGTTCCTGACCAAAATGAAATAAAGGTCACGCGTTTCCAGCATATGGCATACAAGCTCAAATTGCTTTTTTCGTCCTGAAATAACTCTTTTCCCCCTACATGCAGAATAAAAATTGTGATTGCATGTCTCCAGTCCATCCTTAGACCACTGTCAATTGCCTATAGTAATACTAGTGCGATGTAAAACCTACTCAACCTCAAATAATTCACATATGCTGTTTTAGGTGAAGAACAGGGTCTTTGACATTCATCGTTTCCCCGCTTTCATAATATTTTTTTTTTCACATACTCCATGAAAAACGATGGATCGAAGTTCTACTGTATTGAAAATAAAATCTTAGATTATACTATATTATATTTGTATCTATAAATTAACATGAAAAAATAAAATTTGCTGTATATTTTTAGCCTTAATTTTCATAAAAAAGGTCTTAATCTTAAGGGTAAAAAATCTTAATTATATTATCGTTCGAAAGGTATAATTAATGCGAGTTGCAGAAATTATAATAATAATAAAATTCTTATATAGTGATATGAGGATAGGAAAACAGGCAAAAATACTTTTATTGTTGTACATTTTTTCATTTTAAACAAGTATAGTGACGCCCACCGAGTATTATTTAAAGAGGAGATAAAAGTCCAATGGGAGAAAGCTTTAAAACTGCGATGTGAATTTCTGCCAGCTATTGGGGGCGACACTTGTCCCTTTACCCTATATTTCGGCGCGAAGTACTACTGTTTTCAGTTTCATTCTACTGACGTGCTTTTCGAATTTTGAATTTTAAACAGTTTAATATTTTTGTACGTGCTTAAAACTACTTCATTGAGATGGGTTCATGTAAATGCTTCGTTCTTCGATGTAAAACAGGTTCTTATGATAGTGACAAGAAAAAAAAAATAAAAGAGAGGAAAAGCCCAAGGACAGAAATGCCCGAGTTTGTTTTCTGCTCCACGGGTAAGTATTATTATTAGAGTACTGCGCGGGTCGGGTTTTACCCGACAGATGATTTTTAAATCAACCCGAAACCTGACCCGAACCCGACAAAAAAATTTTCATCAACCCGAAAACCGACCCGAACTCGCAACAGAGAATTTTTTGCGACCCGAACCCGACCCGAAACCCGAAAAATAAATCAACATTACTTATTCATCTAAAAATCCTGCAAAACAAGGTAAAATGATATAACATGATATAAAATAATGTAAATTTTCATTGTCACACAGTTGGTAAATTATTTAAAAAAAAAAAAAAAAAACTAGTATGTTGTGGCCACCACAAGACATTCTTCTATATTTTCTGTTAAATTCACTGTGCGAATAATTTATTAAAACTTTAATTAAGAAGTTTAACGTGTTTAAAATAGTTCTTTAAAAAAAACATGTTGTCAAAAAGACTCTATTAAATGAAATCTGCGTTCAACCGAATTTTTTTAAGCTCAATATTATTCTTAAAAAATTAATAAAAACGAAACATTTCCCTATTGAATAACGTTACGGAAGCTGGAAAGTAGGGTATAGCGAACGCTGGCGCCCTCTGTTAACGTTAGAAAACAACATCGCAAAATTTCAGCGTTACTTTCGTCTCCTCTTAACCCCTTAACGCGCGGTGTCCTTGCTGCGAGGACGCAAAATTTCAGATCCAGCTACAAAAATTCATCCCGGAAATTTTTTAGCAAAAATTCGCGTTTATAACATATCAGAAAAGGCCGGTTTTTTAAACCTTAAAATTTAAAATTTCTTTTAGTTTAATTTAGTTCATGAATTCCGGTGGCAGTATAATTTAAATGTTTCAAATTGTCTTGCGCCGCAAAGGGTTAAATAATACTCCGTGATCCGTGCATTAGAGAAACGCACGGAGAAATATTTCTTACTCCGTGGAGAAACGAGAGAAACCATTCTCTTTGCCATGGACAGGTTTAATGGTGGCGCTCTCTGTCGAAACAATTTATAATTATTTTTAACGCAGCAAAGCATAGCAGTGTAAATTTCAAAGTCGTTAAAATAAAATAACTTTGAAATTTCGTATAATGAGGATATTATTGGATTAGAGACTGAGCGAAAATTCTTTGAACCTCTCTTTATTTCACGCTCAGAAAGACTTGTTTGAGCCGCTCCATAAACATTTAAAAATACTTTATCTTTAAATGATTTCTGTTTCTACATACATTTAAAATAAATACTGAAGACAACAAATAATAAAGACAACAAGTTGTTCTTAATGAGCTATTCGGCAGAGGGCTGCAGAGTCATTTATATTTTCTATGCATATTTATTACTGTTACTACTAAAAATAAATAAAGTACAGGAAAAATGTTTTAACTAAATTTCTCTTTCCTAATAATTATATTAATAATCCTTTTAATAATTATATAATAATTATAATAAATAATCAAATGAATAAATAAATTTATTTATTTATTTATTCATTTTTATCTTAAGAGCGGACAACACTTAATCTCGCCCCGATAGCCAAGGCTTATGTTATTCTGTGGGAAAATTTGTTTCCACGATGACTCATTAACTAATGCATATATATATATATATTAAATTACGTTTTCACTTTCAGAAAATTCTCAACTGTTAAATTAGTATACTCGTTTTGGAAAAATTGATTTTTTACAATGTTAATATTATATTTGCTAGCTGAAAAATGCACTTAATTATTATTATTTTTTTTTTTTTTAACTCAAACATAAAATATCAAAAACAGAATCACAAATTAAGACCTTTGCAACAAAGGGTGAAAAAATTGAATCGCCAACTTAACCCTTAAATGCCTGCTTATTTTTTAAAATCAATTTAAAAATGTTTTATTCTTATCTGTATTAAATAAATCGTGGGAAAAATACTTTTAAAAATCATACTTTATTTTAACTATGGTTTACAGCTGAAAAAGCAATTTGTTGTCAAACGGCAAACATGAGGTATTTTTAGAGCTTCAATATTATTATAATATTACTTTATAAGACAAAATTGGGTATGTTGCAGAAAGGTAACACACGGCATTTAAGGGTTAAATACGTGAACAAATTATTTTTTTTTAGACAAAAAAAAAAAAAAAAAAAAAAACAGTCGGTTGTATTGTAGGGCGACTAAGGCGCCCGTTGAAAAATGATCATTTCATTTTATTCATTTCTCACTTCAAATAATTCATTTGCTAGCAAGCCCGTGCGAAATTTTCGCTACCTCTAAAATTTAAAATTCTTATTATTATTTTACATTATCATGGAAGACATTTTTTTTAAATAATAATTTTAATAAATTATTTTTACTGGGTGAATTTGTATAGGAAAATATAGAAGAAAGTCATGTGGTGGCCACAACATACTAATTTTAAATATGGTTTACAGCTAAAAAGCAATTTGCTGTCAATTAGAAACCATGAGGCATTAGCTTCAATATTATTCTAATAATACTTTAGAAGACAAAATTGGGTATGTTGTCGAAAGACATCACAAGACATTTAAGGGTTAATTTATTATATTTAATTATTAACTTTCGCATTTTTAATTATTACTTTTTTTCACACTGAGTGTTCTCTTAACGGTAAAAATTGTTTCGTGGTACAATTATTTAAATTTAACGTTTAATAGAGCCAATAATTGGAGCTAAATAAAGCTGTCTGAGATTACAAAAATTACAGCTTTCTTAAGTAATATATTTGTTTGAACTGTGATTTGGTTATCTGAGTAAAAAGGAATAATGTAATTGTCAAAATGAAAGAACACAGAATTTTTGAAAATAATCATTTTATTAGACAAACGTTTTAAGTATATTTTGAAAGCAACAAAATCAATATACATAGTTTTTTTTTTTTTTTTTAATATATTTATATAAAATAGCGTTAAAAAAAAAAAAAGCTATTAAAAGCGAAAAAGAAGTAAAAAGTATATAACAAAAAATGTATGCTTCTTCCGCTCATCATTCCCATTCCGATGCTTAGTGTTCTGGGGGTGTCACAGATGATTTCTTTTGTAACTGTATGAAATGCTAGAACTTGAAACCGTTAAAATCGTCAATGAATGTATTAATGCAGGAGTCAAGAGGCCTTTATAACATCAATAAAATCCGCATCAGAATGATTGCATTAAACCACTGCAAAAGTTTCACGATTTTTTTTTTCTCTTTTTTTTTTGAGAGAGAGAGTGGGTGGGGGGGGGGCACCACCACCACCACCCGGAAGAGATGATCAAGAAAATGGATGAATTTTCAATAGAATCCTTACACTTATTTTCTACTTTTCATGAAAGATCACTTCGATGTAAATCTGAAGGATTGTAATTCAACTTCAGTATATTTTAATGGTAAACTACAGTTAAAAATTGCGTCTTTTATGTTTACTTTTTATTTTTTAATTTAGATGGCCCTGTTTTAAACTGTTTTTTTTTTTTTTTTTTTTTTTTTTTTTTTTTACTGTTTTCGTATGAATGTTATTAGAAACTGTTTGCTTTGTTTAAAGAACTGCCTTAATTTTTAATAATAAAAGATTTTTTTTTTTTTTTTTTTTTTTTTTTTTTTTTTTTTTTGGGGGGGGGGGATTTAAGGCAATATTTCTTTAATAATTGCTTTCTTGTGCAATACATTAAGTAATTTTCCATACAGAAACAGAGAAATGTATGCATTTTATGTCAAACGATGATTATGAAGCCTAGATGTATTGCTTGCATTGTTTTGCTAAAATAAAATTATAAGGACTAAAAGGAGATATTTTATATGTTTAATTATTGAATCTTAATTTTTTGTTACATACTAATTTCTACAGACATTTTTTTAAGCATAGCATCAACTGAAGTAGATAAATTCAGTCATTATCACCACACTCTTCCATCTTTCTTCATTCCATTTCGTTAATTAATAATACTAATAATATTATGCTGAGTGTCAAATTAATGGTAAAATTTGTTACATGATAAATTATAATATCATTAAACTTGAAAGTTTAATAAAATCAGTTAATGGAGCTGAGAACAAAATTATTTGAGTTTTTAAAAAATACTCTTTCGTTAATTAATATATTACTTGATTTGTGATTTTATTCCATATCGTTGCCTGTCTGAGTGAAAAGTATAGTGTAATTATGAATGCAAACAAACACAGAATTCTTTAAAACATCTATTTTATTAACTAGACATAAATGCATTTTTAAAGTATAAAAATCACTATACTATTTTCTAATAAATTAATGAAAAAAATAAGACAGTTTTTGGATTTATTTTATAGTTTTGGATTTTTAACAGATAATGTCGATAAAACTGGCCCGTGTCGGATCCAGAACTTAACTTTGGGGGGGGGGGGGGTCTAAAACTTTTCAAGATGTTATTCCAGATCAATGAAAAATTAACAATCGTAACATTCAATTGTGAATGTTAAATCTTTTTTTTTTTTTTGGGGGGGGGGAGGGCTTCAGCCCCCTATCCCTCACCTAGATCCGCCACTGAAATCGGCATCAGAGTCCTTACTTTTAACCTCTCCATTTAGTTAGTTTTATTATTATTATTATTATTATCTAAAGGGATCCCACCACCACCCGGAAGACATAATCAATAAACGGCTGAACTTCTAAATGAACCTTTTATTTATTTTTATTTATTTATTTATTTTTCAAATATAAATTCCAAGGAAATTCAATTATAGATGTAAAGCTGAATACTTTGTATCCTGATGCAGCTTCAGCCATTTTTAAATCATAAACTGCAGTTAAAAACTGCGTCTGTTATGTTTATTATTTAATATTTAATTTAGATGACCTTATTTCAACCAGCCTTCATTTATTTTTTATTTATTTTTTTTTTTTTTTTGTACGAATGTTATTAGAAGCCGTTTGCGCTGTTTCGAAACATTTCCTGAATTTTTAACACACAAAAAAAAAAAAAAAAGAAAAAAAAAACTTTTATAATTACTAATTTTTTGGAGCATTAATTTAAGGCAATAATTCTTTAATAACTACTTTCTTGTGTAATACTTTAAATATTTTTCAATACAGACACAAAGAAATATATGCTTTTTATAACAAACATACTTAAGGCTAGATGCATTGTTTTGCTAAAATGAAGAAACTATAAAGACTGTAGGGAGATTTTCACAATTTTAAATATCGAACCTAAATTTTTGCTGTCTTCTAATTTATACACAAAATTTTCAAAGCATAGTATCCCCTAAAGCATGGGGAATTCAGCCGTCGGGACCACTCTTCCACAGTTTTTCATTTCACAAATTATTGTCGTTGTTGTTGTTGTTGTCATTATTTTTTTTTTCATTTTGTGTGTCATCATAAAGGTAAAAATTGCTACATTAAAGTATTATTTAAATTTAAAGTTTAATGAAATCTGTTAATGGTGTACTTCAAATCCGTCTGTATTTAAAAATAAAAATAAAAATAAGTACTGTTTTGTTAATTATATTAGACCAGGATCCATAAAACGGCTGAAGTTTCGGTGGCATCCTTTAAGTTCTCTTTCCAATGCGACTTTCCATGGAAATTTTGTTATTTAAAGCTGAATCATTGGGATGGCAATGCTGCTTAAGTATTTTTTTAATAGTAAACTACAGTTGAAAATTCTGTACATCATTGCTTAGTATTTAATATTTAAATGATCCTTTTTCGACTTCCTTTATTTACTTTTTTGTATCAGTGATAAAGGTCGCCAAAAAATTGCCTCAAATGTAATTAAAGAGTAAATTTTATGAAATTAAGATCTTGGACAGTTCATTGAGGCACTGTAACTGCTTTCTCGTGTAATATTTTTAACTTTTTAATACCGAAGCCGAGAAATGTAAACGTTTTATGACAAAGGACAACAATAAAGCCTTGATGCATCCTTTTTCCGGATTAAATTATAAAATTTAAAGAAAGATTTTCGACCCCTAACCCCCTCTTTCTTCTGTGTATTTTTATCAAGCCTTAATTTTGATTCTCTACTAATTTCTATAGAATCTTTTTTTATGTATTACTATAAGCAAGAGAAATTCAGCCATTTTCACCACTTTTCCAACATTATCCCATTCCGTTCCGTTAATTTTTTTTTTTTATTTATTTATTTGTTTATTTTTTCATATCGACTATTCTCTTATATGTAAAAATTGTATGTAATTAAAGTTTAACAGAGTCAATAGATAGAGCTAAACAAACTATCTGAGATTTTTAAAAAAATTGCTGTTTCGTTCATTAATACACTATTTGAACTGTGATTGGATTGAAGCATATTCCGTTGGCGCCAACTTGTGTTCTTTCTTAATCACAGAAAACTGCTAAAAAAAAAACTCACTAAAATATTTCTATTAAAAATTTCTGGTAGCAAAAGAAACGTACAAGTTGGCAGCTAGGATGTTGTTACAGGTCGGAGTAAAACTGATAATGTAATCGTGAAAACAAACAAGCACAGAATTTTTAAAAACAATCATTTTATTAGACAAATTTTCTCAATACATTTTGAAAGTAACCAAATCAACGTACATAGCTTTCTAATAAGTTAATGGAAAAATATCTCGAAGAAAAATAATCCTTTCTCAGTTGTTAAATGAGCGTGACCCGGTGTTAAATTTCCATACACTTCGTTAGTATAATTATGACGCATATTAAATTCCTTTTCTTCTAAAATATATTTTTTATTAATTGCATTAAAAGGATGGAATAGTGTGATGAGTCGTAAAGTATTCTGTTTACATACTTTATAATGAAGAACCTACTTCCTCACACAGCATAAATGACACAGGCCTGCCACCCAAAAAGTGTTTAGAAACCACTAGCTGATACTGATAGATTTTTGGACGCTGATTTCAGGAAAAACAGTATAAATATTCTACTAGGATGCACCAGTTTTTCCAAAAATTGAAAATTAAAATGAGATGAAGCATAAATACCAAGGTAGATGGAAAGACAATAGGAGGGTGGACTACTGTTGAGAGGCTCTGAATATTGTGGGGGTGCCACAGAAGACTCGTTTTGTACTGTGTAAAATGCTATTAAGAGTCGTCAATAAAAGTATTATTCCAGGAGTTAAGCAAGGCCGTAGTGAAAGGTAGATTGGGTGGATCAACACCCCATCCCTCAATTTTTACATTTGTCGAAAATTTTGGAGTTACAATTAACTTTTAACACTCAACAATATGTACAAAAGCTTAAACCGCCTGATTTTTTTTTTCTGACTACGACGACGAAAATAAGGTAGCTAACAGATAAGGTTAATAAAATCAACATTAGTAATTTTTTTTTTTTTTTTTTTTTAAGGGGATCCCACCACCACCCGGAAGAGAGTATCAAGCAAACGACTGAATTTTCACTGGAACCCATGACACTTTCTCAGATGTAGCTTTTCATTTAAAATTTCAATTACTGATGTAAAGCGCAATCTTTAGGATTTTAATGCTTTTTAAGTATTTTTTAATAGTAAACTACAGTTAAAAACTGCTTCTATTACGTTTATTATTTAATTTTTAATTTAGATGACCCTATTTTGATCTGCTTTCATTTACTTTTTTGGTGTGAATGTTAATAGAAACCGCTTGCTTAGCTTCAGAACATTGCCTTAATCTTAATTAAAAAAGAAATCTTTTGTAATTATTAACTTTTTAGTGGGTTAAATTAAAACAATATTTCTTTAATAACTACTTTCTTGTGTAATATTTTAAGTATCAATACATAAAGAAGTGTATGCATTTTATAGTACACTATGATTATAAAGCCTAGATGCGCTGTTTTGCTAAATAAAATCGTAAAGACTAAAAGGAGATTTTTAAAAAGTTTTATTATTGAAACTTTATTTTTTGTTACCGACTAATTTCTACAGTTCTTTTTACGCATAGGGTCATCTCATTCATGTGAAATTCAGTCGGTTTGATCACTCTTCCACCAGTTTTCATATCATTTCAATTATTATTATTATTTTATACTGTGAGTTATTTTAAAGATAAAAATTATTACATGATAATATTATTTATGTTTATCGTTTAATAAAATCAGTTGATAGAGCAAGATAAATCCGTCTGTGCTTTTAAAAAGTTTTTTTTTTTTTTTTTTTATGTACTGTTTGAAGTGTGATTGGGTTGCATATTGCTATACATGTCTTAGTAAAAGGATTAATGTAAATGGGAAATTGAACAAGCACAGAATCTGTAAAAATAACCACTTTATTAAACAAATAATTTAAATACATTTTCAAAGGAACAGAATCAACATGCATAGTTTCGCAATAAATTAAAAAGAAAATGTAAGAGACACTATTTCCATCTTTAATTACAAAGAAAAATAACGCTTTTCAGTCGCTTAGTAATCGTGACCCTATTGTAAATTTGTATATACTTCGTATGAAAAATCATGTTGAATATTAAACCGCTTCGTGTTATGAAAGACTTCTTTTCAATTAATATTTCCCCTTCCTTAAATATCTGAAAGATTTGGATTGATCTTAAAATGTCTTTTATAGTTCAAAATGAAGCTGACTCATCAACTGATACTTAAAAAAAAAAAAAAAAAAAAAAAAAAAAAACATTTTTACCTATATTATATTAAGAGACTATGTAATATGAAAACCCATATCCTGGCCGTTACATTACTGAAAAGTATAAATCCCTCATGTGTATTATGTATAGCTGTGAAAGAATTATATTCATGAAACTTGCAAAAAACATTCATTTTATTGCACCTAACTCATAGATATGTGTACATTTACATGCAAAGGCATCTGAACAGAATCATAACAAAAAGTATCATCTTAATAAAGAAGTAGACAGAGTGTAATGTTTGTTTGGATGTAACAACAATAAACTCCTGAGTTTAATGAATTATGTCTGGTAAATCAAAAAGTAACAGGATGAGTTCAGCCCTTTAATTACTGTATATATGCTCATTTTATTGTTTGTTCCAGATTCTATGAAATCTTTTAAAAAGGAAAATGTAATAGTTGGAAATTCCATGCTGGCACAGTGATTGTTCAAGGATTCATGTCCAAAAGAGTTACTATTCCAGTTACTATTATAAAATGAATGTAATACTCAATGCGTTATACATCCTGAGCTGTTTCAAACCGTTCTAAATAAGAGACAATTTTAGTATTTTACAAGAAAAATGTTATGTTCAGTAGAATAAAATTTTAAAAGACCACAATGTCTTTAACATGAAGAGTTTATATCTGGTTGCGCAGTATTTTAAATGATATTTCTAGTTTCTCTATATTCTAGTTCTATAGTGCTTTAGTACAAATATTTTTACGGCTTCTATTAACATTAAGTTTAAATCCTATGAAAAAGTGAAACCACGCCCTTCGCCCTTATTTATCTTTATACTTTTTCTTGTGCTTGTTAAATGTGTTTTAGCAGATAAAATGCTAAATGTTTTTTTTTGAATTGTTATGATTTTTTTAATTAAGACACTGACACATAATTATAACGAAATTTATTATTATAAAATAAGTACATTATAAAATTATATAAAAAGTATTACCCTTGAATTTTCTGATGTCATTTTACGTCTCCAAAACACACAGCCTGAGCTGTAACCTCCAAACAAATCTAAATCGGATACAAAGCTAAATCAATTTTTTTCTTCTAATAAATGAATGAATGAATGGATTATGAAAAAAAACTTTCATGATTATCAAAATTTTTTCTCGTCAAGAGTGTTCCAGCACTATGAGGTACTATTGTTATTAAAACACAATGGCACATTTTTATAAAATATTTCATTATCAGAAGAAATTGGTTTTATTAAAAGTACGCGGTGACGATAATTTTTTTATTTTTGTATAACCTCGCCAAAACACACAGGTATCATCTCCAAAAAAATCCAATATTGGCCCTTATAGGCATCGCGATCCGAACTAAATAACAAGCCGCAATATTAGTTTGCAATTCTTCAGTCTTCTAGAATCTCATTTTTATTTTTCTGACTCCAAAAGGCACACTTGAAAATATCCATTTGAGACTTGCGCATCATTATCAGAAGAGATTAGTTTTATTAACAGTACGCGGTGGCGATAAAATTTTTATTTTTGTATAATATCTCTAAAACACACAGTATCATCTCCAAAAAAAAAAAAAAATCCAATATTGGCCTTTATTGGCATCGCGATCCGAACTAAATAATAAGCTGCAATATTAATTTGGAATTCTTCAGTCTTCTTGTATCTCCTTTTTGTTTTCTGACTCCAAAAAGCACACTTGAAAATATCCATTTGAGATTTGCGCAGCATTTAATTATCATTGCCCTTTTTTAAATGCAACGAAAAAAGAGAAGGGCACAGAAGAAGATGCGGATCATTCTAGAGAGCGAGAGAAGCCGACGACCATTTTAGATTTTATGCCACAGAAAAGAAGAGAGCCACGGCAGAAGGAGTTTTTCATATATACGTAGGAAGAAGTCGAAATATAAACAGAGAGCACATATACAGGAGCAGGAATGAAGAAGGCAGTCAGATGTTATGAATGCCAAGTGTCAGAAGAAAGCCAGATTCTAAATGTTTTAAATGCTTGCTGAAGGTTCTTTTCTTGCTGGATGGAAGTAGCACGAAGATGAAATGAGCTTATATGCAGAGAAGGAAGAAGGCAGTCAGATGTTATGAATGCCAAGTGTCAGAAGAAAGCCAGATTCTAAATGTTTTAAATGCTTGCTGAAGGTTCTTTTCTTGCTGGATGGAAGTAGCACGAAGATGAAATGAGCTTATATGCAGAGAAGGAAGAAGGCATTCAGATGTTATGAATGCCAAGTGTCAGAAGAAAGCCAGATTCTAAATGTTTTAAATGCTTGCTGAAGGTTTATTTGGAAGGTTAATTTTTGCTGAATGTTGCTGGATGGTAGTAGCACAAATATGAAATGAGCTTATATTCAGGGAAGGAAGAAGGTAGTCAGATGTTATGAACATGGAAGTCAAGTGTCAGAACAAAGCCAGATTCTAAATTTTTGAATGCTTGCTGAAGCCTTTTTGCTTGCTAGAGGGAAGTAGTGCAAAGAGGAAACGGGCTTATAAAAAAGATTTTTGTTATTCTAGTTATATTTCAAGATGTATCAGACTTAAAGCGTAAGATTGTGTTTATCTTTCAGTTGGTACTATATATAACGCTGCTGCAAGTATCTGGAATTTAGTCTTTATATTTGAAGACTTTATCTGTTTGGGTAGGTATTCCACTGAAAATATTTAAAAACTAGTCGGTTTAGCTAGAAGATCAAGTTAATGTAGGAAGTGATTGCATATTCTTAGTTATTGTATAAACTATTTCTGATTTGGCTATTAACACTATTGATCTGTGCAAAAAAAAAAAAAAAAAAAAAAAAAAAAAAAAGTAACGTTACAGAATAATGAACTATTTAAAATTAAAATTTAAGAATGCGAAAATGCGTTTAAGATGTACTAATTTTGTTTCGTATATAGAATACATTTTTCCAAAAAGTGATTCAAATTTTGAAAAGTAATTTAAGTATAAACTTACATTAAATAAATATCAAACTTTAAACAATTTTAATTACAAGAAATAGGCCGAAAAGAAGAATCGAAGTAAATTAATGCATAGAGATAAAATATAAATATACTTACTTTTGCTCAGATAATATAGTTTCAAAAACGTACCTGTCTCAAAGAAAAAGTATTTGATTAAAAACAGAAGGTAGATTTGCTTGTAATTTTTTATTTCCGCTCAAAGAAAGAAAAAAAAAAATGCTGTTATTAATCCTATCTTCACATTTATAGATGAAAACTTTAACTGATTATATAGATTAAAAAATAAATAAATAAATAAATAAAATAACCTTGAGTTTAAATAATGAAAATTGTATTTGTTTAAGAGAAGTTGTGTATTTTATTGTTTGATGGTCCTTCTATTAAAATTGTAATGAAATAACTTCGATTATATAAATTGAAATATACTTAAATCAAAGATTTAAATTTAATAATAACTTTCAAAATATCTTTTAGTAATAATTTTTTTCTAATATATCTATATGCGTCTGAAAGTGATTTTATTATTATTGTTTATACTTTTTATTTCTATTCATTAATCACGCATCATCAATGTAATGTATTGAATTGTTGATAGAAACAATAAGTTAATTTATTATTTAAGTTAACGAATATTTTAAAAATTGTCTTTCCCATAATTAATAATTCTTTGTAAGTCATGGGAGCGTAGTGCTCAAACTGAACGTGATTTACAATGGATGAGTCAAATACATTCATTCTCAATACAATTAAACTAATAACGCGTGGAAATTTTAGATACATTTCAAAAAATGCCTCTTTCATACGTTATTGCACATAATATTTCCTACATAGTTTTTTTTCTTTCCTTTTTTTAATGTAGCGTTTAAGGGAAAATTATTACAAACAGAAATCACTAGCTTTATAAACTGGAAAATATTTCTATTAAAACCTCTCAGAAAATATTTTACCTTAATAAAAACTAAAATATTGTAGCATTTTTTTTTTTTGTGTGTGTTCATTTAAATATGGATTTAAATATGGAGTTTTACACCTAAATTATAATTTCCACTAAAAAAAAAAAAAGTAACAAAAATGTGAGTTATGTTCTAAGTGCTTTCTTCTATTTTTACTTTTCTCTTACTCATCATTCCAAGCAAAATTTCGTAATGATATTGAAAAAAAAAAAAAAAAACAAGGATCAGTGATGGTTTTAAGATTGCCCCAATAAAATTTTTATTTATTTATTTTTAGTAGCTGAGAAAAGCTGACGTCACGTTCGTTGTTGGCTCATCTTAAGCACCACTCTTTTCATATAATAATTATTTGTAATAGTTTCATACAATAAAGTAAAGGGGGGGGGCGAATATCATTTGTAAATAGTGATTTTAAACCTTTTAAAAAGTAATAAACAATAAATTACATTGTTTTTATGTCGCTTGTTGCGGTATGTATCTTTCTTTTGCAAAACCGAAAACTTGCTGTGAGTTTCATTGATACAAAATATTGATCTATGAAGATTTTTTTTTCTTTTAATCGTATTATTTGGTCACGTTCATAATTAGAATTTCTATTTCTGCCTTTACTATGTAGTTCATGATCAGACGAATAAATCTCGGTTTTGAAGTTTCATAAATGACATTTAAACTAATCTATAATTTCAATAAAGTTTTTCGAAATGGTGTACGAAAAAAAAAAAAAAAAAAAAATCCTCTATAAATATCCCGAAGAAAAAAAATAGAAGCAAATAAGTTAGTTTTAGCGCCAAATTGTAAAATACTGATATCAATCTTGGCTTGATCGGGCCAATCTTAATAGGTAAATTATTAGAAAATAATTTTTAAAATATACTTTAACGATGAATAATTTTTGTTCATAAATATATGTATGTATATATGTGTGTGTTCATTCTATTTTTTGCAGAAAGATACGTATGAATCTTACGAGACAGCAGAAAAACCAACAACCCACTAATAGTTGTTCTTACTACTTTAAAATTAAGCGTATATAAATTAGAGAGATAAACATTGCAACTTTTTTTCATGTGCATGTGAAAATCTTCATTTCAATACAAATATTAACAAATATTATTCAAAAATTATATATTTATCTGACATAAAGGAAGAAAAAATTATTTTTTAAATTTATATTGATAATTAAAAAACACTTTTCCATAAAGTTTAATATCATAAAAGTCGTACTATTTGAGCTAATAGTTTTTAATTAAAGCATCATAAAGTTCTTCAGTTTAAATATAAATAACCTGTTCTAGTATTTTTCCATTAGACGACTGACGACTGCTGTTCAATATGCACGGGTATAATATGCGCTTTGGTGATAAGAGCCTAAGCGAAATGCGCGCACATATGCGCTTTGGTGATTATGGTCAGGCAAAATGCGATGCGCTTATGATGCAAATGGGTTAAAGTTCGGTTGCATAGTTACGTTTGTACTCCAATTTCCATTCATACCTTTACTATGGATCATGTTGTTATGGCGAATAATTTTTGAGTAATAAAGTTTGTCGAAGGATATACAAAAACCCTGAAAATTTTTAAAATCGCAATAAAAGTTTTTCGATATGCGAAAAGAAACAAAAATTATCTCCAGATTTCTCTTATAAAATTCTGAAATAGATGTCTGGGGTAATGAGGCAATTTTAATGTGTTAATTAATTATTAGAAACATTTATTAATTATATACATAAGCATTTAAAGAATCACAAGAAGCTAAAACATTTCTGTGAAACAACCGTTAAACTTTTAAACTTTTTTTTTTTTTTTAAATTTACCCGGTTCAATTTATGTAACTACAAAAATTTCAAATTTTGTTTATCACTTGCTGTAATGCAGCCAATCATCTCTTTTTGTGGAGCATAAAGATGAATGAAAAAAATTCCGCATAAAAATGATCAGACACATGATCCTATTGATAAGAACAAGATATTACAGATCGTATAAATTTTATCCACTTCATAGAAATTTTTTATTACTGTTTTTTAAAGTAAATCAAAAGAAATTCTTAGATTTAGGTACAGGCATTAGTAGAAAACCATATATCGAGAGGCAAAAAAAGCTAGACTATTGTGAATATTTTATAAAATTTAAATAAGTCTAAAATTGCATGGTATAAAGATGATGGTTAAACCTTTATTTATGTTTAAAAATTACATTTTTGTAGAGTTTAATATCATTACAGGCCGCAATTTTCCGGTAATTCATTAAAAATTCACTAAAAATTACATTTTTGTACAGTTTAATGCCATTACAGGCCGGGATATTTCCAGAGATTATCATTAATCAAAGCGTTATAATATGTTTTATTTTCAATCATAGGTAATATTAACGAATTCTGGCATTTTTCTGTCTGAAGATTGTCACACTGCCACACTATTTGGTGCACTTGGCGTACATCAGACTTTTATTTTAGTTTATACTTTCTTTGTTATCGTTAAATAATTTGATTATTGCAAAAAAAAACGAAATATTTTAAATCATTTCATATTTAAATATATAATCGACTTAATACTATAAGCGGCAAATTGACTCAATAAGTTAAAAAGAAATTGAATATTAAAAGTGTGAGTGTTTATTAAATATTATATGAATAAGATTATTTGTATAAATCTTCAAACTGAGACTTGAAAAATAAAAGATCTCTAAAATAATAATTATTATCATAACGATTATAATAGGTGCCACAGAGGAATAAATATGCAAACATTTTTGCCATGCCAATTAATTAAAAATGAAAGTGAAATAGTTCATCACTGATCCTAAAAGTTTTCTTGGCGAAAAAAAAAAAAAAAAAAAAAAAAAAAAAAGTATAACAAATCTACCTTCTGTTTAAAAAGAAAAATGAATTACAGATACCATCTCTGCTATTTACATATTTCCTAAGGAGCTTTTCTGAAGCATTGGAACATTCTTGAGAAGATTTTTTTCAAGGAACGAAATTTCTTTTTGGGTTTCTCCTCGGGAAAAATCAAAATGAACTCATCTTCGTCAACTAACAGAAGATATTTCTCCTCACCAGCAATTTCTACAATTCTAAAAGATAAAACAAACATATTATAAACAAACATATATATTTTAAAATCATAGCTCTATAATCATTTTTAAATTTTAGTCTTTCTTATTAATCATAAAAAGTGTTTAATAACAATTTTGCACAATAACAATTTTAGTTTCTTAATCATGGCATTACTTAAGAGAGCAACCAAGAAGAGGGGAGGGGCAAAAGGAGACTCGAGATAATAGACCCATTATAAGAGTGCACAAGACAATAGCAACCTTTTTCGGTGGCAAAAATCACACATAAAAAAGTCACATGACTGCTTGAACTACAGGAAGCCAAACTGGCCAAAACTGAGTTTTTCTCGCCAAGCTCTAAACTCCGCTTTCTCTTGACGCAGACGATTTCTTTCCCTTTTCTTAAAGTTCTTTTTCTAATTTTTATTTCCCTTTGAAATTTATCTCAAACAATAGTGATTAGATGTTCTTTAATCTAAAAAGTCCTAAAACTTATGTAAAATGGGGATTATATTTAACAGGTAAGATATTTTATATTGTACTAGCAGGCTTTACCCGCTTTGCTGGTCATTATATTGAAACGATTTCTCAAAATATCATATAAAAAGACTAATTAAAAAAAAAAAAAAAATCATTGAAATCAGTCAAAAGCTAAGTTAAAGTTCTCGCTACCTTCGGTGGCAGTTTTCCCACACGCCACACTTCGAGTCTGGAGAAACAATGCCTTTGGTAGCGCCTTGCTTGCATTTTACTCCACCTTCCTCGCGAGTAAAGTGGGAAGATTTGCAAAATCACATAAAAGTGCATATTAAGTACATTTAACCAAAACCCACACACCAAAATTTGCCATTCAAAAGTAATTTGGAGCACATTTAAGGTAGAAAACATGTTTTTTGCCTCGAACACCCCTAAGAGGGGGAGGGGGGTAGGAGTGATTTCACGAAATCTCTTTATAGTTCACGTTCCATACACATTAAAAATTTGAGATCCTGATATTATTTGAGGCAGAGTTATGTTTTAAAACACGTTTTTTAGCCCCCACTCCCTGTGTTTCTTTAACCTCATTCTTAAAGGAAAGAAGGGGAAGAAATTTTGCAAAATCACTTTATATTATCAGTTAGGTACATGTAACTGAACCACACATCAAAAAGATCCTTCCTAAGATAATTTACTGCAGAGTTACGCATGAATACATGTTTTTGCCCCCTCGCCCCCTAAGGGACGGAAGGATGTAATTTCACAAAATCATTTTGTAGTGTGTGTTGAATACGTATAAGCAGTCCACACATAAAAAATTGCCATTCTATGATTATTTTGAACAAAGTTACGTGTGGAAACATGTTTTTTACCCACCAACCCTCAAAAGGGGGGGGGGGCTGATAACACAGAATTTCAAATAATCCATTTGTAGTTTGTGTGTGTTGAGTACGCATAACCAATCGACATATCAATAATCGCTTTCCTTATATAATTTGGAGCAGAGTTACTTTTTAAAACATGTTTTCGTCCCCCCTCCACCCGCCTTTAAAGGGAGGAAAGAAGAAATTTCACGAAATCCCTTTATAATGCGTGTTGGGAAAGCATAACCACCCCACGCATAAAAAATCGCCTAAGATGGTTCAGAGCAGAGTTGTGCATGGAAAAATGATTTCTCCCACCCCACCCCCAAGGGGGATATGGTGGAATTTTACAACATCCCTTTGCAGTGTATGTCTTGAGTACGCATAACCAATCTACAGATCAAAAAATCGGTATCCTGAGATAATTTGGAGCACAGTAACTCCTAAAAGCACACTATTGACTTGAAATTTGGTACACATGTTCATGAGCCCCACAGAATCAGTTGTATAGTTTTGGGTGTGTATTCCGTTTGTAGTTCGTGTACAAGGACACATCAAAAATTTTCTTATCATCACGGCCTATGGGTGGAATTTGTATGTACCGCAATAGCAGCCATAAAAATCCTCCGATTGACTTGCAAATTGGCACACACGTTCAGGCTCTGTATAGAAATAGCTGTATAATTTTTTATGTCTATATTTTTTATGGATTGTGTACAGGGACACATCAGAATTCTTATTATTAAAGCATATGGGATGAATTTCGTTTAAACGCCTTTTGACATCATTACTTTGCAATCAACAAAATGAACTAGCGTACGTGAGTAAGATGCTTAAACGTATGTTTTCTGCAGCAAATATGTACTCTTAGTCTTCCTAATTAATGTACAGGACCATACAAAACTGTTCTGACAATGCAGCGTAATCAACCGAATTATGTCAAATTTTGAACAATTATTCATGAATAGTTTTTACTAAATAGTTTTTACTAGTGTATACAATGTTTATGAATCGTTTACGGAGACACATAAAATAATTTCGTGACATTAGAACCTATGCACAAATTTTTATTTATAAGCGCACTTTAAAGCGCTTATGCTGCCCCACTCAACATAATGGAATTAACATACATTATAAAGATGCTTAAAAGCATGTTTACTGTAGAAAAAGAATATGTATAGACTTATTTACGGGACCCCACAAAAGAATTTCGATGACGTACTGATATTAATGAGTTATAATTAATTAAATAGGTATATTCTTTTTAGTATATATAATTACTCTGGCTCTTTTTCTGGGATAAATAAAAGAATATCGTACTATTACGGTCTGTAGACGATATTTCTTTAAAGTGTATTTTAACATGGTTACACGTCGTTAAATATAATGGAATTTTATTAGAATTTTTAAAGAATGTTTTTCAGTGCAAAAGTGTGGGCATATAATTGGCGATTGATTTACAGGGTTACACAAAATAATTCCAATATGTTCTATAATCATTTTGCCTGAAATTTGGTACAAATTTTTATGAATTACAGGGAATTAATGCAAGACAATAAATTGTTAGGAATACGTATATATACATATATAGAGAGGGAGAGAGATAATTTTATAAACAGAGATACCGCAGTGGACAATAATGTTTCTGTTTATGTAGCAAATCAATTGAATCAATATATATATATTATATAAAAAGGAATAGGTAAAAATGATCTGTTGTATAATGTGTGATGCAAATAGGACGTTGAGGCTCCTGATCTGCAGATCCACTTTCATTATATTATATATCTTAAAATTGATGAAAACTTCAAGAATTATAAATTATAAATCTTTATGTTTTTCCTGAAATTAAAATATTCCCATTTCTTAAATATATTTCATACTCTAACAAAATAATGTACAAAATTTCAGTATTGCGTTATAAAGTAAAATCCTAGAAACATGTTTATATAAATTTCATGATGGATTCGAGCTAAATGTAAATGTGAATGGGTGTATTTATTTACGTTATTGTTGTTTTCCTTTGTACTAGTATGACTTATAGAAAACAAAGTACCTGTATGCTATTTCCCTCGGAACACTAGACATTGGAATGTGATAAAAAAAAAAAAAAAAAAAAAAAAAAAATTGACTTCTCCTATATCCGAGATATTTTATAGTACAATGTAAAAAATATATATATACATATATGTATATATATATATATATGTATCACTTTATTAATGCGTATTTTTCCTCTCTCAATAAACTTTTTTTTTTTTTTGGTTTCTTTGTTTGTTAAAGACTACCACAGGCAATGGAAAAAATATATTCGGTCAAAAATTTAGATATTGAGTTTGTATCTCATTTATATGTTATAAGTTCTCCTGAGACCAAAAAATCTATTTTTGGCAAAGAGTCAGAATGTATATGTATGGGGAATTTTCTGACTGTCATATATCTAAAACAAATAAAGATAGAACAACGAAATTTCAGAATTAAGATTAGGGTACATGTAACTTTGACACTGTTTAGTGAAAATTGGAAAACCAGAAGTGGGAGGATAAATCCGTATCGCAAATGAAACAAAAAAAAAAAAACTTCAACGACTTTAAAACTGCGATCTAAATATTTTCTAGATGTACTTTCGTATATAACTGTTAGTTTTCGTGAATAGATCAGTTTGCCAAGTTTTGGTAAAAAATGAAAGTGAGACCGAAAAATAAAAGTCGTTTAGCATGTATTACTTGGCTACTATGGGAAAACTGAAATCTGTGTCGATTATGCAGGCCATTTTTAAATCTTCTTTTATTCAAAAAATCTATCATATCTCAAGCTTTAAAATTAATTTAAATGTTTTATATGTTGCGAACTCACTTTTTTTTCTCTAGTTCTAAAATCGCTTGACTTCATTAACATAAGGCAGAATTTCAAAAATTAATAACTCCCTAATTTCAAAACATCATTTTAAAATAGCTTTAAAAAAAATCCCATTTTAATTAATAAAAAAAGAAAAAGAAATCTTCCAAACAGATTTCCATCAAATATTAGTAAGAACGATCTCGCTTAAATTAGTATTCTAAAACAAAACAAATCAAATCAATAAAACATAAAATATAAAATAAAGTAAACCGCATTGAAATTGAAGTGTTCATTTGGAAATTTTACAGAGAAAAGTATTGCTTACTTATAACCACCTTCGACTAAATAGAATTCATCAAAAAACATTTCCTGAAAAATAGATAAATAAGAATAAGAATAATCGTAATAATAAGATTTTATAATTTCAATAATTTTCACTTTTGTTTATTATGAGTAATAATTAAAAATATTTGTTTCAAATAGATTATGGTATATTAAAAGGCTGGAGCTAGATTTTTAAAACCGAGTAAAAACTACAACGTCTAGAACGCCAAAGAGAAAAACTCGGGAAGCTTACAGTAGCATTCAGCCTGCCACGAACCACGATCTTTTGTGATGTGTTTCTATTCTATGAGTGTGAGTGAGCACAGTACCGTCTGAATGCTTTGTTCGATTGAGTTGAAATTTGTTATGTATGTTATAAGCCAGCATTGCACGAATCCAATTGATTTTGGTCAATCTACGATTTATATATATATAAATTATGTGCATTGAATAGCTAAGATATATTATGACATTTTAAAATTTGGTACAGAAATAGCTCGGATATTTCTCGCCAAAGACTTCAGTTACGCAGTCACGATAACCATTTTAATTGAGCTCCAAGGTAGCCAGCCATAAATATTAAAACATTGCCAAAAAAGCCCTACGCTAATGCTGTAAACACTAGATTAATAATTATATTAATTAATCGAGACTATACTAATTAATCTATGTGAGAGATTATGATAATATCAAAGAAAGCTGAATCTCTAGACATCAAATTATGAACTGGTGGAAATATTAGCTTAAAACTGATATTAGTAAACTGTACTTGAATTACCTCGTTGGGAAACATTGCAAATGCACCGAAAAGCTTGCTTTGAAACATTTTAAGCAATAAATAGATAATCAAATCTTTAACGTGAAAAATAGCTCACATAAAAAGGTTGAAATCGATGAAAGATTTAAAAAATTTCCTTGTGCAACAATAAATTTCATGTCATAGACCATTGTTGGAAACGTTACAAAATTAATCATTGTTGAAATAAGCGGAAAATAATAATTAAAACAACAATGAATTTAACCACTTGTTTACTTTTTCAAATTCTTATTTGAGAATTATTCAGTATTTAAAACATGTAAATTTACAATATATAATATGAAAACGGGATAGCTGTAATATAGGACACCCTTCGCAAATTTTGAAATTTGGCGCTAAAATAGCTCGGGCTCATTTCGCTAAATAATTTTATTTCTGTGACCGTGATAGCTAACGAAGCTCTAACAGCGTGTTAAAAGTATGAATGAATTATAAAGTACCACAATATAATAATAATAATAAAATAATAATCTATATAAATAAAGATAAGTGTCTGTGTGTGCAAGTGTGTCTTTTTGCACTCTGGTGCTCACACTACTGATCTCAGAGCTAGAAAATTTGGCATATGGGTAGTTGAGATCCTGTAGGTCAGCACCTCACCGACATTTTTTTCGAATTTTGAATTTGAATTTGTTTTTTATTTTATTTATTTTATTTTATTTATTATTTTAAATATCGGCTTTTATGTTCCATTTTTCATAAATTTATTATTCCATTGTAATCGTCTGTGTATCTTAGCAACGGCTGTTACGCTATACATTTTTTATTGAATACATTCATTTAAAGGCAAAAATCTTTTTTCTCTTTTTAATTTATTATATTTATTGAAAATAAAATGGTAATTTAGCAAAGAAAAAATTTAGTATATGAAATTAAAAATTAAAAATTTTATTTATAACAGTTATGTTTATGTATAATTTTTATTGCATAAAACTTTGAATTTTATATATTTTTTTATATATATAATTCCTTTAAAAGAAAAATCTTTTCCTTTCTTTCTTACTTTTCTTTTAATTTATAGTATTTATCGGAAAAAATAGTAGTATATAGTAGAAAGGAATAAACCGATTAAAATTTATTAGTTTTTCATGTATTTAATCCTTTTTGAAAAGGAAATCTACTTTTTATTTTATTTTATTGATCGGAATCAAATCGTAGTAAAATGTAAATAGCGGGAGCTGTAAAATAGATGGTTCAAAAATTAAAATATTTAATAGATGCTAAGATACAGTCCTCTTTAAAATGTAGATCTTGAATAATGGCAGATTCGCCTGCCGTCGATAAATACCCAGATTAAAGTGCTCGGGAAAAATCTTTCTGCTGGCGGTGGGGACCTGGTTCCGATGCAATGCGGGCGGAGAAAGAGTTGCCGTAGGCAGCGGCAAGTCAAAGCGAAGTTTAAAGCGATTTCTTTTTTTTTTTTTTCTTTTTTTTTCAAGTTTTTATTTTTAATGTGATATAAAAAATAAATACTGATCCAATTCTTTTGAAAATTCATTTAAATACAGTGACTAGCGAAGCGGGCGTAACATGCTAGTAATAAATAATTTATAAAAATCACCTAAATTAGACTTTTTCGCAGTATTCTGAACTTTTAAAACATACACATACAAAAATAAATAAAATTAAATTAATTTGCTTATTTTTAAGAGTTTTAACTTTCAGTGGCGGATCCAGAACTTACCTTTTTGGGGGGGGGGGCTAAGATTGTTGAAGGTGTTATTAGAGATCAAAGAAAAGTTTACAACTGTAATATTCAATTGTGAATGTCAATACTTTTAGGGGGGCTTCAGCCCCCTAGCCCCCCCCCCCTTAAATCCGCCACTGTTAACTTTTAATTTCTTAAACTTAAATCGCACGTTGGAAATATAAACAGTTGATGGAATATTGTCATATTTTAGCTAAAAATGCAACAATAAAAACATTATCGAAATAGCTATTTTTTTCCCCCTCCAACACGAAGTTATACCAAAAACATTAACCGCCGAAATGGCGATAAAAATTCAAAATTCGCCAACTGAATCCCATACTAAAGGTGTTCTTAAAAAAAAAAAAAAAAAAAAAAAAAATTAATTAGAAAGAGGCATAAATTATACTGCTTAATCCAAATGATGAAAAATATACTAGGGAAGATAGTCTAACAAATTTTCCTTGTTGTTTGGGTCGTTGCGATTAAGGCCAATTAACTGCACTAGAATCCTAGGCCTGACGGGGGGGAGGTCCTCCATGGGTGTCTTTATAATGGGTCATATTTACGCAAGTTATAAAAACACAGAAAACTCAGAACAATTAGGCCTTCAAGTAGGGCCGTGCCTACACTTTTAGCCGCCCTGGGCGAAGGATTTTAGGCACCCCCCGAGGCAAAAGATTTCAGCTGCCATACTAGGCAAATTTTAGCCAACAAACATTTAGCGTACACCCTACAATTTCAAAAAGCACTGCACAATCACGGAGAGTGAAAAACTTGGTCTATAGCAGCGGTTGCAATCTTTTTGAGTTGACGGACCACCAGATTCACAACTAAAAATCACTCGGACCACTAAGTTCATAATATAAAGTCCCACTGATCACTAACATTATTAAGAAACGTCAATGTATTTCTAGAATAACAAACAGATATTGCCCATTTTTTCTATGTGAAATATACCTATTTAATATAAAACAGTACAAATGCTTATTTTATTGCAAAGAAAATAAATACTTATTTAATCATAAGAACGATGATTAAATGTTGTTTCATTGTAATAAAATTATTATAGGGAAAGAACGTGGCCATATTTTTATTGCTTCTATATTATAAAAGACGAGGTTTAATTGTACTGATAAATTGCTATTTCTATATATATACAGTTGAACCTCGTTAACGTGAATTTCAAGGGGATGAAAAATTTGTCCATGTTATCAGTAGTTCATGCTATCAATAACTAATCTTCATATAACTAAACTAATCTTCATTTTGACGGGCATTGTGGAAACTGTTCATGTTAAAAGTAATTCACGTTATCAGTGTTCATGTTAACGAGGTTCGACTGTATAACTAAATATAGTAATTGTATACTGTATAGTTAGATTATTAGAAATCCTATGAAAAACCATATTTTTCGCATACATTATGCAGATCAGAAATTCAAAGCAATAACCACGGAGTATTATTTAAAGAGGAGATGAAAGTCCAATGGGAGAAAGCTTTAAAACTGCGATGTGAATTTCTGCCAGCTATTGGGGGCGACACTTGTCCCTTTACCCTATATTTCGGCGCGAAGTACTACTGTTTTCAGTTTCATTCTACTGACGTGCTTTTCGAATTTTGAATTTTAAACAGTTTAATATTTTTGTACGTGCTTAAAACTACTTCATTGAGATGGGTTCATGTAAATGCTTCGTTCTTCGATGTAAAACAGGTTCTTATGATAGTGACAAGAAAAAAAAAAAATAAAAGAGAGAAAAGCCCAAGGACAGAAATGCCCGAGTTTGTTTTCTGCTCCACGGGTAAGTATTATTATTAGAGTACTGCGCGGGTCGGGTTTTACCCGACAGATGATTTTTAAATCAACCCGAAACCTGACCCGAACCCGACAAAAAAATTTTCATCAACCCGAAAACCGACCCGAACTCGCAACAGAGAATTTTTTGCGACCCGAACCCGACCCGAAACCCGAAAAATAAATCAACATTACTTATTCATCTAAAAATCCTGCAAAACAAGGTAAAATGATATAACATGATATAAAATAATGTAAATTTTCATTGTCACACAGTTGGTAAATTATTAAAAAAAAAAAAAAAAAAAAAACTAGTATGTTGTGGCCACCACAAGACATTCTTCTATATTTTCTGTAAAATTCACTGTGCGAATAATTTATTAAAACTTTAATTAAGAAGTTTAACGTGATGAATGCAAATAATTTTCATCTTAGGAAAATCTAACACTAAATATCCAATCAGAGACAGTTTTATCGTCTATAAATAACTTCTTAAACAATGCGTTTTTATAATGGTTATCTCACATATCATGGTTCGTACAGTTATATGGCATAGAAGTTGAGATATAGCCATCCTGTTATCGATGAAATTTGCAGTGTAAAAGCGCCACCTATTGGCCGACAAGCATTCAAACTGAGTCAGAATAATGTCTCATAATCGCCTTCTCACATATTAAGTTTTGTTTGATGATACATAATAGAACCTGAGATATAGCTTTCCTGGTAATTGTGGAAATCGCTGTGTGGCAGCGCCACCTGTTGAGTGGTTTACACCAAAAGTTGACAGGCGATAATATATATTAAAAGGCACCGACATACAAATTTATATGAAATTCTGTGCAGTAGTTCTTGAGATATAGCCTTTCCTTAAATTGCGGAAATCCCTGTAGCAGCGCCACCTGTTGGCTAATAGGCATTCACTTTGAATCAGCGTAATATTTCATATTGGTCTTTTCACATATCAGGTTTTGTTGGATTATAAGCAATGAAACCATACATATAGTCTAGACCTCTCAAAACTTGTAAATATTTAGTGTTAGTTTTTTCTAAATGAAAATCATTCATTACGGTAGATAATTTTAATAAATAATACATAGTTTTAAGAAAATATTTTTACTGAGCGAATTCCTATAGGAAAATAATAGAAGAAAGTTTGAGGTGGTCACAGCATACTAGCGTTAAATGAAATCACAACAAATATTTCTTATATATTTGCTGTATAAACAAGTATAAATAGAGAAAATTCAAAATTCCGTTTACATAAAAGCAAGGATTGAATTTCATTAAAAGTAAAGGTATTAAATAAATAAATAAATAAAAGTAAAACTAGTATGTTGTTCTCACCACAAGACTTTCTTCTATATTTTCTAATACAAATTCGCTCAGTACAGATAATTTACTAAAGCTATTATTTATTAAAATTACCTACCATAATGAATGCAGACGATTTTCATCTTAGAGAAAAATTACATTGTGCAAAGAAAGACAGTTTTATTCTCCATAAATAGTATATTAAAAAATGCGTTTTCATAATGGCTATTTCACTTATCAAATTTTGTACAGTTATACACCATAGAAGTTGAGATATAGATTTTCCGTCTCGGGGAAAATTGCAGGACAGCAGCGCCACCTATTGGCCGATATGCATCCAAATTGAATCGGCATAATGTCTGATTATGGTCTTTTCAGATATCTTTTTTTTTTTTTTTTTTTTTTTTTTTTTATTATTATTATACACAATAGAACCTGAGATATCTCTTTCCCTTAAATTATGGAAATCGTTGTATAACACCGCCACCTATTAAATTATTGGTACCAAACGTGGGAAGACTATAAATTATATCATGGTACATCCACATATAAATTTATGTGCAATTTTGTTTAGTAGTTCCTGATATATAGCCTTTCCTTAAACTGTAAAAATCAACGCAACCTTTTGAGAAATTGACATAAAAAGTTGATAGGGACTAGGTTATGTCAAGGTGCATTTACATATAAATGTATATACAATTCTCTGCAGTAGTTCATGAGATATAGCATTCCCTTAAATTGCGGAAATCACTGTATAGCAGCGCTATCTGTTGAGCGATGGACACCAAAAGTTGATAGGCACTAATTTATGTCAAGGTGCATTTATTTATGAATTTATAGGTAATTATGTGCAGTAGTTCAAGAGATACAGTCACCACAAAATTTTTGTCACACACATACAGAGACACAGACTGATATTTTCTAGAAATAGTCAAATCGTGTTCGGAACTCTCAAAACGTGCAAATTCATCAAAAACCGGAAGGTGAAAATTTTTACGAATCTAATACTTTCTTCTATTGAATATAGAAGAGAGTAAAAGAAAAAAAAAAAAAAAAAACTTGTAAACTGCGAAATCTTTTCATTTTCCAGAATTTAAATGCGAGGTTATACTGTATTTGTATTTCTTTAATTTATATATTAACAACAGTCGAGAAAGATTCATAATACTTTTCTAATTTTCATACAATTTTTTCGAAAGATACATATTAGTTCCGTTGAAGAAAATAAAACAGATCCAGATACAAATACGGATCTAATTTTCTGGCGGATATCCGCGGATACGAATAGGGTGCTCCGGTACATGTCTGCCCACCAGCGGCCGAGCGGTTCAGCGCTCGAAGCTGGTAGATGGGAAGTGTCGGTTTCGACCCCAGGTTGCGCTCGTCGACCTAGCCGCTCGGAACACGCGTAAATACGGGCTAGGACCCCTTAGAAAGACTCAAACGGAGGGCATTCCCCCTATAGGCCTAGGACACATCTGGAGTCAATCGGCCTTAAATCCTCCAACCAAACAACCAACCGATACATGTCTAGTATGTACAGAATGTTTAAATTAGTTACATAGTTGTAAACATTCCTATAAATTTATGTTCATAATTGTAAAAAAAAAAAATATTTTGAAAGGTGTTCTCAAGTCGACCCGACTTGTTGAAAACCAAACCCGACCCGCAAGAAAAAAAATTCAGTCAACCCGACCCGAACCTGATCCGCAAGAGAAAAAAATTCTGTCAACATAAAAGTTCTCTAAACATAAAAGTTACTCTAATTTTTCTCTTAAATTTCTAATGTCGAGTATCCTATTACACTAATATTATAAGAAACGAAATGTATTATTTACCCAGCATGATCTCAGAATGAAATGCCTCACTCACTAGGCTATCCTTTCTTCCTCCACTTTGATACATTTACCTTATCCTAGTTTTTGTTGTTTAATTTTATTAGGCTCGGTTTTATGCAACTCCATATGTACTATTTTTAACGTAATAATTCTCATGATAATCCATTATTATGCAAAAATTCAACTTAATTTTGTATGTTAAAAAAAAAATCCTGAAATTTTAATAACTTATGCAATTGCGTAAGTTTCGCACAGGTTTGTTACAGCATACTGTTAAAATAGTGTACTGCTGCGCTACTGAGCTTGTATTTGATTTCCAAAATATTCATTTGATAAATGATGATACAGCAATGCTTAGACTTAGATTCTTCACTGTCTCTGATTCTGAGAATGACTCAAACAGTTGAAACTGGTCATGATCTTAATCAAATATTCAATTAAAAAAATAAATCAGGACAAAATTTTAAAAAAGTCTTAATTACAAAATTCACATGCATTAGTGAAAATTTTAGAGAAAAATCTTAACATAAAATTACAACTTTATTTTTTAAATCATACTAATATTTTTTAATTTCATACTAATAGTAAACACTAATAGTAAACAAAAATAACTTTTCCTTTTACTGAAAAATGTAATGCCAACACTTGAAAATTTATTGAAACAGTATGTAATTTTATTACACATCAGGTTACACAGAAGAAAAAAAAAAAAAAATGCATAACAAAGAATTGTTTTAAACTTCATGTTGGTAAAAGGAAATGAATGAAAAAATCAAATCGCTAGCAACTTCTTAATTTTTTTTTTTATTATTATTATTTTATTACACCGTCAAATATAGCAACAACGAAAAATTATAAGACTCACTGCCATAAGATATCCATAAAAACCAACATTCTCAAAAAAAAAAAAAAAAAAAAAAAAAAACCTATATCTCCATAACAATGTAGTTTAGCTTCGGTTTTACGCATAAAGATCAACGTTATTTTAAATGTTCTCTCACTAAGTAAAATGCTTAAAATAGTTCTTTAAAAAAAAACATATTGTCAAAAAGACTCTATTAAATGACATCTGCGTTCAACCGAATTTTTTTAAGCTCAATATTATTCTTAAAAAATTAATAAAACGAAACATTTCCCTATTGAATAACGTTACGGAAGCTGGAAAGTAGGGTATAGCGAACGCTGGCGCCCTCTGTTAACGTTAGAAAACAACATCGCAAAATTTCAGCGTTACTTTCGTCTCCTCTTAAATAATACTCCGTGGTGACGCCACTTTTCGGGCAATTTAAGATAGGAAGATGTCAAATGCTGCCATCTGTTGTCTTAGAAGAAAGATAATAATTTATTGCATGTTCGTGCAACATCTGGGTAACCAATGTTGCGACTCTTGATACATGTAACAAACAGATAAAGAAATTCCTAGGGGTATGTAATATATATATATATATATATATACAGTGTGATTATAAATAAAGTTATGATTTGAAAACGGTATAATTTTAAAACTACTGCTGAGAATGACTTGATATTTTACCAGAACAATTGTTAGGCAATGAAATTTTATTTGGGGGAGGAAAAAAGTAGTACCAACGTGTTCCGATAGATGACGCTGTCAGGGTAACGTCAGGGGAAACGCCTAAATGGACTCATTAAACACAGGAATGCTGGTAGCAACACAATGGAATAGCAGGAAACAATAGACTTCAAGGGTTTACTAATATTTTTTTAGCAGAAAGACAAGAATACGTGTTTACAGCGGAAACAGTCATAGTGAAAAGAGAAAAAGAGGAGTTTCATGAAGCATATACTTTATGGATAATTAACGGCACATTTCGGAACTTTTTTTTTTTTTTTTTTTTGTGCAAAACAAAATTTCATAGCCTCACGATTGCTCTGGTGAAATATCAAATCGCTCTGATGAGTAGTTTTAAAATTATAGCGTTTTTAAATCGTACAGGGTGATTATAAATAAAGTTATGATTTTTAAACGCTATAATTTTAAAACTACTGCTGAGAATGACTTGATATTTTACCAGAACAATTGTTAGGAAATGGAATTTTGATTGGCAAAAGAAAAAAAAAAAAAGTTCCAAAATGCACCGTTAATCATTTGTAAGATGTTTGTTTCACGAAGCTCCCCTTTTTCTCTTGTCACTATGACTGTTTCCGCTGTAAACACGTATTCTTGTCTTTCTGCTAAAAACATTGTAGTGAACCCATGAAGTCTATTGTTTCCTGCTATTCTATTCTATTGCTAATAACATTGCTGTGTATAATGAATCTATTTAGGCATTTCTTTTAAGATTACCTTGACAGTGCCATCTATAGGCACATTTTATAAATACTTTTTTCCTTCGCCAAACAAAATTCCATCGACTCTCGATTCTTCTGGTAAAATATCAAGTCATTTTGACCGTTAATTTTAAAATTACAGCGTTTTGAATTCGTAACTTTAATTATAATAACCCTGTATATATATTTGATGATTATTTTTTTCTTTGTTAGAACAAAGTAATTACTAAGAGCATTTTTATGTGGAAATTTAGAATTTCTATATTTCGGACATTGAAAATAAAACTAAATCATGGTAGAATATTCGAATAATTGAAATAAATAAATGAAGATAGAATGGCTTAGCAACCGGAGAGGAAAATTACATTCATAGAGTCACCATGAAGGTTGCTTATTTAGAGATATTGAAGGCATCAACTCATTTTTAATGATTTTTAAGCTAAAGGTTCTGGAAAAATAATACTTTTGTTTAAATCTTATGTCAGTAATTTCCCCCAGAAAATAGGATATTAGCACATAAAAGACTTTCATAGTAAGAAATTATGAACAACTACAAATAGAGAGTAGTGCTATAAGAGGATCTCTGCATTAAAGTTTGTTTCTATAAAACTTTTCAATTTTACTTTGAATAAAGGAAATAGTGTATAATTTTACGAAATCAGTACTGATTAATTTTACAGAGGAACTAACATCATCAAAACTGTATATAGATTACTGGAATAAATTGTAATTATGTATAATAAAAATAGTTTTGTTATTTGATGTTATTTTTGTATTGATTAGTGTCTGTGTATGTGTTACACCAAAATTTTGTGGGAGACTTTGTATTGCAAATAAAAACATTTTTTGGAAAAAAGTAGAATTTCAAAAAGGAATTACCATTCAAAAATACTAAAAATAAATTGAAAATTTACCTAAAATGGAATTAAACATTATCTCTAAAAAAGAGTTAATTAAACATGTGTCATTTGTTATTTATATTAAAAACACGTAAAATTAATTTTTATTTAAATTTTTTTATTTAAATAATTATCTGAAGATTTTCTCTTTGAAATTCCAAAGCATCATCAGGGATTTTTATTACTGAATTAAATGAGCAGTTTTAAAATAATTTTCCTTTCCCAATCAACAGTTAAGTCTTTTAATAATGTGAATAGCAACAAAGTCAATCTGAAGCACAGTGAAGGTTGGACCAAGGAGCTAAGGAAAGTGAAAGAAGCTGGAACTACTGGAAAATCACACGAGGCTATTGTAGGAGGAAAACCTAATGAACTAACTATTATAAAATAGAAATAAACTATTATCTATTTTATAATATTGTGTCAAATTATTGGCAAAATTGCAGCACCTTTAGAATTTATTATATTTTTGCGTTTAATTATATTAATAGCTTCGGAGATGTAAAGTTCTTGGATAGTAGGTGGTGCTGTAATAGTTTTGGTTATCCCATATAGGGTTAGCGTTTGGGTTAGCATAAATGAAATCATTTAATTCAGTAATAAAAATCCCTGGTGATGCTTTGGAATTTCAAAGCGAAAATCTTCAGATAATATTTTTTAAATTTTTTAAATAAAAATTAGTTTTACGTGTTTTTAAAGGGTTTTCAATATAAATAAAATGGAATTGTAAGTAGGTAAAAAAGGAGAGTTTGAGGTCAGGAGGGGGGTGCACTGGTGCACCGGCAAGTCGTGCGGGTGCCGCACCACCCCCTGAGGGGTCTAGATGGGTTGACGTTGACCTTGAGACATCCTCTAACTTGATCGTGAAAGATGACGAGGGTATTAATGAAGAAAATTAATTAAAAAAATTTAATGAGTGATTTATTGTAAAAGGTGACGATGGTTTTAAAGCGATGTTTGCGGTAGAATGAAAAAAGCAGGATATTGTTTGTGACTCATTAGGAAATTAATTAGGGAGTTAATTAGGGAGTTAATTAAGAAATTTTAAAAATTGAGAAATAAATAAGAAATCGATGAAATATACGAATGTGGATGTGCATAGAGTATGAAAGAAATAGAGTGGTCTGACTGGGGTTCGAACCCGACACCTTGCAGTAAAAATATTTCAGTAGTTTTCACGTGTGTGTGAGTGATTTTTATAGTATATGTCTGCACCGTTCTTTTAAAACTATGAATGCTAGTGTCCGAAAAGAATTCAATCGTTTTAATGATATTAATTAGAGAATAATAATTAAGAAAAATATTAATTAAGGATCTTCTTGTAAAAAATCGTCAATTATTTTCCGAAAAAAAGGCAATGAAAGCAAAAATTAAGTATAAAGAACGAAAGAAAGTTTAGAAACATAGATTTTGACTGAGATTCGAACCCGGTACCTTGCAGTAAAAATATTTCAGTAGTTTTCGCGTGTGTGTGAGTGATAATTATAGTATATGTCTGCACTGTTCTTTTTAAACTATGAATGCTAGTGTCCGAAAAGAATTCAATCGTTTTAATGATATTAATTAGAGAATAATAATTAAGAAAAATATTAATTAAGGATCTTCTTGTAAAAAATCGTCAATTATTTTCCGAAAAAAAGGCAATGAAAGCAAAAATTAAGTATAAAGAACGAAAGAAAGTTTAGAAACATAGATTTTGACTGAGATTCGAACGATTCAACCATTTAAATTATATAAATTTACAGAATAATAATTAATAAAGTATTAATTAAGCATTTCCTTCTAAAAGATTACGAATGTTTTATGAAAAATGACATTGAGAGTTAAAATTAAGTATAAATAATGAAAGAAAGTGTAGCAATAGAGACACCTGACTGAGATTCGAACCCTGCGCCTGTTTGAAGTGAGGAAACAGTAGTTCACAAGTACTTTAACCACTGTTCTTTAGAAATATACCTACACAGATCTTTTTAAACCTAAGAATACAAATGTTTGAGAACGACTCAACCATTTAAATAATATTAATTACAGAATAATTAAAAAATAATAATTGAAGATCTTGCAAAATTCGCTAATATTTTATGAAAAAAGATGATGTATGTGAAAATTAAGTTAAAAGATGTTTAAAATCTCAAATGTATAAGTGAAATTAAATTAGAATGAAAGACGAGAATTGTTTTTTGAAAGATAACTAAAAAGAGTGATTAAAATTTCTTATTAATTACTTAATTGAAGAAAGTTCGTTAAAAAAATACTTTTCATCATAAAGATTTTTTTAATTGTGAATACTAACTAGCATCCATTTTAAACTGTATATATTTTTTACTAAATAGAATAAAGATCGACTTAATTCGCCAATGGTGACGTCACAATGTTTTTAGGGAAGAAGGTGACCATCCCTTTAAGCATTTTCTTAGAATTGGGGGAGATGCTATTGTACATTCAATACAAGAAAGAGGAGGAAAAATACCAGTTTTGTCGCTACCTTTAACCGTGCTTAAATTTGATTATTGTTAGACGTTTTAAAAATATAAATTCATTTCTTTCTATCTTTAGAAGAATCTTATTGATTATTTGATATACAATATGGGAATATAATAACTTTTAATAATAGACATTTTCAGTAGATTTTTACAAATCGCTACAAAAAATTCATTACAACTTCAGAAAATCAAAAGTTTTTTAGATATAATTTGTAACTTTTTCGAATAATCCTTCACATATTAGACTACACCCTTACATTTCTTTAGTGTAAACCCGTGAAATTTTACCAATAAAATCAGAAATAGAGTCGTAAAAATAAGAATTTGGCATGATTTTAAATAAATTTTAGGATATATCTACAAAAATTTTAGAGTATTTGGCGATAATTCGGATTTGGTGAGAAACACCTAGTATTAATTTCGAGTGGAGTAAAATTTTGTCACATGCTAACTTATTTTTGCGTGAGTGAAGACATCTGTTTTTTAACCTGAATTCAGTACTACATAAAAATTATTTTTTCAAGATGGATGTCAGAACAGATATTATTTTGTTAAATACATTTACTCATATATTCAATAGATCACATCTACGCAAATCAGAACTAGGGATTATAAATCAGCTTAAATTTCGAATGAATGAATTTATCAATTCAGAAATTAGCAATCAACTTTATGAAAATGTTGATATGTTATCTGATGAAAATTTTTATACCTGTTTAGATATTGTTTTAAAAGAAATGATAAAAAATGAAATTAATTGGGATAAAGTTGTAATTTACTTAGTATTTTCAAGCAGGGCCGAAACTAGGATTTTTTTCACCCAGGGCAAGGAGAGATTTTGGCGCCCCCCCCTTCCACCTCAGACCAGAAATTAAAATTTCAAAGGAAATTTTACAAAGTTTTTATGGCCATTTTATTTTCAACTGCATTCATAAGAAGTAAATATTGAATTTAATTCAAAATTTTGATAAATTTACAGATTTTGAAATGTATTATGATTATATTTAACGGATGTGTGTGTCTGTATGGGACACAAATACTGTGGCTAATTTATGAACTGCATGTTCGGAATTCCACGAAACCTACTGTGCAGTTGAATTCTGACATAAACTGGTGATGTCTAGTTTTTGATACATATCGCTCGACTTGCAGCACTTTTATGCGACGTTTTCTTATAGCTATATCTCAGCATCTCCAGGACGGAATTTAACAAACTTTATACATTATATGCTTGTTATGAAAAACAGAGTTTACAAAACAAAACAGAATCGGAACATGTGTTTCGTGTCGAAAAACTTAGCATGACACTTCGCCAGGCGTAAAAATGTACAAGCACAAGTAGAGCTACAACCAGCCGATTTTTATTACGATTTTTATTTTAACGTATATGTTTATATCTTTATAACATTTATTAAAGAAGTTGTGAATCAAAGCATTATTTTAGGGGGGGGAAAGAAGAAAAGCGTATTATAGAGAAAGATTTAAATTAAGCTACAGTTATTATTTTTATTTATTTATTTATTTTTACTGGTTTAATGATAGTTTCTTTTTTTTTTTTCCCCTCTCTCTTAAATTAATGGTATCTATAAATGACAATTCTAAAACAAGTGAATGTAAATTTCATATTCAATTACTTTTAAAATTGAAAATATCATAATTTTGAGAGAATTTAAAATGATATTTTGAATATTATAGTCGTTACATCAACTATACTGCAGAGAAATAAACAGACACATATTTAAGTTTTTAATATAATTAAGATGCATAAATTAATAGATATGAACAAGTATCTAAAAACTACTCATATCCATCAAGTGCGAACTAACCGTTAGCTCTCTAAATACACTGCGCTTCAAAAAAAAAAAAAAAAAAAAAAATTTCGAGCCCTGATACCACTTTTGCTGATTCTCATGTAAAATGATCTCCTGAATCCGAATATGACCCCCATTTTGCCCAATCACCCACCGTTTTCTCGGGGTGCCAAATTTGTAATTTCAGTGGCAAATCCCCCTCCTCCCTCTAAATTTTCCCCTTGCTGCAAATGTTCATGTTTTAGAATTTTTCATTTCTGTAGCCCCTCAAGACATTTAACAGTTAAAACAATCCCTTCAACCCTTTCAAATAAAATTTATAGCCATAAAAATACCGGAAAATGATAAAAATAGGGGAGCATTCCCAAATAATGGTGGTGATAGGGCAAAATGAGTGTCATAATCGTATTCAGGAGATTATTTTACATAAGAATTTGCAAAAATGGTGTTAGGGCCAATTTTCATGCAGAGCAGTGCCATTTGTAAATAATCATTTTTTAAATCAATTTCAGGAAATAAAATAGAAAGGCAGGTTCTAGTCTATGAATATTCTCGGAACCAATCCAAGAAGACTATTATTAGAACCACTAATTTCATGGTAATAGGAGTATATACACCACAAAATAAGAATATCGTTTGTTCAGAAATAATATTCTACAGCTTTTTACAGAATCTCTCACAGGCAAATGCATAGCTTAGAGTTCAACAGAATTCGCTTCTATGCAGATAGCCTACTTTTGCACTCTTTGACAAACAATTAGCTGCGAGAAACAATGCATAATATATAGAAAAAATTAACTCCGATAAAACTGAGAAAGGGCTTGCTGATTTTGGCAATCCTGAACTATTTTCTGCCAAATTTGATCGCTAATCTCGTGATGTCACTAAATTCATCACCAATGTAGATGACAACTTGTCGCAGAGTGAATGCTTTGGCGACAAAGTTGGCAACCTGGCATTAATTTTGGTGAAAAATAGTGGCTTAATATTGCCGAAATTTGGAAGCTCGCATGATCTACTGTTTTCTTGCGCAGAACTAACTTCATCAAAAGTTCTACAAATCACTAATGAGAATATAAAAAAGAAAGAGTCATTACTATAATTATTGTTGACAAGAGCCTGTCTATTTCTTTATGTATTACTTTATACATGGTATTACAGTTAAAAGGGAAATAGATGGCAGATTTCTTCACTTCCACGGAAATGGGGCACATTTTGCGACTTGTCGAAAGATTTGGCAATTTGGCACCCAATTTTGGCGAAAAGTTGTAATTTAGGATAGCCAAAGTTCAGAGGATCTAACTTCAATAGAAATCGACTCGTAAAATTTTCCAGGTTAATTTATTAGTTTATAGAGTAGAACTATCTCGAAAATTCTATAAATCACTAGCAAGACTGAATGAGTTCAGTTTCTGTTTGGACTGCAAGCTGAGCGTACATCTCTAAGAACTTTAAGCATTTGGTCATTGTTCTGAATTAGTAAAATTCCTGTTCTGTGGTACGTTCATGAGTACGAAAAACTGGTTTATTCGATTGCTTCAAGAATAATCATTGATTATTGACTTTTAGTCGGCTGTTTCCAGAATATTCATTAAATAAAATGCATTCATCTAGAACCTACAAGTCTTTACGAATTACTTTCTACGTGCAAGAATGTCAACAAATTTTGTAACTATCAATATTCACGCTAATATTAATTTCTGTTAAAATCTGTATGACGGAAAGTTATATATTGCAAAAAAAAATTTGTATTTTTGGTCATCATGGATATAATATTCGTGGATATTCCAAAAGGGAAAGGCGCACAGAAACACCAAAATGAGAGAGATGGACAACAACTGTTGTAACAAACTTAGATGTGAAATTGCATCGTTCTACGTCTACTTGATTTTGAGTTATACGAGATACACACACACAGACGTCACAAAAATAGCATAAATTCGTAGATATCACAAAAGCGGGAGTTCATGTCAAGACCAAAATTGGTAAATAACAATTTCAAATATAAATTTGCAACTCTCTATGACTATTCGTTTATGAGCTATGCGATACACAAAATCATTTCGCAAATCGGTTTCATAATACTTCCTTATGCTTTGAATAAAGAAGTAAAAAGTATAGTAAAAGTACAGACATTTTATTTCATTGTAATATTTATAATTATACATGTTAGGAGGTAGTGGTGGCTTTAGTTGTCATAGTACTTTGATAGGGACTTGCTGAGCCTTGTGAAGGATAGCTCCTAACTCAATTATTAACAAGTTATTTTGCATTCTTTTTGCTCTTTTATTTTTAGTGCATTGGATTGTTTTATAACATTATGGCCTTATTTTGACATACTTATTTTAATAGTCACGACGGTGCCCTGAGAATTTTTTTTTTTTTTTGCTTCCTTATGAATCATAATTTCTAAAGAGCCCTCTGAAGTTTAATCAAATATACTAAGTATTTTCCAACCATTTACTTTTTAAAAACCTTGGCTGAATGTCAGGGACCACTTGTAAATTACTCTTCTTAAATTGCGAGAATATTTTACCACACTTACTAACCTTAAAAGAATATTGTTAATCTTGGAGAATGCTTTATCCACCATGCTTTTCCTTGTAATGAATTCTGTTATCTATTAATCTTCTTCTTACATTTTTTTTCTTTGTTCAAATTGCCCTGAGTAAAAGAATTTGACTTTTTTTTTTTTTAAATGTGTAAATAAGGCAACAAACCAGCTTGTTTCGGCGCCCTTCTCCATCTGGCGCCCGGGGCAAATGCCCCGCTCGCCCCCCTCTAGTTTCGGCCCTGTTTTCAAGTGAACTTATGGCAAAGCGCTTTAAGAGATCTGGAGAGTTTATCATACTTTGGATAAAATTTTTTAATATCTTCCAGAAGTATTTAGGTAGTTGGATTATTGATAATCAAGAATGTATAAAAGTCAAAGAAGTGAAAAAGTCATTTTTTCAAAGAATGTGGAGTTTTATCACTCGATCATAATATGAAAATTGTAAAAATATTATCTGCTATGTTGAATTATGTTCAGTTCAATCTGTAAAAGAACAATGTTCAAGAAAAATGTATGTATGTAATGTGAAATTCAAAGTAAATAAAGAACTTTAAATGGGAATTTTGTTTAAGAAAAAATTATTTGAAGTAAAATTCATCTTTAAAAAATAAATAAATAAAAATAAAAATAAGTTGATCAATGTAAAAAACTGAAAAATTCACTAAAAATATAAGAAACGCATTTTCACAATAATAAGATTGTAAATGTAAGATAAAATCACAAAATTACCAGCATAAGAGACTGTAGGTATTCGAAAAAAAATTATGAAGTCAACAATTTTGGTGTTAAACAGCACATCTTATTTTACAAAGTACTAAGTTTTTTTAAATCATTTAGTTTGAACTTTTTCAAACTTATACTTATAAACTGAAATTTTTGTGAATGTAAAATTTTTTACACAAAGTATTTTAGAAAAAATATCATCTCAGAAATTAACTAACTTATTTTTAGAATAAAAATATAAGAAACTTATTTTTACTAATGATAAGAATGAAAATGTAAATTAACAATTTTTTATTTATTTATTTATTTATTTTTTATTTATTTTTATTTTTTAATTTGTTTTTGCAAAAATGTTTTAAAGATTTCTCTTATATTGTGTGTTTATGTCCACGAATGTAACTTAGTGAATTTAGTATTTCTTGTCAAAACTTTTTAGTGTAATTCTCTTCTTTAGTGAAACACTTCGTAAATTTTACACAATTTTTCGTTTAATAGCTGAAAAATATTCAAAATTTAAGATTTTCTTAACATATGATATTCCACATTGTTATGCAAATAGTATTGGATTGCACTTAAGCTGCACATATCTCGAATAGTTTAAAGTCTTTGAGATAAAAAATTAAAGATTTTTATTAAAGATCTAGAAATGCATACAAGTTAATTTTTGTGAAGTGAGAATTGTTTAAATATTAGAAATTATACTTTGGTATAATGTAACTTAGAGATATTTAAAACAAATACATATCAATTCATACTTGCGAAATATAATTTGATGTTTTTGGAGAAAATTTTTACTTTAAAGTGTATAAAAACGACAAAGCTTTTTTATAGATCATTGATTTTATACACAAAGTAAAATAATACAAGACAGGAATTGTGGGGTGACATAAGTACTTTTTGTTAAATTATACATTTGTGACGTAGTAGTAAGGGAAAAGTTACGCTACAGGGGTTATGACGTCAGCTACAGGTTTTAGTGTCTCCTCAAGCTTGTTGAACCATGTCTAAACTTGAAAGTATATACACCTTTTGTTATTACTTCACATATGGTTTTTCGTATCTTATAAGTTTTATCTATAAATTTTCTAACTTAATGTTTTGTGTTAGCAATTCTGTTAAAAACAGTTACATTTTTTTAAGTGATGTGACATAAAGAAAACATTTGACAAAAATGTTTAAAAAAATTTTGTGAAATTTCACAAACTTCTAAAATTAAGCTTTCACAATTCTTACAAAATATTTTCTGTATTCTAAAAAATAAAAAAAGTTAAAATACAATCGTGAAAGTATCTATATATAAAAGTTTAAGTTGTTACTATAACATTATTTTTACACTCTTTGGAATAGAGATTGTGATTTTAGTTAAAGAATAAAACACTTTGATGATGTATATTCAAAGTAAGATTCAAACGTTATACTTAGGAAAATACTAACTTCATAATTATATCTAAAATTTTTATAAGCTAGTTTTTCAGGAAAATTGTTAATAAGATAAATTCATTTAAGATTTTCACAAGTACTTTACAGTTGAGTGGTAAAACAATTTTACAAGTTTTTTCTTCTTCGATGTAAGTTTGATAGTTTATAAAACTACTATTGTGCATAATTTTTACTTAGTGTTTAAATATTATACTCAATCAATTCTACTACAGTAATGAAAAAGTATATCGTTAATACACAAGTAAACTTTTTACATGTTTTTATTTTAAAAAAAGATGACACTTCAGTTTGTATTCTAATAGAAAATATTATAAAAAAGATGATTTTGTAATAAAAATTAAAACAAATCATTTTCATTGAAATCTTTTTATTTGAAATTCATTCACAATAATACAAGACAGCAAATCTATATTGTTGGGATATCGTTCATACATTCAGTATTAAAGTTATTCAAAAAATTTAGCAAGTCTAGATTTTCATTGTTAAAGTTATCTGTCACCAACTCATTTTCCTTCGCACTAAAATTATTCGAATTCATATTTTCGTCGTTAGCAGAAAAAATATTCAAGCACTTGGGATTAAAGTTATACGAAAAATTTAACAAGTCCAGACTTTCATTGTCATAGTTTACTAGAGGTAAATCAGTTTGTATCAGGTTAAAATTATTTAAGTCCTTATTTTCATCTTTGGCCGATAAATCATCAATATTATTTCCACTTGTATATTCCACATTCGAATTGTTCAAAAAATTTTTTAAGTCTAAGTCTATATTTTCATTCTGAAAGTTGTTGGAATGTAAGTCAAAAACACCATTCGCACATTCAATGTGAAAATTATCCAAAAAATTTAACAAGTCCAGATTCTCACTGTCATTATTAACTGTTGATAATTCATTGTTAGTGCTTCGATCATTACAATTTCTACGTATGTTAAAGTCTTTAAGATGATTCTTTCTCTTATGTTGCAATAATTCATACTTACACTGAAAAGTTTCACTGCATTCATCACATCTAGTTTGCATTAAATATTTTTTATGCATATTTCTTTTATGTTTTAAAAAATGTCGTCTGTTTGAAAAAGTATCAGTACATTCGTCACAACAGTATGTATGTAAAGTCTTTTTATGACTTTTTCGCTTATGGTTTGAAAAAACATGTTTTGTTGTAAAGGTTATAGAACATTCCTCACATAGATACTCAGGTTTACGATAATGCACCCTCTTGTGTTTTTCCAATTCATACTTGTGTTTAAAAGCATCTTTACAAATAATACATAGATGTTCAGGTAAGACTTTTTGATGAAATAATCTCTTATGTTTAAATAAATCACACTTGCGATTGAAATTTTCAATACAATATTCACATTTGTATCTTATGGAAATTTTTCTATGGGTTTCCATATGTCTTTTTAAACGATGTAAAGTAACAAATCCTTTCTCACACACGTAACAAATATTAGGTTTAATATCATTGTGAACCTTGACATGTCTAGTAAGATAGGATTTTTTAAAAAATGACTTCTTACAAGTTGGACAAATAAAAAGTTTAGATAACTTCTCATCCTCAAAACTTGATGAAGGGGTTTGTTGAACGGAAGCGTGTGTCTCCTCGGACGTTAAATTATTATTCATTTTGTACTTCAGTTTAGCGAAGTGTAAAAAATCACTCTAAAAGTAAGACTTTAAAAACTACTAAGTATGAGAACTTAGACAACTCTACAGCGAGAAAAGAATGTAACTAATTCAAATTTTTTCTTCGTTCATCAGTTTTACTTAAGAATTTACGGCAAATTCTCTTATTTCATGCCAAATTTTTATAACTATCGCCAATATTAGTGGAAATTTAGCCAAATATTATCCCATACCTTGCTATAATACTCGAATCTTGTGGAAAATTCTAGTTTATCAACATGTCTAAACAGATAATTTGTACACTTTCACTCTGTATTTTTATGGATGTAGCATCTACGTTAAACATTTTAGGGAAAAAAATATTCTATGTTTTTTAACAGTTGATTATAGATTTGTCGAAACTTGTGGTTTAGTATTTTCAAAGAAGGTAGGTTGTTAATACTTAAAGTTTCAAGTTCATGATTTCATCATACATCTGCAGCTTCTAAATTCGATAAGTGTTAGATTTTTATCTTGCATTTTCAACCTAAAAAGAAAAAGTTAATTTTTCTGAGATAGAATTTGTATTAAAATAATTTGTGTAAAAATTTTTCATTTTCGAAAATTTCATTTATAAGCATATGTGTGAAAAACTTCAAACCAAATGACTTTTAAAAACTTAGTGCTTTGTAAAATAAGATGCGTTATTAACACATGTGAAACATTAAAATTGCATACTTCATAATTTTTAAAATACTTACAGTCTCTTAAATTGGTAAGAATGAGTTTTTATCTCACATTTTCATTCTTATCATTAGAAAAAATAAGTTTCATATATTTTTATTCTAAAAATAAGTTAATTAATTTCTGAGATGATATTTTTTTCTGAAATACTTTGTGTAAAAAATTTTTCATTTACAAAAAATTTCAGTTTATAAGCATATGTCTGAAAAACTTCAAACTAAATGACTAAAAAACTTAGCACTTTGTAAAATAAGATGTGTTGTTAACACCAAAATTGTTGACTTCGTGATTTTTTCGAATACCTACAACCTCTTAAGCTGGTAATTTTGTGATTTTATCTTACATTTATAATCTTATTATTGTGAAAATAAGTTTCTTATATTTTTATTCAAGAACAAGTTATCTAAATTTCTAAAATACTTTGTACAAAAATATTTTAGTAAAAATAAGTTTCTTATATTTTTATTCTAAAAATAAGTTAGTTAATTTCTGAGATGATATTTTTTCTAAAATACTTTGTGTAAAAAATTTTACATTCACAAAAATTTCAGTTTATAAGTATAAGTTTGAAAAACTTCAAACTAAATGACTTTAAAAAAACTTAGTACTTTGTAAAATAAGACGCGTTATTAACACGTGTGAAACATTAAAATTCCATACTTCATGATTTTTCAAATACTTGCGGTCTCTTAAATTGGTAAGAATGAGATTTTACCTTACATTTTCATTCTTATCATTAGTAAAAATAAGTTTCTTATATTTTTATTCTAAAAATAAGTTAGTTAATTTCTGAGATGATATTTTTTCTAAAATACTTTGTGTAAAAAATTTTACATTCACAAAAATTTCAGTTTATAAGTATAAGTTTGAAAAAGTTCAAACTAAATGATTTTAAAAAACTTAGTACTTTGTAAAATAAGATGTGCTGTTTAACACCAAAATTGTTGACTTCATAATTTTTTTTCGAATACCTACAGTCTCTTATGCTGGTAATTTTGTGATTTTATCTTACATTTACAATCTTATTATTGTGAAAATGCGTTTCTTATATTTTTAGTGAATTTTTCAGTTTTTTACATTGATCAACTTATTTTTATTTTTATTTATTTTTTAAAGATGAATTTTACTTCAAATAATTTTTTCTTAAACAAAATTCCCATTTAAAGTTCTTTATTTACTTTGAATTTCACATTACATACATACATTTTTCTTGAACATTGTTCTTTTACAGATTGAACTGAACATAATTCAACATAGCAGATAATATTTTTACAATTTTCATATTATGATCGAGTGATAAAACTCCACATTCTTTGAAAAAATGACTTTTTCACTTCTTTGACTTTTATACATTCTTGATTATCAATAATCCAACTACCTAAATACTTCTGGAAGATATTAAAAAATTTTATCCAAAGTATGATAAACTCTCCAGATCTCTTAAAGCGCTTTGCCATAAGTTCACTTGAAAATACTAAGTAAATTACAACTTTATCCCAATTAATTTCATTTTTTATCATTTCTTTTAAAACAATATCTAAACAGGTATAAAAATTTTCATCAGATAACATATCAACATTTTCATAAAGTTGATTGCTAATTTCTGAATTGATAAATTCATTCATTCGAAATTTAAGCTGATTTATAATCCCTAGTTCTGATTTGCGTAGATGTGATCTATTGAATATATGAGTAAATGTATTTAACAAAATAATATCTGTTCTGACATCCATCTTGAAAAAATAATTTTTATGTAGTACTGAATTCAGGTTAAAAAACAGATGTCTTCACTCACGCAAAAATAAGTTAGCATGTGACAAAATTTTATTCCACTCGAAATTAATACTAGGTGTTTCTCACCAAATCCGAATTATCGCCAAATACTCTAAAATTTTTGTAGATATATCCTAAAATTTATTTAAAATCATGCCAAATTCTTATTTTTACGACTCTATTTCTGATTTTATTGGTAAAATTTCACGGGTTTACACTAAAGAAATGTAAGGGTGTAGTCTAATATGTGAAGGATTATTCGAAAAAGCTACAAATTATATCTAAAAAACTTTTGATTTTCTGAAGTTGTAATGAATTTTTTGTAGCGATTTGTAAAAATCTACTGAAAAAGTCTATTATTAAAAGTTATTATATTCCCATATTGTATATCAAATAATCAATAAGATTCTTCTAAAGATAGAAAGAAATGAATTTATATTTTTAAAACGTCTAACAATAATCAAATTTAAGCACGGTTAAAGGTAGCGACAAAACTGGTATTTTTCCTCCTCTTTCTTGTATTGAATGTACAATAGCATCTCCCCCAATTCTAAGAAAATGCTTAAAGGGATGGTCACCTTCTTCCCTAAAAACATTGTGACGTCACCATTGGCGAATTAAGTCGATCTTTATTCTATTTAGTAAAAAATATATACAGTTTAAAATGGATGCTAGTTAGTATTCACAATTAAAAAAATCTTTATGATGAAAAGTATTTTTTTAACGAACTTTCTTCAATTAAGTAATTAATAAGAAATTTTAATCACTCTTTTTAGTTATCTTTCAAAAAACAATTCTCGTCTTTCATTCTAATTTAATTTCACTTATACATTTGAGATTTTAAACATCTTTTAACTTAATTTTCACATACATCATCTTTTTTCATAAAATATTAGCGAATTTTGCAAGATCTTCAATTATTATTTTTTAATTATTCTGTAATTAATATTATTTAAATGGTTGAGTCGTTCTCAAACATTTGTATTCTTAGGTTTAAAAAGATCTGTGTAGGTATATTTCTAAAGAACAGTGGTTAAAGTACTTGTGAACTACTGTTTCCTCACTTCAAACAGGCGCCGGGTTCGAATCTCAGTCAGGTGTCTCTATTGCTACAATTTCTTTCATTATTTATACTTAATTTTAACTCTCAATGTCATTTTTCATAAAACATTCGTAATCTTTTAGAAGGAAATGCTTAATTAATACTTTATTAATTATTATTCTGTAAATTTATATAATTTAAATGGTTGAATCGTTCGAATCTCAGTCAAAATCTATGTTTCTAAACTTTCTTTCGTTCTTTATACTTAATTTTTGCTTTCATTGCCTTTTTTTCGGAAAATAATTGACGATTTTTTACAAGAAGATCCTTAATTAATATTTTTCTTAATTATTATTCTCTAATTAATATCATTAAAACGATTGAATTCTTTTCGGACACTAGCATTCATAGTTTAAAAAGAACAGTGCAGACATATACTATAATTATCACTCACACACACGCGAAAACTACTGAAATATTTTTACTGCAAGGTACCGGGTTCGAATCTCAGTCAAAATCTATGTTTCTAAACTTTCTTTCGTTCTTTATACTTAATTTTTGCTTTCATTGCCTTTTTTTCGGAAAATAATTGACGATTTTTTACAAGAAGATCCTTAATTAATATTTTTCTTAATTATTATTCTCTAATTAATATCATTAAAACGATTGAATTCTTTTCGGACACTAGCATTCATAGTTTTAAAAGAACGGTGCAGACATATACTATAAAAATCACTCACACACACGTGAAAACTACTGAAATATTTTTACTGCAAGGTGTCGGGTTCGAACCCCAGTCAGACCACTCTATTTCTTTCATACTCTATGCACATCCACATTCGTATATTTCATCGATTTCTTATTTATTTCTCAATTTTTAAAATTTCTTAATTAATTTCTTAATTAATTTCTTAATTAATTTCTTAATTAACTCCCTAATTAACTCCCTAATTAATTTCCTAATGAGTCACAAACAATATCCTGCTTTTTTCATTCTACCGCAAACATCGCTTTAAAACCATCGTCACCTTTTACAATAAATCACTCATTAAATTTTTTTAATTAATTTTCTTCATTAATACCCTCGTCATCTTTCACGATCAAGTTAGAGGATGTCTCAAGGTCAACGTCAACCCATCTAGACCCCCTCAGGGGGTGGTGCGGCACCCGCACGACTTGCCGGTGCACCAGTGCACCCCCCCTCCTGACCTTAAACTCTCCTTTTTTACCTACTATTGTAAATTGCGCCTAAAAGTATAAAATAAATTCTTTCTCCACACAACATAAACAATACTATTAATTATAATCTTTGACTTCGGCCAAAATTAAATAATAATTGCTTTTCTTTTATTATTTATTTATTTTACAAATTTGATTAAAAACCGATAACTACGGATTTGTCTCGAAAAATCCCTCTCCATAATTGTTTTAATATTGTACAAAATTGATCCACTAGTAACATCCACGTAGAACAGTGAACATCCTTCGTCATTCGAAAATTATGTTTCTACGAAACTGCTAGTTTTCATTATGAACTTTTGCTGCTTGCGAAATCTTAATAGTTCCATTTAAATCTAAGTAGTTTTCTGTTGTATTTTGCAAATGTCAAAGTGAAATGTATATTTTGAATTTTATTTAATTTGTGCATTAAATAAAATTTAAAAAATGAAATTTTTATTTTATTTTTCGCCGACTTTAAAGATTATGATTAAAAGTAGTGTTTATGTTGTCTGGAGAAAGAATTTAATTTATACTTTTAGGCGCAATTTACGATTCCATTTCTTGAAAATTTTCAATTTTTTTTTTTTTTTTTTTTTGTAGTAGTTAAGATAATAATTTCTTTTAGAAGTCGGTTCTTCTTCTATTTTTTCTTTTTTTCTTTTTTTCTTTTCTTTTTTTTTTTTGGGGGGGGGGGGCATAAAAGCTTTTTTTTTTTTTTTTCGTTTCAATGAAAATATATTCATATCGGAGAACATGGGAAGACGTTCGAAAGCAGTTAAACATATCGTATCCCAGCAAAAAAAAAAAAAAAAAAAAAAAAAATGGCGCAATTAAAGGAAAAAAAAAAAGGAAAACGGTACTAACATGCACACGGACTATATGCACTAATCGAGGCGACCACTTACAATGGCCGTATTTTTAATATTTTGAACGCTACATAAGATACGTGTCGCGCGAATGTAAAATTCAGAGAAGGGTACAAATCTGTATTAAAGCCAACAGGAGAAAGTTGGAACATCGAAAATAAAGGTATTTGGTGATGAAGGGTTAACTTTTTTTTTTTTTTTTCTAAGATTGTTTCGGCACGTCACAGTGTAAGAAACTGCGAACAAACGCACATTTTAAGCGTTTTATTTTTAGCATTAATATCTACAAAGTATCTTTTCTCGTACTAAATCGATGATGCCCTACAACTTTGTAATTCACATTTTTCCGCTATCTTGCACTGTTTTCGGGATAGGAACGAAACCTCCATTGTTTCCTACCAGGGGCGCTGTAAGCAGATCTCATAGCTCATGGTCACTTTAATATACCTACATATCACATTTATGACTATAGCTGCAACCGTTTAGCAGTTAAAAGAGTTCGATCGTCAGTCCTTTAGTGAACACCCTGTATTTTGTTTAGGTCTAAACTATATCATAATGGGACTGGGACCTTTTTCAGACCAAGACTTTTACCTTTACCAAAATAAATAAATAAATAAATAAATAAATAAAAATCAAAAACGGTGCATCCTTTAAATATCCGTACATTACCTACAGTCGGTAACAAAAGTCTCCGAACATTAGCAAAAATTCCTATATAAAAAAAGTACACTTAATACAGTTTTGTTAAATAAATCCTTGTCGAATCCTGTTCTTAGTCAGTCTAAAAGCAGTATTCGACAAGGATTTATTTAACAAAACCGTATTAAGTGTACTTTTTTTATATAGGAATTTTTGCTCGTGTTCGGAGACTTTTGTTACCGACTGTACCAATAAGTATTTGGACACTTTCGAATTTAGGCGTTTTGTCAAACATCTGAAAACGTTCTTTAGGAATCACCTTGAAACTTTGGGAGTATTAAGAACAAGTTATACCTCGCATATTTCAGCAAAAGTTTTGTCTTGAAAAGAAAAAGGAGACCAGTAAAAATTTTTAAAAAGTCAAGATATATAGGATCATCCTGTAAAAAGTAATGGTTGAAACGCGATTTGGCTATAGCATGCGATTATGAGGATTCCTGTAATTATATGTATAAATTTTTATGAGGCTCCTACATATATTCATGGGGATCTAACGATTTATTAAAACAAATAAATAAATAAGAGAAAGGAACACTTTTTTAATTATAACACGTAGGGTATCAGACCCAATAAAAAGCCATTTTTAGGAAACTTGACATATTACATTAGACACAACCTACTGCAATCAGAATGCAAAAATTTTAAATATCTTACGAAATAGGAGCAATTTTACTAAATGATTTTTAACTACGCATGCGCAAGATTTAGCGAAATTTCATTTGCATAATATAATAGCGAATAGCCAAAAGTATTGAGCTATTTTTATGAAAACCCCAAACAAATACCGTAAAAATTCAAAAAATTATGAGAGATAGAAATAATAGAATTTCAGTTTCTTTCAAAATAAAAGCTAAACTATAAGGGGTTTCACTCACATTTTTATTTTGATCGAATCAATGACCAATGGTAATACAGTGTTTGCTGATTGCAAATAAATATTGATGAAGTCCCCTATCATCTTCCTTTTTCTGAGAGGAGCTGAAATTTCGTTTATTCTATCTCATAATTTTTTTGAATTTACACAATATTTATTTAGGGTTTTCACATAAGTAGCTCAATACTATTGGCTGCTATTATATTATACAAATGAAATTTCGCTAAATCTGGCGCAATCGCAGTTAAAATTTATTAAGTAAAAGTGCTCGTATTTCGTAAGATGTTTAAAATTTTTGCATTCTGATTGCAGTAGGTTGTGTCTAATGTAGTAGGCCAAATTTCCTAAAAATGGCTTTTTTCTGGGTCTAATACCCTACGTGTTATATATATTTTTTAAAGAAATCGTTATATCTCCATAAATATATGTGATGGATAAAAATTTATACAGATACAAGAATCCTTAAAATCACATGTGACAATTAAAACACATTTCAGGTATCACTTTTTACAGGGTAATTAAAAACATTTTGATTTTTGTTTTATTTTTTACTGGCCCCTTTTCCCTCTTCCGGACAAAAGTTTTGTTGAAATATATGAGGTATAACATGTAGTTCATATTCCCAAAATTTCAAGACGATTCCTAAAGAACTTTCTAGGCATTGGACAAAACGTCTAAATTCGGAAGTTTCCAAATACTTATTGATAGATAAATTAAGCTTAAAAAAAAAAAAAAAAAAAAAATGGGTTTTAAAGTGTAAACCTCCTCTTTTTTTAAGTTTGTAAAAAAAAAAAAAAAAAAAAAAAGATTTGTTCAAATTTCGCTTTCTTGAGTAGGCAGATGATATACAACAAATAAATATTTTTTTTCAAAAACATTTATAGGGTCAAAAACCAAAGCTATTAATATAGGCACCCAAAACGAATTTTTTGAAGTGAAAACTTCTTTAGGCGCGTTGAGCACTTTGTAGGTGGACAAAAATCATGGAACTCGCGCCATCGTCACCGAACGCTTTCCATGAGCTATATATATACTGTGTATATATGTACACATAGATATACCTCCGTGCGTTATTAGTATACATTATGCATATACAAAGAGTATATCTCTATACATATGTATCCATATATGTAGCGCACGGCGCGGCATGCATCATATACATACATATACATATATATATATATATATATATATATATGTATAAAATGTATGCTAATACTAATAGTATACTGGCTACTGGCGCCCACCAGCGGCCGAGCGGTTCTGCGCTCAAAGCTGGTAGATGGAGGTGCCGGGTTCGATCCCAGGTCGCGCTCATCGACCTAGCCGTTCGGAGTTTTCCGTGGTTTCCTCCGAAACTCGCGTAAATACGGGCTAGGACCCCCTTAGAAAGACCCCCACGGAGGGCATTCCCCCTATAGGCCTAGGACACATAAGGAGTCAATCGGCCTTAATCCTCCAACCAACCAACCAACCTGGCTACTGGCATCTGTCTCTTTCTAGTTCTACAGTATATACATAATTCACAAAGTAAAAGCACGTGTTTTTATACAGACTGATACATTCTTCTTTTTGCTTTCAATATAAATTTTCAAATAAATAATAAAAAGAAGAAAATTATTTTAGTCCTATTACAATATTTTTACCTAATATAAGGTTTAGTTCATTTCATTTGGGTAGCTACAAATAGTGTGCCGAATCCTATAATACAGATCATAAACACTTTTTACAAATAAAAAATAGTTCGAAAATAATAATCTAATAGCTGGACGATACAATTCACAAGTTACTTCTTCTATCGGCAGTCCCCAAAGACTGCTTTTAGTTTTTTTTTTTTCCCCCTTCCCCGATCCGTCTTTTATCCAGGATCCTCTCTAGGTAGATCCCCTCGCCCCTCGCAGCTACTTTTGTAACAAAAAATTATCGCACTCCTGTTCCATTATTTTCCTCCGTGATAAAGAAACCGGTTGAAATTTGTTGTTGCTTTTTAAGTGGGTTTCGAAAAACCAATAGAATTTTTCCTTTCTGCCTGAGAGTGATTTGCTTTTCTCCTCTTTTTTATCTACTGTCACTTCAGATGCGGTGCCAGTCGATTCAGCATGGAGCGTCTCTCTGTTTAAAAATTTTTATTCCGTATTTTTAATTATTCTAAATGTTTTGAATTCAAAAATGATACATTTTTAATTGGAAAATTTTATGACTATTTTAATGAGAAATGACGTATTAGAAATGGAAAGTAAAAAATGAAAATTAGTTTAACGTAAAATATTCAAAATTGATTATAAAGGAAAGTAAATCATTTAGAATTTATTTAATTAAAAATATATAATGTTATAATTTCCGTGAGTAAAATGTTCAGAATAGCTTTATTTAACCTTAAAAATGACTTTTTATTTGATATGAATTTTCCCGAAGTACTTTGATTTAAATCATAATATTCTGTATTGCTTTTATTGAAAAAAGAAAACTCAGTTGTTTATTTTAATTAACTTTGATTTGTTTTAAACTGGCATATTATTAGATTGATTTATTAATTTATTTATAACCTTAATATCCAGATTTGTTTTGATTTAATATTAAAGAGTCAGAAACATTTTATTCGAAAATTTAATATTCAAGATTGTTTTCATTTAATATTAAAGAGTCAGGACTATTGTATTCGAAGATTTAATATTCAGGATTGTTTTCATTTAATATTAAAGAGTCAGGACTATTGTATTCGAAAATTTAATATTCAAGATTGTTTTAATTTAATATTGACGAGCCAAAATTATTTATTAGTGGATTTCATATTCAAGATTGTTTTAATTTAATATTAAAGAGTCAGAATTATTTATTAGAAGATTTAATATTCAAGATTGTTTTGATTTAATATTAAAAAGTCAGGACTATTTTATTCGAAGATTAAATATTTGAGATTGTTTTGATTTTATATTAAAGAGCCAGGACAATTGTATTAGAAGACTTTCAGAAATGCTTTTTTAAAAAAATAAATAATTTAACAGTTTGGAAACTACTGTATTAATTTTTTTTTTTTTTTTTTTAATATATTTAAAGCAAAATATTCAGGATTACTTTTGTTAAAAAAAGAAAAAAAAAGTTAGTTTGATTGTGTTTTCATTGAATAACAGCGACATATTTTGATTTATATTATTTACAAATTTAACGTTCAAGGTTGCTTTGATTTAATATTATAAACTCAAGACTATATTATTTAAGAGCATCTGTCTCTCTCTCTATATATAAATAAATAAAGACTGTTGAACTTAAATGCTTAAAGATGGTTTTAAGCTGGCAAAATACTTTGAGAAAAGTAAATCGAAGAATGTGGATTTATTTAGTTTGTGTTCTGTTGCCGCTGGTCTTATTACCTCTTGCTATTTCTCCATATAAGGTAAGTAGATCAATTCTGTAATATTAAAAAGTTATTGGAATATATATATATATATATATATATATATATATATATATATATATATATATATATATATATATATATATATATATATATATATATATATATATATATATATATATATATATATATATAATTTTGCTATTTGAAGAATTTTTTTTTTTTTTTTTCATAAAATATTTTAAGGGGAAAAGAGACTGTCACATTAATTATTTTTGTTTTACATTCCATTGCTTCTCAAATCAAATACTGTCCTGAAATCTAGCATTTTTAGGCTTATGTTGCCAACTTTTCTAATATTTTAACCAGATTTGTCACTACTATTATTATTATTATTATTATTATTATTATTATTATTTTTTTTTTTTTTTTTAACAATTTGTCACATATATTTTTGACGATTAAATCAGGTGAAAACAATTAAAAAATTTTTCCAGTATTAAATCTTTCTAGAAAATCGGGAGACATGGATATCTATGGTATGATTTAGATCATAAAAAGTAATTTTTGAGATGGAATATATATATATATATATATATATATATATATATATATATATATATATATATATATATATACTAGCAGACCCGGCCACGTGTTGTTGTGACTAAGTTATACGTTGAATTATATGGCAGTAAACTATTTAATACATTCAAATTATTATTTACGAATAAAGACGAAAACGTTGTAGCCGATGTAAAAACCTACAGGATTGAGATTTGAACCTTAGGACAAAATTTGGAAGCGATTGATAAAGTCAACAGCTGTAGTTGCAAAAAGGAAAACAATATGGCTAAACCAGAAAAATAAGTAAATTTGATAAATATTTTAAAACTTTAAAATAGGACATCTTATGAAATATTGGACATTTAAAGTAAATACATGTATCATTTTAAATAGAAAAAGATTTTGGAAAAGTTTAGTGTATTTTAACGAAGTGATGAGAAGGTTTTGAGTATGTTAAAATTTTCATAGTAAATTCAAGTTAATAAAGATGGGAAACATTGAGGATTAAGAATAATTATAAGATTTAAAAAAAAAAAAAAAAAAAAAACTTTTTATATACCATGCTTTTAAATTTTAATATACTAATAATATACTAATTAAAAGGAAAATGATAAATATTCTATCATAGTTTGAAGTCAAATTTGTTTTAAAATGTCTAAATAAAATATCTGATGTAAGATACTCATATGTTGCAGCGGAATAGATTTCATTTCTGTCATCCTTGGCGAAAAAAAAAAAGAATATCGCCAAATTATCTGGCGAAAATATTTAATTCCTTTCAAAAATCATGGTTATTTTAACAACTTATATTGAAAGAATAATGAATAATATGAAACAATATTTCGTACAATACATATTACATGTCATACATACGTACAATGAATAATAGATATTACATTTCGTAGAATACATACGTCTGACATGTATATTTTCGTGTTACGCTTTTGATCGCCAAACAAAAGAAAAAAAAAAAAAAAAAAAAGAAGCCAAGGGCGACAGAGTTTTGAAATTTAAAATTAAAATTTTGTCAATTTGACAGCAAAATAACTCAATCTAACGCACGCTATAACTAATTCATATCTATACCCAAATATAAGGATTAAAATCAGGAAATAAATTTCCTCGATTTTTAATAATTTTTTACGAAAATCCAATGGGCAATTAACATAGGAAATCTTTTTCTTGGCTGCACAGACGGTCAGGAGTCACACTTCGCTTGCGTATAATAGAACTCATAGATATAGTATAGTATATATAGAATAGAGTGATCATTGAAAGTTATTCCTTTTCACTTGGGAAAAGACGACGTTTTTACCAAAATATGGCCGTCTTTCCCCGAGTGAATACACACGGGAATACATACTAATATTTTAGCAAATAAAATTTATGAATAATGTATTTGCTAAAGGTGGATGAAAAACTCCAGATACAGTTTCAAATTCATATTTCTTTCGTTCTTTCGTTCTTTTTTTTTTTTTTTTTTTTTTTTTTTCGGCATCAAAAATCTTTGTACGATAACATGGGGATGAGAGATCTATATATATTACAATATCTATGATAGAACTACATTAGCACTTTATCAATGTGTATAAAATCTTTAAATTGATTATGATGTCAATTTTCGTGAGATCCATAATTTAACTTTTTATAATTTTTTAACGTTCACGTTTGATTAAATGTATTTATTTTTATGTCAAAAGAAAATGAACTCGTATATATATAAAATTTTTTGGCAACAATTAAATTAATGGAACTCACAGATTTTTTGGAGCAGCTGTAACAAAGGGCTATAATTAACAAATAATTGCAATAAAACAATATTGTGACAATAAACTGAGATAAAAACTATCCTATCTCTCAAGTTGGACCAAACTGCACACAGTGTGCAAAATTTCATTAAAATCGGTTCATTAGTTTAGGAGTTTATCACGGACAAACATCGTGACACTTAATTTATATATATATACAGATATATATATATGTATTTTTTAACTGTGTATCTTTTGTACGTCACTAATACTACATGTGTGCATTGATTTTTCTTATATATATATATATTAATAATTAATTACAGCATCAGTTTACAAACAAAAAAAGTTTAAAACTGTCCTGAAATCTAGCATTTTTAGGCGTATATTGTCAAATTTTCTAAAATTTTAATCAGATTTGTACACTGAAAAAAAAAAAAAAAAAAAAAAAAAAAAAAACTGTTAAAAGTACAGGAAAAATCTAGAAAGCTGGGATGCCAGTATTTCTCCGTCAAATATACTGTTTAAAACCGTAAAATTGTATCACTGAGCTATATTTTACACAGGAATCCTGTAAATCAAACAGGTTTTTTGTTAAAAGTACAGTTTTGTTGTGTATATTTGACGAGAAATACTGACACCCCAGCTGCCAGATTTTACCTGTATTTTTAACAGTTTTTTTTTTTTTTTTTTTTTTTTTTTAAACAGTGTAACTACTATATATATATATATTAAAGCAATTTGTCACATATATTTTTGACGATTAAATGAGCTGGAAACAATTAAAAAAAAATTTCCAGTATTAAATCTCGCTAGAAAATCGGGAGACATGGATATTTATGGCATGTTTTAGATCATAAAATGGAGGCATGTGCTGCTAAATTTTCTAATTTTTTAATCAAATTTGCCATAACTATTTATTTAAAGTAATTTGTCGCACATATTTTCGACGATTAAATACACTGAAAACAATTTAAAAAAAAATTCCAGTATTATGTCTCTCTAGAAAATCGGGAGACATGGATATCTATGGCATGTTTTAAATGATAAAAAGTAATTTTTGAGATGGAATGGCTTCGTTTAGGGGAATAATAATACAAAATAATGCCAAACTTCAAAATGTTCTATGCTAATTTTATTTTATTTATTTTTTTACTGTGTGTCGGAGTCCTGCATCGGGTCGGGTAACCCGATTTTACCCGAACCCGACTCGACCCGCGGTTCGGGTTCGGGTCGGATTGAATGTTTTTTTTTTTTTTTTTTTTTTCTTACTGCGGGTCGGGTTTAGTTTTAAATGAATCTGGTCGACTTGAGAACATTTTTCAAAAAAGTTTTACCTTCATAAAGCAGAAATTTGTTTGCTGTATATACCCATAATGAATATACGCTTACCGAAATTATCATTGTAAAATAAACATCCATACCAGACTAAAGAAAAAGAAAAAAAAAAAAAAACTATTATTATCATTATTTAGATTATAAGCTGTTGAAAACAGGAACAGGCTACTTCTCCCCCAATAACCAGATGTGGGATTCATCTATTTTGATTACTCACAACCTTTTGAAATAGACTGTGAACTTAATTTGATAATTAATATTTTTTCTCTTGCATAATTTTTAAGAAAGTATAGGAGTATAGTGTAGATTAAAATGAGTTTAGCTGACGTCTGTAACATGCATTATTTTAATATTATTATGTGTGCGATAAGCATTAAGCAATAAATGTACAAATACCAAGCATTTTTGCACGCTTGAAGTACACCACACACATAAATGGTTAAAAAGTATTATTAATCCATTGTTCAGATTTTTAAATTTTTAACTTGGTGTATTAGTAATTATATTTTTAATTCTTTTTAAAATGATTTACCATCAGTGTGACAATGAAAATTTACTTTATTTTTTAAATTAAAAATGTTTTGCATCATTTTTAGATGAATTATTAATTTTCATTTACATTCGGGTTTCGGGTTGATTTAAAATTCACTTGTCAGGTTCAGGTCGGGTTAAACCGGACCCGTGCAGGACTCTACTGTGTCTTTTGTACGTCACAAATACTACATCTGTGTATTAATATATATATATATATATATATATATATATATATATGTATATATATATAAATATATTTACAGCATCAGTTTACAAACAAAAATAGTTTAAAACTTTTTATCATGGGACTGAATTTGAGATTTCGTAATGAATGAAATAATTTCTTGATTTCAAAGGGAATGGCCAATTTTGCGACATTCATAGAATTCTTTGAGAGGATTGGATGAAAACAAATTAGCAAGGAACATTATAAGTAATGCGTCATTCCTGAAATTCAGGTTGGGTTGTGGGAATTAAGGACGATTGACTGCATTAAGGTCCTAGTCCTGAGGGAAAGCACCCTCCGGAGGGGGGCTTTCTAAGGGGTTCTAGCCCGTATCTATGGAAGTTTCGGAAAAAACTACGGAAAACTCCGGGTTTTAATTAATATTATATAAAATTACATCTCATATAGAGACATCATAACCACACGCGTCTTTGTAGAAAACCACAATTTTTATCATAAAAAAAAGCATTCACTTTAAAACACGTATAAAACGTTACATTTAATTAAAATCATTAAAATTATATCGTGTCAAGGCCTTTCGCCCTGAACATCAGGGCATCATCATGACAGAACCATTTTTACAGTAATATTTGATTTATATATACAAAAGAACCAATTAATAATCTTGAACTAACTTTTCGATTGAACTAGCACTTGCGATATTAGCTAAATTTTGTCCTGATTAATAAGTGTACCAATTTTCGCAGTGATCAGTTGAACAGTGTAGCTTTGTACAGTGAAATACATAAAATACACCCATTATTTATGAAATAAAATTGTTTCAAATTTAATTTTTATCTTTTTTTCCCCTTAAATCATAAAGTGAAATGACCCATTTATTAAAAGTATGGCATTAGGATTAAAGTCAATAAACTGCATTAGGATCCTAGTCCTAAAAGGGAGGGCCCTCTGAGTGGAAGGGATCTTTCTAAGGAATCCTAGCCTATATTTAAGCAAGTTTCGGAGAAAATTGCGGAAAACTCCGAACGTCTAGGCGGGCGAGCACGATCTGGGAAAACCGGGCACCTCACGTCAACCAGCTTTGAGCACAGAATCGCTCGGCCGCTGATAGGCTCCTGAAATTTGGAATCCCCCCCCAAAAAAAATTATTATTATAAAATAAATATTATTTTTTATCCTCGCGTATTTTATTAATTTTACCACTGTCTATCGATTCGACAAAAAATAATCGTAACTGGTCCACGTTAGAGAAATATTATATAGATTATTACAGTGAAGCATGGATAATCCGGCATTGGTAGGGAATAGACATTGCCGGATTACAGATTTTTCCGGATTCTAGGTGTTTTGAAAATGTATATCGAAATCATATCAGTCACAGCATCTGAAGAAAAACTTTTTAAAAATTAGCTTTAAAAAGTATATGCAAACTCTTATGAAAAACGAAAATAATTAAAATAACGTTTGAAAGAAATAAAAAATTTTAAAATAACAACTATAAGACACTAATACAGATCGTTTATTTTTATGCAAATATTTATAATAATAAATGATATTAAAACTGACTTAATAACAAATAATATCAGGAATTCGACATTGCTGCATTCCATTAAATATGTCAGTCAATTTCATTTGTTTCATTCTTCTTTGTTTTTCAATTTGCCGTTGATTGATTGACGTATGCACGGTCATTAGTTGGTAATGGCTGATAAAACTAGTGGATCTGCAGATCAGGAGCCTCAACGTCCTATTTGCATCAGACATTTTTCAATAGGTCCTTTTTATTTATTTCGTATTATATAATAGTATATATTGATTCGGTCGACTTACTACCATAATCAGATACATTCCCGAGGGGGGCTGCCGGCCCCCTCAACCCCCCGCTGTATCTCTCTTTCTATACCTATTTGTATATCATATAAAATGTTACGGAATTGTAAATAATTGCATTTATTTTTGTATAATTTTTTTCAAAGAGGCTTAGCAAGTGGATAAAATGCTAATTTTGTGCATTTCTAGTCGTTCTAGCGTTAAAATAGCCTAATTTTCCTTTAAAAACGAATTGAAAAGCTCCAATAAGGGAAGAAACGGATTTGGCGACTGTTTCCCTCCTTGGCGATTTTTTTGGCGACCTTGGCGAGAAAGTCCTTATTAGGGATATACCAAATATGGAAGCTCTAATCTCATTGGCTGATGTGATACGATAATTTTCCAGAACAGTCTGTGTTCGATAGAATAGTATAAAAGTAGCATTTTTTTAGCCAAGGCTTCCAATCTCAGATCTGTGTCGGTTTCGTCAAATGCTTGCTTTGCTTTGAGCCTCTTTGAATGAGACTTGCTTTATGTGTTATTGCTAAACAGATTGTACTGTTGTTTTGCTGTTAACGGCTGTTGTTTAAGCATTATTGTATTATTTCCCGGAAATTCATAAATACCGAATTTCACACACACAAAAAAAATGACATAGCATATCGGAAATATTTTGCGTAACCTTTAAACTAATTATCAATTCTATGTCCACAATTTTCAACATGAAAACAGGCTTTTAAAATTCTAATAAAATTTCATTATATTTGATGGGGTGTAACCATGTTAAAATACACTTTTAAGAAATACCGACTATACACCATAAAAGTACGAAATTCCTTTATGTATCCTGGAAAAGTAGCCACAGTCATTATAAACGCCAATAATAAGAATAAATCTAATTAATTATAACTCAATCTTGCAAACTAATTTCACATCATTTGGATGATTACAGTACATACTCGGAATTATTTTGTGTGGTCCCATAAATTATTTAGTCTATACATAACCGTTTTTTAGAGTAAACATGATTTTAAGCATCTTTATAATGTATGTTAACTTTATTAAGTTCAATTCAGCATAAACGCATTAAAGTGCGCGCTTAAATTAAAAATTCGTCCATAGGCTCTAATGTTACGAAATACTTTCGTGTGTCTTTGTAAACGAACCATAAACATTGTATACACCAGTAAAAACTATTCAGCTTATTTTGCGTTTAAAATTAATAATTGTTCTAAATTTAACATCGTTTGGATGACTAAGTGACATTGTCAGAACACTTTTGTAAGGTCCTGTACATTAATTAGAAAGCCTAAGAGCACATATTTTCTTCAAGCAACATAAGTTTAAGCATCTTACTCACGTACTCTAGTTTCATTTTCTTCATTGCAAAGTAATGATATTAAAATGCGTTTAAACGAAATTCACCCCATACGCCGTAATGTTAAGAATTTTGGCGTGTCCCTGTACACAGTTTATAAAAAATATAACAATGAAAATTATACAACTACTTATATGGAAAGCTGGAATGTGTGCGCCAATTTGCAAGTCAATCGAAGGATTTTTGCGGCCGCTGTTGCGGTACATACAAATTCTTCCCATAGGCCGTAAGGATAAGAAAAATTTTGGCGTGTCCCTGTAGACGAACAACAAAGGGAATACACACCTTACACTATACAGCTAATTCCGTTGGGCTCGTGAATATGTGTACCAAATTGCAAGTCTATAGCGTTATTTTTGGGGCTGCTATCGCGGTACATACAAGTTCTTCCCATAGGCCGTAATGATAAAAAAAACTTTGGCGTGTCCCTGTACACGAACTACAAATGGAATGCACACCCAAAACTATACAGCTAATTTCGTGGGGATCATGAACATGTGTACAAAGTTTCAAGTCAATAGCGTGGTTTTTACGGCCGCTATCGCACGACAGACAGACAGACAGACGGACGGACCGACGGAACCCAAAATCCTTTTGAGTCTCAACAGAGGGCCTCCACTGACGTTTCGGCAAAAATTGAAGTCAATAGCTTGATTTTTGCGGCGACTATCGCAGTACATACAGATTCTTCCCATAGACCGTAATGATAGAAAATCTTTGGCGTGTCCCTGTACACGAACTACAAATGGAATACACACCTAAAACTATACAGCTGATTCCGTTGGGCTTATGAACATGTGTACCAAAATGCAAGTCGAAAGCATGATTTTTGTGGCTGCTATCGCGGTACATACAAATTCCTCCCATAGGCCGTAATGATAAGAAAAATTTTGCCGTGTCCCTGTACACGAATTACAAATGGAATACACACCCAAAACTATACAGCTGATTTCGTGGGGCACATGAACACGTATACCAAATTGCAAGTAAATAGTGTGATTTTTGTGGCCGCTATCGCGATACATACAAATTCCTCCCATAGGCCGTAATGATAAGAAAAACTTTGGCGTGTCCCTGTATACGAACTACAAATGGAGTACATACCAAAAACTATACAGCTGATTTCGTGGGGCTCATGAACACGTGTACCAAATTTCAAGTCAATAGCGCTATTTTTGCGGCCGCTATCGCGCGACAAACAGACAGACAGACAGACAGACACAGCCCAAAACCGTTTTGAGTCTCAACAGAGGGCCTCCACTGACGTTTCGGCAATCATATTTTCCAAGTCCTTCTAAACACTGCTGATCGAGATTTCGGATGGTCGTGTTTATTTTGACTTTCTGTATCAGGAATAGGAACAATATCTTTTATTAATAACTTTTGGATTTACCACAAAAATTTCGTTGTTCTTCTTTGGGATTTTTGCCATTATCCTGATTAATCTGTAAAAAATTCATGCTAGTTCGTAAATCAGTAAAATTAAATGAAAATCTGTCAGCTTTACAAACAATCCATAAAAGTTGGCCAGAATGTTGCGAATAAAAAGTAGGAGTACTACTACGATTTAAGGGCGGAGGTCAATTAAAAACTAGTATGTTGTGGCCACCACAAAACTTTCTTCTATATTTTCCTATACATATTCAATCAGTAACAATATTAAAAAAATATATATATAAAGTTTTTTTTTTTCTAAGGTTTTTTTTTTTTTTTTTTTTTTTTTTTTTTTTTTTTAAAGTAAGAGAAATCCATAACTTTGTTTTAAATTATCACAGATTTATAGTTCAACCCTTCGTTTTAAAGGTATTGACGAGACTCCCCCCCCCCTCCCCAGTGTGGGGCGGGGAACCGATGCCCCCACATGCACAATTTTTTTTCCCCTAGTTAACTACTACTATTATCAACGAGTTCTTTCGAAAGATAAACGCCGTGAAAATTTACTCCCCCGGGGGGACCGATGCCCCCACATGCACAAAATTTCTTTCCTAGTTAACTACTACTATTATCAATAATTCGTATTAATTTTTCAATCACAAGTTTAAAATAACTCTCATTATGCACATTTATACGAAATTTTGTCCTATGCTGCCATGTTAAAAATTTAGAAAAAATGCGATCACAGCGCCACCTGTTGAGCAATTAATCCCCAAATCTAATCAGCACCATTTTATGTCAGGGTGCAACTAAATACCAAGTTTGGTTAAATTTCATTCATTGGTCCGTGAGATACAGCGCCCACAAAAAAGTGATACAAACAGACAGACATTTTCTAAAAACTATTAATTCGTGTTCTGGACATTCCAAAACGTGTAAAGCCATCAAAAAACGGTGGTCGAAAATTTTCACAAATCCAATACTTTTTCTGCATTACATATAGAAGAAAGTAAAAAAAAAAAAAAAAAAAAAAAAAAAAAAAAAGAAAGAAAGGAAGGAAGAAAGAAAGAAAAAGAAAAAGTTATTAGTGCCGGTTTATGGGTGTTACGTTACTGGATTATAAAATTCCGGATTATAGATGCTTCACTGTATTATTTTAATTATGGCATAAAAGGAAATATATTTACTTATTTATTTAATCAATTTTGGCATAATGTTTTTTAAATATTAACTTTAATATTAAAATGGAATTTTTATTTATTATCTTTTGAAACAATTATCTCATTGAACTAAAGACTACGGCGTTCGCTAGATTTTATTCTGATTAATAAGTATACCAACTTGTGATACAATCTAATAATCCAGACTAAAAATACGGACAGATACAATGACAAACTTTCAATTTTATATATTTTAAATAAAAATAAAACTGTTTGCACGTTCATTTGAGGTAATAAACGAACATTTGTAACGACGCCGAAAACGATGTCTGAAAGAAATAGTATAACCCTCCTGTTGTTCTAATAAATCTTAAAAAAAAAAAAAAAAAAAAAAAAAAAAAAAAAAAAGAACAGTCTCTTGGTTAAACAAGAACTAATATCGTCACCGCAATACGTAAAAACTGAAATTCAGAGACACTCCGTAAATTTGAACGCACGGCTGTTGTTTAAACATTCGCGAAGGAAAGGGTAAACATTCAAAATCCTCATTCTATTTATTTTAATACAGCTGATATAATTCTAAAAAACAGAGGCATGTTTATGTGGCTAATAAATGCCATCCTTTTGACGGGGGGAAAAAAAAAAAAGGGAAAAACATGCAAAAGATTTCGAAAAATTTTCTTATAGTTATAAATGTCTGTGTGTACACATCCACACACACATATATATAAGATCAAAAGTAGAAATTGTAATGCAGATTTTTCTCCTGATAAAATCAGCGTTTTAATAAATAATAATAATAATAATAGCAGAAATCTTAATGCACATTTCCCTTCTGATTAAATCGACATTTTAATAATAATAATAATAATAATAATAATAATAATAATAGCATAATAACAACTGAAATTGTGATATTTTCGATAACATCAATAATTTCATAATAATAATAATAATAATAATAATAATAATAATAATAACATAATAACAATTGAAATTGTGATATAAATTTTCGATAACATAAATAATTTCATAATAATAATAATAATAATAATAATGATAATGATATAAAAATAGAAATTGTAATTCAGATTCTCTCATGATTAAATCAGCGTTTTAATAATAATTATAATAATAACAGAAATTATAATGCAGATTTCCTTCACTATTAAATCAGTGTTTTAACATTAATAAAATAATAATAATAAAATAACAATAAAAATTGTAACACAGATTTCCTTTCCGATTATATCAGCGTTTTAATAATAAAAATAAAAATAATAAAATATAATAAAAATAGAAATTGTAACGCAGACTTTCCTCCTGATTAAATCAGCCTTTTAATAATAGTAATAATATAATAATAATATAATGATAAAAATAGATATTGTAATGCAGATTTCCCTCTTGATTAAATAAACGTTTTAATAATAATAATAATAATAATAATAATAATAGTAACTGCATTGAAAGCTGTCTATTTGTTTCAAAGCTATAATACCACAAACATATAAACAAACACTCACACACAGACAGACAAAGGTTTCAAACTTATAACACCTGCCTTTTTCAGTCAGAAGTCAAAAAGCTGCATACGTACCACAAGGTGCACAATAATAATGATAATAGTAATAATAATATAAAGTAAACAAAAAAAAAATTTTTTTTCATTACATAATAGAAAATTGCATATCAAATAAATTTTACTTATACCCCATAATGTATCTGAATATTTTTATATGAACCTGAAAACTAATTATGAATACAAAATATACTATTCTATAGGAAACATGTTTTCATGCATCTGAATAATGTTTAAATTTCGTTATGTTTCATTCCGTATTAATGTAATAAAATAGGCTTTAAAGCAATGACTTCTATAAACCATAATATGCCTGAATTCTTTTGTGAATTCGTATTTTTATTTTTTAAAGGTAATGATACTTATTTAATTTTCGGTACGCTGTATGGTACATCGAACTTCAATATAAATATATATGAGTTTCAAGATACCATAAAAATGTTTGGGATATCAAAGTAACGCGAAACAGAAAGTCCCAATCGATGAACACTTTTTTACTATGTTGAAAAGTGTAAAAATTAACATGTGCTTCGATTAAAATAAAAGTATTTTAAAGGAGTTTCTGATTACTTCGGCTATTGTCTTATTGTATGATAATAAGTAACGATGTTGGAGTTTCACTTCAGTGATAGCACTAGATTTCACATTCTTATCATAAGTGGATTACTTATTGGAGTTTGACATGAATTATTATTATTATTATTATTTTTTGGACTTTTTAATAAAGGTTTTTTTTTTAAGTGAAAACTTTTTAAGGCGCATTGAGCACTTTTTGGGTGAAAAAAAATGATGGAACTCGCGTCATCGTCACCGAACGTTTTCCATGAGCTATATGTATACTGTGTATATATGTACATAGATATACCTCCGTGCGTTATTAGTATACATTATATATATACAAAGAGTATATCTCTCTACATATGTATCCATATATGTAGTGCACGGCGCGGCATGCCTCATATACATATATATATATATATATATACATATATATATGTATAAAATGTATACTAATACGAGTAGTATACTGGCTACTGGCATCCGTCTCTTTCTAGTTCTATACTCTATGTATGTATGTACTTTTTCCACAGTATACACATAGTTCACAAAGTACAAGCACGTGTTTTTATACAGACTGTTATATTCTTCTTTTTGCTTTCAATATAAATTTTCAAATAAATATTTAAAAAAAAGGGAAAATTATTTGAGTCATCTTACAATATTTTTACCTAATATAAGGCTTTGTTCATTTAATTTGGGTAGCTACAAATATTGTGCCGAATCCTATAATACAGATCATAAACACTTCTTTAGAAACCAAAAATAATTCTAAAATAATAATCTAATAGCTCGACGATACAATTCACAAGTTACTTAGTTTTCACTTCTATCGGCAGTCCCCAAAGACTGCTTTTAGTTTTTTTTTTTTTTTTTTTTACTATGAGAAAGAGGAAATCGCTGTTCTTTGCGAACACATTTTTAGGTATTGATAATTATATTACGGTAATGCCAGGGTCCTAGACTTGGATGGACTCTATTGGGAATTTTTTTAAGGAATCGTAGTGTAAGGAATCATTATGTAAGTTTCTGAAAAAACATAGAAAACTCCGTACGACAAGACCAACGACGGCGACTTCGGTTCCAACGTGGTACCTCTCGCTTACCAACTTCAAGATCAGAACCTCTGGGTTAATTTAGTTGAAGGTTTGGGCCATAATTGGACGGTTAATAGTGGTGTCGAGAAAGAAAACCGTCAAATCCCCAAATGGTGGTCATTACATATTATTATATCTATTCTTTTATTTTTACTTTATTTGTTTCAAATTACGAGTAAAATTCCTATTTTTCAATACATCTTTGAAATGAGAACGTCATTTTTACCATGTTTTTATTAACTTCTATTCTTGTTTGTATGTATGTTTCTTTGTTTGTTTGTTTGTCCGGTACAAATCTTGCAATCTATTTTTGACTAACTTCCCTACTAGCTAGACATTTGAAACTTTCACAGTAGCTCAGAACCCTGTGACAACACAATACTTCGAAGTCAGATCTTCGAATTTTCGAATAGTTTTCTTTTAATTAATTAAAATATGAAAATAATAAGCTCCTAATAGCAATAAAAAGAGTCATTAAAATATTAGCTATAATTTAATTGTTGCCAAAAAAATTTACGAGTTCATTTTCTTTCGACATAAAAATAAATATATTTAATTCACCGTGAGCGATAAAAAATTATAAAATTTAAATTATGCATCTGGCAAAAATTGACGTCATTATCATTTTAAAGATTTTCTACACATTGATAAAGTGCTAATGTAGTTCATGTTGCAAATATATGTTGTTCGGAAAGGATTAATACATATATATATTTTTTTAAACCAACTTTTTTTTTTAAATCAAATTTCCCGTAACTCTTTAACCAATCCCATTAGAACGTCCATCTTTGGAATATCGATAATAAGGATTTTCTCACCAAAAAAGTTGCCAGATTTGTCACCAAATCCATTACCTGCCTATTGGAGCTTTTTAATGCGTTTTAAAGGGGAGCTTAAGCTATTTTAACCCGAAAAAGAGCTGGAAATGCATAAATTTGACATTTTATCAACTTACTAAGCCTCTTTGAAAGAATTTATACAAAAATAAATACAATTATTTACAGTTTCGTAACAATACGCATTGATAAAGTGCTAATGTAGTTAGTTCTATAGCTATGATTCAACATAAAATTTTAAAACATGGTTTATAAAAAGTTTTTTATCTTATAATTAATTTAGAGAAAATTTAGATATTCACTCTGAAGGAAGGAATGTATTGTATATAGTGGAAATAAATAATGAGAAGTTGAGCGTTTGTAAGCTCTTATGCAAATAAAACCTTCTATAATGGCAATTAAGAGAAATTAATTTATCTTTATTTGTATATTAATGTTTCTATTTACTATTTGTTTACCTCATTCTACATAACAGTGCATGGTATATATATATATATATAATATTTGAATAATTTAACACCTTTGTAACACTCAACAAACAAAAGATAGATATTTAATTAAATTTTAAATGAGATTTATTTCGAACAAAATTATTGTCACAGTGATAATTTAATTTGAGTACCAATAATTAGTAAAAACAAGTTAAAGTACTTACGCAGAAGAGAAATGACACAAACACAACACATAAGCCTAACGATGAGATAATAGTTTTCAAAAACAATTAAAGTATTAGAAACAGTCAACATTTTATAGTAAAGTGAAAAGGATAAAATTACTAAAGAGATCCGATTTAAGGAAAAAATAAAAAAAAAATAAGAAGAGAATTCATGAATTGAACATTGGAATTTTAAATGCTGAAAAATAGAAATGTTCACTCATCAAGAAACTTGCAATTTTATCACCAGAGTGCAAGATTTCGGAAAACTGCATAGCTAATTGAAGTCAATATACAGCTCAAGTCTCTATCTTGCAACAAAAGAAAAAAAAAAAGGGAAATTGGATTAAACAATAACACAAACCAAAATCGATACAAGTAATAAGTATTTTTAAGAAATCCACAGGTTAAACGATACATACGGAGATAGTAGAAATAAACAGGTTGCCAAATGAAAATTAGTCAAAAGAAAAGATTAATATATATATATATATATATATACATATATATACCCCGCGACAAAAAGATAGGTACAAAGGGTTTTTTCTTTGATTTTTCCTAAAATAACATTATCTAAATTGTGCTTATCATTTATTATTATCTTAAAATAACACTATTCCCGGACTAAATTTTGTTTTAAGACTAATTTAGAAAAGTTTTAAGACTAAAAATTTTCTAATTTAAGACTACACTCCGCGACAAAAAGATAAGAACAAAGGGTTATTTTAAATTTTTCATAAAATAACATTATCTAAATTGAGCTGATCATTTATTATCATAACAAAATATTATCACATTAAAAACATATTAAATATTTGAATCAGTTACAAAATATTCATATCCAAAGTAATCATATTCAAAAAAAAAGAAAAACAAAAAAAAAACTCTTTGTTCCTTTCTTTTTGTCACGGTGTATAGTCTTAAATTAGAAAAATTTTAGTCTTAAAAATTTTCTAAATTAGTCTTAAACCAAGAATTAGTCCGGGAATAGTGTTATTTTATGATAATAATACATGATAAGCACAATTTAGATAAGATTATTTTATGAAAAATCAAAGAAAAAACCCTTTGTACCTATCTTTTTGTCGCGGGGTGTATATATGCATACATATATTTGATATAAGAACTGAAATTTATGCGAAACAAGGAGAAAATCTGAACAAATGAAAGCTAGTTGGCATAGGTGGACTCTGCTCAGTTCCCCATCATATTTAAGTTCTCATAAATTTCTAGTTTGAGAGATATAATCATGTTAAAAGAAATGAATTTGACAAAAGCTTGATACAGTGACAGAATGAAAACCCCGCCTAATAGGCTATCCACCGTTCACTTCGATATATTTATCTTATTCTAATCTATTAATTTATTTTATCAGGGTCGATTCCGTTGTTTAGTTTTCATGCTACTATTTCCAATGCAATAATCCTCAAAATGCATATTTATATGAAAAATTTACAATTTCGCTATGTTGGTAAAATCGTAAATTACGAATAATTTACGAAATTTTCCTATTAGAATATTTGTATTCAATCATGTTCAAACAAATATCATAAATGTAATTTTGAAGTTGTCTAATGTATTTATGAGCCTCAAAATGAAAGTTTATGCTCAATTTTACCTTATTCTGGCATGTTACGTAAATCGTAAATTCCAAATAACTTACGAATTTTTTTTTAATTGGAAAAATCATAGTCTATGATATTCATGCCAGTATCCTAAATAATATTTCGAAAGTGGTTTGACATCTTTACGATGAAAATATCCCTCAAGATTGACGTTTATGTGAAATTTTGCTCTATGCTGCCATGTTAAGAAATTCGTAAATTTCCAATAACTTACGAAATTTTTATATTGGAAAATTCATAGTCATTAATATTCATACCAGTGTCCTAAATAATATTTCAAAAGTAGTCTGACATCTTTACGATGAAAATATCTCTCAAAATTGACGTTTATGTGAAATTTTGCCCTTTACTGCCATGTTAAGAAATTCGTAAATTTCCAATAACTTGCGAAATTTTCAAAGTAGCATATTTATAGTTACTGATGTTCCTTCCGGCGTCAAAACTGATATTTTAAAACTGGTCTGACATTTTTACAGTAAAAAGTTTCCATTTAATGCACGTTTAAGTGAATTTTTGTCCTATTCTCCCACGTTAAGAAAATCGTAAATTTCTAATAACTTATGAAGTTTTTAAATTCGAATGTTGCAAATAAATAGGGTTCTTGCCAGTGTCGAAAGTAATATTTTAAAACTGATCTGACCTCTCTGCAACAATTTGTTCTTGAGATATCGTGTACACAGACTAACAAACTAACGGACTTACCCACTAACAGACTAACAGACTAACAGGCACCCTACAGACAGACACCATAGAAATTTTGTCATTTTCGGATTCCTCACACCTGAAAACGTGTAAAAAAGTCAAAAAACCGAGGTCGAAAATTTTCACGATTACCTAAGTTCCCCATACCTATAGTATGATGGGGAACTAATAAATAACAATAACAATTATATATAATGTATATATATTTCAGGAATCAAAATGTGCCTATGTTCTGATACTGGTCGCATGTTATTGGTTGCTGGAACCAGCCCACGTCGCAGCGACAGCTTTCCTTCCTATAATCCTCTTTCCTATCCTGGGTGTCGTCAGCTCCAGAGAGATATGCGACAATTACATGACGGTAGGTTTGTTAAAACACATTTTTTTGTCTATTTCTTTTCATTCTTAACACTTTCCGAGAAAATTTAAAAGTGTTTATGACTTAGGATTGTCTGTCTGTCCACGCTCAAATTTCTGCAAATATTTCTGTAATTCCTTGTAACTGATATGTATGTTATTGAAGTTCACTATCGGATGAAAATGGAGTATGTAGCATTACTGGTTTGTTTACAGAGAGACCCAAAAGCATTGCGTTCTATGAAAGATGTTTCTATAAACTATATTTTAATACATTTATTTTGCACAAATCTTAATGAAATTAAAATATATTATTCATATGCACGGAAAAAAAAAAATCATTAGTTTATAGTATAATTAGCAATAAGATTTACAAAGACACACAAAAATATTCAGTTGCAGTAAGGACTATGATTGAAAATTGCTGAAATTGCATTTTAATTTTATTAGTTATTTTAAAACTTTCTAATGAATTTTAAGTGCTATGATTTGAATATGTCTCTGTTTTTCTGTCCGTCTAACTGTCTGCCTATCTGTCCGTCTGATAGATCGCCTATCCGTCTACAGTACCCGTAAATATTTCAAAAATTTCTTTAAAATGATACATATGATATTTAAGTTCATTTTGGAATGTTCACTACTTAAAAGAGCATTAATAGCATAATTGTTTGTGTATAGGGTCACTCAAAATAATGCCATTGTCTTTCACCTATTAAGAGGCATTTTATAAATCATATTTAAATAACGTTCTACTTCAAATCATAATTGGCCGTATTCACCATTAACTTCAACTCCCGATTCAATGCAAAATCTTGAAAAGCATATAAAGGCAGGGTACAGCCATCCAGCAAAATTTGGCACGCCATCTTGCGTCGAGAATTTCACATACTCTTTGATTGGTTAGTTTCACATAAAAAATCTGAAAATAACTATACCGCTAGATGGCAGAGACAACACTGCAAAATTTTCTGAAAATTTGAACCCCGCCTTTATAGGATTTTTAAATTTTCATGTTCAACCGGGAGTTGAAGTTATTGGTGAATAACAGCCAATGAAGTTGACATTTGTTGTTAACTAGCAGGTCTACCCGGCGTTGCCCAGATTGAAATAGAGTACGGGAGACTGGGGCACAGTAGACCACTTTTACACTTTGAATTTTTCCCCCCAAAAAATAAAAAAGCAAGGTACTTGAAAAAATTAGCAAACATACTTTAAACCTTTCTTGACATGTCCTAATTTTTTTATAACAATACTTATAATACATTACGAATAAAGATAATAAATTGTGTGCACTCACAAAGTGGATCACTGTGCCGCATCACCGGGGCACAGTGGTCCACAACCCAGGGTACAGTGGACCAACCTCTGTTGTTCATGTTTAATTAACATAAGTTACTCATTTTTTTCCTAAAATTAGTTTCTTATGCAATTCTAGTCTGAATAATATTTTCATGAAATAAAATTACCAAAATTTAAAGGAAATCGAAATAAATAAGAAATCAAATTAGAGTAAGAATTCTATCTAAGATTTCTTTTGTCTTTTACGTGCCATCACTAAAAACAATAAGATATATTTTTAATTTGTTTATTAATGTTATATAGTTATAAAAATTATGGAATTTATAATTAAACATTATGTTACTATTCAAACATTTTTATTAATTATTTTGAGATATTCATACTTTAGTTAAACTTATCTCAAAAATATAATGTAAAGTTGTTCTACTTTTATCTTTTACATGTTATTTCTAAAAACAACAACAATAAATTTATATAACCTACTATTTATTATATCACATAATCATTTTTTTTTTTTTTTAATATTAAACAATTCAAATAGTCATTAAATTTAGATATTCATAATTATTATACTACTATTCAACTATTTTCCCTTTTCAGAAATTTATTTTATTATAACATTAAGATTATTATTTTTTTATTAATTATTTTGAGTCACATTAAATTTGTATATGTAAATTTAACTAAAATAAATAAGGTATCAAATATAATTTGGAGTTTTAGGCACATTTGGAAGGTGGTCACTGTGCCCCATGTAGAGGTGGTCCACTGTGCCCCATGTCCAAACAACACAAATAATAATATTAAAATTCTATATAGACTATAAATATACTAATAATTTTTATAAATTTAAAAACAACACTATCTTACCTTTTCTTAACAACTATCCAATACTTGTAGTCAATAGTTCAATCCTGATAAAAAATAAAATAATAAAATAAAAAAATAAACTTCAAATTGAAAAATTACTTTGAGAAGCTCAAAACATAAAAATAGTATAAAATGGCTACCTTAGTTTTACCATCTAGTTTTTTGGATGTATACAAGTAATACCGTGCTTCCACCTATGAATTTCAATATAAACTATAAGAGTTAAATATTAAGAGATATAAATAGGGGTGGTCCACTGTGCCCCAGTCTCCACTATATAGAATTTTGAAAGCAATGAAAGAACTGAATAAAAGTGTAAAATGGAAAGAGAAATGCATGAAACATATCCGGAAGTCTGTAATAGAAAACATTACATGTAAATAAATACAAAAGACACAACTTTAGTATGGGATTCCATTGGCGACTTTAAACATTTTTGGCCATTTTTGAATTGAAATGGCTATCGCAATTGCATAATTAAAGACCTTGGTGGGAAATGTCCAAACTATTTTGGTGCCATTTCAAAATTTGTCAAAGTCAAAGGAGTCTGATTCTAAAGCTGTTCCATTAAAAAAAAAAAAAAAAAAAAAAAAAAAAAAAAAACTACAAAAATTAACTATAAACATGCTACTTTGAAAATTTCGAAAGTTATTGGAAATTTACTAATTTCTTAACATGGCAGAAAAGAGCAAAATTGTGCATAAATGTCCCTTTTGAGGGGAATTTTTATGGTATATATGTTAGACTACTTTTAAAACATCATTTAAGATACTGGCAAGAACCCAACTGGTTTGCAATATTCTAATTTAAAAACTTCGTAAGTTATTCAAAATTAACAGTTTTATTAACATGGGAGAATGACAATAATCAAAATGTGTGGAAACTAATATGTGATAGGGAACTGCGCAGAGTTCACCTATGCCAACTAGTTTTCAGACAATTTTGTAATGCTTTGTAAACCAGTCATTATAGCACATAATATACTTATAGGAGACATATTTATGTGAATTTATTATATATTTATGTGAATAGAAACATATAATGTACTTTATTTTTGTATTTTTAATTTTTTTTTTTTTTTTTTTTTTTTTTTATAAAGATACTGAAACAAATTAAGGAAATATTTGTCTTAGATAGCAATGTAATCGAAATTTTTTGTGAGTTCCTATGCATAAAACAGGCGTACTATTTAGCAAATTTTAGTAGGTAATGGTAACACAAGGACCATGGACAAACGATGGGCAGGCAGAAAATGGGACAGTTTTAGTATAGGATCTCCTTGGAGAAATTTGAAATTTAGCACCAAAGTAACTCAACAGTTTCTCGCCAAGGACTTTTTTTAGACGCATTTGTGATAGCCATTTAAGTCTATCTATAAACTATTGACAGGGTTGAAAATATTGGCAAGCATTAGATAGCAATATTAAATTTGGAGATTTATTCACTCGCTTTTATCGCTTAGTTTGTAAAGTTGAGATTGTGTTAGATCACTACAGTTTTTTTTTTTTTTTTTTTTTTTTTTTTTTTAAATTAAGCTGGATCTAGCGACGCAAGAGATGGGTGAGTTAAAATGCTTCGACGCCAGTGGTCGGCAGGGTTTTAGGTTGGAATAGTTTTGCGTCAACATAGCGCTGCAACGGTGAAAGTAAATTGCGGAGTGTGGGTGAGTACGAAGAAGCTTTAAAATTTTATTAAGTGAAGAGATTGGAGTTGATTGAGATTAAGTATAAATATGAATGTATCTTTGGTGTAGAGGTGTGGTGTAGAAGAGAATAGTGCTTAGGCGAGCATTTAGTGATTTACATTCTTAGTCTCACGAATATGGTGGTGTTGGTGAAAGAGTTGAATTACAGTGGAGAATTGGTGGCGCAGGGAATCCTACCATCTTTGTTTAGTTTGAGAAGTGCCGTGGTTCATCGCGAGCAGTCTTCGACCTACAACAATATCTTCGCTGGGTAAGAGTCATTCTGCATTTATCTAAGTTATTTATTGAAGCTATTTTTCTTAAGTTACCTAAAATTTGATATTGAGTTTGGCCCAGTTATCCTCTCTGATCTTAAGCTCCAAATAAAACATTATTTGTATTTTAAATTGAGTCTCATGCTATTACTACTCAGTTAATTAAGTTTAAGATGGGGTCTGCGGAAACGCAAACCTCACAAGTTGAGATAATACATAGTTACCATTTGTAGACGTATCCGTTTTCATTTATAAATCACTGTCAATTAATTTTCCTTTCCACCTATATTTCGTTATAGGAAACTTTCATGATGTTCATAGGCGGCCTCATAGTGGCTGTCGCCGTAGAAGACAGCAGACTTCATGAACGAATTGCATTGAAAGTGTTACTACTGATTGGAACAGAACTCAAATGGTGAGTTAATTTTTTGTTTGGAATTTTTGTTTTTCCATGCGTGTGTAGGTGTTGCATTGTTTGCTGCTATCGTGCCGACTTTTTTCGCTTGGTAAAGGGTCAAAGTTTTATTTAGACACAAAACAATTGGTGCGAGTTTTTTTTTTTTTATTATTATTATTATTATTATTGGCGTTTATACCATAGACCTATTACTACAGTGGACGGAGCATTTGTTTATTACGAGAGTATAAGAAACTGGACAAATATGTGTCAGCTGATTGCTGGGAAAAGATCAACTTATTTGACATTTATCACATTATTGGCGATTATTACTTTTTTTTTTTTTTTTTTTTTTTTTTAATTCAAAAGATAAAGCAAGCAAAACTAGCGAAAAACATTACATTTTCAGCTTTTCAGCTCTATTTTATTTTCTTTCTTTTTTTCTTCCGTTTTGGTTCGTCTTTCTTTTTTCTTTTTCATTCAATACAATCATTTAGAGATAAGCATAATTCCCATAAATTAATATAAAGCAATATAGTTTTTTTTTTCTGATAACACATGCAATTGTTATTTTTTAATTTAAAGAATTAAATATAGCAGTTATAAGAATTATACAAAAATAATTACTTAAAAAGTACGAAACAATGAACTATTAAATATAAATATACATATATATATATATCATACCTGCGACATCTTTAATCAGCATTGCTTGTGATAAAATATGTTTTATATTCAAAACAATCTAACTTTTAAAGGGAAATATAAATTTTTAAAAGAATTTTCAAAGATAAAGAAAGCCTACTACTACATATCGTCTACTTAAGGGGACTCCTTTCTTATTATCTCCGAAAGCTGAAACCAATGTTATTCCATCGGCAATTTTACCCTGTTATAACTCATTAACTAATACATATTTTTAAATTCCGTTTTCACATTTAGAAAATCGGAGATTTTTGTTACCGACTGTAACATCTTTGTAAAAGTACATATTGTAACGTCATAAGTGATGACTTTCCAGGACACGAGGGAAAATAAGTTTTTAACCGTAGTTAAAACAAATAAATAAATAAATAAATAAGAAACAGATATTTTGTGTATGAAATCATGAAATAGTTTTAATAATAATAAAAAAAAAAGGTTGTGGTTGGGTTTTACGTCGCGCTAATGCTGCGCAGATGGGCAATTGGCGACGGTCTGGGACACACTCCTAGAGGTGGTCCGGAGACATGCCATCACAATTTTGATCCTCCACGGAAGGGATGGCTCTTCCGCTTCGGTGACCCCCAGAGGTATAATTTTTGATGGGAACATGGAGGACTTTGCGGCCACGACAGATTTTACGTGCACCAGCCACCATTAGTGTACACGACGGTCTTTAGCCGGCTCGAGTACCGAACCCGCAATCTTCCGATTACGTGGCCGGCGGTCTACCGACTGGGCTACCGCCCCCCCCCCAAAAAAAAAAAAAGGATATGATAATAAAAAATAATTACACAGATTAAGGTACAGGCTGAGTGGGTTTTACGTGGCCCTGGTGCTAATATATTGGCAATTGGCGACGGTCAGGAACAAACCCCTAAAGATGGTCCGAAGACATGCCATCACAATTTTGATCATCTACAGAGGGTATAGCTCCCCCGCTTTGGTGACCTCAGAGGTATAATTTAGATGGAAACATGGAGGACATTGCAGCCACGACGGATTTTACATGCACCAGCCCCCATTAGTGTACACGACGGTTTTTAGCCGGCTCGAGTATCGAACCTGCAATCTCCTAGTTACGAGCCCGGCACTCTACCGTCCAAGCTATCGCAGCTAAGGTAAGGAGACCAAATTTTCGAGAGGAAAAAGTGGGGACAAATCAGTCAGGTGTCTCTAATTTAAAATTAAGAAATGGTGACAAAAGTTTAAGCATGAGAAAAGAAAATAAATTACAAATGTGGGGACATTCGGTCGCCTTAGACTAAAACAGGTCAGGAGACATACCATCACAATTTTGATCCTCCATGAGGAGAATGGCTCCCATGTTTTGGTAACTACTAGAGGAATAATTACGCAGGATTAAATTCAAGTTGCAGAAAGCAGTGTAATGTGAGGGAAAAAAAATAGACTGCGCATTCAAAGTTAAATTCTCTTTAGGACAGAATTTTAATTTACAAACAGAAGAAATTTTGAAGTCCTTTGGGCTTTAGTTAGCATTATTTATTTATTTATTTATTTTTCATTATTACTAACAGGTTGATGATGGGTTTTATGTTGACCACTATGTTTCTCTCCATGTGGATCAACAACATGTCCACCACCGCGATGATGGTGCCAATTGTTGAAGCTGTCATCGACGAGTTTGCCATAAGGAATGATGACGTCGAAATGGGAAGCACAGGTAAGAGAAAGTAATGAATATTTCCGTGTATACTATAATAAATAATTACTATGAATAAAATTTTCTATCTTTAATAAAATTTACTTGAGTGTCCAATTCCTTCATTAGTATAAATTCTTCAACTCTTTCCCAAAAAGTTGCAGAAAATTTACCAAAATTCTTGTTGGTAGACATTAAAACGTCTAAAAAAGGAGTGATCATGGCTTTAGAGCAAGATGAAAGATTAGATGGTCTTTAGCATTCACAAATAAAAAAAGAAAAAAAGAAAAAAAAAGAAAGGAAGGAAGGAAGAAAAATGCAGGTGCTCATTACCCCCCGGACGATGTATGAATCACACAATTTTAAAATAATTTCCTATCATTTACATTGAATGGAAAGCAATGGACTCCACTGCTTTCAAGTTGCCCCGTATCTTTATTATTTCTTTTCTACAGTCGGTAACAAAAGTGTCCGAACACTAGCAAAAATTCCTATGTAAAAAAATTACGCTTAATACAGTTTTGCTAAATAAATTCTTGTCGAATCCTGTTCTTAGTCAGTCTAAGAACAGGATTCAACAAGGATTTATTTAACAAAACAGTATTAAGCTAGTGATTTTTGCTAGTGTTCTAACACTTTTCTTACCGACTGCATATATTCCGTAACAGACGATTTCTATGTGGATAATTACATGGTGGTTAAGACATCTATATTAATAAAATCAGAGTTTTGTCTGTAAATTTGTCGGAATCAAAAAATTTTGCGATATCTTCACGTTTCACACCCCATGAAAGCCGAAAATGACTTCAGAAAATTTTGCCTGTGTGTGTGTGTGTGTGTGTGTCATCGTGTCCGTATGTAGCTTTTTTTGTCCGGGCATCACTCGAGAACGGCTGGACGGAATTCAACGGCGCTTGGTAGGAATTTAGGTCTTCACCCAACTTAAAATTATATCTATCAAATTTTCAGAAATTCCCCCCCCCCGTTCCCCCCTGGGGGGTAAAAGACTAAAACACGTTTGTCCGGGCATCACTCGAGAACGGCTGGACGGAATTCAACGGCGCTTGGCAGAAACTTAGGTCTTCACCCAACTTGAAATTATATCTATAGAAATTTTCAAAATTATGATTAGTGTTTAAACTGTGGGTAAAAAACCCCTGCGCTTTCGCCATAAATATTTTTTCACTGAAACGCTTTGAATGAAAAAATAAAATGCAAAAAGAAATTTTTAAGATAAAGACTTTTGTATTCGCGTGATTCGCACTACAAATTATGAAAAGATTGAAATGAAGTTTTGCCATCTGAGTTTCATACTTTAGTTAATTTTAAAACATCTAATTGTCGTATCGAAAAACTGTTTACACCCCAGGATTCAGAAAAATCACCTCTTTCATTTGGTACTGAATTTGTAACGATAGGTCTGATACTTCTAATTTATTTTCCCATTTTCCCGTTTTTCCGTTGCCACTTAAATTTCATACTTTAGTTATTTTTTTTAAAATCTAATTGTCGCATCGAAAAACTGTTTGCACCCCTGGATTCAGAAAAATCACCCCTTTCATTCGGTATCAAATTTATAAATATAGGTCTGATATTTTTAATTTATTTTACCCTTTTTCCGTTTTCAACGCGGATTCGGTAAAAGGTTTTATATTTATAAATATGCATTTATATATATTTTTATTTTCGAGAAATAAAATGAAATATTTTTAATTTCACGTGAATAATAATAAAAATTAGAGAGAAAAATACCTACAAAAGTTGGTGATTTTTTCTTTTTTTTTTATGAGGAATTTGCACGTAGATATATATTATCATAGAGATATTTGGCATTAGTTTAATATTTTTATTTAATTAAGCAGTACTTTTCTTTCCTGCAGTAAAACAAAATTTTTTGTTGTTATTGTGTACCTTATGAGGTTTTTTTTATGTTCTCCCATTATTTGTAAATGATTATAATTTGGTGATTGGTGATTGGGTTTTACGTCGCACTAATGCTGCGCAGATGGGCAATTGTCGACGATTATCATTTGGATTTAATTAAGATTTTTTATTTTTATTTTGTAAATATCAGAAAAGATTTTTTATTTTATTTTATTATTTTATTTTATTTTATTTATTTATTTATTTTGTGTATGGAACAGCTTTAGTATTGGATCCCTTTGGCAAAATTTGAAATTTGGAACCGACGTAGCTCGGACGTTTCTCGCCGAGATATTTAATTGCGCAATTGAGATAGCCAATTCAGTTCATCGCAAAAATGGCTTAAAATATTTAAATTCGGAACAACTATAGTATTTCCTCTCAGCTAGATTTGGCGATTTTTCGTTGGCGATTATGGCTAAATCATAAATCTAAAAATCATAAATCATATATCATAAATGATAAAATCGTAAGTTAAATTATAAATCATAAATCCAAAATAAATAGCATGCAGGGTGCCATATTATATCGCAAACAATCCAGAACGACATCGTTATCGTTCAAATCGGCGCCAAAGAAAAATCGCCAAATTCAGCTGAGGGGAAATACTATAGTTGTGCCTTAAATTCTCCAAAGGGGTCCCATACTAAAGCTGTGCTTTTTGTATTTATTTATTTGTAATATTTTCTATTAAAGACTTCTGTGGTCACGAAATTTGGTGCGTAAATTGTTTGTTTGCATCCGGCACTTATTGTAACTGGATTTCACGAAATTCGAAATCCCCCCCCCTTCTCGGAGTCGGAGGGCAATAAAAGGTATAACTTCAGTATAACCCAACAGCTGAATTTGGCAATTTTTCTTTGGCGCCGTTTTGAAGGATAACAATGTCGTTCTGGACTGTTTGAGATATAATATGGCAGCCTAATATGTGTCCGCATTATGTACATTAGTGGGATTTTGCAAAACTTCGAACTCACCCGCTGAGGAAGGGGAAGTAAGAAGTGGGTAACTTGTGCCGAAGGCAGTGGGGGCCCAGACTGGATATTGATTAAGTGTACGCATTATGTACATTAGTGTGATTTTGGAAAACTTCGAACTCACCCGCTGAGGAAGCGGAAGTAAGGAGTGGGTAAGTTGTGCCGAAGACAGTGGAGACCCAGACTCCTCACTTTGCGAGCGAGAAAACCTCTACCAATCACAGCGAGAACTTAGGTTATTAATAAAGATATGGGATTTTGACAACTCATTTAAGTTTAATGCCCAGCGAAGCGGGCAAAGCCTGCTAGTATTATATATTTACATTTGAAAAATAAACGGGGAAAACCATGTGGTGATATTGGTGTCATAATAAAGAAAAAAACATTTGTTTACGTTCATTTATTTTTAAACAATAACTTTACATTTATTTCACTTCATTTTGAGTCCCTATTTAATGAAAACCAGGCAAGCTTTGCGCAGTGAAAAATGCAAACCTGCCAACCATCTCATTATGAACCGTACAATTTTTAGTACCCGCCTTTTTTTTCACACCAGTCATTTTTTAGAGTACTTCTATTCTTATTTAATCGTAACAACATTTGAAGAGAATTACTCTAAAAATAAACTGGTGTGAAAAAAAGTTTTTTTTTTTTTTTTTTTTTTTTTTTTTTTTTTTTTCAAGGGATGTTAATTATTGTACGGTTACTAATGAGATGGTTGGCAAGTATGAAAATGAGCTCTAAACAATGACCGGTTGAATTTGTTGACAAAATTCTAAATCTTTACAGATACACCAGATTCTCTGCAAACCACCATCTGTCACTAAAGCCCGAGCAATTCAAATGTCGGCCCAGGGCCCAATCTTTGAATTGCATTACTTTTTCTGTCGGCCCTTTAACTGTGTTTGGCTATACCGACAGAAAAATTTAAACGTTTTTGACGCATTCAAATACAGTTTTAGAAACATATAAGTCAATATGAGTAACATGCTTTTTGTCACTTATAAAAAAATTTCCCATGATTTTATCATTCAGAAAAAGCCTTGAATTTCTCCGCCATTTCACCCAGAAATACGTATTTGAGTAAACCGATTTTTTTTTTTTTTCATTTCGCATTTAGAAGTGAAATTTTTATCAGTGTTGTTTTCAGTAACATTTTTAATTAATTTATTTATTATTTTTTAACCGAAAAAAATTTTTGATTCCACATTTCAAGGGCCCCTGAGAGCGTTAGTCAGACTTTGTCTGATACGAATAGATGTGTTCTAGCTGGAAAATTTCCTCATTTCTGAATACGAAAAGTTGTTATGCTTGATGTACTAATGTTTTCAAGTCAGTTTCTGAATTTTTAATAGTTTGTAAGCTGCGAAAGCTAGCTCCAACTTGACAATCTTTTGGACAGTTCCAAATAAACTCCCACCTCTCTCTGATTCAGGGGTCGTAATCTCCGCCATTTTTTTTAGCACACTTCGAGAAATAAGAAGTTTATGCTTTCTTTGCTACCACTATTTTTATACAATAACTTCTGTATCATTTAAGCACGGCATACTAATTTAAAAATACAACATAAATTTCTCTAAGAAATAGTTGGTGGCAAATGAGGCGAAAATGTTTTATACTTGAAAGTATCCTGAAAAAAAAGGCGGAGACTACTACCCCTGCTGGTTACTTTTTGCATGAAAAACCTCAAACTTTGGAGTACTGTACGTTTTTGGGTGAATTATCGGACATGAGTTGAAAGTTCGATTTTTCGGCTTTTTTGAAGAGTTTTAGCATGTTCTAGTTTATGAAATCGCTTTTATGTTTCAAGAAATAGTTTGACGTTCAATGTTGAGTTCTGAAATATTATGACGAATTCTAGACTCATTTAGGACGAGAGTCTTGTGTCGTTTCCCATGACCTGTATCATAAAACTAATTTATGTACATGCATCGTAAACTCTTTTATAGTATAGATAAGATTGGGTCCAAAGAAACGACATTTTACTCCTATTCATAGGTAAAACGGAATAACTCCTTACCAGGAAACCATCCCGTACTGTAATAATGAAAAAATCTAAGCATGCCTCGATCGAAAGAGCGTATGTAAATATATTTTTTGACGCTTAAACAAACTTCCCTCGTCAGCTCGTTTTTCAGTTATAAATTCTAGTTTTCTAATGATCGGTGTAACCACGCCTGGGGCTCTATTCTCGTCTAGTCGTTACGCGGAAACCGGTTGTTGTGAAGCGAGACAACGACGATTTGCTATTCTCATTCGAGCTTGTTTACAGTCGTTAAGTTACCGGCAGTTGTTAGCTTAACTAGGAGTTAGCTTAACTAGGTTAGCTTCTAGGAGGCAGTTGTTCAGCTTAAAAATCGTCGTTTATCACAATAGAAATGGGCGCGTCTGTATAATGTTTTAGTTTGCTCAGTTAAAGGGACATTTCACATTTTCCACCATTGAAAACAGGTTGTCATCATCGCTATTCACAAAATTCCCCTCCCAAAACGGATTACGAATGACCCCTTGCAACTGATTGGTTTAAAATGTCACCCTCAAACGCGAGCGTTCCTTCTCCAACTCAAGATAACAACGACAGACCAGAATAGCACTTAACCGGAAGATGGTTATTACGATGGGTAGAACAGTAGTTAAAAAATGTCGTTAACGGTTACAAGTGGTGGTTAATAGGCAACTAGACGAGAATAGAGCCCCTGAATCGATAAAACCACGCCATACTGCAATATTTAATGAAATCCAGAACAAGCAGCAAACGGAAGAGCATAGAGAAATGTGTTGTTTGATGCGTAAGTAAGTTGCCCATTTCAACTTTGAGATACGTTCTATCGAGACATGTCTGAAAACTCACTAATGCAGAACATAAAAACTGATAAGTGTCATGATTCTGACAAATTTTATCAGGACTCCTCCCACTCCTTTCTCGTTACAACATTTATACTCAAACTTATAGATTTCTCGAGAACGGGCTCACGAGGGCAAACAGTTTACGCATTGAAAATCAAGTTAGATTATGCCCTCTCGAATGAACATCATTTAATCGATTTGTATTGTTACACTATTGGGATGGTTTCCTGGTTAGGAGTTATTCTGACTCCATTTTCGAAGGCATTCTATTTTGACAGGGAAGTGAATACCTCTTGTCTTGGTACATACGTAGTAATAGTAAATATTGCGTCCTTCAGAGTTAAAAGGAGAATTTTTGAATTGGCTTTTTCTAACTCAAACTGCCCTTTCGAGTTAGAAAATAGCTCCTTTTTTCGTGTGTGTCGTAAATAAACGATATATGTGCCCATATAATTACTTGGAAACAATTTTTTTACGATATAAATGCCATTTTGATGCAAGGGGAACATGCACTGTAGTTTTAAGTTTAATCTTTTGCTGGCCCTAAAATTCTAAAGCGCTCTAAAATGTTTTGCCAAATTTAGGGACTTTTTTATTCAACTTCCACCAATAATTCTGAGGAGTGATATTTGATATACATAATGAACGAATAACCTTCGAAGTGATTAGATAACGGTTACAGTTAAAGTTTAGCGTTGGATATGAAATAAAAAGCCCTTAAATTAACCAGAAATGTGAAATTAAATAGGGCAGGTAAAGGGCTAATGTACGGCAGAAATACTCTACTTGTACAATAAACATTCAAGATGTATACTTATAACTTACTGCGTTTGTACGATTTTTTAAGTGTTTCTTAATTTAATTGATTAAATTGATAGTTTTGCATAAATTACATATGTATGATATAAGAAATTGTTTCTTTTCAGATCGTGGCGAAACTGTCGACGAATTAACGGATAAGCATAAAGCTGAAAATGGTACAATCAGAAAGAAAAAGGCGTAAGTAAAAACTCTTTTAGTATTTGTCCCATGATACTTATTTGTGTCAATGGGCACATTTACAAAAGAAAATTTAACTTAAATTCCCTTTTTGGTTCATTTCAAAAGTGAAACTTTCCTCTTTTGAAATTGTAAGACATTGGTTGAGTTATATCGTCTATAAATAAAGGAAGGGACACCTTTTTGATGCACACGTATTTTGTATACATGATTAATACACACTGTTTACAAAAACTTCTAGCTAAAATATTAATTCCTCGGACTTAATATTTTAGTTTTTTCATTTCTTTCATTACAATCATCTTCTCCACTTCTCTGTTGCCATCTTCTACCACGCAAAAGAAAATGTTTATTATTATTATTACTATTATTATTATTTTCATGGATGAACACATACATTGTCAACTTTTTGAATTTTTTAATCACACTTATCACCACTATTTCTTAATAGAATACTACTTTTATTACTTTCTACGATTAAATAAATTAACCATTTTTATAAAAAAGTTTTCGGGAAAAACGGAAGATTCGAGCTATTTGGTTGTATATAACATTGTTTTTGTGTCTTTTTGAAAAGTCTTCGAGGAATAAGACAGCAATATAAACACGTTACTAAGGAAAATACATATCGTTTTCGACATCAATTATAGCTCAATTTTGCAAAGAATAATCATCTTACAATTTAAAAATTCTATGTGAGTTCCGCATGATTTCTTAGTGTACTTATTAAACTATATATGTTGTTATGAAAACAATGACGTTTTCGTGTGCATTCATAAACAAACAGGCAATTTGTAGTCGATGAATACACATTATTCAAAGAATGTTATCAAACAATCTATTGGAACTATTACTCGTACCACAAAAGTCACAAAAACAGACCACGAAAATATGGCTTATTCAGGGACAGTTCCACCCGTTAATTTCCTAATTATTTCTGGAATTGGTTCTTCGGTAGAAAAACTGTTGAAGAGAGACCACCAATTTTCAAATGATTTAAAATCGATTAAATTACCGGATCATTTTGACCCCGAATAACGTTAATTCCATTTGCATTGATTACTTCCACAGGCCTCTTTGCAATATGGAGTATAGTGCCATCTTTCATGACTTTTTTGTCTTTTGTAGGAAATAAGACTCCAAAGGATATTGTCCAAAGGATCTACGTAAACAGGCAAAATTATACTTCTGTAACATTAAGTATTGATGTTTTGCCTTTGAGACTCTATACAATCTTATCATACCTCTTTCCCAAATGCTGCCAGCAACCATGACTTTGGCATGATATGGTTGCTGGCACATGACATAAACTGGGGTTACTTCACCTATTTTTTTAATCATGAAGTATTTATGTTTCATTTGATTTTTGTATTTATTTCCAGACAAGTTTCATTAGAAAATGAGACGGGGATCTCTTTTCTTCAACTCATGGCCCAGAAGTCTAATAATATCCCTGATTTATTAATTCATTCATTAAATTTAAAATTGTCTGTTATATATTTCGCTGGTAATAATGGCCGGCATCAGAGTTTTGAAGATTTTTCATAACCCCAGTTAGTGGATTTGTTGAATGCAGTATGACTGATTTTCTTACCCATTCCTTTATTTCTTTTAGTATTGTTTGAGAGACTCGCTGATTTTCAGAGAGATCAACCAAACTTTCTATACATATTCTTCTTAATTGCATTTTTATGAGTTGGGATTAGCTTTGTTGGCCTTTCTGTCCACTTTTTACTTTTGAAATTTGTTTTATTTTTCCATTTTAGAAGAGTGTTTTTCTAAATACCCGAAATTCTTGAAATTTATCAAACTGAATGCCCTGCTTTTGAAAGTGCTTAAATTGGAGATCTTTTACATTCTTTCAATGAAAGTACTGTAAGAGTACTTTTTGTAAGTGTACTTTTTTAAATATCTGAAAAATAAAAAATTGTGATTATATATAAATAAATAACAAATTTGTGAGTTACAAATTTTTGTGAAACTTTCGTTACACGGCTTGTGCTCCTCCCTCACTAAGAGTGGAAATCATAAATATGAAAATTTTTTATAAGAAGAACTCGACGATAATTTTAAAACGAATGGCTTTGTAATAAAATAAAATAAATCCTAACACGTTGTCAGTATATGACCAAAATTGGCTTTATTTTGATATTTAATGTTATACTTTTTATTAACACTTTTCAACAAAGTTGAAAAATGTTAATGACTTCTATTTGTCTATCTGTCGGACTCTAATTCCCGTATATATTCACGGAATTTCTTGAAACTGATATATGTTATTCAAGTTCATTATCAGATGCTTCCTATTAAAAATGGAGTGAATATCTCTACTAGTTTGCATACATGGACACCCGAAAGTAATTCAAAGGCATTGTGTTCTATGACAGGTATTTCTATAAACCATATTTTAATACCTTTAATTTACACAAAACTTAATGAAACTGAAAAATGCTATTGAAGTTCACTATCGGATGGATGTTTTCTATAGAAAATGGAGTAAATACCACCACTGGTTTATGTATAGGGACGCCCGAAAGTATTCCAAAGAATTTCGTTCTATAAGAAGTATTTCTATAAACCAAATTTTAACAACTATACTTTGAATAAATCTTAATGAAAGTGAAATATGTTATTCATGTGCGCAAAAGAATGTTTTTTGTAGAATGTAGTATTATCAGCATTAGAATTACAGGATCATACAAAAATATACAGTTACATTAAGGGCTTTTATTGGAAATTTGCTGGAATTACATTTTCACTTACATTAAGCGTTTTTAACACTTTCTAACAATTTTTGAGTGTGAATATGATTTCAATTAGTGTATCTGTCTGTTCGACTGTCCATCTGTTCATCTGTCCGTCAACCCTCCCGAACGTCCGTAAAATTTTCAGAACCTTTAAAAATTAATATACATTTATCAAGTTCACTGTGGAATGTTCCCTATTTAAAATGGCATTAATAAGTCCTGTATAAATTGTTTGTGTACAAGGACACCTCCCCTCCCCTGGAAAAGAAAAAAAAAAAAAAGAAAGAAACAATGCATCGAGTTTTTAGGACAGACATTTTTATAAATCACATTTAAATAACTTTCTACTGCAGAAATCATAAAGAAATTAACATTTATTGTTAATATGCTAAAATAATGTTTTGAATGGAATATGATATGCAACCTTCAGATTTACAAAGCTACGCTAAAATATTCAGATACATTAAGGGCTGCATTTTCTTTTGCATTAAACATTTTCCAACAATGTTTAAGAGTAATTATGAACTCAATAAGTCTATCTGTATGCCTTTCAGATCTTCTGTCTGTTCATTGTTTTTCTTTTGTTTTTCTTAATTACTAAAAAAAAGCTTTTTGAAAAAACTAATTAAAATTTCTTAGGATATTGTGTAGATCATGAAAGGTTTTCTTTAACAAATGAAATCTTTTTTATTAATTATCAGCAAAAAATGTAACACGTCATCCTTCGAGGACAGAACCCACCACCATTGCGCTATCAACATGACGCTCTAACCAACTGAGACAACTACTGACGTAGGAAAGAACATTGAAAGTTATACGATACAATAAGTACGTACAATTGGAAAATGTTAATAATCAATGCTTACCGTATGATTTTTCGCTCTTGTTTGTGTTTAAAATAGCCTACAGTCGCTTTGTCAAATAAATTTGATAAACAATATCTGTAACAAATAGTTTTTATTGCGTAAATTGGTAAAGTGAAATTTAGTAGAAAGTTTTGTGATGACCACAACATGTTCATCATCTCAAGTTTTTCCAGACTATTTCCGTACGAGAAATCGCTTAACCTCTGAATAGGTCGCTTTACTGCTTTAGATCGAACAACATCTAAAAAACTTGAATGGGAACAATCTTTTTTTTTTATAAACTGACGCCTAGAAATCATTCACAAAGAAACAGGTGATTATGCACTTAATATATATATATATAATTAAGAGTTATACACTCCGGCGGTTGAACCCTACCCTAGGGCCATCTCCAGCCTAATTATCAAGGATAATGAAAGTAAAAATTACGTTTATTTAACTGAAATGCAAAAGTTCCAGTTTACCCAACACTATTACGGCTTCAAATATATATAATCTTGTGTGGTATTTGTACTGCTTTCTGTTTCCTTGCGTTTCTATAAAAACAGATCATTATAGATTAAAGTGTATGACATTAATTAAATACTTACAAATTATTTTTTAAATAATTGCAAAATGTTTTGCGAGCAATTTCATTTGGCATTCCTTTTTTTCTGCATTTTAAATATTGTAAGAATTGAATATTTAATCTGCATTTTTATTGTACGCATACTTGTGAAATATTTAAGTATGTTACTATATTTAAGAATGTATTTAAAATTATTCTGAGAACGTTCGTACACTCCTTGAAGCATTCGATTAATTTTGTCTATCCCTGTATATTGACTTTGAATTTTATACTCATTGCATAGTGTATTTAAATTTAAAACAGTATGAAAACATTGTTTCTGACAATTTTCGCTCAATGCATTTTTATTTTCTCTTACCCATAGGTTCGAGAAAGTAATTGTTTTAGGGTCAAATTTTCGAATATGAGATTTTGTTATATTTACATGTTCTGAGGTTCCCTGAATACGAAAATCATGTTTTTAGCGAATGGTCTGTATGTGTGTCTGTTATCAGCATATCTCAAGAACAAATAGTAGCAGAAATTCCAAACTCGGTATTCTAAATGGGTATCGTATAGGGATGCTACACTAAGCTTTTCGTTGAGATGAAACAAATGGTTCGTGTACAGGGACAATCAAAAGTATTCAAATACATTACGTCTAGGGTTGAAATCGCAGGTGAGTAGAGTTTAACATCGATAGACTGCACTAAACCAAATGAAACGAATATATATTTTTGTAATAGAGATAGTCAACTGGGGAAAAAAAATTGTGTATGTAGGTGCCTCGCCTCCCCCCGTGGGGGAGGGAAGTCCCCCCTCGAGGGGAGTAAATTTTCATGATGGGTATCTTTCAAAACAGCTCGCCAATACCTTTAAAACGAATGGTTGAACCATCGATCTGCGAAAACTTAAAATAAAGTTATCGATTTTTTTTTCATTTAAAAAAAAAAAAGATTTTTTTTTTTTTTTATTTAATACTGAGAATAAATTCAACTTTTTTTGGATATTTAGTGTTATACTACTACTTCTCTAATATGAAAATCGTTTGTATTATCATAAAAGATAATTTTTTAAAATAATAATTTTAATAAATTATTTTTAAAAACAGAATTATTTTTTAATAACCGAATTAAATTCTGTATAAATGTAGGTGCATTAATGAAACGGGGGGGTTGAGGGGCGCGATAGTCCCCCTCACACAGAACTAATTATCATATAAATCTCTTCCGAAGCCTAATTTTAATTGTTTAGCATAGGCTTACATAACAGTAATCGTTATCTTACCTCTTAATCTCCAACCTGTATTTATACTATTAAATTTCAGGGTAAGAGAAAGTCGTGTGAGTGACACACCAGATTATTTTAAAACTTATTATACTCATTTGGATAGGTCTGCATATAGACTTTGATTAATGAAAACATGACATACTGTACTTACATTTAGCACACTATGGAAACTAATATTTTTCGGACAATTTTCACTCAGTTCATTATTCGAACTTTATTGGATTCATTTTGCATAGCCCTGTATATCGACTTTGATTCGCATAAACATGACTTAATGTATTTAAATTTAGCATAGTAGGGAAACTAATACTCTTTCTGGGAATTTTTGCTCAATGAAGTTTATTCGACACGTTTTTTATAGCTTTGTATATTGACTTTGCTTTGTATAAACATGACTTAATGTACTTAAATTTAGCACAGTATGAAAACTAATAATTTTTCGGACAATTTTCACGCAGTTCATTATTCGAGCTTTATTCAACTAAATTTGCATAGCTCTGTATATCGACTTTGAATTGCATAAACGTGACTAAATGTTCTTAAATTTAGCATAGTATGGAAACTAATTCTTTTTTTGGGAATTTTCGCTCAATGAAGTTTATTCGACACGTTTTTCATAACTTTGTATATCGACTTTGATTTGTATAAACATGACTTAATGTACCTAAATTTAGCACAGTATGACAACTAATAATTTTTCTGACAATTTGCACTCAGTTCATTATTCGAACTTTATTCAACTCACTTTGCATAGCTATGTATATCGACTTTGATTCGCATAAACATGACTTAATGTACTTAAATTTAGCACAGTATGGGAATTGTCGCTTAAATGTCTTAACCTTGTTACCCAAGGTTACTTAACCTCTTATAACTACATATTACTTCGTAACTTCGCTGCCAACTTGAAACCTCTAGGCTTCATGCTCAAGATTTGTTTTTGCTTCTACAAGAATATTTTAGCCATGTAGCTCTAATGTGACCTGTTGTAAACTTAACCTTTTTTCTAATATTACGTGACTACGCTACAGATAATCTTAAAATGCTGCAATATTTGTTTATCAGTGGTTTTTTTTTTTTTACAAGTTTTGCTATGTAACCCTGGTGTGACACCAACGGATTTCAAGTAACTCATGTTGTGTACAAGACTTATTTTTTAACTTTAACCGTATAAAACTACTTCGATATATATATAATGCTGTCTACTCTTATGTTAAATAACCTCACCTGAAGATGCTACGTAATAATAGCGAAAAGCTTTATGTGCATTTTTAATAAAAATTTTATATACGTGTTTAAAAGTGGTTTATATATTTTTTAATATGTTAACACGTAAAATCATTGCAAATTTTAAACTTTTAGTAGTTTTTAATTTTAATTGAATTTTAACTTAATGATAGTGCTTATTTTTTAGTTAGTCTGAAAACAGACAAGCACACTGAGACAGACATACATAAACTAACAGAAAACTCTGATTGTTGGTTTGAGGGTATCTCAAAACATGCAGTTATAGTAAAAGTTCAATTTCGACAATTTGACTCAAAAAGAATATTTTTTCAACTATGTGTGCTTAAGAGAATATAGTTAAATTATACTGCGTTTTGAGATACTTTGATTCTAAAAATCAGGTTTTAAGTGCATAGTCTGTTTTTGCACCTCTTAAATAGCATAACTCAAAAACAGATATTAGCAGGAAATGTAAATTTATTATTCTAAATATATTATAGTGATGCTATTGAAACTGAGGTCAGATCGGACAAATGGTTAATGTATAGATATATACAAAAAAATTCAAGTATATTAGCGTCAATGAGCGAAATTTCTCCTTGGTATGTTTTAAAATATTAAAACTGCAATAAAGAAAATGAAGTGAATATATTTTCTTTTATATGCACAAAAACAACATTTTTTTCACAACAGACTGCATTACAAATACATTAATTTAGTGTATATTATTTTTATACATAAAATTATGCTTCATATGCATTATGATATGGAAAGCATTTATGCTTCGTTTTCAGGGCTACATGAAGTAATCCGGATAGATTTTCACATTTGAAGTTTGGTACAATTTTAACTAATAGATACTTAGATACTGTCATATATGAAATCACAGAAAATGGGTAATAGCAGCTCCACCTGTTGGGCAATATATATCCAAACTGAGTCAGCACACTTTTTCATAATAGACACCTCGCATATCAAGTTTGGTGCATTCGTATGTTATAGAAGCTGAGACACAGCCTTCTGTAAATAGAGAAAAACTGTGGCATCTGTTAAAAGATATGCACTGAAACTTCCTAGACATCAATTTACGCAAACGTGCTGCTAAATATAAACTTCTATGAAATTCTGCGCATTAATTTATGATTTATAGCTGCCAAAAAAATTTTGTTCCTCACAGAGGGACAGGCATGCAGAAGTCATTCTCAATGCACTTAAAAAAAAGAGTCATATTACTGAAAAAGAAAAGTTTGTCAGCAAAGTTGCGCACAAAATATTCGTATGCAACTGAAATTGCATTGACAGAAATGTCCTGTAGCAGAAGAATACAGAAAACACTCATAAATAACAGTTTTTTTTCCGTATAGTATATTGTAAATAAATAAATAAATAAAATTCCCAATGTCAGTCAGCCAAATCGAACTAAGATCCACTGGATACTGGGCGACGATATTACCTCTCAGCCACGAAAACGCACGTTAAGGGTCCGCTTCACTCAACGCCGCCGGAAGCCGAAGCTAATGTTATTCTATGGGAAATTTTTCTTTACAAATAACTTATTAACTAATACATATTTTTTAAATTCTGTCTTCACATTCTGAAAATTCCCAGCTGTTAAATTGACGGACCTTTTTTAAAAATGTCTTTTTTTAATTTTTTATATTTTATTTTGAAGCTGCAAAATACGAATTTTCAATAGTAGAAATTTTTTCATTTTGCAATTTCAAAATAAAATATTAAAAATTAAAAAAATACATTTTTAAAAAAGTCCCGTCAATTTAACAATTGAGAATTTTCTGAATGTGAAAACAGAATTTAAAAATATGTATTAGTTAATAAGTTATTTGTAAAGAAAATTTCCCCATAGAATAACATTGGCTCGGGCTTCCGACGACGATAAGTGAAGAGGGCCGTTAAAAGCGGACAATTACCTAATCTCACCGACAGCCGTGGCCCATGTTATTTTATGGGATATTTTTTTTTTTTTTTTTTTTTTCCCATAATGACTCATTACCTAAAGTATTTTTTTTTTTAATTCCGTTTTCACATTCTGAAAATTCGCAATCGTTAAATTAGTACTCATTTTACAAAAATTAATTTTTTTTTTTTTTTTTAATTTTAATTTTGAGATCAAAAATGAAAATTTTTCATTTTTCAGCCACAAAATGAGCTACAAAAAATTTAAGAAGCCAATTTTAGGAAAATGAGTACTGATTTAAAGCTTGTGAATTTTCTGAATGTCAAAACGGAATTTTAAAAAATACGTTAGGTAATGGGTAATTATGATAATAAATTTTCCCATAGAATAACATAAGCCAAGGCTATAGACTTCTCAAATCTGTTATAATATTAAGTTTTCCGTATGCAAAACAGACAAATATGTACTCACCAGATGAAATCCGTATCAATGGTTACAGATTTTATCTGGTTACAGAGAAGATTGACCATGTAATTTTACAATAAATTTTTGTAAAAAACTTTACACTGAAAAATCTGAAATCTCGCTGCGAAACATTAGCAGTAAATTTTACGATTGAGCAGTACTTTTTATACTTTATTTGCAGTATTTGCCGTAATTTACCTTTTTTTTTTTTTTTTTTTTTTCCTTAACCGTAAACTTTACGGAACACCGTAAAATATACAGTTAAAGATTAGCATCAAAGTTTCAATTTTTTTTTTTTTTTTTACAGTGTAGCATTAGAAAATTGAAATTTCCTGTATAAAATTTGCAGAATTATTTACAACGTAGTCAAAACGCGTTCAACATCTCTTAAAATACTTTATTCTACTGAATATAGAAGAAAGTTTAAAAGAAAAAAAAAAAAAAAAAAAAAAAAAGACAAGAGAAAGAGAGAGAGTGTGTGTGTGGTTAAGAAGATAAATATGTCGACATTTTTTTTTCCCGTCAATTGTGTAATTCCTTAATTACGCATTGTTGCACGTAAAATTGCATGCTGTTCTTAGGGAAGATAAAGACAATGAATTTTTCATGCAATGATATTTTTCTTTGCATTTTTAAAAAGAATAATAGAGAATTTAATTCAGATGGCCTTTCTGTTTTTGTAATATTGAATATTTACTTGTTTTTATTTTTTCATTAAAAGGTTTATACAAAACCTGAGTCATTTACCGGCACTTTGAAACATAGAATTCAATTTTTTATTCTTTCATTCTTTTGATAAATGTATGCGACGTAGAAAAGGAAACCGGCGAAAATAAATTATACTAATAAACGAGAGTTTCTCTCTATGTACGACAAACAGAAAAAACTATCACACATATTATTATTAGAGTTCTGAAAAAAAAAAAAAAAATGATAATAATAATAATAATTCTAGATTTAAAAAATGGGTGCAGATTTGCTAAATACTTTTAGATTTTCGATATTATTATTACATTTTTTAATTTTTTACGTTTTATTCGATTTTTTTATGACATTTTTCTTTGAGCTGTAATTTGAAGCCGATGCCAATAAAATTAAAATGCTTACAAATTTTTATTTTTATTTATTTATTTATTTATTTATAACAAAATGAAACATTTCTTTACATCTAAATTTAAAAAAAAATATTGAAAAGTTAAGCCTGTATCATCAAAAATTTCTGATAAAGCTGTCGCCGTAATAGCTTTAAAATTTCTATTTCTATTTCTGTTTTTTTTTTTTTTTTTTTTTTTTTTTTAAGTATTAATTTCAGTTAGTCATAAAAATGAATCTTAAATGAGTCTTAAAAATGGGGGTGGGAATGAATGGGACATTCCCAACTATGCGCTAATTTAAAATTGCACACAAGAATTATATCAAAACAAATTTTAAATAGATTTTCAATATTTTTATAACCTATGGTTCAGTAGTTATAATATGGAATTCTAAAAGTAGCATGGATTTAGAGAAAAAAAGATTGAAATGAATTGTTCTAATTTTTGTTTATAATAACTGTGATTAAAAAAGAAATAAAATAATAATAATTTGATTAAAATCATAATTTCAATCAAGCTAATTAAAAAAATCCTGGTGATTATTAATGTAATGCAGAATAGAACGCGATTTTTCCCGATCAGTCGGAAACAAAAATTTATCTGGATAATTTGTACTCTAGTATAATGATTTATCTCTTTCTAGTGTCTTATTTATTTTTAGATTAGATCTTAATAGATTAAATTATCAAAACCTAGAGCACTAGGAACTGTGCGAACCAAAGGACCTTTGCCTTTTGATGTTAATCTGAGTCAATACATCAGTTTATGTTAATTTCAGTAAATTCATAGTGTGTAATAAAATCACATAAACCAATTTAACTTTAAAAATTTATTTACTTTCCATTTTGTTTTATTTTCTTTGTTAACTCCAGTCCTGTCCCATTCATCCCGATAGGTGGGGATGAATGGGACAATGCACATGCATGTTTAAAAAAAAATATTATTAATTAAAAATTATAACTTTTTATTAAAGTTAGTATGTTTATATGTAACTGATTATTGAAGTGTACTTATGAGCAATGTTACAAAATTCTGAATTTCATATGGCCAACGTTATCAATAAAAACATGAAAAATGTCCCATTCATCCCCACTCTCCCCTACTTCAATTTAAAAAAGAAAATACTACTTATTCTTCGGCTTTTGACAGTCCCAAATCTCTGTTTTAGGGTAGATTTTTTTTTTTTTTTTTTATAAGCTTTATTTTAACTTTGTTTATTGTCTGTCAGGGTCAAATTTTGCAATCAAATATTCATAATAAAATAACACCACAGAGCTGGCGTTAAAATCAATAAATACAAAGCTTCGAATAAACATCATAAAATGCAAAGAAATTCGCAACAATTATTTCGGATCGAAAGAAAACGCGACCTTTCGTTAAGCGAACAAAGTAGGCACGAGTGCTGCAAACAAAGTTGCAATGCGCGTTGCTGCTTTGTTCTCATCTCTTTACCTTTGATTGCTTTTTCATGACAGTTGAGGGTGGTTGAGCTTGAGGGTCGGGCCAATGAGATAAATAAAGTAGAGGGAATAATGGTAACCCTGACATGGTCCAACACTAGTCATGTGACATGAACCCTCTATGCATTGGTGTTCTCGGTTACAGCTGATTTTCAATAAATTTCTATGGCAACGGTTTGGAGATTGCACTTGGCGAAAATCATAATCGCCAATGTCTAGCTTAATATTTTTTGTTCTAAATCATTTTAATTTTTACTTTACTTCTTTTTCATTTCGTGTAGTCGAAATTTAGCCGACTAAATACTTCAAAATAGTTGATAAATTATTATTTATTGTTAAATTTAGCTCTTTTAAAAGTTTATAAACCTGGAAAACAGCACGCCTTTTCGAGAATTCCCGAGCTTCGAAATCCCCCTTCCCGCTCTCCTGTGTCTTTTTCCTGATTATTTTTCCTTCATATTCTAATCGATGTCAGTTGATTTTCTTTTTTATTTTCTTTTTCACATTAGTAATTCCCCGTTTTTTTTTTTTTTTTTTTTTTTATGCTTTTTTCTACATTTTTCACTTTTTACTTTCCGAACACTATACTGAGGAAAGTATTGTAATCATGTGAAACATTCGAATCATTATGGTCTATTCTTTATCATTATGGTCTATGGTCCAAAATTTTTTAAAGTGCGATAGCGTCTAAATGCCTTATTCCACTGAGCTAAAAATTTATACACATGTTATGAGTCATCGTCGCACGAACTGTATAAATTTTGGTGAATCTACCTTTTATAGTTTTTTTACAGGGACACAAAGGAAAGTTCTTTATCGTTATGGTCTACACACTGTAAAAAATAGGTTCTTAAAAATAAGTATATATTGTCTCAAAATAGCCCCGAAACAATATCTGTACTGATAAGTATAAAGGATTTAAGTCCATATTCTTGATTTTTCAGGAGACGAAAAATAAAATTAAAAACAGATCAGAACTAAATATCAGATTAACTAAAAACAGATCAGAAGAATCGATTAAAAAAAGGGATTGTGTTGACTTATACCCTTTATACCATTCAGTGATTGTCAACCTCCATTTAATAACGGGAAAAAATTGAATTAAATATTTTACACCATACATGAATGCTAAATTTCTGACTTCAACCTTTTTTTTACCAATGGATTTTCTCAAAGACTATATGACATAGACTTAAATCCTTTATACCAATCGATAGAGAATTTTTTTCTGAGTCTGACTATGTACTTAACTCAAAATCGACATTTTTGGACTTAAATACTTTATACTTATCAGTACAGATATATACTTAAATTTTAATACCCATGTACTCATTTTTGAGTATATTGACATGCTCAAAAAATGGGGTTGACCAATACGAATCCCAATATCCCTATGTTTGACACGTCCATGTATTCAAAAATGAGTACAGGGATTTTCAAATTTAAGTATATGTTGTTTCGGGGCTATTTTTAAACAATATATATGCTTATTTTTAAGAACCTATATTTTACAGTGCATATGGGCCCAAATTCTTCAAACTGCGATAGCGTCTAAAAACCTAATTCAATTGAGTTGAAAATTTATACATATGCTATAAGCCACTGTTGAACGAAGTGAATAAATTTTGGTGAATCTAGCACGCATAGTTCTTTTACACGGACACAACGAAACATTCTTTGTCATTATGCTCTGTGGGCTCAAATTCTTTAACGTGCGATAACGTCTAAATACCATATCGGATTGAGCTGAAATTTATATACGTGTCATAGATCACCGTCACACTAACTGTATCTATTTGGAACCATTTAGCACTTGTAGTTTTTTCAGAGGATTACAAAGAAAAATTCTTTATCATTGTGCCTTATAGGCTTAAATTATTTGAAATGCGATAGCGTCTAAACACTTTATCCGATTGAGTTGAAAATTTACATACATATTACAGGTCACCGCCACACAAGCTGTATAAATTTCAATGAGTCTAGCACTTATAGATTTTTACAGGGACACAACGAAAGTTTCTTTATCATTATGGTCTATGGGCCCAAATTTTTTTTTTATTCGATAGGGTTTATACGCTGAAAATTTATACACATGTTATAGGTCACAGTCGCATGGATTACGCTGATTCTGTAGCACGTATAGTTCTTTTGACAGGGACACAACAAAATATTCGTTATCATTATGCCCTATGGGATGAAATTCGTTAAAGTTCGATAGTGTCTAAACATTTTATCCGATTGTGCTGAATATTTATATTCGTGTTAGAGACCATCTTTAAACGAGCTGTATTATTTTTGAATAATATAGCACTTATAGTCTTTTTATAGTGACACAAATAAAAATTCTTTATCATCGTGGCTTATAGGCTCAAATTATTTAAAGTGCGATAGCGTCTGAACGCCTCATTCGATTAAGTTGAAAATTTCTATAATTGTTAAAGGTGAACGTCGCACGACCTGTATAGATTTTAGTGAATCTAGCATTTATAGATTTCTATAGGGACACAACGAAAATTTCTTTATCAGCATGATCTATGCTCGGATATTTGAAGGGTAATAGCGTTATTGTAAAGAACATACTACACAGAGAAAAATACTTATATACCTTCTTATAAAATTCTCTTTTGTTTATTTAATGACATCTCTTACTTTATTTATACAACCATTAATTACGTAATGTTCGGAAAGTCGAGTGGAGTCACTCCAGATTTTATTCCATGTGGTGGTGAAAACTGAACAGCTCTACCTAAAGAAAAGAAAATGGTAACTTTATTTAATTTTTATTAATTTTTAGCAAAGGGTAATTAATTACATTCTACTTTATTAATTTTGAACAAATTGCTTTTAAATAGATTTATTATTATTATCGTTTAAAAATGTCTATTTTAATTTAAGATTTAAATTTGTTTGCGCTGCACTCGAATCCCGGTATATTTGTAACTTTTTTTTTTTTTTTTTTGTTTCAGTGATTGCTCTGATTCAAACGCTCTGTCCAGTACGAAAACGGCTTTACTTCTAAGCGTGTGCTATGCGGCCAATATTGGTGGAACTGGATCTTTGACTGGATGTGCGGCCAATATGGTTCTTAAGGGATTTATAGAAGAGTAAGTAATGTATAACATCAGTATATTATTAACATATTCTATAGCATTTATAGACTTCGATTCGTTTTTCTTCCTGTTTGTTCCTATGGACAGTCGGTAACAAAAGTATCCGAACACTAGCAATTCCTATATAAAAAAAAGTAGAGTTAATACTGTTTTGTTAAATAAAACCTTGTCGAATCCTGTTCTTAGACTGACTAAGAACATGATTCGACAAGGATTTATTTAACAAAGTAGTATTAACTGTACGTTTTTTATATGGGGATTTTTGCTAGTGTTCGGATACTTTTGTTGCTGACTGTATTGAGTAATCGCACTTTTAATGGACGACATCGACATGCCTCTCTGACGGCGTTCGACGTCATGATGACGGTTTTCTTTCTTAGTTTTACTTTACCCATAAACAGTTGGATAATAACCAGTCATAGCACAGATTCCTCGCCCTCCCCCCTCAAAATAACTAAATAACTAAATATATATATATATATATATAAATTAAAATAAATGAATAAATTGAAAGCTCTGCCTCGTTTTAGTTGTCCATTCTTCTACATATTCTTGAGGAACCTCAAATTGATGTCTAGTAAAATGAACGAAATTTTTAGAAGCTTTTTTTTTCGGGGGGGGGGGGGTGATGAAGGAGAAAAACTAACACAAAAGATCTAACAAACTTTTGGAGCTACAGTTGGCAGCAAAAGTATCCGAGCACCAGCAATAATCCCTGTCCAAAACAAGTACACCTAATACTGCTTTGTTATATAAGTCCTTGTCGAGTCATGTTCTTACTCAGTCCAAGAACATGATTCAACAAGGATTTATTTAACAAAACAGTTTTAAGTGTACTTTTTTGATATCGGAATTATTGGCTAGTGCTCGGATAGTTTTGCTACCGACTGTATTTACAACACTAAAATGGGAATTACCCAGTAAATCCGTCGTATTCTTAATGTCCTAATTAAAATAAATATTTTTGGCGGTTACCGAAATGATGGAGGTATTTAATCCACGGAAGATAAAATTATGATGGTATATCTCTGGGATGAGATTAGACCCAGACTGTCGCCAATAGTCCACAAGACATTTTTAGTCAACACCTCCTATAATAATGCCTCCAAATTGAGCTTTATGTCATGTCATGGAAAATCGGCTAATTATATCAAATCCACACCATCCTATAGATATAACATGAAGTGTTGATTCACTGTAAAAAAATAACTATTACCATCTGCAAGAAACTCCCTGTGATTGGAGAAAATAATGTAAAAAAATAACTATTACCAGCTGCAAGAAACTCTCTGTGATTGGATAAAATAATTATTTTCTCCAATCATAGAGAGTTTCTTGCAGCTGGTAATAGTTATTTTTTTACAGTGTTGGATGTAATCGGCCAGTCTTCTGTGATGTACAGTCGGCAGCAAAATTACTGAAGCACTAGCAAAAATTCCTATTTAAAAGATGAAGACCTAATACTGGTTGGTTGGTTGGGTTTTACGTCGCAACAGTGCTGCGCAGATGGGCAATTGTCGACGGTCTGGAACACACCCATAGAGGTGGTCCGGAGACATGCCATCACAATTTTGATCCTCCACGGAAGGGATGTCTCTCCCGCTTCGGTGACCCCCAGAGGTATAATTTTTGATGGGAACATGGAGGACATTGCGGTCACGACATATTTTACGTGCACCAGCCACCATTAATGTACACGATGGTCTTTGGCTGGCTCGAGTACCAAAACCGCAATCATCCAATTATGAGGCCGGTGCTCTACCGACTAGGCTATCGTGGCCCCACCTAATACTGTTTTGTTAAGTAAATACTTGTTGAATCATGATATTAGTCTTATACTGTTTATAAAAGAGTAAGTTGATGATAAAAATTAGCGATCAAACAGAAAAAAAAAAAAGAAAAAATATGAAAAATGTGGATATGTGCTTTAATAATTTTTCTGCTGACTATAAAGCTCAGTTCAAAGTAATTATTATAGGAGGTGTCACTTTATTGTGACGCAGATCAGTCCAATTCCAAATCGCTAAACTAACTTAATAACAACAAAACATTTTAAGTTACCTCTTTTTTATTAATTTCTTTTTTCAGAACAAATCGAAAATTCTCTTCTTTGTTAATCTTACTATTTTGATCTTATACATGTTTATCTTCATTTCTAAATATGTTTCCTCCTACAGTCTGTATCCCGAGAGCAATGAAATAACTTTTGCTTCATGGTTGATGTACAGTGTCCCGGGTATGTTGCTCTGCGTCCTCTTCGCATGGCTATACCTCTGGGCAATCTACATTCGACGCAAGTAAGTAATGCGTTTATTTTGTTACATGATTTAACCCTTTTCGCCCCAATGCATTGTTAAAAATTTCGTGCTAGTTTGAATCCAAACTTGGTGTTATAATAGCTGCCGCTATAAGAAAGAAAAAACTTCTACCCTGATTTGGTGCTTGGTTTAACTGAAACCTGGTACTACAACAATTGACGTCATAAGATAATAAAACTTCTACTTTGATTTAGTGCTTGGTTGAACTCAAACTTGATATCGCAGTAGCTGTCACCATAAGATATAGAAGCATTTTACCCTGATCAGATGCTTGGTAGAACCGAAAGTTGGTGTTACACTAGCTGCCACCATAAGATAGGGAAAATTTTTACCCTGATTTGATGCTTGGTGTTTGGTTCAACCAAAACTTGGTATTACAATAGTTACCACCGTAAGATAGGGAAAATTTTTACCCTGATTTGATGCTTGGTGTTTGGTTCAACCAAAACTTGGTATTACAATAGCTACCACCGTAAGATAAAGGAACCTTCTTCCCTGATTTGATGCTTGGTTAAACAGAAAATTGATATTACAATAGCTGCCACCATAAGATAGGAGAACATTCTACCTTGATTTACTGCTTCGTTGAACTGCAATTTGGTGTTACAATAGCTACCACTATAAGATGGGGAAAGTTTCTACTCTGATTTGGTGCTTGGTTGAACCGAAACTTAGTATTACAATAGCTGTCGCCATTAGAAAGAAAACCTTCTATTCTGATTTCTTGCTTGGTTGAATCGCAGTTACAATAGCTTCCACTATGAGATAAGGAAACATTCTACCCTGATTTGTTGCTTCAATGAACCAAAATTTAGTACTATAATAACTGCAACCATAAAGCGATGAAACTTTTCACCATGATACGGTTATTTTTTTCAACAAGAAACACCAAATCATGATAAAAAAGTTCACTAATTTATGGTCAGCTACTGTTGCGAAAATCATTGATTTCACTTCAACTTGTAATCTGTTCGTCTGCGCCTGCGTGCACAACTCCTTTGTGCTATCGATAGAATGGAGCTTGGAGGCCTGATATAAGAGAAGATGACATGTCTGGAAAAACATGAAGCTAAAATCGTAACCGCAGAAGCCATTAAGTAATACAGTTACTTAGTGACTGATGATTACACTGTTAAAAATTTCAGTTCAAGATTGAACCAAAATTTAGTACTATCTTAACTGCAATATGCTATACTAAACCAAAATTGGGTACTACAGTAGCTGCAACCATGTGATGGTGAAACCTTCTACCATGATTTGGTACTTCTCGTTGAAAAAAAGTACCAGATCTTGGTAAAAGATCATCTCCCTCTTATGACTACAACAACTACATTACCAAGATTTCGTAGAACCAAGTACCAAATCATGATCAAAGGTTTCATCATCTCTCGGTTGTAGCTACTGTAATCCCATATTTTGATTCAGTATAGGGCAAAATTTTTAACGGTGTTACCATGAGAAGCCCTTAACGGCCCTCTTCACTTACCGCCGCCGGAAGTCCAAGCCAATGTTATTCTATGGGGAAATTTTCTTTACAAATAACTTATTAACTAATACATATTTTTAAATTCTGTTTTCACATTCAGTAAATTCCCAACTGTTAAATGGACGGACCTTTTTTAAAAATGTATTTTTTTAATTTTTAATATTTTATTTTGAAATTGCAAAATGAAAAAAACTCACATACTGAAAATTCGTATTTTGCAGCTTCAAAATAAAATATTAAAAATTAAAAAAGTAATTTTTTAAAAAAGGTCTATCAATTTAAGAGCTGGGAATTTTCAGAATGTGTAAACAGAATTTAAAATGTATGTATTAGTTAATAAGTTATCTGTAAAGAAAAGTTTCCCATAGAATAACATTAGCTTCGGCTTTCGGCGGCGGTGAGTGAAGCGGGCCCTTAAGTAAACGTGTTACTTAATGGTTTTTCATGGATGGATCATTCGAGACGGAAGTAATTGTTACTATAGGTTTTGAGGCTGTCAAATAAATAAAATCACACAGTAAGTAATTAATAACAGGTGCTGTTATACTGCAGTTTTTCCGTTTATAGTAAGGCTAAATCTCAGTTTCTATAGCGTATAGGTGCGCCAAACTTGAAGAGTAGAATGGCTTTTTTTTAAAATATTGATGTGGCAAAAAAACTCTTTGAGGGAAATTAGAGTTAAAAATTGGAAATGCAGCGAAGTTTCATCTTAATACCAATTACTATTTTACTCATAGGTTTTGAACCATAAGGCTTAGAAGCATAAAAAGGGCCTGAAACGTCGAAATTCGCAGAATACTTCATATATCAACAAATATGTTTTTTCTTTCTTTTTTTGCACGTTTTTATTTAACTTCGTTTATCGTCTGTCAATATCAAATCTTGAAAGAGAATTTTAATCCAGTTCTTATCATACGATTGGGCTGTAATTTTATATACATGTATAACTGCAATGACAATACGTATTTCTGCAGTAAAACCCTTAAAAAATTTGGGTTGGAGACCCTGGACCCCATCTAAAGTTCAGAATTTGTTTTCGACTTTTAACCCACTTATTATTCGAATGAGTTGATATTTTTCATAGATGTATAACTCTTACGATAACACATGTTTGGGGGCGAAGGGGGGGGGGGGGGGCTCGAACTACAGTTCAAAATTTGTTTTTAGTGGAGTTTGGAATAAAAGCTTTTTATTTATTTATTTATTTGTCATTATATTTAAGATTAAAACCCCGTAGATTCCTTGAGATTGTTGCACAATAAATAACTTTAATCAATGAATTCTTTTTGATAATCATCTAATGATATATTAAAATATTCATATTCATATCCAATTAATCATATTCACATTCCTTTATTTTTACACAGCGAAAGAATTCTCATGATGCAGTCTGAACGAAATATCAAAGAAATAATATCAAAGAAATACAGCGACCTGCCAACCATGACGTAAGTAGAACACGCTTTATCTTTACACGCATTTTCAAAATATCTAAGGGTTTAATGGCATTGCAATGTTTTATATATTTATGATACTTATAAACTAATGCATATATTACCAGTTCCCAAGATTTAACTTTGGAGGAATGATGTAAGAGGAAAGAGGGCATACGAAGTATCAGCTTGCAGAGTAAATGAAGTTAGTTCTTGTCTATTCAAGATGGCTGCCGTAGTAGGAACGCTACCGTAGGAGCCATATTAAATCTACCAAAACATTAGTTTGCTGCGTTACTTAATGGCTTCTTTAGTTACAATTTTGGCTTCATGTTTTTTCCAAATATGTTTAAAAGCGACTCGTGAGTGATGTTTCGGGAAGACTGCATAGGCTAGTGACTAAAAACAGTCCATTAGCATGGAAAGCTTTTTCTTCTGATTGGCTGTTGAAATGTTAACAAATTTATGTTGATTCTTGAAATAAACGATTTAGCCAATAAGATGAATAAAGAGTCCATTCTATGTACTTTTTCTAGACGTTTCGATGCAGCAGCACCAAAACGTCATTCACGAACCGTTACTAAATATGTCATTTTCTCTTATATCATCTCTCCAAGTACTTAACTGGCCGCGGTAGCCTGGTCGGTAAGAGCAGCGAGTTCGTGATCGAAAGATTGCGGGTTCAGTCCTCGAGCCGACCGAAGACCGTCGTGAAAGTTAATGGCGACTGGTGCACGTTAAGTTCCATCGTGGTCGCAAAGTCCTCCAAGTTCCTATCAAAAATTATACCTCGGGGGTACCGGAACATGGGTTTAACTCGGCCCCGATCCGGATCAGAATTCGAGTTCCTGTTGTTTGGCTGGCGCTGCCATCTTTCACCAGCTTCTGGAGCTAAAGTCGCTTTTCCTCCCAAAGTGGCGCTTCTAAAAATAGAAGGCGCACCCCTCTTGCCTTAAATCCACTACCAGGGCTCGGAATTTCCGTATGGCATACGGCAACAACAACAAGTATTTAACTATAAAATTCACGGTCTTTTTGCTTCGATACTAGAGGTGGCCAAAGATCGTCGCGTACATTAATGTTGGGTTGAGCACGTCCATGCTCCATAAAATAACACTTCTAGGAGTTACCGCAGTGGGAGAGAAATGATACAAGAAGAGATGACTTGTCCGGAAAAACATGAAGTCAAAATTGTAACTATAAAAGCCATTAAGTGATACAGCATTAGTTAATGTTTTGGTAGATGTTATGGCCCTTACGGTAGTCCTGTTGTTGCAGCAGCCATCTCGAATAGACAATTAATTTATTTTACATGCTCATACACTGTATGTCAACTTCTCTTACGTCATTCTTCCAAGGAAACCACACAGCCACTTACATCCATAAGACATCTATAAAAGTTAAAAAATGATCCATTAAACTTCCATTAACATCCCACAGATATCTATTAGCACGACCCATGTCACTCTTTTTTACATCCATTAGATGTCTGCTACATATCCAATAAATCTCCAAATGTCCAATAATTAGACTTGCTATGTCTAATAGATATCGAAAATATCTAAATCCTGTTTTGATCTAACGCGTTACATCTATAAGACATTGAAAAAAGCATGTGTAAATTTCGTCTACATTTAAATATCTAATAGATGTCTATAACTGTACAGGATATCCAGGACTTTTAATAGACTTTCTTTAGATATTTTGTACCTTTTATGGATCATGATCAATGGATGTAATTTAGATATCTAATGGATATAATTGACTGTGTGGTAATTTCCCTAGGCCACCCATAAGGGTGTGGAAATTAGCGACGATATAGACAATCTACCTTTATGTAATCAATATTTTTTTCTATTGAATGTAGAAGAAAGTAAAATCAAAAGAAAGGTATTTAAAAAAAAAAAAAAGGAAAAATTAATAGAAAAGAAAATATATGACATCGAGCATCGAGAAATATAGAGGAAGAAAGAAACTAAAATAAAAACTAAATTCTAGATTGTCGCCAATTTCCCAATACGTAGCTCTACCGGGTCGTAAAACACACTCAAGATCAATTTTAACCAGTCTTTTTGCTAATATTTCTATATCCGCTATATGTTATAATTGAAAATAATATATACATATATATACATAAAATTTTTTTAAAAGCCTCTCTCTATATCTTACAATTTCCCAAATCACATATTATTACACATGCAAATTTATTATATATTCTAATATTTCTTTTAAATGCTTTATCAATACGGCCTTTTCTTAGAATAAATGCAATAGTATTTTTCTGCTGAACAGACTACCCATATATGAATTTAATGACACAGATAGAAACAATCTTGCTGGATATTCTTTCTAAATTATATGAACAGTAAACTTTAGGAACAGTTTACTTTATTACACCTTTTTTCTTTCCACACTCAGTTTAGTTATTAACATTAAAAAAAAAAAAAAAAAAAAAAGAACAGAAAAAAATCATCTTCGTTATTATCCACCCTTTTTAGAAGCTTTTTACACAAAATTGACTTTGTCTTCTTGTCACGCTAATAAACAAGACGTCTCCATTTTAAAGTAAACATAAACGGTTCAGTTTGTCGCTTCATGGTTTATTGGTTAGAACGTCAGGTTAATAACGCGGTGGTCGAGAGTTTGGTCCCCGAAGGTCCGGCGTGTTAATTTTGGCAGATAATTATTAGAAAAAGTGCCAATTGATAAAAGAAAATGTTTCGTAGATTACAGAGTATCCTAAGAATTTTTGAAGAATATTTAGAGGCTTTTTATTCAAATTGACTTTGTCATCGCGTCTTCGTATCACGCTAAAAAACAAGGCGCCTTCTCTTTAAAATAAATGTAAGCAAATTCCTACGTCAGTAGTTGACTCAGTTGGTTAGAGCGTCATGTTGATAACGCAATGGTGGTGGGTTCGGTCCTCGAAGGCTGGCGTGTTACTTTTTTTGCAGATAATTAATAGAAAAGATGTCATTTGTTAAAACAAAACCTTTCATGACGTACACAATCTCCTAAGAAATATTAATTAGTTTTTTCAAGAAGCTTGCTCTTTTTTTTTTTTTTTTTTTTTTTAAGTAATTAAAAAGAACAAAATAAAAATTTAAGTTAAAAAAGAAAAGAAAAGAAAAGAAAAGAAAAGAAATGACATGCTGTAAGTTTTTTATTGTGGAACCCTAAAATGCATAAAATAAAATTTTATTCTTTCCAAGACATGGTATGAAAAAATAAATGTTTCAAAAATAAGAAAATTAAAAAAAGGATATAGAATTTCAATTTTGTAAGAGATGAAAATTTTTAAATATTTTATAAAGCATATAAAATATATTCAATATATATATATATATACACACATTTATTTTGTATTTGTTAGATTTTTCTAGCATAATGCATGATTTCTCTTGACTGTTCTTTGACTTTTGGTTAGAGCGTCATGCTGATAACGCGATGACTCGTGGGTTCAATCCTCGAAGGACGATGCTTTTTTTTTTTTTAAATAATTGAAAGAAAAGATGTCAATTGATAAAAGAAAATCTTTAGTTGTCTACACAGTATCCTAAAAAATTTTGATTAGTTTTTAAAAAAAAATTTTTATAACTAAAAAGCACAAAATAAAATTATAAGTAAAAAACGCTTTCAATTCATTGTGAAGCCCTAAAAAGCATAAAATAAAAAATTATTGTGGCAAAGACATTTCATTAAAAAAATGAAAGTTACTAAGAAAATTTTTAAATATTCAAAATATTTTTAAAAGCTTTCGAGACTTTTGGAATTTATGGCTCAACGAATAATTAAACAAAAAACTAACAACTAAGAATATTGGTTTCGAATGCGTTTTAAAATATTTTGATAATTTAAAAATTTTAATCTCTTGCAAAACTGAAATATCTATATTTTTTTCGAAAATTTTCTTAGTGTTAAATCTTTCATTTCTTTATATAATGTCTTTGCCACAATAAATTTTTGTTTTATGCGTTTTAGGGCTTCACAATGAAAAGCTTCTGACGTTATTTTTTATTTTATTATACTTATTTATTTATTTTGTGTGCTTCTTTATTCTATTCTGTTTTCTGTTCACCAGTTTTTATTTTAATTTCTTTCTTTCTCTATATTCCTCGATGCTCGATGTCACATTTTTTCTTTTCTATTAACTTTCCTTTTTTAAAATACCTTTCTTTCGAATTTATTTTCTTCTAAATTCAATAGGAAAAAAAATATTGATTGTATAAAGATATCGATTCAGTTTTCGGTGGATTTACACGTTTTTAAAGGTCTAAAACACAATTTAACCATTTTTTTTAAATGTCTTTCTCTGTGTATGTATGACATAATTTTGTGGCAACAGTATCTTTTCAGGATCGCCTATCGTACAGAATATCATAACAAATTAGTATACAGTTGTACCTTAACATAAATGAGTGCCTATCAACATTTGGTGAAAATCACCCAATAGGTGGCTCTGCTAAATTTTTAACATGGCTGTATAGAACAAAATTTCATATAAATGTGTACAGCGTGAATTATTTTTTAAGAATTATTATGAAATTAAAAAGAATTATTTTTTAAGAATTACTATGAAATTATAAAGAATTATTGCCGAAACGTCACTGGAGGCCCTCTGTTGAGACTCAAAACGGTTTTGGGCTGTGTCTGTGTGTCTGTCTGTCGCGCGATAGCGGCCGCAAAAATAGAGCTATTGACTTGAAATTTGGTACACATGTTCATAAACCCCACGAAATCAGCTGTATAGTTTTTGGTATGTATTCCATTCGTAGTTCGTATACAGGGACACGCCAAAGTTTTTCTTATCATTACGGCCTATAGGAGGAATTTGTATGTATCGCGATAACGGCCACAAAAATCACGCTATTGACTTGCAATTTGGTACACGTGTTCATGTGCCCCACGAAATCGGCTGTATAGTTTTGGGTGTGTATTCCATTTGTAATTCGTGTACAGGGACACGCCAAAGTTTTTCTTATCATTACGGCCTATAGGAGGAATTTGTATGTATCGCGATAACGGCCACAAAAATCACGCTATTGACTTGCAATTTGGTACACGTGTTCATGTGCCCCACGAAATCGGCTGTATAGTTTTGGGTGTGTATTCCATTTGTAATTCGTGTACAGGGGCACGCCAAAGTTTTTTTTTATTATTACGGCCTATGGGAAGCATTTGTATGTACCGCGATAGCGCCCCCCAAAATAACGCTATTGACTTGCAATTTGGTACACGTATTCATGAGGCCAACGGAATTAGCTATATAGTGTTAGGTGTGTATTCCATTTGTCTTTCGTATACAGGGACACGCCAAAGTTTTTCTTATCTTTACGGCCTATGGGAAGAATTTGTATGTATCGCAATAGCGGCCGCAAAAATCCTTCGATTGACTTGCAAATTGGCGCACGCGTTCCAGCTTTGCATATAAGTAGCTGTATAATTTTTATTGCTATATTTTTTATAAACTGTGTACAGGGACACGCCAAAATTCTTAACATTACGGCGTATGGGGTGAATTTCGTTTAAACGCATTTTAATATCATTATTTTGCAATGAAGAAAATGAAACTAGCGTACGTGAGTAAGATGCTTAAACTTATGTTGTTTGAAGAAAATATGTGCTCTTAAGCTTTCTAATTAATGTACAGGACCTTACAAAAGTGTTCTGACAATGTCACGCAGTCATCCAAACGATGTTAAATTTGGAACAATTATTAATTTTAAACGCAAAATAAGCTGAATAGTTTTTACTGGTGTATGCAATGTTTATGGTTTGTTTACAAAGACACATGAAAGAATTTCATAATATTAGAGCCTGTGGACAAATTTTTAATTTAAGCGAGCACTTTAATGCGTTTATGCTGAATTGAAATTAATGAAGTTAACATACATTATAAAGATGATTAAAATCATGTTTACTCTTAAAAAAGGTTATGTACAGACTAAATGATTTATGGGACCACACAAAATAATTCCAAGTATGTACTGTAATCATCCAAATGATGAGAAATTAGTTTGAAAAATTAATGAGTTATAATTAATTAGGTTTTTTCTTATTATTGGCGTTTATAATGACTGTGGCTACTTTTCAGAGATACATAAAGGAATTTCGTACTATTACGGTCTATAGTCGGTATTTCTTAAAAGTGTATTTTAACATGGTTACACCCCATCAAATATAATGAAATTTTATTAGAATTTTAAAAGCATGTTTTCCTGTTGAAAATTGTGGGCATAGAATTGATAATTAGTTTAAAGGTTACGCAAAATATTTCCGATATGCTATGAATTATTTTATTTTATTTATTTATTTTTTGTATGAAATTTGATAGTTATGAAATTTGGTATTTATGAATTTCCGGGAAATAATACAAGACCGTCGTTTATTAAGAATACATATTGTTGCGTACTTGGGGATTCGTAAGTTGTCCGAGAATGAAAGGCGAAACTTGCAAAAATTCAGTGATTTATTCACAGGAAGTTCGAGAAAAATAGAGGTGTATAATCCAAGCATCATCTTCAATTCAACCAGTAAACATAGCTTAAACAACAGCCATTAACAGCAAAACAACAGTACAAACTTTTTACCAATAACACATAAAGCAAGTCTCATTCAAAGAGGCTCAAAGCAAAGCAAGCATTTGACGAAACTGGCACAGATATGAGATTGGCCGCTTTGGCTAAAAAAATGCTCCTTTTATACTATTCTATCGAACACAGAATGTTCTGGAAAATTCTCGTATCTCATCAGCCAGTGAGATTAGAGCTTCCATATTTGGTATATCCCTAAAAAGGAGTTTCTCGCCAAGGTCGCAAAAAAAAATCGCCAAAGTGGGAAACAGTCGCCAAATTTGGCGCCAAATCCATTTCTTCCCTTATTGTAGCTTTTTAATGCGTTTTTAAAGAAATTTTAGGCTATTTTAACGCTAAAACGACTGGAAATGCACAAAATTGGCATTTATCGACTTACTAAGCCTCTTTGAAAGAATTTATACAAAAATAAATGCAATTATTTACAATTCCGTAACACTTTATATGATATACAAATAGGTATATAAAGAGAGATACAGCAGGGGGTTGAGGGGGGCTGCCGCCCCCCTCAGGAATGTATCTGATTATGGTAATAAGTCGATCGAATCAATATATACTATTATATAATAAGGAATAAATAAAAATGACCTATTGAATAATGTCTGGTGCAAATAGGACGTTGAGGCTCCTGATCTGCAGATCCACTAGTTTGTAATAGTTATAGACAACTAAGAAATTTTTTTTGCATATATACGAGTACCGCCCGTCCCATCTTGAGATGACGGCAAATTTTCAACATGGATATTTTTCAAAAATACTCATCAATACACATCAGCCTGTGTTAATTTAGTGGCTCTAGAGTAGCTCGCTCCCTTTTCGCTCCTGTGAAAATTGTTTCGTCCTCTTTGGCTAAATATGCAGGGTGCGTCAAAAAATGTTTACACACTTTGAACCGTCATAGAAAATTTATGTTCCGTTCTACAAGGTTCAATTGCTGGAACATAAATGCACTTTCTGATGCAAATGTGATTACTGTTCAAAATGGTGGCCTTCAGCATCAATACATTGCTGAGTACGAGTCACCACTGATTCCGTACATCGTACCAACGTGTCCAATGGGATTTCTGTGCACACCGCTTGAATCTCATTCCAAAGTGTGTCTAGGTTACGTTGTTTACGTTTGTATACCTCTTCTTTTACTGTGCCCCAGAAAAAGAAATCCAGCGGCGTAAGGTCTGGAGAGCGTGGAGGAAACTGGAATAGCCCCCTGCGTCCTGTCCACTGGTCTGGCAAATTTTGATCCACGTATGCTCGTGCGTCGCGATGATAGTGCGGCGAGGCGCCATCTTGTTGAAAATTTGAACCTTGTAGCACGGGAAATACAGTTTCTATGACGGTTCAAAGTGTGTATACATTTTTTTAATGCACCCGGTATGTTTCATTTGGTCAAAGTTGTGAATTGCTTGTAATCGTTACACAAAGTTACATAAAAAAAGAAAAAAAAAAAAAATCCAATGCGTGCATATAATGCTAATTTAAATTAATTTACATTAGAATCTGTTTAATATATTATATATAATGTCCTTTTTTTTTCTTTTATCTTCAGAGGCCGTGAAACAGAAGTGCTGATCCTGTTTTTGATCCTGGTTTTCTTGTGGATATTTCGTGATCCTAAATTCATCACTGGATGGGCCGAATCCATAGGATCGGATACGTAAGTTCAACATATTTTAATAATACAAAACATGCATTGTGTGTACAGTCGGTAACAAAAGTCTCCGAACACTAGCAAAAATTCCTATATAAAAAATGTACACTTAATACAGTTCTGTTAACTAAACCTTGTCGAATCCTGTTCTTAGCCAGTCTAAAAACAGGATTCGACAAGGATTTATTTAACAGAACTGTATTAAGTGTACTTTTTTTACGTAGGAATTTTTGCTAATGTTCGGAGACTTTTGTTACCGACTGTACACATTCTTTCGTTATAGGAAATTAAAGAAAAATAAAGAAAATCTGTTTTTGACACATCTTAGTTCAGTGCCAGAGACCTGACATCAAATATTACAACAGGTTGTTTTTTTTTTTTTTTTTTTTTTTTCACTATTTTATATATCTAAATTAGAATTTTTAACTTTTGTGTCATGTTTCTATTTTAAATATAGAATATTCTTGATAATTTCATTAACCAGTGGTTTTTATCGAAATGGTTGGTGGCACTTGCTTACATTACATTTTACCTTCCAGAAAAAATTAATGGAAACTAAATTTCTCCGAGAATTACTGCTTGTCGAATAGATATCAATAATCTAAAATCTTTAATTCTTTGTTTTCATCAAAATAGTTAAGGCGTGTTTTGACTTGGACATATGTCTCGGCTGATTAAAAATGCGTGCCAATTTTATCGAGAATTCACCATACTTCTGTTCTGAAGATTATGAAGTGTAGGGAGAAGAAATTCATTAAAAATTTCAGCGAGAGATTGAGACTCTCTACACGAGGAAGGAAATCAGACAGTTAAAGTGAGGGAATGTATAAGGAAGAATGCTAATCGATAAAATTAGAATGTTGGGGGGGGGGGGGGAGAAAGAAAGAAAAGTTAATTTAACAGGTGAAATGTTGAATTTCCTGAGATGTTATAAAAAATAAAAAGAAATGAGGTTTATGAGCCATTTTTTTTTAAGGAATTTGCTTCAAAATTTTAACACTAAACACTCTTATCGCTTATGAGCTTCTCTTTACACAAATAACAATAAGAAAGAAAATACAGGGGAGAGGAGAGTAAGAAGCTGTAAAAGAGAGATGAATGCAGCCTTTCTAACACAAGCAGTGGGCAAGGATAGACAGTGATCGACCTAAGGTGGAACTAGGGACGTTTTCCTTAGAATAGGCGGATCAAGGTCAAAGATGTGTGCAGTTATCAAAGGCAAGTAATTTGATTGACTAGTTTTTCTCCTCTTTTTTCACATAGAACTTGGGGAAATAGAAGCACACATTCTTCATTTATTCTCTGCTTAATCTCTACTAAAGCAGGAGGAAATACCGTACAAAAAATTAGATAAGAGGCGTTCCATTTTTCGTAGCCATGTCAACAAATAAAAGAGAGAAAAAGATAACTGATTTTTAATCACCTCTGTAGAATAAAACAGTATAATATATATGAAAATTGTAATTGGAAAAGAGGATTCCTGCTGAGATGTTTTTGTTGGAGAAGAAAAAAATCAATATTTCTGAACTTAAACCCTCAAAACTTAAGTTACCACGCGTGCAACATCCTGGAAACTTACAATGTAATTATAACATTCGGTGTGTAATAGCTGTATTCCTTTACCCCGGATTCCTCAAAGTAAAATGATTTGTATGTCAGTATTGTACCCTATGCTTTAGGGGTTGAACCAACTTCTTCTATACGAGACTATATGTATTTATTTACACTACATGATAAAATTACATTTCTTTCTTTTTTCGATTTTCCTCCTCCGACATCTCATTAGGAATTTCCTTTTTAAATTACTTTTTTCTCATATTTGCTATATGTGCATTCATAACTTTCCAACGATATATCACCCGTCTTGATGCCGGAGCTAGGACTGGAACTCTCCTTGTAAGTATTTAAGATAAAGTACTTTTTTTGAGAACATTTTGCAATGAAGAAACATTTTATTTCTGTACTGTCTGAGTACTTTTTTGGGGAGAGTAAACATATATTTATAAACTCGTAATAAAAGAGTGTATAAATGCTATTTATTATTTATTTTTATGATTTTCAGAAAAGGCGATTTCTTTCATGTAATTGCAATAATGAAGCTAGATTTTGCTCCAGTTATAGCATGATCTGTTAGTCAAAATTCGAAGCTAATATTGATTTATAATTTAATTAACTTATACTTTTAAATTAAAATACCATTGTTCTTTTTACAAGTAACAATCATAACAAGGCTACAAAAAAATCCCACTTTTCGTAATTCCAGGAAAATAGGCGATTCTTTTCCCGCCATTCTGATTGCTTTTCTGCTATTTTTCCTGCCAGCCAACCCAAAGCACCCGGGAGGACGCCCTATACTGGAATGGAAAACGGCACAGAACAGAGTACCCTGGGGCGTCATCATACTGGTTGGAGGTGGTTTTGCCCTAGCTGATGCTGCGCAGGTTAAGCTGTTCCTGTTTTTTTATTAACCTTAACTAACATAATAAACTATTTAAAAATGTGTACGTTTCTAATTAGCATGGAATTGCCAAGTTAAGATATTGGTACAAGTTGTTGAAAAAAATATCATTTCCACCATTTCTAAAAGGAGGAAAAAAGAATACAGTAACCGCCGCTTAATAAATTCACTGCTTAATAAAATCAGCCGCGTAATCTGATCAAATTGCCAGGATTGGAATCGAATCAATGCAAGCTACTTTTAAAGCCGCCGCTTAATAAAATCATCCTAATCGGTTAATAAACTCAAAAATATCTCCTCAGCACCCAAAAATATCATTTATGCACACTAAAAGATTTTATACTTACATTGTGATTTTTTCTTTTCTTTTCTTTTTCTTTTCTTTTCTTTTCTTTTTTTTTTTTTTTTTTGTAATAGAAAAAGAAGTTAAAGCACGACAAACCCTCCATTATCGCTCATTGTCGAAGATTTTACACTAGCGGTACAGTTACAAATTAAACACGCCCCATAACTTATCTTCATAACAATTTCAAAGAACGTATTCATCAAAGCGCAGTAATAAAATACAAATTTGATTTGAAATGATTTTTTTTTTTTTTTTTTTTTTTAATTTCTAATTATTAAAAGCAATTTCTATTTCTTATTTTGAAATTACTATAATTCCCGAGGCTTAAACGAAAAGATTTTAAATTTATAAGAACAGTGTGAACTTTTGGTAAAGTAATGATGATTTTCCTCTAACGAAAGTGCATGGGAACTTGGAATGTGTTTAATTTACTTAAATTTACTTATATCGAAGAAACAATTAGTTAATTATCTTCCAAAAATTAATTAATATTGCTTACTAATTCCATTATTCATTACCTTTTCCAGTTTCTTTCGAAATTCAGGGAAGTAATACCTTTTCCTTAAGGGCAGGAACGTTCGCCGAATATAAAAATCAGCCGCTTAATAAAATCACTTTGGCTCAGAACGAATGTGATTTTGATAAGCGGCGGGAACTGTATTTTGTAATGAAGAAATATTTTATGAACTTTTATATTTATGTGTAATTTATTACTAATTTCTTCTACATTCAATAGAAAAAAATTATTTGTTTCTTAAAAATTTTTTATTTCCGGTTTTCTATGAATTTACACGTTTTTAAAGGTTCAAAACTCGATTTGACCCGATATAAATAATTCTTGTAAATTTCATAATGATTACTAAAATATAATTCTCTTTATGCACATTTATACAAAATTTTGTCCTGTATCACCATGTTAAAAATTTAGAAAAAGCGGGATGTCAACGCAACCTGTAAGACAATTTTTACCAAAAGTTGATAGGCAATAATTTATGTCAAGGTGCAACTACATACCAATTTGTATGAAATTCTGTGTAGTAGTTCTTGAGATACAGTTGCCACAAAATTTTGTCATACACACACAGACAGAGGGACAGACATTTTCTAAAAATGGTCAAATCTTGTTCTACAGCTCTCAAAACGTGTAAATCCATCAAAAACCCGAGGTCGAAAATTTTTACGAATCCAATACTTTCTTCTATTAAATATAGAAGAAAATAAAAATGTTTGTGTGAGACAGAAATTTCGTAGCAACGGTATCTCAAGAACTAGCACACAATTTTATACAAATTTACATGTAGTTGCAACTTGACATAAATTAGTGATTATCAACTTTTGGTGAAAATCGCTGAATAGATGACGTTGCTCTTTTATCTAAATTTGTAACATCGCTGATTAGGACAAATTTTCCTATAAATGTGTACCATGAGAATTATTTTTAACGATTCGAAATTAAATGAATTATTTATAATAGTAATAATCAACTAGCAAAACATATTTGAACACGTAGGGAAAACACTTTCTTCCCTCTAGGAAGCCTCCCCTCTCCCCTGATGGAGGGGAAGGATTTTCAATACATATCTCTTTTAAAAGAGCTCGTTAATACCTCTAAAATGAATGGTTGGACCATATATCTGTGATAATTTAAAACAAAGTTATACATTTTTTTTTTCATTTTTAACAAAAAGAAAACATTTCGACAGTCGTCGGCATAAAATTGACTTTCTTTAGATATTTATCGTTATATTTATCTGAAATGTAAATCGTCTGCATTTGGCATGGAAAATTATTTTAATAAATAATAATTTCATATGCTGCATGAATTTGTACAGAAAAATAAAGAAAATTTTTTTGTGGCGCTCAAAACATACTAGTTTTATATTATTTTAGAAACTTTATACATAAATTTAATGAGGTAAAAAATAGATACGTGGCTGATGATTTTAATGCGTTGGCGCTGATTTCGTGCTAATGAAAAAGTACCTAAAAGTTTTATTGTAAAAGTAATAATTACATTAACACTACTCACTTTTACCATAGCCTCCTAAACTAGATTTCTGTCGCGTGCTTTGTAATCGTCGCAACAGTTGAAGCGGTAGACAGCACCACCTGGTACAGATTGCGTGACTTTTTTATTCAACTCTCACCAATAATTTTAAGAAGTAATAAATGATATATATAATCGACATTTCTTCAATTCTATTCGCCTTATCATATCCCACTTTTAAAAAGTTTTGTGGCTGTTGAATAAAAAAGTCGCGCAATCTGTACCAGGTGGCGCTGTCTCCGCTTCAACTGTTGTTTAAGTTTCCGAGCCACGCGACAAGCATCTAGTTTAGGAGGCTATGCTTTTACTTTCCGAACATACATACACACACTGACCAATGCATTAGAAACCTTTAAATTAATATTTTATTGGCCCTCCTTTTGCATGAATAGCCGCCAGTATTCGCGTGGGCAGCGATTCTACAGGCTTCTGGGGTGCATTTATGCCCAGAGATTACCATACATTTGGCAACACAGACTTTAAGATCCTGTAAATTGGATGGAAGAGGAGATTGCTGATGGATACTCCTTTCTGACATGTACCAAACATTTCCTATTGGATTAAGATCCGGGCTTTGCGGCATCTAGGAAAACTGATAGAAGTCAGATTGGTGTTTATTGAACCAATCTCGAACGATTCTGCCACGATGTATGGTTGCATTATCGAACACAAGGTATTCGGTAACTTCGGAGTAAAAATGTAACATTGAGGGATGAACTTAATCTATCAGTATGTTCACAGGTGCTGCATGGCTTTTTGTTTATCCTCAAGTAACACCAGGGGACCACTTCCATACAAGCAGAACATTCCCCCAAAGGTTTGTAACACGTTTTGCATACCTTCGCCGACAGCCAGCATTTGTAGAAACTCTGACAAGTTTCTAATTCATTGGCCAGTGTGTGTATGTAAAGAAAGTATTGTAATCATGACAAAAATTCGACTTGAGATTTTGATGTTTATGTACGTTTTGAGGTCCCCTGATCTCATTTTTTGCTATTTTTACGGTGATGCATGTGTGTGTGTGTGTATGCGTTTGAGTGAACACAATGGCATCTAAATGCTTTGTTTGAATGAGCTGAAAGTTGGTACGTATTTCGTTCACCGTAACACGAACCCTATTGATTTTCGCGAATCTAGTACTTATAATTTTTTTACAGGAACACAAAGAATTTTTTTTTTAATCACTATGGCCTATGGGCTCAATTTTTTTAAAAATGCGATAGCGTCTAAACGTCTTATTCGAATGAACTGAAAAAAATTACCGCCACACAAACTGTATAGATTTTGGTGAATCTAGCACATAGTTTTTTCTACAGGGACAGAACGAAAAATTCATTATCATTATGATTTGTGGACTCAAATTATTAATGCAATAGCTTAAAATTAAACAGCATACTTTATTGGGGGGGGGGGGGGGTAATACTTAAATACATTATTATAATTTTCCTTTTTATTTATTTAACGACCCCTCTTACTGCAATTTACTTACACAACCATTATACTGAATGTTTGGAAAGTCGAGTGGAGTCACTCCAGATTATTTTCTGAAACGTTACCAAAATGGTAATTCTGTTGTAAGTTTATCTTTAAAAATACTTGTGCTGTTATTGGGAAAATAAAGTAACAAAGAGAACAAAAAATAATTATTCAGTGTTTTGAGTCGTAAGTGTGTACATGAGAAAGGAGAAACATACAATTTGATTGAAGAAGTTATGCCTTTTGTAGTTATTTATGAATACATCAAGGGGCTGTTTCCATATTGAAATAATAGCTATCTTTAACATTTCTAAATACCTCAGAATTTCGCACAAATATACACACAATGAGGAAATCAATGTGACTTCTAAATATTTTATTTAAAATAGTAATAGTTAACCAGGATAAAATTTCTGTATATGTAAATGTTGATCTATCCCCCTCCCCTTCACGAAGTTATCCCATTCCAGAACACTACCTTTTAAAGTTGAAATTTCAGCAGAAAGTTTGTAGGGAGTCTAATCAAGTCTAAAATAGTTCATAAGCATGTTTTTTTTTTTTTTTTTTTAGATTACTGCTGTCGTTTAATTTTGTAAGTAAGCCCAAAGAAGTCTCATTGTTCAGATGAATGTAAAAATGCGGACACTTAAATTTGTAATTTAATCTTATGTAAATGTAAGCAATCTGATAAAGCCTTAAGTTCACATGTACCGTTTACAATTGTCAGTTACAATTCATGGCCGAGCACATTGTGTCAATGAATTTTGAAAAAAAAAAAAAGAATTTGAACATTGCAATGAAGCGCGTAATGTAGGTTTTTATTAAAGAATTACTGCAGACAAAAAGTGTGGATATGCATATTATTTAAAAAGAAGGTTTAAAGTAATTCCATTTCGTATATCGCATATTTTCAGCAGTTAAAATGAGAATATTTAGGTGATCCGATCCCACACCGGGATCTGAGTCGGGAAGAGTTATATTCATTGAAAGAACTTTCTACTCACCCTGTTTTCTATTTATATATATATATATACTAGCAGACCCAGCCACGCATTGCTGCGGCTAAGTTATACGTTGATAATTTGATAAGGTTTATAGTATTTCCCCACAACTGGATTTGGCAATTTTTTGGCGCCGTTTTGAACGATAACGATGTCGTTCTGGATTCTTTGCTACAAAATATGGCAGCCTGCATGCTTTTATTTTAGATTTATGATTTAGCTTATGATTTCATCAGTTATGATTTTTAGATTTATGATTTAGCCATAATCGCCAAATCCAGTTGTGGGGAAATACTATAGTTGTTCCTTTGATAAATATTTTAAAACTTTAAAATAGGATATCTCATGAAATATTTGGCATTTAATGTAAATACAGGTATTACTTTAAAGAGAAAAAGATTTTGGAAAAGACTAATATATTTTAAAGAAGTGATGAGAGGACTTTGTTAAAATTTTAATATTCAATTCAATTTAATTAAGAGGGTTAACTTAAAAAAATTGCAAGATTTTAAGATCGTTTTTAAAGCAGTAAATATGAGTCAAAGTTTAATGTAAAATACATGTATAAATCAAAAATTTAATCAGGAAAGTTAAATTGATAAGTCATTAATAAGATAAATAATTATTCAAAGTTTTGAAGATCGATCATATAGATTAGCGTTACAAAACAATTAAACAGACTTAAAATCTTCCAGACTTTTAAATACGTTTTAAATTAAGTTTTAAAATTTAATGTTAAATAAAACAGACTTTTAAATAAGTTTTAAAATATTGAAATGTTTACTTTATATTTAAACATTATATGTATACATCATAAATTTCTTAATGAAAACGAAGTAATACAGATTGCAATAACGCAACAAAAATTGAAAATGCAAGGTTATGTCGTAAATAATTTTCTAACACACGTGTCACGTGAAATAAATTGTAGCATATACATAATGTATCTGATGTAAGATATTAACATGTTGCAGCGGAATAAATTTCATATCTATCATCCTTGGCGGAAAAAAAATATCGCCAAATTATCTGGAGAACATATTTAATTCCTTTCAAAAATCATGGTTATCTTAACAACTTATATTGAGAGAGTAATGAATAATATGATACAATATTTCGCACAATACATATTAAGAAAATATACATCTGGCATGCACATTTTCGTATTACGTTTTTGATCGCCAAATACGAAAACGCCAAGAACGACAGTCTTGAAATTAAAAATTAATATTTTGTCAGTTTGGCAGCAAAATAACTCAATCTAACGTATGCACATGATAACTAATACTTATCTATACAAAAATATGGGGATTAGAATCGGGAAATAATTTTCCTCGATTTTTAATAATTTTTTACAAAAAATCCAATGGGCGATTAACATGGGAAATCTTTTTCTTGACTTCGCAACAGTGACGTCAGTTACGTCACACTTCCCTTGTGTATAATTACATTAGAATTTTATTAATGTGCAGAAAATCGGTAAAGTGATTATGATTTCAATTTTCATGAGATGCATTATACGCAAATGAAGTGTGACGTCAAGTGAAGTGTGACGCAAGTGAAGTGTGACGTCACTGACCGTCCGTGAATGCAAGAAAAATATTTCCTATGTTAATCGTCTATTGGATTTTCTGTAAAAAAATATTAAAAATCGTGGGAAATTATTTCCCGATTTCAATCCCCATACTTAGGTATAGATATATATTAGTTATCGTGTGCATGCGTCCAATTAAGTTGTTTTTGCTGTAAAATTGATAAAATTTGAGTTTTAAATTTCAAAACTCTAGAAAAAAAATTGCAATTTTCCATATTCGATTGAAAACATAAACATTTCATTCCAAAGGATGATATTTACACAATAAATATCCAACTAATATACTAATTAAAAGGAAAATAATAAATATTCTATCATAATTTGAAGTCAAATTTGTTTAAAATGTGTAAATAAAGTATCGGATATAAGGTACTAATCTGTTGCAGCGGAATAGGTTTTATATCTGTTATCCTTGGCAGAAAAAAAAAATTATCGCCAAATTATTTGGCGAACATAATTTAATTCCTTTCAAAAATCATGGCTATTTTAACAACTTATGTAAAGAGAGTAATGAATAAAATGAAACAGTATTTCGTACAATACATATTACGAAAATATACATCTGGCATGCACATTTTCGTATTACGTTTTTGATCGCCAAATACAAAAACGCCAAGGACGACAGTCTTGAAATTAAAAATTAATATTTTGTCAGTTTGACAGCAAAATATCTCAATCTAACGCATGCACACGATAACTAATACATATCTATACCCAAATATGGGGATTAAAATCGGGAAATAATTTTCCTCGATTTTTAATAATTTTTTACAGAAAATCCAATGGGCGATTAACATAGGAAATCTTTTTCTTGCATCCACAGATGACGCGGCTAACGAAAAATATGATCAGTGACGGCATCACTTAGCTTGCGTATTTAACTTTTTATAATTTTTTAACATTTACGTTTGATTAAATGTATTTATTTTTATGTCGAAAGAAAATAAACTCTTTTTTTTTTTCCAACAATTAACCTTATGGAACTCACTGATATTTTGGAGCAACTGTAACAAAGGGCTATAATTAACAAATAATTGCAATAAAAAATATTGTGACTATAAATTGAGATATAAACTAGCCTATCTCTCAAGTTGGACCAAATTGCACACAGTTTGCAAAATTTTGTTAAAATCGGATCATAAGTTTAGGAGCTTATCGCGAACAAACATCGTGACACGTAATTTTTATATATATACAGATATATATATATATATATACATCTTCATTTTTTCTTGTTTTATTTACAATGGGTGTTTCGGGCCTGAGAACAAAGAAATTCTTAGCTTTTGCTTTCTTTGTGACAGAAAAAAATTCCATTTTTTAGCATATTTGTATTCTACCAGGCCCTTGGTAACGTTAGTATGCAAATAATGCTTTTTTCTCATTCCAATTTGCTATAATTCATTTAGATTTTACTTTATTTCTTTTTTGGTTTGATTTGGGTGGTCTTCGTTTTTGATCAGAATTATTGTTTGAATACTGAAATTAAATTTCAAATGTTTGCACTGCTAATATTAAATTATTATTATATTACTATATATATATATATATATATATATATATATCCATTCCGGAACACTACCTTTTAAAGATGGAATTTCAGCAAAAAGTTTGTAGGCAGTCTAATCAGATCTAGAATAATTCATATGTATAATTTTTTAAATTTAATTTTTTTTTTTTTTTTTTTTTTTTGCTGCCGTTTAAATTTTGTAAGTATGCCCTACGAAGGCCCACTGCTCAGATGAGTTTAAAAAACCGGACACTTATGTTTGGAATTTGATCAAATGCTGTAAGCAATTTAATAAGGTCTTAAACAGTTCACATGTATTGCTTACAATTGTCGTTTACATGCCATGGGTGAGTTCACTTCACAGTTGTCAAATGAACCTTGAAAAAACTGGGATTTGAGCATTGCAGTGAAGCGCGTAATATAGGTGTTTAAAGAACTACTGCAGACAAAAAGTGGGGATCGATTTTTGTACTGCTGATGCATATTATTGAAAAAGAAGGTTAAAAGTATTTTTCTAAACTAATTTCCATTCGCATATTTCCAGCATTTAAAATGAGAATGTTTAGAGGATACCACACCGGGTTCTGAGTTGGAAAGGGTCATATTCATTGAAAGAAATTCCTAATCATGTGCTATTAAAAAATGCAAAAACAAAAGCAGTTGTCAATATTTTTAAAATGAATGGTTGAACTATACTCACCTTGTTTAAAAAAAAAAAAAAAAAAATAAATCCTTTTTGGAACACTACCTTTTAAAGTTGGAATTTCAGGAAATGTTTATAGGCAGTCGAATCAGGTCTAGAATAAATCATATGCACAATTTATTAAAGATTACTGCTGCCGTTTAAATTTTGTAAGTGTGCCAAAAGATGGATTAAGGTGCCTGCCTACCTTCAAAATGCAATTTTCGGCCAAAACTCCGATTTTCTATTTTTGGGTTAGTATTAAAATCTGACATTTTAGCTTTCTAAATCAGTTTGAATATTTTGTTTCTATCTTGCTTAGAACTTGAGTTACAGGCATTTTAATATTAGTCACTCGCCAATTTTTGAAACCGGAAATGGCCCGTAAATGTTTGTTTACAGAAATGTTTTACTCAATATAAACATCAAAATTTGTTACTGAATATAAAATAAATTTTAAAAAGAAAATAAAAATCTTTGAAATAAGCCAGGAACTTATTAAAATTATTTTTTGTTTAATAAGTAAAATCTGGTCTTTAAATCTGTTTTCTTCTTTTTCTCAAAATGAGATTTTTAACATTTTGCTTTATCCCAAAACATCATAACTCCAAAAGTTATAAATGAAACGTTATGAAACTTTTACAAAATACTCTAGAGGAGTTGTTTTAGGTATTGAACTACGACAATGAATCTAGCTATTATTATTTATTTATTTATTATTATTATTTTTTTTTTTTCGATAGATGTTATCCACCGTCATGTATATTCATGATTTTTTCAGCATGTAAAAATGTTATCTTTTCTAAAATATTAAATAACATGGTTATAGTTTTAAGAGTAGTTCACTTCCTTAAGGACCTTTCAATAATCTAAATAAAATTTACAGAATAAAAATATCTTTATTTAACTTTGACTTATTACGTTTTGTAAAACTGCTTTTTTTTTCGCGAATTTTATGCATATTTTGAGCCTAAATGTCAAAATATTTTAAAATATGCATATTTTTTTCAGGTTGTTCACTGTTTTTTACTATATTCTATCATATAATGCACATAAATAGGCATTTTTTCAATTATAAAAAAAAAAAAAAAAAAAAAAAAAAAAAAAATCACCTCCGACAGTAGGCAGGCATCTTAAAGTGATGGAACAATGCCTCTCCGTCTCCTGGCAACATGTAAACAATCATACTCTTTGGTAGGATATGTTCACTTTCATTCTCAACTGGAGCTCGAAGGACAGCAGCATCCGCTAGAGAAAATAAGTTCTGTCTACAATTACCGTAAACAACTATAATGCTTTAAAACAAAATTATCGTTTCTTTTCATTATTATTATTATTGTTATTATTATTATTATCATTAAGAAAATGCATTTTCTAAAATGCCGTTTGTAAAACACGAAATTATTTTTCTTTTTATGTTTAGGGCTATTTTTTTTATATAAAAATCGTTTGCACTCCTGACTATTTACCGGTCTGTATTACTTGAATTTGTATAATATATATATATATATATATATAGAAGAATACTTTGCGATGGCTACAACATACTAATTTCAAATTAACTTAGGTCAATCATTTTTAGAATGTCTAACATATTTTTTATTGCATGTTGAAGAGTTTTCTTTAACCGACCTGTTATATGAGTTTTTTATTCTTAATTTTTACAGAAATCTGGATTGTCCAAGATGATCGGATCCCAACTCTCAGCGCTCAGTGTACTGCCGCCAGCTGCCATTGTGGCCGTCATGTGTTTTACGACTGCAATGGCCACGGAAATCATGTCCAACACGGCCACAGCAACCATCCTGCTTCCCGTCATCAATGAAATGGTAAGCAAAACATTACTGCAAAGGTGTTAGGAGAATTACAAAACTCAGCTTAGTGTAATCACTGACACACTAATATCACCAGTCTTCTAATTCTTAATGGGCTTTATCGGTGTGACGTCATGAAACTCTTCACAAATGAGCACTGTACCAACACCACCTGTAATAATGCGTCCGATCTGAGCTCTAAGTCACGGAAGATCGGCGGATTTCATCCAATACCCACGATCTAACATGTATCGTAGGAAGTGTTGATTGTATAAAATCGGCCGATCTTCCATGACGTAGAGCTCAGCTCGGAGGCATTATTACAGGAGGTGTTGACTGTACACTGGTAAAAATTTCAACAGAAAACTTTGTGTAGTTTATTATCTTAAGTCTTACGTAAAATTACAAAGAAAAATAAACGGAGATGTTAAAAAACCTATTTTATACATTCATTATAATAACTAATATTAATTTAATTAGTTATTGTTGAGAATATATTTCGGACTTGGAATGCTTTTTCTACAGTAGAAACAGTCATTTTTAATTTTAATTAAAAAATTAAATAATAAAATTAGGTAAAAATACAGAATAAAGATTGAGAATCTCGACTATTCCCTTTTAACTAAGAACTCCTGTAAATTTACAGAGACTCTGGATAAATATTTACGTTAAATTTACAGAAGTTTTTAACAGTGTAAGGAAAACTGAAATTGCCGTTAGTAGGAAATGTTTGTATAGGAAATTCATAGGAAAATAGAGAATGAGATATCAGCCGAGATGGAAAACAATAGCTGAAATAGCCTCGAAACCCAAGAAACCGATAGAATCCATCTGCTAAGTCTACAGTCGGTAAAACAAAAGTGTCCGAACACTAGCGAAAATTCCTATGTAAAAAAAAGTACGCTTAATGCAGTTTTACTAAACAAATCCTTGTCGAATCTTGTTGTTAGACTGACTAAGAACAGGATTCGACAAAGGATTTATTTAACAAAAGAGAATTAAGTGCACTTTTTTTATATAGGAATTTTCGCTAGTGTTCGGACACTTTTGTTTTACTGACTCTACATGTCTGTTGTGGTACAGTCTCGGATATCTGCAGTCGGTAACAAAAATGTCCGAACACTAGCAAAAATTCCTATGTAAAAAAAGCACAATTCATATGGTTATGTTAAACAAATCCTTTTGTCGAATCCTGTTCTTAGTCAGTGTAAGAACATGATTCGACAAGGATTTATTTAACAAAACCGCATGAAATGTATTTTTTTTACATAGAAATTTTTACTAGTGTTCGGACACTTTTGTTAACGACTGTACTCTTTATCAACTACTATAGCTGACTCAACTAACAATTTTCAGAGATTTTGTAAAATCTGTTCTTCTATATAATGATAGATTTCATTTCTCAAATTGTCTGGGTAAAATTATTTCGGCATTTCAGTCACTGAATATATTTATAGCTCCTCATCATAATTAATATACTTATATCATCGTGTGAGGATACTATTTACTTTGGCTTTACCTCATCAAACTGAGTTATGAAGAGTCATTTTTCACTCACTGTAAGTTGTTTAAGGATTTCTCATCGACATATATGTCGATGAGAAGTACAGTCGGCTGCAAAATTATTCGAGCACTAGCCAATAATTCCTATATTTAAAAAGTGCACTTAAGACTGTTTTGCTAAGTAAATCCTTGTCGAATCATGTTCTTAGACAGATTAAGAACATGACTCGACAAGGATTTATTTAACAAAGCTGTATTAAGTGTACTTTTTTTTTTGGCAAGGATTATTGCTAGTGCTCGAATAATTTTGCAGCCGACTGTATATATAGTACCTAAGATAATCCTTATATTATCACAGGTCTTATATTCTTATATTATCCTCGGATAATCCTTATTCCTCTAATATTATCCAATGATTATAGTACCTAAGATAATCCTTCCTTCCGTGGAGGATCAAAATTGTGATGGAATTTCTCCGGACCACCTCTAGGGGGGTGTCCCAGACCGTCGCCAATTGCTCCTCTGCACAGCACTAGTGAGATGTAAAATCCAACCATCCATCCTAAGATAATCCTTACGCTTGGGACCTAAAATCACATGAGTGTAGCTTCTGTAGTAAGTCAAAGTGGAATTTTTATCACTTAGCTGTAGGCTCTGGCTACATCGTCTAAAATATATGTAGATGCTGTACTGTACTCTGGTTGATGCAGCACAACCTTTGGAAAAAATCACCAATAATGTAATATTTGCCAAAAAATATTGCCTCTGACGACTCTTTGCCTATAAATTGCTGACTTTTGTAATAATCTCTATGTCCACTACAACAATAGGTAAATGGGTTTTCTGATAACTATAACTTGTAGTGTGGTCTTCTATAAAAATAGTTTTAACCACTCCTTCAAATTTACCAATTTTGGTCAAACTTTTCGTGTGGCACCCTCATTTGATCTTCAAAATACCAAATTTCAATTGACTGCAATTTTTTGTTTTTAATTTATCCTGAATACAGACAGTCAGATTAATGACTAAAAACTTAATTTTTGTATTTAAGGGACATCAAAATGCTTGATTATAGTAAAAATACCAGCATTGAAAATTAGATTTCAAACAATACTCGACTATATGAATAAGAGAAAATAATTACCAGTCCTGAGCAGTTTTTGTTCAACTGAAGTTTTGTGATGCCTCTACTGACAGCTCAACATGCAAAGTGCACTGACGCTAAAAGTTTCTACGTTAGTGGGATATCATAAAAAAAAAAAAAAAAAAAAAAAAAAGTTCACAAAATTCATGGAAAATATTACAAAAATAATCTGGTGTGTCACTCACATGACTTTCTCTTACCCTAAAATTTAATAATATAAATACAGGTTGGAAATTAAAAGGTAAGATAACGAGTACTGTTATGTAAACCTATGTTAAACAATTCAAATTAGGCTTCGGAAGAGTTTTATATGATAATTAGTTCTGTGTGAGGGGGGCGGTAGCCCCCCTCACACACAACCCCCCGTTTCCTTAATACACCTACATTTATATAGAATTTAATACGGTTATTAAAAAATAATTCTGTTTTTAAAAAATAATTTATTAAAATTATTATTTAAACAAATTATCTTTTATGATAAGTAGTATAACACTAGAAGTAGTATAACACTAAGTATATATATAAAAAAAAAATGTTGAATTTCTTCTCAATATTGCATTATAATTTTTTTTTTTTTTTTTGTTAAAAATGAAAAAAATCGATAACTTTATTTTAAATTATTGCAGATCGATGGTTCAACCATTCGTTTTAAAGGTATTGGCAAGCTCTTTTGAAAGATACCCATCATGCAAATTTACTCCCTTCGAGGGGGGACTTCCCCTTAGGAGGGGGGGGGGCAGGCGAGGCTCCTACATGCACAAAATTTTTTTCCCTGTTGACTATCTCTGTTACAAAAAATATGTATTCATTTCATTTGGTTTAGTGCAGTCTATAGATGTTAAAATCTTCTTACCTGCAATTTCCCCCATAGACGTAATGTATTTGAATACTTTTGAGTGTCCCTGTACACGAACCATTTGCTTCATCTCAACGGAAAGCTTACTGTAGCATTCCTATATGATACACACTTAGAATACCGAGTGTGGAATTTCTGCTACTATTTGTTCTTGACATATGCTGATAACAGACACACAAACCATTTGCTAAAAACATGATTTTCGTATTCAGGGGACCTCAGAACATGTAAATATAACAAAAACTCACGTTCGAAAATTTGACCCTAAAACAATACTTTCTCGACCCTATGGGTAAGAGAAAGTTATAACCCCCAAAATTTTTACAATTTCAAAATCTTTCCCTACATCTTGAAGAAAAATGCTAAATCCTCCACACTTTGTAACACTGTTTCTAAGCAGTTTTATTAATTTTAGTAAAATTTAGTAAATTACTTCATCAGTTATATTCAATAGAAAACAATGTTTTCACTTAATTTTGGGTAGCCCTGATAATTGTCTACAAATTATGTACACACCATACTGAGTACTTAAATTTAGCTCAACATGAAAAACATATAACCTAACTTAAAATGCATTTCCAGCATTTTCGAAGTGTATATTATTAATGTATCTGAATTTTTTTGTGTGACCCTGTAAACGAATATTAAATTATCTTCATATTATATTTTATAAGAAAGATGCTTTTATGAATATAAAAAATATAATGAATATATTTCATTTTATTTACTGTAGTCTACAGGGGGAAAAAACCAGAATTAAGCTTATAATAAATTTTTAATACTAAATAACAATTAATATATATATACATTTTTTTCCTGTAAAAATAAAATAACTTTAATAAAATTTATGAAGCATAAAACATTGTTAATGTTTTCCTTTACTGAACCGTGTATTTGGACAATTACCCAAACAAGGGCATATAGTTTTATAGTTTGTTTTCGTCACTCTATATTTTACACACTAATTAGAAAGGGATCGACAGTTTAGAGTGGATTCCGAACCACTAAAAACCTTCATGCCTGAACCGGGATTTAAGCCTGGCACCTGAAAGCCAAAACACTAACCATTCGGCCATCAGATAGGCACAAATAGCTTTGTAAAATGACCAAATAGTAATGGAATGAATATGAATTGCATGAAACTACAAGCTATAACTTCCCTCTGTCCTCTTTAGAAAGATCTCCATAGAGGGCAATCCACCTGTATGCCTAGGACCCTAGTAAACCCCACCATCCAACTCTCTGTCCTCTAATCTACACAGCTTGATTCCAAATGTCTTGTATATCCTGTGATCACAGCTATTAAATATTTTACTTTATATATATATATATATATATAACTACACCTACGATAAATTTGCATTGTTGATGATTCAAAAAAAAAAAAAAAAAAAAAGTGCACATTTAAAACAGCTTCAGATTTATTATTAATGTTAACGTTAAGAAATAAATGCTTTTAGCAATCTAATGCAAATTGTAATTGTTATATGTGATAAATAATAAATAAGTGATGTACACTACTTATGGATTTGAATTATTAATTTGAAAATAAATAGTACGCATACTTATGCTTTCAAAAATAAAATATTTATAGTGCAAACCTACTGTAAACCTATCTTGAAAACTTAGGTTTTAATATTTAAATAAAAATAAAAATTCTCATTTATAATGTGTTGAATTTTTAAATGAGGAATTATTTTTTTAAATAATTTATATACAAATTAAAACAAATGTAAAAAATTTATGTAAAGGGGAATATATATATATATTCAGCAAGTTTTTTTTTATTATTATTTTCCTTTTTTTTTTTTTTTTTTTTTTAAAGAACATAAGAAATAATCATAATGTTCCAAAGATGAAGAGAAAAGTTACAAATGAACGTTTAAAAAAATTGAAATGAGAACTTTCACATTCTAATGTTTTAATTTGACTGCACACTGCAATTTCAAAAAAATGCTCACTGCCGAATTTACAGAAAAGATCGATGACAATTAACACTATTAGTGGTAGGAATACTTGGTGGCGCCATCTTCCGAATAAAATTTGTACAAAACATTCTCTTGCTTAGATTTAATGCAATAATATTATTACATAAAATACATTTGAATAATTTAAAAAAAAAAGAAATTTTTTAGTCTTTTTAAAATGATTTTTACAAAAATTTTTAGCTTTTCTAATTAACATCAATATCTTAATTTACCAACATAATGAAAAATTGAGGTGTATTGCTTATAGGAGAATTGTCATTCAAGAATGGCTTTAATTAAAAATTTAAATTTCAAGATAATTAAACATGAATTTTTAGCTTGTAGTCTTCACTTTAAAATTAAATTAAATAATTTCAAGAATATACAAGCAATAAATTGTATATTTAATTAAAAATATTTCATTAATTTACAATTATTTAATAAATAAAAATATTTCTGCTGAAATAAAATTTGTTTACATTTACCGGAAGATCGCAAATTACAGGTTCATGGATTAACGGTATTCAACTATAAATATAAAAAAAAAAAGAAAAAGAAAAACTCATCCTAAATATAAATTAAATAAGAAAAATTTGAATAGAGCTTCACTCAGAGTAAAAATTGAATGGTGCTGCCATCTATTGACAGGTTAAGAAGCTACTGAATCCAATGAAAAGTAAATAAAGTTGCAAATTATTCCGGATTTTGTAATTTTCCGGATTTCGGAGACTGTACTGTAGTTGATTTTGAAAAAATTTTTTACTTAGAATTAAAAAAAATATATGTTTTTTCATTTTCCAATTTACAATATTTTCAATCTCAAATTTTTATAACTGAGCCAAAAGTAAGAAGAAGTAGAAAAAAAAAAAAAAAAAAAAGAGGAAAACAAGGTAATAGCTGTAAAAAGTCGGGAACAACTATAGTATTTCCCCTCAGCTGAATTTGGCGATTTATTTTTGGCGATTATGGCTAAATCATAAATCTAAAATCATATATCATAAATAATAAAATCATAAGCTAAATTATAAATCATAAAATCATAAATCTAAAATAAATAGCACGCAGGCTGCCATATTGTATCGCAAACAATCCAGAACGACATCGTTATCGATCAAATCGGCGCCAAAGAAAAATCGCCAAATTCAGCTGAAGGGAAATACTATAGTTCTACCAAAAGTAGTAGAAAATAGGTAAAGAAAAAGCTCTGCGGGGTCTGCAAAATTTATCAGAATTGTTTTGCGAGTTTCTATACATAAACCGGTAGTGTTATTCATACCATTTATTTTGAGAAAGAACGTAAAAAAAAAAAAAAAAAAAAAATCAAAAACTTGTAAACATATATTCATTGCTTTATATTTGCATCTAAAAAGAAATCTTAAAATACATTCCTCATGTGCAACCCTGTATGTTGTCTAACTATAGAATACATTGAACATAGTTTACAAAATTGTCTCAAGAATTATATATATATCCTTCATAATACAGCCTAAGTTGCTCCTCTAGCAATATCTACTTTAATAGATCTAAAATAGATCTGAATATTTTATGTGACCCTCTAAACTAGCCATTAATGTTAATCACTTCCCCCTATTATTATTTTGGAAATGTGCAGATAATTTATTACAATCTGATTTTACATGCCAATGTTTATAACTGCAATTTATTGTGCTGTAACATTGCATTATAACAACTGAAACTAATACTGGAGCACTGTACATGGGGAGTTTAATTTTAGGCTTATATCTCTTCTATATGCTTCAAGAGTAGCGGTCAATGATTGGTGTAATTGTGGTTATAAGTTTGTGCCCTAAATTTTTCACCCATAGCCTTGTACAACACATAATCTATCACACACGCATGTTAAAAAGCAAATATTAAAAAAAAAAAAAAAAAAAAAAATGTTTAACAAAGCAATTTTTTTTTTTTTTTTTTTTTTTTTTGTGCCATCTAAAATTTTTTGATGAGTTTGAATGTGATCATATTTGTATTATACATTCATTTTCTAGCTAGTGTTACTACAAAATGATCTACAAAACTAATATAATATTGATTTCTGTTATTTTAGGCCACATCCATAGGCGTCAATCCACTATACCTGATGATGCCTGTAACTGTGGTATGTTCCTATGCTTTCATGCTGCCAGTAGCAACTCCACCAAATGCTATAGCATTCGAAATTGGTAACATGAGAACTGTTGATATGGTAAGTATATATACCATTTCTTTCAAGCAGTGTTGGGCATAATTTATTAAAAAGTAATTGAATTACAATTGAATTACAATTAAATTACAATTATAATTATTTTACTGTCAATAGATTAATAAGTAATCGATTGCAAATAAATTGAATAAGTAATTCGATTTATTTGTAATTAATTACTTGTTAATCGATTGACAGTAAAATAATTATAAATGTAATTCAATTACTTTTTAATCAATTATCCCCAACACTGCTTTCAAGAAAGTATTTTGGTCTCAGTTAACCTGTTTTCCAAAGTCAAATATTCAGCTTTGCACATAGGTATTAGGCCACCAATGCAGGGAGATGAAAATTGTGATGGCATATCGCCAGACTACTCTTAGGGGTGATTCTCAGTCTGTTACCAATGCCCCACTGTGCAATACTTATGCAACTCTACATTCACTCAGACTCAAGAAAGTAGTTTGGTAGGAATATTCTTATTATAAAAATTCCCTGCAGAATTACAAGGGAGAGGGAAAAGGCTCTCCAGGGGGTCTTTCTAAGGGATCCTAGCCCATGTTTATGCAAGTTTTGAAGAAAACTATGGAAAACGCCAGACAGCTAGGCCGATGAGTGCGACCTGGGATAGAAACCGGCATCTTATGTCTACAAGCTTCGAATACAGAACCTCATGGCCGCTGGTGGTTCCCAGATTTATTAAAGGACCACCCATATAGATATATATTGCTAATATTATTCTAATCTTTTGGCCGATCGACTTTTAGCTTTTAATTTACACTACTTTATTTACTAGAACTCACTCATGCAAATTTTGAGTGTATTACTTGTAAAATTTTCAACACTAACAGTAGAGGGCCAAATCGTTTTTCATGGTCACAGCCTAAAATTTTCCTGATTAAAACCGTCCATAAACTATATTTAAAATAACAGAACTATTGCTTCCAGTCAGATTTGTCATCATTTGCCAAGTTTTACCTTGATTATGTTAGGTACTAGTTCACTATACAAAGTTACACTGTTCAACTTATCTTTATAAAAAATTATTCACTTATTAATCTGTATATCATGAAAAACGGCAGTTTTTCTAGTGACGCAAGCGCAAAAACAAACGAACGCCACGACACTCAGCGGAAACGGAAAAACAAACGAAAACTGCGACACTTATATATACAGGAATTTTAAGATCAAAGAAACCGCTGAAAGCCGACACTTAATATCTCAGGAAATATGGGAGGTTATGTTCTGATATTTTCAAAATAGACTTTCACCTTCTGTCTGATCCTACCCTGAAATCGCTACATTTCTGCGTGCAATATATTTCGAAATATGAATTGGCTCATTTAAGTTATAAATGGACGGACTATATGTGTAAGAATTTTTTCTCGAATATGGCTCGAGCGAATTTAGTTTAATTTATATATGATATTAATCGCTTTTATCTGATGTGCCTGACATCTCCCTTTTCCCTAGGAAAACTCTTGTTTTTTTTATAACTCAGTTTAAAAATCGAACTATTTTTTACTCCGAAAATACCGTGATGCCGCAGTTTCGCGGACGAATTTCTTCTCTTCCATCTGAAATACTGAATATCAAATAATCGTTTTGGCTCCATCTATCGGAAAGCGTCAAAAATAAACACACACACAAAAAAAAAAAAATTTTTTTTCTTTTTTTTAATATATATATTAAATGAGTTATTTATTTAGGTACTTGTATTTTATATGACATTTGTTTATCAAAAATATTCTTTGTATTTACATTGTTTTCATGCTGATACGTTGCTAACTTTCAAAATTGGTTCTATTTTAAAAGGTGACTGCAACAACAAAAAATTTTTCCTTTATTTTCATAAAAATGACAAATAATATGATAATCATATGCAAATATTTGTAATTTTTTCAAAATTAGGTGATAAATCACTTAAACTACGGATTGAAAAAATTCTTAAAACAGAATTTGAAAATAATTAATTTGCTCATTAAGTTTCTAGTATATATAATATATAAATTACAAAATGTTAAGCTATAATAAAATTTTGAATAGATTAAGATTTTTTTTAAATTAAATTCATAACAAACTATACCACTTATATATTTACCAGTATAAAATTTTCACTTTTTAAAGATTTTTCTATTATTATTTATTTTTCTCTTTTAAATCAAATCTATACCTAAAAAATTATAATAAGAAATAAATATAAATAAGAAATTTTTGTCATTTTTAAAATGTACTATATTATGCCTTTGTAATGTTGCATGTGTCCATCTTTTTTATCACTTTTTATAAAATTTTGAAATTTTATTTATTTTGTTATTTTGTTCGAGTATGACCTATAAAACAACACTTTTAATACAGTATTATAACTCATTACCATGCTCCTTTAATTTTACGTTTTGATCATTAACCCCTAAAAAGTAATGATATCAATACAAAAAACCCTTAACGGGTTTAAAGTTTGTGACGCAGCACTGTACTTTATGGCTATAAGAATTAGAAATACGGGTCTTAAAAATAATGATATCAAATTTTCAGTGACACTTTGATATTAATTAAATTATACATAGATTTTCTTATTTGAATTTGCTTTTTCCTTCTATTTATATTTACAGTGTAAACGTTATTTTCAACATAAAATAATATATAGCATTTACTCATTGATACCTTTCCATTCACATCTCTTATACTATGAAAGCATGTGTTTTAAAAGAAATTATATGAAATTCCAGTAACGCAGTGGTGTTACATTAAGTGATTTGTTTTTAAATTTCTCTGCAATTATTTTGTTTTGCATATTAAAGTATATGTGCACATTGAAATATTGCTTTTAATTTTCAAATACGCTGTCAAATATATCACTTTCATTAAGCTTATATTATGTACTGAAATATATTTATTTCAATGAATTATTCTATCTTTTGCGTCACGCCATCCAAAACTGTAAGTAAAATATATGGAAATGTTTACTTTGTGTCATTTCATCCAAATAAATTGAAAATGCATGCAAATAGATATCGTGATGCAAAGAAAAAAACTGTGAAATTTTTTTCAGTTTTGGATGGCGTGACGCAAAAGATAGAATAATTCATTGAAATAAATATATTTCAGTACATAATATAAGCTTAATGAAAGTGATATATTTGACAGCGTATTTGAAAATTAAAAGCAATATTTCAATGTGCACATATACTTTAATATGCAAAACAAAATAATTGCAGAGAAATTTAAAAACAAATCACTTAATGTAACACCACTGCGTTACTGGAATTTCATATAATTTCTTTTAAAACACATGCTTTCATAGTATAAGAGATGTGAATGGAAAGGTATCAATGAATAAATGCTATATATTATTTAATCTTGAAAATAACGTTTACACTGTAAATATAAATAGAAGGGAAAAGCAAATTCAAATAAGAAAATCTATGTATAATTTAATTAATATCAAAGCGTCACTGAAAATTTGATATCATTATTTTTAAGACCCGTATTTCTAATTCTTATAGCCATAAAGTACAGTGCTGCGTCACAAACTTTTAACCCGTTAAGGGTTTTTTGTATTGATATATATACTTTTAAGTTCAATCGGATAATTGATTCAAAAAATATTAAACAAAAACCCCATTACAGCTTTAAAATTTTTAAAAAGAAAAAACAAGGTGATTAAAAAGAAGTACCTGTTCGTTTTTTTTTTTTCAACATAAAAGAAAATAATTTCTTTACCCATGAATAGTAAATATTTCTTTCTATTGGGGGGGGGGGGGGGGGAGAGTGTCAGCACAACAGGACTATTTTAAGAATTACACATTTTGAGTTAAAAAGTCTGTTATTCATTTTATTATATTTATTTATTATACTTTTTGTATATTTAGATTAAGTAAGAGAGATTTTAAATAAAATTGAGAAAAATTGTGTAAAAGAAATTGAACAACTTTGGTATAACATCCCGTTGGTAAAATTAGGAATTTTATATTCTCGGACATTTCTCACCATGGCCTTTAATTATGCTATTGTGATAATTTTAATTTTATTACCAAAATGGTAATACATTTTTAAAGTTGTCAATGGTGTGTTATACTAAAGCTGTTTATAAGAAAAAAAAAAAAAAAATCAACAGGGCAATCATTGGGGACTGCCGATAGAAGTGAAAACTAAGTAACTTGTGAATTGTATCGTCGAGCTATTAGATTATTATTTTCGAATTATTTTTGGTTTGTAAAGAAGTGTTTATGATCTGTATTATAGGATTCGGCACAATATTTGTAGCTACCCAAATTAAATGAACTAAGCCTTACATTAGGTAAAAATATTGTAATATGACTAAAATAATTTTCTTTTTTTTTTTATTATTATTTATTTGAAAATTTACGTTGAAAGCAAAAAGAAGAATATAACAGTCTGTATAAAAACACGTGCTTGTACTTTGTGAACTATGTATATACTGTGGAAAAAGTACATACATACATAAAGTATAGAACTAGAAAGAGACAGATGCCAGTAGCCAGTATACTACTCGTATTAGTATACATTTTATACATACATACATATATATATATATATATATATGTGTATATGAGGCATGCCGCGCCATGTGCTACATATATGGATATATATGTAGAGAGATATACTCTTTGTATCTATATAATGCATACTAATAACGCACAGAGGTATATCTATGTACATATATACACAGTATACATATAGCTCATGGAAAGCGTTCGGTGACGATGACGCGAGTTCCATGATTTTTTTTCACCCAAAAAGTGCTCAACGCGCCTAAAGAAGTTTTCACTTTAAAAAAATGGACATAGTTATTAAAGAATGCAAAACAACTACTGTATGCTTATGTATGGAAGAACAGACTAAAGAAAAAAAATCCTGTCATACTAAATTAAGTTTTGTTTTGTGTAGAATTTTATATATATTACTTAGAAAACAAAAATAGGCTTATATTATTTATTTATTTTTGATTTTGTCACGTTTCTAAAAGTGATATTACATTTTTTTTTTTTTCCTTGTAGGCAAAACCTGGGTTTATAATGAACATAATGTGTTGTTCCATTCAGCTGCTCATGCTTAACACCCTAGGAGTTGCCTTGTTTAACCTCAATACTTTCCCAAATTGGACGAATAAGACTATCTCTCACAACATCACAGATGAAATCACATCTTTTATAAGCTCTACTGAGAGTGCTTCATTTCTGACACATGTATCATAAAATATGTATACTACATCTATACTTATAATAAAATATTTTTAGATTTTTTTTTTCATACTTATTGTGCATGTGTTAAGCACTGTTCATTGCTCCACAGACAATTTTCTTTTTTACTTCCCAAACATTCATTATGTAAGGTAAGTAAAGTAATCAGGAAAAATTCGACTGTGAGACCTTGGTGTATCTAAACCTTTTGAGGTCTCCTGAATTCATTTTTGCTTTTTCTTTATGTTGATGAATGTATTTGAGGGAACACGATACGTTTTAACACTTTGTTCAATTGAGCTGAAAGTTGGTAAATATGTTGTGCAGAAAAAAAAAAAAAAAAAGGACATAGGTATGGTTTATAGGTACCTATCACACAAACAATATAGATTTTCATGAGTGTACAAAATACAGTTTTTTACTTTCTCTTACCTATAAGGTAGAGAAAGTATTATTCTGGTGTCAAATTTTCGAAAGTGAGTTTTTGTTATAGTTACATGTTTGGAGGTACCCTGAATCAAAAAATCATGTTTTTAACGGTTGGTCTGCGTGTGTGTGTGTGTGTCTGTCTGTCTGTTATCAGCATATCTCAATAACAAATAGCAGCAGAAAGTACAAACTTGGTATTCTAAATGTGTATGAAGTGGGGATGCTACACTAAGCTTTTCGTTCAGATGAAGCATATGATTCGTGTACAGGGACATCCAAGAGAATTCTAATACATTACGTCTATGGGGGAAATTGCAGATAAGTAGAGTTTAACATCTATAGACTGCACTAAACTAAATGAAATCAATATATATATATATATATTTAAATACGTAAAAACTGTATCATGTAGAATATGGTAGGTAAATCATTTACTGTTCCTTTACAGGGCTACACAAAAAACTACATTATAGTGCGACACTAACTGAAAATTGATGGAAGTGTAGTTCAGGTTGTGCCGTGTATTATTACTATAGAATTATTTTTATGTACACCATGTGGTTTGTACATATACTGTGCTGCACAGATATACTGATCAAAAGATATACTGTGCTGCAAATATTTGCGATAATATACTTTTTAATTATTAATGGAAGTGCTTTACTATAATATTTTACCATGTCCAGGAAAGCTGCTCAGGAATTGAAATGAACTCCTCATAGACAAATGATAAATAATGTATGTTTTTAAACTAAATATTCATCGCTTGTTTTTTTTTTTTTTTTTTTTTTTTGTATATTTACATGTTTTGAGGCTTCCCGATTACCGAAGTCAAGTTTTATTAATGTCTAATCTTTGTCTGTGTCCCTTAGAGTAACTTAAAAACGAGTAATTTCAGGAGATCCAAAGTTTGTATTTTCAAATTAATATAAGTGTGTTGCTAGAAAAGATTGATCAAGACTGATAAATTTCAAGGAATGTTGCGTGTGAAAGTTTTCTGAATAATTTTAAGTGAACTTTTAATCTTAGTAACAGATTAAAATTCTATATAAATGTAGATGCAGTAATAAAACGGGGGGTTGAGGGGGGCAGTAGCCCCCCTCAACCCCCCGCACACAGAACTAATTATCATATAAACTCTTTCGAAGCCTAATTTGAATTGTTTTAGCATAGGTTTACATGACAGTACTCGTTATCTAACCTCTTAATCTCCAAACTTTATTTATAGTATTAAATTACAGGGTAAGAGAGAGTCGTGTGTGTGACACACCAGATTATTTACAGGGACAAAAAGAAAATCTTTATCTTTATAGCCTATGGACTAAAACGATTTAAAGCTTGATAGCGTCTAAATGCCTCATTTGATGAAACTGAAAACTGGTATGTATGTTGTGGATCAACAATGCACAAATTATATAGATTTTGTCGGGCTGTTTTTTTAGAGGTACACAAAACATTTTATTACTACACACTTCAATTATTTGAAGCGCGCTAGTGTGAAATCTATACAGTCATTTATGATGTAATTTAGTGTGTATGTTATAGGTTATCATGACATAAACTATACAGATTTACATGAATGCTGAATTGTTATTACTATTTTTTTTTTTTTTTTTTCGTCATACAAAGTACTATTTTTATACATTGTGGTGTATAGGCTTAAATTATGAGTTTGCTTTTGCAATTTAAATTGTTTAAAACATAAAATATTGTAATCTTATCATTTATAGTTCTTTTACAGGAACGCACAAAGGAATTGGGTTGTACTACAAATCATTAGGCAACATGCAACTTGGGATGAAATTTTCAAACATCCTTTTATAATTTTCTCTTTTGTTTATTTAATGACTTCTCTCATTTAAATTTATTCATAATTATTAATTACTAAATGTTTGGAATGTAGAACATGGTCAATTCAGAGTTTTTGTTTTATGTAACCGGTGAGACTGTGCTGACATAACATTTGGAATGAAAAATGAAATCCTGTGAAAAAGCAACTGATTCAGTCTCAGAATTTTTACATGGCCTCAATACAAAAAAAAAAAAAAAAAAAAAAAAAAAAAACTTCCAGTGAGTGAAATGTACACTCAAGAGAGATTATGAGCAAACATTTCTACATGGTAGTACAAAAAATTCTACAGATATGTTTTAAAAAAGCTGTTAACATATCTTCCGCAAATAAAAATGTAAAATGTGTTTATATTTAACGTACACAAACATGAAACCGTCTCAATTATATATATTAAAAACAAAAACTATTTTATTTACGAGACAAAACTTAAGTTAAAATACATTGAAAAACAAAATATAAATATAAAAATAATTAAAATCTAGACGTTTCGAAACCTCATCAGTATCAATTTCCTCATCAGTATCAATTACAACATAATATGCATGCATTACATGAATACCGAAAGAATTTATAGAAGTAAAGAATATTGAGGAGGCAGTGCACATGTAATGCTTACATATAATGTTTTAATTGATACTGATGATTAAACCCGGACGGGTTTCGAAACGTCTAGATTTTAATTATTTTTATATGCATATTATGTTTTTAAATGTATTTTAACTTAAGTTTTGTCTCGTAAATAAAATAGTTTTTGTGTTTATATTGTTTTAAATGAAGATAATATTAATGAAGTAGACTGTGGTAAGTTTACAAGCAACCCTCTAAAAATAGAACAGTGTTCGTATTTTAAGCATGACCTCTGAAAGATATACTAGGTAATATCTTTTTACCTTCTTCTATATTCATGGAAGAATGAATTGGATTATTAGAAATTGCCAATTTCCAATTTCCATCGATTTACACCTTTTGGAATGCCCTGCACATAAATTTCACCACTTTTAGAAAATGTTCGTCTGTCTGAGTGTCTATAACCAAAAAAAAAAAAAAGGTAGCTTCAAATCAAGAATTAATGAACAGACTGTCATACAAAATCACCCGACTCAAAAATATGTAAAATTACAAAAAAAAAAAAAAAAAAAAAAAAAACATGTCCTTTTTATGAAAAAGATTTTTAGTATGTGTTTTCCAGAGGCTTTATATAGCTAAGCAACAGAATGTTCTTTAATAAAACTGCTGAACTTTTACAAGATATTTTTATATAAATAGAAGTTCATTATTACAGACGTACAGAAGACACAAAGACAGACAGAAAGTCAAGTTGAAAATAGAATTCATTAAACAGTATAGGAAGGTATTTAAAATGATTAATAGTACTAAAAATACACTTTCAGCCATTTCGTGTTATATACCGTAATATATCCGAATCTTTCATGTGATCCGGTAAACAAAACTTTAATGCTAATCCAACCATATTCAACAGAAAAGATGCTTTTGCACATGCTAAAAATGATGCGACTTTCATCCAGTGCCCTGGGGAAAAGAAAGATAAGCCTTAGAGAAAAAGTTAAAGCAGAAGAATTTTTATAGCCTTCATACCACCTAAACTCTACAGACCACAGGACACAAAGCTTTATACACAGTAACGTACCTAATTTCTTTTGTTCGTACATGTGCACAAACTAGTAGTAACAAATATACTATTTTGAATAGTAAACCATCTAATATTACTTTAAATAAAATATGTTAATTTCGAGACATGTTTAAAATATTTGCAGAAAATCAGATCGCGAACAGACAAACTGAAAAACAAATAGAAGCTACAGACAATTTTTAACAAAATAAATTTTTTTTGTGACATACCAGTCTGTAAAATTATGCAAAATAAATGACTGAAAAAGTATTTTTATTATTCTCGTTTTTCTTTGATTAACGACGAATCAAGAAAAAGATTCGGGCCGACACGGCCCGGAAAAAATTTCCTCCAGGCCCGGCCCGAAAACACGCAAAAAAAAAAAAAAAAAAAAACAGAGCCCGAGCCCGGCCCGGCCTGTGCAGACCTCTACTATAAACTTTCTGTGCATATTACCCAATAGGTGACACTGTTACGTTACAATTATCCTATTCATGGGTAGGCTTTATCTCATCTTTTAGAGTGTATAATTCTACTAAACTAGACATATAAAAGAGCCTGTATGAAACCGTCCGTCTATATGTCTGTATTTAATATTTTGTAGACACTGTGTCTCATAAACTAATATTATGTTGTTTCTTTACTATTGCTACTCGGATTTTTTTTTTTTTTTTTTTATTATTATTATTATTATTATTATTATTATTATTATTATTCTCTTTAAAACAAAGATCAGGCAAAATTAGTGAACTGTTGGTTTTCTATATTAATTTAGGATGGATTAATAAGGTAAATTTTTGGATCAGAATATAGAGTTCCTATCCAAGGATTTTTCCCTAGTTTTCTACAAATAGTTAATTTTAATTTAAATTATCTGAATATCCAAGTAGTACAAAAGAAAAGAACATGTAGGTCATGTTATTAGCTATATTTTCGTACTCTTTTTTTTTTTTTTTTTAATTTTTCTTTTAAATTCCCAAAATGTAAAAAACTGCGCTGTGTCTAAAAGAGAACTGAAAAATGAGTAAAAGGATTTTACTGATTCAAAAGATGCCTAGATGCCAATCAACCTGAATTTCCGAAATGTCATAATTTAGTGCTACAACTAACAAAAATCTACAGGAAACATAAATTTTCTCTTTAAAACATTTCATTAAAAGATTAATTGTTATCTTAACTCTAATCATTAAATTATTCAAAGGGTTTGAACTATTATTAATATTGATCCATCAGTTCACTTACAGCTATTTTCTATTTCTCATCTATTACTTACTGAGTCATCAGGGTTCAGTACACAAAACAAAATGAATAAACAAGGATTTACATTCAATAATCTTCATAATTTTTTATTTCTGTTTTCTTCTTAGCTGAAAAGAGAAAATGCTAGCTCAAATCACTCCAGGAATTGTGTAGACAAAGGTCATAACACTGCTCTGTAGGAAAAAAAAAAAAATAAAAAAAAATAAAAAAAAATCGAGATCTGATACCATTCTTGCTGATTCTTTTGTAAAATAACCTCCTTAATCCTAATATGACTCCCATTTTGCCCAGTTACCCACCATTTTCTAGATACACCACCCCCCTCCCTCAATTTCTTTCCTTGTTCGATAATTTTATGACCATGAATTTGATTTGAAGAATGAAAAAGAATTAATTTAACACCTAAAAACCAAAAAATATAAAGTTTAAAAAATAATATTAATATCAGATTTAAAAAAGTAATGCATAATTTCAGTGGCAAATCCCCCCAAAAATTTTCCCTTGTCGCAAATGTCCATGTTTTAGAATTTTCCAACTCTGTAGCACCTCAGAAGATATTTAACGGTTAAAATAATCCCACCCCCGCCTATAAATCAAATTTATAGCCATAAAATCATCGAAAAATGATAAAAATAGGGGCCATTCCTAAAAAACGGTGGGTAATAAAACAAAATGGGCGTCCTATTCGGATCCAGGAGGTCATTTTACATAAGAATATGCTGAAATGGTGTCAGAGGCAATTTTCATGCCGAGCAGTGTAATGAGCATTTGATTTCCTTAATTATTGAAATTTAAACACACTAGTGTTTCCTTTTTTGCTTACCAAAATATTAATTCCTAAGCAAATAACACAACTCCCTGGTGACCTGAACCAGCTTACTGAACTCAAGCTGACTCGTATAAAAATACTCATGCTTAACTATATATACAGGGTGTTTCAGTGAACCGTTTCAGAACTTCTAAGAGGGGTAGGGTACATCCTGACAACTCGAAATCATATAGCAATGTGGGGTCGGAAATGCTTTCCTGAAGCGGTGTTGTACACAGAAGCACCATAAAGAAAAGAAACCGTAATTGAGAAATCGTTTTAATAATACATGAAAAGAAGCAAAAGGTACATGGATTAAAGTAAGTGTTCGAAGTTTCTTCCACGGGCTACAATGCACGCCTCACATCTCCGACGCATGGACATCCGAACATTCTGGAATACTCCAGGCCAACGCCTGGACCATCTACCGCGTCAGGAAAGCATTTCTGACTGTCCATTGCTACATGATTTTGGTTCGTCAGGATGTACCCTACCTCTCTTAGAAGTTCTGAAACTGTTCACTGAAACACCCTGTATATATATATATATATATATATATATATATATATATATATATATATATATATATATATATATTACTAGAATGTCTTACTGATCAGTACTAATACACCAACCAATTTTTGGCAGCTATAGTTATGGGGCAATAATTTTTGTTGTTGTTGTTTGTTTGTTTGTTTGTTTAATCAAATTCTTTTCCATAAAATAAAATCAAACCAAGTTCCTTTTCAGAGAGATTTAAATCCATTTGAGATAGGTATCTTCTATTAAGCGTATTTATTCAAAATTTTCAGCTATTTTAATTCCTTTTTGTTTTAACACTTTCCAACAAGGTTGAAAATTGTTTATGATTTCGGTTTGTCTGTCTGTCTGTCCGCCAGCGCTCTAACTCCCGTAAATATTTATGACATTTCTTGAAACTGATATATGTTATTCAAATTCACTATCGGATGTTCCCTATTGGAAATGGAGTGAATACCTTTACTAGTTTATGTACAGGGACACCCAAAAATTTTCCAAAGCATTGTGTCCTATGAGATGCATTTCTATAAAACATATTTTAATACCGTTACTTTACACAAATCTTAATGAAATTGAAATATGTTATTCAGGTCCACTATCGGATGTTTCTCATTGAAAATGGAGTAAATACCATCACGGGTTTGTACACAGGGGCACCCGAAAGTATTTCTAAGCATTGTGTTCCATGAGAGATATTTCTATAAACCATATTTTAATACTTTTACTTTAGGCAAATCTTAAGAAATTGAAATATGTTATTCAAGTCCGCTATCGAAAACATTTTTGTAAATTACATTTAAAGAACTTGCTATTGTAAAAATCATAAAGAAATTGACATTGATTTTTAATATGCTAAAATAATATTTTGTATAGAATATGATTTTGTTATCCTTCAGATTTACAGGGCTACACTAAAATATTCAGATACATTATGGACTGCAATTAGAACATAAGGTCTACGTTTTCTTTAGTGTTAAGCATTTTTAACACTTCCTAACAATGTTTAAGAATGATTAGGAATTCAATTAGTCTAACTGTATGCTTTTTGGAACTACTGTCCCTCCGTTGTGTGATTACGTAGGCAAAGAGTATCGAAAGTTATACAATAGAACAATTACATACATTTGGGAAGTATTAATAATCAATGCGTACCGCATGATTTTTTGTTCTTGTTTCTTTTCTTTCTTTTTCTTTTTTTTCAAATCCTTTTCCATAAACTCTCATTCTATTATTTTATTGAGGTAAAATCCTCAGAGATTTTTCTATTAGAAATATTTCTTTAATTATTGATTAACTTCTTCTTCTTTTTTTTTTTCAAATCCTTTTTCTATAAGCTATTATTCTATTATTTTATTGAAGAAAATTCCTCAGAGATTTTTCTATTAGTAATATTTCTTTAATTATTGATTAACTTCTTTTTTTTTTTTTTTCAAATCCTTTTTCCATAAACTCTCATTCTATTATTTTATTGAAGAAAAATCCTCAGAGATTTTTCTATTAGAAATATTTCTTTAATTATTGATTAACTTTTTTTTTTTTTTTCCAAATCCTTTTTCTATAAGCTATCATTCTATTATTTTATTGAAGAAAATTCCTCAGAGATTTTTCTATTAGTAATATTTCTTTAATTATTGATTAACTTCTTTTTTTTTTTTTTTTTTTTTTTTTTTTTTTTTTCAAATCCTTTTTCCATAAACTCTCATTCTATTATTTTATTGAAGAAAAATCCTCAGAGATTTTTCTATTAGAAATATTACTTTAATTATTGATTAACTTCTTTTTTTTTTTTTTTTTTCAAATCCTTTTTCCATAAGCTATCATTCTATTATTTTATTGAGGAAAAATCCTCAGAGATTTTTCTATCAGAAATATTTCTTTAGTTATTGATTAACTTTCTCTTTTTTTTTTTTTTTTTTTTCAAATCCTTTTTCTATAAGCTATTATTCTATTATTTTATTGAGGAAAAATCCTCAGAGATTTTTCTATTAGAAATATTTCTTTAATTATTGATTAACTTCCTTTTTTTTTTTTTTACTTACTAACTTGTTAAAAAGACATCAGAAGTTAGCAATGAGATGACTAGGTAATAAATTCTGCTAAAATAAAGTATTTCAAAACAATATAACTTATAATACAAACTACAAACATATTAACTAAACTTATCATAATTATTAAAGAGTTAAAGAATCATTCAATACTTACGGAAAACAGGGACTCTTCAAAAGAGTTAAGAATGAAATGGTATTTTCCCAGCAATAAATTTACGGGAGGCGGTAAAAATGGCGGTAACCGGTAAAAATGGCGGTAACCGGTAAAAATGGCGGTAACCGGAAAAAATGGTAAACAGAAAAAATGGTAAAGAAAAAAATGGTAAACGGAAATAATGGTAACGGAAAAAATGGTAAGCGGATGCAATAATGAAACTTTTGGCATGTCTAGAAACTTACTTAATGTTTAAATTAATCATAATGTGTGCTCCAAGATAAATGAACTTTTGAATGAAAGAGAAAAAGAATTCATGTTAATATTTACTGTTAAATTATTGCTTTTCTCAATTAAAAGGACTTTAAAAGCGTATGTTTTCCATACAAGTTAAACCATAAATAAAAAAATAATAATATTTATTTTATAATTCAATATTTCAGAAGTTAAAACTTTACACTTATATACCATAATAATTTTCTAAAAAATATTTACTTATTTTTTCACAAAGGAAAAAAAAAAAAAAAAAAAAAAAAAACTTAATTATAATTATTGTTGTTGTTGTTTTATTTGTGTTAAAAGATTATCTAAGACCCTGTGGCAGAAATTTATTATGCTTTCTGCGACAAGCTTCATCAACACCATAATCTTTCTGCAGGAATAGTTTGTGAAGTTAATATTTACGAATTCAAAATAAATTCTTTTCAAATAGTAAACAATATAACCAATGTATTTAACTTTTAACTAGGCGCAAATGCATAAATCTGCACTATCGCAAGAAAATACACTTTTTTTTTTTTTCTTTTTTTTTAAGAAAGGTGAAAATAAATCTATTGATCTTAATTGCTTCAGAGTTTTTGTTCACATTAATATACAATATTGTTTATAAAATATTCAATGAATTCAAACCATAAAATGCAGTAACACATCACAAATAATCTGCAAATTTTTTTAAGCCATTTAAATCATGAAATGTCTAAATTAAATAAATGTTACAAATACTTTCAAAATTTCATTCCTTTTTTTTTATATTAAATATATGTATTTAAATACACAAATGCACTTATTTCATAAGGGGCAAATCAAACAACATAAGATATAATACAGAACTCAAAATTAAAATACGACAAATTAAAAGTAAAAATTAATATAGAATACTGAATATTATAATGAAATATAAGTAATTTACAACATTTATAGTTTTTGAGATTATTAGAAAGATGCAGGATAACATTCTAATACACAAGATTCATTTTTTGTATTATATACAAATAGCATAATGATGTGTATTTGAAATCTAAAAAATGTGATTTGACATTAAGGAATTCAGAACGTATAATTATACCATCATTTAAATACATAAAGTAAAACAAAATACAAGATTTAAGTAACACAATTATAGACAAAGCATATTCGAAATATTTTCATAAAGATTGAGGCAAGTGAAATATTTAATTTTTAAGGAAATGTTGAAATCTGAAATGTAACAGATTTCATGGATAAAATCTATAATAGAAAATAATGATTACAGATGAATGAAATAAATAGAAATCAATTAAAAGCAATATTCGATATTGATATCTATACAAATAAGTAAATAAAAATAAATAAATAAAAGCATTTGCTGTTTAATTAGTATTTATTCAAAACAACTACTATTAGATAAAATTCCTTTTGCTTACAAAAAAAAAAAAAAAAAAAAAAAAAATTCAACAAAACCTTTGGTTTGATTTTTATTCAAAATAACTATTTAATTTGCAATTCAAATGTTTAAAATATGAAATGAACAAGCTGCAGAAACTAATGATAAGAGTATTTTTGTAAAATAAATTAATATATTTTTTCAACGACTTCATATGCTTAAACAACAAAATTTAAAGCTAAGAATTTTAATCGCAATTGAAATAATTAATGATTAGTAAAGAAAAAAATTAGAAAAGTTACCAATTTTATAACTTAAGATACCCATCAATATTTAATGCTATGATCTTTTACTACATATAAAATGCTAAATATCAATAAAGTATTTTTAAGATTAATTTCTTAATTTCCTATTTTTTGAAGCAAGGTTTGAAGCTTCATTTTTTATTTTGCGTATAACTACAGACGTTACAAATTTCCCCATAGTCTTATTTCTGTATATATTTGTGAAATGTGTTGCATAGTTTGAACCAAACATTAAAATTAATGCAGCTTTAAAAAAATTACGTGTATTTACTACCACGCACGTATGCACGCTTCGCATATATTAAAGAAAAAATATGCCACTAATCACTAGATGCCACTAATTTGTCTTGCGTAAATCAGAAAATGTAGGAAAATCGGTACAGCAGCAATCACGCACTTAAAAAAAAAAAAAAAATCACTGGATGCAGCTATTTTCTTATGCATGAATCTGAAAATGCATGAAATATAAAATTCGGAAAATGGTCGCAAAGCCACATTCTTTTGAAAAAACATCTTTTTGCAATACAATAAATACACACGACACGAGCGGCATGCACGGCGCGAAAACAAAGTTTGAAGACACGAAAATGAAGTTCCAATGTGAAGAGGTTACCAGTGAAAAGTGTCGATACACCGAATGATATTACCACATCTCACCACATCACGAATCGCTAATGCATGCCGTATTAAAGCTAACCCAAGTGAGTTTATCCGCTTTATATCCTCTCCTTATTCAGGATTGAGGCGATCGTATCTGCAGAAACGAAAATTTGTTCTGCAGAACAGTTTATAAACCATTCTTTGAGTTTCTCTATCTCTATCTCTCTCTCTACTCTCTCTCTCTCTCTCTCTCTTTTTTTTTTTTTTTTTTTTTTTTTTTTTTTTTTTAAACACAATGGCAAAATTTATTTGATTTAAGTAAAATCTTTCTGCAAGAACATTTCTGTTTCTGCGACATTGTCGCCGTGTCGCCGTGTTTCTGTCACGGGGATCTAAGATTTTTTTTTCTTTAAATTAGAAAAAATTAGCAAAAACTGTTTTAAGCTATATTTTTCAATTTTATCTGTCCATAACTGTGTCACTGTATTGAAAGTGATTTTTTAATATTTGAAACTCGTATAATAATTTAATGTGCATATTTAAATTGATTATCGCAGGAAAATATTTTAAAACAAAGGAATGTATCAAGAATTTTTTTATTCAATATCATGTATTATTCTCAATATGTTAAACAAAATTGAAGTCTTACAAAAATCCTCTAAAAGAAAGCTGGGGGAAACAAAATCATTATTTAATTAAAGGTCTTGGATGGGTTAAACAAAGCTGAAACTTTCAAAACTCTGATACGCCTATAAAATATGCATGAGTTTGGCAGAAACGAGAACAATTGTAAATAATAATAGAAATTGACGGAAAATGAAAATAATTTAATTACTCAAGGGAAAGTATTTTTACATAGTCTTTTTTAATAATATTTCTTTCCCATAAACATAGTGTAAAAAGATTTCTTTCTCAGAGTTCACTTCCGATTTCTAAAAAACTTTTCAAAATAAGAAAAAAAAGTATAGTATCAGTTTTATATGTCTGGGTTTGGAAGGGCATAGGTAAAAAAAAAATGAGGGGGGTGGGGGTCTCTCAATGACTTATTAGTGGTTTTAAAGAAATTTTGTATGTTACATAAATATTAACTGACAGAAAACACAGTAGAATTTTGGAAAGTAGGGAGGGAGTAGGAGGGGAGGGGAGATGTGCGCAAAGAAAAAGTGATTTTTTAATTTTTTTCTTTTTAAATTTCAATCAAACTTTGTATAATGTTTACATGGTAATTTATAAAATATATTATGATAACTAAATTTATATGGAATGGTACTGGGGTGGAAAAACACTCGAAGTTTAAATGTAAAAGAGGATCAGAAGAAAGTGATATTAAAACAATCTCTTTCTTTCCCTCCACCTACCGGTGGATGAGAAATGCAGGATTTGATCTCAGTCATACTCATCGATCTAGCCATTAGGAGTTTTCCATGGTTTTCTGTTAAACTCGCATAAATATGCTTAGAACACCTTAGAAAGACCCCCTTTGAAGGGCTTTCCCTCTATAGGCCCAGTGGGTGGAATTTAATCAAACTTTATATGTTATTGGACCTAGAAATCAATACTGATTACATTTGGGAATAAATTACACTAAAGGTGGCGCTACCACACACATACACACACACACACACACACACACACACACACACACACACACATATATATATATATATATATATATATATATATTAATATAGCTATATAAGATACAATTCTGTATAAACGTACATAAATAATGAAATTTGTTTCTAACTTTTCATTGTGAAAATTTAAAAAATATATAAATATTTATAATAGCAATATTCAACCAGAAAGAGTTTTTGCATGTGCACAGGCTTCCTTCTAATTCAATATTTGGGAAGCGGTAAAAATGTTAAAGGTTGCGTATTTTTCAAATGGAAAACGGAATTTAAATAATACATTAGAAAATGAACAATTTAAAAAACTAATTTCTCCATTAATTAACAGAGTTACATTGTCAATCAAATTAGGTGAAATATCATCTGCAATTGAAGTGTTGAAATTTCATTATTTCATTTCATTACTTTTTTTTTTTTTTTTTAATTTTTGTGATAAAATTTGCTTTATATTGTTTTCCTTAGAAAATCAATTTAAAAGACATTTTTTACTTAGAAACGCTATAACTGTGTTAACAGTTATTGATAATTATTAATAGTTATATATAATAACGACAGATGTTAATAATAACGACAGATGTTATATAATTGATATATTTTTCAAAGTAAATAATTATAAGATTAAAAAAAAAGAAAAAAAAACTTTTTATATAACATATTTCAAATTTTCTGATGAATCATAGAGCATAGAGCTCTTATCAATGTGCATAAAAATTTTAAAGTGATAATGACGTCCATTTTTGTGAGATGCATAATTTAACTTTTTATAATTTTTTAACGTTCACGTTTAATTAAATGTATTTATTTTTATGTCGAAAGAAAATGAACTCGCATTTTTTTTTTCCTTTGACATCAATTAAATTATAGATTTTTAATGGAATTTTTAACGCTATTAGGGTGTTATTATTTTTCTATTTTAATTAATTATAAGAAAACTAATTAAAAATTCAAAAATCGGACTTCGAAGTAGTGTGTTGTCACCGGGTTCTGAGCTACTATGAAAGTTTGAAATGTCTAGCTAGCAGGAAAGTTAGTTAAAGTTCGATTGCAAGATTTGTACCGGACAAACAAACAAACATACAAACAAACAAACAAGAATAGAAGTTAATAAAAACATGGTAAAATAACAACAACAACAGAAACACTAATAATAAAACGAGATTTTCTAATTTGTAGAATGGAAAGAAATGACATAATTTGTTAATTCCTCCAAGGTCGACAGCGTCCAAATAACTTCTAGAATCAGTGCTTAGAGGAAAAAAGTTTTCTGCTTCATTCAGTGATTACAGAAACTTCGAAGGCAAACTAGTTGTTTCACATTCAATTAGAAGATTCATGCTACTAGAAATGTTACATTCCAAATCTTATCCAAATAAGCTCTTTCGTCTCTGTAAGAATTATATGGATCTTCCATAATGTTATTAGCTCATCTCACATTTGGGAGACACTCTTCGCAAGCTGTAGTACTCAATTTTTAATATTTTATAAAAATCACTAGGATTGATAAAATAATGAGAAGAAGAACAGAACAGTGGATTCAAATTGATAAGATTTAAAAAATGCTTCTATTGGAAAAGTAATAATAATAATAATAATAATAATAAAATCTGGAGTGACTCCACTCGACTTTCCGAACATTGAGTCATTAACAGTTTTGTAGATAAAGTAAAGAAAGAGGAGTTGTTAAACAAACAAAAGAGAGAAAACAATAATAGAGTGTTTGAGTATTTTTCTCCCTATATTGCACGATGTTTTAGTGAACGCTACTGAACTTTCAGCCCGTAGATCATAATGATAAAGAAATTTTCGTTGTGTCCCTGTAAAAAACTATAAATGCTAGATTCACCAAAATGCTTATAGTGAGTGCAAAAGAGATTTATAATATTCATATAAATTTTTAGCTCAATTGAATGAGGCGTTTAGATGCTATCGCACATTTAAAAATTGGGTCCCATACACCATAATGATAAAGAATTTTTCTTTGTGTCCCTGTAAAAAAAACTGTAAGTGTTAAATTCACCAAAATCTATACAGTTGGTGCAACTAGGACCTATAACATGTGTATAATTTTTTTGCTCAGATTAATAAAGCGTTTAGACGCTATCGTACTTTTAAAAATTTGGCCCCATAGGCCATAATGATAAAGAATTTTTCCTGGTATCCCTCTAAAAAAACTATAAGTGCTGGATTCACCAAAATCAATAGGGTTCGTACTAGGGTGACTTACAATATACGTACCAACTTTCAGCTTATTCGAACAAAGCGTTTAGACGCTAGCGTGTTCACTCACACACATGCACACATACATATACACATACATACACACTCACATACATATATCATCGCAAAAATAGTGTAAACAGACTCAGGGGACCTCGAAACGTATAGAAACATCAAAATCTCAAATTCGGATTTTTGACATGATTACAATACTTTCCTCACTATAGCGTTCGGAAAGTAAAAAAAATCTTATTTAAAGATTAATTCTCGTAAACTATAAAAGATTCTTAAGTATTTAATGTATATATATATATAATAATAAGTAGTATGTTGTGGCCACCACATGACTTTCTTCTACATTTTCCTATACAAATTCACTCAGTAAAAATAATTTATTAAAATTATTATTTAAAAAAAAATTTCTTCCATGATAATGCAGGCGATTTCCATATTAGAGAAGTAGTATAACACTAAATATCTAAAAAGAAAGTCCATTTTATTCTCAATATTAAAAAAAAAAATCAATAACTTTGTTTTAAATTATCACAGATCTATAGTTCAACCATTTGTTTTAAAGGTATTGACGAGACCTTTCGAAAGATACCCATCTTGAAAATTTACGCCCCCCCCGGGGAGGGAAGCGATGCCCCCACATGCACAGAATTTTTTTCCTAGTTAACTACTACCATTATCAATAATTCATATCAATTTTACAATCGCAAGTTAAAAATAACGCTCATTATGTACATTTATACGAAATTTTGTCCTATACTGAAATGTTAAAAGTTTACAAAAAATGCGATCACAGCGTCACCTGCAGAGCGATTGATACCCAAATCTAATCAGCACCATTCTATGTCAGGGTCCTACTATATACCAAGTTTCGTTAAATTTCATTCATTGTGCTACAGTGTCCACAAAAATCGTGATACACACACAGACAGTCATTTTCTAAAAATTATCAATTCGTGTTCAGGACCTCCCAAAACGTGTAAATCCATCGAAAACCAGAGTTCGAAAATTTTCACGAATCCAATACTTTATCTCTATATATATAATCGTTCTTCCTGACTGACTGACTGACTGACTGACTGAAGAGGTGATTCATCATCGCCCAGACCAAACCCCTGGACCTAGAAGCATGAAATTTTGTGACAATGTTTGTTCTATGATGTAGGCATCCACTGAGAAGCGATTTTACGAAATTCACCCCCAAGGTGGGGAGGGGGGGGCAAAACCTGATTTCACAAAATCCTTCGTATCTTAAACAAAAAAACAGATATCCGTAAAATTTTTGCTTTAAAATATAGCTAATACAAATGTCTGAAAACCAATTTCTGGATTTTTCAAAATTCGGTCCCCAAGGGGGCAGGGGGGCAAAACGGCATTTCACATGCGTAAAACGTGATTTCGCATAATCCTATATATCTCAAACAAAAAAATAGATATACGTGAAATTTTTGCCCTAAAATATAGCTAATGCAAATATCTAAAAACCAATTTCTGGAATTTTAGAAATTCAGCCCCCAGGTGGGGCAGCAGGGGGAGGGGGGCTAAGGGGCAAAAACAAATAGAAATACAGTTAGGGCGTTCAAAATTGATACAGATAGGTTTTAGAGGCCTGCAAGTCGAATGAGGATACACCAAGCGACAAAAAAAAAGCCGCACTGCAGAAAAAATGACTTAAACCTCTTTTATTTGTAATAACTTTAAAATTAATGTTTGAAACAAATAAAACTGACTTGTTTGCATAATACCAAAGGTATGAAATGATACCTATGCATATTTTCGATTTAATAATTCGCTTTATTGCACTTTACGAAGTACTTTTTAAAAATCTGCATAAAACTTTCTTTTTGAACATAATGCAATAACTATACACTTTGCATTCTATTATGATTTATTATATGAAATAAACAAGTTATATTTTAATATATGAAATGAAACTATTTATTTGTTAGATCTAAGCAATTTTTTGTTAAAAATATGTATTCTGCATTGGGTTAATTCCACCTTTATATGGAATTACTGCATTAATGCGCAATGGCACAGTTTTATACAGTGTTTTAATATAAATCTCAGAAATTTCAATGTGCCAAATATCACAAATAAATTTTTCTAGTTCTGGCAGAGTTATAGGCTGCAAATTTCGAATTCTCTCCCCTCTCCCCCACCTTTTTATAGACGAAACATTTTCGAGCGGATCGCGATTTTGACCATTTCCATGTCTGGTAAAGAAGAAATTCTACTATATCCTTTGTGGTATTTAACTTAAAGTGAAAAAAAGTAAGATTACTTACAGAATTATATGTTCTCATGAGAATGTATAAGAAATTTTGACAATTCGAAGTGAATAAACTTACCACAGACGCCGGGTAGTAAGGTGCCTTATTATCTTCAAATGCTGTTACGGAAATGTCTAAGATACCTCCAAAATAGTCGGTCAGGCACCACTTTTATGCAGATTGTGTTTTATTTCGAGTTAATTGATCCCATGAGCAAAAAAATTTCCCCGAGTGTTTGAAAAGTTATGCACCTCCGTACCATAATGTACGGAGAGTGTGTCACTGTTTTAAAAGTGAGATTTTCATTAAGTAGGTCACATTTTCGTCTTCATTCTAGCTTTTTTCAACTGCACGAAATAAAGAAAACTTGATTCATCAGAGTAAACCAGTTCAGCCTAATAATTAACTGATAATGTTTTTAAATTTTGGTCAACTAAAGTATTGTTTTTTTCTAATTCTTTTCCTTAATAATGGCTTTTTTCGCAGATCTTCCGTTCTTTAACCCGCTTTGTTTAATTATTCCCGCATTGTTTCTGAAGAAAGTAAAAGTTCTGAACATGATACAAATCGATTTTTTAAACATTCACATTTTAACTTGCGGTTATCTTACTTGGATGAGCAACATGACCGCCTAAAGCCAAATTCCTAGTTTAAACGGCCAAAAAAATTTATATTTTGCTAAAATTCATTTTACCAATATTTCGTTAGCATTTAATTATTTTGCCATCTCACGTATTAAAATATTTTTTGATTTTCATTTAAAAATTAATACTTTTTGTGGCATCGTTAACTGCCTTATTCTTACATTTTTTGAAATAAATTCTAAAATTACAATTTTCCTGACAATTGCATTTTGTTTTTAACACTAGACTTAAAGCTAAAGTGTATGTGGAGGACAACATAGTAAAATCTGTTCGGAAATTTGCTTTTTAAACGATAAAATTGGCGGTTGTAGAAGGCGAAAAGGAAAACATCCAAGTGCGGCTTTTTTTTTTGTCGCTTAGTGTATTTTCGATTGTGTAAAGTTATTAGGAGGGGCAGGAAGGGGGGAGGGGAGAGGGGGGGGGGCAAAAAATAAAAATAGAGTTAGATCGTTCAAAATTGGTATATTAAGATTTTTGATACCTACAAATCGATTGCGGCTATTTTCGAATTTGTAAAATTATTAGGAGGGGCGGAAAGGGGGGGGGGCTATGGGCAAAAACAAATAGAAATACAGTTAGGACGTTCAAAATTGATACAGATAGGTTTCAGTGGCCTGCAAGTCGAATGGGGATATTTTCGAAAGTGTAAAGTTATTAGGAGGGCCTGTAAAGGGGGAGGGGAGAGGGGGGGCAAAAAATAAAAATAGAGTTAGATCGTTTAAAATTGGTATATAGAGGTTTTCGATACTTACAAATCGATTGCGGATATTTTCGAATTTGTAAAATTATTAGGTGGGGCGAGAAGGGCGGGCTATGGGCAAAAACAAATAGAAATACAGTTAGGTCGTTCAAAATTGCTACAGATAAGTTTTAGAGGCCTGCAAGTCGAATGGGGATATTTTCGAAAGTGTAAAGTTATTAGGAGGGCCGGGAAGGGGGAGGGGAAGAGGGACAAAAAAATAAAATAGTGGGGCTATGGGCAAAAACAAATAGAAATACAGTTAGGTCGTTCAAAATTGGTACAGATAGGTTTCAGTGGCCTGCAAGTCGAATGGGGATATTTTTGAAAGTGTAAAGTTATTAGGAGGGCCGGGAAGGGGGGGCAGAGGGGCAAAAAAATAAAATAGTGTTAGATCATTCAAAATTGGTACATAGAGGTTTCCAATACCTACAAATCGATTGCGGATATTTTCGAATTTTTAAAATTATTGGTAGGGGCGGGAAAGGGGGGAGTGGTGGGGCAAAAAAATAAAAATAGAGATGTATCGTTCAAAACTGGTGCATAGAGGTTTTTGATACTTACAAATCGATTGCGGATTTTTTCGAATTTGTAAAATTATTACGATAGAAAGGAGGGGGGGGCGAAGGGGGAAAATAATAGAAATAAGAGTTAGAGCATTTTGGAAATTTTTTCCGAAGGCAGTGAGAACCCGGTGCGACATTTTTCCTTATCAGATTTTGTTTCTGTTTTTTTTTTTTTTCACGTGATAAAAATTAATGCAATTTTGAGAATTCAGTAATTATAGTGATTCATTTAAAAATAGGGACCAGCGAAGCGGGCGTTGCCTGCTAGTATTACATATAGAAGAAAGTAATATTATGAATTTGACTTGAATTTGTGGAATGCTTATTAAATATTCTTTTCTAATTTTCAAGCGGGTAGCCCTAAAGTGAACAAAAAAGGAGATTATTACTTACAAAACTTTGAATAAACACCATAAAATGCAGTAATCTCGCAACAATTGTTTCGGGTTGAAAGAGTACACGACCCTTCATCGAGCGAACAAAGTAGGCATGAGTGCTGCAGTCAAAGCGGCAACGCACAAATCCATTATCAGTGAAAAGCAAAAACATATAAATTCGAGTGTAAATATAAATATTGGTGTGACAGAATTATAAAATAAAAGAAGAAAATAAATAAATAAATAAGATTAAAAAATATAACAAAATCTAAAAAAGATCAAAATGAAACGAAAATCCAATTTACGTGAGTAATTCCCAAGCATCAGAGAAGAAGGGAGTGGAAGAATATCATTAACAAGAATTTTTGAATTTTAAAATAGTTAAAAGGCTTCATGGATATCCAAATGGGAAGAACAAACATGAGATGAAATTATGTTAATTTTGGAAAAATCAAAACGATGACCATGAGCCCAGCAGTGGGGAGCAATAGAAGATTTGGAAATCTCTTCATTACGAACATTCTTACGGTGCTCATTTATTCTTTACTTGAAACGCCTCCTAGTTTTATCAAACTAGGAGGTTATGGGTAAAAAGAAAAATATCCTAAAACTAGTATGTTTCTTCTATATTTCCCTATACAAAGTCACTCAGTAAGACTATTTAAAAAAATAAAACGATTTGTTTTTCTAAGTTTTTTTTTCGTTTAAAGTAAAAAAAAAAAAAAAAAATCGATAACTTTGTTTTAAATTATCACAGATCTTTAGTTCAACCATTCGTTTTAAAAGTATTGAGGAGAGCTTTCGAAAGATACCCATCTTGAAAATTTATTCGCCCCTCCCCAGGGGGGAAGCGATGCCCCCACATGCACAGAATTTTTTTTCCTAGTTAACTACTACTATTATCAATAATTCATATTAATTTTACAATCACACGTTTAAAATAACGCTCATTATGTACATTTATACGAAATTTTGTCCTGTACTGCCATGTTAAAAGTTTACAAAAAATGCGATCACAGCGCCACCTGCAGAGCGATTGATCCCCAAATCTAATCAGCACCATTCTATGTCAGGGTCCTACTACAATATACCAAGTTTGGTTAAATTTCATTCATTGGTTCGTGAGCTACAATGTCCACAAAAATCGTGATACAGGCACAGACAGACAGACAGACATTTTTAAAAAACTATCAATTCGTGTTCAAGACATCACAAAACGTGTAAATCCATGTTCAAGACATCACAAAACGTGTAAATCCATGAAAAAACGGAGGTCGAAAATTTTCACGAATCCAATACTTTCTCTATATTGCATATAGAAGAAAGTAAAAATACTGGTGTGAAAAAAAAAAATAAATAAAAATAAAAAATAAATAAATAAATAAATGAGGCTAACAATACTACGTAATAGTAATTAGAATGTTAAAAAGTATGGTTAATGCATTGTAAAACGGAATTCTATTTTGTCATTTCAAATAGCTTTGTGTTTCTTCTGCCGATTAGTATCCAAACTCTAGTTGAATTCAATGAACCAATATTTCATTTCAAATATACCAGGTTTTGTGCAATGGGGACTTTTGAATGACTTTCGAAACATGCCGAATAATTTTATTTGCTGCTAGTTCTGTGTACCCATCTACTTTATGTTTCTTTTGAATTTGATTTATTTGGAATTTTTATCAATTTATGCTATTGAGTTATGAACAGGGCCCGATGATGCTTTGAAGCTAGGGGAAGCTCAGCATCATTTCGGGACCCCCTTTCATTTCGGAAAATCTTGTTTTCTTGTTGCATATTGTAATATAAAAATGCTATAGACCAAAAAAAATAGTGTGTGTTTATTATTATTATTATTATTATTATTTTTCATACATCTGGGTGGTTTCTACACAGAACATTAAAATCATACAACTTTTTAATTAAGAACATACAGATTTTTGAGGTTAAATAATAGATTTATTCCGAAATAGTGAGTGTTTTGTCTTGTTTTAAGTAACCTTTCTCAGAAAAAATTCAATCTCAGTGTGAAAATATGAAACAAAAGATTCAAGACCATATTTTTAATCCTTATGGGGCCCCCTCTTAAATTTTAGAGGAGAAGCTTGTGCTTCCTGAGCCTTTTGGATAATCAGGCCCTGGTTATTAATATGGACATTTTATCTCTCAATGGGTGTTGAAACAACAAGATACAAACCAGAAATCAACCTTGCCATTTCTAGCATGTCCGGCAAACTTTTTACAAAAAAGTGTTGAAATAAAACGCTTAAAAAAAATTGCTTATCAATTTAATGTAGTAATCTCAAAAACAACGCTATAAATAAAATACGCTTTCAATAAAAAAAAAAAAGAACTACAAAAAAGAAGTTAAAATAGCAAAATCCGTCTGCAAATTCAGTTTAGAAAAGAGGGCGCTACGCTACATTCAAAGTCAAAAAGAAGTTGAATGACTATTCAACTTCTTTTTGACTTGCGATTTCGAATCGGGTCAAAACGAGGTCTCTTCACTTCCCTGAAAGACGATCACGAATGGAAGCGTTTTTTGTTCCGAGCACTTGATTAAGGTAAGTGAACTCAAATTTCCTCTTCTTTATTTAGGAATTAACATGTATGACATTTTGGTAAATTATAGAATTCTTTATTTTAAATCTACCGCTTTATCTTAGAAATCGGATTTTGTACCCATTTGCTTTTTCTGCGTAATTACTAATATAGAATTTCCAAAGCATTCGAATTTTTTTAACTCTTTTAGAATATTCAGGCCCTGATTACCCAATAGGCACGAGAAGCATGTGCTTCCCCTGGAAATTTTTGAAAAGGCCCCAAATTAAGCAAAAAAAATGGGCCCCGAATTGTAAGCTTGTGGTCTAAAAGCATTGTCTGATTATAAAACGTCACAGTCCTACCTGACTGCACAACTATCATTTCTAGATTATATAGGATATATATGCTAATAAAGCTTTTACACATTTATTTATAATGGAATAATTTCATATAGTGTGGTGAATATAGGCTTTCACCAGTTTATATCTTGGTACAAAAATCGAGTGAATTTGCTTGTTTATGTTTTAAGCGAATTTACTTGTCCTCAGTTCCAGGTAACTACAAAATTTAATAAAAAAAATTATAAATTTTTCAAGATGTTTGTATGAGTCTTTAGACCAAGAAGTCAGTGGGGGCCCCCAAATAGATTTGTGCTTCCCCTCAATTGTAAAGTTAATCGGACCCTGAGAATATTAGTAGTTTGAAGTAAAAAAACTCTCCACTTTTTGTTCGATGAAAATATTTGAATTTTGGTGTGTGTAACTCGAATGACCAGAAAAAGCCGCTTTCTAGTCTTCTTTCGAAATTTTGATTTCGGTTTTAAAGTGTGCAAGATAAAAAATGAATCCAAAATGAATCATCTGCACAGTAGTGGCACCAGAAATTCCCCGACGGGGGGACACCACCTCCCCGACAGGGGGGCACTACATAAAGAGAGTTTATCATACGAGTATTTGTCAAAAACTGCAATACTGTTAATAATATTACTGTTAATATTTGTACCATTCCATTTGTTAGTACTCCTCGCGGTTTTGGAGATGATTGTGTCACAGACAGACATTTTCTAAAAATATCGTGGTCAAAACGTGTTCTGGACCTCTCAAAACGTGCATATTCATGGAAAACTGGAAGCTGAAAATTTTTATGAATCCAATACTTTCTTCTATTGAATATAGAATGGAAAAACTGGAATGCTCCAAATTTGTAAAAGGAAAGAAAAATGCTGCTAAAAGTAGAAAAACTGAAAATTTTGTATTTGTTCGCCCAAGAGATTTTAGGAGTATGCCCCGATGGGGAGGTCACAGACTTTCCGATGGGGAGGTCACAGACTCCCCGATGGGGGGGGGGGGGGGTCTGTGCCTCCCCAGCTCCCAGCTAGTGCCACCCCTGCCTCTGCATGAGATCCCTTGCTCGCTTCACTTCCAAATATGAGATTGGATTTCTGAACAAAAACATTTTGTTCAGTAAGAATTTATCCTGAGGAATAGAATTTTGTTCTTTCAATCTTTGGAAAATTCTCTTCTACTTCTCTAGAAACCTGTGAATTGTGATACCTCTCATAGCTCACAGGGCCGGCGAGAGGATGTTTGATGCCCCTAGGCAAAGAAAAGCTTGCTCTTTATTAATATTAACCCTTTCATTCCCAATTTTTTCAATCCATAAAACAATAAATCTTATATTTAGTCATAAATTTATTTCAAAGGTAATATGTATAAATATTTTTTAAAAATAGGAGTAATAGCAGAGTACGAATTAATATAGCTAACAAAGCAACTAAAAGGTGTTTATTTATGTTTAATATAACCACTGATGCCACTTAAAATCATAACTTTTAAATAAATAAAAATATAAAAATTTTGAAGAAATGCATATTGCAATTAATTAAAATACAAATTATAAACATTGAAAATAAAACAAAAAATATTTAAAACAGTTATTTTACTTAAATTGCCCAAAACAAAAAAGTGATTCCGATATTATTATCGGAATAAAGTAAAATATACATTCATTTATCAACAAGGATAGTGAAATCATCTAATATATATATTTTTCGGTAGTAAAATGCATATAGATTTTAATATTGTTCATTTTGAATCAGCAGGATTGTTAGATGGTAAGAAAGAAAATAATCTAAAATGTTATGATTCCAATTTACATCACGGGGTATGAAAGGGTTAATGTCCCTATACTATTATAACATGGGGCACTGTTAAAATGTATTTACATACAGTCGATAATAAAAGTGTCCGAACACTAGCAAATATTCCTATGTAAAAAAATTTACACTTCAAACGGTTTTGTTAAATAAATCCTTGTCGAATCCTGTTCTTACACTGACTAAAAACAGTATTCGACAATGATTTATTTAACAAAACCGTATGAAGTGTACATTTTTTACATAGGAATTTTCGCTAGTGTTCGGACACTTTTGTTACCGACTGTACATAGGCATTTCCAAACATTACACACTTAATATTATGAAGAAATTTAAAAGAAAATGAAAAATCACGCATTATGTATAGATTATAAGAACATTTCAAACACGAAAGATATATCTATGAAATAGTCGCTCTTTAAGTGACGAAAAGAAAGTTGGAAATAAACAGATTGTGTTGAATTGTGCTTATGTCATCTTTAGCTCTTTGTACTAGCAATAAAAATTCGTTCAGCCAATTTGAAAGATATTTAACTTCACAGATAAAATTTCAAGAAGTAATTGCCATAAGGTTCATTGTATAAAAAGTGTTTTGGACCACCTACCAGAATAATGCATATCACTGAAAATGTATTTATCCACTATGGTAATATAAAATATTCTCATACAAAATAACTCATGAAATTTGACACAACAATACATTCAAATTCTTTTGCGTGCCTGCTTAAGAAATATAGGTGTATTCTTTTGTGTGGCACTGCTTGTGAAATATCAATTTTATAACCACTGTAGTTTATATTACTCACAAACTTTGAATAAACACCATAAAATGCAATAAACTCCGCGTTGCCGCTTTGACTGCAGCACTCGTGCTTACTTTATTCGCCTGATGAAGGGTCGTGTGTTTTTTCGACCCGAAACAATTGTTGCGAGTTTATTGCATTTTATGGTGTTTATTCAAAGTTTGTGAGCAATATTTTTTACAACGCCAGTTTTGTGGTGCTTTTTTATTAAACACTGTAGTTTAGCTATAAATGCATAATACAACTGAAATTAAATTCTAACACTCTCCTCCCATAGACAGTAATTTAAATTAGTGGTAGATACTAACGTCAACTTCAATGATGTGTATCAGGTTCATCACTTTTACTTCCACAGACCCCAGTATAACCAAATTTTTATGAGTGCTTCCTTGAAATATATATATATATATATATATACAAATGCTACGCACACTGTTTTTATGCGAACACATTATAAAGCATTTCAATAAACTGAATTACTTTCTTTCATTTCATATTTACGACTGCTACAGTATGGACAGATAAATAAACAAATATAAGTTATATGTTTTTTTCGTTATATTGGAAAATGTTTAAAAATATTTATTATTTTACTATCACAAACCATAGTAAAGTTGTAAATCATAATGAATATCAGCACTACTAACATATATTTAGTAATAATGAGTTTTTCTTTTTTTTCAAATTGAGCATGTTGCAATTTAATCAGTAGCGAAGTGTCTATGGAAGCGAGGGAAGTAGCGCTTCCCTTACTTAAGATTTTAAAAAGTAATTTGATTATTTTATACCGAAAAAAAAAGTAAGAGTATTTTCAGTTTCTCATGTAACAGACCAACCTTGCTTCAACTGAATTGATTATCGCTCTGCTCATCGAAGCGCGTCTCTTCAGCGCTTCCAAGAGTCTTCTGAGCCACACCTTGCCACTCAATTTAATAATTATTAGGAGAAATTAATGTTTTTGCTTTTAATTTTGCGAAAGTGTTGATTAATTTATCGAATTATGGTTAGTTTAAATTCTTGCCTCTTACAATGCAACTGTATTGATAGAAAATCATTTCCGCTCACTTTTTACTTTCCGAACTCTATAGTGAGGAAAGTATTGTAATCATGTCAAAAATCCGAATTTGAAATTTTGATGTTTCTATACGTTTCGAGATCCCTTGAGTCCGTTTTCACTATTTTTACTATGATGTATGCATGTGTGTGTGTATGTATGTGTCTATGTATGTGTGTATGTATGTGTGTGAGTGGACACGCCAGAGTCTAAACGCTTTGCTCGAATGAGCTGTAAGTTGGTACGCATGTTGCATGTCACTGTAGCACGAACCCTATTGATTTTGATGAATCTAGCACTTATAGTTTTTTTTTTACTATGAGTGCAAAGAAAGGACACAAAGAAAATTTTTTTATCATTATGGCCTATGGGACCATAATCTTAAAAGTGCGATAGCATCTAAACGCCTTATTCAATTGAGCAAAAAAAATTTATGCATATATTATAGGTCACAGATACTCAATCTGCATAGATTTTGGAGAATCTAGCACTTACAGTTTTTTACAGGGACACAAAGAAAAATTCTTTATCATTATAGCCTATGGGACTCAATTTTTAAAAGTGCGATAGAATCTAAACGTCTTATTCAATGGAGCTGAAAATTTATATGAATATTATAAATCAATGTTGCACTAACTATAAACATTTTGGTGAATCTAGCATTTATAGGTTTTACAGGGACACAACGAAAAATTGTTTATCATTATGATCTATGGGCTCAAAGTTCAGTAGTGTTAAGTAAAACTTCGTGTAATATATGGAGAAAAATACTCAAACACTCTATTATGGTTTTCTCTCTTTTGTTTGTTTAGCAACTCCTCTTTCTTTACTTTATTTACAAAACTGTTAATTACTCAATGTTCGGAAAGTCGAGTGGAGTCACTCCAGATTTTTAAAGCTGTTCTCAAATAGAAATTTACTACTTTCTGATAAATTCACGGTACCAATTTTATTAGTGAATAGGTAACTACATAAAATTTACCTATGTTCTTATTCTTACAAATACATTTCTCGAAATTCGAAAGGATTTTATTTTCCCAGGCAAAGGATTGCTAAGAGATTCATTGGACAGTGTGTGTATCTGTCTTCCTTAACAATTCACGTGAGTACGTCTCTCGCATTTTTAAACAGTATAATGTAGTGCGCATTCAGACTAATGTCTCTCATTACTTTCAATCTCGGAAACATGTTATGTAAAATTATTATAACGCTGGTGCCGCAATGGTGCGATGCGGCAATAAAAAAGATCCGCTATTTTGTCGTTCAGATAATGCATTAAATCATCAATAACAATCAAATCGCTCTTTGCATAAGTCATCGGAAGTCCTTTTGGAAGTGGGGTTCGTTTACAAACCAAGGTGCAACGTATGAATAACGCCATTTTACTTTCTTAATTTTTGATCCGTAAATGTTATGAATCATTTTCCGAACCAAGGATGTTTTACCCGATAGGCCTGGGACCAACTGTCAAACATGAACTTGGATGTCTTAAACGTAGCATACATTCCGTTAATATTTTTAACTTCAAAGCAAAAACACTCCGCCACAAAACTTTCGTGAAAACTAAAAACTTAATGTTATACCATTCTTTTTTACATACTAATTTCATACTCTTGATATACAATATTTACAGACATTAAAGAATTCTTTTCCACTCATTTGAACACCTAGTCATTATTTTCATTCTTCCAACAATAACATATACAATATCATTGATTTTTTCTGCAAATATAAAAAAAACTAGAGGGCATAGGTGGACTCTACTCAGTTCCAAATCATATTTATGTTCTCATAAATTTCTAGTGTGAGACATATTATAATCATGTTAAGAGAAATGAATCTGACCCAAGCTTGATACAGTGACAGAATGAAATCCCCGTCTAATAGGCTATCCATCGTTCGCTTCGATATATTTATCTTATTCTAATCTATTAATTTATTTTGTCAGGGTCAGTTCCGTTGTTTAGTTTTTATGCTACTATTTCCAATGCAATAATCCTCAAAATTCCTATTTATATGAAAAATTTTCAATTTCGGTATGTTGGTAAAATCTTAAATTACAAATAACTTAAGAAATTTTCCTATTAGAATATTTGAAGTCAATCATGTTCAAACAAGTATCATAAATATAATTTTGAAGTTGTCTAATGTATTTATGATCCTCAAAATGGAAGTTTATGCTCAATTTGCCTTATTTTGCCGTGTTAAGTAAATCGTAAATTCCAAACAACTTACGAATTTTTTAAATTGGAAAAATCATAGTCTATGATATTCAAGCCAGTATCCTAAATAATATTTCAAAAGTGGTTTGACATCTATATGAGGAAAATATCCCTCGAGATGGACGTTTATGTGAAATTTTACCCTATTCTGCCATGTTAAGAAATTCGTAAATTTCTAATAACTTACGAAATTTTTATATTGGAAAATTCATAGTGAGTAATATTCATACCAGTGTCCTAAATAATAATTCAAAAGTGGTCGGCCATCTTTACGATGAAAATATCCTTCAAAATTGACGTTTATGTGAAAATTTGCCCTACTCTGCCATGTTAAGAAATTCGTGAATTTCAAATAACTTGCGATACTTTCAAAGTAGCATGTTTATAGTTAATGATGTTCATTCTGAATTCAAAACTGATATTTGAAAACTGTTCTGACACCTTTACAGTAAAAATTTACTACTTAATGGACGTTTAAGTAAAATTTTGCCCTATTCTCCCATGTTAAGAAAATCGTAAATTTGTAATAACTTACGAAGTTTTTTAATTCGAATGTTGCAAATGCAAATGAATAGAGTTCTTGGCAGTGTCGAAAAAGTAATATTTTGAAACTGATCTGACTTCTCTGCGACTATTTGTTCTTGAGATATCGTGTACACAAACTAACAAACTCACTAACGGACTAACAAACTAACAGACACCCTACAGTCGGACACCATACAAATTTTGTCAGTTTCGGATTCCTCACACCTGAAAACGTGTAAAAAAGTCAACAAACCGAGGTCGAAAATTTTCACGATTATCTAAGTTCCCCATACCTATAGTATGATGGGAAACTAACATTCTTCGGCCTATAAAAACAGAAAGTGAGCAATTAAAATTTTTTAGGTCGACTTGATAATTATCCTTTATACAATCATCGCAGTGATTCAATATATAATATACAGAGGAATTAAAACTCAAAATAGTAATGGGCTCTTCCCACCATCGCCTGCTCAATCACGTGATAGAGGAAAACGAATAATCGAATTCTGAGAATCGAATTCAATTAAGTATTGTTCTTAAGAACAAAGGTGTTAATATTTAATATAAAATAAAATAAAATAAATATTGTGCATTTGTAAACAGTAGAATAGTTGTATTTGTAAATTTAAGAATTTTTTAAAACATTTTATGTGTTTATTTATTTTTAACTGTAAGAATCGATTTTTGTATATTGTAGTCTAACTGAAACATTAACTGATCTAGCAATAAATAATAGCATCTTGTGGAATGTTTATGGATTATAATTTGAAATTTTAAAATGTTTTCATTTAATTTAATTGCATAAAGGTGTTACAACAAGTTAATTAACTTAGTTACTGGTCTAAATGGATTTACGTAGTTCGATAGTGCGCTGTTACTGATTTAAGTACCAAAAATCAGATTATTTAACATGTTTTTCATGAACATCAATAACAAATATAAATAAATGATGATTGTAAATGTATACAGGAAACAAAAGATGATGAAAAATGATATAAAATGGATTAAAAATGATGATGTATAAAAAAATAACACTGATTAAATACGATTGATCAAAATTAAGAGTAGAAAATATGTTATTTCAGCAATTGCTATAGATAAACAAGACAGCATTTGCTATTTGTTTTTTCTCTATCATGTGACCTCTGACGTCAGGTGGGAAGAGCCCATTGCTGATAAAAGTAAATAAAACGCGACATGCATTTTAACATTTATATTTTTCTTATTTCTTCAAAAAATCACGTAAGATTAAAGACTTTAGCCGCTTATGATTATCTGCTTTTCATACATGGCTAATTTATATTACTAGCATCAGGAGAAATCATCATTCGACCTTGCGGTGAAGGTAGAAAATGACAGCGAGCACATGGTTCAGTGGAGCGTAACCGGTTAAATGCCGGGAATGTAAATAAACAAAAGGAATTCTTCCGTATTTTTACAAAACTTTTGCAAATTTATACTCGTATTTACGACATACATATACACCAGGCAACACAGTGCTTCCATTCGAACTCAGTAGTTTGCAGTCTAAAAAGACTGTTATCACTTTCTAGAGTTAACATGAGGTAGTACTAGATTCAAGATATTTTTTTCTAAATTTTACAAGTACTTTCTAAATTTATTCTTTAACTTTATTTACTTCAGAGAGAATTTATATCAGATAATACAGACAATTCATAAATGGAGTTTTGAAATGTCTTATTTATTAAAGAACATGTAATATTTTTACTTACAGAATTTCGTTTGACTGAATCTTGAATTAGGATTTATTAAAAAGCTTGTGAAATCTGAAAATTTAGAGTTGAAATCAATACCCATTATATTATTTATGTATGAGAAAAGATGAAAGACTAGGAAACTGAACATGAAAATATTCCGAATAAAATACGGACAAAATATATTTACAAAATAAAATTTTAATATTTCTAATGGAATATAAGACTCTTTGCAAAAGATTCCTGCTACTAATTTCTGCTACTAATTGTTCTTGAGATATGCTGATAACAGACACAAAGACCATTCGCTAAAAACATGATTTTCGATCTCGGGGGACCTCAGAACATGTAAATATAACAAAAACTCATGTTCGAAAATTTGACCCTAAAACAATACTTTCTCGTCCCTATGGGTAAAAGAAAGTAAAAATGTATCAAAGTCTAACTACCACAACATATGTATACTTCTAAATATTTATATTATACATTTTTTACAGATACTTTTTATTATTATTAATATTACTTAGCAGAAAAACACTATTTAAAATATGTAATTACTAGCAGGCTTTGCCCGCTTCGCTGGACATTAAACTTAAATGAGTTGTCAAAATTCCATATCTTTATTAATAACCTAAGTTCTCGCTGTGATTGGTAGATGTTTTCTCGCTCGCAACGTGAGGAGTCTGGGTCCCCACTGCCTTCGGCGGCAACATACCCACTTCTTACTTCCCCTTCCTCAGTGGGTGAGTTCGAAGTTTTGCAAAATCCCACTAATGTACATAATGCGTACACTTAATCAATATCCACACACCTAAATTCACCATTCTAAGATAATTCAAAGCGAATTCAAACGGAAAAACATGTTTTTACATATATTTATTGCATATATTTACATATATGCATATGCATATGCATTTGCATATTTTTTACATATATTTATTTAAAATATACATTTTTTACAGATACTATTATTATTATTATTTAGCAGAAAAACACTATTTAAAATATGTAATTATAATTAAAATGAATGAATGAAAAGTTAGCAAAGTATTTATAACCAAGCGATGAAAAGTTCAAAAAATTTGAAAGAGATTTTTTTTTTTTTTTTTTTTTTTCTTATCAGGTAACAAACTAAAACAAGCGAACGGAACACATACTATAAGTACATAACATATCGTTGAGTATCTTAGCTTTTAAAATTATATTTTCGGCTACAGCAGCGGATACTAGAGAGCGTATACTTACAAATGTATAACGCATTATTTATAAATATTGAGATGAACTTTATGAGTTTTGTTGGGTTTGATTGTTTGTATCAACGAGATAAATAAAGTAGATTGATAAATGGTTGCGTTGGTTCCCTAGATAACAGCTTATTTCCAATAAATTTCTATGGCAACGGTTTGGAGATTGTACTTAACGAAAGTCGTAACCGCCAATGTTTTTGTTTACCTATGCAGGTTAACATTTTTTTGTTCTAAATTATTTTATAACTTTATTTCCTTTAGGCTGTCGTGTCAAGGCCACGCTCAGATGAACTATGATTTCACTTCTCCGGTCCGTTGCTAGGTTGCTGAAGAAACAACGACACCTCTGTGGATGGAATTGAGCGCGTGATCTCCCTCTCCGTAGAAGAGAGAAATTCCGTGGCCTTGAACCGACTCTACTAGGGAAAAAGGACTATAGTTTTTATTTTACTTCTTTTTTACTTCATGTAGTCGAAATTTAACCGAATAAATATTTAAAAATAATTGATAAATTATTATTTGCTGTTAAATTTAGCTCTTTTAAAAGTTTATTTTTTTTTTATTTTTTATTTATTTATTTTATTTTTTTTTTTTTATAAATACTTTTAAACTTTGGTGGGAAATGATGCAAAAAAAAAAGTATTTTATTATTTATTATAGTGTGAAATATGTGAAAAAGTATTTTAAAAACAATTTATTTCGGTTATAGGACTGTTGTATTACCTAATAATAATAATAATTTGCCGAATTGAAATTTTAAATGTCAAAATAGCGATAAATGGCCATCATAGCACTGTATTGGTTCATATCACGTGATTCATGTTGTACCACGGAAAGCTAATCCTTCATCTATTGAATCAGCACTCTTCTTTATGTATTTCGTTAGTTTGTATATTTATTTCAACTGATCACTCGAAGTAGACGGGTCTGACTGTCACACGGGCACCTACAAAATTTCTGAGGGTCACAAAATTTTACTTATAGTTAAAAATATCTTATTTAAATTCTCCAGGTTTTTTTTTTTTTTTTTTTTTTTGCGTTTCCTAACTCAGCTGTGTTTTGTTTATATACATGAATAAAATTTTAAAATAAAATATCGTTTGACTGAGTGGAGTAATTTTATTAAAGCCAGAAACATATTAATTTTTTGCCCACATATTTTTTCAAATCAGTCCTGCTTTAACGCCTCCTATCCGCGTTTGTAATGATCGATAGATGGCGCTTTTTCAGCTATTGTTGTTAGTAAATATAATAGCCACGTGTATTTATTATTGTTCTATTTGTGTTACTACTTAATATTCGTGCTATAATTTCTCCGCCATTACATCATGGAAAATCGATTACTTTTGGAAAAAATATTTCAGTTTATTCAAAGTTCGATCGGAATTAGATTTTTAACTGAAGCTGAACAAATATTAGTTTCAAATTATCTGATTAATTCTTTATTTCCATTAGCCGAAGTAACTGAAATTTTAAATTTGTCATTTGGAAATAAATGGAAGCTTAATTCTGGATTTCTTGATCCTTTGGAGTTACACTGTAGCACACAACAGTATGTGTTATCTTTTTTACTGGATTTATTCCTTTTTATTCAATAACTATATGTGAAACTAAACATCGGCAAGCAATGGCGTCTGGACGAAATCCGAAAGCTATTCATGTTAATTGTAATTTCACCTTAGCTCACTAGAGGGAGAGCATTTCATTACAATCGCGGATAGATCATAGTATAATAATAATAATGAACTTTTTTTCTGGGGGGGGGGGGTTGGATCTTCAAAGGGGTCACGAAAAGTTGAAAGCGCTCTGGGCACAAAAATTTGCTAGTCGGGCCCTAGAAGTCGAAGCGAAGATCAGCACAAATTAAACTATGTTTAGCATACATATGAGTTATTTAATAAGAAAACGTCTAAATATATGATCAGTAATCCCACAGATATTTGCAGGCTTCTTAGTACATGCTTTTCGCACGCGTTAGAAAACTTGACAAACACAGGTAAGATGCATATAAAAAGCATATTTAAGTATAATTTAAAACTTAGCAAATCTTTAATTAACTTACCTTGATAATTCAAATGGCAATTAAAAACACATATTGTTCAACTGGATTTTTAATATCTGTATCGAAGTGATGGAAATCAAACAATCGGGAGCAAGCAGACATGTTTGTTGTGAAAATAAGAACTTTTCGTTGCCATTCCTTTTTTATAAAAATATACTGTGGAAAATATGTATATTAGCAACGGAAATTCTTTGAATTAAAAAAACAATAGCTCTTCTATATCAATCGCTATTTGTAGGAATGTGTAAATAAAATCTCTCAATTAATAAAAATACAATGGACAATATTCCTCCTTTGGGTTCGAGACTATACGAAATCAGCTGTTTTCGGAAAACAATCCTCAACTCTACCATAGCAAAGCACTGTGGCCTGCAAATTTTTATCTTGCAATATTATTTATAAGAGTTACAGATTATATGAAATTGAAGTAAGAGTGATATAGTGATACCTTTGTTTTGTTTTTAATCCAGTTTTAGTAATATACTTTAATATTAATCAACATATATAATATTAAAAGTTGCCATGTGAACTGTAGCGATGTTAACAAATTTAAATGGGTATTCCATTTAATAAATTCCTTTATTGAAGTGATTGAAATTCTAATTATTTAAGCTTTGATGTCTATATATATGTGTGTGTCTGTATAAAATGCACTGCAAATGCGTGAAACACTTTTGCAACTCTATTAGAACGTAATAGTAAACACTTCTAACTAAAAGTGTTGTGATTGTATTAGGAATGTGTTGCGATTGTGTTGCGCGAGGGAAAAAAAGTGTTGCGGAAGTGTTGTTGACAATTACAAGGACAAGAAATGTGTTCAGATAGTGTTTCGATCAAAATTTAAGATCCCACACATATTCTAAACGCTTTTTAGAACATTTCTAAAACACATTCATCTTTAACGTTGAAACACTTTAGAAACGCCTATTAAACAGAATAGCCTATCCCGTGAAATAATATGCAGGCGTTTTCTTAATAATTTGCTCAGCAGTGTGTATTATGGGGATTAGATTCAGAAGGCTGCTAAAGGTGAGAAAACGAAACTAGTATGTTGTTGTAACAGAAACTAGTATCACAAAATTTTCTTCTATATTTTACTATTAAAATTCATGCAGAGCAAATATTTTATTCGAATAATTATACTTTTTAATTATCACTTATTAAAATTATTTTTCTATAATGAGGGCAAGCGATTTTTATTTCAAATAAGCATAACACTAAATTATGTTTCTTATGCAATTATGTCTGTTGCAATTATGTTTCTTATGAAGTGTTCTAGCTTAGAACGCCAAAAAGTGTTGTTAATTTGAGGACAAAATGTGTTCTTAAATGTGTTATTTTTGTGCGCGTGCGTTTGCAGTGTGTTCTTATTAATATTTTATTCATTATATCTTTTATTCATATGTGTGTGTGTGTATGCATAAAATGTTCTGCAATTTTACGATATGGAATAGTCTTAAATGTACCATTCGATTCATTTGTTTACATTTCTCTTTTGTTCTTGTTTGAACAGATATCTGATTATTAAGTTTCACTGGAGAAATATTTAGGAAAATGTTATGCGTAACAATAAAACGGCATCTTGAATCTAATTTGTTTACAAAATATCGGCCACGTGTTATGCGATTTTACCTACTGTGACGTCACAGGAATATTGTCCATTATATTTTTCAGTTACAAATGTGAAGTGTTTCTTTTATGACGTCACTGAAAAGCTAACACATTACATTGGAAGAGATTTGACCATAAAATACAGTTTGATGGCATATTTGAGCAATTTTGGTAGATTAGCTGCTTTTGCCCATAAAAAAATCCCTGTATTCCACAATTATACTTTCATGACATCAATTTACGGGCTACAACCGTTTAGCTAGCAAAACGGTTATTTCTCGTAAAGTTATACGGTCAATTCCTAAATTATATTTTCAAAACATTAATTTACGGATTATGACCGTTTAGCTAGCAAAATGGTCATTTCCCCTAAAATTATATAGTCAAATACCGTGATCTTACATTTTTTTTTTTTTTTTTTTCAGTGTAGTTCTACCGACCGCAGCTCGGCCAGTTTTATAGAAAAAGAATATTTAATTAAATTTCAAGTCGGTTTTTTCCACTTACTTGCATCTGCATTTGCTGTGTGAAAAGCATGAAATGGGAATTTCTTCATGTCTTCCTACAGGGGGAACGCATAAAATGTGTTCAGATCTAACGAATGCCGTCAGAATGTTGAATGATCCAGTCTTTTAAAATGATAATTAAATAATCTGGTGTGTCACTCACACTACTTTCTCTTACCCTGAAATTTAATACTATAAATACAGGTTGGAGATTATAAGGTAAGATAACGAGTACTGTTATTTAAACCTATGTTAAACAATTCAAATTAGGCTTCGGAGGAGTTTTATATAATAATTAGTTCTGTGTGAGGGGGGCTACAGACAGCCCCCTCAACCCCCGTTTCATTAATGTACAAAAAACAAGCCATGAATATTTAGCTTAAAACATACAATATTTACCATATCTCTACGAGGAATTTATTTCAATTCCCGAACAGCTTTTCTGGAGATGGTAAAATATTATTAGTAAAGCATATCCACTAACATTTGGTTTAGTGCAGTTTATAAATGTTAAACTCTACTTACCTGTAATTTCCCCCATAGACGTAATGTATTTGAATACTTTTGAGTGTCCCTGTACACGAGCCATTTGCTTCATCTCAACGAAAAGCTTAGTGTAGCATCCCTATAAGATACACATTTAGAATACCAAGTTTGGAATTTCTGCTACTATTTGTTCTTGAAATATGGTGATAACAGACACACACACAGAGACAGACACAAAGACCATTCGCTAAAAACATGATTTTCGTATTCGGTGGACCTCAGAACATGTAAATATAACAAAAACATACGTTCGAAAATTTGACCCTAAGACAATACTTCCCTTATGGGTAAGAGAAAGTAAAAATAATTTTTCGATAAGATTACTTTTCATGCTACATTTGAAAGCAGAAAGTTTCATTTGAGGATGTGGAGAGGTTTTATTTTCCGTGAAATAGTGGATCCATCATTGCTTACCAAAAATATCCAGGCTGGAAATCCATATAGTCTTTTGAAAAGAGTGTCACTTGACATAAATAATAGAAGTCACTTGCAATAGAAACTGTTTATTATTTTTATGTTAAAAACATGAATTGTCAAGCAATCACTTACAATTGTCCTTATATGATCTATAGGGCAGAGAGAGAGGGAGAGCAAACTAGGAGAGATGTTTATTAAACCAGTAAACAAGAGATATTGACTGTTTGAAAGCGAAAGGTGTACTCAATTGCATTCGCCAATTCAAACCCGAAATTAATAAACTAATGCCAAATAAAGCGCCAAAAGAATGTTCTAATTGGTTAATTCAAAAATTTAATCCGTTATTCAAAAGAGAAAGACAAGCTTGGCAACATAAATTATGCCAAAGTAATTACTTTTTATCGGCGCCACGAATATATCATTAAGAATTTATTTGTTCTTTTTTATTTTATTATTATTATTAAAAGAAACGAATCCAACATCTGTTGATGCCAATGAGACTGAACTAAGCTATTATGATAGCACAAATCACCGGAAATGAAATAAATTTCACAACTTCTGTTTATATTATAAAGTAATTTAGACAAATAAATTATTTTCTATCTATGATCAAATGAGATATTGAACATAATGTTGTTGAAAAGGGGGAAATGTATCTATCTACAAACGAATAAGTCCCTCAGTAAAAATACAAATTAAATTAAATGGAGATTGACTTTTATAATAGAATGAATTGATTTCAGAGTATATTACAGAATAAAATGTTCTTTTTTATTAGAATAAATTAAATTAAATTAGATTAGATTTTATTTGTTAAATGAATTAATTAATTTTATAACTATTCTTAATAAATTGAGTTTTTTTATTTAAAAATTTAAAATGGATTATTTAGAAAGGAAATAAATATTTAAAAGAACATATGTGTGAACTTGTTCTCACAGAGGAACATGATACTTGAAGACTAATTTTCTTTCATTCTTTCCGATTAAATCTTTTAGGAATGATTTCTTTTTAATTGTATATTTTTCTTCGACAGCTTTTCAAATGACAAGTAAGAAGCGTATTGCCGTCATTGGTGCCGGTCCCTGCGGTCTGACGGCGGCTAAAAGTTGCCTTGAGGAGAATCTGGATGTAGTAATCTTTGAACGAACGGACAACATTGGCGGATTGTGGTGTTACAGAGATTCCGATCAAGACGGTATTCCATCCGTCATGAAATCTACTGTCATCAACACTAGCAAAGAAATTAGCGCTTTCAGCGATTTTCCACCACCACCTGACTACCCCAATTTCATGCATAACACTTTGATGTTTCAATATTTCAAGCAATATGCCGAAAAATTTGGCCTACTCCCACACGTTCAATTGCTGACAGACATTTTAAAGGTAAGTCTCAATATTTAATATAACAATTGGTTTACTTATTAATCAAAAATCATAACAATAACCTACGTAATAATTTTTTTTCTATCGTTCGCGCATGCACAGTGAAACATTTTTATAAAAATGCTCATATTTCATGAGATAGTTAAGATAAATGTAATCCGATTGCAGTATACGGTTCAAAAGTGTTTTTTTTCAATTTATTTGAAAGTGGGAATAATTTTTGTTTAAAACTCTGTATATTATCAATAAAAAATATGCTGTTTTATTTATTTATTTATTTTTATTTTTAAATTAAAGGCATATATCTCCTTTATTTAGCATGCTATCTCACACAAGTTCATTTACAAACTGTACATGTCCTAAAGTTACAGATCATTTCTTTCACTTAACGATACAGGATGATCTCAAACATTACTGATTGTGTTCAATTTGTTGTCGGCCCCTTAATTATTGTTGTAACCTAATTTTCACTGAAAATCATGAGGAAGACTCTGTTCTTTACATATTCAATGTTTCAAAGCATTTCATCCAGAGATAGGTCTTTAAATTGAAAAGATAAAAAAAAAAAAAAAGAAAGAAAGAAAGAAACTGATCGTTTGTAAATGTTGCAAAAGTTTTGAGCAGGAGTGTATTTCCAAGATTACTCGTAGAGCAGCACAGTCGGTAACAAAAGTGTCTGAACACTAGCAAAAATTCCTATGTAAAAAAGTACACTTCATACGGTTTTGTTAAATAAATCCTTGTCGAATCCTGTTCTTAGTCAGTGTAAGAATATGATTCGATAAGGATTTATTAAATAAAACCGTATGAAGTGTACTTTTTTTACATAGGAATTTTTGCTAGTGTTCGGACACTTTTGTTACCGACTTTATTAGTGCCCAACCTACCTACCTGTTATTGTATTTCCAAGCCATATTAATTTTGATTTCAAATTACATTGTTATTTGTAATATTGGTTGATTGTATAACTTATAATTCACTGAAGCCTCTTTTTTTTTTTTAAGACCAATGAAATTTTGATTTCTCTAGGTTTATTTTGCGGCAAAACTCGCTATTCAAACTAGGGAAATCTAGATATTTTGATCGTAAAAAATGAACTTTTTTTTTTCTTCTCAGGTTACTCAAACAGAAGACTATGAAAGAAGTGGAAGATGGTACGTGACTTCGAAAAATCTGCAGACTGGTGATACCAAGAAGGAGATATTCGACGGCGTTTTAATAGCTACTGGCCATCATAGTTATCCCTACATTCCTGACTTCCCAAATATGAAGTGCTTTAAGGGTACTGTGCTCCATACACATAGTCTCAAAAAAGCTGCAGGGTTTGAGGACAAGAATGTTCTTGTTATCGGAATTGGAAATTCTGCAGTGGATGCTGCAGTGGAGATCAGTACAGTAGCTAAAAAGGTTTGTTCTTTTCAAGATTTTGTGTGCACTTAATATTGATAATGTAAAGACAGTCATTTTACCCTGTAATGTCCGTATTTTCCCGAATGAATACACACAGATAATTTACCCCCCCCCCCCCCAAAAAAAAAAAAAAAAAAAAAAAAAAAAAAAGAAGAAGAAGAAGAATTATGTACTAAAGGACGAATGAAAAACTTCAGATAAAGTTTCAAATTCATTTTTTCTAGATTATATTTAAAAGAATAATTATATTTAATAATTATATATGGTTTAATTAATTATATTTGCCTGCTAATTATATTTCAAAGTAGTTAAATTCCATATTACTATTACTAATATAAAATGTTAAAATATATTAAAAAAAAAAAAAAAAAAAAAAAAACATTAAATATGAAAACAGCATTTATTTCATAATAATAGCAAGGCAACTGATTACAAAAATTATATTTTTCATAAATTAGTCAAATATAACTTATTGATGAAAACTTATTTCATTTCCTTTTTTTTTTTTTTTTTTTTTTTTTTTTTTTTTGAACAATTAAAAGTTACGCGTTTTCAAAACTCATTAACATTCGATTCTATTACTATTGCCGAATTTTAATACCAGGTAAATTTTTTTTCGGCATCAAGAATCTTTGGTCGATAGTATGAGGATAATAGATCTGTAATATAATTACTATATCTATGCTCCAAATAGGTGAGTCCCAGTGAAGTTTTCGCCCCGGGCCACGAGAGTTATACGTCCGCCACTGAGTTTCAAATGTGAAATTGCATATATATTATGTTAAGGGCACTTGGCACCATTGAAATAGGTCATAGCCTCCTAAACTAGATGCCTGTCGCGTGGCTCAGAAACTTTGCAACAGTTCAAGCGGTAGACAGCGCCACCTGGTACAGATTGCGTGAATTTTTTATTCAACTGCCACCAATAATTTTAAGAAGCGATATATGATATATATAAACAAAGTTTCTTCGATTCTATTCGCCTTTTATGTATATCAAATGCCACTTTTAAAATTTTTTGGTGGCTGTTAAATAAAAAAGCCGCGCAATCTATACCAGGTGGCGCTGTTTACCGATTGAATTCCTGCCAAGTTTCCGAGCCACGCAGCAGGCATCTAGTTTAGGAGGCTATGAATAGGTTTTATGTAAAAGCTAATGTCTCCATTTAATATTTATAAATCGAACTATATTAAGTTTGTCTATTAAAATATATATTCAGGCAACAATTCTAATGTTTTTTTATATGTTTTTTACAGATCTGAAATTTTTAAAATTGCGTTTACTTTTTTTTTTTTTTATGAATTCATGATTTTCAAAATGCTAAAATTTCTACAGATATTTAAGAAAAGAAATAGGGATGGGTTTTGAAATTAATTTTCGAAAAATAAATAAATAAATAATTTAAATTAAATTAAAATTAAAATGTGCATGTCTAGGTAAAATTTAACATAAATAAATAAATAAATAAATATACTTTTTTGTTATATTTTTATTTTTAATATATTTTCTCTTAAAGATATTTCAATATCCATGCCTAATTCTTTTACCAAGCATGTTCTGTTAAAAGTCCAAATACGGACATATATATACATAAAGGTATTTTCTTAAATATCTATAGAAGTTTAAGTTTTTTGAAGATCATGAATCCATGAACAAATGTAAACTGAGTAAGCGCAATTTAAAGATTTCAAATGTGTAAAAGAAATGTATCAGAAACCATAAGAATTGTTGTCTGAACATATAGTTTATTGAACAAACCTAATATACTTCAATTTATAGTTATCAAACGGAAACATATACTTTAACGTGAAACTGATGAAACCTACCTCAATGAGGGCGTCAAAGATGCCATGTCCCATAAGCAAGTCTTCTCCTTTTAATTAATTATTATTATCATTTTTTTTTTTTTTTTTTTTTTTTTTAAACCTTCACTGAGATAAATTTAAAAAAATTTCCATTATTCAATCAAAATTAATTTATGTTTTTCTCAGTAAAGGAATACTTTTCAAATATATGAAAATTATCGAAAACTCTATTTTTGTGGAGGACCCGAGGCTTTAACCCTAGTTACCTTCCCCTAAATACGGCCCTGAACTTAAACATAAAAAAAAAGTTTCAGCTAAAATGTTAAATATAATTCGAATTTAACGTACTTGCCTACCTTTAAAATTCAATTTTCGGTCAAAACTCCCATTTTCCATTTTTGGTTTAGTATTAAAGACTGACATTTTAGCTTTCTAAATCAGTTTGAATTTTATCTTGCCTAGAACTTGAGTTACAGGCATTTCAATATTAGTCAATCGCAAGTTTCTGAAACATGAAGTACCCGGAAATGTTTGTTTACATAAATGTTTTACTCAATATAAGCATCAAAATTTGTTACTGCATATAAATTGAATTTAAAAAAAAAATGAAATAAATCAGGATTTTATTAAAATTATTTTTCATTTAATGGGTAAAATCTGGTTTTTAATTATGTTTTCTGCTTTTTCTCAAAATGAGATTTTTAACATTTTGCTTTATCGCTAAACTTTATAACTCCAAAAGTTATAATTGAAACCTTATGAATCTTTGACAAAATACTCTAGAGGAGTTGTTTTAGGGATTGAACTACTACAATGAATCTAGCTAAATTATTTTTTGTTTTTTTTTTGTCGATAGAAGTTATGAAATGTCATGTATATTCATGATTTTTTCAGCATGTAAAATGTTTTCTTCTCTAAAATATTAAATAACATGGTTATAGTTTTGAGAATAGTTCACTTTCTTAAGGACCTTTTAATAATCTAAATAAAATTCACAAAATAAAAATATCTTTATTTAAATTTGACTTATGATGTTTCGAAAAAAATGCCTTTTTTTTCTTTTTTTTTTTTTTTTCCAAATTTATGTCTATTTTGAGCCTAAACATCAAAATGTTTTAAAATTTGCATATTTTTTCGTGTTATTCACTGTTTTTAACTATATTCTGTTATGTAATGCACATAAATAGGCAACTTTTTAATTATTAAAAAAAAACATCACCTCCGACAGTAGGCAGGAGCCTTAAATCATATCAATTGTTTTGACTTCATATTTATTTTATTGTAAGACAAAAATTACTGTATTTGAAATGACTATGTTAAACTTGAAAATGAATTTCTATACATTATACGAAAATTCCAAATCATTATCATTTTTTTCAAGAGCAAAACTAAACCGTTTATTTGTTCTTTTTAGGTCTATTTAAGCACTAGACGTGGAACGTGGCTTTTTCAAAGAGTTGGTCCAGATGGCAAACCTTATGATGCAGCTTATATCAGAAGAGCGTTGAATTCCGTCAATAAAGTTGTTCCATTTGGTGTGTCCTGTTGGTTTGTTGAAAGAGATCTTAATAAGCGTTTTAATCATGCGATGTATCGTCTAAAGCCGAAACATCGTGTTTTCAATCAACATCCTACCATAAACGATGCTTTGCCAAATAAAATTTTAAGTGGAACTATCATCTTAAAGGAAGACATCAGCAAGTTCACAGAAACTGGTGTTCTCTTCCAAAACGATGATGTGCCAACTGAGATTGATGCTGTGATTCTCGCTACTGGTTATGAAATAAAATTCCCTCTTGTCAGTGAAGATATTTTACGTGTCCAAGAGAATAAGGTTCAGTTATATAAATACATGTTTCCTCCTCATTTGCCGCATCCATCATTGGCAGTTATATCCCTTGTTCAAGTAATCGGTGCCGTATTCCCCGTTGCTGAAGCCCAAGGTAGGTGGTATGCGTTGTTGATGAATAATAAACGGAAATTGCCTAGCAAAGAAATTATGTTGAAAGATATAAAGCAAAAAGAACGTCAACTAGCAAAACGATATGTGGCGTCAAGGAGACATACAGTTCAAGTGGACTATATTCCATATTTGGATGAATTAGCTGAGCAAATTGGAGTTATGCCGAAACTTTGGAAACTATTTTTTACAGATATGAAATTATACTGGAAACTTTTGTTTGGACCCTCATTACCATACCAATACAGGCTTAGAGGACCCCATAAATGGCCTGGTGCGAGAGTGGCTATATTAAGTTATAATGTGAGACTTTTAGCAGCTTTGAATACTCGAAAAGCTGATTGAAACCAAGTCAGTTACTTTTAATTATATAACCATTGATGGTAAACTAAATTAGTTTCAATGAAAACGCAAGTTAAAAAGTACAGACATATTTTCAATTAAATATATCTAAATATATAAAGGGTCTGGCCACTAAAATCCGTTCTCACTCTTTTAATTGCTTGACAAATGCAGTTATAGTCATAAAAGTTGTGTTTCGGTATAGTAAAGTGGCTGTCCGCTATAAGATAAGACCGTTTTCAACCTCACCTAATAGAAATTAGCATGCTTATCGCGAAAACGGTACGAGATAGGAGAAAAGAGGAATCATAAAGTTGTAGAGCATCATCGATTTAACCCCTTAACGATCTCGTAGTTTTCAAGAAAACATTAAAAAAAGTGCCTTTTTTTTTTTTTTTTTTTTTTTTTTTTTAATTCAAGAAAATTGTGTAAAATAAAGTGTATAAATTGTGTTCATTTTTAATTTTTGGAATTTTTTTTCTCGCTTGAAATCAAGGATATTTATTTTGAAGAAAAACCAACAATCAGGGTTATTATGACTGTATGTTGGTTTTCCAGTAAGTAGAAAAAATAAAAGATATGAGTTTTAAACATTAAAACAGAATTTTATGAAAAGAATTTTGCATATAATACAACACTATACTATACGTATGGTACACTGTTCTCAGATTTGCATATCCAAACTTTCATAAATATCACTTATTTCCGAATCACTCGCAGAAGCATTTATACAAAAATTAGAATCCAACTCACTTTGTGATTGTGATTACATAATGTACACAATATTAAAAAAAAAATATTTTACCACAGAGCACAAAAACACGTACCTCCAAAAGCCTAATTGAGCTAAGATTACAAAATAAGTATTACAAAAATTTAAAATTGAATAGTACTGGCAGTTTAAAATAAACTTATTATATCCAATTGCATTTTAAATAGTCTGCAATTTCCATCTAGACTCCAGAGTGTAAAATCAGAAGAAAAAAAAAAATCCCGGGTATCAGAAATGGTTTGTTTTTAAATCTTTTTAGTGACACTCCAGCCCAGAAATATCACGGGCACGAGATATAGAGAACGAAAATTCACCCCGTCATTTTCACGGGAGCGAGAAGGAAAAGTTTAATGCGTAAAGATGTCTTGTATACATGAAAGATAAAAACAAAATGCGCATTTTTTTTTTTTTTTAATAGGACTGAGGACTATTAGTCTCAATCTGGGATTTTTGCGGCGTCATTTTTCGATAGTTGGACATTTGTCGAAATCATTTTTCGATAGCTGGACATTTATCGAAATCTAAAATTTAACGAAAAATATAATTGAATAATTTGAAAGCGATGTTATAATTTGGAAAAAGAAAAAAAAAAAAAAAAAAAAAAAAACATAGTCCTTTTTTAATAATTTTGAATTAGGAAATAAAAAGTGCGCGTGCAATAACATGAAATAAAAATAAGTAAAAAAATGAATTTAATGATTTAATTTTTATGTAAAACTTGCTCACGTGCTATCTTAAAAAGTAGATGTAAAATTTAAAGTTTAATTTTTTTGGCAACAGTTATAAATTAAAATAAATAATTTAATGAAAGTTTATAAGTTAGAATTTCTAATTTTATTATTTTTATTTATTTATTTTTTGTTGCTGTTGTTTGTTTGTTTTTTATTTCATAAGCTGTTAGGCACCGAAATAATCTTAAAAGTTCGAAATAACTAGTCATCAAAATATTCCTTTATTTTCGATGTTCCGATTTCTCTTCGTCAGCTGCAGGGCAAATTTGAACCGTTGTTTAAACATCACGTTGTAGCGCAGCAGGTGGCACGTGTGCTACGTAAAGTTTAACCCTCTGCCGGCCCTAACACTTTAAATAGTTGCCAAATTTATGGTTTCTTTTATTCAACCATCCTCAATATTTTTGAGGAGTGATATTTGAGATATATAGTGGGCAAAGGACCTTGGAAGTGATTAGGGAACCGTTACAGTTAAAATTTAGTGGTGGATATTGAATAAAAAAGTCCCAAAATTTAGTAACGAGTAAAATTAAATAGGACCGGGGTTAAACAAAGACCAGATATGCATTGCAGCTGATAGAGGAAGTTTGAACATCGAAAATAAAGGTAACTTCTGACAACTAGTTTTTTTTTTTTTTTTTTTAATTCTAAGATCGTCTTGTCTTGTCGTAGGAAATCACGAACAAACAAATGTGCGTCTTAAGCATTCAGCTTTTAGCATTCATGTCTACAAGATGTCGTAAATAATTAATTACTGCGCATGCGCAGACTATAGCCAAAAATATTTGACATAGTTTAATACTCAACTGTATCGAGCACCTTAAAAAAAATGCAGTTAACTATCACAAAAGATCATAGAGATATTGATGATTAAATGAGCTGTTTTTCAGCTGTTTTCTAAAAAGGTCTTTACGATAAGGGGTTATTCACAAATGAAAATTTGTATCGGAAAAAAAAAATAATAATAATTTTTCTTTTCAAACAATTCATTTTTCTTTTCTTTCTATAAGTATGTAGTACATTATTTTTTTACATACCTCTTTTTTACATACTATATATTTTTTAATTACATACCTATAAAAAAACAGAAAAATGAATCGTAAATATTGTTTGCGATTATTATATTTATTTTCGTTTTATAAGTTTCATAGTTCGCGTTTGTAAGTTTCATAGTGTAACATAGTTTTTTCTGATACAAAATTTCATTTGTGAATGACCCCTTATCATAAAGACCTTTTTAAAAAACAACTTATTTAGTCATCTATATTTCTATAAATTGTTGTGATGTTCAACTGGATGTTTCTTATAAGGTGCTCGATACAGTTCAATATCAAACTTTGCCCTTTTTTTTTTTTTTTCTTTTAAGAATTCTTTATGCATTTTTTTTTCTTTTAAGAATTCTTTATGCATTTTTTTTTCTTCTAAAGAATTCTTTATGCATTTTTTTTTTCTTTTAAGAATTCTTTATGCATTTTTTTTTTTTTTTTTTTTTTTTTTAATGAATCTAATTTTTTTACTGATGATATTCTATCCCTTCACGGTAATTTAAAGCAGCATGTCTCATAACATGAGTTGAATTCCAATTACGAAAATATATATTTAATGTTTAAGCCTTTATTTGTGAAAATTAAATGTATATTTGCTGACTTATTTTACTTCCTTTCGAAGACAACCAAAATATTTTGAATTTAAAAGTAAGGTTTAATCATTTAAAATTTTACTATATTATGTCTTGAAGTTTTCTTTATGAAAAATCGGAGTATCCGTTAAGAACTTATAAGCTACAACCCAAGTATAACACAGACTGTTGGCCCAACTGCAATTTATTGTTAGTTCGTTGGGAAATCGTTATCATTGGAAAAAGAGCTCGAAATAACAGTGGGCCAACAGTCCTAAAATGCTGTTTTTCCAACTGCAAAATATAACACTTGTCCTAGAATGTGTTCACCAACAATGGCCCAACAGTTTGACAACCATGACCCAACCGTTCCATCGTTGGGCCAACCGTCACCCAACGGTTGGCTCAAACGAGGACCGACGGCCAAAAACAACTGTTGCCCAACGAAGAAGGAACTGTAGGGCCAACCGTTTCTCAACCATTCCGTGTTACTTGGGAAGTAAATGTTGTGAGCTAAACAAACAAACAAACAAAAAAAAGTTTGATTTGAGAATCTTCTCCTTCATTAAGTCGTTTAATTAAACATATACTTGTAATGTTTTATGCAATTTGTAATTTTCTGAAAGCGCTGTTGAACAATATAACTGTATTTTGTGTAACAGAAATTCAATTAAATGCCTTTAGAAAAAAAAAAAAAAAAAAAAAATCATAATACTGTAATGCCAATCGGAAAGGGTCAAATTTTCTCGATCCGCGCAAAAATCTAGTACAGATATATACAGGGTGTTTATAAAGTCCCGGACCCATTTTGATGTTTAATAACTCATAAAATAATAAAGATTGATTAAAATTAATAACATAAATGGTTAGATAGACTCAAAAAGTTTCATGACCTTTGTCAATGAACTTCCACGTGTGCCCCCTTCGTCGCACGGAGAATATCAAGTCGATAGTCAATTTCACGCCAGGTAGCGGCAAGCATGAATTCATAAATTTCTAAAATTCATATTTCATAAATTTCTAAAACAGGACATTCTCTTAACATAGTTATCATGTTAAGAGAAATGAATTTGAAAGGAAAAAAAAAACGCTTGACACAGTGACAGAATGAAGTCCCCGCCTAATAGACGATATTTAGAAAAGTACAGATATTTAGACTGGGAAATGAAATTATTTGAAATTAACCACACGCGCAGACGATATTTACAAAAGTAAAGATATTCAAACCTGAAAAGAAAATATATGAGTTATTCCATCAATAAATGCCATAAGTTTGTTTATATCTTCATTATTTTATGAGTTATTAAACATCAAAATGGGTCCGAGACTTTATAAACACTCTGTATATCTGTATATATATAAAAATTTCGTGTCACTATGTTTGTATGTGATGAACTCCTAAACTAAAGAACCAATTTTAATGACATTTTGCACACTGTGTGCAGTTTGGTTCAACTTGAGAAATAGGATAGTTTTTATCTCAATTTATAGTCACAATATTTTTTTATTGCAAATTATTTCTTTATTATATGACAAAGGTAGCTTTAAATAAGCCATTTAAATATTAGCTATAATTTAATTGTTGCCAAAAAAATTTACGAGTTCATTTTCTTTTGACATAACAATAAATACATTTAATTAAACGTGAACATTAAAAAATTATAAAAAGTTAAATTAGGCATCTGACAAAAATTGATTTCATTATAACTTTAAAAAATTTCTACACATTGGTAACGAGCTAATGCAGATCATGATGTTAATATATGTTATTCTGAAAGGATTAATATTTTATTTTTAAAACCAAAGCTTATTATTATTATTATTATTAGTTCACTGAACTGAGTCGGTGTGCTTAAATATTGCTTATATATTATTTTTTATTTTATTTATTATTTAATTGTTGGCCAAGATATTTGCGAGTTATTTATTTATTTATCTATTTATTTATTTTTTTTGTGCTAGAGGCCTATTTCAGTCGGTACAGTTGTCGAATTTTTATAGGTCACTTTTAATTAGTGCTAGAGACCTATTTCAGTCGATTTATTGAATGAAGTCCCACCCCCAAGGTCCAACTTTGACATGAGTCCCCCCCAAGGTGCTCCTATTTCAGTCGGTACAGCGTTGTCGAATTTTTATAATACACTCTTAATAGTGCTAAGGGCCTATTTCAGTCGGTTTATTGAATGGGGATTTATTGAATGAAGTCCCCCCAAGGCCCAACTTTGACATGAGTCATGAGTCCCCCCCAAGGTACAACTTTGACATGAGTCCCCTCAAGGCCCAACTTTGACATGAGTCCCCCCCAGGTCCAACTTTGACATGAGTCCCCCCAAGGCCCAACTTTGACATGAGTCCCCCACAAGGTACAACTTTGACATGAGTGCCCCCCAAGGCACACCTTTGACATGAGTCCCCCCCAAGGCACACCTCCCCCTCATTGGGAAAAAGAGAAAAAACGTTGTTTTGCGGCTATAAGACAGTTTGGACTTCCAACGTTATTTGTTACAATATCTGCAGCTGAAACACATTGGTCTGATTTAATGAAAACTTTATCATGGAGTTTAGATCGTCACGAATTAACTAAAGAAGAATTTGTCGATATTAAAAAGTTTAGCAGTAGGCCTCTGACACTAAATTAAAATCTGTCAATGTCAGATTTTCATGTTTTAAATAATGAAATAATGTCGTGTCTGTATAATTATATTTTTAATTGTTTTTAGGCTTAAAATAGTGCTTGAAATATATTTTCTATTTTTTTTTTTTTTTTTCGAAAGGAAAATTAATACATTTATTTAAACATGAACAATAAAAATTGTAAAAAATTAAATTATGCATCTTACAAAAACTGACGTGATTATCACTTTAAAAATTGTATACGCATTAATAACATAATACGCAAGTGAAGTGTGACGTCACTGACCGTCTGTGGATTTACTCCGTGGACCGTCACTGACCGTCCGAAAAAGATTTCCTATGTTGATCGCCCATTGGATTTTTTGTAAAAAAATTATTAAAAATCGAGGAAAATTATTTCCCGACATCAGTCCCTGTATTTTGGTATCGATATGTATTAGTTATCGTATGCATGTGTTAGACTGAGTTATTTTGCTACCAAATTGACAAAATTTTAATTTTGAATTTCAAAACTCTCTCATCCTTGGCATTTTTTTGTATTTGGCGATCAAAAACGTAATACGAAAATATACATGCCAGATCTATATTTTCGTAATATGTATTGTACGAAATATTGTTTCATATTATTCATTACTCTCTTAATATAAGTTGTTAAAATAACCTTGATTTTTGAAAGGAATTAAATATGTTCGCCAGATAATTTCACGATATTTTTTTTCTCGCCAAGGATGACATATATGAAATCTATTACGTTGCAACATATAAGTATCTTATATCAGACACTTTATTTAGACATTTGAAAACAAATTTGACTTCAAATTATGATAGAATATTTATCATTTTCCTTTTAATTAGTATATTAGTTGGATATTTATTGTGTGAATATCACCTTTTGAAATGAAATGTTTATGTTTTCAATCGAATATGAAAGTTTGCTTTTTTATCTAGAGTTTTGAAATCTGAAATTCAAATTTTATCAATTTTACAGCAAAAACAACTTAATCTAACGCATGTAAACGATAACTAATACATATGTACACCCAAGTATGGGGATTAAAATCGGGAAATAATTTCCTTCGAGTTTTAGTAATTTTTCAGAAAAAATCCAAAGGGCGTTTAACATAGGAAATCTTTTCCTTCCATCCACGGACGGCCAGTGACGTCATCACTTCGCTTGCGTATAACAAAATAACATACATGATTCAACAGAAAATTTAAAAACGTGGTGTATAAAAAGTTCTTTTTATCTTATAGTGGTTTCATTTAATTTCAGTTTTTGTCGGTATCATTTCGTTAGTAGATTTTAAATTAATTATCCTTTTGATAGATTTTTTTCTTATTAATTAAAAGTTAAATTTTAAATGAATGTCAGATTATTAATCAGCATTGAACTACTATTAAAATGAATGATGTTTGAAACTGTATTTATTTATTTTATATCTTTTCTCTTATATTATCTAATATTTGTCATTATTTTCTTTTTCTTTAAGAAATTTGTAATCTATACACATAATTTTCTAAACAAAATGTAACAGTTTAAAACCCTCACGCAGATGAATTTGAAAGTCTTAACACGGCCCTACTAGATCACTCCTCGGCGCCCACGCCGTGAAAGCGGCCGTAACAATCGATGATTTTTCCGGAATCAAATGCATTGGAAGTTAGGGTCGGCGCACAGCGCCGCCACGGCAGAATTAACTTAGTTTTGTATATGAAGCTGCATAAGTTTTTTCCGTTCACAGAGCATTTAAATTGATTTAATTAAATTTAAAATGCAGTCTTCCGATACGCAAAAATATATGAATCATAAAAATAATTGTGGCAATAATTTTAAACCAATTCATTGAAAAATAATAAATGATATTAGTCGTTTTCTCCTAAATAAAATATACTCTTCTTCAAATTTTTGTTTTGCATGAAAAAAATGAAATAAGGACTAGAAAGAAAGAAAAAAAAAAGAAAACAATCATTTAAGATTAAAAAAAAAAAAAAAGAGGATACAGATCGCTACCCCTTCTTGATGAATAGCAAGGTACACAATAGTACACCATTTTACAAGATACAATGCTTATTTTCACGTTTGTTTGTTGTCACGTTTGTTGGAATCGATAACACAAACTGATTTTCAGGGTTGGCAGCTACCGCCATCTACTTTATTCTGCGGCATGCATTGATCTTTGCAGTTTTGTTATGGCCACTTACCAGGGCCCAACTTACCCTGATCGGGGTCCGGGACAAAAACTTCTTTCGGGGCAGTCCTTTGCTTCACTACTTCAGTGATGAAGAAACAAACTTTATGGAGGTATTTAAATTTTTCACCTCATTATACAGTCGGCTGCAAAATTATTCGAGCACTAGCAATAATCCTTGCCAAAAAAAAAGTACACTTAATACAGCTTTGTTAAATAAATCCTTGTCGAGTCATGTTCTTAATCAGTCTAAGAACATGATTCGCAGGCTCGTACTGGCCCACCGGGCAACGAGGCAAATGCCCGGGCAACGAGGCAAATGCCCGGTGCGCCCTTCGCCGAGGAACTTTTTTTTTTTTTTTTTTTTTTTAAGTAAAAATTGATTTTTTCCCCCACTGGAACACTATAAAATTTTATGGTTTTTGTTTAAAATTGAAGGAAATATTTCTGTAGAATTTATTCTCAAAAGCAACCGTGAAACTCCTTTATCTGAATGCCTACATGCACTTATTATTAAGGAAGAATGCGAGTTCTCTATTTAAAATAGCTTGAATATGTTCATGTGCGCCCCACTACACTAGGCACACAGACGACTAAGTAAAAGGCGTTTTGTAAGTTCCACTAAAGAGGGCGCCTTGCATTCTCCACTAAAGAGCGAACTTGTATGTTTCAACAAATTAAGCGCCTTGCATGTTCAGTGGAACACAATGTGAGCACCATTAATCAAATTATAGTTTTAAAACACGTAGCGTTATTATAAAAATCAACTAAGAACTATTACTAAATACAAATACGAAACATGACGCCCTTTATATTCAGTGAGTGCATATATTTTAAACACTACAAATATGTAAAACAAATTTTAGCGCATATCGCCCAATAAAATATATCGTAACTTTAGTGATAACACTATATGCGCCCCGTTAGGCAAAAAAGGCAATTTTTAACAATTTTATGAGTAGCCTCCTTATAAAAATGAACTAAAAAAACTATTTTTGAAAAAATACAAAACAGAGCGCCTTTTACATTTACGGGATGGTACATGTATTTATTTCATCACTAAAATTATTTATATAAATGAAATAAAATCAATAAATAAAAACTGTGCCCCTACCAGTGACGTAGAAATAACACCATATGCAACAGATCTGGCATAAAAGGAGCCCTCTTTTTAATGTTTTTATAAACAACAAAAATTGCTTAGAAACAAATATTAAATACTCATGAAATACTAAACAACACGCCTTTTAGCCTTAGTGAGGTGCACATATTCTTAAATTTTCTCAAAACATGGATAAAAAAAAAAAGAAACATGTTCTGTCAATATCAATAATAACAAATAATACAGAAAACAGGGTATCTTGCATGTTCCACAAAACAGGGCGACTTGCATGTTTAGCGAAACACATACGTGTGCCTCTCTAACCAAAATGTATGTAAAAATAAATAAAAATATAGCGTCTTTATAAAAATAAGCTGAAAACTAATACTAAATAGAATTTAAAAAAAAAAAAAGCGCTCTCTAAATAATATAGTAAAGTCGAAATGACACCATATGCGCCCCTCTAGATAAAAAAGTGTCCTGTTTTGAAGGCACCCTGCCCTGTTTTAAACGGGACGCCTTTTAGCCTTAGTGAGGTGCACTTGGCCTACATATATATTTTAAACACTTCAAATATGCAAAAGAAATTTTAAGTGCCCAATTAAATATACCGTAACTTTAGCGATAACACTATATGCGCCCCGCTAAGCATAAAAGGCGCCCTGTTTTCAACAGTTTTATATGTAAGCCTCTTATAAAAATGAACTGAAAAACTATTTTTTAAATAAATACAAAACAGGGCGCTTTTTATATTCAGTGAGTACGCATATATAATTTAAACACTACAAATATGTAAAAAAAAAAAAAAAAAATTAGTGCTTAATATAAAATACATCGTAACGTTAGTAATAACATTACATGCGCCCCGCTAGGCGTAAAAGGCGCCCTGTTTTCAACAATTTTATATGTAGCCTCCTTATAAAAATGAACTAAAAAACTACTTTTGAAAAAATAAATAAATAAATAAAAAATACAAAACAGGGCGCCTTTTACATCTACCGGATAGTACATGTACTTATTTCTCCACTAAAATTATTTATATAAATGAAATAAAATCAATAAATAAAAACTGTGCCCCTATCAGTGACGTAGAAATAACACTTGCGACCGATCTGGCATAAAAGGAGCCCTCTTTTTAATATTTTTATAAACAACAAAAATTGCTTAGAAACAAATATTAAATACTCATGAAATACTAAACAACACGCCTTTTAGCCTTAGTGAGGTGCACATATTCTTAAATTTTCTCAAAACATGGATAAAAAAAGAAACATGTTCTGTCAATATCAATAATAACAAATAATACAGAAAACAGGGTATCTTGCATGTTCCACAAAACAGGGCGACTTGCATGTTTAGCGAAACACATACGTGTGCCTCTCTAATCAAAATGTATGTAAAAATAAATAAAAATATAGCATCTTTATAAAAATAAGCTGAAAACTAATAATAAATACAAAAAAAAAAAAAAAAGTGCATTGTAAATAATATAGTAAAGTCGAAATGACACCATATGCACCCCTCTAGATAAAAAAGTGTCCTGTTTTTAAGGTACCCTGTCCTGTTTTAAACGGGACGCCTTTTAGCCTTAGTGAGGTGCACTTGGCCTACATATATATTTTAAACGCTTCAAATATGCAAAAGAAATTTTAAGTGCCCAATTAAATATACCGTAACTTTAGCGATAACACTATATGCGCCTCGCTAGACATAAAAGGCGCCCTGTTTTCAACAGTTTTATATGTAAGCCTCTTATAAAAATGAACTGAAAAACTATTTTTTAAATAAATACAGGGCGCCTTTTATATTCAGTGAGTACGCATATATAATTAAAACACTACAAATATGTAAAAAAAAAAATTTTAGTGCTTAATATAAAATATATCGTAACGTTAGTAATAAAATTACATGCGCCCCGCTAGGCATAAAAGGCGCCCTGTTTTCAAAAATTTTATATGTAGCCTCCTTATAAAAATGAACTAAAAAACTACTTTTGAAAAAATAAATAAATAAATACAAAACAGGGCGCCTTTTACTTCCACCGGATAGTACATGTACTTATTTCTCCACTAAAATTATTTATATAAATGAAATAAAATCAATAAATAAAAACTGCGCCCCTATCAATAATGTAGAAATAGCACCATATGCGCCCGATCAGGCATAAAAGGAGCCCTCTTTTTAATGTTTTTATAAACGACAAAAATTGCTTACAAACTAATATTAAATGCTCATGAAATACTAACCAGCACGCCTTTTAGCCTTAGTGAGGTGCACATATTCTTAAATTTTCTCTAAAAGTGGATGAAAAAACATGTATCCCTATCCCCCTCAAACCCTATCAAGAATAACAATTAATATATAATGCTTAACCCTTTAACGTTCACTACTTAATTTATTTTAAAAATTACTAAACTAATTTTAAAAATGGCTTTTAGACACGTAGCTGATCATAAATATTTTAAAAATAAAAAAATCGCATTGTTCCTTTTTGAGAAATTTTTGATTTGAAACATCTATAAGTTAGCCTTATTAAATTCAAATAATATTTAATTTAATAAATAAAACACTTTGTAAGTAAACATTATCGACTACAAAAACTCGTAAAAGTTGTTTTGGGTGAAAACAATAGTCCAGCTTTTCATTAAATGAAAAAAACTAGACATTAGTGCATCATCAAACCAGCAATTCGCACTCGCGCACACAAAGAATCTTCAAGTCACTTATGCAATTAGCTTCTAGTGAAGCATTATTTGTTAAATTTTGGAATAGTGCTGATATCTGCAGACAGAAAAGGAACAAAAGTTTAAAACCCGATTAAAACAAAGGGGAAAAGTTAAAAAAACTTCTGCATAAAACTTCTTAAATTATGCCGAATGTTTGGTTTCGCTGCGAAACCAATGATCGTTAAAAGGTTAACAGGGTATCTTGCATGTTCCACTAAACAGGGCGATTCGCATGTTTAGTGAAACACATACGGTACATCTCTAATAAAGATGCATGTAAAAATTTAAAAAAATATAGCGTCTTTATAAAAATAAACTGAAAATTAATACTGAATACAATATAAAAAAAAGTGCCTTTTATATCATTTTTTTTTCTCCGTAACCTACAGATTAGTATACGCTTTGGGACTTTGGGCTGAGAGGATGACAATGAACGTTATCAGTAATTTTCGATGTGGGCACAGTTGATGCTTTTTCAACAATAGGGGGATTAATGGGAGTGCAGTTGATGTGTTCCCCTTTTTGTCACCTAAATGATCATAGTTATAGTACATTTACATACGAAGTCTTTTTCAACAACTATTATGGTGATAGATATTATTTGTTCACACACGTTTACGCATTTCAAAGAAATCCGGAACAGAAATGCTAATAATCTTTTTTCTACTACTGGGAAAACACGTGCTTCAAATTTTTTTTAACGAATAGCTGAAGATGGGGGAGGGACGTTCACTGTGAAACCTGCACATCTTTAATTCTGTATAATGTAACGTGAAAAAGTGAAGGTGGAATTATCTGAATGGTATCAGCCAAGCCATGTGAAATACAAGAATTTTCATTTTGGGAAAAATAATCTAAGGTATGATTATTCATTATTATTTTTATAATTTATTATTATTTGTTGAAGTGCAGGAATGTGCAGAGATAGAGATTATATCTTTGAATTCTTCTAAAATTGTGATATTTTTCTTTTTTCACACTTATAGTCCTGTAGATTGGAATTATATGCTCCCTACATTAACTTTTTATGAAGCTTTAATAAAAACTTGACATATGCTTTGAAGTAAAATAAAATAATATATATATTTCGCTTATACTCTACAGCTTATATGATATGTTAATTGTCTGTACATTTGTTAACATTTTTTTCTTTTTAATTTGGGCAACTGATCTGATACAATTTGCTGTTCTAGATCGTGGCCTACTTGAACTTGTGTTACTGGCATATCGGGCGCTTAGTTTGTGCAGTGTTCGTTTATTTATTTTTTTTTTCTCTCTCATTTTTTTAAATTATAACATGTTCATATCTATATCTCATATCATTATCAAGTTTATCTTTCATACAAATGCCATTATAGAATTCTTTGATGCATTTAACTTATTAATTTATTTTCTTTTAAGTTAGATTCACAACACTCCTGTATACTTCTGAATCATAATTTCTTTATTATAATGAAATAAATAATATAAAACACATTCTAATAATTTCTTATGACATTCTGTTGTTTACAATAATCTGCGAGCAATATTTGTTGCTTGCAGGGCCCGACTTAGCCTAATTGGGGCCCGGGGCAAAAACTTCTTTGGGGTCCCCCTCTGCTTCACTACTTGGAGAAAAACTTCTTTTAGGGATCCCTGTGCCTCACTACTTCAGTAGTGAAGAACTGAACTTTATAGAGGTATTTTAATTTTTCACCTCTTTATAGATATATAACAAGAAAATTGACTAGAACCTAAAATAGCTATAAAGCCCCCCCCCCCCCCCCTCTCCAATGGTCAAATGAAATATCGTTCTGTCCATTTTATTTCTGATTGTTAACTTTGTCATCTAGCTGCGAAAAATTCATATCCTTGCTGACATTAGGATGGAATTCAGCTAAATATTCCAATTACGATGGCTCAATTAAGCTGGATTTTACACTGTACTGATACTTTGTTTAAAAAAAGTTCATTAAAGAAGGAAACGTAAAATAAACTTTCTATTCAATTTGGGGGCCCCCCCTCTGATGTGAGGGCCCAGGGCAACTGCCCCGTATGCCCCTGCCTTAGTCAGGCTCTGGTTGCTTGTGAAATAGCTTACGTGAAAAATGCTTAATTTTTCTGTGACTTCATTCTCCCTTTCCTTGCGGCCTACCAGTGGTTTTGCGCTCAAAGCTGGTAGGTGTGAGGTGCCAGGTTCGATCCCAGGTTGCGCTTGTCGGTCTAGTCTTTCGAATTTTCCGTGGTTTTCTCCAAAAATTGTTTAAATACGTATTTCACTCTTAGAATGATCCCAATGGAGAACACTCTCCCTCAGGCCTTGGATCCTAGTGCAGTCAATCGGCTTTAATTCCAACAACCCTTTCTTTGCTCATTGTCCATTTTTTGAATATGTTTTAAGCCACAATTTCTATAGATACAGTCATCGAAATAACGTTATTTATGGTTTTTACTCTAAAAAATTATGACGCAATTTAAAAATTATGGGTTTTGTTATATAAAAGATTTATCTCTGTAAACTTAACTGTGAGAGCTGGAGTAATGTGTTTAATTTCATGCTCGAGCACATATTTTAACATATTCAAATTCAAGCGGGCATGGCATTTTTCTTTAATGGGATGTTAGCTAGAGGGGTCGTGTACCGTGTTCTCTTCTCACAAAGGAAAGTTTATGTTATTTATGTATCAGAAATTTTATATAGTGATTTTTTAATACGATATATTCCATTGGTGAAGCGTTAAAAAGAAAAGAAAGCTGTCTAAGGTGGAAAAGGAATATATTAAAAGCCTTTGAGAACTCTGGTCGTGTATGAAGAAACTTTTTTGGAATCACCTTGGTATTGGTGCAAGATTAATTGCAATTGGAGTCCAGTTCTCCGTGGAATGCCTCCATTAGGTCTTTTTAAGGAGTCTTAGCTCCTATTCCCATATTTACACAAGTTTCGGAGAAAATTATGGAAAACTTCGTATGATTAAGTCAAGCGTTTAGAACTGAGATCGAAAACGACACTACTTATACCAATTTAGAGAGCAGAACTTCTCGGCCACTACATATCATAACCTTGGATAATGTTTAGTGGTAAACTGGCAACCTTTTTATCAAGATTTTTGGCGCCCTTTTTATTCAAATTGCCAGCGCCCTCTTTGTCATGCCAGTACGACCCTGATGATTCGACAAGGATTTACTTAGCAAAACAGTCTAAAGTGTACTTTTTAAATATAGGAATTATTGGCTAGTGCTCGAATAATTTTGCAGCCGACTGTAGATATATAACAAGAAAATTGACTCGAACCTAAAATAGCTATAAAGTCCCCCTTCCCCTTCTAATGGTCAGACGAAATATCATTCTATCCATTTTATTTTTGATTGTTAACTTTCTCATCTAGCTGCGAAAAATTCATATCCTTGCTGACATTAGGGCGGAATTCAGCTAAATTTTCACAATTACGATGGCTCAATTAAGCCGGATTATACAATGCACTGATATTTTGTTTAAAAAAAGTTCATTAAAGAAGGAAACGTAAAATAAATTTTCTATTCGATTTGGGGGCCCCCTCTGATATGGGGGCCCGGGGCAACTGCCCCGTATGCCCCTGCCTTAGTCAGCCTCTGCCGCTTACGACGTTGGCGCATTGACGCCGAGGAGTGATCTAGTCTTAAAAATTAATCGCCTTACGAATTCCAAACTAAACAACCCCTGCTTTTAGTTCAGATCCGTCATCCATCTCATTAATAACGGACATAATAAAGATGTTTTCAAAATTTAAAAACTCTTATACTACAGAGTCGGTGTTGAAAATTACCGTAACCCTTCTAAAACACAACGATGTGTTAGATGTCAGTTGTACTATCATTCGGCTAAAAATTGCCACATAAAGACAAAATACATAAAATGCTCTGGCGAACATCTTATTAAAGACTGTCACATCAGTTCTGAAAAAATTTAAAATGTTAAATGCTGTAATTGTGGAGGCGATCATTCCGCAAATTACAGCAGTGATGCCAGATGGTCGAAAATTATTTCCCCAAACAGGTTTTTAAATTTCCCCAAATCAGGGTTTTTTTTCTTTTTTTCGAAAAAATTCCCAACTTGATTTCTACTAAAAAGAGAAAAAAAAATATCAAGCAGATTTTTCTATGATTTAAGCTCAGATTTTTGAGCAATATGCACAAAAAGCTCATAGATATCAATTTATTTCAAGTTGCATTTAAATATAACTTTTTATGAAATTTTGTTCGTTGATTCTTGATCGAGAGCTACAACAAAATTTTTGTCACACACATCCAGACATTTTCTAAAAAGGACTAATCTGATGACCCATAAGGCGCCAAAGTTCGTGCTGCGGGAACATTTCATTAATTTTTTTTACTTTACACGTAATTAAGATAAATATAATAAAAATATTTTTACATAGAATACTGAAGTGCCTAATTTTAATGATTTTTTTTTTTTTTAATTTGTAATGTAAATTCTGTTTTTTTTTTTTTTTTTTTTTTTAAGAAAAGAAAAAAAACTGAAAATAAGTCATTCGAGTTCAGGGGTTTAAAACAATAGATATAAAGTGAAACAGTTCCTTTTTTTAAAAAAAAAGTATAACAAACTGGCATCAATACAACTAATTTAAAAGGGTTTTTCAGTTTATCAATATCTATTTTACGCTCATTAGGTGCCACGTCTACTATTTTGGAACCATATTATATCTTCTAACAAAATATTTTTTTTTTTTATTAGCTAACTACATATAATTAGAAATGCACATTGAAACACAGCACATACGAAAATTCAAATATTTTCAGTGGGATCCATATAGCGGCATTTAAAGGGTTAAATAAATCAGAAAATGTATAAATCTATCGAAAATCCAAAGTCGAAAATTTTTACGCATCCAATACTTTCTTCTATTGAATATAGGATGAAGTTAATAAACTGCTAATTCTATCAATTTATCACAGAAATTTTTGCATATTTAATTAATTAGCGGTGAAAATATTTATAATCAGGCACTAATTGCGAATTGTTAAACAGTTTCATGAAACCTGTTTTGTCGTCTGTTTTGTTGAAAATAAAAATAAAATATACAGACACGACATTATTTCTTTATTTAAAACATGAAAATCTGACATTGACAGATTTTAATTTAGTGCCAGAGGCCTACTGCTAAACTTGTTGTTGTTGTTGTTGTCGTGTGCCACTCGGAAATTCCGAGCCCCGGTAGTGGAACTACCGGACTTATTTTAAGGCAAGAGGGTTGCGTCTTCCGTTATTAGGAACACCTCATAGGGAGGAAGTACGACTTCTAGTTCCATAAGCTGGTGAAAGATGGCAGCACCAGCCAAACTCGAATTTTGATCCGGATCAGAGCGAGTTTAGACCCATGTTCCGGTACCCCCAGAGGTATAATTTTTGATGGGAACTTGGAGGACTTTGCGACCACGACGGAATTTAACGTGCACCAGCAACACCTCCTGTAATAATGCCTCCGGGCTGAGCTCTACGTCATGGAAGATCGGCCGATTTTATCCAATCAACGCCTCCTATGATACATGTTGGATCATGGGGATTGGATGAAGTCGGCCGATCTTCCGTGACGTAGAGCTCAGCTCGGAGGCATTATTACAGGTGGTGTTGGCACCAGTCGCCATTAGCGTACACGACGGTCTTTGGCCGGCTCGAGGACCGAACCCGCAATCTTTCGATCACGAACTCGCTGCTCTTACCAACCAGGCTACCGCGGCCCAAAATTTTGGAATCGTTTTGTTTTGAGTATTTTGCTCTCCATTGCTGGAGATTATGATGTAATTTTAAAAATATTACAATTACAATCCCGGGAAATAAACAACAAACAAAAATGTAGTCAACTATCAAATAGGTGAGGAAACTGTTTTTTCATTTTCCCGTTCTGGCTTATTTTATACCTATTTAAAAATGAGCCTCTTGTATCTACTGAATTGTCCGTATATATAATGCAGGTAACCTAATTATACATAGAAATTCTTTTTCTGTTACTTTGTCTCTTTGCCAGTGTTTTGAATGATTTCTTTTTTTAATCTTGCATCTATTTTGTTAATATCGACAACCTAATTATACATAGAAATTCTTTTTCTGTTACTTTGTCTCTTTGCCAGTGTTTTGAATGATTTCTTTTTTTAATCTTGCATCTATTTTGTTAATATCTAAACTTGTTAATATCGACAAATTCTTCTTTAGTTAATTCGTGACGATCTGAATTCCATGATAAAGTTTTCATTAAATCAAACCAATGTGTTTCAGCTGCAGGTACTGTAACAAATAACGTTGGAAGTCCAAACCATCTTATAGACGCAAAACAACGTTTTTTCTCTTTTTCCCAATGAGGGGGGGGTGTGCCTTGGGGGGGACTCATGTCAAAGGTGTGCCTTGGGGGGGACTCATGTCAAAGTTGTGCCTTGGGGGGACTCATGTCAAAGTTGTGCCTGGGGGGGACTCATGTCAAAGTTGTGCCTTGGGGGACTCATGTCAAAGTTGTGCCTGGGGGGACTCATGTCAAAGTTGTGCCTTGGGGGGACTTCATTCAATAAATCCCCATTCAATAAACCGACTGAAATAGGCCCTTAGCACTATTAAGAGTGACGTATAAAAATTCGACAACGCTGTACCGACTGAAATAGGGGTACCTTGGGGGGGAATCATGTCAAAGTTGTGCCTTGGGGGGGACTTCATTCAATAAATCCCCATTCAATAAACCGACTGAAATAGGCCCTTAGCACTATTAAGACTGACCTATAAAAATTCGACAACGCTGTACCGACTGAAATAGGGGTACCTTGGGGGGGACTCATGTCAAAGTTGGGCTTGGAGGGGGGGACTCATGTCAAAGTTGTGCCTTGGGGGGACTTCATTCAATAAATCCCCATTCAATAAACCGACTGAAATAGGCCTCTAGCACTAATTAAGAGTGACCTATAAAAATTCGACAACTGTACCGACTGAAATAGGCCTCTAGCACTAATAATAATATTAATAACGATAAATAGAGAGGGGGAAGAAAAAAGGATCAGCAACATGGAATTCTGACTGCTTACTACTCAAATGACGATGTAATTTTTTGTAATAAAATTTATTTTTAAAGTAATGTAGCTTTGGAAATCAATAAATTATTTCTTTGTCTTTCATGTTCCACCAAAAAATTCATTACTATATTTCATATAAAGCAAATAAGAATACATTCCTTTGAGCAATTTTACATTGAAATATAAAGGTATCAAATCCTTTTTGCCATGCACCGCTCAGAAAACAAAACTATGGGAGAAAGACGAATCTTCCAAAAACGGCACGCGAAAACCGGTCTAGCATTTCCTCCAGTTATATAGTAGTCTTACTCCAGTTGTTCTTCAGCTCAGTGGGTTCATGGACCTTCCCTCCTGATTGTGTCTTTCGAGCTTAAGCTGCCTGAATAGCATGAAGCTCAGCTCAGTTCCAACCTTCATGGTTCCAACCTACCTACCTATTTATTTCATTGTGTATTTTATGTTCATTTTTCTAAAATTTTGGAATCGTTTTGTTTTGAGTATTTTGCTCTCCATTGCTGGAGATTATGATGTAATTTTAAAAATATTACAATTACAATCCCGGGAAATAAACAACAAACAAAAATGTAGTCAACTATCAAATAGGTGAGGAAACTGTTTTTTCATTTTCCCGTTCTGGCTTATTTTATACCTATTTAAAAATGAGCCTCTTGTATCTACTGAATTGTCCGTATATATAATGCAGGTATCCTAATTATACATAGAAATTCTTTTTCTGTTACTTTGTCTCTTTGCCAGTGTTTTGAATGATTTCTTTTTTTAATCTTGCATCTATTTTGTTTTGTTATAATGTTAAAGCTACACACACATATGCTGCAGTTATCAGAGCCCAGTTAAGGGGGGGGGGCTGAGGGGGCTGCAGCCCCGGGCCCAGTGAACAAGGGGGCCCTAGATAGGGCCAAGAAAACCCAGTAAAAAGAAAAAAAAAATATATATTTTTTTTAATTCTGTTCTTACAGTCCTAAATTTAATCCTTGATACTGTTATGTAAAAATATTTCAAAAAGACGAATTTTTGAAAATTTCTTTTAGAACTTAAACTTTTCTATAAAAATAAAATTTTAAATACTTTTTAAAAATGCATTAAAATTTGAAAATTTTAAAAGGCATTCAAGAGATGAGGAGGGGAGAGAATAATATAATCTGTTTCCTTTCGCAACATTTGACTGATTATGGAATTTGTTAAGTTGAAAGAAAGATCTCAATTGCTATCTCCACATGTAGTGACTTCACCTAAGGATCAGGGAAAAAGACCGAGAAGAAAAAATTTTACTGATGGTACTCTCGAATTCGAAACAACTAGCCATGTAACTCTTCAAGGATTTGAAAAACTTATAGTTAAAACTTTGTGATAGTCGATAGATTAAATTCAGAAATGATAAAATGAATTGATGCATATAACTCACTGTGCAGCATTTTCAATTTAATTACTAAATTAGGTCTTGAACAAATAAAAAATGAAGAATCAGTTAATAATTTTCTTGAAGTTTATGAAGGATAAGTAGATTTTGAAGTCACAAAATCTGAAATCATTCAATTTTCACAATATTTGTTAAGCTGTAGCTTAGAAAAAAAAATCACCGATACATAGTTATGATTATATGTTTAAAAACGAGTTAAATGAGATTTTTCTAAATATGTTTATTACATTATGTATCTATTTAACTCTACCGATATCAAATTGCGAAGCCGAGAGAGAAAACTCCAAATTAGAGAGAGTTCCATCTCTTTCAAGAACAAAAATGCAGCAGAATAAGCTGCGATGTTCGGCTTTGCTGTGCTTAGAGCACGATTTAACAAGAGACCTGGATTTTAACGATGTAATTGAAACTTTCAGAAAGGCAAAGGCTAGGAAGAAGCCAGTTTAATTTTTTTATTCTGTAAAATACAGGTTAATTCCCAGTGAATGGCACGCTCCTTGTCCGCCATCTTGTTTTTGGCAACTATTGGCGAAACACGACTCCGCGAAGCACACGCCAAGTACCTAAGCCTAACACGCAGCGGGACACCGACCGTTCGCCATCGCAACATCGGAAAACGTGACGCCGACGATGTTCCGATGGCGAGCGATCGATGTATCTTCGTGTTAGACCTAGAAACTCAGCATGAACTCTATGGAGTCGTGCTCCGAAAATAGTCACCAAAAACAAGAAAATACAACAAAACAACAATAAATTTCAAAAATTTTAGAAAGACAAAAAACACTTTCATAAAATCAACAAAGGCATAAACACTTACTTTTTAATTCTCGTAAGCATAACACTTTCGCGCACTACCGCTTCAACGCAAACTTCATGACAAAAATTCATCCAATCAGTTACAGTGTTTTTAGAAATTCCCAATTCATCTGTAATCCACTCACATCGCGTTCTCTTAACCCATAAGTAAGTAAGTTCTAAAATATGTATTAAACTCAGTCTGCTTTCCTCAAACCATGAGCCACACCTTATCGATCGTTTCACATGATGCTTATTATTTCGATACACACGACAAACCCAAGTATACCCGTCATCCAAATCTTTCCTTTCAACCAATTTCATATTTTCATTACAATTAGGACAAGTATAATTACTAGCAATCAATCCTACACTCATACAATATTTAACAACATCCAACTTATCTTTCTTTTCCAATTCAAAAAAAAATCTCAAATTCACTCGGTCTTGTTCCGATCCAGACAAAGACGAAAAAGCCATTATACTTAAAATTTTAAAAACCAGAAATTAAAACTTAAAGCCAAATAGAAATTACAAAAATTTAAATACTATAAAATTAAAAACAAATACTAATTAAGAAATTTAAATACTATAAAATTAGAACAAATAAAAATTTTGAAATAAATACAATTGAAGAGAATGCAGAACTTAACCACTCCACTGGTGAAAAACAGATTGAAATGTAGCAAGCTGCAAAATCGTTAAATTAACGACAAAAAGTGTTGAAATTCAAACTTAACTCCTACAACTTTTAATATAATTGAATCAAACAAGAATTAGATCATCATGACATCACATCATTCATTGCGCAAGTTACTCCAAAGAGGAGCCAATAACGCACACAAACCAAAGGAGAGAATGAGGTTACCACCTTTTAACGGGAGAGAAAGGGTGAAGTTGACAAGGAAAAAATAAGTATCGCCCGAGAAATGGCGCCAAAAAAATCGCAAAATAGCGTACCGTACACTGGGATACAGCCAAAATATATTCATTAAAGTTTTTGATGCAGCAACTTTTCCTTTGGTGGGTGAGTTGGATTCATTTGTTGTTAATATGAATATTTTTTGTTTTAATTAATTTTTTCCAAACAGTTTGAGTTAATTTAAATGGTAATGAGAATCTTATTCTAATATGACCATTGTAAAATTTGATCTAATAATGAACATTCATATTAAAGATAAATGTGTGTGTGTGTGTGTGGGGGGGGGGGGGTCCACTACTGTTACAGCCCCGGGCCCTTAAATGGGTAAACTGGGCTCTGGCAGTTATTGGTAACGATGTGTCATAGGAAGTTAAAACTCTTATCACTAGCTCTTTCTTGCTTTAATTTCATGAATGCTGATTCACAAGAAGATGGGCAGTTAAATTTGACGTTTTTCATAAGTAAACATCTTAAAGGATAGGATATGCCGGCCATTGGTATTCGGACCATCTGTGCGAATAGTGTGGAGGCTATTTGGACCGCTTCCTTGTTGCGCTGGTCATAATAATGATTTTGCTTGTTTGATTTTGAATTTTCTCTGTAATATACTACAGTAGAAGATCTTTATAACGCAAACCTAAAAACACAAGGTTTTGCGTTATATAGAATTTTGCATTATATAGATCATGTTTCACACATAAATAAATTTGCCTTGTAAACATAGTCAAATATGTTGAAAGAGAGATGCAGAGTAGGGTCTTTTTGTTCCATTCCTTGGAACAGTAGTTAGATGTATAATAGGTTTCACAGTTAAATTTAGTTTATAAAAATAGTCCATATATGCCTGTACCAAATCATTTATTATGACTCACTTAAAAAAAAAAAAATAATGTAATGAAAGAAAGTTTTTTTATTAAAAAGGTCTGAATTAAGGAGATAAAGAAAAAGAAATGTTTCACATTAAGTTCTCTACAAACTAACAGTTTTTTTACAAAGTATTTCTTAGCTGCAAAATGCATTGTTTATGTCTGAGAAGTTGTGCGTTATATAGAGAATTGCATTATATAGAATTGCGTTATAAAGATCTTCTACTGTAATTATTTTGCTTGTTTCAACTGCAAATTCAAACTTTTAACATTTTGAAAGTGTATAATGCGACTGATCTACAATCCATGTTTATTTCAACATTGCTGCATTCAACAAGAAACGTCTTACATCATCAGTATTTTGAGGTCTAAGCGCATGAATTATTGTCTTAACTAACTTTTCTTGCACATTTTGAAATTTTATTTTCCTCAGTTACAAATCCCAAATAATAAATGGATTTCTTGAAGAACTGGCATTTTGAGTTACTGACATTTAAATCATATTTCTGTAGACGTTCTAAACATTTAATCAATTGCTCTTTGCATTCCTTTATCGTTTCACCATGGATGATTATATCATCAAAATAGGTTGTATGTAAACTCTCTAAAATTTGGTTTACATTTCTTTTCTGTGAAATTCACTGGGTGCAGTTTTGTTTTCAAAAGATAACGTATTAGCTTGAAATGTTTCTCTGTGTGTTTAAAATGGTTTGTATAATTTTATTACTGTCATCTACTGTTACATATAAATAAGCTTTATATTAGAGGTGCACAACCTGCGGCCTGGGGGCCACATGCGGCCCAGGAGCCATCAATTTGCGGCCCGCGGAAGGATTGAAATTTTACACCGCATTAATCATAAGCAGTAGAGATTTTTTTTTTTTTTTTTCTGTTTTTGTAAAGAAAAATAAGAAAGAAAGTAAAAATATTTTACTTGTTGCAATTGTAAAACTTTCATTTACAAAATTTTTTTTTGGGGAAGGAGGGGATGAAAATGGTGGTTTTTATATCAGGATTAATTACCATGGGGTTCAGGCAGAACCTGGAAAAGTCAGGGAATTCGAAATTGGTGAAAAAGTTAGGGAAATTGCAAATACTGCCCAAAAATCAGAAAAAATGATGATGCAAATCTGGGAAATGCTTTTCAATCATACAATTTAAAATTTACTATGCTATTCTTTGTCATGAGCTATGTTATCTTTTGTCATGAGTTATTTTTTATGTCGTGAATCAAATTTTGTGACCTGGAGTTTTATAAAAAATTAGACCTTAAAATTCATTCAGAAAACAACAGTTACAACCATAGAAGCATTTTCACTTACAAATATCACAGTGCCATCTAATACATTAAAGCGATATTTTTATATCTACATATCTGCACTTAAAACTGCTTATTTTGGTATCTTTAAAATTGGAAGTATGTTTCTATGACTGTTAGTATGAGATAAACACTGTCACATCTATTTTGAATCACCCAGTATATATATATGTACTTTTTAATTAACAGAGTCAATAAATGTGCTTAGTCTAATTATCTCGTTTGTGGCCCTTCATGGCCCACTCAACAGCAAGAGTGGCGCGCCAGCCAAAAAGGTTGTACACCCCTATTTATATAAATCTAAGGTACAAAAGACTTTTGCATTACATAAGCTATTTAGAATTTCATCGATTCTTAGAGTTGGGTAATGAGCTTCTTGCAATTGGGGATTAACAGCAACTTTATAGTCGACACACAGGCATGCTGATCCGTCTGACTTGGATACAAATACAATGACCAGGGGTGAACCCCAGTCACTTCAGTCAACTTTCATAATAATGTTACCCCACACATGTGCATTCAGTTCTTGCTTAGCTTTGTCACGCAAAGCAAAAGGAACATCATGAGCTTTTAAGAATTACTGGCTTTTCATTTTCTCAAAATTTTAAAAAGCATGTAAAATTGGAAGTTTTCCTCACTTTTGGTTTGAAAATTGATTAATGATATCATCAATAAGATTGGAATGAGAGATAGTTTTCACTTCGAGATTTTAGTATTTATTCGCATTATCGAGTTCAAACAGGTTTATTTTTAATCGACGTATATCCATGTTCTACTTAATACAGGTGCAAACATATCTGGTACTATAAACAATAATTTCTCTGCATCATTGATTCTTATATTTAATTGGTGCTTCTACTACTCCTAATGGCTCAAAAATACCATGGGTTTAGGATCGAAATTTTACACATTTAGACATAGGGTGGATTTCACTCTTTAATTTCAATTTTCAAAGAATCGAAATTTCGTTTAGGTAACAATGTATAGCCTGCGTCTGAATCTACTTCAAATTTTTGCATTTATTTTCGATTTGTATTTTGACATAAAATTTTTCAAAGCATGTGATAATGAATTAGAAGTATCTTGAAATGTATCTATTACCCTGGAAACACTGGAAAACAAATCAAGATAGTAACGATATCTGTCGTATGATCATTTTGTATAATATATTTTCAATAATCTGAATTTTTTATTCTTTTGTTTTCTTCAGCATGGTATATATATGCAAACATTCTGAACATGACAAGTGCGATGACAAACTTGAAAGGATATATGATTAGTGCAGCCACAGCAAAGGCATGTAATTATGAATACCAAGTTCACCAAAATTTAATGGAATTTTTTTTCTGGAAACAGAACGGTTGCGTTTGCTAGAAAAATCACATTTTCTATCTTTAGAATTATTTCTCAAAGTACTCTTTCTAAATTTAGAAATTTTATTTACATCTTCAGTTATTTTTGATGAATGACTTTTTGATAATTCTCCGTTATTTAATTTTAAAGCTTCGTAAGCTGTAGGGGTGCACAACCTTTTTGGCTGGAGGGCCACTCTCGCTGTTGAGTCGGACAGGAAGGGCCATAAACGAGATAATATAAAAAGAATTATTCGCTGTATATATGTACAGGTACATACTATCATTGTCAGGTGCCTGCGTGCAGAACTTCAGGTTGCATCATATATGTTACTTGTCTTTAACCAATCGTTTAATAAAATATTTTCAGTCAGTGAGTCAAGTGAATCTCTATGCATAAAAAGGGGGTGAGAGGGAGCTTTTACTTACTGATTGTTACATTTTTCAGTTGTTAATCTCAGATAAATAAAGATATAACTACTTACCAATAGATTATTCCATAATTTTTTCCAACAAAAATTAAGGAACATACTGTGTGTTATATAATTAAGAAATAGAATGGAAAACTTAGCTCTCAGACAGAAATATGTTTAAAAACCAACATTTTCATCCCCTCCCTTCCCCAAAAAAATTTTTGTGAATGCAACAAATAATTTTTTTTTCTTTCTCTCTCTTACTGATGATTAATGCAGCCAAAAATGTAAAGGTGGAAATTAAGAAATTTGGTTGGTGGCCACTGGCCACTAGCCTTCATTTTTTTAGTGGCCACTTTTAAAAAGTTAGTGGCCACTAGTTAGTGGCCACTGGCCACTCGCTGATAAAAGTAAAAGTAAAAAAAATTTTCTTTTCTTTAATTTTTTCAATGTTCAGTCTCGACAAATCATTAAGAAAATAATTAAGGTAGTCAACTTTTTGAAACTCATCCACAATAATACATTGCTGATAAATTGTAATAAATGAAATAGGAATAGATTTACATAATTTATACTATGAATATAAGAAAATACTATTCAATACATTAACTCATATGTTTAAAATGCTCTTTTGGTTATAATATTTTATGGCAGAAAAATTCTGATTATATTGCCCCTTCACTATCCTGAATGGTGTCGATTTTCTACTTTTTCATAAAAAAAAAAAAAAAAAAAAAAAAAAAAAAAAAAAAAACATCTTTGATTCATGAAAATATATTAGTATATGTAAATAAAAAAAATATTTTTTTAATAATACTTTATTTTGCAAGTTTCTTTTTCCGTTTTTTTTTTTTTTTTTTTTTTTTCATGTTACAAATGAATTATAAATTAATTTTTTTTTTAATAATAATGAATTTTTAATAATTTGCAATTATAATCCCCCTCTCTAACTGAATTTAGAGATTGTGGCTGGCCAGGGTCCAACTATATACCAAGTTTGGTTGAATTTCATTCATTGGTTCGTGAGACACGGTGAAAACACTAAACCACAGACACACACACACAGAGACATTTTTTAAAAACTATCAATTTGTGTTCAGGACACCCCAAAACGTGTAGATCCGTCAAAAAACGGAGGTCGAAAATTTTCGCGAATCCAATACTTTCTCTATATTACATATAGAAGAAAGTAAAAAATAGTTCATATGCAATAACAAATATTAAATAATATGCAGTAAATAAATAAAATATTCAATAAATTATGCATTCTTCTGATTAAGAACTAAAAATATACATACATATATACATTTTTTTTTTTTTTAAATAATAACAGAAAACGCACTTACCTTTTTCCGAAAAAAGATATTTTTACAGAATTATCTGTAGCTCCACGTTTACTACCACTACGGTTGCTTTGTGATTCAGGATTTTCTTTAAATCTCTTCATATTAAAGCAATAAATCCAAAATTTATATTACTATATAAAGCTTGTTTTAAAGATTGAAATTTCGAGAAACCACGCGTATGACTGAATGCGATACGGCCGTTGCGAATGGATAGAAATGCCAAGTTTGAAAAGAAAGTGGTATAAAATAACAAAGAAAATGCGTCGAATGACGTTTTTAATTTTTCTGCGAACGTAATACAATCGGAGTTTCAGCCGATTGATTATCTCACGAGCTTCGTTTTCGTCTCTGTCTCCCGAAAGTCGGCCGAAACTCTCATTTTGACATTTTTTTAAAATCAAAATCTAATACTTTTATAGAAAAATGGAAAAAAGCCATACGTTTTTTTAGTATATGAATAAGACTACCTGCCAATTTCCAGTGTTTACTGTTAAAATTGACTTCCGAAAATGTCTGTAAGTGGCGATGTTAGATTTGAGAAAGCCTGAATTCGAGGCGCACGGCGCGCTTACTGCGAAAACGCCGCCGCGCGATCCAAGTTTGCATTGGAATGGGGTATTCTATAAAGAATGGGTAGAATAATTTTAAGTGTTTACTATTAAAATTGACTTCCGAAATATGTTTGCAAGTGGTGAGGTTAGATTTTAGAACAGCCTGAATTCTTTGCGCGGCGCGTTTACCGCGAAAAAGCCGCCGCGCGATCCAAGTTTGCCGTGGAATGGGGTATATTTTATAAAGAATGGGTAGAAGAGAAGTGGCCACTGCAGTGGCGACCAAAGGCAATTTCTTTAGTCGCCACTTTTAAAAATCTAGTCGCCATGTGGCGAGTGGCGACCGCTAATTTCCAGCTTTACAAAAATGTCAGACCTTCCACGGACCACAAATTGATAGCTACTGGGCCACATGTGGCCCCCGGGCTACAGGTTGTGCACCTCTAAGCTAAAGCCCATTTAACCGTTGTATCAAATGTTAAATCAGGTATTATTAACAACTGTTCTCTAATATTTGAATCTTTTAATTCTCGAATAAATTGAGCTCGTTAAAATAAATTTGATAACAGATTTTCCACATTCACAATTAAAATAACAAGTAGATGTAGTATATTTTCGGAGCACCGCTATTAGGCTGCTATCATTTCACTTTCAGATTGGAAACGAGATAGAAAATGATGTTGTTCTATAATAACATTAGGTATTGGACTCAAATGTTTTACTAAAGTTTCTAGAAGTTCATCATATGTTAGTTCATTAGGTAATTTAAGATCAATTAAGGATGTTAATAAGTTGTATAATTCTGAACCGATACTATTAAGTAATGTTTTCGAACATAAAACTTTGTCAGTAAAAGCATTTTTAATTTCTAAAAAATTTTCAAAGCATTATTTATATTGAATGAGTTTTAATATTACTATTAAATTGTTCGAAATCAGATAAAAAGGTAACAGTACCTGTTTCTCTGTGATTGCAGATTTATTCATAGCATCGGGTTAATTTTTGCTTGTGGCAATCAATGCTGCTATTTACTCATTACTTGCTATTAATGTTTGTAATAATTCTTGAAACTATGCTTGATCCATATTTGATTAGAATCGAAATAATATTAATGTGGTGATTATGTAGAATTCTGCCTCAAATGCTAACTGGTGATATCGATTTTTTTTTTTTCTGTTATTGTGATAATAAGATCTTGAAAAAAATCTCTCAAGATACTTTTTCTTGTAATGTCAAAGATTCATGGAAATAATCTTGCTTTTTACAGGATAATTATGTGGAATTTTCGCATTAAACATTGACTGATCAACCAATGTGAAGAATATTTTTTACCCATTTAAACTATTGCAAAATACTAATCTTTTAATGGTTGTTAAAAAACAATTAGTTGAATCTTAAAACATGTTCAATTTACACGTGAATGCATTGGACAAAATGAGAAAAGCAAAGAAAAAAAAAAAATTTTTTTTTTTCTTTTCTTTTTAAAGTGGTCTGTGGTGGATAAAGAATTTTAACTCAAAGTTTACATGTAGTAATAATAATAATTTACTATATCAATTTATTAATGAATAATAAATTTTCCACTTCAAAACTACGTAATAATTTAGTGCTGACTCTAAGCTAATTTGGCCTACTTGCTGCCCTTTAAAACACATTTTAGCACCCTGCGGCTCTTTTTTAATCCATTTTAGCACCTGACGGTCCTTTTAAAACATTTTGGCATTAAATAACCTTTTCTAATGTTTTAAATGTTCAGAGTCTTTGATGCTTTTTTCCTGACTTTTCAACCTTTTCAATACTTTTACAGCAGTAGCGAAGCGTTTCCCCTATTTAAGATTTTTAAGAAGTAATCAAGTAATATCGCCTCGTCGAAACACTGAATTGATTTTTCCCCTGCTTTTGGAAGCGCTTCCATAGTTTTCTGAATCATGCTTCGTCCCTGTTCTACAACATTCCTGGAAGAACAAATGATACAGCCTATGTATATACAGTAGAGAGCCAGAAATCCGCCATAGTCCGAAATCTGCACAGCTTGTCAGATATAAACAATGAAATTTACCAGTTACAAAACTGCAAATCAGAATTTTTGAAGAAGATCTTGAATGCTATTTTTGTGCTTGCATTTTATGATTACAAAAAAGAAAAGCAAAATAATATGAAAAACTGCAAGAATCAAGTTGCTGATAATGAAATTATTGACAGTATATTAAATTCATCAAAAGTAAATGATTATTATAGTAATGATATCAATCAGGTAAACAATAACAAACTAACTTTTTAAAATTTTGCTTTCAATTTGTAAGAAAGAACTGAGTAAAATTATTAGAAAAATAAATTTGTGTTACTACTATTTACAATGAATAAATAAATCATGCAGGTCCAAGTGTAGTTTAAAACAAACTACATGAGAACAGATTATATCAAAATTTGATAAGTAATTTTTTCATTTTTATTTATTGTTTTCATTATATATATATATATATATATATATATATATTTAATGTCCATTATTATTCTTATGTACCTAGTAATTTAATATTCAATGTTATTATTCACTAGTCTGTGTTTAGTTTGAATAATATTCTGCTTTTATTAATCAAAGTGAAAATATTTTTTTATGGGCCCCGAAATCCACCAAATCCTAAAATCTGCACAACCTCTGGTCCCGAGCTGTGTGGATTTTTGACTCTCTACTGTACATGTACAATAAGTAATTTACTTTTGTCACATACTAAAATCACATCATATAGGAAATCGCAAATTATGCAAATAATCCCCTTTTTGAAAACAGGATGCCTCTTTTATTGAATTCCCCCCCCCCCCCCCCAGTGGCCTTTTTAGCACTATATTATTATTTTCTGTAAGAAGGTACGAAGTATCCATATGTAATTATAAATCCATTTTCGCACATTCAAAAAGATACACATAATCATTTATATATAAAAATAACACTGCCCTGTATGAAAATCGGTCCCAACACCATTTTTGCAAATTCTTATGTAAAATGATCTCCTGATTCCGAATATGATGCCCATTTTGCCCTATCACCCATCATCTTTTAACCCCCCCCCCCCCCCCTTATTTTTATCATTTTTCAGTAATTTTATGGATTATAAATTTGATTTGTAGGGGAGGAAAGGATTATTTTAACTGTTAAATATCTTCTGAGGGGCTGCAGAGTTGGAAAATTCTAAAACATGAACATTTGTAACAAGGAGAAAATTTTTAGGAGGATTTGCCACTGAAATTATAAATTACTTTTTATTATATTTTATTAATCAATTATTACTTTTTTATTATAAATTATATATATATATATATATTTTTTTTTTTTTCAAGTGTTAAAATAATTCTTATCCGTTCTACACATGAAATTCATGGCTATAAAATTAGCGAACTGTGATTAAAAATTGAGGGAAGGGGTGACGTCTTGAGAAAACTGTGGGCACAATAGGGCTCATATTCGGATTCAGGAGGTCGTTTTATATAAGAGTCAGCAAGAATAGTATCAGGGCTAAAAAGAAAAAATATAAAAGTTTGCAGCGCAGTGTAATTAATAATTTGATTACACTCATGCAAATCTGTATGCTTTTTGCGATAATAACCTATAACATGCCTACTAATTTCTTAATTGAATGTAGAGATTAGATGCTTAGCACACTTCAAACAATTTAAGTCTATAGTCCATAAAAAGAAAATTTCTATTTGTGTTTATGTAAAATAACTACGAGGCCTGCCTCATCAAAAATATACAAATGATGCAACATCTACCTATAACCTACCTACCAATCTTTAGCAGACTAGAATAAGACATTTAGACACTTCAAATAATTTTAAATCCATTAGCCAAAATGATAAAGAATTTTTCTTTTTGCCCCTATAAAAAATATTATAAATCCTATCAAAATCTATATACAGTTCATGTGATAGTGACCTTTAACATATTTATAAATTTTCTGCTGAATAGAACCAAGTGTTTAAACATTTTTGTGTTTCAATTTTCAAAGTAGCATATTTATAGTTACTGATGTTCATTCCGGCATCAAAGCGGATATTTTAAAACTGGTCCGACATTTTTACAGTAAGAAGTTTCCATTTAATGCACGTTTAAGTGAATTTTTGTCCTATTCTCCCATGTTAAGAAAATCGTAAATTTCTAATACCTTACGAAGTTTTTTAATTCGAATGTTGCAAATGAATAGAGTTCTTGCCAGTATCGAAAGTAATATTTTAAAACTGATCTGACCTCTCTGTGATCATTTGTTCTTGAGATATCGTGTAAACAGACTAACAAACAAATGAACTAACACACTAACAGATTCCCTACAGACAGACACCATACAAATTTTGTCATTTTCGGATTCTTCACACCTGAAAACGTATAAAAAAGTAAAAAAACAGAGTTCGAAATTTTTCACGATTACCTAAGTTCCCCATACCTATAGTATTATGGGGAACTAATAAAAATGACCTTTATTTTCTCATATAGCCATGGATAGCCATCATCTTAAATTTTCTATCTCTTATAGATAAATAATCCACAAACGCAATGTTTATCACAACAAAAGTTGTTAAGTAAAACTTAGATTACAGAAAGGGAATTTATTCTTTTTCATGCATTACTGAAATCCCTTATCAGGTCAGAGCTGCATGAGATGCAACTCTGGCATACTTTGTTTCATAGGGTCGAAACTGGTAGAGAAATGGGTGGGGGCGGCTTTAACTATCCTTTCCCTACAGAAATCCTTTTCTGTATGATGAGCAGCCCCTTTGCGAACGTTGGAGACATTATTACACTTAAAATTGGTTAATTTTTCTGAGCTTTTTAAACATTTTTTTATTATAACAATGGGGGGGGGGGGGGCGGGCTGCAGCTCCTGTCATGAGTCACCACTACTTGAATCTCACAAATAATGCAGAATAGTGTAAAATTAAATGAAGTAATGAGATGATCAACTGTACGGAATAGGGTGAAATTAACATTAGTTTGTCTCTATAACTTATTGTTTATGAAATTTTGTCGATTTTGTTTTTGTAAAAGTTGTTTAAAAAAAAAATATTTATTCATTTGTAATGTTTATTAACTATTTGAATTTTTCGACAGAATTATTGAAAGTGGAAGACATCAAGAAACACTAAACATAAAGTGATTGCTCAGCTGAATGTATTAGCGTGTGTGATTCATCAGTAAAGCATATGCATGTGATAATGATAGTGATTGCGATCTTCATTTAAAAGAGAAAAAAGTTACAAGGCAAATGGTCAAAGATGCCTCCAACAAGGATTAAAATGATGGAGCTTCTTAAAGTAAAAAATACATCTATTAAAAGCAAAACAGTAAAAAGAACTCCTGTTACAAGAAAAGCGGTAAAAAGCTCTCTTGTTAAAAGAAAAGCAGTAAAAGACACTCTTGTTAGAAGCAAAGCAGTAAAAAACACTTCTGTTAAAAGAAAAGCAGTAAAAAGCACTCATGTTAAAAGCAAAGTAGTAAACACTCCTGTTAAAAGTAAAACAATAAAAAACATTTCTGTTAAAAGTAAAGCAGTAAAAAACATTTCTGTTAAAAGCAAAACAGTAAACAACTCTCTTGTTAAAAACAAAGCAATAAAAAACTCTCCTGTCAAAAGCAAAGCAGTAAAAAGACCATCTGTTAAAAGAAAAGTGGCCAAATACATGCCTGCTGACAGAAAAGTAGTAGAAAGGCCACTTGTTAAAAGAAAATCAGTAGAAAGGCCATCTGCTAAAAGAAAATCAGAAAATAAGGTAAAAGAAATAGCTTCTAAGATGCTAAAATCTGAATGTGTTGTGGTCAAAAAAGAAAGTGAATTGTCAGATGATTCTGTTAGCCTGAGTGATTCTTCAAGAACTGTGAGTATGTTATCTAATTTCTTTTCTATTTTCTCTTATCTATATAGGTTTTTTTTTTTGCCTTTTTGGTAGATCAGACTTAAGAGTAGCACAATATACATGGCAACCAGATTTTTATTTTTCTCCTAATAAAATACATTTTCTTTTCTGTCTGAAAAAGTTCATTTGGAAATTGTACAGTTTTTTTTCCTCAGCAGATTTGGGCTGGTAGTTGGACTGGATACTGTTGGTACATACAAATTTTTGTTACACTATAAAATACCGTTGAAGCACCCCCTCAATCTTTAAGGAAAATCAGAATATATTTGAGGAGGGGTGGATAAACGGGGAAAATATGCAAAAATACTAAAGTTGATATGTAATTTTTCTGCTCAAATTAACTGGCATAAAATTTTTTTTAAACACATCTATCTATATACATGAAGTTTTAATTTGATGGAAAAAAAAAAGAATTTAATACAGTAAATTATCAGTTAACTGGCATTCAACTAAATGGAAAAATTCAGAAAACTTCCCTTCTCCCTCCCAATAAATTGTTGTAAAATATCAATATGTGCCACTATTTTAGGAAGCTTTACGATTTACATTTTTATATAATCAGTGCTTGATTTAATATTACAGGGGGGGGGGGGGGGGCTTGACATCTGCGGTGATCTTGTGCAACAATACACAAATACAATTTTACTACAGAACAATATAGTATAAACAATTGTGTATGTATTCATTCAATTCATCTCATTCAATTAACTATTTTATAGCAATGTTTGACGCAACACAGTATAAATAATTATAAATAATAGAAGTTTTAGTTTTGTTACAGAAATTTTTATAAGTGAATTGTTATCCGAAAGTTGCAGACAAATTGTTTCATCGGTGCAGACAAAAACTGTCCACAAGCTGCTTTTCTGTGTTCGCGACTATGTCTCTGTGTCGTGGTATTTCTGCCACTGGGTATCTCCCGAACTTTTCAAAATTTTCATCGGGCACCGTGACTAATTTTTTGTTTTTTTTCTTTTCTCTGTCTTGTCCATGCGGACGTTTCAGGCATGTGATTTTTCCGTGAATTCATGGAAATCTTCAAATTTTTTAAATCTATTTTGCCAAATACCGTGAATTTATTTCTTCTGTTTTTATAAAAGTCGCGGATATTGTTCGTTTTATGTAAAAAAAAAAAAAAAAAAAATGCCATGGAACGATCGACGGTCAAATGTTTTACGAAAGCTCCCAATTCTCAATCTTTCTCCATCTATAACATAAATGTCAATATTCATTTCAAAAACTGGTGATCAGCAATCAAATGTTCTGCAGAAGTATTTTATTTCCCAATCTTTATCCATCTGCAACATAAATGATAATATTCATTTTAAACTTACTTTATTAGATTCTGAAAGTAGAATTGAAAGAGTTTAATAATTCTTACTCTGTAATTATTTTTTTTTTAATCCCACCCCCCCTCCTTTCCCCATCTCCAGATAGTTAGTTATCAATGATCAATTCTAGAAACAATAAAGTAGTGTTAGAAAATGGTTAAAGTGGTCATTAGTCGTATTTTGTGACCAAATTTTTCCTTTTGACGCCTAGAATTCCAATCATAGGTGCCATATTTGATGCCTGGATTTTTTCCTCATTATATCTGTTGTAATTTTCCATTTAGTTGAACGAAGATGATATATTTGTCAGTGTCATGAGAGACTTCAAACAAGTCTAGTATAACTTTAAATTGAGGTGAATAAGTGTATACAGAATTGACACTGAACGTAAAATTAGAATTTTGTTCATTAGATGTGACAGCATAAACAGAAGACATAGAACTGGAATTCACTAAATTTCGTGAGGATTTAAAGGTTGAAATACAAACTTTACAGACATGACCAACTTTTTTGAATAATTCCCATTTTAGTTTAAATTTATTTAACTATAGTTTTTAACTTTATGATTGTCTTTTCCACATCTGATCTGATACAAAGACTTTCGATGCCGAGAGCTTTATAATCAGGTTGCTGGTGTTGAAATTTACAATCTTTAGATTGTGAACTAGAACGATTTCTTCGATGTGGAGAGGAACAAATTAATTAAAAATACTGAATATAGAGAAAAAGGATCACTTTTATAAAATAAAAAGGCTCATTTCATAAATTTTAAATTTTGTGAAGGGTCCCCATTTATGGATTTGAATGTTGTGAAGGGTCCCCATTTATGGATTTGAATGTTGTGAAGGGTCCCCATTTATGGATTTGAATTTTGTGAAAGGTCCCCATTTATAGATTTAAATTTTGTGAAGGGTCCCCTTTTATGATGTGTAATTTTGTGAAGGGGCAGCAAAGGGGACCCAATTTTTACCTGGATCGACCCCTGTCTTTACTTTCGATTTTGGATGCTTCTATTAGATAACTTTGTTTAATTTTATTACTTTTTCACTCTGGAGATTGCAACACATTTTTAGTATTAGTTAGGTAATAACTCTCCCCCCCTCCTTTTTTTGAGAGGGGGGGGGGGTGTATGTATACACCTGCAAGTAAATAGAGCAACATTTTTAAAATTCAAAAGAGGAAATTTTTTCTTTTTTCAATATAATTTGGCCTTTTTAGTTTATTTCCTGAAATTCAAGATTTTACAGGGCAGAAAATAAGGCAGTTGTACCATTGAAAGTTATTAAGGTAATATAATAATCGTATAGTTCTCCCAACTAGAAGAAACATTATTCAAAACTCAGAAAGTACAAATGAAGAAAACACAAACTTTAGAGATGCTGTACTCGACTTTAATAAAATTAAAAACATCATGTTTCATTACAGTATGACATTCGAGGATTAAGTGGGACAGAGGGTAATTTTATACGTATATTTGTAACCACTGATAAGGAGAGAATGTGACAAGATTCCTAGATTCACGCTTCACTTAACTTGCCAAATAATGGTATCCCGGCAGGACGTTCACCAATCAATCACCAGAAACAACTCCTTAGTTTCTACTGTAAAACAAATGGGAAATTTTGAATTTGGAAAAATCGGTTGTTAGAGTACATTAACCCTGCCCTTGGTGCCCTCGATAAATGTCAAGAGTCAGGAGCCGAACAGACAAAAAGACAGGAAATAAAAAGTAATTACAGCTGCATTAGTGCATTGTGCATTTTTGATATTTAAAAAGAAGATTGCATCAGAAATATTGGGAAGTGTAATATAATCTAAATGAATAATTTATTTCTGAAACCTGAGAACAATTCTTATTAGATTATTTAATACATGATTTTAAATTTATATTTTACTTCTAAAGTATGTATTATTTTATTAAAATGATTACACTTTAGAAAAGAAAGAAAATTTTTAATTTACAAACGATTGTATTTTAAAATATGGGATTAACAAAATTAATATATTACTAGAATTAATAAATGATCAGGATGTGGTGTTTGCACTAAACTTACAAAAATCTGAGTCAGAGGGACCTATTAGAAAAAGGGGGGAGGGGGGGTTTCATTGAAAAAAAGTGAATTTCTTCAAAAAAAAAAAAACATATATTTATAAATATGCAAAGGGGGGGGGGAAGAGAAAAGAAAAAAGAATTGCAGACAAATTTTGTTTTGCTGCAGATACTAGATACAGAAAATTCTGCTACTCAGTGTGCATGTATTTTATTAATACTATAAATCGGATAGGTAGAAGAATAAATATTGCCAATATTTGGGATAGAGGGGTCCCCATACAGTCCGGACGTAAATCCGTGCGACTTCTTCTTATGGGTTTACACCAAGGACAGAATCTATAAGAATCCCCCTGATTCACTTGAGGACCTGAAATCGACCATCAGAATTGGGATTGATGCATTTGATTCTGACACTCCAGTGCTTTAAATGACAGAGTTTTGGGACTGGCTTTATAACACTATAATCGGGGACGGTAGACAGTTTGAGCATCTTGTATATTAAATGCCATTCATATCTTTATTCAATAACATAGGTTTCATGTTCTTGCATATTTTATTTTTTCCACAACAATCGCTTACTTTCTATCATGTTTTTCGGACCACCCTGTATATTTTTACTTTTTTTTTTGAGGATACATATTGTTAAATTATAAAGAGTTTAATATGTTTTAAGAGCCAGTGAGTTACAGTTTATGCTTACAAAATGTCAGAGCTGTAACTATAATAGCAACTGAGGAAAATGAGGTCAAATTGTACTAAAACAATGTTACATTTACCCACAACCTCACCCTAAACCTTCTATTATTCTTAATTATACTATGTTATAAGGGCAAATTCCATGGTGTCGGATGTAAAAAATGTACAAAACTTACTCATAAAAACTAAATTTTCTAAGGGATAAAATATTTGAAACTGATCAAAATATTTTTTTTAATACTTACTCATGTATGTAGAGTTATGAAACATAAAAAAAAATTCTGGGAAAATTTTTAATTGTTAGGGGACCAATCAGAAATTGAAAAGGAGCGAGAATACTTTGGATCACGCTGTAGTAAAATATGCAAATGACTTGCATGAAGTCACAAATCTTAATAAATAAATAAAAATATGTTAAAGTTACAAGCCTTTAAGGGGCTGTAAAGCCTTTAAGGGGTTTTTCACAAAAAGAACTTTTGCAATATGGTTGAAATCATTGGATCTTCAAATTAAATATGTAGCACGTGTAAAACCCTTTATGAAATTTAAACTCTGGCAAATACCTAAAATCTAACTTCTTCTTTTGCCGACAATTTATTTAATTTTTATTGTATTCAAATGAGCTTTTGATAAAAGTTGCTCAATATATCTATCTTTCAACCTATGCTATAAATTTTTTTTAATCTTTTGTGCATGCACAGTAAAATAATATTTACTAAAAGTGCTCATATCTCAACATTATATGCAATATGTTGTGTTTCACATGGTTCATATTACACATGTGTACACATATGAATATTACACATGTGAATTTTATGTTTCACAGATTTCATTAATGTTTTGTCAATTTTTCAGAAAGTTTTGTAAAATTTTATGGAAATCTGTTCCAGTATCAGCAAGAAAAATTGTCAAAAAAATTAATAGATTTTGAAAAAAAAAATTATATCCATCTAAATAATTGCACAATTCCCACACCAAAACATACAAATATTGTACATAGTATGTGCAGCAGTGCATTACAGTTACAAATCATTTGTAGCTTTTTATGATACAGGAGTCTCCAAAGTATTTTCACTCTTCTTCAATTTGTGGTTGGTTCCCTAATTGAATTCTGGACTAAATCGATAGTGGAAACAATGAGTTTTTAAATGTTCTTTACGTGTGTAAAGTTTCCGGCCATTTAATTTTTTTTAGAAAATCAAAAAAATGTCAAAAAGAAAAAAAAAAAAAAATCTAATAATTTGATCACCCACTGTATTATGTATAATAAATATACAGTCAACTTTAAAAAATCCACAATCCTAAAATCCGCAATTCTCTGAAATCCGCATATCATTTGCAAAGTAAACAAACATTGTCACAACTGATTTGTTAATTAATAGATTGCAAAAATTCAGCTGTATTTGGAGATAAATCATTAACTTCTTGTGGGGAATCATCAAGCACTCAGCAAGTTGCAGAAGAGGAAATGATAAGTGTAATTATATCCTAATTATAAAAAAATTATCATATTAATTTAGAGGAAGAAGAAGAAAGATAGTTTTCAATGAAAGATTTTCTCTCATGAAGATAAATATTCAAACTTTCTCATGGCACAAACTTATGTGATTGACCAAGAATTGCTGGTTATTGGAAAATAAATATGTATGAATATATTTACTTAAACTACTATTGATCATACTTTTTAAAAATCTTATTATTTGCAACTGTAATATGATGTATAAAAATTGTTCTTTAAATTAAATTTTCATGAAATATTTGTACATTTAATAGGCACATTTTATTTCAGCATTGTATGTATAACATACAAAATATTTCTTAAAGATTTGCTACTCAAATGAGATTCTAAGATAAATAAATAAAATTATTCTAAAATCTGCAAAATTCAGAAATCTGCAAAACACTTCTCTTTAAGCTGTGTGGATTTTTGAGAGTGTACTGTATTATGTGTGTGTGTGTGTTTTAAAGATTATTTCAATAAATTTTGATTAATTCTAAATTGATTTTCCCGTCTTTGTGCAATTGTAAATTTGTGTTTCTCATAATCTTACTTTTTATTTGCAGGTTGTGGAATTCAGTGATAGAAATCTAAATCTAAATTATCTGCCAAGAGAAGTTATATTTCAAATATTTAAGCATTTGGGCCATAATGATCTAGGTCGAATGGGACGGTAAGTGCAATTTATTTGTAACTGGAGCATTTATATTTATGCAATTAAGTGCATGAACATTTAACGATCATTCAAAATGTCGTTTTCATATTGAATCATTTTAAAATAAAAAAAAATTATATTTAAAATTATATCAGAGCCCTGTTACCTATTACATAAATGTACAGTGTGTCCTAAAAGTTCCAGTACTGACGCTGATGTATTTTTTATTTACAAAACAACAAACCTTAAAACGATTATTTTTATGCTAATGATAAAAGGCACATTTAAAATAACGGAGGAAAAAACATAACTTACATTTATAATAACTGTTCAAAATGTCCACCCTTTTCTAGGAGGCAAAGTTGAACTTGCTTGTGCATGTGTTTAGAAATGCATTTTAACATGCTGGGAGTGACTTGTGGGAAAACCTGTACACACCTGCACAGAACCTGTGTTATGAAATTGTCGAACGAGCTGATATAGCATATTTTTACTCGGTATTGCATCATCTGGATATTTATATCGCCAAACATCTTTGCATCTTTCATAAGATTTACATTCAAAATAAGCTTCAAACAGCGTAATTCTCTAAATGCGTGATAAACTCATTCACTATGAAGAACAAAATAACATAAAGTTTTATTCTCACACAACTTGAGTGAGTAAAGAAACAAACGATAAAAATTAAATAATTGATGCAATAATAAGCTGACAATAAAATTTAATATAAAAAATAAAATCATGGACACAATGAGTTCTTTAAGTTGTAGTACTGGAACTTTTAGGACACACTGTATAATTACGGTTTAGTTAATATGGTGTGATGACCACAAATTTAAATTGTGATAAACACAATATAATCACAGTTTTTAATTTGGTCTATGGAATTCTTAAATATACCATTTTTTTTAAGTCCCTAAATGTCTTTTTATTTTGGCAAAATGTTTCCCATATCCCTTTTTTTTCTTAAATTTTATTTTGGAAATGTTTATATATTTTTAATTGTCTGAGTGATCGAACACTACACAATATTATTATTTTGGATACACTACAACACTGCTACTTTTAGCTTCAATAGAGATTAAATCCTTTCATCAAGGAAAACTCAAAAAATATTTGTCAGATTTTGTAAAATATTTAACAAGGAGGTGCATGTAAGGGTCACAAGGTTATGCTACTCTTTCTGTGAAAAAAACTTCAAAATATTTAAGTTAGCCATGTATATATTATATACATATATATTTGTTTCACACACTTTTTTGGGGACTAAAGAAACATTTTGCAGAATTTATTGATACCAGATTATAAATTTACTAGCAGATTTGTCCAGCGTTGCCGAGGTTCAAGAAGTGTCTATAGAATGTTTAGTTCCCCATACTGTATAGGTATGGAATTGGCGCTTGCGCCACACCACCAACCGGCCCAGGCTCACTATGTAACCCCATACGATCCGAAGAATTGAAATCTCGAACGCTACAACAGCAATATACCTGCCGCACGACAGCCAAGTGCTGATCCAGGCAAGGTCGGCTATCAGAATTACAACGCCGTGGTTGTCACCCTCGGACCAATGTAAGTTGGTCAATGACGGGATTCGGGCACTCGATCCTGGCCGTACCTCGGGTGATGGCCAGAAGGGCACGTATACCTTCTGAGGATGACACATGGCCATCCAAAATGCCACCTTCCCAATGCCGTTCACCGACTAGCCGATTTGCACATTCATGCCAACTAGAAGGATCTACAGACGCTTACTGTTTTAGCTAAACCAGTAGCTTAACATGCCACACAACAGGCTCCACTCAAGACACCTGGACTGACCCTGTTTGCCTGGACTCTGCGCCCAAAGGACACAGAGTCGTTACAACCAGAGGTTTCCAAGCCGTCCGGTCATGCACCACCAGCCAAAGAATATTTGACAGACCTGCTCACATCTCATATACTATATAGGTATGGGGAACTTAGGTAATTGTGAAAAATTTTGACCTTGGTTTTTTTACTTTTTTATACGTGTTCAGGTGTGAGGAATCCAAAAATGACAAAATTTGTATGGTGTCTGTTAGTCTGTTAGTCCGTTAGTTTGTCTGTTTACACAATATCTCACAAACAAATGATCGCAGACAGGTCAGATCAGTTTTAAAATATTACTTTCGTTACTGGCAAGAACCCTATTCATTTGCAACATTCGAATTTTAAAACTTCAGCAGTTATTCGAAATTTACGATTTTCTTAACATGGGAGAATAGGACAAAAATTCACTTAAACGTGCATTAAATGGAAACTTTTTACTGTAAAAATGTAAGACCAGTTTTAAAATATCAGTTTTGATGACGGAATGGACATCAGTAACTATAAATAGGTTACTTTGAATGTGGAATTTCTAAAAATGGCGAAATCCTATCCTCAACCTCTTTAAACGTGCAAATCTATCAAAAACCGGAAACTGAAAATTTTTACGAATCCAGTACTTTCTTTTATTGAATATATAAGAAAGTAATTACACACAAAGTTACAACATGAATGCGTAACACATAACTTTACATAACAATAATAAATCTCTAAACTGTGTACACTCTTTAGAATTTCAAAATTCCTGCTGTTACTAATCTCTAAAAAAAGAGTTAAATTTAACACGTGTCATTTGTTAATTATATTAAAAACACTGTAAACGCACGTAAAATTAAATTTTATTTAAAAGGTGATATTTTTTTTTTTTTTTATCTCCTCGAGATTCTTGTTTATGAGGTTCGACTGTAAATATTTTTTGTGCAAAAACTTGAGGTATAATTTTATGTCTTCATGATAATATGTTGTGCAAATAAAATTAATCATATTTTTATATTTTTGTTAATTTCTCCAAAATTTTGAAATTTTCGAAGTAGAATAATCATGGTTAAAATTGTTTGTACCAGCATGATCAGTAATATGTGTATTGCTAGTAATGTAAGTGATATATTTTCATACTAGTCTGAGCATTTTATAATGATTTGTTTTTGACGTATTGTTTACAAACTGACTAACCTGAGTAGATTGAAAATGAAATCTTAGACTAATGACACTATCACAGATGACAGCATTATGTGCAACTTTTTGTTAATTTGAACCAAATTTTTTGGCTCAAATGACTTCAACTCCCAGTGTAATAGGAGTTGAAAGTACGAACAATTTTTTATGGCTTGTCATAAAATGTTATTTCTACGAGCAATTATTTCTTCTGTTATTAACCAATGGGGAAAGAAGCTCTTTTTACACGAGAAAAGAGCGATAAACAAGAGCGAATTGACATTTACTGAACACTGTGAAAACAAGTTTTTTATGTAATCTTTGACTCAACATTTGCAACTCTTGGATTTCAGTGTTCAGAAATTCAAGAAAAAATCAGCTTAAATGAAAGTTGCATGAAAAGTTGTTGTGTATGAAAGCACCATTACATAAAAATCTCGAAAAACATATACAGTAGAAGATCTGTATAATGCAATGTTCTCTATATAATGCACAACTTGACAAAAAATTTTCTGTTGTAAAAAAATTGTTACTATGTAGAGATCTAAGTGTGTGATATATTTGTCGAAGTGAAAACTTCTTTAGGTGCGTTGAGCACTTTTGGGTGAACAAAAATCATGAAACTCGCATCATCGTCAGCGAAGGCTTTCTATGAAAAGAAACATATTTTTTACCAATTTATATTATCGAAAGTGGAATTCGAGAGTTCAGCTGATTTACACGTTTTGAGGTGTCCTGAATGGGTTTTCTTTTGTATCTCAGCCACTAATTAAAATAATTTCATAAGTAATACATCATTTGAAAGCTTTGCTGAGTTGGAATCGAACAGTAGCTTACAGAAATTTCTACCGCCAGATGGTGCTGTAATATTTTAAAATTTCAAAATTTCAATTTCTAATTATGATTAAATTATTTTTAATACATCATTCGAAAGATATTTTAAAGTTCTTTTATATTATCAAATGTGGAATTCGAGATTTCACCTGATTTACACGTTTTGAGGTGTCCTGAATCGGTTTTCTTTTGTATCTCAGCTACTAATTAAAATAAATTCATAAGTAATCAATATTTTTACCTAATATAAGGCTTAGGCTTAGTTCATTTAATATGGGTAGCTACAAATATTGTGCCGAATCATATAATACAGACCATAAACGCTTCTTTTCAAACCAAAAATAATTCGAAAATAATAATCTAATAGCTTGATGATACAATTCACAAGTTACTTAGTTTTCACTTCTATTGGCAGTCCCCAAAGACTGCTTTTGTGTTTGTTTTTCTTTATCTTCTTATTTTGTAGCTTTTTAACAAAAAATATTGCCATCATTAGTACTCTTTTTTTTTAAATTAGTAATATATTCATTGATTTGGTAGAGGCATATATTATCATTATGTTAAATAAATTTAACAGTGAAAGTTATTATCCACCAAACTTCTGATCCAAAGGACGTAACTTAAAAATACCCTTCTGTTTTGATATGTTTCACACATATTTGAACATGTTTACAACATGAGTTTAATGTTGTTTAGTTCTATATAATGCACAATCTTCTGTTTTTAGGTTTGTGTTATGAAGATCTTCTTCTGTATAACATAAAAACAATCGGTATAAAATAAGAAAGCAATACATATTAACTTATTTTCAAAAAAGGATTAAATTACATTTACTTTAAAAATATATACCTAAATAACATCCTTTTAAAAAATATGCACTTATGGCCTTTAGAACAAATATATTTTGGACACGATGATTGTCCGAAATATATTTGTTCTAAAAGCCGTAAGTGCATATTTTTTAAAAGAATATTATTTAGGTATATATTTTTAAAGTAAATGTGAGAAAGCAATGTTTCAGTGTAAGATTGGATATGTGATGTTCAAATTCGCTTTATCTTGCATGTAAGATTTTTTTTTTTTTTTTTTTTTTTATTATGATCTAATTACAATTTATTTTAATTACAGAGTGTGCAAAACATGGTATGAGATTTCAAGATATCCAGAATTATGGAGAAAAGTGGATGTGAAATTTCACAAGAGTTCTAAAGGAGTCGAATATCCAAATGAAATCATGTTAAAGTTTATAAAAAGGCTGTCTGCAATGACTACACACATGCAGTTAGATTTCTGGTTCACCTACCATTCTTTTCAGTATTTGAATTTTGAAGCGTTCTGTAGAAAGCTGCAAAACAAGTGTCCTTTTTTACAGACATTAATTTTGAAGTATCTTAATGTGATTAGAGGCGACTACAGTCGAGATTCAGTTATATCTTTATGCGAACATTACTTTAAAGATCTTAAAGTACTCATATTTCAAAATTGTATTTTTGCTGATCCTACCTTTTTTTTAAAGGAAGAAGAGGTAAAAGATCATAGCATGTCGAAAATAGAACATTTAGAGATCATAGAGTGTTTAATTTTAAGAAATTGACTACTTAATCTCTGTTCCAAGAAGGGTCTGTCTGGGAAGAAATAGTTTTTTATTTTGAAAAAAAAAAAAAAATTCTTTATTAAATGTGTGTACAGTACACTCCCAAAAATCCACACAGCCTGAAATGAGAGACTGTGCAAACTTTAGCATTTTGTAAATGTTAGTGCTTTTTTTTTTTTTTTTTTTTTTTTAAATCAATTTCTGAATTGGAATTTTAATGCAGGGTTGTCACAGGCTACTAAAAGGCAACTATTTTCAGCCTGAGGAGACTATGCCAACTTTTTAAACCCAAAATGCTTGAAAAAGCAACTATTTTCACAAAAAGGCAACTATTGGAAGACTATTTTTCACCTTTTGCAAAATTCTTCCAGAAATATCAGGAAAATCTTTCAGAAAGAAATATTTTCTATGCATTTTATAAACAATCCCATATCTTAATCTTTTCACTCTTTATTTATTTATTTATTTTATCACCTTAAAGTATGGTATATCCCTGATGCTGACCTTGAAACAGGTAGAACATCCAATGAGAATGTAGAAATACGCACCAGACATGACATATGGACCTATTTAGCTGGCCAATTTGCTTATTGCAAATGATTACTAGTACACTCCTGTGACCTGTTATGTCCTTCCTCACCCTGATATCATGTAAGAAAAAATAACAAAATTATAAAAGAAAGCTCGTTTACTAAATCATAAAAGGAAGACTACAGAAAAAAAAAAAAAAATAAGCTCTTAAGAGTGAACAATTCTTAATCTTTTCAGCAACCAAATCCCATGTTATTCTATGGGAAAATTTGTTTCCACAATGACTCATTGGCCTTTTATTTATTTATTTATTTTTTTTAATTCAGTTTTCACATTCACAAGTTTTTTAAAACTATTATTGGTATATTTATATTGAATAGTAAGAAAATGCGTATGGTTTTTATCCTTTAATGACCGTTAGCATGTGATATTTAAGCTAGTATTTTGGTCACTAGGCTACTATTTAGGCAACTATTTTTGTTATATTTCTTTTGTAGCAACCCTGTAATGCTATAAACCATTAAAAATGATAAGTGATAGAAGTAAGCATGTAACATATTAAACAAAATGTAAATTAAGTCAATTAAAGAGTAATAAATGCAGTAAAAGATATAGGGGAAGGTGGGGTACCTCGGACCTATTTTGACTTAATTTTGTAATTATTTGCCAAAACTAAATACAAAATAGCTTTTTTGAGTACTGTACGGTGTTATATATAAAACATATATTTGTTCCAAAATTTTATTAAATTTATATCAATTATATTTTTAAAAAATAAAAATAAGTGTAATTAAGTCCAAGGTACACCACTGGTAGTGTACCTTAGACCATTTATTAAAAAATACAGAAACACTCAAATGTAAGTAAGAAAATCTATTTATTAATCAATTACACACATATAAATTCAAATAAACATTTTTTTTTTTTTTTTTTTTTTTTTCAAAATCATTAATCTGTCACAATCATATTGTTATTAAGTCTATTTTGAGTCTAAAAAGTGGAAAATATTAAATATTAACTTAAAAAAGTTTAAATTAAGTCATATTGTGATTTGTGATTATTGTTAAAAATCCTCACACTTATTTATAATCAAGATTGTAAATGGATAGGTCAATTCCAAATGTCAACTTTTGTAGCTACATTTCTGATTCACCACACAGTAGGACCAGTCCAAGGTACACTACTTGTATTGGGTTCAAGGTACACCACTCTGTTACTAAAAACGAAATTGCTAATCCCCAGTGGCAGAAACACGGCGACATAGTCGCGGATACAGAAAAACGGCTTGCAGACAGTTTTTGTCTGCACTGAGGAAAAAAATTTGTCCCCAACTTTCGGATAACAATTCACTTATAAAAATTTCTGTATCAAAACTAAAACTAATACTTTTATTATTTATAATTATTTATATTGTGTTTTGTCAAACATTGCTATAAAATATGTAATTGAATGAGATGAATTGAATGAATACAATTGTTTATACTATATTGTTTTGTAGTAAAATTGTATTTGTGTATTGTTGCACGAGATCACCACTGATGTTAAGCCCCCCCCTCCCCCGTCCCCATCAGCTTTCAGGCTTGAGTGTAAGCCATAGTCTCCCCTGATTACACTCAAATTTTGCAGACAGATTATGAAATTTTAAAAGCCTGTCGCAGACAGCTTCAAAACTTTCTGCCACTGGGCTAATCATGATGTTCAGATTGAACTTAACTTGATTACAAGCGTATGGAGTTGTAGCTGAAAAGCTACTTCATGATGCATAACACTCATTTAAGAATATACGATGTATGTGTGGGCACGGAAATACATAAAAGTATCTGAGAAAAATTTACTTTTGCAAGGTGAATTTACTTTTTTCGAGAACTCTTCAAAAAGTTGAGCTTTCAAGCAAACATAGATAATTTCACGGAGACCCCATAAGGTAAATGTTTTAACTGCATGTGATACTGTTTATGTATCTAAACTAATAGAGCTAGAAATGGCGTAGGTCTGAGGTGCACTTATGTCCAAGATCACCACTTTCCCCTATATTCATTTAACAAATTAAAATTATCTCTTTAAGGTAAAATCCAAACTTTAAGTAGTATTTTATTTAAATATCTGATACAATAAAGACTTGTACATACATGCTTTGTATAAAAAAACTATTTGTATAAACTATGTATAAACATACAAATTGTGTTACAATTTAGAAATATCAATAAAAATATATATACAGTGAAAAACGTTTAACATGAAACTAAGGGGACCGAAATATTTTTTTGTGTTAAAAGAATTTCGTGTAAAAAGATTTGTAGAAAAAAGTACAAAATTCTCCAATGTTTTCCATGTCATCAATTTTTATTTCCATTTCCTGAAAGCTAGTACTAACTTGCATCCATTAGGATAAAAGTCAAGTACAAATATTATTGCTTTTTTGGAAAAAAAATTCAGATATCTTTTACTGAAGTGTCTTTTTCAGCACCATATTGTTCAAAAATTGATTGAGATCATTCATTGTTTTATTCATCTCTCAATTCGAATACACATCTAAATAATTGCGGATACTGATTATTTTCTTCATTTTTGAAGCAGAGAGGACAGGAACTGCATCGCTGATTCAGTTGTCAGATTCGTCATTAAAATTTACATAAGTGGAATCATTTTAATTATGAACGATGTCAAAAATCTCATTATCGGTGCTGTACACACATGATCATCGACGGCAACATATCGTAGCATAGTTGCCAACATTATAATTTATTCCGGAGCATTTTTATCCCCGCATTTAATCCGCACCACTTTATTTACAGACTATTTTCCTTCAATATATAACTATGATGAAATAAGGGAATATTACTCTTAAGAAAAATGTGGTATGGAAATAAAGGCAGAGTTAAAAATGCTCCGGAATAAATTAAAATGTTGGCATCTCTGTTGTAACAAACATGTCACTGAAGATCGAAAGCGAGTTATTTCATGTTAAGAGAAACAAAAATGTACTATATATCATAGTACACTGTCCGGACCGCTATATCATTTTGTGTTAACCGATTTTTCATGTTAAGCGTTTTTGTGTTAAACGTATTTCACTGTATACCGTATATTTCTGAATATAAGCCGATCCGTATATAAGCCGAGAGTACATTTTTCCCTGCAGAAATTTGCCCAAAATTGCAAACCCGTGTATAAGCCGAATTGAAAAAATACTCTTTTTAAAGTTTGAGTATATCGCCAAAATAGAGAAAATATTGCCAATCTATACAACCTTCAGGATAATCTGTCCAATGAAATTGCGCGAAATGCGTGCTTATCCAATAGAATTCCTTACCTTGCTTAGCCATAACGTAAAACGTTCGCAGATTGTTCGCCAACGGCGATAGTTTTAACTCTGGCAACCCTATCAGAAGGGAGGCAAACACAGACGCGAACGCAAGTCCCGGCAGCCGAAAACGATGGCTACCGTAATACCGGGCCGGGAGACCTAACCCTAACGTCGATGAAGCAATGCCGCCGCTGGATGTTTACATAAATAAGCCGTGTAAAGTCCGATTGCATCGATTTTTTTTAATGACGTATCTAAATTATTTTGTATATTTCTACTTTTCAGTATTTTTATCAGTGCTGCAAGGCAATCTTCAACAAAATAAAAATACTTCTATAAAAAAAACGAAGCTTTGCCGCTTTTGTTAGTGTAAGCCTAGAAACATTTTAAACAGAGATGATTTAAATTTAATTGTATAAATTAAAAATATGATCGGGAGTCCTGTTTTTTTCAAGTTTCTCTCATACTATTTCTGAATCAGACAGAGAATTTACTCCGTTCGTGCACTCTGCCGATGACTTCAGTTACCGGCAGGTCAAAAAGAAATTTAAACAAATGTGACTACATCGAGCGTTTTGTGAAATAAATTTAAAATTACTAATTTAAGAGTTTTATATGTGATAATTATTTAAAAATAATATTTAATATAACTATTTTACTTTATATATACTTTTTAAGCTTAAAATATATGTATTCAATCATTATTTCTGAAGTACGTTTTTTGCTAGAAATGTAGATCCGTATATAAGCCGACCATTATAATACAGCTTCCGAAAAATTTCCAAAAATTCTCGGCTTATACACAGAAATATACGGTATATACCTTTTCCCTTATAATTTTTTTTTTTGCAGTCTTTCAATAGTTATTTTTTGTTAAAACACAAATGTTGTGTTGATAAATTTTGATACTTATCTCCAAGACCTCACCCCAATTACAATTATTTTTCCTTATCTCATTAGAATCAATTTATAATATATCACCATTAAAGTAAGTGTAATCTTGGTTTTTTCCTTGAAAACTCCACTGTGAATTTTATTATTTAAGTACATTAGTTGTGATATGGAGATTTCTGGGTGTGTACTGCATTTCTGTACTGATATAAAGGATTTAAGTCCAAAAATGTCGATTTTGAGTTAAGTACATAGTCAGACTCAGAAAAAAATTCTCTATCGATTGGTATAAAGGATTTTAATCCATGTCATTTAGTCTTTGAGAAAATCCATTGGTAAAAAAAGATTCAAGTCAGAAATTTAGCATTAATCTTTGTATAAAATATTTAATTCTATTTTTTCCCTTTATTAAATGAAGGTTGGCAGCCACTTAACTTTATTTTTCGTCTCCTGAAAAATCAAGAATATGGACTTAAATCCTTTATACTTATCAGTACAGATTTTTAGTTAAGGTTTTTTGTTTATAGTCTTTATTCAGTGCTTAGATAAAGTATTATTTTTGTATTGTAAAAATGTACATATTTTTTAAATAAATTACTTTTGAATTTAAATTGCTTTTTTTTTTTTTTTTTTTCCCCGTAAAATAAAAGTACATCATATAAATAATTTTTCCTCTATGGCTAAAATTTTTTCTTCATAATATTTAGGATTGATTCTGTTTTGTATAAAGAAGAAAAAAAATTCAACTGCTTTTCTTATTTCATTGACCATAGTTTGTTTCTAATAATCCTAACAATAAAAGCCCAATTTTCCTGCAGCTAACTCTAATGTCATAGTTAAAGATTTTACTGGGCTGTATTTACTTTCATTGATTCGGTCATATGAAGAAGTTTATACATACCCAGATCATCTTTAATAATGACAGTGAAGAGCTTGCTAAAGAGTATAGAGATAAAGGAAATTATTTCAGTCAATATTAAACAATCCATTAGATACAGTTCTTTCATTCAGGAGGAAAATATATTATTTTCTTACAGTTGACAAATATTGCCATTGCAAAAATTATTAACAATATTTCGTTAATACCAGTTAATATAAAGAATATAATTCATACAGCAAATGGAACGTAGGGAGAGGACGGGAAAATTAACTTTTTTTTTTTTTTTTTAAATTTTTTAAAGAAAGGATTATTTATACGAATAACATTACTTAAATACCTTAAATAAAATCCTTTTTGCAAGTCTTAGCATATTAATTTCGGACATCAACGTGTTCATCTTTAATGCCAAGCACGTTCAAAATGTCATTCTTCGTCGTTTTTCACGAAGAACGACGTTTTGAACGTGCTTGGCACTAAAGATGGACATGTTGATGTCCAAAATTAATATGCTAAGACTTGCAAAAAGGATTTTATTTAAGGTATTTAAGTAAAATTAACTTCTTTTTATCAGCGAAGCAGTCCGAGAGGTCTCAAAGAAATCTGCCAGTCTCAGAGTCAAAAAGTGCCAACCGAATAAGTTGGCATCGTTAAAATTCAGCCAAAAAGAATGCCAAGCTATTTCTTTGTCTTTAGTACATTTTAATACAATGATTTTTAATATAATTTGTCATTACCAAAAGTATGCCACATGTCAATCAAAGCGACGGAGGGAGTCATTTATAACCGCCGCGCCTGACAGTCGGCAAAAATCCATTAAAAATCTATTTTTAGAACAATAATGATCTGCTCGAAAAGTAATAATAGCTTTTTTATGTAAACAGAAGCATTATAATTATTAACGGAAATTTCTATTTATTGTTTTGTTAATACATACATACATATGCTAGAAATAAGCTGGTAACGAATTTTGAAATACATTCTCAAATACATAATTATAGTGAAAATGATTTAATTCATTCGGGGAAGAAGTACAAATAAAATTACTTTTCAAAAACCACAATATAAAAATTGCTTTATTTTACTCAGAGAACAATGTGCTTGCATCTATTGAAAAACAAAGAAACGCTATTTAATGAAACAGTTTTGATTTGAAAAGAAAACAGGAAATTTTATTTAATTAATTGAATTATTTAAATTTAAAAAGATAAATATATATATTTATTAATTGTATTAATCTTTTTTTTTTTTGTTATTTTAAAATTTGAAAAAGTAAATTAACTTTTAAAGAACATATGTGTGAACACTCACATAAGTTACCCATTTTATTGTGCTTTTAAAAATTGTAAAAAAAAAATGTGTAAAACAAAATAAATTTGCATGAACAAGTATGATAACTGAAAAATACAAATGAAATCTTACATAAATCAAAAATTTATGCTTTAATAAACCCTAATAACAGATCTTCTCCCCAGGATATCTTCAAGATGTCTTCAGGATAAAAAAACATCACAGAAACATCCTGAAGATGTACTGTGGATGAGTGTGTTGTTAGGGAAATGAGCTAAATGTCACATATTTACCACAAAGTATTATATTAAGTATTAAAAGAAAAATATATATATATACACACTGATGGAAAAAAAAAATCCCAACACCAGGAAGGAGCTGTGCTAGATAAACGAAATTTGGTAGGCGTGTTTATACATCTGAAAGATGACATTGATTCAAATTTCGAGCTACGCGCATAAGTGTGGCGCTAGTAGCGACACTATGAACATGCAAATGAGGTTTGCTTTAAATAAGCGCTGTAAGGTTCGTGATCGTTATTTACAGTTGAGATTTGACGTAGTGGGTTAATGTTAGTCAAGGATGCCTCTAAGAAGACGAAAAAGCCATTATCAACAGCTCACTGAGTTTGAACGAGGTCGTGCAGTAGGGCTACGAGAAGGTGGGTTTTCTTTCCGCAATATTGCAGAAAGACTTGGCAGGAATGTATCCACTGTGCATGAGTGTTGGCAGCAGTGGTCAAGGGAAGGTACTGCTTCAAGAAGACCGGGTTCCGGGCGGCCACGTGGCACTACTGAGAGGGAAGACCGCTGTGTTCGGCGTATGGCTGTGGCTAATCGTACTGCGTCTGCAGCTGAAATTCGAGCTGCAGTTGGCACCACAGTGACACAACAAACTGTTACAAATCGGTTACTTCAAGGACAGCTCCGAGCCAGACGCCCTGTAGCGTGCATTCCACTGACTCCAAACCACTGCCGTTTGCGACGTGAGTGGTGTCAAGCTAGAGCTCATTGGAGGACGGGGTGGAGATCTGTTGTGTTTTCTGATGAAAGCCGGTTCTGCCTTGGTCGCTGTGATAGCCGTGTGTTGGTTAGGAGGCCAGGTGAACGCCTGCTAGCGACCTGTCTGCGGCCTAGATACACAGGGTCTACTCCTGGAGTTATGGTTTGGGGAGCAATTTTGTATGACAGCAGGAGCACTCTCGTGGTTATCCCGCGCACCCTGACTGAAAATTTGTACGTCAGTCTAGTGATACAACCTGTTGTGCTGCCATTCATGAATAGCATTCAAGGGGGTGTTTTCCAACAGGATAAGCTCGCCTTCATACCGCTGTTGTAACCCAACATGCTGTACAGAGTGTCGACATGTTGCCTTGGCCTGCTAGATCACCAGATCTTTCTCCAATCGAGCATGTATGGGACATCATTGGACGACAACTCCAGCGTCATCCATAACCAGCATTAACCGTCCCTGCATTGACCACTCAAGTGCAACAGGCATGGAACTCCATCCCACAAACTGATATCCGACACCTGTACGACACAATGCATGCACGTTTGCATGCTTGCATTCAAAATTCTGGCGGTTACACCGGTTACTAATGTACCAACATTTCACATTTGAAATGGCCCTTCTCGCCAATGGCTCTACCTGTGATCTTGAAACTTTAATCAATTAAATATGTTACCTAGAAAAATGTATTGCTGAAATTTCGTTACTGTACAATAATTTTTTCTTGGTGTTGGGATTTTTTTTTTCCATCAGTGTATATATATACTAAGCAACAAAAAAAAAAGTCACACTTGGATATTTTCCTTTTCGCCTTCTACAACTGCCAATTTTATCGTTTAAAAAGCAAATTTTCTAACAGATTTTATTATGTTGTCCTCAACATACACTTTAGATTTGAGTCCAGTGTTAAAAACAAAATGCAATTATCAGGAAAATTGTAATTTTAGAAATTATTTCAAAAATCGTAAGAATAAGGCAGTTAACGATGCCACAAAAAATATTAATTTTTGAAGGAAAATCAAAAAATATTTTAATACGTGAGATGGCAAAATAGTTAAATGTTAACGAAACATTGGTAAAAGGATTTTTAGCAAGATATAAGATTTTTTAGCCACTTAAACTGGAAATTTGGTTTTAAGCGGCCATGTTGCTCATCCAAGCGAGATGACCGTAAGTTAAAAAGCCATTGCTTATAAAATCAGTTTGTATTACATTTAGAACATAAAAAAGGCTCAGAAAAAGTGTTTAGCAGCATAATTTCTTTAACTACAGTGCAGCAACTATTAAACAAAACAGGTTTAAATGACAGAAAATTTGAAAAAATTCCATTCTTAATGAAAAGAATTAGGAAAGCAAGATCTCAGGTGGCTAAAAAAAATTAAAAATGATTAGTTAATTATTGGGCTGAACTAGTTCTCTTTGATGAGTCAAGTTTAACTTATTTCGAGCTAAAGAAAACAAGCAGATCTGACAACGAAAATATGACCGACTTAATGAAAATCGCACTTTTGAAACAGTGACACATTCATTTGAGTGAAATACCTCCCACAGAGGTCTTTCCAAGGGATCAAAGTTCCAAGTTTCGGAGAAAACCACAGAAAATTCCAAAAGGCTAGACCTACGAATGTGACTTGGGATTGAGCCTAGCATTTCTCGTCTACCAGCTCCGAGAATGAAACGTCTAGGCTACTAGTGGGACGTATGAATTTTAGGCAACAGATAGAATAATTCTGTACTGATAAGTACAAAGGATTTAAGTCCAAAAATGTCGATTTTGAGTTAAGTACATAGTCAGACTCAGAAAAAAATTCTCTATCGATTGGTATAAAGGATTTAAATCCATGTCATTTAGCCTTTGAGAAAATCCATTGGTAAAAAAAGATTCAAGTCAGAAATTTAGCATTAACCTTTGGCATAAATATTTATTTCAATTTTCCGCCTTTATTAAATGAAGATTGACAATCACTGAATGGTATAAAGGATATAAACCAACTTAATTCCTATTTCCTAATCGATTCTTCCGATTAGTTTTTAGTTAGTTTAACTTTATTTTTCGTCTCCTGAAAAATCAAGAATTTGGACTTAAATCCTATATTTATTGAAAATTAATTTCTTCCACAGTTAATTGTGTGATTTTAATAAAAAAATTAAATCCTTTTTTCTTATCAGTACAGAATTTTCATGTGAGAATATATTTAATTAGAGACTTAAAGTTGATAATTCCCTTTTTTCTTCATGAATGCGTACTATGACCCTTAGAAAGACATCCCATTCAAGCATGAGTTCTTGGAGTAGATAGTTGCCCTTTCATCTCTATACAATACATTTTCCCAGACGTTAGTCACAGGTCGCTCTAGTCTTCGTAATTTTTCGAGATTTTCTCCAAAACTTTCGTAAGTACGGGCTAGGATCCCTTAGAAAGACCCCTCAGGAAGATATTACACCCTGTCCTAAGACTCTAGAGTAGCCTTTCGTCCTTAAAACTCGTAGAACCACAAATTGCCATCAGTATGAGTCGTCAATAATCTTTGATGTGTTTGGTGATATTTACTATCAAAGTTAAACTAGTTTATCTTTATCTGTGACTTTTATTGGATGTAATTAAATATATATGTATAAAGAAATAAGAAAGAGAAAAGAAAAAATCGAACGGAGTATTTTTGACACAAATTATTTCGGGTGAAGAAAGAAATTAATTAAAAAAGATGGCCATAATATTTAGTTTTTGTTTTAATGTATTTACTTGGCACAAGATGGTAGCACCAAATATTTAAGGTGAAATTGTAAAGAAGCAAACAATATGGCAACATATGCAGATATTGTTAACAGATGGCAGCACTAGATATTCATGGTGGAAGCCTTGAGTAGTACGGCTCTAGGTACGACGACGTACGTACCATAGGCTATTACAGTGATGTGATTATTATTAAAACAAATTACTATTATTATTATTCTTTTAATATTAGGGCTTACAGTCTAAAAAATTTTGCGTTTTACAATTAACACTTATTAAATTCCTATGTAACCATAATCACAAACTATCGATAGAATATTAGTGCGTGTATATTAGACATGGATTTTCAAAAAATCTCCAATACACCGGTTTTATAATAAATTGAAAAATCTACTTAAATACCCTAGTATGTTGTGGTTATCATAAAATTTATCTTATGTATTTTCGTATGCAATCAATGTATTTAGAAAAATATTCATTAAAACTATTCTTTTTCAAAATGTTTTATACGGTTAGTACAGGGAATTTCCATCTCAGAAAAGTATAACTCTAAATGCTGAGAGTAAAACAATTTTGGGCCTTACAGACGACATCTTAAGCAGCACAATTTTTTATGATTTATTTATTTATTATTATTTTTAAAAGTGAAAAAAATATCGACAACTGTGTTTAAAATTATCTCAGAAAACGAATACTCATTAAAACAAATTCTCATTTTAAAGGTTGACTCCCTAACAGCACATATTTTTCAAATGACATCCTATGGATATCTTCATGATGCATTATGGACGTGTTATTAGGGCTAACTCTTTTGGCATAGATTGATATTGAATTGTGAAGAAATTCATCATGTGTTCTATGCCGAAATGTTTATATCCAAGTAATATATGTATGTATATCAAGATGTTGGGAGAGCTTTTTATAATCATTTCACACAGACACAAAGAAGAAATCCAGTTTGCCATTTTCTTACTTTATATTGATCACACAAATAAAATATATTTACACTATAGCATATATTTACAAGAATTAAACTAGAGGCTTTCATTTGAAGCACATTGAAATAATCAATAAAACAAGATTATCGGCTTTTTTAGCCTGCCAAGAATAATACATATACGAATTTACTCTTCCCTTTCGGGAGTAAAACGCATTTACCGTTCAAAACGGCCACGCTATTTTCAAGAGAAACTTTTAGACTTCCATCTTCTGTCGAACACAAGTCAATTCTGCTGAATTTTCAGTTTCCTAGTGGTTAACAAAAAACCAACAAAAATAAAATAAAATAAGTATACAAGTCATAATTACTTGTCTGGCATCTGGAAGCAATAATTGACGCCATTTGCTCAAACAAGAAGGTTCTAGGGGGAATTAAATGAGCATGATGAAATCAATATAATATATTAGGGGAGAAGGTGGTAATATGGACCACTTTTTATTTTTTAACAAAAAATGCACTTTTTAATGGAATTTTTTCAACAATAACTACTAAAATTTGACAAAGTATCCTTCCACTGAACATTTAAAGTTATTAGAAGGTAAAACATTAAACGATTTGTAAACCATTAATTTTTTTTTAAAACATAATACAAAAATAGCTGTCTTAGAAAGTCGGGTGGTAATATGGAACAATAAAAGTGAAACAAAAAAATATTTATTGAGTTATTTATTTCAGAAAACATTACTAAAAAAAGGAAAACCTCAACATCTAAAGGAAAGTATTGTAAAAAATACACATATTTTATCGAAAAACATCAACAGGAATTTTCTTTCCTGTAAAATATTGTTTGTAAAAAAATAATAATCCTAAAGTTAAAATTAGTCATACTTAGGAACAAAAGTCACAAATATAAATGTCACCTTCACATCCACTGCACAAAACATGGGCCCATTGTTGGCATACAACACATTTAATCCAAAGTTCTCCGGCTTATGGTAATATGGAACACATTGTTCCATATTACCACCATTCACTATTTTATAAACGATCCCATGAATTTTAAGTTTGAAAAATATTTATCCATAATTTAATCCTGCTATTTTACTATTCAATCTTACAGTTAATAAAAACAATATTAACAATATCTTATATTTATCAATAAGGATGTGAAAAATAGTCATGAAACTTACCTTATGAAATTTTTTAGAACTGCATAAACAAAGATCCGCCTGTTACACCATAAACAAAACAAGCTATACTGATGCCAAGCGGTATAGCAATTATTATGATTCCCATTAATTCAGTTTACTTTAGTAAACACAGATGGCTCCAGTAGATAAGCAGAAAAAAGCGGTTTCATATTACCACCCTGTTTCATATTATCACATTCTCCCCTACTCATTATATTTCCTAAACAATCATTAAAAATGAAATATTAAAGTATTAGATTGAACTCTTCATGAAAACTGACAGACATGCATCATTAATTAAGCTGCAGATGAAAGCAATTTTATATAATTAGTAGACTTAATAAATCCTTCATAAAATAATTAGACGAATAAAATAATTTATAACAAATTGTAACTCCTTCCCCTCAGGAGATGTGAAGCGATAATCCTACATATACACACTGCCATATTAAAAAATCCTACTGCCATATTAATATATACATAACAGAATAACAGCGCGACTTATCGGGCGATAGATCTAGAAAGCTAATCCGCATCCATTTAAGTCAATTATACAGTTACAAAGTAATTCGTAATCCTGTAATTGATATATTTTATTTACTCTTTTGCTAGCAGGTTTACACGATGCTGCTCTGGTTGAACTGCTTATAAATTTTTTGAATGAAAGAATAAACAAAGTAAAGAAGATACGAGAGGGAAGTAAATTAAAATAATATTCGTCCAGCTTTATGATATTGCAAAAATCAGTTATTCATATGACCGTCCTTAAAATTATTTAAACTTTAAAATTGAGCGAAAAATTTAACGGAATAAAAGGAGAGCAGCAGCTTGAATTCTTTACATGTATTAAGTAATAAGTAGAAAACTTTGAATGAACAGCATAAAATGCAATAAACGCGCAACAGTTGTTTTGAGTCGAAAAAACACGTGACCCTTTGCCAGACGAACGAAACAGACACGAGTGCTGCAATTGAAGCGGCAACGTTGCCCGTTTGGAATGGAGATATGGAGGTACAAGTTTTTTTCATGAAAGCTTTAATGGTATCAAGTCAAAAAGGCCATGTCCCCTTAAGTAAGTATTTTATTTTATTTTATTTTTCTGTTTTTGGTGGTGGTTGGGGGGGGGGGGAGTTCTTTACTATATTTTGTCATTTATATAGTTTTTGGAAGGTAAAAATTGTATCCTGTAAGTTTTTCTACATTATCAAAAAGTTATTTTGTGAAAACAGCTGTAAATGTTGCTACAATAAAATTTTAAATGTTAACCCCCTTCTTATTTTATATCCCACCGCAGCTTGCAAACGTACTCTGACACATTTCTTTACTGACTACAGGATACTGTAATTGACCCGAAAGGACCTCAGGGAGAAAGGGAATCCGTGATTGTAATGAAATGCTCGCCCTCTGGTGGGCTAAGGTGAAATTCGAATTAACATGCGTTAATTCGGCTTTCATCGAACCGCCATTGCTTGCCGATGTTGAGTTTCACATATATTTATAGAATAAAAATGAATAAATCCGGTAAAAAAAATAACACATACTGTTGTGTGCTACAGCGTAACTCCAAAGGATCAAGAAATCCAGAATTAAGCTTCCATTTATTTCCAAATGACAAATTTAAAATTTCAGTTGCTTCGGCTAATGGAAGTAAAGAATTAATCAGATGATTTGAAAATAATATTTGTTCAACTTCAGTTAAACATCTACTTCCGATCGAACTTTGAATAAACTGAAATATTTTTTTTCCAAAAGCAATCAATTTTCCATGATGCAATGGCGGAGAAATTATAGTATGAATACTAAGTAGAATAACAAAAAGAACAATAATAAATACACGTGGCTATTATATTTACTAACAACAAAAGCTGAAAAAGCGCCATCTATCGATCATTACAAGCGCGGATTAAAAACCAGGTGTCATAAATCTTGAAGCACCACTGCTTTTACCTCCTCTTTCCCATAGAAGATACATGAAAACATTCATATACATTAAGGAACATAAATGGAAATGGATGAAAACAGATTTTTAGCAGTATTAACCTTTTTAAAGACTTTCCTACATTGTTTGATAAATTATAATATTTCAGATTTGACTTTCTGTTGGTCCGTAATAATGAATTTCTCTTTATATGTAATTGTCTTATGAAAAGTCAGTGTTTTTTTTTTTTTTTTTTTTTTTTTTTTTTTTTAGTGGATATTCTATTCCTTCACTATCCGGATCGAGTCTGATTTTATCGGTTTTTGCCTCGACTGGGCCATATATTACAAAAAAAAAAAAAAAAAAATCGAGCAAGGTTAGATTCGAACTTTTAAATGTCATACCGGACTTCTATCTCTTATCTTTTGTCTTCAACTGTAATAATCTCTCCTTAAAGTAATACAGAGTGAGGGAAGGTAGTGTGAATACCACACTAAGTTCTTATTATCATTCGAAAAAAAAAAAAAAAAAGAAATTAAATTATTCTTCCAACCAATGCTGAAAGACTTTCTCGGTATCTATCTCCAAGTTTTCTGTAATTATGTTTATGCTCCTGAAAACCAACAATTCAAATTTTCGAAGTAATAACATGCGTTATTATTATTATTTTTAAAAGGTAATAGAGAACGAAATAAAGAAAACAATTTTAAAGAAAAAGAAAAATTCTACAAAGACCTTAAAATATTTCTAAGAATTGCATAATAAAGGATTTCCGATAAAAAGAGTTTAGTTGTTCGTCATAATTGAAGGTTAAAGATAAAATATTATACACAGACGAAAAAAGAAAAAAAAAAAAATCGATCATCGATTTGACTTGATGATGATTATGAGACAGACAAAAAAATTTTGTTGATTATTAGTGAACTAATATAAATACATATATCAAAAGAAAATGCTCTCCTAGATTCGTGATTTTTTTTTTTTTTTTCGCTCATTCTTTGAACTATCGTGACGATAATAATTTTTGACTCTAAATGCCTACACTGGCGAATTCATTTAAAATAATTATTAGTATGAGGTGGAAAGATGCGTCGGAGAAATTCCTTTATTCTTACTCAAAGAAGGCAAAAAATCCACACTTTCTCCTTATTTTTTTATGTATTCAGAGAACAAGACGGAAAGCGTCTGTGTAATAAAGCCAGGTGGACTTTACACAAACCTCTAATTTAGAGAAGTATATTACAAATGAGAAAATTGCATGAAGATAAATTTTTTCTGGTCTTTTCAGGAAGCTAATAAGTGGGTAGAAAAGTAGAGTTTTGCACTGGTTAAATTAAGTGCTTTTTGTTATGAATAACAAGCGCTTCTACGGAATTGTGCTATTTTTGATGTTATTGTCTTTTAATCGTAAATTTTGCGTCATCATCAATAAAAGAACTTCTTACGATATAATTTTACTTTCTTTGTTTCATATATCTGTACTGATAAGTATAAAGGATTTAAGTCCATATTCTTGATTTTTCAGGAGACGAAAAATAAAGTTAAACTAACTAAAAACTAATCAGAAGAATCGATTAGGAAAAAGGGATTATGTTGATTTATACGCTTTATACCATTCAGCGATTGTCAACCTTCATTTATTAAAGGGAAAAAATTGAATTAAATATTTTATACCAAAGATTAATGCCAAATTTCTGATTTGAATCTTTTTTTACCAATGGATTTTCTCAAGGACTAAACTACTTTTTTTCTCAAAGACATGGATTTAAATCCTTTATACCAATCGATAGAGAATTTTTTTCCGAGTTTGACTATGTACTTAACTCAAAATCGACATTTTTGGACTTAAATCCTTTATACTTATCAGCACAGATATATATATATATATATATATATATATTTCGCATCTGGTTGAAATGAACCATTTATAGCCAATTTCGTAAAATAAAACTTGTATTATACAGTAAGTGTTAAAATTATTAGTTTATTTTTTATTTATTTATATTTTTTTCTTTTGGCATTTTTTCGATTAAAAAAAAAAAAATCTAGATGAAATGGTTTGGAACTTCACACAGGCAAAGAATATTTAAAAACACACATTTTCCACTATTTTTTTTGTTCAGAGTGCAATAAGGGGACCAACCACAAATTAAATAAGAGCGAAAATACTTTGGATCCCCCTGTATTATAAAAAGCCACAAATGACTTGTAACTTTAATAGATTGTTGCATACACTACGTACAATATTTGCATGTTTTAATGCGGGAATTGCAGAATGATTAAGATATATATATATATATATATATATATATACTATTATATAAAGAGCAAAAAATTGTATGTTTGTGGAGGGTAATCTCTGAAACTACTGAACCGATTTAAAAACTTCTTTCACTGACCAAAAGCTACACTATCCCTGATTGTTATAGGCTATATTTAATTTTGATAAAATAAATTTTAGTGTAAAATCTGAGCATTTTAATTAAAATCCCCATAGAAGCCGTAATAGAAATGGAAATAATGAAATATTAAAAAAATTAGCTGCTGCCAACATAAAAGAAACATTTACATGTTCATTTTTTTAAAAAAAATATCTTGACATGAAAAGAAAAGAAATATATTTGCACGTGAATTAAATTGAAATTCATATAAAGCTTTGCGAAATGTTAAACCTACACGTTAAATCTGACGTCGTAATACGCAGGCGAAGTGATGACGTCACTGGCCGTTCGTGGATGCAAGAAAAAGATTTCCTATGTTAAACGGCCATTGGATTTTTTTGTAAAAAATTATTAAAAACTAAGGTATATTATTTCCCGATTTCAATTTCCATATTTGGGTATAGATATTTATTAGTTATCATGTGCTTGCGTTAGATTAAGTTGTTTTTGCTGTAAAATTGATAAAATTGAATTTTAAATTTCAAAACTCTAGGGAAAAAAAAAATAGCAAACTTCCATATTCGATTGAAAATATAAACATTTCATTTCAAAGGATGATATTTACGCAATAAATATCCAACTAATATACTAATTAAAAGAAAAATGTTAAATATTCTATCATAATTTGAAGTCAAATTTCTTTTCAAATGTCTAAATAAAGTATCTGATATAAGATACTAATATGTTGCAGCGGAATAGATTTGATATCTGTCATCCTTGGCAGAAAACAAAACATTGCCAAATTATCTGGCGAGCATAATTTAATTCCTTTGAAAAATCATGGTTATTTTAACAACTTATATTAAGAGAGTAATGAATAATATGAAACAATATTTCGTACAATTACATATTACGAAAATATACATCTGACATACATATTTTCGTATTACGTTTTTGATCGCCAAATACAAAAATGCCAAGGACGACAGAGTTTTGAAATTTAAAATTAAAATTTTGTCAATTTGACAGCAAAATTACTCAATCTAACACATGCACATGATAACTAATACATATCTTTACCCAAATATGGGGATTAAAATCGGGAAATAATACTCCTTAATTTTTAATAATTTTTTACAAAAAATCCAATGTTCGATTAACACAGGAAATCATTTTCTTGCATCCACGGAAGGAGCCTTATTCACCGACGGTCAGTGACGCCACACTTCGCTTGCGTATAGCTTTAAAAATATTTATTTTTCTAATTATGTAATTTATTTAATACTTAGAATTAATATTTAAACAGATGTGTGTAAAAAAAATTGGATTTAAAAAAATAAATAAATAACTTACCTCAAGCATTAAATGTTTTTTAACAGTAAATACTAATAATTATAAGATAAAAAAAATTTTATAAACCATGTTTTTAAATTTTCTGTTGAATCATATAAACGCTACTGAAGGCAGCCGGAACCCCAGCAATTGGATAAAAGTATTAAAAAAATTCCTTGCTATCGTCTTTTGAGCTATTATAAAAGTTTCAAATGGCTATCTAGCCGGGAAGTTAGTTAAAAGTTGATTGCAAGCTTTGTGCTGGAAACGCTGCCGAAGGCAGCAGGGTCCCGAAGCAATTGGATAAAGATATTTTTAAAAAGCATTTTTACCGTATTCTGGACTATTCCGAAAGTTTCAAATATCTAACTACTCGGGAAGTTAGTTAAAAAGATTTTCTGTTGAATCATATGAACGCTGACGAATACAGTAGGGACCTGAAACAGTTGACTAAAAGTATTCAAAAAAATGTATTGCCCCCGTGTTCTGAGCTATCCAGAAAGTTTCAAATATCTAGCTAGTCGGGAAGTTAGTGAAAAATCGATTGCAAGCTTTTTACTGGTAACGCTGCCGAAGGCAGCAGGAACCCGAAACAGTTGGCTAAAAGTATTAAAAAAATGCATTTTCACCGTGTTCTGAACTATTGTGAAAGTTTCAAAAATCTAGCTAGTCAGGAAGTTAGTTAAATAAACTTTCTGTTGAATCATATAAACGCTGCCGAAGGCAGTAGGGACCTGAAGCAGTTGACTAACAGTTTTTAAAAAAGTATTGTCACTGTGTTATGAGCTAGCCTGAAAGTTTCAAATGTCTAGCTAGTCGGAAAGTTAGTGAAAAAACGATTGCAAGCTTTGTACTGATAACGCTGCCGAAGGCAGCAGGAACCCAAAACAGTTGGCTAAAGGTATTAAAAAAATGTATTATCACCGTGTTCTGAACTATCCTAAAAGTTTCAAATGTCTACCTAGTCGGGAAGTTAGTGAAAAATCGATTGCAAGCCTTGTATTGATAACGTTGCCGAAGGCAGCAGGAACCCGAAACAGTTGGCTAAAGGTATTAAGAAAATGCATTTTCACCGTGTTCTGAACTATTCTGAAAGTTTCAAATGTCTAGCTAGTCGGGAAGTTAGTTAAATAAATTTTCTGTCGAATCATATAAGAGCTGCCGAAGGCAGTGGGACTTGAAATAGTTGACTAAAATTATTAGAAAAATGTATTATCACCGTGTTGTGAGCTGTCCTGAAAATTTCAAATATCTAGCTAGCCGGGAAGTTAGTTAAAAATCGATTGCAAGATTTGTCCCTGACAAACCCACAAACAAACAAGAATCGAAGTTAATAAAAACATGGTAAAAAGTATAATCTAATACATATCTATACATATAATAAAATAAGATGTTTGTTTGTTTGTTTGTGTGTGTATGTGTGTGTGTGTGTGTGTCATTGTGTATGTATTTCCAGAGCTTTTTAGGAAAACGGTTTATGGCTGAGCTACAAAAATTTGCATGGAGGTTCGTAATGACCTCTCCTGATGCACGTCGAAGCCCGATTTTCGAATTTTTTATTAGTTTTCTTTTAATTAATCAAAATGTGAAAATAATAACCTTCTAATTTCTGATAAATTAGCCATTTAAATTTTCCATAATTTAATTGTTGCCATTTTTTTTTTCGACAGAATAAATAAATAAATAAATAAATAAAAATGTACATTTATTTAAAATGAGGAAAGTAAATTAGAAAAATTAGAAAATAAATTAGGAATATCGGTCGTATCCTTACAAATAAGGTACCAAATTAAAGAGGTAATTTTTGTGAATCCGTCGGATTAAAGAGTTTATCGATCGGACAATTAGATTTTTTAAAATTAACTAATGTATGAATTTTAGGTGGCAACAGCAGGAGATTGTAAGGAAACCGTTTGGAAAAAAAAATTATATCTGCTACTCATTAAGAATCTCATTAAGCTACTCACTATTTTTTGAGTGGGATTAAAAATTATAGTTTTGAAATTTTTTTAAATTTTCTTTCACGAACACAAACATATAATATACAGCCTGTACAACACTAGACCAAATTGCAGTTCAAATTTCATCAATTTTAATTAATAAACAAAAAAGTTACTTTTTTTTTTCAAATTAAATTTTATTCTAACTTCGAAAATATTTATGTGATACAATACATTACGAATTTGGGTTTTAATAGTTTTTTTTAAATAGATTATTTAAACTCTATGAATCATATTTTTATTTTACCAGTTTCATTAATAGATCCTCCTGGGCGATTTTTTTAAATTTTGTTGTTGAAGTACACCGAATGTTTTTCGACAAGAAGTTTAATATAGCAACAACCATTTTAATCTAAGTAGCGCATCATATATATATATATATATATATAAGTATTACAAAAAGTATTACAAACAGAAAAAAAAATTATAAAACCTAAATAGTAGTCACATAAATGATTTATTTTTATCGAAAGTTTATAGAAAAAATGCAGTTTTAAAGATAGCAAATTTATTTCAACAAGTACTATTTTAAACCTAAAAACCATTAAAAATATAACAGAATATGAAGGATTCTTATATGTAAACAAAAAGGTGTCTGATAAAATTATTAGCAAAATAGTCTTCCCTTTCTCATACAAAAAAAAAAAAAAAAATTCCATCGTTAATATGGCGACAAAAAAATTCAAAAGCCGTCAATGGAGCGTCATAATAAAGTTGTGTAGCAAGATAATGTTTTTTTTTTTTAATTCTATATATATACTAATCACTATGCTAATTTGTCATACAAATAAATAAGTCTCTGTGTGTTACTGCACTTGCACGCTGTCGAACAGAAATATTTGAAAAATTCAAATTAATATTTAAATAAATAAATAAGAATATGTTTAATGGGAAATATATATAACCATAAAAAGATTAGTTGTCTAAAATATGGCAGAAATAGCACTCATAGCATATTGTTACAAGGGATTAAGTCTTATTGTTACAAGGGATTAAATCTAAAATGGTGATAAAAATTCAAAAGTCGCCAAAGAGAAGGCTGTAAGGCTGTACTATGATCAGGTTTACAAACCATGAATTATATATAACCAAAAAAAAAAAAAAAAAAAAAAAATCTCATGCGACAGACGTAGCCGGTCATAGAATATTATAATATTTGGCGTAAAATTGTTGTCATTTTTATGGATGAGCGGATAAACAAAATACACATAGGAAATAACGTAAAAGCAAATATTATGTGCACCACGTATAGTGTTGTTCATATGTAACTGGGATTCAAATATAAAAGGGATACTTAAATTTTTTCGATACTATCTATTTCGAAACTGTTATCTAATTATGACTTAATGGAAGTAATGACTGGTAAACCATTGTCTTAGGTAATAGGGACAAGCGCCCGAGTTTTAGTGGATGACCAAACCGTTACCGATGGCAGCAGGGATCCGAAGCGAGCTTTTGAGCAATTTTAGTATTTTATTTTGTTTTTATAAAACTATATAGAAAAGAGTTTCCTTTAAATTTAGTGACCAGTGAAGCGGGCAAAGCCTGATAGTATGTATATATATATATATATATATATATAGGGTAAGCGCACCAGTGATTGACACTTTTAGAGCAATTGCTGATGTTTTTAATGTTCTAGTCATCAGAAAATATTTCTAGAAATCTTAAGTTAGTACGTATGGTATGAAAGACATTCAAAACCACATATATGTTAAAATATATACATTTGATATCAATTTTTTTTAAATGAATTTTTATTTGACACTCAATGTTACAGTAATTGACACTGCCAGTTTTTCATTTTACCAGTAATTGGCCCCCTATGTTCCAGTGTTTGACATTGCTAGTGATTCATTTTATCAGTTATTAGCATCCTATGCTTCAGTGTTTGACATAAATTGTTAAAATTCTTATATGTAAAATGTATGATTATATTATTTTTCTTATTTATTAATTATTTCGGGATGGATGTAATTACTGGAGCATGCCAATCACTGGAGCACCTACCCTATATATATATATATATTAAATTACTAATTTTTTTACGAGATTTTATTCTTATAACTGGAATGGAAAAACCTCTTATGAACTTACAAATCTTAGTAAATAAGTAAAAATATGTTAAAGTTACAAGCCTATAAGCGTTTTTCAGGAAATAATTGGATCTTCAAATCAAATACGCGACATGGGAAAAACCCCTTATGTAATTTGAACTCTGAAAAATACCTGAAACCTAGCTCGTTCTTTTGCGAACAATTTGCTTAATTTTTACTTTATTCAAATAAAATTTTGGCAAAAGTTGCCCAATATATCTAGCTTTCAACCTATGTAATAAAATTTCTTCTATCTTCCGCCCATGCGCAGTAAAATAATATTTACTGTAAGTATTTATATCTCAACGAATATTACACGTGTGAACTTTATGCTTCAGAATAACGTTTCTCTAACTTTTTTTTAAATTTTTTTGCAAGTTTTGTAAAATTTTATGGAAATCCGTTCTGTTTGTAAGCAAAAAACTCGTAATAAAATTAGAAATTTTTGAAAAAAAAAAAAAAAAAAAAAATATATATATATATATATGCCTAAATAATTTTGCCATTCTCGCACCAAAACATACAAATATTGTACATGGTATGTGCAACAATGTATTGAAGCTACAAGTCATTTGTAGGTTTTTGTAATACAGGGTGATCCAAACAATTTTCGCTCTTCTTCAATTTGTGGTTGATCCTTTTATTGCATTTTGGACTAAATCGGTAGTGGAAAATGTGAGTTTTCAAATGTTCTTTGCATATGTGAAGTTTCAAGCCATTTCGTCTAGTATTCTTTTTAGAAAATCGAAAAAAAAAAAAAAAAAAAAATCTGGTAAATTGAATACCAACTGTATGTAAATACTAGTTCCCCATCATAAGTACTACAGGAATGAATTTCTCAAAAATTAAGTTTTCTGTATCAGTCTTCCTCTTTCTAAAAAGGAGAGAAAATCAAATTTGAAGTTTTTCCCGTATATAGAAGAAAAAAAAAATATATATCCCGAACAAATTCCTGTCAGCTTTTAGCTGTATGAGAAATACTTGTTGGTATATCAGAAAATATGTAAATACATCACTTTGCACATTTCTTAGGAAATTCCCCACTTTAAAATTTTTTTGTCCCCAAATAATTTTTTTTTTTTTTTTAGTTTCCAAACATACATAGGTAAAAAAAGAATTGCAGCCATCTCAAAAATCCGACTTTGAGATTTTGGTTTTTCGACACATTTTGAGGTCTCTTGAGTTCATTTTTACTATTTTTACGGTGATGTATGCATGTGTGTATGTGTATGTATGCGAGTGAGCACTATAGCTCTTAAGCGCTTTATCCGAAAGAGCTGAAAGTTCGTACGCATCTTATAAGTCACTGTAACACACAAACACTATTGACTTCTTCTACTTCTTTTTTTTTTAAATTTAGCATTTATAGTTTCTTTACAGGGACACAAAGAAAAATTCCTTATCATTATGCTTGTGGGCCCAAATGCTTTAAACTGCGATAGCGTTTAAGCAACTTAATCAATTGAGTTGAAAATTTTGACACATTTATTATAGGTCACCTTCACACAAACTGTATAGACTTACGTGAATCCAGCACTTATAGTTTTTTTTTTTTTTTTTTTTTTAAACAGGGATACAATGAAAAATTCTTTGTCATTACAGCCTATAAGCCCGAATTTTTGAAAGTACGATAGCGTCTGAGCACGTTATTCGATTGAGCTGAACATTTAAAAACATGGTCACCTTCGCATGAATTGGTGTAGATTTTGGTGAGTCTAGCGCTTATAGATTTTTACAGGGGAACAACAAAATATTCTTTATCATTATGATCTATGGCCTCAAATTATTTGAAGCGCAACAGCGTGAATTAAAAAAATATGTTATATGAAGAAAAACACTCAAACACTCTATTATAACTTTAACTTTTGTTTATTTAAAGGCTTCTATTTCTTTTTTGATTTGTACAACCGATAACCGCTTAATATTCGGAAAGCCAAGAGGAGTCACTCCAAATTTCTTACATTTGCAAGAATATTAATATCTTAAAAAGCACTATAAAGTTTGACTTCAAAATTATTCTCTTGAAAAAAAGTTTCTTATTATTATAGCAGTTCATTTAAAAACAACTTATTTTCAGTTACAGTAAATATGGCATTTATAGCTTCACGCCAGAATAGCGACAAGGTGTCAGTTGTCGCCCAGCTATCAATAAATGTCCTCAAAATTCCTCAAATAGATGACAAATGCGTCTTTTTTTTTTTTTTTTTTTTTAAATCTTTTAACTGTAATTTTCGATTTTCATTTATAAACATTAATATATATATATATATATATATTCAATGGCGCTGCACTTGGAACTAAGCATTGGCCGGGGGGGGGGGGGCACTGAATTGATGATCATTTAAGAAGAAGAACCGAAAAGGCAGTCATCTCTTCCCATATCAGAGACAACCCATCCATGGCTTATACGGGATTCGAACCCGGTCCCTACCGTGTGGGAGTCAGGGATCAGTTCTAGAAGCCCCTTGAATTCTAGAGCGTTTGCCTATATTATCGTGGGCAAAGTTATTTAAAAATCTTTGCAAATAAATGAGACTACAAAAGGCGGGTTTCAGCAACTACAATCTTGGTTTATGACCCTGTTCTAGAAAATCAAGCGAGAATTTCTCACAATACAAAAGATTCAGAATATTCAGAATATTGTTTCACCCTCTAGAAATATGTACACTAGAAATTCTCGATCAATTCGTCTATTCAGTTTATTGGCGTGCCTTACGCGCATAGCTCGGAAATTTATATTTCTAGTTAGGCGATTTAGAAAATGGCCACTTATTCATTCTAGAGGAAGGCGGTATCTTTTTTTCCTCAGTGTATACTTGTATATTGGCTGTAAATTTCATACGCGCCACATGGAAATTTAAAAGAAACCCATAGCATTATTTGAAATGTACTTCGCGAGACTTTTAGATATAGCCCTTAATATATCTGCATGCTTTTGTGTGCCCCTTTTCCTCATATATCTATACATATAAAAGAGTACTTCCACTCACTCACTCACTGACTCATCAACGCACAGCAAAATCTACTGGAGCCACTGACTCGAAACTGGGTTAGATTATAGAACATATAGTGTAAGCACCCCCTAAGAAGCGATTTTACGAATTTCGCCCCCCCCCCTCCCCAAGGGGAAGTAGATGGCAAAATGTGATTTCACAAAAACCTCCACATCTCAAAGAAAAAAACAGATATCCGTAAAATTTTTGCTTTAAAATATAGCTAACACAAACATCTAAAAAACAATTTCTGGAATTTTAGAAATTCGGTCCCCAAGGGGGGGGGGGGGGGGGAAGGGGGCAAAACGTGATTTCACATGCTCAAAACGTGGTTTCACATACCCCTATGTATTTCAAACAAAAAAAATAGATATACGTGAAACTTTTGCTCTAATATATAGCTAATACAAATACCTGAAAACGAATTTCTAGAATTTTAGAAATTCAGCCCCCAAGAGGGGGAGAGGCAGGGGGCAAAACGTGATTTGAAATAATCCTTTATATCGCAAACAGAAAGAAAGATATGTGTGAGATTTTTTATCTAAAATATAGCTCTCACAAATACATAAAAATTAATTTCTTTAATTTTAGAAATTCATCCTAGGTGGGGCGGGAAAGAGGACTATGGGGCAAAAAAAAAAAAAAAAAAAAATAGAAATACAGTTAGATTGTTTAAAATTGGTACAGATAGGTTTTACAGGCCTTGAAGTCGAATGAGGATATTTTCGAAAGTGTAAAGTTATTAGGAGGGTCAGAAAGGGGGACGGGGAGAAGGGGCAAAAAATAAAATAAAAATAGAGTTAGACCGTTCAAAATTAGTACATAGAGGTTTTTGATACTTACAAATCGATTGTGGATATTTTCGAATTTGTAAAGTTATTAGGAGGGGTGGGAGGGGAGGGTAGAGGGACAAAAAATAAAAATAGAGTTAGGTTGCACAAAATTGGTACATGGAGGTTTTTGATACCTACAAATCGATTGAGAATATTTTCGAATTTGTAAAATTATTAGGATAGACGGGAAGGGGTGTAGAGCAAAAATATATAAATAACGGTTAGAGAGCTGAAAATTAGTGTTGTTAGGTTTTGAGGCCGGATAAATATATTGCGGATATTTTCGAAAGTACATAATTATTACGAGGGGCAGGAAGGGGGACGGACGCAGGGGTAAAAAGAAAGAAATTCAGATAGAATGTTAGAAATTAGTATTATTAGGTTTAAAAGACCGAGAGAACGATTGCGAGTATTTTTAAAGTCTAAAATAATTTGGAGGGGCGGGGACGGTAGGTGAAGGACTATGCGCGGCGCGCAGGAAGTGGGGGCCGGACCAATTATTCAACAATGGGAGAAGATTATATATATATATATATTTATTTATTTATGTTTTTCCCTTATGATAATATACTCATGCATTAAGAGTGTCGAACATAAATGCATGCGCGCAGCACACAAAGGCTTGCGCTGCCGAAGGCAGTGGGGACCATGTGTGACATTTTTTCCAATCAGAATTTTTTTTCTCTCTTTTTTTTCACATGATAAAAATTAATGCAATTTTGAGAATTCATCAACTACAGTGATTCATTTTAAAATAGTGACCAGCGAAGCGGGCGTAGCGTGCTAGTTCAATATAAAACATGCTTTAGTCCTTATGAAAACTATATATATGTTATTTTATTTTATTTAGTGCAGTCTGAAAATGTTAAACTGTATCAACAAGAAATGTCTCCCTGAGAAGTATATTGTATTTGAATAATTTTGAATGTCTCTGTACACGAACTATTTATTCGATTTCAATACATATTTTTCAGTAAAATCCCTGTACAATAAAGATTTAAAATACCGAATTCGACTTTTCTGTTAGTACTTCTTTTTGAGTTACGCACTGAGAAAATATTCTGTAACTGACATCTAGAATCTAAATTGTGGCTCTAGAAAAATAGTTCCATGTCATCCTTATAAATTCTAATTTCCTTGGAAAGCGAGTTCTAGAAGCCCTATTAGAATTCTAGAGCGTTTGCCTATATTATCGTGGGCAAAGTTATTTAAAAATCTCTGAAAATAAACGAGACTACACGAGGCGGGTTTCAGCAACTATAATCTTGGCTTATGACCCAATTCTAGAAAATCAAGCGAGAATTTCTCGCAGTACAAATGATTCAGAATAGTTAGAGTATTCAGAATATTGTTTCACCATCTAGAAATGTGTTCACTAGAAATTCTCGATCATTTCGTCTATTCAGTTTATTGGCGTGCCTTACGCGCATAGCTAGGAAATCTATATTTCTACTTAAGGGATTTAGAAAATGGCCACTTATTCATTCTAGAAGAAGGCGGCATATTTCTTTTCTCAGTGTGCTTTTAGCGGATTCACAGATACGTACACAGACCAACTACTAAAAAAATGTGATCATCTGATTCAGGTTATTTCAGAAAGTATAAATATATAAAAAAACTGACTTTCGGAAACTCAACAAATAAACAATAAGTTTTATACCTTATATTGTAAGAGAAAAATAAAAACCGCTTCCTGTACGCAAATCACTTTTAAATTACTCATTGCCAATAAAAGTGAAACTGGCCTTGTAAATTATCTGGAAACTGGCGGCATTAATTGTTTCATTATGTTTTCTTGCTCTTTTTTTTTTCCCTTCCTATTTCAATTATATTTTTAATAACATCATTTTTTTTTTTAATTTACTTCTCGCATGCATTTAAAATACATTTTCTTTGTGAAGTAAATCTCCCAAGATATCCGGTATGTAATTTATTTTGACCCACGGAACATATTCATATAATTATGTTGCTTCAGCCTCTTTTGATATTTGTTCAGTAAGTGTCATTGTTAAAATTGGTTCAAGGTCTGAAGTAAAATTATGAAATAGATCCCCCTTAATTACCGGCCGTGGTGCATGTAAGTAGTCAACTTCACATACATAAAAGTGAAATCGATTATTATTATCTTTTTTTTATTTATTTCTCCTCTTGGATGAAATAAACGCTTAAGGATTTATCTGCTGAGGTTTAGGGTGGTTGAATAAAAGAGTGGAGCACACATTTATGTAAGTTTGAAAATTAAATTTTCGAAGTCTTGTCATTAGAAATAATTTTTTTCCTGAAAATGATGTTTTTAAAAATGGTCTTTTTGTAATTGAACTTAATGGGAACAAGGGATGATTATTTGGTGCCTACTACATCTTTTCCTACAAGAGAATATATTGAAGATCATCCGAATATAGGGTAAGTGCACCAGTGATTGGCACTTTTAGAGCAATCTCTGATGTTTTTAATGTTCTAGTTATCAGAAAATATTTTTTGAAATCTTAAGTTAGTACATAGGGTATGAAAGACATCCAGAACCACATATAGGTTAAAATATACACATTTGATAACAATTATTATTATTATGAATTTTTATTGGACACCCACTCGATGTTCCAGTCATTGACACTGCCAGTTTTACATTCTATCAGTCATTGGCCCCTATGTTCCAGTGTTTGACACTGATAGTTATTCATTTTACCAGTTATTAGCACCCTATGCTCCAGTGTTTGGCATAAAATGTTAAAATTCTTATATGTAAAATATATGATTTTATTATTTATCTTATTTATTATTTATTTCGGGATAGATGTCAATGACTGGAGCATGCCAATCACTGGAGCACCTACCCTATTTCTTATTCTTTCTAAGATTGCTTGGTTGTAAAAATATAAACTTTTCATTATCTCTCACTCTGTGTGTCTCTCTTTTTCTGCATGTTTTTTCTACCTTCTTTTGACGAACTAAATCGAAATCACAAAACAAGTATTCTCTTCTTAACCCTTTAAAGTTCACTACATGTTTTCTTTTGAAAATTGTGAAATTAATTTAAAAAATGACTTTTTAAACGCATCACTCATCATAAATATATAAATGAAAAAAGATTAGCAACCTTTATTTTCCAGAAATTTATGGTTTCACTGTGAAACCAATGAACGGTAACGGGCTATTTTTTCTCCTTAAGCAAACTAATATAAAAGTTGCAGGGAATAAATCAGATACTTTAGAAATTTAAAACATTTATATTTTGACTTACTTATTGAGAAATTTAAATAATGATTTATTCAGAAAAGAAGCAAGTACGGTATACGCAGTGTCACAGCACCAGGCGCCTAGCCAAATATTGTTGCTACAGCTCTGGTTTTCGTTATTTAATTTTTTACTTTATTTACAAATTTACGAATTTATGCATAAAATTAACTATACTTATTAATTGTTTTACCAGAAAAAAAAATATATATATTCATAATTGCAAATGTTTAGTACATATAAATTATTTAAAAAGAAAAAAATTATAAAGATATTTACCCACACACATACTTATGAATATATATATATATATATATATATATATATATATATATGAATATATATATATGCATATAGTTCCAGAAAGTGATATTTTAAGAAATTGCAGAAAATCCAGGAAATGTTCATTTTCTACTCTTATCTTATGTGTTGCGAAATTCGACCTAGAAACCAAACATTTTACAGAATTTTTTGGACAGTTCTGTTTATTTATATAAAATGCAATTTATGTCTGGGAAGGATTATAGTAAGTTCATGTGCTGTTATTTAAAATAAATATTTTTTCTTTATTTTTAAAATTGATACAATATTAGAAAATTAAAGTGATTTCTATATCTGGCTTCATCTGAAATAGAATTTTTTGGATTTTTCTGTAGTGCTGCCATGTAGTGCAAAGAGAATGTAATATTCTATTAACACTTTGTAAAAATACTGAAAAATTGCTGGAAAAAAAAAAAAAAAAAAAAAAAAAGTGCAATGTTTGGTTTCTGGGCGAAACTAATGAACGTTAAAGGGTTAAATTCTGTGTAAAAAAAGAACCAAACTGGATATTATGAAAATTCAACAGAAAAATCATCTGGAATTTATCTTGCAACTAGTACACAGATTTTGCTAGACATCCAGATTTTTCAATTACAATCATTTTTAATAGCAAAAATTGTTTTTATTACTAACGAAATTTTAGAAAAAAAGAAGTAAGATAACTTTCAAGATATAATTGTATGAAAATTATAAGGTGTGCAGCTTTGTATATATAATTATGCAACATTTCGTAAAAAGAAGAAAAAAAGAAGTTTTTTTAAGACAATTTACCTCAAATTACAGAGTAAGTGTGCGAGTTTTGCCTTTTTTTCTCTCTGACTTTCCCCCTACTATTTTTATGTAGCAATTTTTCGCTTATTTGATCGTAAAAATATACTCTAGAAAATTACTATATAAATATAGTGGTGGAAGAATCAAGAAAGAAAACATGGACCGTAGCAATCCTGCTGAAGGAGCAGATTCTATCGAATATTCGGACTAAATCATTGATACTCAGCTTATTTATCATTCTCCATTTCCTTAAGAACTTTCCAGTAAAAGAAAACATTTCCCTACACTGTAAAAAAATAACTATTACCAGCTGCAAGAAACTCTCTGTGATTGGAGAAAACAATTATTTTCTCCAATCACAGAGAGTTTCTTGCAGCTGGTAATATTTATTTTTTTACAGTGTATAAAGTGGAAAAAAAAAAAAAAAAAAGAACAAAAAATCCCCATAGACTACAAACATGTACATAATAACGTTGCTGATTTTCTTGTAGTGGTTACGTGTTAAGAATTTCATAATATCACAGAGATGAAGAGCATTCAGAAAAATACCCGAAGAGACATGGTTAACCACGATCGTTGCCACTCGTGCTTAAAACACAATCCAGACATCGTAAATTAAAACATAAATGTGTTTATTCATTTATATCATCATTACTCTGACCTAAACTTCTAATTTTCCCCTCAAGTGTGACCTATCTGTATAATCTTTTACATCCTAAATTTTATGCAGAGGCCACATAATAGGCGAAACAGCAAAACTTTGACGATAGTTTCAGGGCAACGAGTTTTCATGGTTTTTTCTAGTCAGTTTGGACCTTTTATTCCTCCCGGTGTTAGCCGTTTTTTTTCCACGCACGTAACACTCTGAATTTTTTTTCCTAAAAGAGAGGCGAGATGTAGCAAAACCTCGACGATAGTTTCAGGGCCGGGAGCCCTTTCCCTTCCCACGCTTCGATGACTTATTTTAGTCAGTTTTGACCTTATATTTTTTACGATGCTATTCTTTTTCTTATTTTTTTCCCCCACGCATTTCTAATTGCGAGTTTTTTCTTTTTTTTCGTTTTCATCCCTTGATTTTTCCTATGGATTTTTTACACTTTTTCTTTCTAAAGTGCGATTTTTCTGTGGATTTTTAGACTTTTCCTCCCTTTGTTGGTCTAGTAGATATATCAAAGTCATTTAAATAAGTTTTTATATATATTTTTATTTTTTTCTCCATATCGCAGAAACTTTTTATGATATAATTGGTTGGTTGGTTGGGTTTTACGTCGCACTAGTGCTGCGCAATGGGAATTGGCGACGGTATGGTACTCACCCCTAGACGTGGTCCGGAGACATGCCATCATAGTTTTGTTCCTCCATGGATTTTTATGGTATAATTCGTCAATTTTGTACGTTGGCTAAATAAGAACAAGACTGCCGAGAAAGCTTACATTAAGGTTTAAAAAGTGCAGTCGGTAACAAAAGTGTCCGAACACTAGCAAAAATTCCTATGTAAAAAATGTACACTTCATACGGTTTTTTAAAGTGAATCCTTGTCAAATCCTGTTCTTAGTCAGTCTGAGAACATGATTCGATAAGTATTTATTTAACAAAACCATATAAAGTGTACCTTTTTTACATAGGAATTTTTGCTAGTGTTCGGACACTTTTGTTTCCGACTATAGTCTTTTTGAAACAAACATTCTGTGAACAAACTATTGAAAGGCTTATGAAGTTATGAACAGATAAACGGACACCGTTATCTATCTATCCACACACACACACACATACACATATATATATAGCTGAAAGTCTGTTGTTGCTTCTGTCCGGATTTTTAGTTCGCTATAGAAAGCTACATCCTTTAATCGATCGCTACGGAAATTTTTATTAATCGCTGAATTGAAGGTCCTTCAAGTCAGCCACAGTTACATTTCTTTTAAAAACCAAACTCTTTAAATAAAGAGTTTGGTTTTTAAAAAGGTAAATTAGCCCCATAACCATAAATCCTACAGATTAAAATCGGGGGAACGAGTCGTCCAAACAGGGGAAAATGAACTGGTAATCACTATGTCATCCGTAAAATTTTGTAACAAAAACCTTTGCAAAATGCAATAATAGCAGCTTTAAATGTTGTATGGTTTGAAAATGTACAGATATACCAAAGTTATTCATTACAAAACTTTTCAAGATTTTGACTGTAATGATTGTTTGTATTTTGATGTACGTCTCCTCAGAGCAGAAGGTTTTAAATTTTTATTTATTTATTTATTTATTTGCAGAACTTCTGTGCGCATCCTATGAAATGTCTCTGTACAGATTTTCGAATCAATTCGCATTTTAGCTAGAGCTACTGAGTGCTCTGAATAGGCCAAATTTAATTATGACCACTCTGTATACATGCAGGGCTGCTACAGGCTCCTTTTTATAAATACTTTTTTCGTACCATTATTTCCAAAAAGTATATATTTTCGCAGATCAATCTGCACGTTGCCTACATAAATTAGTTATAAATTTTGTGTTAAGGAAATAGTGGTACGAAGATAATAATAATAAAAAAAAAAGTTGCCTGCTGTAGCTGTGTAATAAGACGTATCCAGCGTTGCCAAATTTAGATACATTTTTTACCATGTTTTTATTAACTTCTATTCTTGTTTGTTTGTGTGTTTGTTTGTCCGGTACAAATCTTGCAATCTATTTTTAACTAACTTCCCTACTAGCTAGACATTTGAATCTTTCACGGTAGCTCAGAACTCGGTGACAACACACTACTTCGAAGTCCGATTTTCGAATTTTCGAATAGTTTTTTTTTAATTAATTAAAATATGAAAATAATAAGCTCCTAATAGCAATAAAAATAGTCATTAAAATAACAGCTATAATTTAATTGTTGCCAAAAAAAATTTTACGAGTTCATTTTCTTTCGACATAAAAATAAATACATTTAATTAAACGTGAGCGTTAAAAAATTGTAAAAAGTTAAATTATGCAACTGGCAAAAATCGACGTCAGTATCACTTTAAAGGTTTTCCACACATTGATAAAGTGCTAATGTTGTTCATGATGCAAAAATATGTTGTTCGGAAAGGATTAATATTTTATTTTTAAAACCAACTTTTTTTTTTTTAAATTCAAATTTTCTGTAACTTTTTAACCAATCATATTAGAACGTCCATCTTTGGAATATCGATAATGAGGATTTTCTCGTCAAAAGTCGCCAAGTGAAAAAACTCGCCAAATTTGGCGCCTGCCTATTGGAGCTTTTGAATGTGTTTTAAAGGGAAAATTAAGCTATTTTAACGCGAAAAAGAGCTGAAAATGCAGAAAATTGACATTTTATCAACCTACTGCCTCTTTAAAAGAATTTATATAAAAATAAATAACAATTATTTACAATTTCGTAACAATACGCATTGATAAAGTGCTAATGCAGTTAGTTGTATAGCTATGATTCAACAGAAAATTTAAAAACATGGTTTATAAAAACTTTTTTATCTTAAAATTATATTCAGTTATCACCAATTATTTTGAGGAGTGATATTTGATACGCGTTAGAGGCGATTAATCTTCGATGAGATTAGGCAACCGTTAGAATTAAAATTTAATAGTGGATATCAAAAACAAAAAAGGTGGTAATGGCAATTTTACAGAAAATTATTTATAATGTTTGCAGGTGCGCTTTGATCAATTGCTCCTTAGTATTCTTTATAGTAATTTACATTACAAATTTATGTACAAATGATTATATGTATTGTAATTTTTTCTTAATTTCTTTCTTTTATGGGTGTAAAATCTGTACTTCTTAAACTAAAAAAAAAAAAAAAAAAAAAATATATATATATATATTTTGATGTGTTCTGAGAAAAGTTTTGTTTTCTATAGAAGATTGCCCGTGTTAGTGTTTGTTTGGCCGACTGCACAAGCGTGTCAACACAAAAGAAGTTCATTCTACCTCCTTAGAAATCTTTGGACGGCCCCTGCCTGTCTGGACTCGGCCAAGCTTAACGGGTTGGATGCCATCCGCCTGAGCGAATAAATCGCCAGATCACCGCATGGAAGCTGCCTACAACCAGACAGTAATCTAGTCGCTACATAGAAATCGGACTACCAACATTCTACCCCCTTGATTCATAAACAGAAGTGAAAAATCCTATGGGTGAGAACAAGGAAAAAAACTTATCTAAAATCTACGATTTTTCCTTCCTACAATTTTTCAAATTTGTGTAAAAAAAAAAAAAAAAAAAAAAAAAAAAAAAAACTTATTTAATTTTTTTTTTTTTTTTTTTTAAATTTATTAATAGACGAAGTACGATTTCAAATCTTGATTCCTCATTTTACTGGTACGGAAGAAAAGTGTTTTATCTGTAAGGGGTAAAAAAAAAAAAAGAAAAACTTCTCATATTTCTTTAAAAAATATTCTTATAAATGTGTTCACTCTAAGGATAATTTTAGATAAAAATAATAAAATTATATATTTTTTAGAGTGACAAAATATTCACTATAAATCGTATTTTGACAGTTTCAGAATACACTAATTTATAAAGACTACAAATATAACACTGTTTTGTCATAAAGAAATATACTCTGAATCATTTTTTTTAAAGTGAAAATATATTCTCCATTTGATCAAGGAAATTTGTTAAGTTTTATTTAATAACACTCCTCCAAATTTACATTATTAATATGCCTTTCATTTGTAAGGTATGCGATGAAGAATTTCCTGACCAATCTGATTTGAATAAGCATCTTCTTGTTCATAGGAAAGGCAAGCCCTTCTGTTGTGAAATATGCAAGAAAAATTTTTTGTATAAATGTCATCTAAATAATCATAGACGTGTTCATAGTGGTGAAAAACCTTTCACTTGTGAGGTATGCACTAAAGGTTTTTCTGATATATATAGTTTAAAGAAGCACCTCCCTGTTCATATGGAAGTAAAGCCTTTCTGTTGTGATGTATGTGAGAAAGGATTTTCTGATAAATCTTCCTTAAATAAGCATGTTCTTGTTCACATGGAAATGAAGCCTTTCTGTTGTGAAATATGCAACAAAGGTTTTTCTCAAAAATCTCTTCTAAACAATCACAAACTCCTCCATACTGGTGAGAAGCCTTTCAGTTGTGAAACATGCAAGAAAAGATTTTCTGATAAATCTAATCTAAGTAAACACCGTCTTTCTCATAGTGGTAAGATGCCTTTCTCTTGTGAAATATGCGAGAAAAGGTTTTCTCAGAAATCTTATCTAAATGCTCATCGAAATCTTCATAGTGGTAACAAGCCTTTTATTTGTGAGATATGCAAGAAAAGGTTTTCTAAAAAATGTTATTTAAATAAGCACCTACATATTCATAGTGGTGAGAAACCTTACACTTGTGAAGTATGCAGCAAAAGGTTTCTGATAAATATAGTTTAAATAATCATCTCCGTGTTCATATGGAAATAAAGCCTTTCTGTTGTGAAATATGCAAGAAAAAATTTGCTGATAATTCTTTTTTAAATAAACACCTCCCTGTTCACATGGAAGTGAAACCGTTTAATTGTGAAATATGCAAGAAAGGATTTTCTCGAAAATCTTCTCTAAACAAGCACCGACTTATACTTCACAACAGTGATAAGTATTCCAGTTCTGATGCACAGAACAAAGATTATTCTGATAAATCTGATTTAAATGATCATCATCTGACTCCAAAGCCTTTCTTTTGTGAAATATGCAACAAAGGTTTTTCTTATAAATGTTATCTGACTGCACACAAACGTATTCATACAGGTGAAAAGCCTTTCAGTTGTCAGCTATGTAATAAAAACTTTTCTCAAAAATATGAACTGAACAGGCATCTTACTGTTCATACTGGTAAAAAGCCTTTCAGTTGTGAAGTATGTAGTGAAAGATTTTCTAAAAAATCTGATCTAAATAAACACTTTCTTGACCGTAGTTGTGAGAAACCTTTCAGTTGTGAAGTGTGTGATAAAGGATTTTCCCAAGAGATTAGTTTAAAACGCCATATGTTCATTCATAAAAAGAGAAATGTTATTCCAGATGCATGAAATAAAAATTTGATATAATTCATTAAAATATTTATCTGCATCAATATGTTTTTTCAACATTTATTTCAATCTTCATACGTTGTCATAGCTGCCAATTTGTAAGTTTTTTTGATACCAGAAGTTCTTAATAGAAGTTTTTAATAATTGTTTTAGTAGTTTTCTGCGATTAAACATTATGAAATATTTTTTACATAGAAATAGTGGTGTTAAAAACCGTACAATTTGGCACCTATGCATCGTTAACCATTTGAGGAGCAAGAAAGCTGCGCTCATTTAAATTAGACTGCCACCAGAATTTACAAACAAAATTAAAAATTAACAAAAATTATTTTTTCTGTTAAATTATAAAAGTAAGTTATAAAAGTTAAATTATTAACCCCTTGCGGCGCAAGACAATTTGAAACATTAAAATTATACTACCACCGGAATTCATGAACTAAATTAAACTAAAAGAAATTTTAAATTTTGAGGTTTAAAAAACCGGCCTTTTCTGATAAGTTATAAACGTGAATTTTTGCTAAAATATTTCCGGGATGAATTTTTGCAGCTAGATCTTAAATTTTGCGTCCTCGCAGCGAGGACACCGCGCGTTAAGGGGTTAAAGACTTAGTAATTGGGTCTTCGCAGCGAGGACGCTGCGCCTGAAAAGATTAAGGCGTATTGGTGTAATGTGTAATGAAGAATTTTCATCTAAATATGATTAATAAGAATCTCCGTATAACCATACAATTTTCACTTCTGATTAAATTTATATTTCATTCATAGGCTTTTTCATTTACGTTATTGGATTTTTATTCAATTCCTACTATTTGTTCACACTCTCCCTTTATTTTGTACAAATCTTGCAATCGATTTTTAACTAATTTCCCGACTAGGTAGAAATTTGAAACTTTCAGGATTGCTCAGAACACGGTGCCAACACAATACTTCGAAGTCCGATTTTTGAATTTTGATTAGTTTTCTTATAATTAATTAAAATATGAAAATAATAACATCCTAATAGCGTTACAATAGCCATTAAAATATCAGCTATAATATAATTGTTGAAAAAAAAAAAAAAAAAAAAAAAAAAAAAATACGAGTTCATTTTTTTTCGACCTAAAAATAAATACATTTAATTAAACGTGAACATTAAAAAATTATAAAAAGTTAAATGATGCATCTCACAAAAATTGACGTCATTATCACTTTAAAAATTTTATGCACATTAATAAGAGCTCTATGATTCATCAGAAAATTTAAACCATGGTATATACAAAGTTTTTTTTTTAATCTTATAATTATTTTTATTTCATTTTTTACGCGCGCTTTTTGTTTCCTAATTCAAAATATTAAAAAAAAACAAACCTTTTTGATAGTGTTTGTAAGTAGGAATTGACTTAATTTTTTTTTCTTTTTATGTTACTTGTTTTAGTTTAACTTCAAGTCATTCAACAAGAAATAATCTATTATTATTATTATTATTTTCCCCACCAATGACAACTGCTTTCCCTAACTGAGTGTATTGTGCTTTTGGGGACGACAAAATTATTGCTTTTAAATAAAATAGACCAAAGAAAAACAATTTTTCTTTTCTTAGTTTTGATAACAAGTTAAAAAAAATGTAAAATTGAGGGTTAATGTGTGGTTGGGTGGGTGTAGTGTCGCAATAATACTGCACTGCACCATGGACAACTGGTGACGATCTGAGACCGTTCTTTAGTTATATAAAATATTCGATATTGAGGCATTACAAAAAATATTTATTAGATTCAAAATATTAAAAAAGGCTATTATTGTTTTCTAAGGTAATAGATATAAAATTCTCCACTAAACAGAATTTAATTTAGTACGACAAAACATTTTTTAGTTTATTCTTTAATATAAAAAAATTGGTAGCTGTTGCGCTCTTTAGCAACGGTTACTATATTAATTTCTTAAAGACTCTTTGTTACAACTTTAGTATAGGACCCCCTTTGGCGACTTTTAAATTTTTGTTGCCATTTTGGAGAAGAACTCTGATGACTATCAGCGCTGCGCAATTAAACACTTTCTAGAGAAATTTCCGAGCAACTTTGGCACCAAATTTCAAATTTCGTTAAAGGGTTCCTATACTAAAGTTATTCCATTTCTATCGCGCGATTTTCATTTTCAATTTTATTTTGAATATATTTTTTTCTTTATCTTGATACGAGAGAGAAAAAAAAACAAAAAAACAAAAAAATTAATGGGGAAAAAATATACAAAAAGGGTAAAATAATAAAAATAATGATAATATTAATTGTCATGTCTTCAATATAAATAAAAGAAAATTGTTCTATGTCCATTTATTTCGACATGAAAAGAAATATAGTTCTTTTTCACGTGTAAATAAATCTCCTTTTATATCGGGGAAAAAAAAAAAAAAACGAGTTCATAATTTTTTTTTGCCATCAATTTTTTTCTTTTTTAACAATTTTAAGTCAAAATAAAGTTTTTCTTTAATTTCCTTTGAATCAGTCCTCCCACCAGCGGCCGAGAGGTTTTGTACTCGAAGCTGGTAGACGTGAGGGGCCGGCTTTCCTAAGTCGCACTCGTCGGCCTAGCCATTTGGAATTTTTCTTGTTTTTCCCAGAAACTTGCATAAATACGGGCTAGGACTCCTTCGAAAGACCTCCGTGGAGGGCACTCCCCCTCAAGCCTGGGACCCTAGTGCAGTCATTTGGCCTTAATCCTAACACCAACACCTTTGAACCAATCATCCGATTGAACTAAAAAAATTCGGCTTTAGCTAGATTTTGTCCTGATTAATAGATGTACTAATTTTCGTAAGAATTGAATTAACGGTGTAGCTTTGCTTAGCGAATTCTTGACGTATTCAAGGAAAAATGTAGTAAATGATGACGAAGCCGACTGAAAGCAATTGTTTTGTCATATAGTAAAATATAATTTAAGATTTTCTTTGTTAAATATCTGTACTGATAAGTATAAAGGATTTAAGTCCAAAAATGTCGATTTTGAGTTAAGTACATAGTCAGACTCAGAAAAAAATTCTCTATAGATTGGTATAAAGGATTTAATTCTATGTCATTTAGTCTTTGAGAAAATCCAATGGTAAAAAAAGGACCAATTCAGAAATGTACCATTCATGTATGGTATAAAATATTTAATTCAATTTTTCCCGTTATTAAATGAAGGTTGACAACCACTGAATGGTATAAAGGGTAAAAATCAACGAAATACGTTTTCCCTAATCCATTCTTCTAATTTGTTTTTAGCTAGTTAAACTTTATTTTTCGTCTCCTGAAAAATCAAGAATATGGACTTAAATCCTTTATACTTATCAGTACAGATATATTGTTTTAAAAAATCAAATTTATGCAAAACTGGAATTTGACTTTTGGGACCATTATTTAACTGTACTGGATTCCGGATAGTTTTCTACATACAACTTTTTTAAAGGATAATTTTCTTGAGGATAATTTTTTTCTTACCTCATTTTGATCTTTTGATATAATTTGAAGATCTAACCCAAAAGTACACGTTACTGTTCTGGAATTTAATTACAGAAAGAAAGAAATTATGTTTTTGTTTAGATTTGTATATCGCATTTTAATTCATATGAGTGAGAGCTTATTATTATTATTACTATTATTATTTTAATTATAATTAATTAATTAATTAATCAATTTTTGTTTTTCTGTTTATGATTTTTACATTTCATTGATTTTTGTCTGTATATGTCTATATACTAACCATTTGATTTTTCTCGATATAGAACCATCACAATTAATATTTTTAATAATATTTAACCCTTTCATTCCCAGCGATGCCAACTGGAATCATAATGTTTACGATTTTTTTTCTCCTCACCTAAAACTCCCACAGATTCCAAGTAAATATTATTATAAACTAGATACTTTTCCCTACTTATATATATTTTTTATTTTTACCGGTAAGTTGCACTACCATGCCTGTTGGAATGAAATAATGCTTGTATAAGCTTTTCTCAAGTCCATGAAATATGCTGGGATAAATTTCATTTTTGGCACAATTTAAGTGAAATAACAATCCTTACAACTACTTTATTATTTGTTAAAAGGGTCATAAATAGTATTTTAACCATTTTTAAGTAAATATTTCTTTGAAATTTTAATATTTTTATTTACTGAAAGGTTACGATTCCAAATGGCATCTGTGGGAGTTGAATACAATTCAACAGACACCTCTTGATAACTGTGTTGTTTTCATTCATTCACATGGCTATCTTGTTTTGATTCGTACTAATACTATTAATAGTGTTTTCTCATATTATTTTGAAACTTTTGATATATCTATTTAATTAAATATAAGATTTATGCTTTTATGTTCTAATTTTTCAAAATATCAAAGCGAAAGCGAGAAATTCTGTCAGTTGACAAAGCAGTTTATTTAGTGAATGGAGAGTTTTCAGATGTTGAATTAGAAGACTCCAAAAAAGAAGTTATTGAAAATAGCATAGGTAATATATCTAAGGATGGTGAAATGCAAAATGGAGTTAACAATAACTCAATTCATATAGCCCAATCTCTTGGGGGTAAATTTGATATTGAAATAGAAGGTGAACAAGAGACTGTGATAGAAGATACTGAATTTGAAAATGAGTTGGAAGATAATGAACTGAGCATTATTGATGTAGATAATTTTGAAAATCCTCAGACAGGCTGTGAGATTCAATGTAATAAAAAAAGAAAGAAAATGAATTTGAAAAAGATTAAAAGTAACATAATTCGAAAAAGAACCTGATCGAAAATGTCTCTTGTATGCAAAAAGATCATGAGAACTTTGATTATACAATTCAAGGACAATTTTCAGATCCACCGCCTGAATTATTTACACCATATGAATATTTTAAACTTTTCTGTGATGACAGTATAATTGAAAATTTAGTGAATCAAACTAATTTATATTCATGTGAAATAACAGCAAAATCAATAAACACAAATAAAGCTGAAATGCAGGTATTCCTAGGAATTCATTTCCTGATGGGCTTTGTATCTATGCCAGCATACAATTATTCTTCGAGCGACTCGGAATCACTTTCACACTTTAAGAAAATATCTTCATGTCAATGAGAATAACAAAAATATACCCTATAGTCAACCTGGCCATGACAAGCTTTATAAAATTAGGCCGCTGATAGATGCACTTCGTAAAAACTTGAAATTGCTAGAAAAAGAACATATCAGTATTGATGAGTTTATAATCCCATTCAAGAGCAGAAGTAAACTAAAGCAATATGTCCAAAACAAGCCGCATAAGTGGGGCATAAAAGTTTTTGCACGGTGTGGTGCAAGTGGCATGTTATATGACTTTGAAATCTATACTGGAAAAGACACAGTACAGGTCAAAACTAAACTTGGAATCAGTGGAGACGTTGTAGTACGCTTGGTGGAAAATGTCCCAAAAGATAAAAAAATCACAATATTCACATAGATAATTGGTTTTCTTCTTATCACTTAGCTGCTCAACTACAAGCCTCTAATTTATTGATGGGAGGAACTATATGTGAAAGTCGTATTCACAAAATATCTGAAAAGAAAGGTCCATTCACCAAAAATGAAAATTATTTAAAAGCATCTGGACGTGGAAGTTATGATTATGCTACCGATGATAAAAATATAACAGTTGTAAAATGACTTCCCAAGTTAAAATCCATGCTAGTACCAGCAAAGAAAATAGGCTAGTTATTGCTATGTTTTGCTTTGTCTGCTAGATTTTCATGCTGTTATATGCTTTATAATGCTAGCCAGCATAAAATGCTATATTAGCTAGCTTACACAGCAATAGCACGACAAGCTATATACAAGCATTTTATGCTTATTTGTTGTTTAAGCTTTTCCAAAGCCTGGAGAGGTATGTACCTTAACAAGCTATTATGTGCTTTTCTATGCTTGCCAGCGTAATATGTTATGTCGGCAGCTTAAGTAGAAATAGCATGGCATGCTAGATGCCAGTGAGAAGTGAGAAAATAGCAACAAAAAAGTATCTGTTGGTTGTGAATTACTGCTAGTATAGCAGAAATTTCAAGCAAATAGTAGTCATAATTACTGCTGGACCAGCAACATACTATTCAAGCAACAGAAGCTGGATTATGTATGCTGGACAAGCAATAAACTGTGCCAATACACATCATGACTTGCTGGTAATTTTGGTGGAACCAGCAAATATTTTTGGTATTTTATGCTATTTTACTTGCTGGGATACAGCATTTAATGCTAGACTAGCAAACAAATACCAGCAAGAATTTTAACTTGGGTTGACAATAAATGTGTTACTGTGATTTCTACATTTTTTAGAGTGAAACCTGTAAAAGATGTGCAGAGGTGGTCTGTTTCATCAAAAAAGTATGTTGATGTGAAACAACCGCACATTATTGATATTTATAATAGAGGAATGAGGGGCGTGGACTTAATGGATAAGCTCGTAGAATTTTATCGTGTCGATATACGGGGTAAAACATATTACTTCAGAATAATTTTCCATTTGTTAGATATATGCATTGTGAATACATGGCTTCTTTATCGAAGAGAATTGCAACAGTTGTCAGGTTTGAAGGAAAAGTATATGCCACTATCTGAATTTAAGTCTTCCATCACAAACGCCCTTTTGATGATCAACAAGTGCCAGTGCCCTAAGGGACGACCACCAAAAATTTCTGATTATTCATCAACAGAAATCAGAAGGCCACAATCCATGAAAACAATTCCTGATGTCAGATATGACAACATAGCTCACTGGCCTCAGCACATAGACAGAAAACAAAGACGCAAATTATGTATTAAGCCATATTCTAGACTAATGTGTAAAAAATGTAATGTTCATTTGTATCTAAACAACAACAAAAAAGAACTGTTTCAAATCTTTTCATACCAAATAATTAACATTGCAGTTTTCTCAGATACTGAAGTAACTTTTGAACAAATATATTGTTTTGTACTAACTACAGTGTCAATAAATATAAATATTGCTATTTAATTTTTTTCTTTAAATACATAATTTTTTAAAAATTGTATTAATATTTTAAAAACAAAATTTGTATTCAAATTATTTTCATGAACTCCCAATGATTCCAAATGGTATCAGTCACATCTTGACTTGATCACTACTTTAATTCCCAATGATGCCATATGGAATCATTTTAAATTTTAATTAAAAAATTAAAAAGAAAATTTTTCCTTTCTACCTTTTCATTCTGGATGCTAAGTGAGTCTATTTTACAGATTTCAGATTTTTAGAATGAAAAATAAAAAGTTGGGAATGAAAGGGTTAAAACATAAAACATATTTTAAGATTTTCTTTATTATATACGTTAAATAAAAAAATAAAAGCATATATTTTACTTATAACATGCAGAAAGTTCTACGAAATTTGACGCCACTTTAATAATAATAATAATAAAAAGAATAAAGAAACACGTTAGAAATTATACACGGCAGTCGCAATACAATTTTTTAAAATATCTTATGAGATATAAGCATTTGTGTGAAAATAGGTTCAACTGCGCAACTGAAGACCCCCCCCCCCCCCCCTGCATAACTTCATGGCCAAGATTTTTTTTTAAAGGGACATTCACAAATAGCAGTTTTCATTATCATTAAACTTAAATACACAAAGGCGCACTAAGTATTAAAATACGCATACGTATTTACGTCATGCGTACTTAATGAATTTTATTTTACAAATTACTAATATATATATATATATATATATATATATTTTTTTTTTTTTTTTGCAAGATTTCTTAAATTAAGAATTTTTGCATAAATAACTATCAGTAATTTAATTTAATATAACTGTCAAATTTAAATTTAGCATACTTAACATATAGATTTATCTGTCTATCTATTTACCTATCTGCATCTATTTATCTCTCTCTGTATATAGATATACAAAGATTAGTTGGCATAGGGAACTATCCCCGTCATTTATTTGTTCTCATAAATATCTATAACAGGGCACTATATTCATGTTAAGAGAAGTGAATTTGACGAATCTCTTGACAAGGTGACAGGATGAGATGCTTCACCAAATAGGCTACTCCCCGTTTAGCTCAATACCTTATCCTAATTTTTTATTGGGGTTACACTGTTAAAAATTTAATGTTAGTTTGAAAACTTGGTACTGAAGTAGCTGACACCACTAGATGGTTTGACCTTTTACCATGATTTGGTAATTTCATGGTGAATCAAATATTGGTATTATGTTTATATATATATATATATAGTAATACAAAAATATCAGTGCATAAAATTTAAAGACGATTCACTTCAGCATTAAACCAATTATTTGGATCACAAGCGAAGACCACCCAAATCAAACCACAAAAGAATTAAATAAAAATCGAAACGTGCTAACAAAGTGATAAAGGTAGTTCAAAATGATCATTAAATTGCAAAACACTGAATGAGAATTGTAATACACTGAATAAGAATTGAAATAGTATTAGGATTAATAATAATAATAATAATAATAATAATACAACATAAAATGCGCACATAGCAGCTATAAAATGATGTATTATAAAATTTTTTGAAAATTAAAAAATTGCTTAAGTAATAGCAAAAATTGTGCATACACATATTGAAATAAAAATAATAAAATATTAATAAAAAGCTTCATTTCCAATTAAAGCGCTATATGCAGCATTACCTTAGAAATGATATATATATATATATATATATATATATATATATAATTTGAATTGTTTAGTACCGTTGTAACACTCAGCAGACACAAGAAAGATGAAGATACCAACATAAAATAAATTTTAATTGAGATTTATTTCGATTAATATTAGTCACAGTATTAATTTAATTTGAGTACCAATGATTAGTATAAACAAGTTAAAGTACTTACGCAGAAGAGAAATGACACTAACATAGCACATAAGCCTAACGATGAGAGAATTTGCAAAAACTTTGAATTATTAGTAACAGTCAACATTTGAGAGAAAACAGAAAGGATAAAATCACCAAAGAGTTCCGTTCAAAGGAAAAAAAAAATGGAAATCATGAATTGAAAATTGGAATTTTAAATGCTGAAAAATATAAATGTACTCGTCAGGAAACTTTCATTTCTATCAGTACATGCAAGATTTCGTAAAACTGTATAGCTAATTCCAGCAATATACAACTCAAGTCTCTATCTTGCAACAAAACAAAAAAGAAAAAAGAAAATTGAATTAAATTAAAAAAGGAATTTAAATTGATCAATAACACAAACCAAAATTTAAACAAGAAAAAAGTAATTTAAGCAATCCACATGTTAAACGTTACTTACGGAGACAGTAGAAAGGAGAAACAGGTTGCTAAACGAACATTAGTAAAAAGAAAAGATTAAAAGTTTAGAAACGATTAATCGATTTAGGTGCTACTGATATACTTTAATTGATTGCATTATTTGTTAGTTATTTATCTCTAAAAGCTTTTAACAATTTTAAAAAAGGTGATTTTTAATTTAATTTTTAAAAATCAGTTTATTTTTAACTATACACACACACGCACACACACACACACACACACACACACACACACACACACACACACACACATATATATATATATATATACACAAATTGGAAATATAACCGAAGCAAGGAATTGAACTGAAGACCTTCTTGTCTCGAGTCAAACAAGCTGACACTGTGCCACACGTTCTTGTCCGCTAAATCTGTGTGTTTCCTCGATTTGATAAAAAGGGCTAAATTTTCAAAGGTCTTATTTTGCCTCATGGGTAAGTTGTTGCACAAAATTTTCACTTTACTCTATGTTTTCGACCACGCTCTTTAATTTATGCTCGGTTTGGTTTCAATAGGAATTTTACTGATTCATACTTTCTGAACTTCATAATAGATTTTTCTTAATATTTCAATAAACTTCCTTATACTATAACATCTGGTTAGTGATTGACAGCATAAAAAAGTCCTTTTTTTTGCCATGGATGTTTGTTTTAAATGACACAATCATCTGCGATCTCATTTCACAAATTTTTATTTTCCTCTGCACGGCTTCCAGTCTGTGAAAACGTACATTCTCTTTTTAGCACGCCAGTGGTGCCATCTCGTAAACACAAAGGGAATTACAATTGTATGTACGCCGAACCAATTCCTTTATGAGTGGATGTATGGTAGCTCCAAGTTCTGGTGCAGTTTAAATTCAGTCTCAAGAAGCAGAAAACTTAAAAGTGAGGTTAAACCATATTATGATATTGCTTATAACTTTACTCTACATACACAGTACAAAAATATGTCCTATTTGCTGCCAGAACTTTTCTGTAATTACAAAAATACTTTCTGACAACGTAATTTTTTTCGTAAATTACGCGTATTTTCTCAAATTACAGAGAATTTCTGGCACCAAATAGGACATATTTTTTACAGTGTAGGGTAAGTGTACCAGTGATTGACACTTTTAGAGCAATTTCTGATCTTTTCAATGTTTTAGTCGTCAGAAACTATTTTTAGAAATCGTAAGTTTATATATATTGCATGAAAGACTTTTAGAACTACATATATGTTATAAAATCTTTTTGTAAAAAAATAGAACCGACTCCAAAAAGCAACTACTATTCAAACAACTAAAAAAAAAAAAAAAAAAAAAGGTACAAAATGAAACTGTAAATTGCGCCTAAAAGTATAAAATATTTTCCTTCGCCAAACAACCTATAACACTACAATTAATCATAACTTTTGAAGTCGGCGCAAAATTAAATAAAATTTAATTAGTTTTCAAAGGTTTGTTTTTAGATCGGTAGCAAGAAATGCTGCTGTCTCGAATGATCCATTTTCATGTTTCCTTTATTATTTTATCACTGCATACAATTGATCTATTAGTAGCATCTACATAGAACAGTGAACAATGCGGTATTTATGTTTCTACGAAGTTAGAGTTTCCTTTGCAAATTTATTATAACTTTGATAACTATTATGTAAGATGTGTATTTTGAATAGGATTTGAGTTTTGTATTGAATAAAGGTATCAATTTTTATTTAATTTTGCGCCGACTTCAAAAGTTATGATTAATTGTAGTGTTATAGGTTGTTTGGCGAAGGAAAATATTTTATACTTTTAGGCGCAATTTACAGTTTCATTTTGTACCTTTTTTTTTTTTTTTTTTTTTTTTAGTTGTTTGAATAGTAGTTGCTTTTTGGAGTCGGTTCTATTTTTTTACAAAAAGATTTTATTTTTCTCTTTTCAGTGACAATTTATTCATATAGCAGAACATCAGAAGACGTTCGACGGCAGTTTCACAAATCACAACTTCCAAGAAAAGGGACATAACTCAAACAATGGATTATGTCACTGAAAAATACATGAAATGCACCCAGTGTGAACAAAGAAGTTACATCCCCATCTACAAAGTTATCCACTCGAGAGACAGTTATGCCAGTTTTATTCTGAACAATCTATTTTTAAGTTGATTTTTCTCAAATGCTGCATTTTTTAGTTGTGTTACTTTTCTTATCTTTATCGGATATGAGCAAAAAACTATCTATTAAATGAACATACGTTAAATTAAAATGTCTTTAGAAATGTAAAGAACTTATACGCTGTATTCGTAACCAAAAATTCTGTTAGGCATATACATTGAACTTTACAGTGAATATGTATCACCCGCTGCGCTGGAAATTGCGAAGCGTATAGTTCAAAAAAAGAACAAAACATGAATTGCAGCTGACGGACAGAAGTTTCAACATCGATACTTATATACTGCTTTTACCAGTGTAGCTGCATGCGTTCAGCAGTTAGAGTGAGAACAGACTTTTGTGAGTATCCTGTAATTCGTTTATATCTTAATGAAATCGTAATGAAACCTTTTTCAGGCCAAGATCATTACGACAACAAAAAAAGTTTTAAAATTAAATCATCTCTTACGAAGTTATAAGCTAACAAATTTCAACAACAACAACAACAATGAGAAACATGGTTTGTATTGAGAATTTCTTCCTTTATGATGTCGGTTTGAAACGTCTATGCGTTAATTGATGTGACCGCTTATAATAACCATACTTTGAATTCTACATAGCATAAATGTCACCCGCTACGCTATAACATATGCAATGTCGTTCAAGTGTGCACAAAATAGGAAATTGTGAACAAACAAATGCACGTTTTAAGCGTTTTGTTTTTAGCATTAATGTCTAAAATATCTTTTTGTACTAAATCGATGATGCTCTGCAATTTTATAATTCATTTTTTCCCCTGTCTTGAACCGTTTCCGAGATAGGAGCGATAAGTCCACCCTTTTCCGCCAGGTGGCGCTGTAGGCGATTGAACCGCATTGCACATATCAACTTTATTGTAGCTCCATACCATTTTTATGACTATAACTGCAGCTGCTCAGCAGTTAAAAGTTCAGAAGTTATGAGTTAACAAACGAAAACAAAAAATCATACGCTTTGTATTGAGAACCTCCTCCTTTTTGAAGTCTTTTAATTAGAGCATCTCTTACGAAGTTATAAGCTTACAAACACCAACAACAACACATAGCTCGAATTAAGAACACCCTCCTGTCTGAAGTTGGTTGAAAACGACTTTGCGCTAATCGATGTGGCCGCTTACAGTACCAGTACTTTGAACCACTGAGTATGCGTGTCATCCGCTACGCTGCAAAGTGTGCATCGTAGTTCAAGTGTGCATAGTGTAAGAAATTGCGAACAAACAAATGTACGTTTTTAGCATTGTGTTTTTAGGATCAATGTCTAAACTATCTTTTCGTACTAAATCGATGATGCTCTTCAATTTTATAATTAACTTCTTCCCCTTTCTTGAACCGTTTCCGAGATAGGAACGCTAGCATGAATGTCTGTACTCTTCAATTTTGTAATTCACTTTTTTCTCTAGAACCGTTTTCGAGATAGAAATATTAACTCCTCTATTTCCCACCAGGTGGCGCTGCAAGCGGTTTAACCTTGTACTGCATGGCCACTTTGCTATACTTGCATACCATTTATATCACTATAGCTGCAGCCGTTTAGCAGTTAAAAGAGTTGAGACTGACTTTTTTAGGCACCCTGTATTTTCTTTAGATCGTAAAGATATTACAATGGGACCTAAGTCAGACCAAGACCTTTTCAACAAAACAAAAAGTATCAAAATCGGAGTATCCGTTCAGAAGTTAGGAGCTAACAAACATAAAAAAAACATACGGTTTGAATTGAGAACCTTCCTTCTTTTTTGAAGTCGGTTAAAAATAGATGCATTTGATGATAATTATTTCTTTTATGAATTTTTATTTGACACCCACTCAATGTTCCAGTGATTGACGCGGCCAGTTTTTCATTTTACTAGTAATTGACACCCTTTGCTTCAGACATACAATGTTAAAATTCTTATATGTAAAACACGTGCTTTTATTTTTTTTTCTTATTTATTAATTATTTCGGGAAAGATGTCAATTACTGGAGCATGCCAATTACTGGAGCATCTACCCTAGTGGTTCAAGTCTGAACTGAAAATTTGAATTGAACTGAAGTTTCTTAATTTATTTTTCATAGAATTCCATACTATTTTTAATGCAATGATTCCCACAATGCAAGTTTATGTGAAATATTGTTCTTACACGTCGAATAACTTACGAAACTTTCAAATTGGAATATTCGTAGTGATTTATCTTCATGCCGATATCATAATTAAAAGTGGTCTGAAATATTTACAACGAAAATATCCTTTAATAGACGTTTATATGAAATTTCGCCTTATTCTGTCATGTTAAAAAAATCATAAGTTTCGAATAGCTTACGACTTTTTAAATTTGAAAATTTATAGCAATTAAGGTCCATGCCAGTATGTTAAGTGATATTTTAAAAGTGGTCTGACATCTTTACGATGAAAATATCTCTCATAACAGATGTTTATGCGAAATTTTGCCCTATTCTGCTGTGCTAAGAAATTCGTAAATTTAAAATAAATTACGAAGTTTTCAAATTTTTGCCCTATTCATCCATGTTAAGAAAATCATAAATTTTAATTAATATACGAAGTTTTTAAATTAAAATGTTGCAAATCAATTAGGTTCTTTCCAGTGTCATAAATAATATTTTAAAACTGGTCTGACTTCTCTTGTCACTTGTTCTTGAGATATCGTGTATATAGTCTAATATACTAATAGATAACACATTGGCAACCTACAGACGGACATCATACCGATTTTGTGATTTTCTGATTCCTGGCTCATCGGAGCGTGTAAAAAGGACTAAAAAATTCGAGTTCGAAAATTTTCACAATTTTCTAAGTTCTCCATAAATTTAGTTTGATGGAACACTAAAAAGGAATATATAACATATAGGATTATTTCTATGTGAAAAATTTATCAATAAATCTAGAATTTCTTTAGAAGTGTAAAAAATAAGATTAAAATGAATTTTCACTTGTACAACTGTTCTGTCTTTTCTATTTGTTTTATATTTTTCAAGAAAACGGAAACTAAATAAAGGGAAGCAAAACTGTTTGAAGGAACTTGCAAGTTTTAAAAAACAGAATTTTAAAGTACGCCTCAAGACTTTTAGACATTCCTGTTTCTAACAAAAGACGAAAATAGAAAATAAAACAAAATACATGTGAAAAAAAAAAAAAAAGCATTCAGTGACTTAGTTAGATGAAAAGTTTTTTACAGGCAAGAAAGATAATTTTTGAAAGCTTCTTTTATACATTTTTATAATAATAAAAATAATAACGAAATAGTTTTAAAACAAAAACATAAAAAAAAAAAAATAATATGTATATAATTGTTATATTCCACAAATATGATACCTTTTTAAAATGAGAGTTTCTTTTAAAAATATTAAAAATTTTATCTTTTAAAAATATCTCTTAAAATGTATTTGTTATAACTATATGTTACCGTTAAAGCTCAAAATCCGTCAATGTGCAGATTAACTAGCTAATCTGCAGATTAACTAAAATGACCCGTTAAAGTGCGGAATCAGAGTTTTCTTCATTTTAACTAGGTAATCTGCACATCAGCGGTTTCTGTATCGTAAAAGTTCAAATGTTTTCTTCGAGCCTTAGTTTTTTTACATTCACTATGACGTCAAACAGCCATGTGATGCAGATACGCGAATGACCTTCAAACATAAACTAAAACTTTTACCCCTTCCGCTACGCTATGATGATAAACGGCAAACGGGCAAACGCACAGTGATGCCAGATTGGGGATTTTGTCCCCAATTTGGGGATTTTTGAGGCTTCTTCAACTTTCTGTCAATGTTGGCAACGTAATGATTTATCCCTACGACTAGGGACTTTCAATATTCATCTTTATTTCTTTATTGTTATTTGGGGATTTTTTTCAAAAATTGCCTTCATTTGGGGAAAAATTTGAGCTTAACTCTGCTTGATATATATATTTTTTGAAATTTTTTTTATTTTTCCTTTTTAGTAGAAATCAAGTTGGGGATTTTTTCGAGAAAAAAAAAAAAAAAAAAAATCCTGATTTGGGGAAATAATTTGCGACCATCTGGCATCACTGCAAACGCAAAATGTGGAGGATGGAAGCCATGATTAGGTTTATTATTATGACTTACACAAAATTTAAAGTAGCAAGTAAGTTATAATTGTTTTAATTTTGATTTTATTTCTATCTTTTTTAATTCTATCAATATAAGTCTGATAAGGGTCTGCATTTTATTAATGAAATCTAATCCTAATTAAAATCCGTCTCTCGTGAAACTCCATTTTGAATTATAAATATTAAATTTACATTACAGTAATTATTTCCTTCCGAACTAAAACAATTAAACCATAAATTTTTAAAACTAATTTATTTTAAAATTGATTTACACCTAAATTACAATTATTTACTGAAAAAAAAAAAAAAAAAAAAAAAGATGTATTATTTTTTAACTTTGAAAAATATTATGGCATTTAATAAATACTTAATATGAAATTTTTGTGCATATTTTAGCATTTCATTAAATTTTTTTATACTTTCAGTTTCAAGTTTCCTTTATATATATTTTATATATCATGATTATATTTTTATTTATTTATTTATTTATTTTAATTTTGTTCGCTTTTTCAGATAATTTCGTTGTAGTTTATCACATAAAAAGTGTTAATAAAGGTTTTTTTTTTTTTTTTTTTTTTTTTTTTTTTTTTTATTGTAAAATTAATATACTTGCTAAACTTGTACAGATATAAGTATGCTGCAAAATATAGTTTAATAAAGCATTGGAAAACTGTCATTTCAATTTTCATGCATTCTAAAAAATATTAAAGCAGTTTTAATTATTTGAATTTTTTTAAATAATGCTGCTGATTTGTCTAATTTAATATTTCTTTAGCGAATTAAAAATTGGTGCATAATTTAAAAAAAAAAAAAAAAAGTAATAGCAATATAAGTTGGTAATAAAACATTTTTAAAAAATTTAAATGGTTAAATATTTTTATTTTGAAAAGAAATCGTTACTGTATTACAATTCTAACATTCATTTATAAAACAGAATTTATTGAAAGCTATTATAGCTATTATATTTCATATTAAAAATGCATAACATCTTCAAACTTATATTGACAGAATAAAAAAGATGAAATAAAAAAAAAAAAAAAAAAAAATTAAAACAAATATTACTTTAAAAGATATAAAAATTAAAACACATACAGATTAAAATAAGTAAATAAATAAATAAATAAAACTATTTTTTTCCCCCCGAATGAAAAAAACAAAGACAGCGTGCTGTAAAACTACAACACCATATATCTTGTTTTCCCTTTAACTAGTGCGTAGTAGGTAATGCGAAGATTATCTAGGTAATTCGCAGATTACCTAGGTAATTTGTGGAGAACGTAACTTCTCCATACTCATTTAACTTTGACTTGAAGCTGTAAATGAAATACTTAATTTATGAAGAAATGACAGAGTCCAAATATATAACATAAATGAGCTTTAATTGAGCTTAAATAAGAAGGGGGACGCTGGACTTTGATTGGATTTACTACGTTTAAATGGGCGGCCCTCTTAAATACTTTGATATTAATAAATAACCACCGTTACTTTACTTTACTTAATTTACTCGCAAATGATCTCAACTACTTTTAATCACTTTCATTAACTTTTAAGACCAAGTAGTCCTTCGCATGTAGGAGGATTCCCTGACGCTACAATGCTACAGGACTTACTGTCTTCTATCCTAAGCCGCTAACAGCTAGCTTCCTCAACTCTCATACTTTCCTTCACACTAACTTTCTAACTACCATCCTTCAACTCACTCGCCTTCCAACTAACGCTCGTACCAACCCTCCAAAACAAACTTCCTTCCAACTAACTCCAACTCCCCTCCAACTGACTCCCAAAAGCAATCTTCTTTCTCCTTTTATACTATTCAGTTTCCAAAATATTAGCGTATTTCAATTTACAATTTTAGCTTAGGATCGGCACTAACTCTATTACTCAAATCGAATCCTAAAACAGCAGATTCACGTTTTACCCGCAAAGTGCGAGTTTTAATTGTAGCACTTTGCTATACCTGACAGTTCCTCCCCCGAAAAAAAATTTCGCGGAAAAAATCCCCAACGGGTTTTTACCCGTGCAAATTTTAAATTATTGCAATACTATGCAAAGAAAATTAGCTGCAGTGACTTACTGCGAAAATTCAACTACATAATACTTTAGAAAAAAAGAAAAAAAAAAAAAAAAAGAGGGGGGAAACTTAAATTTAACTAGACTGCCCAACAAGAAGTATATTGTTTTAAAAATCTAATAGGGAAAAAAAAATTTAAGAGTACACGGCCAAAAACTGGACACTTAGCTTTTTAAAAAAAAATGTTTCGTATTATGCTCAACCTAAGTCGCTTTACTCCAGAAACCGCTTGTACTCAATTTAGTTAACTAGAAGTCCAGCGTAATTACAGCGGGAAAATACAGGCACATCTTTCCTTAAATGGAAAGGAAAAAATTGTATGAATTAAAAAAAATGTAGTACAAATGGGATCGCCTAAACAGAACGTGCGATCAGTCAGCATTCAATATAGCTTGTGTAAAATGATTCTGTAAAGAAAGTCTTTATTTCAGGTGTTTATAAAAAAAAATCAGTTTTTATCAGATTTTATCTTGAAAGGCTCAATCCACTGCTGGCACACTTCCAAGAACACTTTACTTCAGAAAAGAGAAATGCTGCTGGCAGACTTCCAAAAACTTTTCCGACTTCATGTGAAAACTAACAATCTTTAAGAAATCAGCCTGGATTCAGATTTAACCTCTGTACTTCGGGTCAGGATCAGCAACTGGCCCTCAGATTTTCTAGAATTAAAACCTTTTTAAACGTATACATAAAAAATAGACGTGAACTACACTTTTATATATAGATAAATGACATAATTTTATACATAAGCCCTATTTTAGCTATGCTATTTGCATAAGGAAAAAAACTACAGTGTTAGTGTATTAAGGTTAATTTGTTAAACGCGAATTTACATGCAGAATAGCTTTTAAAAAAATTCTCTTTTTACCCCATACTCATAGATATACATACATAACTTTTAGTAAAAAATTCAAAAGTTTACAACAAGAAAATTCATTTGATACACTTTATACAACATTTAGAAAACATATTTAAGGATACAAAATTTTCAAAACTGCAGTTGATCGCTGAGAAATAAAAAAGATTTACGTACATACATTTTACATTACATTTACAAAACTATAGAGAAAAATGGTTATACACTTATAAAAGTTTATTTTATACAATTTACGACATTTAGAAAAATATATATAATGAATAGATATATATACAAAGTTATTCAAAAAGTTTTCAAGACTCCGTTGTTGGCTAGAAAATAGAAAAGTAGTAGCGTATATACATATTAATCATGTAAAAACTTAGAGAGAAAATTTATATACAAAGGTAAGAAAATTTATCTTACGAATCGCTGCAGGTGATGGCTAAAACAGAAGGCATTTAAATGCATATATATAGATCATTCAAAAAACTAAAGAGGGGGAAAAGTTTATACAAAAGTTCAACAAGGTTTTTTTTTTTTTTACCAAAAACTGCTGGTGTTGGCTAGGAATTAAAAAACATTAACGTACATACATGCATATATTATATACAGAAAAAAATTTATGACATGTAAACAGTTCATGAAATTTCGAGAGATGAAAGTGCATGCTATACGTTTAAATTTTGCATTTTTAAATTTTAAAAAGTTCATGCAGCAAGTTTAAATTTAGATTTGTGATATTTTAAAAAGTTCATCTCTTTGAGATAATGATTGAAAGTCCAGAAGAAAGTTCTACATGTCGAAAATTTTAGTACAGTACTGATAAACCAATACTTGAGAAAAACTAAAATACTGAACGATACGACCTGACAAATTGAGTCCTTGATATCAGCAAAAGAGATGCGGTTCAGACTGGTCAGTGGAGTTGTTGTGGCAATTTCCGTGCTGGTGGCTTCTAGAACGGAGTCCGGTATCGGAGATGCATTTTTCTGGGATGGACTCGAGCCCGGTTCCTTGTCACTGTTCGTAGTTACAACAGGGGACTGCTGTCGCTCCGTGCTTTTGCGTGCAGGGCCGCAGGAGTTTGTAGAAACTTCACCATAGATTACATGCCCTGTTGAAATTACCTTCTTGAAAATAACCTCATTTTCTTCAAGTTTAGGCGGCGGGTCAGTTTGACACTTTAAGTTCACGGTCTCATTGAAAATATTTGTCTGTGTCGGTTGTATAGATGCACAGCTGACATCTAAAGGCGAGTTACCAGGATTATCCGCCTCATGTAATGATTTTCCACTTTCGCTGAGTTTAACGGTTTCAGCAGCCATAGTTATTGTAATTTTATTTTCTTTTGCTTTGAGCGGCGTGTCATTTTGACCATTTACATGAAATTTCTCAATAGAAACAACCGATTCTGTCGGCTATATAGATTCGAAACTGTCCTCTAAAGGCGAGTTACCAAGATTAACCGCATCATTTATTGATTTTATATTTTCGCTTAGTTTAACAGTTTCCGCAGCCACAGTAATTTTAATAGGATTTTCTTTTACAATTCCTGTCGCAACACGAGATAATTTTTCGGATTTAGTATCCGTAGCAAAATTCTGAATAATAGATTTAGTTTCATGTGTATCGCTGTTTGAAAATGAAGTTTGTTCGTTTTCAGTCACTTGCGTTTGGCTTTTGCCACTAGAAATAAAATTTTCCTCACCAGTTTTAGGGTGACTTAATGTACTCGAGCTTACTTCTAGCGACTTAATAACTTCTTGCGGTCTTTCCGCTGGGTTTAATATTGTTTCCCACTGACGTTCGTGAGGGGGGAGGGAACGGTCATGTTCCAATCGTAATTTATCATACCGAGTGGCGAAAAGATCGATAACTTTGCGTTTTAAATCGTCATACGTTGGATTTGGCCCAAGTGAATGGCAGATTATTAATCTATGCCACTGTCGTGGTTCTCCTTCTAAGGAACATGCTAACCAGGCATAGTGTTTGGATCGATCGATGTTATGAACGTTAAAAAAATATTCAAGCTGCTCAAAAAATTGCAGCACACTATCCGCGATTGTAATGAAATGCTCGCCCTCTGGTGGGCTAAGGTGAAATTACAATAAACATGGTTTAATTCGAATTCCATACAGCCGCCATTGCTTGCCGATATTTAGTTTCACATATATTTATTGAATAAAAATGAATAAATACGGTAAAAAAGATAACACATACTTTTGTGTGCCACAGTGTAACTCCAAAGGATCAAGAAATCCAGAATTGAGCTTCCATTTATTTCCAAATGACAAATTTAAAATTTCAGTTGCTTCGGCTAATGGAAGTAAAGAATTAATCAGATGATTTGAAATTAATATTTGTTCAACTTCAGTTAAAAATCTACTTCCGATCGAACTTTGAATAAACTGAAGTATTTTTTCCAAAAGCAATCAATTTTCCATAATGTAATGGCGGAGAAATTATAGTACGAATATTAAGTAGAATAACAAAAAGAATACTAATGGAACACACGTGGCAATGTTTACTAACAACTGCAGTGTTCACAAAGCGCCGTCTATCGATCATTACAAACGCGGATTAGTGCCGTCAAAAAATATTTGCTCGGGGGGGGGGGGATTCGAGCAAAGTTGGTCGCCAATGTGGAGAACGGGAGTTCTTCCATACTCATTTAACTTTGACTTGAAGCTGTAAATGAAATACTTAATTTATGAAGAAATGTCAGAGTCCAAATATATAACATAAATGAGCTTTAATTGAGCTTAAATAAGAAGGGAGACGCTGGACTTTGATTGGATTTACTACGTTTAAATGGGCGGCCCTCTTAAATACTTTGATATTAATAAATAACCACCGTTACTTTACTTTACTTAATTTACTCGCAAATGATCTCAACTACTTTTAATCACTTTCATTAACTTTTAAGACCAAGTAGTCTTTCGCATGTAGGAGGATTCCCTGACGCTACAATGCTACAGGACTTACTCTCTTCTATCCTAAGCCGCTAACAGCTAGCTTCCTCAACTCTCATACTTTCCTTCACACTAACTTTCTAACTACCATCCTTCAACTCACTCGCCTTCCAACTAACGCTCGTACCAACCCTCCAAAACAAACTTCCTTCCAACTAACTCCAACTCCCCTCCAACTGACTCCCAAAAGCAATCTTCTTTCTCCTTTTATACTATTCAGTTTCCAAAATATTAGCGTATTTCAATTTACAATTTTAGCTTAGGATCGGCACTAACTCTATTACTCAAATCGAATCCTAAAACAGCAGATTCACGTTTTACCCGCAAAGTGCGAGTTTTAATTGTAGCACTTTGCTATACCTGTCAAATTTGCGAAATGAAACAATTTTCCTCACTTTAACGGATCACCCTAGTTATTGTGCAGATTACCTAGCTAATCTGCAGATTAACTGATTTCTGCACTTAAGCGGTAACATATATATAATATATTTATTTATTTTTACCAAAATATGTAGCTATATAAGAAACACAAGGCTATTATTTTAAGATTAATGTTGAAAGCATTTTGCGCAAAAATCTTTAAGTCAATCCGAAACAATATATTTTTTAGCATTTTCCTATTTTCAGATGAATGAGAAATACGAGCAAACTACTCTAGTCAAGAAAACGATATAAAGATGAGAAGTGAGAGAATTTTAAAATTTAAAAAACTGTCATTTCAAAAATGTTTAGCTACACATATAAAAAAAAACTGTAATTTTTACAGAAAAAATTCATAAAAACTGTTTCAGAGAGATTTTTTTTTTTAATTTAGCGTCAGTAAAAATTTCTGAACTTTTCACTGTTGTTTGTTTGATACTTGATAATTCAGCGGAAATGATCGCGGTATGTTTCGGTTCAGACATGGATGTTTGTGTTTGTTTTCCCATATCTTGTCTAATATTTTTGCTCCTTGTACTCTAATGGATACTCCGAGATAACGCTGCCCTTGTGGCACAGCATATATCTCATGTTCCCCTCTCCCCCTACCCACCTACCTGTCCTTTATGTGTGGAATATATCGGAAAATTGTGCATTGTTATTGTGAAATGCTCACATATACACTCGAAGAATTTGTAGAAGTATGGAATACTGAGGTGCCAAAGCGCATGCGTCAGTACCAACCTTCAAGAAAAATACGTGAATTATAATCTTTAAATCCATAAATTAAAACTTTTTACATTTTCAAAATCAGGGGTATGATTTTAAATGCTGTTATATGCATAATTAAAGTTTTTTTTTTGGTCTCATAATTACAAAAGATTTTATTTTTAACAGATCTAAAACATTTAGGTACGAAAATTTTGATAATTATGTGTCCAATTACATCGTCCTTCGTTCATTTTAACGATGCACTTATCATTTCAGAACGTCATTTTTTAATGGTCGAAAAATATAAAAATTGTTCAATTGCATACCTCACTTTTAAAAAAATCTGGAGTGACTCCACTCCGCTTTCGGAACATTCAGCAATTAACGATTGTATAAGTAAATCAAAGTCAGATGAATCATTAAATAAACAAAGGGGAAAATATTTATAGGGCGTCTGAGTATTTTTCTCCATTGTTTAATTTTACATTATTGCACTTCAAATAATTTGAGCACATAGATCATAATGATAGAGAAATTTTCATTGCGTCCCTGTAAAAATCTCTAAAGGCTCGATTCACCAAATATAATTCATGCTATGGTGACCTATAACAAGTGTATAAATTTTCAGCTCAATCAAGTAAGGCATTTAGACGCTATCTCACTTTAAAAATTTGCGCTCATAGGCCATAATGATTAAGAATATTTCTTTCTCTCCCTGTAAAGAAACCATAAGTGCTAGTGCTATTACACCAAAATCTATACAGTTCGTGTGACCATGACCTATAACATATGTATAAAATTTCCGTTTATTTGAATAAGGCGTTTAGATACTATCGCACTTTCAATCATTTTAGCCCATTAGGCCATAATGATAAAAAAAATTTCTTTGTGTCCCTGTAAAAAAAATAAATAAATAAATAAATAAATAAAATAACTATAAGTGCTAGATTCACCAAAATCAATAGAGTTCGTGCTATGGTGACCTATAACATAGTTACCAACTTTTAGCTCTTTCGAACAATGCGTTTAGGCGCGATCGTGTTCATCGACACTCATACACACACGCGTACACACACAGACACACATAAACGCATACTCATCGTAAAAATAGTAAAATTCAACTCAGGGGATCTCAAAACGTATAGAAACATCCAAACCTCAAAGTCGGATTTTTGACATGATAACAATACTTTAATAAAATTAAACATAATTTATCCGTCTCATTAATATATTAAAACCAATATAACATTTAAAACGAGATAAAAAAAAATACTAAAATTTAAAACTTTAAAAATACATTTTAATTAAAAACATTAAAACACAAGACACACGTTTCGGCTAGAACACTAGCCCTCCTCAGTGTCAAACATACAAGCACAAACAACATTTACAAAAATTCATAATACATTAATCATACATTAATCTTGCTATGATGTATTATGAATTTTTGTAAATGTTGTTTACGCTTGTATGTTTGACACTGAGGAGGGCCAGTGTTCTAGCTGAAACGCCTGTCTTGTGTTTTAATGTTTTTAATTAAAATATATTTTTAAAGTTTTAAATTTTAGTATTTTTTTTATCTCATTTTAAATGTTATATTGGTTTTAATAACAATACTTTCCTCATATATGTATGTTCGGAAAGAAAAAAATATAAATCCGGTGTATCCATTACACCAAAGACTTCTCTCGAGACGTTTTACACCAATATTTTTACAGCAAAATTTTAAAAGTTTTTAATCGTGGATGTTAATTGGGTCAAACTTCTACATAAAAATAATAATGAATCTTAATAATACATTTTATTTAAATATTTGAAAACTTGCAAATATGATTACTGTAAACGAAATTATAATGTTGCATAACTGTAAACGAAATTATAATCATTGCGTTGCATAACGTCGTTTTTAACACAATGCAATGTAATACAATATGCAAAAACATTTTCTGGGCGATAAATTATTCGTGTAATTTTACCTTACAGTATGAGATGATGCAATTTTTGCATATGTTATTAATTCTCATAAATTATATCTTGCATTCTCTCGTTTATAATAATACTGTCTACAAGATGTCAGAATCATCTACGTTTGCGAAATAAGAAACGTGAGTTAGAATGTTCATAATGTCTAAGCTATGTCAGGTGATTAATGCAAGTGGGCAAATAAAAGTATTATTGTTATAAATCATTTGCTGCTGGTATTTTAGATGATAGTTATTTCCACGATGCTTACGAAATGACATTTACTTGTACAAAGTATAAGGAAGTATTATAATCCCGATTTGTGAAATGGATTTTGTATCTTCCATAACTCAAAAACGAATGATCGTAGAATGTTGCAAATTTATATTTGTGATTGTTTTAATGTCTAGTTGTACACCTGTAGTTTGGGTCTTAATACGAGCCCCGTTTTAGAGATTCTGCAACTTTACACGACTTTTCGTGACGTTTCTATGTACAGTCTCCGAACACTAGCGAAAATTCCTATATAAAAAAAGAACACTTAATACAGTTTTGATTAATAAATCCTTGTCGATCGAGTCTGGCCATGAGTGTACTCATTTTATACAGGAATTTTTGCAAGTTTTCGGAGACTTTTGTTACCAACTGTACGTGCACTGTAAAAAAAAAAAAAAAAAAAAAAAAAAAAAAATCTAAAATCTAAAATAGGTAAAAATTTGTAAGATATTTGGGTAAAGAAATGTTCGAAATTGGAAAGTTCTGTTTATAAACAAAAATTTCAACCTAAATTGGATACGAGACCAATTTTGGATAGAATTGTTTTGGGGTTTATTTTTTGCAGTGTACATACGTATACTTACGAAATGTTTACATTTTGTTTAGATCATCTGCGCATGGTTAGATTTTTTTTTTTTTTTTTTTTTTTTACAAGAGGTGAGTGATACAATATTTTCTACAACGTCTTTATTTATTATAGGCAAAAATATAAAATAAGATAGTGAACCATACATAACAAGTAAACTCAAAATAGATAGATTTTCTGACCCATTGTGGGTTATAAACAGAACTTTCCAATTTGGAACATTGCTTTACCCAAATATCTTACACATTTTTACCTATTTTAGATTTTTTTTTTTTACAGTGTGTGTGTCTGTTTATATATCTCGCATAACTCGAAAACAGTTGGAGTAGAACGTTGCAAATTGGTATATAGGTTTGTTATAACATCTAATTGTGTACCTCCCTTTTTCGAATTTCCATGACTTTCCGTTTTGGAGATAATTACGAAAGTTATATTCTTAAGGACCCAAAACACAAAGGTTTTGGCCATTATATATGACCTATCATCATAGAGATTTCAAAAGAAGCTAGTGATAGAGTCCGTAATGATATTGTTATGAAACCTGTTGACATTTTTGCGTGCAGAAAGTAATTCTTAAAGACATAAGCAGGTTGTAGTCGACGAATGCACTTTATTTAATGAAAATTCAGCCCATAGATAGAGCCCGTAATCATACTGTTATGAAAGTTGTCGATTTTTTTTTATTTTTTTATAGGTTGGTTAATTAAAATAATGGTATCTTTCACTTTGAAAAACGCATTTGTGATTTCGTAAAATGATTTCTGTTGTGAAATATTCCCCAAATATTTATATTATTCTTCAACAATAGTTCAAATGACAATATCATAAATGTGTCGGCGTGTTTTATATATTTAGCAGCGTTCATTTAATTTTGCTGAGTGTAAACTAGGGCAACCGAATTTTTAAAAATTAATTTGTGGACCAGTATGACGGTGTCTCCCCGAATCTCGAGGATAAAATAAATAAATCCCCTTAAATTGTAAAATTTTACTCATTTTTGTGTATGCAGCACCTGAAATCACTTATTTCTGCTTATTTATTATAAATATAATAAATAAGCTGAATTTTAATAAATAATGAATGAATTTTAATAATTTAATAATTTAATATTTCAATAATTTTTGAGCTAATTTTTATATAAATATATTATTTATTATAAATACTATAATAAATTGTTATAATTAAACGTTAATGACTTTATAACCGGCTTCCCCAAATGTGTTCTAATTTTTTGGGAACGAAAGTAGTTTTCGAAGACTGTCCTGTAAATTCCAGGGCGTTGGATCACCTATCCAATCAAATGCTCATTAAAATTTGCATTGGAGTATTTTAAAATAGAATTTCCGAGAAAGAAAAGTATCGTAGAGAGTGCGGCTGGGCTATTCATTTGTTTTATTATGGTAAACTATCGTAAAGTACACTGAGAAGCAATTCTGTAACTGCAATCTAGAATCTAAATTGTGGCTCTAGAAAAAATAGTTCTATGCCATCCTTTTAAATTGTAGTCCCCTTTGAAAGCGAGTTTTAGAAATCCCTATTAGAATTTTAGAGCGTTTGCCTGTATTATCGAGGGCAAAGTTATTTAAAAATCTCTGTAAATCTCTGCAAATACAAGAGGAGGGTTTCAGCAACTATAACTTTGGTTTAGGACCCAATTCTCTAGAAAATCAAATGACAATTTCTCGCAATACAAAAGATTAAAAGTATTCAGAATATGCAGAATATTGTTTCACCATATAGAAACGTGCAGACTAGAAATTCTTGATCATTTCGTATATTCAGTTTACTGGCCTGCCTTATGCGCATAGCTCGACAATCTATATTTCTAGTTTATAGATATAGAAAATTATCACTTATTCATTTTAGATGAAGGTGGCATATTTTTGGTCTCAGTATAATGCTGGGCGTGATATATTTACCGGGTTATTCAAAAGTAAAAATAAATAAATAAATAAATAAAATAAAATAAATAACAAGTATTCAACAAGTAAATCAACAAGTATTGACAGGTTTTGTGGTTTTTATTGAAATGCATAAAAAGACGTGAGAAAGTTTTTAAGAAGCAAAAAATTTATTACCAAAGTAGTTTAATTATTTTTATCATTAGGGACGCTTTAATTCTAAAATCGTTTTTGCGATGGCACAATACTTTTAACAACACATCTAGAGCTATGAATGTTGAATTTATGGTCATCATTTATGAAAATGTCCGTCAGACGTTGCACATTGAGAATTCTAATATTAAAGTTTAATTAACAATGCTTTATCTGTTAATAATAATCATGATTTTCTTTTTAGAACGATTAGCAGTAGTAATAAGCAATAAATGTTTAATCTGTATATTAGCTGACATCCGAAATCATATACAACACGGCAAAGTCAGATTAACCAATATTGGATATTCGCAATATGGAGTCATTTGAGAAGTGGGATCTTTTTGAAATGAAAGAGGATACTGCGAAAACAGCGTCATCTGTTGATGAAAAATGAAAGATATATTGTTTTCCTATGAAAAAATGAACATGTTTTCTGCTTGTTTCTGTGAAAACCGCGTAGTACTACGGTCAGTAAGTTTTGAATAACATATTTTTATTTATTTATTTATTTTATTTATTTTTTTCTGTGATCCGGTCTATATATTTTAATCGTTAAAGTTAATTACGATTTTTAAAAAAAGAATTATAACTCTGTAAAAACGTTTACATTTCTTATCATTAAAAAATAAAATAAAACACATTACATTGAAAGAAAAAAAAAAAAAGAAAAAAATAAATTAATTAATAAAAAATTAATAATAATAAATAATAATAATAATGATAATAAAAATAATAATAATAATAAATAAATAAATAAAAAATAAAGTATAATAAATTGATAAAATTTAAAAATGTGTGTATTCGATATAACTATTTTTGGAGTATTTATTTTATGCAAGTTAAAATATTTAATTAAAGTGCATATTGTTTCAAAAAACAGAAATACCAAAACTTAGGAGCCAATTATAAATATTTTAACAATTTTGTTGGTGTGAATGAGGTGACCTTTTGCCTTGCATTTAAATAAATTTAAAATTTGTGGAACTGAATTATGTCTAAGGTAATTTCGTGGCGTAAATATTAATAGAATTGATTATTAACCCTTTTACGCCCAAGGGAAATATTTTTCCCTTCTACAAAAATCGTTATCGATTGTTCAATTATTATTGAATCGATATTTTTTTTACTGAATGTCAAAATAAAACGTATGTCCAAGGCAGCAAATGTATTTCTGAACGAATTAAAAAAAAAAAAAAAAAAAAAGTATAGAAAATACGACACATAATATATGTGTTATGTGCAATGTCCACTTGTGCTTCACAAGTAAACGAAATTGTTTCGTAGAATACCATCACTAGCTATTTATTTTGCTTTTCTGATAATTTTTATATTACAAAGCAATAAATTTGTATTACAAAGCAATGAATAAAATACCGATATAATAAACCTAACTCTTCGTTTATTTACTTTTATGCTCCATAGGGAAAATATTTCCAATGAAATTATAGGAAACCTATACACCCTGTTATGTTTTTCTGGTGATATTCTCTTACTTTACACCCACAATAGCTAAAATATTGTGTTGTATTGGCATATTTAGTCTTGGAAATCTTATGGTCCTGAAAGGATTAAAATTAGATTTAAAATAATTATAATGTAATTTGAGTTTATTCTATTTTGTGAGTTAATTCTAAGTTAGTTTGAATTATTTTTTCTACTTGTAATTATTTTATGTCATGTGAATGAACGCAGAAGTCAGTAATTATTGACTTACTTTTTTTTTGACAATTAAAATCTTATATTCATTACTTAACCCGTTAACGCCCGAATTAAATTTGCAAAATATTAATAGCTGATTATTTCACTTCTAAACTATTATAGACAACTGACAGTAAAATATATTAACTTAAACAATTCTTCTGATAGTTTTAAATTTAAAGCCTATCTTCAGTTGTTGACGTTTAGTGTTCTAGCGAGAAAACTTCGAGATAGAAAAAAACTTTAAGACAACAGATTAATTTCCTATTATATGTTTACAAAGATCTCGAAAGTAAAGTATTATAATATACATTATTATTCAACTTTATTTAAGTTAGTATACCTGCGCAAAAAGCAAATATAGGTGCGACAAATGAAAAATCATAAAATGACTGTCCAAATTATGAAATAATAATTAATAGTAGGGACATAAAACTTTCAGGGATCATTTAGAGTGACGCTATAAACTGTCACTAAAAAGCAGAAATCATTCCAAGAAACCACAAAAAATATACGTGCCATTTTATTAGCTGTCCTCAAATGAGGACACCGGGCGCTAACGGGTTAATGCGTGAGCTTCTCTGTGAGTATTTCTCTTACATAACAAAACTATTTGACTTGATGTGATTATAAATTCAGATATTAAAGAGATATGTAAATGACGACTACGCAATTATAATCTTTGAAAGTTTTCGGTAAGTAGAATGTTCTGAAAAAAATTAAGAATTATTATATGAATAAATAATTAAAAAAAAAAAAATCACCTCATTAATATTTATTATGAATCGCCCTCTTCTATAAAAGAATAACTTTGATTAACGCTTTCTTATGAAGATTTTCTTTTTTTTTTCTTTTTCTTTTTTTTTTTTTTTTTGTTAAGGCGAGTTCATATTCTTTTCAGAAAGGTCAAAGGAAGAAATTATAACAATCTTATATTTTACTCATCTGTTCCATTTATAAAATTCTGAAAAAGAGAATATTTTAGTAATTACATATTTAATGCAGGTTAATTGATTTGAATATTCTTTATACTTTGATGGGAAGCTTTTGTTTACTTTATTGGTAGAGATTTCACTAGAGCTTTTGTTTACTTCATTGGAACATTCCCTCGAAAAGCGATTTAAAGTCTTTCAGAACTTTCTGAAAATAATTAGAATGTTGAAAAAAAAAAAAAAAAAAAGCAATGGAAATTTACAAATCCCAAAATTTTAGATCTTAAATGATGTATATAAGTATATTGCAAACATGCGACACATGCGATTAAGTTTTGGAAAAGGGACTGAGCACCCAATGGGGAGGGGGGGGGACATCGCTACCCCTAAAAGGGACAGCACATCCCGTATCGAAGAGAAGCCAGGGCAACATCTATAGACTGCACTAAACAAAATGAAACGTATATATATATTTTGTAATAGAGATAGTCAACTGGGAAATTTTTTTTTGTGTATGTAGGAACCTCGCCACCCCCCCCCCCCCCCGCGCCCCTCGAGCGGAATAAATTTTCATGATGGGTATCTTTCAAAAGAGCTCGCCAATACCTTTAAAACGAATGGCTGAACCATCGATCTGCGATAATTTAAAATAAAGTTACCGATTTTTTTCATAATATATATATATATATATATATTTATATGTAGTATTGAGGATAAATTCAACTTTTTTTTAATTTAGTGTTATACTACTTCTCTAATATGGAAATCGTCTGCATTATCATAAAAGATAATTTTTTTAAATAATAATTTTAATAAATTATTTTTTAAAAACAGAATTATTTTTTAATAACCGAATTAAATTCTATATAAATGTGGGTGCGTTAATGAAACGAGGGGTTGAGGAGATCGGTAGCCCCCTCACACTGAACTAATTATCATATAAAACTCTTCCGAAGCCTAATTTTAATTGTTTAACATAGGTTTACATAACAGTACTCGTTATCTTACCTCTTAATCTCCAACCTGTATTTATTAAATTTCAGGGTAAGAGAAAGTCGTGTGAGTGACATACCAGATTATTGTTATTTTTTTTGTTTTTTTCTGTTCTAAGTAAACATTTTCACCACCTTGAAAAAAAAAAAAAAAAAAAAAAAAGCAGGTCCACCATTCCTGTGTCATTTGAATTTGAAAATTTTGATATGATGCAAAACCTGTTAAATCCTATGGTTGGTGATTTTTCTAAACCTGTCCTCTCCATATCTGTGCGATCACGATTTTTCTCTACTCAACGGCACACTTGTTGATTAATTTAGCGTTATCTTGTTTTCTCTCGCCTATGACTGCCCTTTCTTGGTACACACAAAGTTTCTAATAATTGAACTGAAGATTTCCACTGGCTTTGGAGAAGTTTGTAGAAGAAGTACTTGTTAATCAATTAAGGAAAAGGAAAAGTGACCATACGGCGTGAAAAAGGAATAAATCCAAAGATCAAAAATAATGTACAATCACTTTGTAATAATATAATACAGTTGATAAAGTAATAGCATCCTAGTTAGAATATTATGATTAATTAATCAAATGTCATTGATTTGATAACATAGCTATACTGATTCATCAAATTATAGCGATTTGTTTATATAAGTTTGTTTACAATTCGAATGATTTTCCACAATATTGAAGAATAGCTGGTGATTAATGAGTTTGGTACCGTTTGTAATGCCTTTTAATAATTTCGAAAGTTATTTTTTGTTATGGATATCAGTTATTTTTCATCATATTTCTTATATTTTTATTAGAAATATATTTAAGAGATAACAGAAATAAGTTATTTAAAAATAAAATTTAATTAAGCAAATAATTTCGTGTAATTGCATCCCTAAAATTCCAATACTCACACTAAATTGAGCTAAAATTAAATTCTGGTTTGTTGCAAAACCAGCCACCTCCAAAATATGTTCCAAAGCTGAACAAATCCAAAGTAAAAATTTGAATAATACCTTACCATCAAGTGTCCGTGCCACCTTATTTCGGGTTTTCAAATATAGTGCCTAAAGATTATAAAAATGAAGATTTTTGATTCCTATCTTATTTTGCCTAAGTTTGGCAAAAAATCAGCTTTTTCTCAAAATTTTCCTTTTTGGAGATGATCGAATTTGCAATAGGGCCGCGGTAGTCTAGTCGATAAAGCACCTTGCTCGTAATTTGAAGATTGCGGGTTCGGTACCCGAGCCGGAAAAATATCGTTGTGTACACAAATGGTGGCTGGTGCACGTAAAATCTGTCGTGGCCGCAATGTCTTCCATGTTCCCATCAAAATTATACCTACAGGTTTATTATAGATACGAGCTGGCGCATCAGGCATTTTGTTGCCTTAGGGTTGCCACATGTACCCAGCGCGTTTCATTGATAAATAAACAGCAGTCATTACTTTTATCGTCTCGTGTTACATTAGAGTTACTCCTTTTATTATATTTTATTGTTTTAGCTAAGTAAAATATGACATGATAGTTTGCTTAACGATGAACTGCTATAATGACGCAAGCAAAAAACATAAAATGTTCAGATTTCCATAAGATAATACACTGTTAAAAATGGTTTCTTAAAAATGAGCTAAATTGTTTCAAAATAGCTCCGAAACAATATATACTTAAATTTAAGAAACCATGCACTCATTTTTGAGTATATTGACACGTCAAACATGGGGATATTTGGATTCTTATTGGTCAACCCCGTTTTTGAGCATGTCAGTATACTCAAAAATGAGTGCATGGTTTCTCAAATTTAAGTATATATTGTTTCGGAGCTATTTTGAAACAATTTAGCTCATTTTTAAGAAACCATTTTTAACAGTGTATAAGAGGAATAAAACTATATTACTTATATTTACTTACATTTTTTTTTTTTTTTTTTTTTGTATTTCTGACACGTGTTAATGTAAAAATACAGAAAAAATGTTTTATTGTAATCATATTATTTATATTAATGATCATTAAATCGATTTAAGAAGACCTTTTATTACTGTATATTTGAGTTTTGGTGACATTTTGTCTGCGAAATAGAAGCAGCTCTAATAACAGATCTTATTTACAATATATCCACAGGATATCCTGATAATGTAATGTGAAAAAAAAAAAAAATGTGTTGTTACCAATATTATTGTTGCTTACTGCTTTTGTTGACCGACCGATAAAATAGCTTCAGATCAAGATTTCTTAAAATCAAAGGAAAGCGATAAGAACGCCAAGCGGTAATGTTGTCTTCTTCTGAGGCAAAAAAAATGGCGGCGATGCACCGGCCTATATATTTTATTTAAGAGGATCTACCTCTGGGGGTTACCGAAGCGAGGGAGCCATCCTCTCTGTGTAGGATCAAAATTGTGATGGCATGTCTCCGGACCACCTCTAGGGGTGAGTCCCAGGCCATCGTCAATTGCCCATTGCGCATCACTAGTGTGACGTAAAACTCAATCAACCAACTAACCGAATTTGCAGCAAGACGGCCCATATGACTTTTCATTCCTTTTAAATGATAAACTTTCATACGTGAAATTTATTACGATTTTATACTATGATTTAAATTTGATTTTAAATATAATTTCTTAAGTACAAAAGTTTCCAATATAATTTTTTCATTTCGTTTAAAATGTGCTCCAAAAACATAAAATTATAATTATCTTTCATAAGCAGCGATTCTAATTTACGGCTATCGAATTGCGAAATATATTTTCTTTTAAAGTACCGATAAGTATATCAATGATAATGAGAGGCAGCTAAAGTTCTTGAAATCAACTTCTCGTTTCAAATATATGACTATATATCAAGAGTTTCTAAGGAAAGGTACTCCGCTAAAAATATTTTCTTCATGCATGCTTGGGTTTAAAAATCAATTTTTATTAAACAATATATTTAGCCGAAAGTTATGAATTTTCAAAGGATCTATAAAAATCAGATAGTATAAATAATGGGAAATTCAAAAATTTTCTTTTCACGAGAAAATATTTTATTTGTCAAAAAGTCAAGGATAAATTCAATAGTTATAATATGAAGTGATTTAAATATGTAGCGTTTGTAAAATTACAATAAATATTTTCATAAAAATTGTGTTATTTCATGATAATTTTAATTTATTATTAGTTTATATAGTTACTTAACTTTATTTTTTGAGTTCAACAAAATTAATTTTAAGTTGGAAAGCAAATTCATGCGTCGTACATGTGTTATGAAATACTTTCTAAGAATACAAATATATTAATGTAAAACTTTAATATTTTTGTATATTGATAGATGATTGATAAGGAAATATGGATTGCTGCCAAGAAATGCAATTTTTGATTGCCAGTATTTTTTCATAATTTTTTTATAAGTTTTTGTAGTTGTACTTTATGAATAAATAAAAGAAAAAATTTTACTCATAAAAATAAATAAATAAATAAAAGTACTAAAAATTTGTAGTACTTAGTAGCTACGGCCTTGACTATTATGTTCGACGAAGTATAACAACAACAACAACAAGCATATCGACCAGTCCAATCATATTTTCATCATTTGTGGGAAAATAGTTTAGAGTAAATGTTAATTTAAGTAAAATTTCTGTTATAACACATAAGAAAGTAATTTAAATTCTAAGATGGAGTTTTCAGAGTTTTTAATGGTAAATATTAATTAGCTTCGGAATAAACAGAGAACTTAAAATCTAGAAAGTAATTTTTACTTCGTTTCCTTTTCTTTCTTTTTTTGTTTAATTTTCTCGTAGGTTAATTCAATGAATGTAAATTTTCTAATTAAATTATCCTTAGCTGAGTGAAAACTATTTTGTCAGCTTTAATACAATGTATACTTAAACTGCAAAAGAAATTTTGTGAAATGTTTTTCCATACTCTTGAAATGCATTGAAGGGGACTGATACTCTCATACGATCCCCTTCACCCTTCTTTTACGAGAAAAAATTCTGTAACTGACATCTAGAATCTAAATTGTGGCTCTTGAAAAAATAGTTCCATGTCATCCTTATAAATTCTAGTCCCCTTTGAAAGTAAGTTCTAGAAACTCCTATTAGAATTTTAGAGAGTTTGTTTATATTATCGAGGTCAAATCTATTTGAAAATATCTCCAAATAAATGTGAACACAAAAGGCGGGCTTCAGCAACTATAGACTCGATTTATGACCCAATTCCAGATAATCAAGTGAAATTTTCTCGCCATACAAAAGATTCAGAATATTCAGAATATTGTTTCACCATCTAGAAATGTGTATACTAGAAATTTTCGATCATTTCGTCTATTCAGTTTATTGGCGTGCCTTATGCGCATAGCTCGGAAATTTATTTTTCTAGTTAAGGGATTTAGAAAATGGTCACTTATTCATTCTAGATGAAGGCGGTATATTTTTTCTCAGTGTAAAATGATAAGAATTTATATCTAATATTCGTATTTATACAGTGATTTAAAATTGAATTTAAACTTAAATTGTTTTAGGCATAAAAATAATCACTACCAGTTTTCCATTCAATTTAAATTGCGCCTACTCTCTTAAAATAAAAGAATGAAAATAACTCAAACTTGAGTGACTTTACACTCATTTGCTTAGAAGAAATACATTCTCTCATCTTGAGTTAAATTCAGTAAATTGAGTGCGTTAACATAATGCACTCAAACTTGAGTTATTTACTGTATTTGAGTAATTTATGCGTTTTATTAGTGAATTTAATACAAATGATTTTAATAAACTGGATCACTTGACAATGACGTTGCGCGTTACACTTGCGCGCTACTGAAGAAATGCGCTGCAGCGAGAACAATGTTGCCACTTTTACAGGTGGTTGAAGGAGTAGAAATAACTCATGTATCGATAAATATCAATAACTCAAGTTCGCTTAAATAGAAAACTACTAATTAGCTCAAATAATTGAATTTTTAACTGAAGTCGATTTATAAAAAAAATAACTCTACTTGACATGGTGAATGATTTCATTTATTTTAAAAGAGTAACAAACATTATAAAAATAGTAATAAAACCATACTTTTCAGCATATCAAACTATTTAAACTACCTTTATATTCCAAAATATCTTTACATTCCGAAGTTTCGGTTAATATTCCATTTTTAACCATCTTCAGGGAAATGATGTACATGAAATATAAACGTAAATCAAATTAAGCCATTCTTGGATGTTACAAACGCAATTCATAAAGAAATTAATAGGTAACCCTGTTGTTGTTTTTTCTGGCAAACCTGCAGTGTGATCCTTTGACTCCGTTTTATTAAAGAGCTTTATTTTTCTTGTAATGTGCATGATTGTGATTTATTTAGATGTTTTTAACTCATTTTAAGATGTATATAGGGTGTTTTTTATATAAGTTATGCAATCACGTATTAATTAATATATATAATGACCCTCATCTGTCATGAATGAATCCGGTTAGTACCGCTTCAAATCAGAAACTTTTGGCAGCCATTTTTTTTTCCGTTTGTTTAATTCAACTTAGGAAACATACATATCATTTTCATACATGTTTTGTATCGCACATATTCTTATTTATTTCCTATAAAACCTCAAAAAAATATTCAATTGTAATGTTTAAATGTCTAAATTAAATATAACGGATCACTGGCTATTATAAACATGAACCTATAAATAGAATTATGTAACTTCATGATTATAAACAATGCAATACCAAATAAAAACAAACCAAAACTGTTGCCATTCAGAAAATACAAATTCCAAATGGACAACTTTTTAATTCCGAATGAACTCGTTGACTGTTTCATTAAAGAAACGCTTAAAATATTTCTAAAACATATTAAAGCCTTAAAAATCTTAAAATATTTGTAAAAACGCATTAAAGCCTTTAAATATTTTTATCAAACTTCATTGTTTGTTTACATTGTAAGGTATGATTGGCGTTGAGTTTAGTACGTAAATGCCGCCAGTTGATTTTAGTTTTGAAATTAGTGTAAAATGATAGTTGGGATAGAATGTATGGTTGGGCAAGTAAAAGTCACCAGTTGAAATGAGTATTGAAAGTAGAGTAGTCTGAGGTGATAATGTCGAGTCAAGGTAAAATGTTCGGTTGAGAATGAGAAAGTCCCTAGCTGGATCCTGGATATTTTGGCGATGTTGTGGGTGAGATAGCTGGTTGGAGGTATCGAGTAGAGGTGAATTTGGGTTAGCATGGAGTGTCTGTAGTTATTGGATAGTTAGTTAGAAAATTTGAAAACAGGATCTACGATAGTCTTAAAAAAGAGTATTTTGGTAAAATGAAGTGAATCGTTTTTTCTTATTATGAGGACTTTAAATACGCAAGCGAAGTGATGACGTCAGTTGCCGTTCGTGGATACAAGAAAAATATTTCCTATGTTAAACGCCCAATGGATTTTTCGTAAAAAATTATTAAAAATCGAGGGAAATTATTTCCCGATTTTAATCCCCATATTTAGGTTTAGATATGTATTAGTTATCATGTGCATGCGTTAGATTAAGTTGTTTTTGTTCTAAAATTGATAAAATTTGAATTTTAAATTTCAAAACTCTAGATAAAAAAAAAAAAAATAAAAAAAAAAAAAAAACTTCCATATTCCATTGAAAATATAAACATTTCATTTCAAAGGATGATGTTTACACAATAAATATTCAACTAATATACTAATTAAAAGGAAAATGATAAATATTCTATCATAATTTGAAGTGAAATTTGTTTTCAAATGTCTAAATAAAGTATCTGATATAAGATACTAATATGTTGCAGCGGAATAGATTTGATATCGGTCATCCTTGGCAGAAAAAGAAAAAAAAAATATATATATATCGCTAAATTATCTGGCGAATATAATTTAATTCCTTTCAAAAATCATGGTTATTTTAAAAACTTATATTAAAAGAGTAAGGAATAATATGAAACAATACCTGTATTTCGCACAATACATATTACGAAAATATACATCTGGCATGTATATTTTCGTAGTACGTTTTTGATTGCCAAATACAAAAACGCCAAGGACAACAGAGTTTTGAAATTTAAAATAAAAATTTTGTCAATTTGACAGCAAAATAACTCAATCTAACACATGCACATGATAACATAATACATAGGGGATTAATATTGGGAAATAATTTTTCTCGATTTTTAATAATTTTTTGCAAAAAATCCAATGGGCGAATAACATAGGAAATCATTTTCTTGCATCCACGGACGGTCAGTGGCGTCACACTTCGCTTGCGTATAGAGCACTTAATGGAACACTGGGATGTGTTGTTGCTGTTGTGTTGTCGGGCCTATATTTTTTGCCAACCAGCAGTTTTTTTATTGTCATTCATATTTATTGATCGGGTAGAATTTTTTTAATTTCAGAACGAAAATTATAAAATATAAAAACACATTTGATTTATAAACAAAAATTGAAAATACATTTAAATGATCACGTGGTAATCTTCATGATCTAAACATTGTTTTCAAGATTTATCGTTCACATTCCGTCATTTTTGACGGGGTTATATACTAGTTTCTTTATGAATTGTGTTTGTAACATCCAAGAATGGCTTAATTTGATTTGTGTTTATAGTTTATGTGCATCATTTCCCTGAAGATGATTAAAAATTGAATGTTAACCGAAACGTGGGAATGTAAAGATATTTTGGAATATAAAAATATTTTAAATAGTTTGATATGCTTTATTGCTATTTTTATAATTTAATTGGCAGCATATATAAGTGGAATATATTTCTTTATAGAGTAACAAACATTAAATTATATTTATCTTCCGTATGCAGGGATTCCAATTCATAGCTCTTGAAATGCGAAACATATTTTCTTTCCACGTGCTGATAAGCAGTAATGGCATTGGGAGGCAGAAAAGGTTCTTGAAATCAATCTCCCGTTTCATATATATTTTACCAGACACTCGAAGATTTCTAAGGAAATATCTTCCTCCATGGAGTATATTTTCTTCATGAATGCATGGATTTCTAAATAAATTTCTATTAAACGACGCATTTATCCGAAATTTATGACTTTTCAAACGATCGATAAAAATCTAAATGTGTCATCTCGAGAATTCAGATACTTTCATTTCATGAGAAAATTTTTCATTTACGGATGAGTTAAGATATTCTTCAATATTTTTAATTGGAAATGAATTAAGCAATTGGTATTTGTCACTTTTCTAAAAATATTCTTACGCTCAATTTAATTTAAATAAAAATTACTTTCAAGAAAAATCTCGAATTTTTTGCAAGAAAGAGGGATTTAAAAATGTTTTTGAACATTATTATTATAGTATTATGATTTTTCTTATTTTTTACTACATTTCATAATAATGGAAAAGAATTTATCGATAAGATTAACACAAAATGTAGACGGAACTCCAAAATTTTGTATACATACGTCATAGATGTTTTATGTCACTACTTTGGTCACATAGACAACATTTAGACGGTTGTCCATTTCACGCCATACATTCTGAAGCATGTCTGCAGTCACCGACATGCTTCATGCGCATTAAAAATGCGCACTTTGAGACCCTGCGATTTTTATCTATGGGTTTATGTGAAAGACAGGGTAGGGTGTATGTGCTTCCCATGCCCAAAACAACTGAAGAACTCAAAGTACGCATTGGTAATTTGCTTGCGTCGGGGACTGAACAGTTTCAGAATGTATGGTGAGAAATGGACTACCGCCTAGATGTCCGTGTGACCAAGGGAAGTCACATAGAACATCTATGACGCATGTACACAAAATTTTCAAGTTCCATCTATATTATGTGTTAATCTTATCGATAAATTCTTTTCCATTAAATAGTTATAGCCGTTTGTAATCGCTATATACATTTTGACTTACCCTGTATATCTAGAAACAAATACATTTGTTTAGATTAAAGATACCTTTATGACGCGCATATTTGTCACGTTGTTCATTATTGGCGGGTTTAGATCCAACATAAATCTCTAATCTTTACACTCGATGATTCTGGATAATGCAAATATTTAAAAAAACAAATCTATTCATTAAAACTGTATTCTAAACTAAAATGGCAGACTGTAATAATAATAAAAAAGAAATCAGTTTAATAATAATAATAATAAAAACACTCATGTCCTGGCTGACAGTTTTTTTCTCTATTTATTTCACAGATAAATGCTGTTTTAACTTTTAAAGAATTTCTAATTTCATGTTATAATAAAATAAATATGTTGAATGAATATTTCTTAAAATATGTTTTAATATTACTTTCATCATTTTTTTGAAGAATTATAAGTACAGTCGAAACTCGTTAACGTGAATTACTTTTAACGTGAATTACTTTTAGCATGAACTATTTCCACAATTCCCGTGAAAAGGAAGATTAGTTTAGTTATATGAAGATTAGTTACTGATAGCATGAACTACCGATAACACGAACAAACTTTTTATCCCCCTTGAGATTCACGTTAACGAGGTTCAACTGTATCAATAATGGAATCTTATAATAAGTTGTTAAAAAATAGGTGAAATGTTTGTAAAAAAATCACGTCTGAGGTCATAAAAACTTTTGTTTACATTTCCACGAGCATGTACAGCTTATATTCGTGCATCCTTATAAAGTGTAAATCCCAGTTTTGTTACAATATTCTATGCTATTTAGTGCTGTCACAAAAAAGAAAAAAGTATTAAGCAGATTTTAGACAAAAAAATAGGAAATGTTCAGGAAAAATGCTTTTTTTGTTTTACAGTACACCCTCTTTTTTGGGCTAAGATAAAGTATTTGCAAAATGCATTTTCTTTATATAATAGTTTTATATAAAGAAATCTTTTATATAATATTGGTAAAGCGTTACGTACTGTTTACATTTTCATGAATTTGTAAATATTTTTCCCTCGAAAATGAGTCGCACAACATGGGAAATAATTAGATTTTTGGCATGGACAGACTCAGTTTGGCATGGACAGGTCGACAGTACAATTACACTGCTCGGCATGGAAATTGTCTCTGACACCATTTTTGCAAATTCTTATGTAAAATGACCTCCTGAATCCGAATAGGACGCCCATTTTGCCCTATCACCCACCGTTTTTTAGGAATGGCCCTCTACTTTTTATCATTTTTCGGCGATTTTATGGCTATAAATTTGATTTTTAGGAGGGGGGAGGATTATTTTAACCGTTAAATATCTTCTGAGGAGCTACAGAGTTGAAATATTCTAAAACATGGGCATTTGCGACAAGAGAATTTTTTTTTTTTTTTTTTTTTTTTTTTTTTGTGGGTGGGGGGGGGGATTTGCCACTGATATTATGCATTATATATCTTATATATTTTTTAATCTGTTATTAATGTTATTTTTTCAACTTTATATATTTTTGTTTTTAGATTTTAAATTAATTATTTTTCCTTCTTCAAATCAAATTCATGGTCATAAAATTATCGAACAGGGAAAGAAATTGAGGGAGGGATTGGTGTATCTAGAAAACGGTGGGTGGCTGGGCAAAATGAGAGTCCTATTCGGATTCAGGAGGTCATTTTACATAAGAATGAGCAAGAATGTTATCAGATCTCGATTTTTTTTTTTTTTTTTTTTTTTTTTTTTTGCAGAGCAGTGTTATTTGAGCGCTAAATCATACCAAAGAAGCAGATAATGATTAAAAGAGTATGAGTCTGGGATGATTGTTGTGGTTTTCATTGACATCTAATTGATTTTATTCCATATATACATACACTTACTCATTTTTTTTCTAGGTACCATTTCAGGGCCCTCTTTCCTTTGCAAAAAATTTTCCAAGTTTTTTAAACATTCAATCGGCAGCAAAATTATTCGAGAACTAGCAATAATTCCTATATAAAAAAGTACATTTAATATTACTTTGTGAAATAAATCCTTGTAGAGTCATGGTTAGTCAGTCTAAGAACATGATTCGACAAGGATTTATTTAACACAGCAGTATTAAGTGTACTTTTTTTTATATAGGAATTATTGCTAGCGCTCGAATAATTTTGCTGTATGTGACAACAGTTGCAGAAAAACTACACTGTGCTACAATCATTTAAATAGCATGACTGAAGAAGTCTAAGTGACTAACTTAGAAAAACTCCATATGGTTGACGACTTCTTGGGTATCAGTTACATGTGAAAAATTCTAGTCTCAGAGCAAAAAAACTTACACTTAAGGAATTATCTAGAATGGTTCAGAAGGTTCTCTAGAGTCATGTCGCTGAACGAAGAATTAAGAGAAATGAAATGAAGACGAATTTTTAAAAATAATGTGTGGTTCTTAAATCCGCTGACCATATCCTAAAAGTTGTTATATGTATGATCCTCTTTACTTCCAATACCCTACTACCATAGGTAATGGAAGTATTTTGTATTCGGTTCAAAAATTCGATATCGAGTTTTCATCTGATTTACACGTTTTAAGGCCTCCTGAGTCCAAAAAAGGAGTTTTTGACAATTGGTCAGTGTGTATGTATGTGTGTGTGTGTGCGTGTATGTGTGCATGTGTGGAATTTTCTGGCTATCATATCTCCGAAACTAATAAAGATAGAACTACGAAACTTCAGAATTAATACAGGTCTGGTGTACAGATGAATTTTTCAAATTTTGGTGAAAATTAGAAAACCGGAAGTGGGTCATTGAAAACCAGAAGAAACACTCTATTAGATGTCCTCTCGAATGATATAGTTGGTTAGTTCAGGAAAATTGATAGGATTCCTGTATAAATAGCTCAATTTCAGATCTCGCAAATGTGTTCCTCTAAAAACGGCTGTACGGATCTTTTTCAAACTCGCCATATTAACTCCCTTTTAAATATTTTTTTGTACGTAATTATTGTTTTCCTGTCAATAATTGAGTACGCCAAGTTTTGGTAAAAGCCGGTATCTCAAAAACGGCTCTAACGATTTTCTTGAAAATTGTTACATAAATCTATTTTAGATACCCTTTCTCATGCTCATGTTTTTTGTGGTCATTACAGAAAAATTCACGGTCATTTTGATTTGATAGTTCAGTTTTAGATCTCGAAAATTAGTGTTTAAAAAAAATAATTCTATCATCATTTTTTTTTCTTATTTTTTACTCTCTGTGTAAACTCTGTTTTATATGTCTTTCATGTGTCAAGTTTTTCTTACTGGAAAATCTCCAAAAATGCATATAATATCTTCAAAAAATGCATGTAGTTCGTGTAATAGTGGATAATGGAAGTCGTGTGGTTGTTTCACACCAGATTTTATTTGTTCTACATTTTGAATTATTTTCATTATTTTACTCTTTAATCAATTTGATTTCTGTCTCTTGTATAGACTTACGCATATCACTTGAATTTTTCTGAAATAATTACTTTGTTGATTTGCCAAGAGCAATTTCATCAGATTTTTAAATTACAGAAATGCTGTATTTAAACATTAATCTAGCTTATGTTTCTACTTATCATAATTAAACACTTTTTAAAAAAAATCTTTGATAGATATAAATTACTCTCTGAATTACATGTAGACTGTTAATAAAATAGTTGCATCTAATCGTTGCATATATTAGAAAAGAACGTACTTGCATAATTTTGAATAGTGTGTAAACCGTGTATTCATTACGTAATATATAAAAACTTAGACAGCTAGAAAATTACATAACAAAACTTAAAATGCACTTCAAATTGTATTCAACTATAATCCTTTACAAGTCCAAATTCTTTTGTGTGGACCTGTAAAAGAATGGTGAATGATTTTCATATCATATTCCATATGAAAATGCTTTTATGTATATAAAAAAAGAAGCTTATTTTGTTTAGTACAGTCTTAAGTAGTTAATTTTGTAACAACAAAAAATTTCGCCCGTAAGCGTAATATATTGGAATTCTTTTGTAATCCACATTACACCAACTATTTGTCATTTCGAATATCAGAAAAATGCTACCAATTCAGCTGTAACCAGTATTTTGGCGCTAAGTTCCCCTATTTTAACAGTGCTTACTTAGAGTGACCAGATGTCTTCGAATCCCTAGGACAGTCCTCAAAAACTACCCTTCGTTCCCAAAAAATTTAGAACTGTATTGCTGGCTGTAGTCATAAGACTAATTATTCTTTGCTTTTCCATAAAAACAATTTAATTTTAGGCGTCGAATAAAAAGAAGAAAACTCAGATGAAGACTCTGCAACCATTTTAGCACATGGCAAAGTTTAATGAAGACATAAACATAATATATACACAATACAAAAAATTAAATTTTAAATTTAGAACATTTTATAAAAAGAATAATCACGATGACGACAACTCTGCGAACCTTTCGGTAGAAAGAAAAAGACAGCTACTGATTACAGTTTCGTTTTTTCCCTAAATTTCATTGGGTGCGAGGTCACGTGGGTTTGATGAAGCAACAGTCGCACAGGTATTACACCCTCCCCCTCTGTTTCCAAGGTACGTCCCGTACTGGAAACAGCAGTACTTTTCTTAGGTATTCCTCTTTTTCTTAGAGGAGCAACTTGAGAGGTCTCAACTTCTGTGAAAGGTTTTAAAGAAGAAACATGATAGGTCCCAACTGGTGTGTCAGGGTTGTCCAAGGTGGCAACTTCATATGATACTGGAGATCTTTGGGTTAAAATTACATAAGGTCCATCACGATTTGGTAGGAATTTCGATATTTCCTTTTTATGGGCTTTGGTGATAGGGTGTAACGTAACCCAAACCTTTTGACAGGAGTAAAACACAGTTTCCTACGGTTCTTGTCCCAATAGCCTTTTCTCTGATATTGTTTCATTTCCACACGTTTCTTTAGAGTTTTTGAGATCATGGACAAACGATTTAGATACAGTGTGATCTCTGGTACGAAGTTGTCATTGTCCAGCACCGCCTTTAAATCAAACACGACATCATCAATTGTTTGTAATTCACGTCCAAATGTGAGGAATGCTGCAGTATGTATAGTGGTATTTAACTTGGAAGAATTTAAGGCAAAACGAATGCTAAGTAATTTTTCTGGCTAAGAATCGTGAGCATCACCTACAAGAATAGCGAGACGAGGTTTAAGATCTCTATTTTTTCTCTTGATTGGATTCGCTTGCGGATGGTAAACTGGAGAAAATATTTGGTTTATGTCAAGAGTACAATAGACTTATTGAGGTCTGTTGTACTCTTGACAAGTAAGTAATTTTTCTGGCTAAGAATTGGGAGCATCACCTACAAGAATAGCCAGACGAGGTTTAAGATCACTATTTTTCCTCTCGGCTGGATTTGCTTGTGGATGGTAAACTGGAGTCAATATTTGGTTTATGTCAAGAGTACAATAGATTTATTGAGGTCTGTTGTACTCTTGACAAGTAAGTAATTTTTCTGGCTAAGAATCGGGAGCATCACCTACAAGAATAGCCAGACGAGGTTTAAGATCTCTATTTTTCCTCTCGGCTGGATTTGCTTGTGGATGGTAAACTAGAGTCAATATTTGGTTTATGTCAAGAGAACAACAAACTTTTTCAAGTCTGCTGTACTCTTGACAAGTAAGTAATTTTTTGGCTAAGAATCGTGAGCACCACCTACAAGAATAGCCAGACGAGGTTTAAGATCCCTATTTTCCCTCTCGACTGGATTCACTTGTGGATGGTAAAAAGTCAATATTTGGTTTATGCCAAGAGTACAACAGACTTATTGAAGTACTGCACTGATAAACTGTGGACCATTGTCTCTAATCAACTTTCTTGGAATTCCGTATCTGAGAAATATTTTTTCAATTAACTTCGTTGCACACTCTCGTGCTGTGGTTGATACTAAAGGGAACCATTACACCCACTTAGTGGCACAGTCTTCCCCAATAAAGATCCATTTATGTCCTTCTTTACTTTCTGGTAGATGACCAAACAAATCTGTGCTCAGAGTTTCAAAGCGTTGAGCATATGCCGGAGTCCGCAAGAGTCCAACAAGCTTCTGATTTGTTGCTTTGAAACGGCAATACTCAGGACATTTCTTTACATAGTTTTCAATGTAAGATTTCATGCCTGTCCAATAGTAATGCTGTGAGATATGTTGATAAGTTCTTTTTTTCACGATAATTGCCTGCAGTTGGAGAGTTATGATATAGTTTCATGATATCCTCTCTTTCCTGGGCTGGTATCACAAGCATCTGATTCTGGAGCATATCTGTACAATATCCCTTGGTTTATCAGATAACCTATATTTGTCCAGTTTACAAAATCTTCATCCCTTTGATTATTTTCGAAACAATCAATTATTTTCTTTAAATTTTCATCTTTCAGCTGATCTTCACGGATGCTACTAGGGCTTCTGGATGGCATATTGGAAAAGCCTAAGAATATCTATAAAGAAGAAGAAATAGATTATATACAAAGAATATATATATAATAATAATAATTTTGGGTGTCCTTGTACATAAAAAAATAATGGTATTTGGTGTATTTTTAATAAGAAACATCCGATAGTGAACTCGAATAGCCTATATCAATTCTAGAAATTCCATGAATATTTACGAGAATCAATGCGCGGACAGACAGAAAAACCGAAGTCATTAATAATTTTCAATCTTCTTTGAAAATGTTAATAAAAATATTAACAGTGGTTCTTTTAAAGTTAGAGTTTATAAATGAAAACAAATATGCCTGACAACAAAGATACAATAACCATAATTACGAATATAAAATAAATTGTTGTTCGTAATAATTTAATTTTTACGGTAATAAAAATAATTAAGATAATAATTTTGTATAAAATATTTTATTTCAATTTCTTATACTTCCGAGCCTTAACACGTACTGTAATAAACTATTAATTATCGTTGAAAAGAAATTGTTTTCTGCCTGACACTTGATAATTGATAGATTTGGTAGAGATTCACAATGAAAACTTATTATTTTACGGCTCTATTGTTTCCTTCCACTATCTATATTTAAAGATATAAAAGCTTTATAGAGGCTTTATCATCGACGATAAATGATTGGGGATTATTGTAAATCTATAAAGAGAATAGAAAAGCTTAGATCGAAAATATTTTTAGCGACTTCCAAACAAAAGTGAAGAGTTACGTCTTTTTTTAATATAAAATAGTTTATTTTAGAGATAATAAAAGTATGTGAAGAAGAAAAGTAATCGTGGAGCAATTTATCTAGATTTTTCTAGTCATTATTTATCAATGTTTTTCTTTATCTAACAGGCAGAAAAGAGAGTTTTGAAAATTTCTTTAAATTCAATGATGTATACATACAACGATAACACACATATTAAATGCAGATAAAAAAAGTAATGCTATTTTAGCCCTTTCTCGACTGAGTAATCACTCATTTTCAAGCTAAATCCCAATTGTGTTAACTTTGCATATTGCATTGTTAAAAATAAAATTCCTCGATTCCGATTTTTGTTATAACAAAATAACAAACGTTACAAAATAAATGCCTATTCTTGTTTGTTTGATTATTTAACAAATTCATTGTAAAATGCAAAATGTTGTGTATATATATATATATATATATATATATATATATATATATATAACATTTTCAATCTTAAAAGTAGAACTCTAATTCTGCTCTGTATATGTTACATTATAAAGTTGTATAAACTGAAAAGTACTCGAAACCCAGATGGGAATCGTACTTACTTGCCTGCATACGTTATACAATAAAATTGTGTAAAGTATCCAAGCCGCAGAGGGTAATCTTATTATACCCTGGTTTTTAAGAACAGAAAACGCTAATGTGAACATTTGCGACGTATAAGTCAAAATTTTTCTTATTTATGCATGCGTCACAACGAGCTGCTTTGCGGATTCAAGGCTAGCGCTGATATAAAGAATAGTCTGATTTGAGCGTCACAGAGAAAGCACACCGAGAAGTAAAACATGGCTTCTTTCGTTGATTGGCTGAAATCAAAAATACAAAATATTGATGCTGTTTTATACAAGACATATCCACGCTGTTTTCACTCCGTCAAACAGCGTCGACACGTCTTAAACGATGATGTTCGTGTTTCGAGTTCTTTAAAAGCCAGGGCAGTCGAAAGTGAACTTTTGCGACGTCGTAGTCAAAATTTTCTTTCAATACGACGCTCACGATGATATGCTTAACGGTTTCAACATCAGTGCTAGTGCAAGACGATGTTTGAATGTTATTGAGTGTTACTAAGTGTACTTGAGTGTTACTGAGTGTTATTGAGTGTATTTGAGCGTTATTGAGTGTTATTGAGTGTTACTGAGTGTTACTGAGTGTTACTGAGTGAATTTGAGCGTTATTGAGTGTTATCGAGTGTTTTTGATTGTTATTGAGTGTATTTGAGCGTATGACTCCTTCTAATGATTGAATGAAATGAATAACATAGAACCTTGACAAACTATATCTGCGCTATATCCGCCGCGTCAAGTATTGTTAATGTGTCGTACAGTGGAGTAAATAAAGGTAAAATGTTCTACCAAATTCAAATCTACTAATTACGAATATGTGTAATTATATAAATATATATATATACATATAATTATGTATATATATATATATATAAAGAATAAAAAATAAACTGTTCAATAGTTGGGAATTTTCTGTCAATTTTAATGTTTTTTAAAATTGCTCGCACATGGCATAGGGCTTAATTGTTATAATAATCAGTTAAAAATAATATGTTTATTGCCCTAAAAGTTAAGTTAAATTATTACTCACTTTATTCTGTTTAAATTTTGCATATGATTTCACTTATGAAATATTACATATAGAAAATAAAAAATAAATAAATAAATAGATAAAATTCGAAGTTGAATAAATTAATTTGTTTAAAACTTTAAATACAAGTTTGTACTACTGAATGCGTATACTTTAATTTCATAATTTGTCTTTCCCACTTCCCCTCAGTGAGGATCGAGCTCATAACCTACGGGTTCGTAGTTGTGTACTCTGACCACAGAGACAACGTGTCTTGGCTGAATATTTCCTGATTATTTAGACTAGTGTTTTCAGATATTTTTAGACTAAAACTGTGTAACTTACTTAACATGTGCGTTATTTTCCGATTTATAAGATGAGTATATTGATATTAATTATGTTTTTTGAGAAATTAATGGATTAATATTAATGATTATGATGAATTTGGAGCGTAATTTAAATATCGAATAATTGGTTTATATGTTCTTTTGAATATTATGTTTCGTTCTGTAGAAATGGGAACTGTTAATTATTAATTATAAATACGAAATTGTTATTAGGATTATTTTTCTAATTAAAATTTTTAGTAAATGAGTATTAAGCAATTATGGGAAGATACTGTACAATGAATGCATTCAAATTTTATTAATTTATTTGGAATTAAAAATCAATGCATTATTTGAATATGTGTTTAAGAATTTTACTGCGCGCCCAATATTAATAATACTATTATTATCTTGAAAGGGTGTTAAAATACAAATGTAAGTAGTCCTGTCGTACTAAATTAAATTCTGTCATAGACAGAATTTCATCCATAGTTATTTTTAATTTTGGCCCCCACGTGGGCAGGGGAGGGGGGGGGGGACAAAAACAGGATTAAAACGTATTTTTTATATTTATTATTTAACCACATTTCTCGCGACCAGGAAAACCTCTGCGCAAGTGCGGACTAAACGAGTCGGACTAACTAGTGTTAAAATAGGGGTGATAACCTTGTTGTTGAGACAAAATAACATCGAATGATTAGATGTTTATCAAATCCCAATCTGTCGATCCATTTGGCATCCCCTCCCCCAAGCCTTTGGTCTCGTCCCCACTGCTAGTGTTAGGAAACCCGGTTACACTCGATTTAGGTCTATGATTTATATATAAATCACAGACTTACATTGGGAAAACAAATACTAGATACAGGTAAAATTTAATGATACGTTGACCCTTTTTCGATTACGTAATCATTTGTTTCCACACTAGGTGCTAATGGTATTAAACTTACAAATTGTATCATTAAAAATGGAATTCTTGTATTTTTCGTGTCTGCGTATATCAAAGTTGATTTTATCTAACGTACAGAAAAAGAGTTCCAAAAACTTTGTAAATACGAGGGTTGATCCAGAAATTAGGTTCCCAAAGAGTTCCAGCCGCACGGGGAGGTGCAATGCGAAATCTGGCAACACCGGTATGCGCGGCTGTTCCCCCGCTTTCGATTCCGCTCGGCCGCGCTTCGCTGCACCACTCAGTCTTGGCCGCGGATTAAGAGTTTAGGATGTATTACGAATGCTACGGAAAAGTAGTAATTTTCATCTTACAGATAGAGGGCGAACAGATCTTGAAAATCTACCAATCGGCGCATTTGTTTAAATTTGTAGCGGTTCATTCGTCATTTTCGGAAATCGGATGATAACATAAGCCGAAAGGGCGGGCTTTCACTTTCTTCCGATAAGTTTCAAATATACTACACCAGGCGGCGATCGAATCGTTTTCCTTCACTCGGCTGAATTAATGCGGAATAGAAAGCTCCATTTTCCGCGCTGGCTGCCCTATCTTGTTTTTTCATCCTATAGATGATAGTCTTAATCCGTGGTCTTGGCTCAGCAGCCATCCGAGATGGAGGCGCCCATTGTTGCTCCCTCCAAGTGCGAGATTCGTTCCGTGATTCGCTTTATGCACGCCAATGGGATTCCACCCGTGGATATTCATCGTCAGATGACAGAGATGTACGGCGACAAGTGTTTGTCCGTTCAACACGTCCGAAAATGTTGCAGAGAGTTTAGTGCCGGTCAGAAGGATGTCCAAGATGAAGAACGGAGTGGAAGACCGTCAGTTTCGGAGGCGATTGTTGAGATGACCCAAAGCGAAGTGCTTCAAAACAGGAGGATCACCGTCCGTGAACATTGTTGCTCGGATTTCTGGGAGTTCTTATGGTACAGTGGAAAGAGCTTTGACTGAAAAATTGGCGTATAATGCTTCCTCAACGGGTTGGCGGCGGAGTTCTGCGACATTGGAATACAGAAATTGAAGTACCGTCTACAAAAATGCTCAGAAAAAGATGGAGATTGTGTCGAAAAATAGAGTAAAGTGTCTTCTTTTCAATGATTGTACATCGCTATGAGAATAAATAATGTTGCCTATTTGTAAAATGTTTGGAAATGTTTGTAAAAGGAGAACGTTATTTCTGGATAAAGCTTCGTACTATGAGGCTTCAAAAATTTTTCATTAGAAATTCGTAAATCCGGAGTTGCGGAAAAGTGGAGTTGGGTTAAAAGCTTTAATTATGGTTTAAAAGGGTATTCTACGAAGAATAGCCAGTAGTGAAGAATGTAAAAGGAAAACTTTGAATTTTGCAGAAATTTGACATTAATTAATTTTGAGTTTTTTTGTTGAAAAGTAGGTTGCGCATAAAGGAAAACTGATTATAAATCGTACTTGAGTTTCAGTTCGAGGTATAATTTTGAGTTCAGCCATCCTTGAGTTCAGTATCGAGGAGTACAAAAGAGTTTGATTCTAGTTACGTCGCTGGCAACAGGGACCGATTTACTCACTTGGAGGCCCAGGGCACTCATGCACCATGGACCCCTTTACCTCGTACTTTAACATTACAACATACAAAACGAACGGCATATATTTGATTCGTGCGTCTAAAAATTCTCTTCTCTTCACTTCTTTTCATTTTATTGGTAAGAGTAAGGCTTAACTAGATCCAACGCTTGTCTATCGGATCAATGTACGTCCCACCTGTGTATCTCTGCTCTGCAGTGCATGTCTCGGGTTTAGTTAGCGTTAGTAAGAGTTTGGAATACAATATCGGTAGTACAGTCGGTAACAAAAGTGTACGAACACTAGCAAAAATTTCTATGTAAAAAAAGTAGAGTTAATACTGTTTAGTTAAATAAATCCTTGTCGAATCCTGGTCTTAGTCAGTCTAAGAACAGGATTCGACAAGGATTTATTTAGCAAAACTGTATTAAGCGTACTTTTTTTATATAGGAATTTTTGTTAGTGTTCGGACACTTTTGTTACCGACTGCATGCAGTTGTATTTGCGTTTAGCAAAAATATTGCGGTTTTTTTCAAAAAGCTGATAGTTTCCTTGAAAGATCATACCGCCGATTTAGAAAACAGCACAGTAATACCTCCATCCATTGACGATAAAAACAAAACACAACGATCATTATAACAAATTTGGAAATTTTTCATTTTAACTATTTTTTTTAAATGTATGATAGAATTTCTTGCAGGCCCCTTCAGTGTGAGGACCCAGGGCACATGCCCCGTATGCCCTGACTTAAATCAGGCACTGGCTGGCAAGTTTATTGATAATATGAAACCATCTATTGTTTTATATTTAAGTGAAAATGAAGGTCACGGATTTTTATTTCGTTGCTTGAGAGGGGTCCCATCCATTCCCTCTCACATTTAAAAGATTTTAATAAATTATGTTGTTAAGTTTAAATTAGTATTTACATTTCTTTACTTGAATACACAGTAGAAATGGGGAATAATGAACATGTCGTACATTACCATATTCTTTACCATACAAACAGTAGACGTCTATTAACAAGGCAAACATAAAATGAAGGTAAAAAGTTAATGATATACTCGTATTCACCCTTTAAGTAAACGTATTGTTTAAAAGAAGTTCTTAATATCATTTCTAAGAGCTTTTGAAATGGATGAAATATAAATAATTTCACTGTATACGCTGCGTAATATATAAAATTTTGATGAAATAACGAATCGTGGAGTCAGAGACGGTGAATTTTCTTGATTGTAAGTCAGCATTACATAAATCTTTAAGAAGTCATCGAATTTTTTTTCTGTGTTGAAAAGTGAAATTAATAAATAAAATTAAAGCGTTCTTCTATCATATATTTCGCAAAATTTTTTAAGGATTTTTATAAAATTATTTGTTGCCCCCCCCCTTTTTTTTTTTGTAAATATTGTGTTCTTTATAAATATTCTTTTTAAATTTAAATATGCTGTAGATGTAAAATCATTTTTTTTTTTTTTTTGTTATTTCTGTATTTTACTTCATTATTATTTAAAAATATAAATATTCTACATACATTACATTGCAAGTAAAATATGAAATAATGCAAACAGAAAATTAAAGATTTTAAAATTGCATAGTTGTAAGCGATCACGAAAGCATTCAAAATATTTTGTACTAGCTCGTTGTAAGACCCTAATGCCGTATTCACCATTAACTTCAACTCCCGGTTCAACATAAAAACTTGAAAAGCTTTCAAAGTCTGGGTGCAGCTTTCCAACAAAATTTGACAGTCTGTGTATGTCACATAGCGTCGAAGATTTCATGTAATCTTTGATCGGTTATTTTCAGATAAAATAATCTGAAAATAACAATGCCGCTAGATGGCAGAAGCAACGCGTCAAATTTTGGTGAAAAGTTGCACCTTGACTTAAACGTTTTTTAAGTTTTCGTTTTCAACCGGGATTGAAATTATTGGTGAATACAACCGTAAGATACAAGTTGAAAAGTGATGAATATAATAATGTTTCTGATGATTACAGTTCAAAACATATTTCGGCAGCTAGAGGGCGTTGTAAGATATTTTAACTTCATTAAAATCATATTTTCATTTCATATAATGATTATGTATATCCACGTATACGAAGTATTGTTTATACATTATAGATTATAAATTCTTTTTTTGGCTTCCAGGTGGCGCTGTGAAACACTTTAAAATATTTTTTAAATAATTCACTTGCTTAAGCTCACAGTATATTTTAATATCATATCTTTACCTCGAGTTAAAAGACACCATGTCTATTTGATGAAAAGAGGTAGTGCCATGTCCTTTATGTGAATTTTTTTTTTTTTTTTGTTTTATATAGAAGCATTAAGCACTAATGTTTAATTACTATGAAGAAAATAAGACAGTGGAAAATAAAAACAAGTTCATTTTCTTTATTTCATTGTAGCACATGAGAAACATGGTGGTAACTCTTTTCACAAGATGAACATGAAGTCTTTTACCTCCGGGGTACAGATATAAGTCTTTTCATTACAACACATTTAATAAAATTTTCGTCGCAAGGGGGCGCTGTAAGCTACTTTAAAATCTTAATTATCCTATCATTAAAATTATAATTTTACAATATACAATGACAAAGCTTAATCAAGAAAATGAAAAATTACTTATTTAAAACAAATTATAATTTATTATTTTAATCATTATGAGCTGCTGTGAAACTTTTTAAAACCATCTACTTGCTTAAATACATAATATATCCAATTCGTTCACACCTACTAGATAAATAAAGTAGAGTGATAAATGGTAACTCTGATGGTCCAACATGAGTCATGTGACATGAACCCTCTATGCGTTGGTTCCCTTGGTAACAGCGTATTTTCAATAAATTTCTATAGCTACGGTTTTGAGATTGTACTTGTGCAAAATCATAGCCGCCAATGTTTTTGTTTACTTATGTAGTTTAATATTTTTTTCTTCTAAATCATTTTAGTTTTTATTTTATTTCTTTTTTGTTTCGTGTAGTCGAAATTTAACCGAAAAAATATTTAAAAATAGTTGATAAATTATTATTTGTTGTTAAATTTAGCTCCTTTAAAAGTTTAATTTTTCTTTATAAACACATTTGAACTTTGTTGGGAAATGATGAAAATAAAAAGTATTTTATTACTTATTATAATGGGAAAAATTATTTTAAAAACAATTTATTTCGGTTATTGGACTGTCGGGTTACCTAATAATAATTAAAATTTGACGAGCTGAAATTTTAAATGCCAAAATAGAGATAAAGGGCCAAACATAACAATCTATTGGTTCATATCACGTGATTCATGTTCAGCATTCCACGGAAAGCTAATCCTTTATCCATTGAATCAGTACTCTATTTATCTCGTTGGAACAAATACTTATTTTAAGCACACTTGCCACTGACTACGAGTAGATTTAAACCGACGATATGTCGGTCAACAGTCGAGAGCCTTAACCATTTGGCCAGGCTATCACTTGCAGTTTGACGCTATACAATAATGACATTTAATCATGTGTGCATGTAAAAATTATGTTATGCTAGTGTCAACTTGTAGCGCTGCAGCGTCAGTCAGTCAGTGAACAGAGTAAATATAAATATGAATTTTGGAAACTAAAATATATGACTAATAGTTAATTATTAAATTGCTCAAATTAATTTAATATGCAATTAAGACTTATTAAATAAGTTTTAAAGAACTATATCGATTTTTAAAGTTTTTATTTATTTATTTATTTTTTGAAATCTCTGATTAATAGAAATTTAGTTTCACATAAAAAAATTCCCTAATAAAGAAAATTCTAAGTTCTGACATATATATTTATTTTATCAAATGTAAATAAATAACACACACACACACACACACATATATATATATATATATATATATAAATAAAACACTTGTAGCATTACACAGTTGTGGCCTACTATTAACTTTTCATATTAAAATTTATTTATTATTTATTAATATATTAATTTATATTTAATTAAATAACATAAATGCTATTTTCTTGAACTCTCTTTTCGTGATTTAAGCTGGAAAGGCAATGGGCATTAAATGTCTATAAAACATTACACTTTATTTGAAACAGTAACATTTGAATCATTATTTGAATTACGGCAATCTATAAATAGTAGCCTTATTTTTAGCTAAATATTCATCAGATGCAGTTAGTTATACGCTAGTATGCTACTTCGCTGAAATACTTGTTAATAAATGTGAAGTACTTTGCTAAGTAAAATGATCTGTATATAAATGGAAATGCATTACCGTGAACTAAATGAAATGCTATAAATTCTCTCTTAATTTGAGATCGTCTATTTGTTAAAAGAATTGACTGTTTCGGGTATTAAATGCATTAATAAATAATTTAATTTGAGAAGAAGCTTTTCGATTAAGGTTATAAGCGTTTTAGGCTTTTAATGTATTAATTTATCATAGAATGAATATGTTTATAAACAATAATATAAACAAGTAATATAAAAAGAAAAAATTTTAAGTCAATTCCTACTTACAAACAGTATCGAAAAAGTTTTAAAAAAATAATTTTGAATTAGGAAATAAAAAGCGCGCGTGAAAAATGAAATAAAAATAATCTGATGTGTCATTCACACGACTTCCTCTTACCCTGAAATTTAATACTATAAATACAGGTTGCAGATTAAGAGGTAAGATAACGAGTACTGTTATGTAAACCTATGTTAAACAATTCAAATTAGGCTTCGGAAGAGTTTTATATGATAATTAGATCTGTGTGAGGTTCTGTGTGATATGATAATTAGTTCTTGTATTCAACCCCCCATTTCATTAATTCACCTACATTTATATAGAATTTAATTCCGCTATTAAAAAATAATTTATTAAAATTATTATTTAAAAAAAATTATCTTTTATGATAATGCAGACGATTTTCATATTAGAGAAGTAGTATAACACTAAATATAAAAAAAAAAGTCCATTTTATTCTCAATATAAAAAAAAAAAAAAAAAAAAAAAAAAACGATTTTTTTCTAAGTTTTTTTTCGTTAAAAGTAAAAAAAAAAAAAAAAAAAAAACGATAACTTTGTTTTAAATTATCGCAGATCAATGGTTCAACCATTCGTTTTAAAGGTCTTGGCGAGCTCTTTTGAAAGATAACCATCATGGAAATTTACTCCCCTCGAGGGGAACTTTCCCTCTAGGGAGGGGGGGGCGTGGCTCCTACATTCACAATTTGTTTTCCTTGTTGACTAACTCTATTACAAAAAATACATATTCGCTTCATTTGATTTGCTGCAATCTATAGACGTTAAACTCTACTTACCTGCAATTTCCCCCATAGACGTAATGTATTAGAATTCTCTTGATTGTCTCTGTACACGAACCATTTGCTTGATCTTAACGAAAACTTACTGTAGCATCCTTATATGATACACATTTAGAATACCAAGTTTGAACTTTCTGCCATAATTTTTTTCTGAGATATGCTGATAACAGACAGACAGACACACACACAGACACATAGACATACTCACAGACCATTTGCTAAAAACATGATTTTCGTATTCAGGGGACCACAGAACATGTAAATATAACAAAAACTCGTGTTCGAAAATTTCACCCAAAAACAATACTTTCTCTACCTTATGGGTAAGAGAAAGTAATAATTATAAGATAAAAAAAAAAAAAAAAAAAACTTTTTATATACCATGTTTTAAATTTTCTGATGAATCATAGAGCTCTTATCAATGTTCATAAAATTTTTAATGTGATAATGAGCAAGATGCATAATTTAACTTTTTATAATTTTTTAATGTTCACGTTTAATTAAATGTATTTATTTTTATGTCGAAAGAAAATGAACTCGTAAATTTTTTTGGCAACAATTAAATTATAGCTAATATTATAATGGCTATTGTAACGCTATTAGGATGCTATTAATTTCATATTTTAATTAATTATAAGAAAACTAATAAAAAATTCGAAAATCGGACTTCGAAGTATTGTGTTGTCATCGTGTTCTGCGCAATTCTGAAAGTTTAAAATTTCTAGCTAGTCGGGAAGTTCGTTAAAAATCGATTGCAAGATTTGTACAAGAGGGAGAGTGTGAATTAATAGTAGGAATTGAAAAAATAGAATGTATAACAAAGGCCAAAAAGAAAAAAAAAAATCATTATTATTACATCACTATACTACTTTAATGTCACGTGTGTGCTGAAATTTTTCGCACACTTCTATTATAATTCTTCTATTTTTTTTCAATTAAAGAATAAGTAATTAAGAAGTTTATATGGGTCTCTAGGATGGGTTTTAGCACTTTAAGGCTTATTAGGCAGCATTAAAGCGGACTCAGACTTCAGGGTCTGAGTTGCAACTAGAATACATTCAGACATTTGTCGAATCTATGACATGTTGTGTTACTGCACTTCACGGATTAGTCCTACATAATATTAGGCAGGTATGCCAGTGATCCTGGGGCTCTATTCTCGTCTAGTTGCTTATTAACCACCATTTGTAATCGTTAACGACAGTTTGTAACAACTATTCTACCCACCGAAATAACCATCTTCCGGCTAAGTGCTATTCTGGTCTCCCGTTGTTATCTTGAGTGGAAGAACAAACTCTCTGCGTTCGAGGGTGACATTTTAAAGCAATCAGTTGCAAGGGATCATTCGTAATCCGTTTTGGGAGGGGAAAGGTTGAATAGAGATGTTGACAACCGATTTTCAATGGTGGAAAATGTGAAATGTCCCTTTAACTGAGAAAACTAAAACATTATACAGACGCGCCCATTTTCATTGTGATAAACGACGATCTTTCAGCTGAACAACTGCCTCCTAGCTGCCGGTAACTTAACGACTGTAAACAAACTGTCAAGATTTCGACGCAACTGGACGAGAATAGCAAATCGTCGTTGTCTCACTTCACAACAACCGGTTTCCGCGTAACGACTAGACGAGAATAGAGCCCCTGGATATAGTATAATCTAGCTCACCAATTGTGGTACGTATAGCACGTTGCCGCTCAACGCGGTACTGGACATAATGCGTCGACCTTGGCGCATATCTCTAGTTTAGACTGTCTTTCGGCTTTGAACAGTAGTGTATTGTTATTTATCACGAGAGAAATACAGGGTGATTATAATTAAGGTTACGATTTCAAAACGATATAATTTTAAAATTACCCATCAGAGCGATTTGGTATTTTACCAGAGCAATCGTGACGCAATGAAATTTTGTTTGGGGGAGGAAATAAGTAGATCCAACATGTTCCTATAGATGCCGCTTTTAGGACAATGTCAGGGAAAACGCCTAAATGAACTCAATAAACACAGGAATGTTGTTAGCAACACAATGGAATAGCAGGAAACAACAGACTTCATGGCTTCACTACAATTTTTTTAGCAAAAAGACAAGAATACATGTTTACATCGGAAACTGTCATAGTGAAAAGAGAAAAAGAGGAGCTTCGTGAAACAAATACTTTACGCATAATTAACGGCACATTTTGGAACTATTGTTTTTTCTTTTGCCAAACAAAACTGCACTGCCTCACGATTGCTCTGGTAACGATTGCTCTCTAACTTTAATTATAATCACCCTGTATATGCTCTTTCGATCTCCGTTGTACAGATATATCCATCTCCTTCGTTGTTTAAGTTGGCTACGGTATAAGCCCCCTTGGAAAATATGACATCCTTTAATATTTGCACATATGTATATATTAAGTGTTAATTAAATATTGTGTTCGTGTAATTGTCACGATTAAAGTTTCTTATTCGAATTGAAGAGTCCACTCGCATAGAATAAAAAAAATCTGAGCACGAACATAGCGCTAAGTAACATTATTAATGTACACTGAAAAAGAAATCTGTAATTGACATCTAGAATCTAAATTGTGGTTCTAGAAAAAGTAGTTCTATGTCATTCTTAAAAATTCTAGTCCCCTTGGAAAGCGAGTTCTAGAAAGCCCTATTAGAATTGTAGAGTGTTTGCCTATATTCTAGAGGGCAAAGTTATTTAAAAATCTTTGCAAGTAAATGTGAATACGAGAGGCGGGTTTCAGCAACTATAATCTTGGTTTATGACCCAATTCTAGAAAATCAAGCGAGAATTTCTCGCAATACAAAAGATTCAGAATATTCAGAATATTGTTTCACCATTAAGAAATGTGTGGACTAGAAATTCTCGTCTATTCAGTTTATTGGCGTGCATTATGCGCATAGCTCGGAAATCTATATTTCTAGTCGAGGGATTTAGAAAATGGCCGCTTACTCATTCTAGATGAAGGCGGTATACATTTTTTTTTCCTCAGTGTGTATATTTTATGATTAATTAGATCATGATAGACTTATACAGATATGGAAAGATTAATAACAGTGGAAAACTTTCAAATGTTTGGAATGCAGACAAATGTTTAAGCTTAACTATCATTTTATTTTTATTTGATTACAACGTTTCTTAGTTCTAGTAAATCACCGCAAATGTTTAAGATAAAACGGTTTTAAATAAGCAAATATTAGATTTTTATTAAAAATTGGCTTCAGTGTTTCATAGTTAAATTTCGGAATCTGTTAAATTAATAAAGAAAACTTACTTGGACAAAAAATAATTATAACGATTTTAACAAATATTTTCCACACGTTCGATCGATTTGTCTACTTAACAGAGAAGAAATCAAAGAATCGACAATTCCTACAAATATGCTACCTTCCCAATAATCCAATAAGGTATTTCATTTGCAGTTAACCAAAGCATAAGGATTAGCTTCGGAATAATAATCGAATAGAAGAATTTTTATTTTTTCTAGACGAATTCTCTTATCAAATACTTATTGGTCGCGAAGTATATTTGAGACAATATGGAAAAACGTAGAAGATGAATGAAAAAATTAGGGTGTAGAAAAAATGCATTTAAGACTGATATTGAAGTAAATGTAAAGTTTTAATAAAAAATGGTGCAATGTTTTATAAGTTACATTTCGTAATCGTGTTAAACGATTAAAAAAAAAAAAGTTATTTGGACAAAAAATATAAGGATTTTTTCGAATATTTGCCCCACGATCGATTTTTTGTCTTTCTAATAGGAAAGGAAATCAAAAAATCGACAAAAATCGAATTCCTGCAAATATGTTACCTTCCCAATAATTCAATTCAGATATTTCATTTGCAGCTGGCATAAGGATTAGCTTCCAGACAATAATCCAGTAGAATCATTTTTATTTTTCCTAGACGAACTCTCTTATTAATTACTTATTGGTCACGATGTATATTTGAGATAATATAGAAAAATGCAGAAGATGGAGGAAATAATTGGGGTGTAGAAAAAATGCATTTAAAACTGATATTGAAGCAAACACCATACATTGAGATAATACACAACACATTTTTAGGGTAGAAAAAATTAAGATTTAATAAAGAGGGAAAAAATAGCACAAGCGCGACATAAAAAAAGCAAAGCTATAATAATAAAATAATAATAATAATAATAAAAACTAGTATGATGTCCACCACATGATAATATAATTTTACACAAAATTCATTGAATAAAAATCATTTATTAAATTATTAAATTATTTTCCATTATAAATGCAGAGGATTTTTATTTGACAGAATTATATCACTAAATGCCAAAAGAAAGTCAATTTTTTGCTTATATCAAAAGAAATACGATTTTGTTTCTAAGTTTTTTTTCGTTAAAAGGTAAAAAAAAAAAAAAAAAAATCTATAACTTTGTTTTAAATTATCACAGATCTATAGTTCAACCATTCATTTTAAAGGTATTGACGAGATCTTTCGAAAGACAACCATTTTGAAAATTAACTTCCCCACAGAGGGGGAAGCGATGCTCCCACATGCACAATTTTTTTTCCTAGTTAACTGCTACTATTATCAATAATTCATATTAATTTTACAGTCACATGTTTAAAATAGCTCTCATTATGTACATTTATACGAAATTTTGTCCTATACTGCCATGTTAAAAATTTACAAAAAAATGCGATCACAGCGCCACCTGCTGCACCATTGTTCCCCATATCTAATCAGCTCCAGCTTATGTCAAGGTACAATTAAATATCAAGTTTGGTTAAATTTCGTTTATTGGTTCGTGAGTTACAGTGTCCACAAAATTTGTAACACATACACACAGACAGACAATTTCTAAAAATAGTCAAATCGTGTTCAGGACATCCCAAAACGTATAAATCCATCGAAAACTGGAGTTCGAAAATTTTCACGAATCCAATACTTTCTCTATATATACATATAGAAGAAAGTAAAAATAACATGTTTAAATGAAATAGTTGTTATATTTCCAACATATATTTCCTAGATATACAGCTCATTCGCTAGAAAATATATTTTTTGGAAAAAATATTTATCTGATCATATCTAAAGACAGGCAGGTTTCTAAAAGTAAAAGTCGATAAAGCATTATACATATCAACTTGTAACTTTTGACCGGATAATTTAGACTAATGTATATGCTTTTTGATATACGGAAATCGAATCTGAAGACAGTTTTTCTTTATCCCGTACAGGTTTTTGCCAATATAGTGTGTCTATAGACACAATTTCTTCCGTAATTATTCAATCAATATAATTATTTGGAAACTTTTATAGTATGTTTCTATGATTAATCACAATTTATCATGGAAACACACTAGAAACTACTGAAAATGAAGAAATTTATCCGGTAGACACCCTGTATTGACAAAAATCTACACGTGATGGAGAAAAACTGGCTTCATTTTAGGTTCATCAGCATACCAAAAAACATATGCATCAGCTCAAGTTATTAAATAAAATTTTGCCAACATTATTTTTACTAGCTGGCTTCACCAGCTAGCTGGCCAGAGAACCATGAAAATTTTTACCAAAAAACATGCTCTCGTGCACCTGCGGCGCCAATCGTAATTTGTTCTCTGTAAAAGTCGCATAATATTAAAAATTGAAATATTTTTAAATAAAATCTAAGCGTAGCTCTAGTTCAACGTAAAATACACTCAAATCAATTAAAATAAAATAAACTAATCAAATCTCTCGTAATTCCTCATAACGTAGCTCTAGTTCAACGTAAATTAAACCGTTCAAATCTCTTGTAATTCCTCATAACGTAGCTGTAGCTCTATGTAAAATACACTCAAATCAATGAAAATCAAATAAACCAATCAAATCTCTCCTACGATTCTCCATTCTGCGCCACTATAGAAATGGGAAGTTTTATTTTCATATTTTTATTAATTTAAAGAAAACTAATTAAAAATTCGAAAATCTGACTTCAATGTGCACAATGACCTTACAGAGGGCACCTTTGTGTTAAATCACGTGACTGTCCGAGCTACCGTTTTCGAGAACAGTGAAATATACATATATATATACAAATATAATAGAAATACACTTAATAGTATAAGACAAACTTGTGTTATCTAATATAGAATGTGTACTTAGAACGTAATAATGACATGCAAAAACATTATAAAATTTGTGATAAAAATATGACAAACATACAATTTTGATGTTTTATTTTGTAAGTTTTAACAAGAAAAAATGTACAAATATTTAATTTGTATAGTCAGTACTTGAATTTTAAAATTTTTATACTGTTAAATATTAAATTTTTGATACACTTATCTTCTAAAATAACATTTGTTTAATAATTTTGTATTGAAATAAATTGAAAATGTAGACTTTCTTTGTCATCTAAATATGAAATATACAGAAATAATCAATGAAATAAATGCAAATTAAATAAATAAAAAACTAGTATGTTGTGGCCACCACAAGACTTTCTTCTATATTTTCCTATACATATTCAATCAGTAACAATATTAAAAAAAAAAAAAAAAAAAAAAAAAAAAAAAACGATTTTTTTTTCTAAGTTTTTTTTTTGTTAAAAGTAAAAAAAATCGATAACTTTGTTTTAAATTATCACAGATTTATGGTTCAACCATTCGTTTTAAAGGTATCGACGAGATCTTTCGAATGATACCCATCTTCAAAATTTAACCCTCCCGGGGGGGTATTTACTCCCCTCGAGGGGGGACTTCCCACCCCCCAGGGGGGAACCGATGCCCCCCCATGCACAAATTTTTTTTCCTAGTTAACTACTACTATTATCAATAATTCATATTAATTTTACAATCACAAGTTTAAAATAACTCTCATTATGCCCATTTATACGGAATTTTGTCCTATAAAATGCGATCACAGCGCCACCTGTTGAGCTATTGATCCCCAAATCTAATGGGCACCAGTTCATGTCAGGGTTCAACTAAATACCAAGTTTGGTTAAATTTCATTCATTGGTTCGTGAGATACAGCGTCCACAAAAAAATGATACAGACACACAGACAGACAGACAGACAGACACACAGACAGACAGACAGACAGACACACAGACAGACAGACAGACACACAGACAGACATTTTTTAAAAACTATCAATTCGTGTTCAGGACATCCCAAAACGTGTAGATCCGTCAAAAAACGGAGGTCGAAAATTTTCGTGAATCCAATACTTTCTCTATATTACATATAGAAGAAAGTAAAAATGAATAAACCAAAATGTACAAACGCATTCAAATTATTTAATGTTGATTACTAGACGTTCAATTACTGAAAACATTTTTATAAACGAAAAAAAAAAAAAAAAAAAAAAAATAAATAAATAAATAAATAAAAGAAAAAAACTCAGAGAGCTGAAAGCAAAATACTTAAAGAGGAGAGTATTTGCTAATAAAGTTACAAAAAAATATTACTTGATTAACATACATATATGGAGAGAGAGAGAGAGATTCAAAATTGAAGTAGCATATTGATCTGAACAATTAGTCTCTGTTTTTGTCGAATATTTTTCAGAATATATCGAATTTCAATAATTGGATTATTTAAAAAAAGGATCATTATTTCTAAAAGTTCCTTCTTTCGAAACATATGTTTTCATTCGATAAGTGGTACAGAACTTTTACAGTGATCGTAATTCTTATTAATTTATATAGTTAAGTAGTAAAAAAAAAATAAAAATAAAAAATAGTAGATTATTATTATGATTTTAAATAGATTTATTGAAAAATAATGAGTATAAATTTCAAATTTAGAACATAAGAATATATTTGTTTTTAAAAGCATTTTAAAAGGAAATGTATATCTGTTATTTGAATGAAATGTTAATCTGTTTTAAACTTAAGTGAAAGTCTTTTTAAACATGATATTTTTTAACCCTTCAATTTTCTTTGAAAATCTAAGATTTTTTTTTCTTTTTTACACATTCTCAAACTGATTTAAAACTTTTACAAGGAGAGGTTACGACATGGAAAATTCAATTCGGGGCGAAATTTCACAGAATTGTAATAAACTATGAAAGTAACAACATATTAAAGTAGTAGTTTTCGCTTGTCAAACAGTCTTGATATATATATTTTTTTTAAATTTCAGTAAATGCTTAAATATACATTATTTCGAAAAAAAAAAAAAAAAAAGTCAACGTTTCAGTGAAGTCGTTAGCAGCGTCCGCGGCTGCAGTGCGAAGGTATTCAGTTCGATATTACCTAAGGTTAACTATTTATTTACTTATTTTTTATTATTATTTATCTAAACTATTATATAATTATTATCTAATTTATCTATTATCTAATTTAATAATTTATTATTAATTATCTAAACTATATTATTTTTATTATTATTTATCTAAATTTTATTATTTATAAAAACATTTTATTTTTGATTTTACCATGCTTTTATTAACTTCTATTCATGTTTGTTTGTCCGGTGCAAATCTTGCAATCGAATTTTAACTAACTTCCCTACTAGCTAGACGTTTGAAACTTTCACAGTAGCTCAGAACCCGGTGACAACACAACACTTCGAAGTCCGATTTTCAAATTTTTGATTAGTTTTCTTATAATTAATTAAAATATGAAAAGAATAACATCCCTATAGCGTTAAAATAGCCATTAAAATATTAGCTATAACTTAACTGTTGCCAAAAATAAATAAATAAATAAATAAATAAAAATACGAGTTCATTTTCTTTTGACAGAAAAATAAATACATTTAATTCAACGTGAACGTTAAAAAATTATAAAAAGTTAAATGATGCATCTCACAAAAATGGACGTCATTATCACTTTAAAAATTTTATGCACATTGATAAGAGCTCTATGATTCATCAGAAAATTTAAAACATGGTACATAAAATTTTACTTTATCTTATAGTTATTATTTACTTTATGTTATAATTAAAACAATATATATTTTTTAATTTATAAAAACTATAAATATTAGAAATAGAAAAATATAACTATAATACCTACATTTTTTTCTTTATTTAGAAAAAATAAATCGTTATCATTTATTAAATTTTTAAACTTAACAATCATCGATCTGTGTAATAATTCCTCCCCAGCTTTAATAGCAAAATAAAGAAATATGTAAATAAATAAATGGAATAGTTAAATAAAACTCTGATTGGCAAACATAGAAAAAAAGTAAAAACAGACCAGAAAAATAAAATAAATAAATAAATAAACAAATAAAAAAGACCGAAGGATAAGAAGGTAGTAGATGTAATATTTAAGTCTTGATTTCAGCGTGCTGTTTCGGTTTTGATATGTTTATTTTACATAACTGCTTTTGACTTGAAATTTTTAGAGAGCAGATGAAATTTTATTTTGTACACAGAAAAAGAAAAAGCAAATAGCGAAGAAAAAATAATCTGTTGATAAATATTTAAATATATATTATTTTTTTGATATTACATAACTCCTACTCACCGATTTCCTAACTGTTTATTCTGTGAAACTAGAAAATCTTTTCTTCAGCTCTTTCATTCACCGTGATGCCAGTTGGAATCACAAAACTTAAGATTTTCTTTATTACCATTTAAAACTCACACTGATTCAAAGTGAACAATATTATAATTGTACACATTTTCATTCCCCGTGCACTGTTAAAAAAATGCAACTTTGCTACCAGAAATTCCCTGTAATTTGAGAAAAAAGTAGTAAATTACGGAAAAATTATGTTGAAAAAACGTATTTTTCTGTAATTACAGAGATTTTCTGGCAGCAAAGTTGCATTTTTTTTAAGAGTGATAGTGAACTAAATGAAATGTTATAACTTGAATTTAAATTGGAAAAGCTTGTTTGTTAATGGAATTGCAGATTATGAAGATAAAAACTATCATTTAATATTTTAAATAGAAGCTTTTGCAAAGGATTTTTTTAATCTTAATATTGAAAAAACACTTTTAAATTTCAAATTGATTATGTCTGGAATGCGCACGTAATAATAATAATAATAATAATAACAATAACAACAATAAAAATAATAACCTTTTTAATTACAAAAACGTCAAAAAATTATTCAATAGTACAAAATGATTACATTGTTCAATTTGCGTTTCTGTACAATACAAAACTTCCACAGTCAGCAGCAAAAGTATCCGTGTGCTAGTAATAATCCCTGTCCAAAAAAAGTACACTTCATACGGTTTCGTTAAATAAATCCTTGTCGAGTCATGTTCTTAGTCAGTCTAAGAACATGATTCGACAAGGATTTATTTAACAAAATAGTATTAAGTGTACTTTTTTTATATTGAATTATTGGCAAGTGCTCGGAAACTTTTGCTGCAGACTGTAACTAAAACGTTTGGTATTTGCTGAATACGTAAAGGTATGCAGCTTGTATTTATTTTCTTTGCAATGAATGAAATATATTATATTATGGAATTTGTTTCAGTCGGTAATTTTGTATATCTTTATACAGTATGAAATTAACCAGATATATATTATTATGTGAAACAAACGCAATAAAACAAAGACTTTATTTTTATTTTTATTTTTTACTCTGTTTTCATTGTTAACACAATAGTGTGTTAGATTAACAATTTAATTTTCAATTATGTAACTCTCATTCCATCAAATACTTTATCTGCTCATTGTTCAGTTTTCATATCAGGCGATACGTAGCTAAGCTTCGAAGATAGTTTCAGGACTCCTATACCCACTTTTCCAACCCTTACCTCACTTTGGTTACTTTTTTTCGTCTTTTTTTCCCCCGAATTTTCTCATTTGAGTTCAATTCATTTTTATTTTGGTTTTTTGCACACACTTGTGATAGAGCGGGATTTCTTTTATCCCATGTTACTTCCTATGAAATTTTGGCTTTTTCCCCTGCTTTATTTTATTCAAATGTGTGGTAGTTACTCACATATTAGGTGAGACGTAACTAAGCCTCTATGATAGCTTCAAGACCTATGGCCACCCTTCTACCGCTACAGTTTCTTTTTCTCGTTTATCTTTCCTGCATTTTCTCACTCGTGTTAGGCTCCTTTTTCCTTCCTCCCATGCTATTTTCTATATATATTTGTCTTTTTTATTTTATTTATTTATTTATTTATTTATTTTTCTTTCTAATGTGCGGCGGTTTGATGTATTTATGTAATTATGTATTAATTAATTTATGTAATGCTTAATGTATGTCTTCAAATAAGTTGATATAATTGTAATTAAAAAAAAAAAAAAAAAAAAAGTTTAAATTTTAAATTCAATTGAAAATAAATTTTATGTATCAGGGGTATAAAATTCTGTGAATTGGCTTGTATATTTAATTTCTAAAATTTGAATAGTTATAATCTATTAGTAATAATTCCTTTTTACTTTATTCTATGTGTTATATATAGAGAAAGTATTAGAGAAATTGCCTGTCTGTCTGTGTGTGTGTGATGCCAGTTGGAATCAAAACATTTAAGGTTTTCTTTCTTACCATCTAAAACTCCCACTGATTCAAAATGAACACTATTATAATCTATATACATTTTAATTCCTTGTGATGTCAGTTGGAATCAAAATATTTAAAGTTTGCTTTCATACCATTTAAAACTCCCACTGATTCAAAATGAACAATATTATAATCTATATATGTTTTCCCACTGAAAAAACAAAACAAAAAAAGTTAGAATTTTCTTTTTTGGGAAATTTAAGTAAACTAACTGTTATGTATATATATATATATATATATATATATATGTACTGTTTATAAATTGTATTTCAATTAATTGTAACATGTATTTCTTTCAAAATTTTGATATTTTCATTTAATGAAAAGTTGCGATTTTGAATGGCACCAGTGGTTATATTAAGTACAAATAAACACCTCTTAATTGCTTTATTAACTACTAGAAATGCCCCGGTTCGGAAACGAACCGAATTCTGAATGCGGGAAACATTTTAAAGCCAAACGCGAAATGTACAAATCTCGGCCAGATGTTGCTTGCGTGCCAATAGGTCAAAGTTTGTTAATGAAATCGTTTTTCAATTTATGAAATCAATGAAAGTAGTGAATAAACGAAGGATTTGCCCGCTTCGCTGGTCACTATATTTAAAGGAAACACTTTTCTATATCGCTTTATAAAATAAATAAATCAACCAATCATGTAATTGCTCTAAAGCCCGCTTTGGTTCCCCGTTGCCTTCGGCAGCGGCCCACTCATTCGCAGACTCTCGGGTGCCTGTGTCTATTGTCTGTGACAATAGCTTACCAGTGGGCTCCATTTGGGTGCTTATCAGATGACGCTTTCAAAATGGACAGTAATCGGAATAACTGAAGTAGAAACTTTATATTTAAATCCCAGTTACATATGAACAACACTATACGTGGTGTACATAATATTTTCTTTCACGTTATTTTCTATATTTATTTGATTTATTCGATCAACCATAAAATGACAACAATTTCGCGCCAAAAAATAATATTACAATGTGCTATGATCGGTTACGTCTATCGCATGAGACGATTTTTGGGATTATAATAGTAGTTGAGTTAGTTAATAGTAGTTAGTACATAGAAAAATAAATAATGAAATGTGTAAACCTCATTGCAGCATTAATATAGCTCCCCTTGATGACTTTTGAAATTATATCACCATTTTAGACAAACATAATACTTTATGTGATTTTTTCTGTTTCTTTCTTTCTTTTCTTACATGTTCTTTCTTTTCTGTTTTTCAATATTTTATTTTATTTATATTTTTGATGCGCTACATGGCTTAAAGTGGCTTTTACGAAAGTGGAGTCCTTGGCGAAAAATGACCGATTTATTCCAGCATTAAAATTTTAAAAATTATCCAGGATTATCAATAAGTAAAGCTCTTTAGTATAATGCTGAATTAGCTTTCAAGCCAAGCGGGATTCATCCATACCAAAAACATACTATTTAAGCAAAAGGAAAAAAACAACCACACGACTTCCGTTACCCACTAATACACGTATTACCTGCATTTTTTGGAGATATTATATGCATTTTTTGGAATTTTCCAGTAAGAGAAACTTGATGCATGTATAAAGACATATACAACAGAGTTTACATAGTGTGTTATGAGAAAGGGTATCTAAACTGAATTGATGAAATAATTTTCAAGAAAATCGTTAGAGCGGTTTTTTAGATACCAACTATTACCAAAACTTTGTATTCTGAATTACTGACCGGAAAACAATAATTACATACAAAATGATATTTAAAGGAGAGTTAATGTGGCGAGTTTGAAAAAAATTCGTTCAGCCGTTTTTAAAGGAACGCAATTGCGAGACCTGAAATTAAGCTATTTATACAGGACGCCAATCAATTTTCCTGAACTAACCAACTATATCATCCGAAAGGGCATCTAATAGAGTGTTTATAAAGCAACTTTGAAGAAAATCGTTAGAGCTGTTTTTGAGATACGGACTTATGGTCCCACTTCCGGTTTCGGATGACTGACTCACTTCTGTTTTTCCAATTTTCACCAAAATTTTTAAAATCCATCTGTACACCAGACCTATATCAGCTGTGAAGTTCCGTAGTTCAATCTTTATTAGTTTCGGAGATATAATAGCCAGAAGGTTCCACACATACATACATACACACATACACACACACTCGATCAATTGCCAAAAACTGCATTTTTGGACACAGAAGGTCTTGAAACGTGTAAATCAGGTGAAAACTCGATATTGAATTTTTGGACCGAATACAATACTTCCATTACTTACGGTAGAAAAGTAATTGATGTAAATCAAAAATCTAAAATTGAGATATATATATTTAAGTTTACTCTATTTTCATATTTTTAGGATCGAGAAAGTATTGTTTCAGGGTCAAATTTTCGAACGTGAGTTTTTGATGCATTTATATGTTCTGAGGTCCCCTGAATACGAAAATCATGTTTTTAGCAAATGGTCTGTGTGTCTGTTTGTCTCTGTGTCCGTTATCAGCGTATCTCAAAAACAAATAGTAGCAGAAATTCCAAACTCGGTATTCTAAATGTGTATCATATAGGGGTGCTACAGTAAGCTTTTCGTTGAGAGGAAGCCAATGGTTCGTGTACAGGGACACTCAAAGGTATTCAAATACATTACGTCTATGGGGGAAATTGCAGGTAAGTAGAGTTTTAACATCTATAGACTGCACTAAGCGAAATGAAACGAATATATATTTTTTGTAATAGAGATAGTCAACTGGGAAAAAAAAATGTATGTAGGAGTCTCGCCTCACCCCCTGGGGGAAAGGCCCCCCTCGAGGGGAGTAAGTTTTCATGATGGGTATCTTTCAAAAGAGCTCGCCAATACCTTTAAAACGAATGGATGAACATCGATCTGCGATAATTTAAAATAAAGTTATCGATTATTGAGAATAAATTCAACTTTTTGTTTGAATATTTAGTGTTATACTAGTTCTCTAATATGGAAATTGTCTGCATTATCATAAAAGATAATTTTTTTTAAATAATAATTTTAATAAAGTATTTTTTAAAAACAGAATTACTTTTTAATACCCGAATTAAATTCTATATAAATGTAGGTGCATTAATGAAACGGGGGGTTGAGGGGACGGCAGCCCCCTCACACAGAACTAATTATCATTTAAATTCTTCTGAAGCCTAATTTGTATTGTTTAACACAGGTTTACATGACAGTACTCGCTATTTTACCTCTTAATCTCCAACCTATATTTATAGTATTAAATTTCAGGGCAAGAGAAAGTCGTGTGAGTGACACACCAGATTATTTTTTTTATATGCATGAGCAAATTTAATATATTATAATTTATTTTTCGCGTGAAAGCATATTTCATTTTATTCTGAAAAAAAAAAAAAACAATTAAAAATTTAAATGTCCAATTTTTAGGCTATTATCAGGTTATTATTTTTTACCACATAGGGTAAGAAGAGATAAAAAACTTACTAGACGATTTACTAGAGCTTAATAAAGAATGTATTACGTTAAAGTGTTGTTTGGAAAAAAAGAAAAGTGTGGCTAAAAATGGGTTAATTTGTGAAATATATTGGGTGCAGAATAGCGGAGAGTGACACCAGAAGGCTTTCAGATCTCTGTATGATTTTGAAATGAAGTGGAAAGGTCGCCTATTTGAAACCTTGAAAATATCAAATTTTGTACTTAAAAGCAGTATTTGCGGGAAGTGTTATTTTTACCATGTCTTTATTAACTTCGATTCTTGTTTGTTTGTTTGTCCGGTACAAATCTTGCAATCGATTTTTAACTAACTTTCCTGCTAGGTAGACATTTGAAACTTTCAGAATAGCTCAGAACCCGATGACAACACAATACTTCGAAGTCTGATTTTCGAATTTTTGATAAGTTTCCTTTTAATTAATTAAAATATGAAAATAATAACCTCCTAATAGCTATAAAAATAGCCATTAAAATATTAGCTATAATTTAATTGTTGCTAAAAAAGAAAATTACGAGTTCGTTTTCCTTCGACATAAAAATAAATATATTTAATTAAACTTGAGCGTTAAAAATTGTAAAAAGATAAATGATGCGTCTTATAAAAATGGACGTCATTATCACTTGAAAAATTTTATACGCATTGATAAAGTGCTAATGTAGTTCTATAGCTATGATTCAACAGAAAATTTAAAAATATGGTATATAAAAAGTTTTTTATCTCATAATTATTCGACCTTCATTTCAAGATATCTGCTGCGAAAAATCATCGTTTGTTAGTGGTGACGTATGGTGAACATGCTGTGTCGGAAAACAACTTACACAAATTGATTTCGATGAATCAAAGACAACAATTTTGAAGCGAATGACAAAATATGTCCTGTTCAGCCGAAAATTTTTACAATGGACGACATTACTCGCCGAAAATTAATCTCAGACTCTTATGCAGTTGTCTGAAACGTTAAATGTGGTTGCGCCGACTGTTAATACGTGTTTAAAAAACGATTGGGATGATTTCAAAATTGTAGAAATGAGTATCACATAAATTGAGAGAAAGAGACGTTGTGAAATGAGTAACCATTAGTGAAGTGTTGCTTCAAAGACGAAAACGGAAATAATTTCTGCTTCGCGTTGTGTCTGGTAATGAAAAGTAGATTCTTTACGACAACCGAAAGCTTAATAAATTATGTGTGTGTCGCTGCGAATTATCAATATCAGTGTCGAAACCAGATATTGATGGCAAGATGATTATGCTGTGCATTTGATTGGTTCTGGCCTGTGTGGTGTACCGTGAGCTAAAACCGTGTAAAATGGTTCAGGCTGAGCGTTATGAAGCACAATGATTCAATTTGAATCATTCACTTAAAGACAAATGCCCACATTTATATGTTTTTTGACTTATTTTAAGTTTTGGAAAATGAAAATTTAACAGCGACAGAAATGAGAAGTTATTTGTGCAGTTTATACACCCATGTTTGTGAAAATTGTAACGCCATGAAGGGGTTATGCAAATTGAACCAAACTTACAGGAAATGTAAAATGAGGTAAGGCATGCAAATGGTTAGAGTTACAAAGCAATTGCGCATGAGTGGAACGAGAACCGACTCCTTATCAGTCGCTTGTTCTAGGTATATAAAGGACTGTAAAGGCGCGTTGAACTCAACTAACGGATTTCTAACAACTAACGGAGTTCGTACGAGGCTGCATCGTTGGTATGTGAGAGGGTGGATTTTCATATCGAGAAATAGCAGCCCGCACGCAGTGTAATGCCACAACAGTGGTGCTTGTTTGGAAGAAATGGACAGAGGAGAACCAAACAAGCCGAAAACCTGGCAGTGGGGCACGCAATAGAACAACGGCACGAGACGACAGACACCTCATTCGCATGGCTGTGACGTACCGTACAGCGTCCTATCCAGTGTTAGCACAACGTTGGAGCACGACTACACGTGTTTTGTTGTCTAGATCCACGGTTCGTCGCCGTTTGCTGCAGCATGAACTGCGTGTAAAGGTTCCTCCACGCAGGATCCCCTGAATCATAGACGCCTCTGACTTCGGTGTGCTCAGCAACTCAGCAAGTGGCGTGCTCAGTGGCAAAAAATTGTTTTCTCCGATGAATCTCGCTACAGTCTGGAGTACAATGATGGAAGAGTACGCGCCAGACGTTACAGGGGGAACGTCTGCTTCCATAGTGTGTTATCCAACGTCATACTGCACAAACGCCTGGCATTATTGTGTGGAGAGCTATCGGGTATAATTGTCGATCCAATCTAGCGCACATTGCGGGCAACCCCAACAGTGATCGCTACATAAGGGAAATTTTGGAGACAGCGGTCCTTCCCTTTCTTTGACGCATTTCGTGTGCTGTATTTCAGCTGGATAATGCCCGTGCGCATGTTTATCAGACTGCACAAGCCTTCTTAAGTGCACAACATGTTTCGCTTCTTCCATGGCCTGCTTATTACCCGGATATGCCGCTCAACGAGCATGTCTGGGATTTCATTGGTAGGCGATTCGCTTGTACAACTGGTGGGGCGTACAGTAAGATTGAACTCTGCAGTCAAGTCGAAGCCATCTGGAATGCCATTCCCCAGAATTACATTCAAAACTTGTATGATTCAATGGCACGGCGTGTACAGGCTCTCACCTTTCAATATGGCGGACACAGAAAGTACTGATTTCAGACTTTTTTTCTTTTTTTTCTTTTTGTCTTGTACATTTGATCGTTTATTTCTACCACTATCTGAAATATGTGGAATAAATTTCATTAATTTCTGACAATTCTTTCATGGTGTTGCAATTTTCACAAACAGGAGTGTAGTAACTACTGAAGATTTAGTATTGAAAAGTAAAACAATATTTCAAAAATTTAACTGAAAAACTCTGTGATAAAAACCGAATAAAAGAAGCTTTATGTTTCTGTTTTACGTAATTTTTATGCATAAGATCACGATAAATCTCTCTGTCTATTTGTATATTTATTTACCTATCTAACTATATAATTATTTAGTAACAGACATATTCTTTTATAAGAGAAAAAAAAAAAACGGATATATATAATAATAAAATGAATCCTCTCTAAAAGCACTTCTCAAATGAAGGAGAATTCTACAAAATTCCCAGAAAACAAAACTTTAGAATCCATTTGAGAAAAGGGTTTTCTCTTATTTTGTTAGATTGCACTTTTCATAAAAAGAGGTAGAAAATTCTATCGAAGACAGCAGAAAATGCGTTTTCAACTTTGTCTTGCGATTTAAAATTTTTTTGGGCGAAGTCACAATTTTTATAGTCTAAAGGGAAAAATAGGGAAAACATAGAATAAGTTAAAGAAAATAAAAATCAAACAAGGAAAACGTTTAAAAAACAATTAATTTCCTTTCTGCGCGGAATAAAAAAATTGGTATGAAAGACAACCTGACTACGAACATAAAAAATACACAAATAGTATATTTTAAGAGCAACATAAATTAATAGTAATTTTATTTACTAATTCTGCACCCTAAAAAGAGCATAGTGTTGCTCATTACTTTATTATGCTTTAACTAAACTGATTTAATATATATATAGTAGTGTGTTCCTTAAATGAGGGGGATTTTTTTTTAATCTGATACGAATACTCTCTAGTTTTTTTTTTCTATTTGACCCTAAACGCAAAATATGAGTATCTCCATATATGCTCGCTTCGCGAGCATTAAAACTATGGATAAAATTCCGTCTGTGACAAAATTTAATTTAGTACGACAGGACTACTTATTTTTGTATTTTAACACCCTTTCAAAAAAAAAAAAAAAAAAAAAAAAAATTGAAAACACTAGTCTAAATAATCAGGATAAATTCAGCCGAGACTCGTTAGTCTGCGCTCAAAGTACGCAACTACAAATCCGAAGATTGTGGGTTCGATCCTCAGCGATGAGAAGTGAAAAAAGTTATATATATAAAAGTTTTTACGGATTTCACAAAATATTTTCAGATAGCGTAAGAAATTGAATGGTAAAATTCGATATTGGCAGGCGTTTTCGAAGTTGAACACTATAAACTGGTAACAGCACAAAATGCCAGATTGAAAGAAATAGTCTTGTACTAAAAATTAGAGGGTATGCGTATCGGATTTTAAAGAATAAAAAACAAAAACAAAATTTTCCCCTGTTTTAAGGAACATTCTAATATATGTATATATATATATATATATTATTTAATATTAGTAAAAATCAAGGCAATTTCTCACAAAATTTAAATGTGATAAAAAAAAAAAAAGTCTTCAAGCTAAATCACACGGCTATATGTATATATAAAAAATTTATAAATGTATTTTGAAATAATTTTAATTTACGTTTGTACAAAATATTTGTTATCTTATTCTTTAATCTGTAATATGTAATCATAGTATTGAAATGCGGGGTAAAAGAGAATTTGTGTGACTGCCACACGACATTATATTTCCTATATCGAACAATACCATTTAAATAGTTACAATTTTTTTTTATATATACCTAATTTATAAAATCTTTATTTGTTATGAACTAATATCTAAACTAATATAATTTACTGCGCTCGTACTTCCTTTGTTCGCTTGAAGAAAGGTCGTGGTTTCATTTCTACACATAACAACCATTTCGAGGTTATTGCAATTTATGGTGTTTTATACCAAGTTTTTTACTTTCTCTTACCCATCAGGTAGAGAAAGTATTGTTTTTGGGTCAAATTTTCGAATGCGAGATTTTGGTATATTTACACGTTTTGAGGTCCCATGAATACGAAAATCATGTTTTTAGCAAATGGTCTGTGTGTATGTCTGTGTGTGCGTCTGTGTGTGTGTGTGTGTGTGTGTGTGTGTGTGTGTCTGTTATCAGCATATCTCAAAAACAAATTGTGGCAGAAAGTTCAAACTTGGTATTCTAAATGTGTATCATATAGGGATGCTACAGTAAGCTTTTCGTTAAGATCAAGCAAATGGTTCGTGTACAGGGACAATCAAGAGAATTCTAATACATTACGTCTATGGGAGAAAATGCAGGTAAGTAGAGTTTAACGTCTATAGACTGCACTAAACCAAATGAAACGAATATATATTTTTTGTAATAGAGATAGTTAACTTGGAAAAAAAATTGTGCATGTAGGAGCCTCGCCTCCCCCCCTGGGGGGGAGTCCCCCCAGGAGTAAATTTTCATGATGGGTATCTTTCAAAAGAGCTCGCCAATACCTTTAAAATGAATGATTGAACCATCGATCTGTGATAATTTAAAACAAAGTTATCGATTTTTTTTTTTTTACTTTTAACGAAAAAAAAAAAAAAAAAAAAAAAAAATTAGAAAAAATGGACTTTTTTTGGATATTTGCTGTTATACTACTTCTCTAATATGGAAATCGTCTGCATTATCGTAAAAGATAATTTTTTTAAACAATAATTTAAATAAATTATTTTTTTTAAACAGAATTATTTTTTAATAACCGAATTAAATTCTATGTAAATGTAGGTGCATTAATGAAACGGGGGGTTGAGGGGGGCGGTAGCCCCCCTCACACAGAACTAATTATCACCCGAAAGCCTAAATTGGAAAGCCTAAATCCGAAAGCCTCTTCCGAAGCCTAATTTGAATTGTTTAATATAGGTTTGCATGGCAGTACTCGTTATCTTACCTCTTAATCTCCAATGTGTATTTATAGTATTAAATTTCAGGGTAAGAGAAAGTCGTGTGAGTGACACACCAGATTATTAATGTACTATTTTTCCACACCAGTCCTCTGCTGTATTCCTTAATTATATAAACTAACGCATTAAATAGGAAAAACAAGGATGAGTATTACCTTTATTTTAATTACCTTAATTATAATTCTCTATCATGAAATTTGTTTAAGTTACACATTAAAGGTAATCTTTCAAGTAAACAACGTGCTTCAAGATCGGGTAACTGAAGTAGAATAGAATAATTTAATTATAGTATTGCAGTATACCAATGCCTTTGAGAGCAAATTAATGCTAACTGAAAATTTCTGTCACATAGCGGTTACAGTTTCTGAACTAGTCAAAAATTATGTACTTATCTTTATTTATATAGTATATGATTTTATCTATCATTTATGATATGATATTCTGATGCATTATACCATAAATTATAGATAAGATCATATAGTGCATAAATTAATGTTAACACGTGATTCACTTAAAAATCGAATTGATAGAAGCATGATAAATTTAACAGTTTTTTATAATATACGCGACAAAAATTGAAATAATTTAAGATAAGCGTCTCATAATAAAATAAATGTTTTTCCTTATTTGTTGTTATATATAATTATTTGTTTTTGCTAGTGTCACAGTTTTCTCTACCATTTTGAATTTACAGAGCAAATTTATTTAAATATCCGTTTCTGAATATTTACATATACAAGGTGATTGTAATTCCACTATAAACAGCATCCTGCAGCTAAAACCATAGATATAGAATATATATAGATCTATCATCTCCATGTTATCGAGCGAAACATTTTGATGCCGAAAAAAAGTTCTAAAATCAGCCATTAGAGAGTATTGAAATAAAGAATAAAAAGAAAAATGAATTTGAAACTGTATCTGGAGTTTTTCATTCACTTTTAGTAAATAAATTATTCATAAATTTTATTTACTAAATTATCCGTGTGTATTCCTGTGTGTGATTTATTTGGGGAATGGCAGCCATTAGAGTGACTTTTCCTGAAAAAAAAGGTATCACTTTTTCCCTCTCGCTGATCAATCTATGTCCTATTACTACATCTAGGGCTATAACATGTAAGAGAGTTGCCACCAAACTTTTTGCCAAAAAAGAAGATTTCATCATACGGTTATTTTAAAAATGCGTTCGAAACAATACGATTACGATACTTTTTAAATGATACATTTTTTGGTATGGTATATATATTATTTTGAATTAAAAGATTATACTTATTCTTTGTAGGAGCATTTTTAAAGTAAGTGAAACTTAAAAAAAAAAAAAAAAAAAAAAAAACCTAACGTGTGAAAAACGAATATAGGTAAGAGCTATACTAACAAAGCCAGCTGAAACTAATATTGAATGTAATTAAATAGTATGTTTTGATAAAATTTGCAATTTTAAAAAGAATTAAGACATTTTTGTGCTGTGAAATCATGAAGTGTCTTTAATTAATTTTATAAAATCGGTTAAAAATTCACGATTAAAAAGAAATAATCTGTTTTGTCTATCACACGGCTTCTTTCTTTTTCCCTGAATTTCAATACTACAAAGATCGATTGCAGATTAAGGCATAAAATAATAAGTTTATTCTAATTTAAAGTAACCTAAAATAGGTTCAGAAACAGTTTTATTCGTCACATAATTCTGTATCAGGAGGGTGCTACCACCCCTTCAACCCTTCGTTCAATTATTGCTTATAATAATAAAGAAATAAAATAAAATTTAGGAATGTTATTGCTTTGCTTTGAAACTTTCCAATCTTGATGAACTTTTTAAGTGTCAACTACATACCAACTTCAAAATAACGTATTTGAATTTCATGCCAGGTATTTGTTTTCCAGTTATGTTGATAACAAATATACAAACATACCAACCACTAAAAATTTATCTTTCGTATTCAGGAGACTTCAAAACGTGATATTACACAAAAATGGGAGTAGAAAATGCAACTTCAAAAAATACTTCGTTTACAATATGGGTATAAGAATTCTTTTCCGTCTAGAACGATGTTCGCCGACATAGTAAAATGTAGTAAAACATTTCCAATAATTACATTAAATAGAAAAGAATATTTAGCTCAAATTTGGGTAGCCTTGTAATATTGTCTATAAACAATATGCACTGTTAACATTTAAATTAATTAAACATTATCAACACATTAAATGAAACATTGACAGAATTTTAATAATTAAATGAATCAAACAAGCGGGTTTTCATCAAATGTAGTTTCGATATGTATCGATTAATCCTGCGTTGTACCGAAAAGAGTCGTATTTAAATCGGTTTATTCATTTAAACACTACAAGGCAGTGATGCCAGATTGGGGATTTTGTCCCCATTTTGGGGATTTTTGAGGCTTCTGGGGACAATTTTGGGGACCGAATGTTTGTGGGGATTTTTTTGGGGAATTCTAAAATTTTTGGGGACAAATCTGGGGAATTCTTTAACTTTCTGTCAATGTTGGCAACGTAATTATTTATCCCTACGATCAGGGATTTTCAATAGCTTTATTGTTATTTGGGGATTTTTTTCAAAAATTGCCTTCATTAGGGGAAAAATTTGCACTTAAATCCATTTAAATCTGCTTGATATTTCTTTTTGAAAAATTTTTTATTTTCCTTTTTTAGTAGAAATTAAGTTGGGGATTTTTTTTGAAAAAACCCCCTGATTTGGGGAAATTTTAAGACCTATTTAGGGAAATAATTTTCGACCATCTGGCATCACTGCTACAAGGCCACAGACAGTCATACTCACAGATACCCACACGCACGCACAGACAAAAGCCGCAAACATATAAAGTTCCAGAATTAAAAAATATGGCCGTGTCGCCCCAATTATTTATTTATTTTAATAAACGTGGAATGCAACATGACAAAATTTTGATAAATTAATTTTTATTTCATGTCATTCTTTGAAGACAATGTTAATGATAGTTTAAAGTTAAACGTAATTTTATTACCTTGTCTTTTTTACTGTTACTTTATTATTATTATGCAGGATATATCATATGATATATCATATTTCTAAAGGAAAAAAAAAAATTAAATAAATAAAAAAAAAAAAATCACTGAAAGCGTTTAATTATTGCTACTAAAATTTACAATTAAGAATTTCATGTATTTAATATCAATTGTGCATTAAAATTTAGTGCGTTTAAAATTATTTTTATATTATTACATGTCTTTTGTAGAGCGTGATTACTGGAAAGAAGGTACATTATAAAAATATTGTGATACACTTGAAAAAAAAAAAAAAAAAAAAAAAAAATTGCTGTGAGGAACCAGGACCCAGCTAGACGAAATAATTACACCTGGCTCGATACAAAAAGTTTAATAACAATTCACCATACTACATACAGATATACGAATACTTATTTAAATATATACATCGCGCGCAGTAAACAGAACATAGTTGAATGCACTGAGCTGAAGAACAACTGGAGAAAATGCTGGACCGGTTTTCGCGTGCCGTTTTTGGAAGGTATGTCTTCCGAGCGTTGCACGGCAGAAAGCATTTGATTTCTTTATATTTCCAAGTAAAATTGTGTAAAGGTTGGCTGTTCGAACAACCATATGCTAAACATGACATTACAATTTTAAATTTTAATTCTTTAAAGAGTATAATAGTAATGGACTACCCGACAAATGTTGCCTGTCGTGCAAGATTTGACTCTGCACGGCAAATGATTGCAGAAAAACTGGCACGCACGAACACTGTGTAAAGGTATTGGAACCATTTGCTCCAGTTGTTCTTCAGCTCAGTGGTTGAATGTAGGTTACATAAGACGGTTATAATTTCTCACAGGGCGACATTGCCTGTGGCCCATGGCCCCCCGACAATCTTTTACGACGATACTCTGCTACATCTCTCAGCAACAACTGACTAACTTCTGTCTGACTTCTGAAATTAAAATGTTTTCACTTCACCTTATAGATTGGCAAATTATCATTAGACATTTCGCCAAGAATGGCGACAGCGCCCTCTATATTCTTTTAACAGTAGGGACGATGGCTCAATAGTAATTACGCTATTTAACGTATTCGTAGGAGTTTGATCCATGTTCCCATCAAAAATTATACCTCTGTGGGTCACCGAAGCGGGAGAGCTATTCCTTTCGTGGAGGATCAAAATTGTGATGGCATGTCTCCGGACCACCTCTAGGGGTGTGTCCCAGACCGTCGCCAATTGCCCATCTGCGCAGCACTAGTGCGACGTAAAACCCAACCATCCATCCATCGTAGGAGTTTGAATTTAGCGCGTTACAATGCTTAATTAAACATTTTTAAAAATAACTTTTCTTATTAAAAAATAGGAAAGAAAACAAAAAGAAAAAGGAACGTTTTGTCTTATCAAAATTAAAGCATGAATTTGACTGCAGATTAAAAAAAAAAAAAAAAAAGTTCCTGTTCATTATTACAGAAAAAAAAAAAAAAAAAAAAAAGAAATGTATTACTTTTCTCTTTCCCATAGGGTCGAGAAAGTATTGTTTTAGGGTCAAATTTTAGAACGTGAGTTTTTGCTATATTTACATGTTCTGAGGTCCCCTGAATAGAAAAATCATGTTTTTAGCGAATGGTCTGTGTGTCTGTCTGTGTGTCTGTTATCAGCATATCTCAACAAATAGCAGCAGAAATTCCAAACTCAGTATTCTAAATGTGTATCATATAGGAATGCTACACTAAGGTTTTCGTTGAGATGAAACCAATGGTTCGTGTACAGGGACACTCAAGAGTATTCAAATACATGACATCTATGGGGGAAATTGCAGGTAAGTAGAGTTTAACATCTATAGACTGCACTAAACCAAATGAAACGAATATATATTTTGTGTAATAGAGATAGCCAACAGGGAAAAATAATTTGTGTGTCTAGGAGCCCCGCCTCCCTCCTGGGGGGGGGGGAAGTGCCCCTCGAGGGGAGTAAATTTTCATGATGGGTATCTTTCAAAAGAGCTCGCCAATGCGTTTAAAACGAATGGTTGAACCATCGATCTGCGATAATTTAAAATAAAGTTATCGATTTTTTTCATTTTTAACGAAAAAAAAAAAAAAAAAAAATTTTTTTTTTTTTTTTTTTTTTTTTTTTATATATATATGTAATATTAAGAATAAATTCAACCTTTTTTTTTTTTTTTTTTTTGATATTTAGTGTTATATTACTTCTCTAATATGGAATTATCATGGAAGATAATTTTTTTTAAATAATAATTTTAATAAATTATTTTTACTGAGTGAATTTGTATAGGAAAATATAGAATAAAGTCGTGTGGTGGCCACAACACACTAGTTATTTGTTGTTAGTGGATGTGCTTTACTAATAATATTTTACCATTTTCAGGAAAGCTGTTCGGAAATTGAAATAAATTTCTCATAGAAATATGGTAAATAGTGTATGTTTTAAGCTAAATATTCATTGCTTGTTTTTTTTTACATTAATGAAACGGGGGGGGGGGGGTTGTTGGGGGGTCGGTAGCCCCCCTCACACATAACTAATTATCATATAAAACTCTTCTTAAGCCTAATTTGAATTGTTTAACATAGGTTTGTACTCGTTATCTTACCTTTTAATCTCCAACCTGTATTTATACTATTAAATTTCAGGGTAAGAGAAAGTAGTGTGAGTGACACACCACATTATTTTGTTTCTAAAATGGTACTTCTTTATTATCATATCAACTATGACTTAAAACAACAATAAAATTGCATTTCCAAAGAATTGTTTTCGATATAAAAAAGTATGCTTTATTGTTATATCTTCGTTTCTCAAAAATTTAAGGTATAGCAACTCTATTGAAGGAATTATTTTATAATAATAATAATAATAAAAAAGAAAGTGCAGTATTAAAAAAAAAAAAGAGTTATGGATATTGAGTGGATGAAAAATAAATCGCATTAAGCCTTCTATCATATCATGAACATGCGAACTTCTGTCAAGCAACGCTTGCGAAAATCACATTAAAGTGATTTATATGACGCAGAACATATATTCCGAAGTCTCCTTATGTATACTTTATTTTGTTGAACATAAATATTTTCCGGCTAAATTATGTCTGATGCATAGATGTAAATAAATAAATAATGTATATCTTAGAGAAATGGATATAAGCTTCACCGATGCAAGATATTTTGATATGTACTTTAAACTGGGGAAACATATAAGTGGCTAATTTATCGTTTTATACTGTCATTTTGTTTTCTACTGATATGGAAAATTTTAATATTATATGAAGAAATATTCTAAAATGCATTAAAATATATTTCACTTTAATAAAAATATATTTGGTATGCATAAGGTCTGAAAATTTTTGTCATGTATAGAAAATTATTTCTGTTATTTTGTATATAAATATAAATACTTTAAAAGTTGGTTATAATAAATTGAGATATGCTGATAATACACACACACATAGACCAACTGCTAAAAACATAATTTTCGGAATCAGGAGACCTTAAAACGTGTAAATATAAAAAAAAAACTGAATTTCAAAAATTAGAGAAAGTAATAATGAACAAAAAGATTAGGAAAATATATCAATGATTATTTTTGAAATTAATTTACTTTAAATTTTATAATCCAATATTGATATTTTCTTTAAATATATTGTGAATTAAGTTTTCCAATGATTTTAGGAATCAGGAGACATTAAAACGTGTAAATACAACAAAAACTCAATTTCAAAAATTAGAGAAAGTAATAATGAACAAAAAAGTTAGGAAAAGATATCATTGATTATTTTTTAAATTAATTTACTTAAAATTTTATAAACCAATATTGAAATTTTCTTTAAATATATTGTGAATTAAGTTTTCCAATGATTTTAGGAAACAGGTAAACTTTTCATTATACCATAAATTTCGTTACAATTTAAATATTTATCTTTACGTAAGAGAATCCATTATTATTTTTTTCTAAATACTTGAATTGTAACTGATTTACAAAATTAGTTTAAAGTAACGTTTGTAATATTTTCTATCGATTTATAAAATTTCAATATCATGATAAATAGAAATAAATCATGTGTATTTCATCTCATTAAATACATTTTTATTTCCTTTATACTTTATTTATACATTTAAAACCAGTATAATATTAAAAGAAAAATGAGAGCAATTAAATTTATCTTTTGCTTTAAATATGGAAAGTTTATCAAATAAAAACAATTGTTACAAAAGTTTTAAAAAGTGGATAAATTAATATGTTAAAAAGAAATAGCAATTGGAATATGTTTTAAGCGTTTTCTTTTAAATTGATTTCCATTAAACAAATTTTCAGACAACGATATACTTAATTATATTTAACAAGACGCATACCATTAGAATATTTATCTATAAAAATAACTTTTAAATAATCTTCTAGTTCCTGGAGTTTTGAAAAAATATGAAAACGAGACAAATAAAAATTTTGTAGATAATATATATATTAGATTATCCCAAATAATTTTTACTGAATTTTATTAATTTTTAAAATTTAGTTTAGAACAGCGTCTTTTAATTTTTGAAAAAAAAAAAAAAAAATAATAATAATATGCTATGTACTTATCTGTTTAAGATATTGTTGAACTTTGCTTTTTATTTATTTAAAATACTAGCAGGCTTTTCTTGCTTCGCTCGTTACTATATTTAACTGAATTTAAAAAAATAATAACTATATTTTTTAAATAACTTCAAATGAGGGTGATTGCTTCGGTTTTACGTCACACTAGTGCTGCGGTATGATTAATTGGCGACAAAAATCACTTCATGAATAATAATAATAATAATAAAGAATTCCATTAAACCGAAATAAATTTCAATTCAAGATTATTGCAACGTTGAGAGTTTACAACTAATAATAAAGGTATCAAGAGAAAACTCTAAATTTTAAATAGATTTTATTTTGAAGAAAATAATTAGGAAATCTGCAGTAAACACTTTGATTCTGGAGTTGGTTGGTTGGGTTTAAAGACGCACTAGTGCTGCACAATGGGTAATGGGTGACGGTCTGGGACACATCTCTGAGGATGGTCCGGAGACATGTCATCACAATGTGAATTTACTATGGCTCTCCTGCTTCGGTAACCCCCAGAGGTATAATTTGAATGGGAACATGGAGGACATTACGATAGCCACGACGGTCTTTGATCGGCATGAGTATCGAACCCGCAATCTTTTATTTACGAGCTCGGCGCTCTACCGACCGCGTTACCGTGGCTCCTGGGATTCTGAAAACACTGGATTGTGGGACATACTCGGTCTGAATTTGAATAAAAATTTGAGTTTTTAATGTTTGCTGGTGCTGCCATCTTTCGACAGTTTCTCGAGATAAGTCGTTGTTCTACTACTTGTGGCGCTCTTCTAAAAAACGCAAGGCGCTTCCCAGTCATGCTAAATGTGGGTAGTTTTATCACCGAGGCTCGGAGCGGCTTGAGTAAGAAGAAAAACAACAACACAATACAGAGAAACTTATCAGAGTACTCTTTAACTACATTTCTTGCGACCATGGAAGCCTCTGCGCAAGTGCGGATTCAACAAGTCCACTAGTAAAATAGGGGAGACAAGCTTTTCGTTGAGAGAAAATAAGCGATAAGGGAATACCGAATGACTGGATGTTTACTAAATTCAAACCTGTTGGTCAACTTGGAAACCCTCCAAGATTTTCGACTCGTCCTCTCTGCTAGGCGTAAGAAACGTGGTTACACTATAGTTCTCATTTCTAGAGAGCGCTGTTCTGTTTGTTTATTGATAACATATACATCAGATTTGTATGCCTGACTCGTAGTCCGCTTTAGCGCTGCTCTGTTTGTTTGTTTGTTGATAACATATGAATCACATTTGTATGCTTAACTCGTAGGCCGCTTGTAAATCAAATCTTCGCCAGATAATTACAGATAGCACATGACAGAATTACAACATGAAGAAATGTTGAAACACCCAGGACCAGTGCGGGAATCGAACCCGCTCTCCTACGCTCGAAGGCGATTAGCAGTGTGATGACATAACCACTCGGCCACGGAGGGCCCAGTTTGCTCTTTAAGATGTATGCAATAAAAATAAATAAATAATGTTACATGACAGAAAATTTCTTTCAGAAAAGTTGACAGAAAATATCGATATGGAAAAAAAAAATGTTAACAGAAATAGACAATGCAAAAAGTTTACGTACAGAACCGATTTTATTTTATTTTATTTATTTTTTTTTTTTAAGGCACACTGTAGAAAAAGAAAGAAAGAAAACTTTGCATTAAATACATTTTCCCAGTTAGATCAGCTGAGATCCATTATGTAATAGAAGACAAATTGATGTCTAATTTTAAAATAGGTTTTTAAAATTTTAAACAATTAGAAATTTATGTAAGGAAATTACAGATTTATTTATTTATTTATTTATTTTTATTTTTTTTAACAGTGTGATTAACAGCAGTGGTTTGTTAACAAAATCACGTAAAAGGATTTAAATTAAATACAATTTGGGGTGACAACTGGTATTTCACAGCCTTTGAAATGTAATTAGTAATAATGATTGATTTACAAAGTCACGTAGGAGTGAAAGTTGCACAGTGAAAGCAAATCACAGTGAAAGATACAGTGAGAGTTGCTCAAACTGCATTTTCAATTCTGCTACGATTTTAAAACTTTTCAACAAAGATGAAATGGAACTGGTAATTACTGTTGGAAATTCCCTTATTATCTATGAGAAATGCATGATTTTGCTTTTTTATGATTTGTACATTTTAAATTTAAGCATTTTATGATAAAATCTGAATAAAAAACCATCAGCTTAATTTTGGTTTTGTAAAGTTTTTATTCTCTTCGATTCCAGAGTTGCCCTCCAGGCTATTTCGAGCAATAAAGTGTGTGAATCGAATCGTATCCATACTTGTCGTTCATTTTTATTTTGTATGTTTTACTTCTAATTTAAAAAATATTCAGAAGCTAGAAGCCTAACGGCTTACTTGCTAAATCCTTGGTATTTGTAAACAAATAAACAATTTTGCTTTTGATGTAGAAATAAAGAATAATTTCAAGTTATTTACTAGGTGTCCCCTAAGTCTATAGACATTTTAAGAATTCATAAAATTTGAAGCAATTGGCAGAATTGAACACGGCTTGCAAAACAGTTATTTTCGTGAAGAGGAATTTTATTTTATTTTTTTGGTAAAGAAGAAAAAATTGTTACATTTTTCGAAGATAGAGAGCGCTGCACTGTCGCATGACGAGAAATATGAAATCAGATTCCTATAATTCCTACTGCACAGTTTTACGTGTAACATAGCTTATTTCTTATTTTCCTTCCTATTTGTGCATACATGAAGTTTTAGTTGCGATGCTGACTTGTAGATAAAGTGTTTTTGGTGAAGATTTCCCTGAGCTAAGAATCGCCAAATGAAGCAGTAATTAGCGGTGTTGTAACTCGTTTGCAAATTGTAATTTGGGGTGATAGCGAACAAATAGAATAGAATTTACATATATGCCTGTAAAAATTTGCATGGAAATAATTACAGTTTTTCACGAAAATTTGTGATTTACTCACGTAGAACGCCCTCTATCAACGAAAATTTTAACTCATATTTTTTCTTTTCAAAAAAGAAAATAATAATAATAATAATAATAATAATAATAATAATAATAATAATAATAAATAAATAAATAAAGTGGCATCGCTTAACAATTCCCTATAGTTTTAACATAAGAAATTATTCTTACGGTAGATATTACTTCTATAAAATTCAAACTATATAACGAAATGCAACCAACATCGTTGCTCTCTTTATTCTATTCCATTTCTTAAAACAATTTTTATAGATACCCCACGCAACCACATAAACTTTAAATTTTACATCTACTTTTTAAGATAGCACGCGATCACGTTTTATATAAAAATTAAATCATTAAATTCATCTTTTTACTTATTTTTATTTCATTTTGCACGCGCACTTTTTATTTCCTGATTAAAAAAGAAAAAAAATCGATAGTGTTTGTTTCGATACTGATTATTATTAATTTTCCTTTCTTTTCTTTTTCTACCCCCCCCCCCCCACGCGTTCAAATCTACAAATTGCTACAATTTTTATGGATTTTTAAAATTGCTATAGACTTATAGGATACCGGGCACATGTTTATTTTTATAAGCGTAGTTATTATTATTATTATTATTTTTTCAAAACATTGCTATTTTAAGTAAATCTAATAATCTTCAAGAAATTTATTTAATTAAGCTTTGTAACAATCCCTCGAAACATTTTTACTTTTTTTTTTTTTTCTCAAAAGAGATTGTTTTGATTTTATTAACTGAAAATCTTCAAGTTATTGCATATTAATACATTTTATTAATTAAAAATTGTTTCGAACGTTAATTGAAAGTGTTAAAAGACTCGTAAGTAATCATTTAAAATGTTCTAGAAAGTATTTTGCAATATTTTCTATTATTTAAAAAAATATTAATTTTTATTCTAACTGAAAATGTTATCGCACAATTCAATTATTTTTTTGTATGGTTATTAAATTATTTTTACATAATTAATTATTCCTCAATCCCAGAAAAGTTAAATCTAACGATGCGAAAAACAAATGTTTAATTAACATTTTTGATCAGCAATTGTTACATTTTTACATTTGTTTCAGAGCAGATTGCACCGATTCAATCAACTCAAAACCTCCAAGTTCTTTCTTGTTAATTAATTTTATTGATTTAAAAATGTCACAATTATTGATTAAAAATGCTAATAACCTTAGAAGTAATCATTTAAAAGGTTTTAGAAATTATTAAGTATAATGTATTTTTATTCTAAAATTATAACTTTTTATTCCAGCTCAAAATGTTTTTGCATAACTTTAATACTACTTTCCGAACTCTATAGTGAGGAAAGTGATGTAATCATGTCAAAAATCCGAATTTGAGATTTTGATGTTTCTATACATTTCGAGGTCCCCTGAGTCCGTTTTCACTATTTTTACGATGATGTATGTATGCGCGTGTGTGTGTATGTCTCTGAGTGAACACGCTGGCGTCTAAACGCTTTGTTCGAATAAGCTGAAAGTCGGTACGTATATTGTAAGTCACCATAGTACGAACATTATTGATTTTGGTGAATCTAGCACTTATAGTTTTTTTACAGGGACACCAGGAAAAATCCTTTATCATTATGGCCTATGGGGCCAAATTTTTAAAAGTTCGATAGCGTCTAAATGCTTTATTAATCTGAGCAAAAAATTTGTACACATGTTATAGGTCCCAGTTGCACGAACTGCATAGATTTTGGTGAATTTAGCACTTACAGTTTTTTTACAGGGACACAAAGAAAAATTCTTTATCATTATGGTCTATGGGACCAAATTTTAAAAATTGCGATAGCATCTAAACGCCTTATTCAATTGAGCTGAAAATTTATATGAATATTATAAATCACTGTTGCACTCACTATAAGTATTTTGGTGAATCTAGCATTTATAGGTTTTACAGGGACGCAACGAAAAATTCTTTACCATTATGATCTGTGGGCTCAAAGTTCAGTAGCGTTCAATAAAACATCGTATAATATATGGAGAGAAATACTCAAGCACTCTATTATGGTTTTCTCTCTTTTGTTTGTTTAACAACTCCTCTTTCTTTAATTTATCTACAAATTGTTATTTACTCAATGTTCGGAAAGTTGAGTGGAGTCACTCAGGATTTTTTTTTTTATATATAATGATCAGGTGCTTTAAATTACCTTCTGTTAAAAAAAGAAAAAAAAAAAAAAAGAGAGAGAGAGAGAGAGATGTCTTATTGAACATTTAATAAACATAAAAATTAAAAATGTATAAGTAATGTGAAGTAAAGTTTTAATATTTTTTAGCTATATATATTTCCATTTATTTTTAATGTATAAAATAAGAAATTGCAGGTAGGCGAAATTCCTTCATGTTTATGTTGAAAGAATCAAAAATTTTTCCATAATATAACTATGGAATAAAAAATCTGCTGATGTATAAAAGTTTTTCCTTTCAAATGGTTAGTTTTATCTTACGTGCTTTAACGATTTAAAGTTTAAGCTTCCATTTTCTAAAATGCAAATTCTGTCACTTGGTAGATTTTATCCTGGTTGCATATATTTTATGATAGAAATTTATCACAGACTGAATATACAAAACGTTATTATTATTATATTTTCTCCTATATATATATGTATATATATTTTCCTATGTGGATAATTTTTTTTTTTCCTATGCGGATATATATATATATATAAATCTAAATAGAATGAAAAAATAACATCAACAAATGTAACTAAAGAGGAGAGAAAGAAAAATGGAGACAAAAGTATCTAAATGGCAGGGGGGAGTTGTGACCATCCCATTCCGGTTAAACATGTTTTACGACCGGTCAACACTCCCGGATACCAGATACTGTGTCAAAACTTAGAATAAACTTACATGAAAGAGGCAAAGTAAGGATTAAATCCCAAAGAAACACATACAAAAACCATTATAAATTAAAAAGTCAGAAAGAGACCATTACAAGTTATTAAGTTTATCTAATCACTCCCCACAGCCACAATAAGAAAGTTTGTTATAACCATATATATTTAAATACATTAAAATTTTCTTTAAAAGAATGGTTCATTGTAAGCGCAAGGCTGCTTTAGCAATGTCCATGAAATATTATACAAATGTAGGATTGTGGAAATTTATAATTTTATAATTTTACATACAAAAAGTATCATCAGATGAGCGCAATGCTGCTCCTTGCTAATGTACAATAAATAAATAAACATTAAATATTTTGTCAAAGACAGGATTTAGTTTAGTACGGAGGATTATTAATTTCAATCTGTAAAATTTTATTTAAAATTTTTTAATTTTTAATTTAAATTTAAAATTTACTTTTTATCTCATATTTTGACCGTAAAACCGGGCCATGTACTTTTTAAAATGACTGAAATGAATTAAAATGAAATGTTTCCAAATAAATTTCATACTTTAGTTAATTTAAAAAAATCTAATGGTCGCATCAAAAAGCTGTTTGCACTCCTGGATTTAGAAAAATCTCCCTTTTATTTGGTACTGAATTTGTAATGATCGGACTGATATTTCTAATTTATTTTGGTGTTACACAAAACTGGTCTACAAAAAATCCAGATTGAAACTAATAGTTCTTCGTCCTAGTAAGTAGTTTAAATACAAATAAAACTTCAGTGCATAATAAAACAAAATATCTGTATTGCACTTTTAAATATTTGATTTTCAAAAACCTTACTCTTATGTATTCACAGTATAGATATATATATATATAAAGAAAGGAAAAATAGAAATCAAATATACGTTGGAAGGAAAATAAATTTCTAATAACGTTTTAAATATTAAATATCAATATTTATACACTTCTTCTTTACAAATTAACAAATTAACTTGTTGTTATGTATGAGTCTTGTTGCTTTAAGGGCCCTCTTCACTCACCGCCGCCGGAAGCCGAAGCTAATGTTATTCTATCGGAAATTTTTCTTTACAAATAACTTATTAACTAATACATACTTTAAAATTCTGTTTTCACATTCTGCAAAATTCTCAGCTGTTAAATTGACGGACTTATTTATTTATTTATTTATTTATATTTTATTTTGAAGGCAAAATACGAATTTTCAATATGTTAATTTTTTTTTTCCATTTTGCAATTTCAAAATAAAATATAATAAAAAAATTGCATTTTCAAAAAAGCTCCGTCAGTTTAACAGTTGGGAATTTTCAGAATGTGAAAACAGAATTTGAAAATATGTATTAGTTAATAAGTTATTTGTAAAGAAAATTTCCCCATAGAATAACATTGACTCGGGCTTCCGGCGACGGTAAGTGACGAGGGCCGTTAACACTAGGTTTACGAAGCGCGTCACTTTGACGTATTTTCAGTTTTACATAGACAAATTCGGAGAAATCGATTAGATTTACCTCTTACTACTTATGCTGACAATTATCCATTTACCGAGACGAATATTTAGTAAAATTTATTTTCTTCTACGTCCTTTAAAAATAAATTATTTATTGTGCAAAGTGTTTATTTTTTTTTAACATACGTTAACGGACGCGTGCAGTAGAAATAGGTATATAAGAAATCTCCGTAAACCTATTGTTAAACTGCTATGAAGGAAGAAAATATGATCTAATTTCTGCATTCAAAAAATTTTATTCATAAAAAATCAGCAAAAATAAATTCTTTGAAGAAAAATATGTTGCGGTTAGATTTAAGCTTTTACATGATGGTCGAAAATTAACGCTAACTCGACCCGCAAAGCGAGTAATCCGCGTGTAACCACGGGTACCCGACCCGATGCAGAACTCTAGTGCAGGGCAACTTGTGATACCGTTTGCTATTACATATTAATACTTATTTTTAACGTTAAAAAAAAAAAAAAAGTATTTAAAATAAGAAATTTTTAGGGGACAGAACTAGTGTTACTTTTATAGTAAAAATCAAAAATTTCGCTTCGTATAACTTTGAAAGAAAAAACTGCTGATCTTTAAAATTATATTTCTTGAATGCCTGGATTTATCTTATAGACGTTTAGTATTCGGAATTTAAACTCCTTAGATGCAAATTCTATTATTCGGTATATTTTATTCTTCTTGAATATATTTCAGGATAGAAATTTTGTATGGATAAGGAATTCAAAATCTCTCTCTCTCACTCTCTTTCAACATTATTGAAAAGAAAAATATTAAAAGGAAAGAAAATTCTTAGAATTGTTTTTAATATAAAAATATGATTATTTTTAATTATTATTATTATTTTTAATTTATTATTCTACGTTGCAATTCTCATATCTCAGTTTTTACGACGTTTAAATGCATCAAACTTAACAGTGAGATGACTAGTATGAGAAAAAATACTGTCTTAATTTGGGCGTATATCGACGGACAGGTGGCATTGCTATTGCATATCTTTTGTGATTTTCTACTGACTATATTTCACCATCTATTAGTAAAAATGACACCAAACTGTAAATGTAGATTATTTGCTGTGAAAACATGTCATTACATTTTTATGCATGTTAACCAATAGATGACGCTGATCTATAGAATGATTTAGAAGAATGTTTCTTAAAGGCCAATCTGTATTAGTTTTTCCGTGCTACGCTTAATGAATTTGTGTGTTACTGCTTTCATACTAGTATCCTATTTCTTTTTATCTAAAGGATTCTCTTTATTACTTTTAGAAAAATCGATTTTTTCTTCACTTATCAATTTATGGTTTTTTTCTAACACCATCCATAGTCTTAATCTTTTCTTGTTTCTATTTTTCTAGCCTAAGATTTTTTATGAAATAAAAAACATAAGTTAGAATAATAATATTAATAATAATAAAACGTCGTCTGCTATATGAAAAAATATACCAAGTACACTGTTAAAAATAAAATATTATTATTATTATTTTAGTTAAAGACTTTTTCTATTAGCTTGATTCGCACTAAAAAATATGAAAAGTTTAAAATGAAGTGTTTCCACCTAAATTTCATACTTTAGTTAACTTTAAAAAATTTAATTGTCATGTGGAAAAACTGTTTGCAATCCTGGATTCAGAAAAATCGCCCCTTTCATTTGGTACCAAATTTGTAACGAGCCGCGTAATTTTTAAAATAACTGAAAGGAATTAAAACGAAGTGTTTCCACCTAAATTTCATACTTTAGTTAATTAAAAGAAATCTTACTATCGTGTCGAAAAACTGTTTGCACTCCTGGATTAAGAAAAATCGCCCCTTTCGTTTGGTACCGATTTTGTAAGGATTCGGCAGAAGGTTTATGAAAGTGAATGTAAGCTATAAAAAACATATTTATTGAAATTTTATTTTTCCGACTGAGTGAAAATAATGCCTGGACCGGGAGTCAAACCCCGGATCAAGGTCAAGGCTCTACCGAGCTATCCAGGCCGACAACCGGTCGGCATTACTCACTCAGCCAACTTGTAAGTCAAAGATCCGGGGTTCGACTCCCGGTTCAGGCATTATTTTCACTCAGTCGGAAAAATAAAATTTCAATAAATATGATTTTCTTCCAATCAGTTGATTGTGTGATTTTAATAAAAATTGTATAAAAAACAGTTTTTAACAAATTTGAATTTTTAACCCCCTCCCCTCCCAAAGTAAAAAAAAAAGCCAGTTGAGCTGTTTAAAAAAAAATTGAAGTGACCCCATTCGACTTTCCAATCATTAAATAATTAACGGGTGTGTAAAGAAATTAAAGTAAGAGAAGTCTCTAAACAAACAAAAGAGAAAATTACAATAACGTGCTTGAATATTTTTCTTCATTTAGTACGATATTTAATTTAATGCTATTGTACTTCAAATAATTTGAGACCATAGATCATAATGGTAAGGAATTTTTCATTGTGTACCTGTAAAAAAACTATAAGTGACAGATTCACCAAAATCTGCACGGTTCGTGCGAAGGTGACCTATAAAAATGTATAAATTTTCAGCTAAATCGGGTAAGGCATTTAGACGCTACTACACTTTAATTAATTTGACCTCATAGGCCATAATGGTAGAGAATTTTTTTTTGTGTCCTTGTAATAAATGAATAAATGAATAAATAAATAAGTACTAGATTCAGTAAAATCAATAGGTTTGATCTACGTTGATCTATAACTCACATCCTAACCTTTCAACTCAGTCGATCAAAACGTTTAGACATTACCGTATTCACTCACATACATATGCTTACATACACACATTCATATATACAGCACTATAAAAATAGCTAAAATTAACTCAGGAAACCTCAAAACGTATAGAAGTACCAAAATCTCTAAGTCGAATTTTTTCATGGTTGCGATAATTCCCTTACATATGTATGTTCGGAAAATTAAAAGTGTGCGTTGGTTTATACGCTATTCTTTAATTACGGTTTTACGACATTTTAAATGTTAACACTGCTGCATTGTTGAAAGTTAACGTTCTTAATTTCTGAACATATGTAACTGTAGATAAATTGACGACACATTTTTTTTTCTTTTTTTTTTGAGGGATAGGGCTGTATTGAATTTTATTTTCAAGTAGTTAGATTGTTATAGATAATTCTTAATTTAATGTTCTTAAATATTTAACTTTAAAAAACACTTTTGCGACCGTTAACGTGAATTCACGTCATTTCAAAATCTGTAATTTCGCCAGTGGGCGTTTCTTTAGGTTACAAGGTTATATTATTTCTTTAAAATATACCCAATATTCACATTTGTACAATTAATGCACTATGAATTATAAATACTTTGATTAGGGACCGTATAATTGTAATGTATATTCATTTGCATTACAGATACGGATAGAGAAAACAATGATTTAAAATAGTGTAGTACATAATAATAACACCTACAGTCGGAGCTTACTGTCAAAAAGGCAAAAACATGCTGTCGCGAAATTGTTAAGATCATTTACAAGCTTCAATTTATCTCATTTTCTGAAAGTTATAACTAAATATAATCCTATACATATCATTGTTAAGATGTTCAAAAATGAGAAAGCCTCGTGAATATATTTGATTAGACAGTTCATTCAATACTAAAGTTCCGATTCAAAGGGAACCAAGATTGAGAATGATTTTTCTCGGTCACGTGACAAGTGAAAGTGGCAGATCCGTCCGCAATTGGATAATACAGCGAAAAATCTTTGACACCCCTTGTCCGAAGATTGATGGAGGGGAGTATCAAATGCACAGATATAGTAATAATATATAGATTGATCATTGGGGAGAAAAAGTGATTCCCTTGTACTTGAGAAAAAACGGCGATTTTACCAAAATATTGCCGTCTTTCCCCGAGTGAATACACACGGGAATACACACGAATATTTTAGTAAATAAAATTTGGGAATAATTTATTTACTAAAGGTGAATGAAAAATTCCAGGTACAGTTTCAAATTCATTTTTTTTCTTTTTTTCGATACCACTTAATGGCTGATTCTAAAGCTTTTTTTTCGGCATCAAAAATCTTTGCACGATAACATGGGGATGATAGATCTGTATATATTACTATATCTATGGTTAAGTGACCTTCATTGATGAAAACTTGAAAATCACTCGTCAAGTGATTTTTATGCTGGTTACATCTTTTGATGAAAGATGAGCTTTTGAGTCAAATATATGCTCTAGATGAGAAAACAAATATTCGAAGGTAATTTTGCCATTCCTATAAAGGATGAACATAGTTTTTCTATTTGTTTGTATGTGTAAGAAAAATAATAATATCTTTCGAATCCAGATGGTGCAAATAGAATTTATAATACAATATTTTTCATTCGCTTCTTCATATCAAAATGTTTACAAAGCAACTTTAAAAGAATATTTTTTTTTTCGATAAATTTATAAAAACATACATACTTCGCTTTAAAAATAAATAGCATGGTTCCTGCCTCGAATAAATAACTTTGAAACAATAGGAAAGATAAATAGCTACGAAGGTTATAATCTCCAGAGAAACTGAATAATAATATTTTTTTTTTCTTTTTTTACGGGAATTTTGGAGAAAATCTATCTCTCTATATATTTATGAATTTATGATGATTCATCATTTTCAAAAATACTTACTGATATATGATGTAAATAAGAATAAAGCATGTTTACAGTCATGCATCCATACATTTTCAATATTAGTATACTTTCAGATAATTTTAATGTTTAATAAAATGAAAGATCTACAAAACTTGAAGAAATGAATTCTAAGGTCTATTAAAATTTAAAAGTAAAATAACTATAATAAATTAAGAACTATTAAGACTGCAATTATCACTAGATCATGACATATTTGTTAAATAATAATAAATATAGCGATTCTTGAGGGTAAAAAGTTCGAGGATCTGTGTTCTAAATACTTTTTCATTAAGAAATATATCCTTGCTTTAAAAGTTATCATAACGAACGAACAGATATTTTAAAAACTTTTGTTAAACTGACAATTGACTAACTTAGCCTTTCAAAAGAAAAGAATAATAAGAATTTTCAATTTTTTAAATGAATTAATATATGATAAAATTACATACAGTAATAATGCAGAGTTCATTTACTGTATGGAAGAAATTTTATATTATTTATCAAAATAGCTTATTGTTCTTAATGTTTAAATTTCTTTTCGAAACAGAAATATGAGTGTATCAAAAAATATTTTTCCTGTAAGAAAACACCCTTAAAATAAAATTTTGATCATTTTATTGTGATTTGCATTCATATATTAATCATTTATTAAAAGGAAAATACAAGTTTATTAATGTAATAACCCATTATCCTATTTAAAGGACAGCTGAAAAATAGCATGTAGAAATCAGAATTTGCGTGGTGCGAATATTTTGTCAGCTGGAAAATATAATGGTGTATATAAGCTTCTGCTAGCGTGTTATGTGTCTCACCTCCTCCTCCTCTTCCTCATCTGGAATCTTTGTTTCATCATTACATTAGGGGGCTTGGTTTATCTTCTCTTTGCGGTTGAAAATTCTTCCTGGAGAGCTATCATGTAAATAAAAAAGTATTATACAGATAAAGCAAAACTTTATACTCGGAAAGCACTTTTCACTATTGAAGAGAACACTAAAACATATATGTGCAAATTTCATCCTCTTTATTTCAATCCCCTGCATACAAGGTGGATAAGATTTCTTATACAAAGTATATATATATATATATATATTTCAAATTTTGTTGTATTTAGTTTATTTAGGTTTAATTAACCCTAAAAAGCATAATTTTTCTTAAATATGAGCAAAATAAATAAATTGGGATAAAATGAGTTAATGAAAACGACACATCTCTTATTTATTTAATTTAAAGGAAAAACCAAGATAATAAGGCACAAGAACAACAACAACAACAAAAAAAAAACATTGAAACTGGAAATCACAATGGAAATATTTGCTCAGATCCAATATTAAAAATAATGAAGTTAAATACGATTCTAGATATGTTTTGTCATAAAAAAGGACTTGAAAAAGAGACATAAATTTTGATATATTTCAATTGTCTTTTTACTTCCTTATACAATGTATAAAGAAGTATAGTAATTCTGATTTGTTAAATGGATTTTGTATTTCGAATAGATCAAAAACGATTAATCATAGAATGTTGCAATTTTATATGTGTGATTATCATGATGTCCAGTTGTACATCTGCAACTTTCGTTTTTCATACGAGCTCCCGTTTCAGATATATCAACGACTTCACACGAATTATCGTGACATCTGTATGTAAGTACGTGTGTGTGTATATGTATCTCGCATAACTCAAAAATGGTTGAACGTAAAACGATTGCTATATAGGTTTCTTATAAAATCTAGCTGTGCAACACCCTTTTTGGAGTTAATGTGACTTTCCATTTTGGAGATATTTAGAAAAATGATATCCATAATGACCAAAAATACAAACGTTTTGGCCATTATATATGACCTACTATCATAGAGATTAAAAAAAAAAAAAAGTTAATGTTAGAACCAGTGATAATAATGTTATGAAAGTTGAAGACATTTTTGCGTAGAAAAAGTTATGCTTAAAGATAAAAGCAGGTTCTTGTCGACGACTGCATTTTATTTAAGGAATATTCACCCCGTAAATCGAACCCGTATAATGTTATTGTTATGAAAGTTGTCGACATTTTTACGTATAGAAAGTAATTCTTAAAGGCATAAGCAGGTTCTAGTCGACGAGTACACTTCATTTAATGAATATTCAGCCCGTAGATACTGTTTGTAATGATAATGATAAAAAACAGTTGTCGAAATGTTAGCGTGTAGAAAGATATTCTTAAAGACACAAGCAAGTTCTAGTCGACTAATTCACTTTATTTAATGAATATTCAGCATTTAGATAAAACCCATAATGATAGTGTTATGAAAGTTGTTAACATTTTTGTGTCCAGAAAGTAATTCTTAAAGGCATAAGCAGGTTCTAGTCGACGAGTACACTTCATTTAATGAATATTCAGCCCGTAGATACTGTTTGTAATGATAATGATAAAAAACAGTTGTCGAAATGTTAGCGTGTAGAAAGATATTCTTAAAGACACAAGCAAGTTCTAGTCGACTAATTCACTTTATTTAATGAATATTCAGCATTTAGATAAAACCCATAATGATAGTGTTATGAAAGTTGTTAACATTTTTGTGTCCAGAAAGTAATTTTTAAAGACATATATGCAGGTTTAAGTCGACGAATGCACTTCATTTAAGGAATATTCAGCCCGTAGATAGAGCCTGCAATGATATTGATAGAAAACATTGTCGGCATCTTATCATATAGAAAGTAATTCTTAAAGAAATAAGCAGATTCTAGTCGACGAATGCACTTTATTTAGTTAATATTCAGTAAAAACTTGAATAAATCTCTTTTATTTGTGCTTCAAAAATGAACAGTCAATTAATATTTTTGAAGCAATCCAATGAAATGGTCATTTAATTCAAAAAGCAAATGGAAATTGTTAAATACACAACAGAGCAAAAATTTAATTAAATATACAATTATCAACAATCACTCTTCTTCTTTTTCTTCTTTTTTTTTTTTTTTTTTTTTTTTTTATAGTTCTTGTGAGTCATTTATACAACTTTTGAAGACTTAAGTTTTGCACTATAAGCCAATGAATTTTTCCGGAAAACTCCAGAACTCTGTTCTTATTGAAGCTAGAGCTTTCAAACTTTGGAAACCTAAACTACAAATTTTTGCCAAATTCGGTCGCCAACTTGCCAAATTCGACGCCGAATCGTCGAATTCGATGTCAAGACCAAAAATCTACTCTGGCTACTAACTTGGCGGCTTGGCGAGATTAGCGATAACATTTTTCAGCAAAAGTTGTTTCAGGATAGCCAGAAACGCTTTCTGAATTTTAACTGTATCTTAATTGTTTTGGTGAAATTTATCGTTTCTCGCCACTAATTTTTGCCAAAGAGAACAATACTGGGCCATCTATATTCGAATGATTTTCATTGAAATCTAAGTTGTGCATTTGTCAATGAGAGATTCTGTAATAAGACGTGGAGTACAATTCCTGAAAAAACTACTATATGTCTCTTGGCGGTATATATAATCATAATATCGTGACTTTTTTGGTTGGAGTAGCAGTTTTTTTTTTTTTTTTTGTTTTTGTTTTAAGGAATGTTCGTGAACTGGAACATATCTGTTTATTTAAGAATCTGTTACCTCACACAAAGATGTCAATGTTTTCATCACAATATGTATATTCCTATGGTTGTACAAGGAAGCCATGTGGTGTTCACATCAGATTTTTACTTTCCGAACACTATAGTGAGGAAAGTATTGTAATCATGTCAAAAATCCGAATTCGAGATTTTGATGTTTCTATACGTTTTGAGGTCCCCTGAGTCCGTTTTCACTATTTTTACGATGATGTATGTATATGTGTGTGTATGTGTGTATGTCTGTGAGTGAACACGCTAGCGTCTAAACGCTTTGTTCGATAAACCTGAAAGTTGGTACGCATATTGTAAGTCACCATAGTACGAACCCTATAGATCTTGGTGAATCTAGCACTTATAGTTTTTTTACAGGGACACAAAGAAAAATTCTTTATCATTATGGCCTATGGGAGCAAAATCTTAAAAGTGCGATAGCATCTAAACGCCTTATTCAATTGAGCAAAAAATTTTTACACATGTTATAGGTCACAAATACTCAATCTGTATAGATTTTGGAGAATCTAGCACTTATAGTTTTTTTACAGGGACACAAAGAAAAATTCTTTATCATTATGCTTATGGGGCCAAATTTTTAAAAGTGTGATAGCGTCTAAACGCCTTATTAATCTGAGCAAAAAATTTTTACACATGTTATAGATCACAGTTGAACTAACTGTATAGACTTTGGTGAATCTAGCACTTACAGTTTTTTTACAGGGACACAAAGAAAAATTCTTTATCATTATGGCCTATGGGAGCAAAATCTTAAAAGTGCGATAGCATCTAAACGCCTTATTCAATTGAGCAAAAAATTTATACACATATTATAGGTCACAAATACTCAATCTGTATAGATTTTGGAGAATCTAGCACTTATAGTTTTTTTACAGGGACACAAAGAAAAATTCTTTATCATTATGCCTATGGGGCCAAATTTTTAAAAGTGTAAACGCCTTATTAATCTGAGCAAAAAATTTTTACACATGTTATAGATCACAGTTGAACTAACTGTATAGACTTTGGTGAATCTAGCACTTACGGTTTTTTTACAGGGACACAAAGAAAAATTCTTTATCATTATGGCCTATGGGACTAAATTTTTAAAAGTACGATAGCATCTAAACGCCTTATTGAATCGAGCTGAAAATTTATATGAGTATTATAAATCACTGTTGCACTAACTATAAGCATTTTGGTGAATTTAGCATTTATAGGTTTTTACAGGGACACAACGAAAAATTCTTTATCATTATGATCTATGGGCTCAAAGTTCAGTAGCGTTAAATAAAACATCGTGTAATAGATGGAGAAAAATACTCAAACACTCTATTATGGTTTTCTCTCTTTTGTTTGTTTAACAACTCCTCTTTCTTTACTTTATCTACAAAACTGTTAATTACTCAATGTTCGGAAAGTCGAGTGGAGTCACTCCAGATTTTTTTCAAATTACTTTCACTTAAACAAATTGAAAATACTAATGCTTAGAATGCAATTTTTAAACGCAAGACGTTGGATTGATAATTTCATTTTTGATCCTATTGCTAAATAATAATAATTATAGCTTTAGAAGGATACGAGTAATTTTAATTTTGTTAAATTAAAAAAGTTATTATTTAATTAACATTAAATGTATTTTTCCACATTTAATCATATAAAATACAGGGCCCGAAATTTCAATTTGGATTATACTCGCTGAAAAAAAAAAGGTACTAACCACAAAATATGATTAACTTTATTTTTTACGTATAAGGTGACCAGAATTTTTATTGGAAAAAGAGAAATTACGCAAGTCTTTTATTTTATAAGAAAATAGAAGACATTCAATTTTGAAAGAGAGGTCATCTTAGAGGACACAAAATTGAATGAAAAGGATTATAAAAACCGATTCAAAAGCTACTTTACACAAGTGGAGGAAACATTTTTTTCTCAAATGATGAATTTGGATCAGTACACCTTAATTTAAATTAATAATATACGGATACGAGAGGAAAAATCCTTACTTTTTTAGGTGCCACTGGACAATATAGATTTTTTTAAAATTATTATTATTAGTTAAAAAAAAAAAAAAGTAGTTTTTGTTACAGACTTTTTTTTTGTGTGTGTGTGGTATTTTTATGTTGTTACATAAAAAAAAGTTGGTAGACATTTTTTTGATTAAAATAATAATCATAAAATAAAAAATAAAATTGGCAAATGAAAAAATAAAATTAATATTCGGCAAATGAAACGATTTGTTTTAAAAAACAGTCATTCTTTACCAATATTTTATAAAAGTTCTCACATATATAACCTAAATTAGTTTTAGTAGTTAATAAGTTTTTAAAGTAGGCGTATAAAGGGTTTTTTTTTTCACATGTCTACATTTTGTCCATTGAAGAAAACAGTCGCTTTGTGGAAGCATTTTTGCCAGGAAGACATAAAATGAATTCAACTAACTTTTGCATATTTTTGTGAGGTGTTGGTAGTGTTATCAATAAGGCCAATTGTCTGCACTAGGGCTCTAGGCTTGAGTAAGAGAGTCCTCCGTGGGACTTTCTAAGAAGTCCTAGCCCATATTTATGCTAGTTTTGGAGAAAACCACGGAAAACGCCTAACGGCTAAGCCAACAAGCGAAACCGGGTATCGAACCCAGCGCCTCGCGTAGACCAGCTTCGAGGACGGAACCTCTCGGTCACTGGTAGGCCTATTTTTATGAAGAATATTATTCATGCAAAAGTGAGAACACACGCATCATACCACCACCTGATTTTATGACAATTTCAATAGTGATTTCGTGTTCTGGATCAAAGAACCATACAAATATAGGGAATACTTTTATTTCTTTGTGATTTGAAGAATCTGAATAGACATAAACCATAATATGCTTTGGCAAGCTTATTAGAAAGTTACTCTTTTTGTGAACCTAACGCAGAAAAAAGTTAGTGTTCACCGATCGATATAGCTAACAGCCGATTGAGCTTCCTAGTTTTTGAAATTTTTTTAATTAAGGACTAAATCGTTTTCATTTGAAAAAGAGGACAGCGAACGAAAAACATAAAAAAGAGGACTTTTTAGTCTCGTAATGTTTGTTTCGTTTAAGAGGGCAGATCGTAGAAAAAAAAAAAAAAAAAGACCGTCCTCTTAAAAATAGGATGTCTGGTCACTTTACCTAAGATTTGCATGATTTTACATTTTAAAATAGATATTTTTTTTTTTTTGTATATTGTAAAAATTCTATCTACATTTAGACTGAAATTTTACTTGCCACAGTAAAATTTCCACTCGCCGATGGCGAGCTGGCGATCGGAAATTTCGCGCCCTGAAAATATGTTTATTCTCAAAATTTCTTAGCGTCCATTATAATTTCATGAATAATTTTTAATAGTGGACATGCGAATTTTTTGTATCGGTTGAAAGACATTTTGATATCGATTTAGAGTTATTTATATTACAATATTTATTGTTGATATATGAACTTCGTAGCATTATTCATAATGAAAAAATCTTTAAACTATCTATTACTTCCCTCTGTCGGTCTTTTGATTATTGTTTTGATTTTCCTAAGGCTAACGTTACTTTTTCTCCAATTTTTCTTTTCTATCTGAATTTCCATAAAGATTTTCACACTTCTAAAAACTTCTTCTAAACCTTTATCTTTCTTCTAGTTTTTCATATCTAATGCTTGGAATGGACAAAAACTTTCGTTACCATTTACTTCTTATTTTGATTCTTGTAAATTATTCTCTTTTCTATTATTTCTATTACTAGAAATTATTATTTATATTTACTTATTAATATATTTACATACATTTTCTTTATACGTGTAATTCTTATCACATCGGTAAATATAACACATAGGTCAAAAATTTCCGAGACTAACCCACGGATGGTGTTCCAAATGAAACAATTGTATGTGGGTAACGTAGTTGTAACCTTTACGAATCACAGTTGTTACCAGAAAATAAAAAAGAAAGAAAAACGATCATGCGGCAGAAAGTTATTTCAAGATCCAAAGAAATGGAATCTTGTTTAAATTCTCACTGCTGCCAGTTCGTGACAGCATTTAGGCATAAGAGTCTGATGTCTATATTTTTCTGTTCTTCACATACTATAAAAGTTACCATGTAATTATATTAGTAAGAGTCCCGGAAGAAATTGTGTCGATAAACATCCTGTATTCCTCAAAATTTATACGTGATAGAGAGAAATTGGCTACAGTTTCGGTTCCAGCACACCAGCCAAAATTATCAAATCAAAATTTTTGAGGCAGACCTGTGCAATCAGTGGATGCGAAAAATATTTTCATGGTAACACTGCTCTGAATGAAAATCGGTCCCAATACCATTTTTGCCAATTCTTGTGTAAAAGGACCTTCTGAAACCGAATATGACGCCCATTTGCCCTATCACCCACCGTGTTTTGGGGACGTCTTATATTTTTTATCATTTTTCGGTAATTTTATGGCTATAAATTTGATTTGCAGGGGGAGGAAAGGATTCTGTTAACTGTTAAATATCTTCTGAGGAGCTACAGAAGTAAAAAATTCTAAAATATGAACATTTGCAGCAAGTGGAAAATTTGGGAAGGTGGGTGACAACTAAAATTACAAGTTATATTTTTTATATTTTAATTAATTAATTAAAATTATTATTTATTATACATTATATTTCTTCTGTTTTTAAGTGTTAAAATAATACTTTTCCACTCTCCAAATCAAATTCATGGCCATAAAATTATAGAACAGCGATAAAAATTGAGGGGGAGGGTGGTATCCCGAGAAAACGGTAGATGATTGGTTAAAATGGAGGTCATATTCGGTTGCGGGAGGTCATTTTCCTAAAGGAATCTGCAGGAATAGTATCAGGGCGCGATTTTTTTTTTCTTTTTGCAGCGCTGTGTAGTCATTGCATTTCTAATTGCCCATCTGCGCAGCACTAGTGCGACGTAAAACCCAACCTTCCATCCATCCTTCCATTAAATTTCTGAAAAGGTAAATTAAACAAAACATTATACTTATTTTCTTTAACTTTTATAATATGTATATGTTATATATGTTTAAACATTAATTAACTTTAAAATAAAATTTCACTAACTCAATAAATAATTTATCTGTATATTTTATCGTTCATGAAAATGCTCACTCGTTCATTCTTTATCGATTAATCGATGCTTGCAAAGCTTTTATTTTTAATTTCCTTTTTTGTTGGCATCATCCTATTCTCCAGTTTGTGTAAATGATTTACAAGTGGCTACTATGCTTTTTTCTAGTTTTCTCTCTGGATTCCATGAAGAATTAATTTAATAATTAATTTAATTTCTCATTCAATATGGTTTTGCTGTTTCGATCGGGGCTGGAGCAATATAAATTGCTATGATTAGCTATATTGTTTTACGAAATCGATGCAGCTTTCACAGCTTTATGAAGTAGATGCCCCCTGATGGTATTTACTTCTAATTTTAAGCATTTTTATCCAATTATTTCTGTGGTCATTTACTTATTTTCTCTGTCATTAAGTTTAATGGTCCTTCTTTTTATTATCATTCATGTCGGCGTAAGTAATTTAAATTGTTTTGTCTCTCATTAGTTCTTAATCTGTACCGCAACATTTTTGTGTCAGTCTTTCCTATAAGTTCAAATCAGTTCTATTTCTTTGTGTTGGTATATTGCTTTGTATCTGTTAATTGCTAAGTTTTTAGGTTAAATTTTATTACGATGTCTATCATATATATATATATATATATATATATATATATATATATATATATATATATATACATAAAAAGTCTTGAGTTTCAAAAGAATTAAAATTAATTTGATTTGTATATGTTATATATATTTCTTCGCTAGTTTTTTACAACTACAAAGTAGTTTTAAAAGAATAGTAAAAGAAAAATTACAAATATTTTCTAAAAGTTTTAGATATTACATAAACAACAATAACAACAGTTTGAAAAATAAATTTACCGCAAGTTTCTCAAATCCTCTTTAGAAAGATGTGTAAGAAGCAGACATTTTACTTTGGACAAAAGAAAACACATTTTTACAAACTCTATTCCAAGTATCGTAAACTCTCTAAGAAACATATATATTGTATTCGGTAACAACTTTATAGTTCTTTTTGAAGGTGTTAAATAGCATTTCACACGACAAATAATATTTTTATACTTTAGAAAGTATTTTCTGACTCTGAAAAATTCTTTAAAATTTTGTTTAAGAAAAGCATTAACAATCTTCTGAAAATTTTGCTGCTGATAACACAAAATATTCACAATTAAGTTGATTTAAATATGAATTTGTATCTTTCTTGTAAATTAAAAAAATATTTTTCTAACATTTCGTCATTAATTAATTAATTAAAATCAAATACTATATTCTACATATACGTCTCAGAAAATTTTGATACTTTAAAAAAATTCAAAATAATATAAGGGTACGTTTTAATTAAAGGAAATCAACAAACTTTAAACATTGTTGCTGTTTTTTTTGTGGAACTCGTGCCTACTCATTTTTGTCTGATAAACTTAAACATTTGTTCTGTATTTTTCATAGCTCAAAGTCTCTAGATTTTTTTTCAACACTTTCCGCGATGAGAAATTTAAGCTTTATTTTGCTACCACTATTTTCATATAGAAAGTTTTACAGTATTTTTATATTAATGTGTCATAGTTAAAAAGATAGAGATTATAGTATGGAAATAGTAAAAAAAATGGTGGAAATTCGATTTCTCTGAAAGTGTCCTGAAAAAATGGCGGAGACTTCGAGATCTGGTTTTCGCAATTTAATATAATAGTTCATGAACTGTGTTTATTCTCAAATGATGCCTATTTCTCTTGTATTTAAAGATTTCCATTAACTCCTAGTAATTTCTACAAAAAAAAAAAAAAAAAAAAAAAAAAAAAAGTCAATCGATAATATCTTTAAAGTGAATTTGGCATTAAAATGTCTTCGGCAAATATAAGAAAATGTACAACATGTAACAAAATGTATCAGACTGACATCCTTACTTTTAAATTCCCAGATCTCTACAAGAATTGTTAATGGTAAAGCTGATTTTTTTTTTTTTTAATTATTTAAATTTAAATCAACATAAACTGGAAGCTTTCTTTTACGACAAGTTTGCAACAATACACTTTAGGATTCACTTATAACGAGCACCCATTGAACGAGATTCCGGATTTGATGTAGTTCACCAGCGGCCAAGCGGAGATGCACTCAAAGTTGGTAGACGTGAGGTGCCATGTTTGATTCCAGGTCACGCTCGTCGAGAAAGCTGTTCGGAGTTTTCCGTGATTTTCTCCGAAAATTTCGTAAATACGGGCTAGTACACCTTAGAAAGACCTCCACGGAAGGCACTTTTCCTCAAATCCTAATGCAGTCAGTCGGCCTTATTTACCAACACCAACACCAACACCGGATTTGATGAAGTAAATAAAGTATATTTGGTTTCAGTATATGTTGCAGTTGCAGTGTCATTACGAAATCTTGAACAAATGATTTAATCATCATCATCATCATCACGTTCTTAAGAAGTGCCTACGGCTGTCGAGACAGCCGCTTACCTTCACCAGAGGAAGAAAGAATACATATGGAGGGCTTGCATAATCTAGAGAGTCGGTACTAGGTCTGTGTGGGTTCCCAAAGAACCCCGGCGTGATGACTTGATGCATGCAGCAGCATGACGGAAGAGAGAGGTAGAGCAGAGCCGATCTGGTAGCTGTGTGACATGTGGCAACAGAGCAAGGAGCACTAAACCTACAATTTTTTTTTTTTTTTGAATAGAATATTTTTTTTTTTGAAATATAGATGATGAAACATTTAAAACATGACATCTTTTCCATCAAAAATTAAAAGGAATAAAATTTTACAAAGTCCATCATACAGCGTTGGATAAATATGTTTTTCATTTTTGAATAAATATTATCAAATAATTTACGTAAATATTTTTTTATGTATAAAACATTTTGTACTTTGAAAAATATTCGCAGAAACTAAATTGTGGTTCTAGAAAAAATGCTTCCATGCCATCCTTGTAAATAGTATTTTCTTTTGTTAGCGAGAGAATTCCCTATTAGAATTTTAGAACTTTCTTTTTATATTATCGCGGTAAAACGTATTTAAAAACCTTTGAAAATAAATGCGAAGTCAAGAGGAGAGTTTTAGTAATTATAATTTCGTTTTATGAGCCAGTACTAGGTTGGTTGGTTGGTTGAGTTTTACGTCGCACTAGTGCTGCGCAGATGGGCAATTGGCGACGGTCTGGGACTCACCCTTAGAGGTGGTCCGGAGACATGCCATCGCAATTTTGATCCTCCACGGAAGGGATGACTCTCCCGTTTCGGTGACCCCCAGAGGTATAATTTTTGATAGGAACATGGAGGACATTGCGGCCACGACAGATTTTACGTGCACCAGCCACCACTACTGTACACGCCAGTCTTTGGCCGGCTCGAGTACCCAATACTAGGAGATCAAGCGAGAATGTCTTGCAATACAAAGGATTCATAGTATTAGTACTATCGTTTCAGACTAGACATCCTTGATCATTTCTTCTACTGAGTTTTGTTTACCTTTTTTTATATGCATACGCTGGAAATCTACATTTATACTTCAGGGATTCAGAAAATGACTACTTATTCATTTTAGATAAAAGCGGTATATTCTTTTTTTCTTGGTGTATAAACTTGTATTCGGATTAAGTGATCGATCAGATTTTACGAGTCTTTTTCTGTGCCTCAAGATCCACGTTAAATGCAGGTCCTGCTGCGTTTTGAATAGCTAACCGTAAGTTTTATTTTCTAACATTAAAACGAGATATAATAAAGTAACCAAAGGAGCAGGTGCGTAACTAAATGTAATACAAATTACAAACACTAAATTTATAGATCCTACAATCTTTCGTTTCTGAGTCGTCGGGGATATTTCTGAAACAAGGGATTATGCAACAACCAAATATTTTGGGTTTTTATAGATATCTCTAAAACACAACTCTACAAGGTGATAAACAAGAGTGCGGTACAGCACGAGATGTTGTTATAATCTTAAATAAAAAAATTAACGTTTCATGTGTAGTTGTTTTTTAATTATGTGTCATACTTCTTCTATCAGATATATACATACGTTCAGACTCAAGGATACCAGGGATTTATTCTTTATACTACTACATAAAAAATTGCTAGCTATAATTTAGCAGATAACCGACATAGGCAATCATCGGTTACTGCAAGTAAATAAATAACTTTTTCTTATGGTATTTAAGCAGTCAATAAGCCCTGTGTTATGCAATAATCGTTTTGTGGACGCCAACAAACAGTATTTTCCCCATTTAGATTCTTCAAGGGACGACAATTATATATTGCAAAGGAGGGAGAATGCTGCCGCGCTATACCAACTTATGAATTTTTGTTTCTGTTTATTAATTTTAAGAATAGTTGTTATATAATAAATGCTTAGAACTTTTGCCTCAAATCAATCTATATCATTTAAGATTCGACCACAAAAATTTCATTATCTTTCAGAAATCACACTTCGTAGTAGGGTAAGTGCACCAGTGGTTGACACTTTTAGAGCAATCTCTGATGTTTTTAATGTTCTAGTTATCAGAAAATATTTTTAGAAATCTTAAGTTAGTACATAGGGTATCAAAGACATTCAGAACCCCATATATGTTAAAATATATGCATTTGATAACAGTTATTTTTTTTTTTCATGAATTTTTTTTATGAATGAATCCAGTAATTGACACTGCCAGTTTTTCATTTCACCAGTAATTAGCATCCTATGCTCTAGTGTTTGACTCTGCTAGTTATTCGTTTTACCCAGTTATTAGCACCCTATACTCCAGTGTTTGACATAAAATGTTAAAATTCTTATGTGTAAAATATATGATTTTACTATTTTTCTTATTTATGAATTATTTGTGGATAGATGTCAATTACTGGAGCATGCCAATCACTGGAGCACCTACCCTATATAAGGTAAAATAATTTATCATTTATGTATTTTAAAACATTATTCCGTGTACATTATCTTTTACGTCTCAAAATCCCTAACTTTACATCTCTGCACATAAGAAAAAGTGAAGCTGTGTAGGCGCCCGTCGCTTTGTAGCAAACGGTGAATCGCAAAGCTACAGTCGGTAACAAAATTGTCCGAACACTAGCAAAAATTCCTATATAAAAAAAGTACACTTCATACGGATTTATTAAATAAATCCTTATCGAATTATGCTCTTAGACTGATTAAGAACAAGATTCGACAAGGATTTATTTAACAAAACCGTATGAAGTGTACTTTTTTTACATAGGAATTTTCGCTAGTGTTCGGACACTTTTGTTAGCGACTGTACAGAATATTCCATGGAGATTCATTTTGATCTCTTCTGATACACCTCAAAGCCTGAATTTTTTCAAATTTTTTATTAATTTTCGAAAATTCAAATAAAATATGTAAATTTCTGAAATGATCGTCACTGAAGATAGAAACGTTCATTTAAAAAGTATTTTTGCGGATTATTAACTCAGCTAGTAAGAGCGTCATGCTAATAACTCGAAGGTCATGGGTTCGATATTCCAAAAACAACCGTGTTACTTTTTCGGGATAATTAATATAAGTGTCAATTGATAAAAAAAAAAAAAATCTCTCAAGTGTCGTCACAGTATCCTAAGCCGTGCGGATGACGATAAAGTTATAGAAACAAAAAGACGTGTAGGTCGCTTTGCAGGCAAAAGGCTGATCGCAGAGGTACATACTTTTGCATAGAAGTCCGTTTTGAGCTGCCCTGATGCACTTAAAAACCCGATTTTCGAATTTTTAATTAGTTTTCTTTAATTAATTAAAATTTTTGCAACACTGGAAATTATCTGTTGCTGCCATCTGTTATCATAGAGTAGAGTGACCATATTTTTTTCATTGAATTTGGGGACAAAGTCCTCGAATTTCGAGGACAAAAAAAAATAAAAAATAATTAAATCACCTTAAATTGTAAAATTTTAGTAATTTTTATGTATAAAGCACCTAAAAGAACTTATTTAAGCTTATTTATTATACATATAACAAATTACTATAATAAAACATTAATAACTTTATAACCGGAGTCCCCAAATGTGTTGTAATTTTTTGGGGACGGAGGTAGTTTTGCCCTCGAGATTCGGGGACTGTCCTCGAGATTCGAGGACATATGGTCAGCCTATCATAGAGTGAAGGGGAGAATCTGTCTAAGAAATGCCAGTTCAAGAAACATAAGTCTTAAATAATATTGCGCCATTTATTGTCTATTTATCATTAAAACTGAAATATTCGGCTAAGACACAAATGAAAGCAGAGTGAACCCAGAACGAAAACAGTAGAGGGGGAGAAACCGAAAGCAGCGGGGTTTTAAAGCGAGTTTTTAAGCAAATGAAATTAAATGTTTTTTAGTTTGTGTTCTTAAAGTGATTTAAAATACGGCGATTAATACTTTTGGAAAAGGCCACCCCGTGGTACACCCTGGGTTGCGCTAAATCTGCTACAGCAACTGCCGCTCTCCACAATACCATTGTGGCCTTTGGGTAAATGGAATGGTGGACCTCTTATCAAAAAGAGGCACGGATATTCTCCAAAGATCTTCTAGAGACCTGCCGTTTCACTCTGCTAAACTTGAAATTAATAGGATCTATAAAAAATGTTTTCGAATTGCTGCTGCCAGTGCTACTAAAAATAAATCATGGAGGGTGCTATTAAAACCTAACTGTATCTCGGACACTCCTCGGGCTTTTGCTGTGGCTGAGTTTAGACTATTGACTGGACATGACTGCCTCCGTGCTCATTTGTTTCGTTTTAATCTGACTGACTAACCCTTTTGTGTTTTGTGTGATTCTGGACTAAGATTCCTATATGATAAGAGTTGGCGCAGTGTCCGTCATTTTCTATCCCGTCTGGGAAAGTGTTGGCGGTAGAAAAAGCTAGGTTACCTGATTAGCGTTGTTATCGCTTTTAAACTTCTATACAGATAAAAAAAAGCTAGAACTTCTTATCACGAAACAAACAAGTTGGAATTTTAAGAACATCGCCAACATTCTCAAAACTGCAACCCTTCACGTTAAAAGATATTTAATTTTAAAGTTAATTTTAAAAGAATTTAAAACAACAAATTAAAAAAACAGTACATACATATTAAATTTGTCAAACAACTTTGAAAATAAAGTGAAATAATTTGAAAATAAGGGAAATCTTACGCTACAAGGTTGTGCTCTTGCTCCGGGTATTCACGAGCTACATCTGCAATTTATAATCCAATTTTTCCTTCTTTCTGGATTAGAAGAAAATATGAACAGGCGGTGCAATTTTCTTTAGTTATTCGTGCAATTTATTACAGAAAAACTACCAATAATAAATAGTCAGCCGGTCTTGTGGGATAGAAAATGGCGGATGCGTCAGCCTGTCTACTTAGGAGTTCTATTCTGGACAAGTCATGGACGCTGCTCATCTAGACATGTGTTCTGCACATGAGTTTGGTGACATGAGTGACATGAGTTTGGACTGTATTGTGAAGAAATATTGGAGAGCTCATTGCCTAATGACCTGATGCTCAATGGCCTGGCATTTGATAAGTAATAATAAATAATTTTTGAAAATTCCTTAAATGTAGTGACTAAAAAAGCAGGGAAAGCCCGCTAGTTAAAAATAGATTTATAAAATATATTTTTTCCTTTTTTTGTACATTATGATTTATATTTCAAACAATATCTAAATATAGTAAAATTTATTTGTTTCACAAATACTGGAACATAAATAAATCCCTAAAGGACGCACAATTTAAAGAAAGATTTACCTCCCTATATGACGTATATATTAATGGACTCTTCCCACCTGACGTCAGAGGTCACATGATACAGGAAAAACAAATAGCAGACGAAGTCTTGTTTATCTAGAGCGATTGCTGAAATAACATATTTTCTATTCTTATTTTTGATCAATCGTATTTAATCTGTGTTATTTTTTATACATCATCATTTTTAATCCATTTTATATCATTATTCATCATCTTTTGTTTGCAGTATAGATTTACAATCATCATTTAGTTTATACCTGTTATTGATGTTCATGAAGACCATGTTTAAATACTCTGATTTTTCGTACTTAAATCAGTGACAGTGCAATATCGTACTACGTAAATCCATTTAGACCAGTAACTAAGTTAATTAACTTGTTGTAACACCTTTATGCAATTAAATTAAATGAAAACATTTTAAAATTTCAATTTATAATCCGTAAACATTCCACAAGAAGCTATTATTTATTGTTAGATCAGTTAATGTTACAGTTACACTACAATATACAAAAATCGATTCTTATAGGTAAAAATAAATAAACACATAAAATGTTTATTAAAAATTATTAAATTTACAAATACAATTATTCTAATCTTTACAAATGCACAATATTACTTTTATTTTATTTTATATTAAATATTAAAATTTTTGTTCTTAAGAACAATATTTAATTGAATTCGATTCTCAGAATTCGATTATTCGTTTTCCTCTATCACGTGATTGAGCAGACGACGCTGGGAAGAGCCCATTCTTGTCAATAGACTGTTGAATCATGTTCAAATGATGGCTTTTTAGGTCCCTTTTTACTTATTTGTTCTTGATGATCTTTTATTTGGTAGTTAGATAAGCCGAACATATTGTTTTGTACTAAAACCTTAAGAACAAAGAAAGGTAAATAATTTAAGTATCGACGAAAAAAGTATATTTTTAATTTTCTTTTTACTTTCTTCTATCTTCAATAGAAGAAAGTATATTGGATTCGTAAAAATTTTCGATTTCGGGTTTTTGATGGATTTACACGTTTTGAGAGCTGTAGAACACGATTTTAACATTTTTAGAAAATGTCTGTCTGTCTGTGTGTGTGTGTGACAAAATTTTGTGGCAACTGCATCTCTGGAACTACTGCACAGAATTTCATACAAATTGGTATGTAGTTGCACTTTGACATAAATTAGTGCCTATCAACTTTTGGTAAAAATCGTCTTACAGGTTGCGTTGCCATCCCGCTTTTTCTAAATTTTTAACAGGGTGATATAGGGCAAAAATTTTCAAGATGGGTATCTTTCGAAAGGTCTCGTCAGTACCTTTAAAACGAATGGTTGAACTATAAATCTGTGATAATTTAAAACAAAGTTATCGATTTTTTTTACTTTTTACGAAAAAAAACTTGGAAAAAAAATCCTTTTTTTTTTTTTTTTTTTTTTTTTCTCTCCCCTTAATTTTATCAAACTTCTACGGTTTCCGTGTCTTGACAAACTTTAACATATTTTTGCATTTTTCCCCTAATGTTGTCAGTCCCACGGTTTCCGTGTTTTGACAAACTTTGACAAAATTTTGGGTAAAATGTGAAAATTATTCTAAGTTTGTCAAAACACGGAAACCGTGGGACTTTGACAAAATGGGGAGGAAAATGCAAAAATTTGTTTAAGTTTATCAGAACACAGAAACCGTGGGAGTTTGATACAATTAAGGGAAAAAAAAAAAAAAAAAAGTGGGACTTAGACAAAATTTTGGGTAAAATGTGAAAATTTGATAAAGTCCCACTTTTTTTTTTCCCCTCTCCCCTTAATTCTATCAAACTCCCACGGTTTCCGTGTTCTGACGAACTTAAACTAATTTTTGCTTTTTTCCCCTAATTTTGTCAAAGTCCCACGGTTTCCGTGTTTTGACAAACTTAGAATAATTTTCATATTTTACCCAAAATTTTGTCAAAGTCCCACTTTTTTTTTTTTTTTTTTTTTTAATTATTGTTGCTGAGTGAATTTGTATAGGAAAAGGTAGAAGAAAGTCATGTGGTGGCCACAACATACTAGTTAGAAAATGTCTGTCTGTCTGTGTGTGTGTGTGACAAAATTTTGTGGCAACTGCATCTCTGGAACTACTGCACAGAATTTCATACAAATTGGTATGTAGTTACACCTTGACATAAATTAGTGCCTATCAACTTTTGGTAAAAATCGTCTTACAGGTTGCGTTGCCATCACGCTTTTTCTAAATTTTTAACAGGGTGATATAGGGCAAAAATTTTCAAGATGGGTATCTTTCGAAAGGTCTCGTCAGTACCTTTAAAACGAATGGTTGAACTATAAATCTGTGATGATTTAAAACAAAGTTATTGATTTTTTTTTACTTTTTACGAAAAAAATCTTAGAAAAAAAAATCCTTTTTTTTTTTTTCTCTCCCTTTAATTTTATCAAACTCCTACGGTTTCCGTGTCTTGACAAACTTTAACATATTTTTGCATTTTTCCCCTAATGTTGTCAGTCCCACGGTTTCCGTGTTTTGACAAACTTTTGGGTAAAATGTGAAAATTATTCTAAGTTTGTCAAAACACGGAAACCGTGTGACTTTGACAAAATGGGGAGGAAAATGCAAAAATTTGTTTAAGTTTGTCAGAACACGGAAACCGTGGGAGTGTGATAGAATTAAGGAAAAAAAAAAAAAAAAAAAAAAAGTGGGACTTTGACAAAATTTTGTGTAAAATGTGAAAATTTGATAAAGTCCCACTTGTTTTTTTTTTTTTCCCTCTCCCCTTAATTCTATACATTTTTTTTTTTATTATTATTGTTACTGAGTGAATTTGTATAGGAAAAGATAGAAGAAAGTCTCGTGGTGGCCACAACATACTAGTTTTTTAATGAAATTGATATTTCCAGTGAATGTTAAAATTTTAAACTGTAAAAGTCTCGTTATTTATTTCAACATTTGTTTAAATTTCATTCGAAACCCATTTCTCTCAGGTTGAGATCTTTAATACAAATTAATGGGACTAAAGAATTTTTATTGGAATAAATGTAATATAGTTTGAAGCTGGCAACTTTTACTTTGAATGGGGGAAATATTTGCTGGCTTATCCATTCGGAGATTTTCATGGTTTTCTCCGAAACGTGCGTGAATATGAGCTAGAACTCCTTAGAAAGACACCATGGAGGACAACTCATGCGGGACTAGGTTTCTTGCACAATCACTATGTCTCAACCCCTATATCAAGCAAAGCAAACTTTTACTAACATGAAATAAATGGATATTTTTGACATGATCGATCGCCTTTTATAAAACAAAGTACTACAAAACATTTGTCACTAAATTTAAATTTGTCAAAGACGATTTTCAGTTCATCAGTTTTATTCAAATCTTTAATGCATTAAATTACAAGAAGCTTTTGTTAAAAACCAGTTATTGCTATTAATATTATTTAAGATTTAACAACAAAACGCTATCATATTTTTAGAAATTATGTTCCCTGGTAGATGAGACAAGGAAACATATCATACAACATTGTTCTTAAATTATTCTTCTCGTCTTAAAATCCCTATATTCACATTTATAAGAAATTTATAAGATACAGCTTGGTTAACGGAGGTTATGTTGACAGATTTCAAACAATAACTGAGTATAACGAAATTTATTCGTTCACCAAATGCGACATTCTTCCTTCCTGGAATATAAATGAATCTCTAAAGGACACATAATTCAATGAAAGATTTCGCCCTTTACGTGACGGATTTATTAATTCTTACCAATAAACTGCTGGATCATGTTCAAATCATGCATGGCGTTTGGGGTCTTTTTATTTATTTCTTTTTGGTGATCTTTTATTTGGCAGTTAAAGAACAAGGACATATTGTTTTAGTCTAGTAATGTTTTAAGAATAAACGGAAGTAAATAATTTTTGTAACGGTGAAACAATTATAGTTTTACGTTTTATATTTTCTGAAACTAGCTTTTCCAATAAATACTAAAATTTTAAATGTGAAAAGGCTCGTTATTTGTTTCAAAATATGTCTAATGTTTGTTCAAAAGCTGTTTTTGTTGGTTTGCATTTTTTTTAAATACATATTCTACCTCTAAAATTTTTATTGGATAATTTTGTCTGATAATTTTGTTTTTTGGTGCACTAAAACTGAAAATCAAACCAGCTTTTCTCTGTCACGTATAGATTCTTGTGAATACCTTCAGCAATCCACAAATTGCTGTGCCAATCCACACAGCAATTTTCTGAGACAATTCCATCAATATAATTATATTGAAACTTTTAGAATATATTTCCATGATTAAGTATAATTAATTGAAATTTCCATGATTAATTATAATAATGGAAGAAATCATGTCGATAGACAATCTGTATTGACAAAAATTTATGCTTTATAAACTGGTTTTATTTTCTGTTTCAGCACTCACTCACACGCATATAGGAAAAAAAAATATTCAGGAAATTCTGTCTATGACAGAATTTAATTTAGAACGACAAAACTACTTATATTTGTATTTTAACACACTTTCAAAAATAAATAAATAAATAAATAAAATAAAATAAAGTAAAATAAATAAAATAATATAAAATAAAATAAAATAAATAAATAAATAAAAAAATAAATAAAAATAAATAAATAAATAAATAAATAAATAATAATAGAGGGCGCTGAGTAAAATTCTTAAACACATATTCAAATAATGCATTGATTTTTAATTCCAGATAAATTAATACAATTTGAATGCATTCATTGTACAGTATCTTCCCTTAATTGCTTAATACTCATTTACTAAATATTTTAATTAGTAAAAAAATCTTAATAATAATTTTGTATTTATTATTAATAATTAACAGTTTCAGATGCTACAGAACAAAACATAATGCTATTAAAAAAAAATATTAGCCAGTTATTTGGTATTTAAATTATACTCAAAATTCATCATAGATTAATTATTATGAATCCATTAATTTCTCAAAAACATAATTAATATCGATATACTCATCTTATAAATCGGAAAATAACACACACTTTAAATAAATTTCACAGATTTAGTCTAAAAATATCGGAAAACACAAGTCAAAATAATCAGGAATTATTCAGCCATGATCCTTTGCCTCTGTGGTCAGAGTACACAAATAGGAACCAAATGGTTGTGAGTTCGATTCTTATCGATGGGAAGTGAATAAAAATTTATATATAAATGTTTTTACGGATTTCACAAAATATTTTAAGATAGAGTAAGAAATTGAATGGTAAAATTCGATATTGGCAGGCGTTTTCGCAGGCGTAATGACGCAAAATGGCAGATTGTAAATAAATATATATATATATATATACATATATATCAGTTAAAATTATTAAATCAAATTTTTCTAGCATTTCTTTCGGATATCTATGGATTAAAGATAAAATTATTTTGAGAGCTAAAATATGGTGCGGAAAGTTTTTTTTTTCTATTATTTTAGTGGGAGTTAAAACTACAGTCGGTAACAAAAGTGTCCGAACACTAGCAAAAATTCCTACGTAAATAAAATACACTTCATACGATTTTGTTAAATAAATCCTTATCGAATCATGTTTTTACACTGACTAAGAACAGGATTCGACAAGGATTTATTTAACAAAACCGTATGAAGTATACTTTCTTTACACTGGAATTTTCGTTAGTGTTCGGACACTTTTGTTACAGACTGTATGTATTTACAAATACATAAAAGTTTACTTTCATAAAATAATATACGTTCTTAAAAAGTTTTTCTTTTCTTTTTAAAAAATGATTTTTCTTTATATGAGACGATATCTCTCTCATAAAGTGTTGAATTAACAGTAACTTATTACTCTATGATTTTTATGTAGTACTTACTAATTTTGTTAATATCACATTAAACATGGTTTGGTCTGGATTCGTAAAATAATCTATTTAAAAAAAAAAAAAAAAAAAAAAAAAAAAAAAAAAAAAAACTTTTAAAACCCAAATTCTTAATGTATCATATCACATAAACCTTTTCGCAGTTATGATTTTTCAATTTTTTTTTTTTTTTTTGTATTAAGGTGAAATGATAAATTTCATCGAAAAAGAATTTGCACTCTTTTATAAACCACGAAGGTCTAGGCGGGAAGGCAGTCGAAAATTCGATACACGCCTGCTTAAGCTTTTTAAATAAAATCTATGTGTAGTAATTTTTGGATCAATTATTTTTTATTCTTCTTCCGGAAAGAGAGAAGGCAAATCCCTCAGTCACGTTTCAATTCTTCTATGACTTCATTATTGCAAGGTTTATCCCGTGAACCGGTCGTGGATCAAATCACCCAAAAAACATTTCTGGGGCATTTGATCCATTGACCGATGCATTGCTATGATTGGCCATTAGTTATTGCTCTGGTTGGACCATCTGTCGGTCATTATAAACGTAAATATGCATAAAAACTTTTATTTTTATTTTTATTTATTTATTTATTTCTTTTTTTTTTTTGTAAATAACTGCATAATTGTTTTAGAATTATACAAATATGCATACAATGTTGCTCCCTGCAAACAATTTTTTAATTTCGAGTTTTAAAAAATATTTTAAATATGTTTGTGTACTACTATGTGAATTTATTAATGAATTAATTTTTATAAAACATTTTTATGTTTGAATACTAAATTTTTACTTTAATTTTGAGCATTCGAACATAAAAAAGGCTTCTTAAAAATCTCTTCAAAAATTCTTAGGATACCGTGTAGTCAACTAAAAATTTCCTTTTACCAATTGACATCTTTTCTACTAATTTTCTGCAAAAAATAACACTCCGCACCTTCCAACGCTCGACCACCGCGTTACTAACATGGCGCTCTAACCTCCTGAGCCACGGAGAGACAAATGAAAGAGCTTATATTTAACTTAAAATGGAGGCGCATTTTTTATTAGCTTGAGATTCAGACACATACCGTAGTGAATGACAGTAAGTACATAAATAAAATTTGGGGAAAAATATAGAAAAAGGTATACGGTTTTAAATAATTAAGAGAAAGTCGAGGAGGAAGAAATTTTAAGAAACTGCAATTAATCATAAATCTTGTAGTGATCGTGGATTCATTTCAACCGGTAGTTAGACTTGTGCAGAGTGAACATGTTTAACTTTTTTTTAAGGTAAATTACATATTTAATGTATGCCATGTTTAAAATTATATAAACAGGTCGTTCTTTTATATAATATTCGAACGAATTCGCGATTAAATTTTACAAGTAACAGTAAACGTTTCCAGTACATTTTAAGAAATAACTCTTTCTTCTCTAATAAAGGAGTGAAAAAAAAAAAAAACAGGAACATGTAAAAGTGCACTTATTCCGCAGAGGAATTTATTATGTAGGATTCTTCTGATTCATTATATTTTACAAATAAAATTATTGTTAATCATTATTAATTTTTCATTTATTTTACTCACTTGTAAATAAAGGTATCTTTTTACGTTAAAAAAAATAAAATAAAAATTTGATGCCAAAAAATTACATGAATATATTCATTTAGTTTTTTGGCATTAGTTTGGAATTGCAACTCGAAGCAAAATGTCAGAAGAAATGCAAATAAGCAAATAATCGCAGAATTTAAAAAAAAAAAAAATCTAATACGAATTTCGAAACTCTGAAGGGCTGTTGAAAGTTACACGCATTCCTCTATCTAGAAAAAAAAAAAAAAAAAAAAAAAAAAATCAGAACTGTACGTGCCGTAGTTTTTTCTCTGCATTGCTTAAAGACAAACACTTTCTTTTATTATTATAGAAACATAAAATAGTACAGTGCAACCACATATCCGAAAACTAGCAGTGAGGACGCATCCAAAATGTTGGAGGGATACCAGCTTGTCCGACAGTTTGAAATTTGGAAAACATCCAGTAATTCCGCGGTCTGATATTTCTCATTTTCCCTGAGTCAGATGACTGTCACCCCTATTTTAGCATTGGACTCGTTGAGTTAGCACTTGCGCAGATGCTTCCATGGTTTCATCAAATGTGGTTGAAGAATACTATACGCAATTTGCCATAAAATAATGCTATACGCAATTTGCTGTAAATATGAATCTCAAGATAATTAATCTCAACGTCATGAAATGTCAAAATTTCACAGGTCTTCATCTAAGATTTTGATTTGATAATTTTAGTTGATCTTTATGTTTTTTAATGCGCTGAAACCGAAAATGAACAAGTTTTTCTCTATCAAACATAGATTTTTGTGAATACAGGGTGTCTTTACAATTTATTCTGTGACTCTTCTACCAATTTAATTATATGGTAGCTTTTACAGTATGTTTCCATAATTAATGTTAATTAATTATGGAAACTACCGAAAAGAAATTGCTTCGGTAAACACGCTGTTCCTGTATTGACAAAAATTTATACGTAATAGAGAAATACAGGGAAATACAGTGAAATACGCTTAACACGTAAACGCTTATGATGAAAAATCGGTTAACAGAAAATGATATAGCGGTCCGAACAGTATACTATGCTATTTAATATTATATATATATTTTTCTTTTAATACGAAAAAACACTCGTTTTCGATCTTCAGTGTCATGTTTGCTGCAACAGAGATGCCAAAATTTTAATTTATTCCGAAGCATTTTTAGACCCGCTTTTATTTCCATACCAATCTTTTCTTAAGACTAATTTTTTCTTATTTTATAGTAGTTATATATTGAAGGAAAATAGTCTATAAATAATGTGGTGCGGATTAAAGGCGGGGCTAAAAATCCTCCAGAATAAATTAAAATGTTGGCAACTATGCTACAGTATGTTGACGTCGATGACCATGTGTTTACAGCGCCTACAATGAGATTTTTAACATCGTTCATCATTAAAATGATTACACTTTTGTAAATATTGATGACTAATCAGATAACTGAATCAACGATGCAGTTCCTGTCCCGTCTGCTTCAGAAAGGAAAAAAATAATGAGTATCAGCAGTTATTTAGATGCGCTTTCGAATTCAGAGATGAATAAAACAATGTATGATCTTGATCAATTTTTGAACAATATGGAGCCGAAAAAGAGAGTAAAAGACATCTGATTATCTCCCCCCCCCCCCCCCAAAAAAAAAAAAAAAAAAAACATATATATATATATTTGTACTTAATTTGTATCCTAATGGATGGAAGTTTGTAGTAGTTTTACAAGAAATGGAAATAATAATTGATGACATGGAAAACATTGGCCAGTTTTGTACTTTTTTTAAGAATCATTTTACACGAAATTCTTTTAACACGAAAAAATATTTCGGTCCCCTCAGTTTCGCGTTAAACGTTTTTCACTGTAATTATAAGATAAAAAACTTTTTTTAAACCATGTTTTTAAATTTTCTGTTGAATCATAGTTATAGAACTAACTGCATTAGCACTTTATCATTGCGTATTGTTACGAAATTGTAAATAATTGTAAATATTTTTGTATAAATTCTTTCAAAGAGGCTTAATAAGTTGATAAAATGTCAATTTTCTGCATTTCCAGCCTTTTTTCGTGTTAACATAGCTTAATTTTCCTTTTAAAACGCATTAAAAAGCTCCAATAGGCAGGTAATGGATTTGGCGCCAAATTTAGCGATTTTTTGCCCTTGGCGACTTTTTTGGCGACTTTTGGTGACAAAATCTTTATTATCGATATTCCAAATATAATTATATCTAATGTGATTGGTTAAAGAGTTACGGAAAATTTGAATGAAAAAAAAAAGTTGGCTTTAAAAATAAAATATTAATCCTTTCAGAACAACATATATTTGCATCATGAACTACATTAACACTTTATCAATGTGCATAGAATCTTTAAAGTGATAATGACGTCCATTTTTGCCAGATGCATAATTTAACTTTTTACAATTTTTTAACTCCCACGTTTAATTAAATGTATTTATTATTATGTCGAAAGAAAATGAACTCGTACATTTTTTTGGCAACAATTAAATTATAGCTAATATTTTAATGACTATTTTTATTGCTATTAGGAGCTTATTATTTTCATATTTTAATTAAATAAAAGAAAACTATTCGAAAATCTGACTTCGAAGCATTGTGTTGTCACAGGGTTCTGAGCTACTGTGAAAGTTTCATATGTCTAGCTAGTAGGGAAGTTAGTTAAAAATAGATTGCAAGATTTGTACCGGACAAACAAACAAATACACAAACAAACAAGAATATAAGTTAATAAAAACATGGTAAAAATAGCTTCATTTTCGGATTCAGCAAATCAAAAAAACATGTATATCAAATAAAATTATCAAATGAAATTTCGCTAGCATTATTTTTGTCGACAATTTTGTTTTCAATTGTATTCATGTGAAGTCTTTTCAACTTCTATGTTTATAGTTATTGGCTTGTAACTATTGTAAAAAAATGCACAAATCAGTTAAAAATTTATAAATATACAGACATTAAAGCAATAATAAAAATCACCAAAGAAAAGTAATTTTTGGTGGAAAAATCTGTGTTTTGACAAACAATCAAACAAAAACATTCTGCAGGGCGTTTTAAGCCGTTGTTCTAGATTCGATTTCTGGCCTGCTTTTCCTAATCTTTCTGAAATTAACTGGACAATTTAATTAAAATTGATTATAGCACAGAATAGCTGAAAAATAAGCATGAATTCAAAAATGAAATAATATCTTTTCAAGATTATCAAAATCTTATTTTTTACATATTTAATTTGCGCCGCTCAGACGATGCAGTGGTTAGCGTCCCCGATTCCTAGACGGTTGGGACTGGGTTCGAATCCCGGAGTAGGCATAGATGTGTTGTCCCTGTTAGGAGTAGCGATGACCACCCATTGGGTGCCCCTTCACAAATAATCATCAATTTGGCGACCCCCCGACCAATGCTGTAAAGTTGCAAATGCCGCGCTATAAAAAAAAAAAAAAAAAAACGGGATACATTAATATTTCCAAATCTATAAAATAGTCAATTTAACAATGTAAAACTAATTTAAATCTTTGTTTTAATGAAAAACATAATTACAGTTATTTAAATTATTACACATTTATGACACAATTACTAATAAAAGTTATTACACAATCCTTTTTTTGTGTCATTCACTTTCACGAATAATTTTATTTTATTTTATTTATTTATTTATTTTACAATGAAATATTTATCAGTCACATAAAATATATTTACCCTTTGCAACTGAAAACAAAAAACGTAATATATAAATGGCAAAGAAAATTAAAAAGTAATTTGGATAGCAGAACAAAAGATAAGTACCTCAAGAATCTCTTTTTTTTCTGAGAGAATCTAGCATATCTGTTATTCAAAAACGTGTTTCGAAAACTTAATGGTAAGAAAATATCAGACTGTAATTATTTTCCTCAACAGATGGTGTAAGTTATATATATTTTGTTTTTCTTAAGAAGAATAAATACTTACCAAACTAATCAAATAATGATTTCACGTTCACAGTATGGGTATTTTTTATTTATCAATATTAAATATTAATGGTGCCTGGATAATTTTTAATATTTTTGAGGTAATTTTGGTTTTGAGGTAATTTTCATGATTTGAACTGAATTAGTTTAAGAAAAAGAAAAGAAAAAGTAATAAGTAAAATATAGATTTTGGATTTTTTTTTTTTTTTTAGATTGGTCGTAAATTTTTAGATTTTTAATTTTATTATTATTTTTTTATTGCATGCAATAGTTCAAGAAAAATACTAACACTTTTTGGTGTATTTTATCCTTCATTATTTAAGAACAGTTTCAAGGATATTTTGAATCCTTTCTAACAAAAAATGTATTTCTGACTTCAGTTTTTTAAAAATGTGTTTATGACGTTAGTTTGTAAAATTTTCATTTTCATGAATGTTTTCAGATTATAGGGATGAAACCAGTGTTACCAGATGTTCGACAGTCAGTATCCCCAAACAGGCTTTCAAATTTCCCCAAATACGGGGTTTTTTCTAAAAAAAAATCCCCAACTCAGTTTCTACTAAAAAAGTAGATTTTTTAAGAAAAATAAATAGCAGATTTAAGCTCAAATTTTCCCCCAAATAAAACTCATTTTTCAAAAAAATCCCCAAGTACAAGAATAACTCTTATACACACTAGATAATAACTTTATTCATAACTAGTGAATCACTAGTATGAATAGAGACTAGTTAATTAACTTTTAATTAATTTTACACTCATTTATTAACTTTTAATTAATTAATTTCACACTAATTAACTTTTTATACATATGAGTTATCGAAAATTTTTAAATCTGTGCGAAGTACTTAGTTTAGTTTCATCAGCTCTCCCTAGGTTATTCGTGAAGATGTATTATTAAACCCTTTAATCAATTGTATTTATACTAAATTCGGTATGTGTATAACAACGGGCGCTGAGGATGTTCGTAGGATGTCTTTTCATCCTCAGGATTTTCTGAGGATGTCCTAAGAAGAAATGGCACCTCAAAACAGTCCCTACATGATAAAGAAAACTGCTAAGTACGTACGTATAAGGACAAATCTCTACAGTTCACAACAGTAAACGTGAACTAATCAGGTAGACCAATTTAAGATTAAAAAAAGTTGAAAAATTCACCAGGTTTCTCCTCAAAAATTTAACAAATCCCCACACAATTCCCCTCAAATATTCAGTCCCCAAAAATGTCCCCAGAAGCATACCCCTCCCCCCTCAAAAATAGGGACAAAATCCGCAATCTGGCACCACTTTATGGAACAATGGTGCAGAACTCATACCGGAATTTGTTTAAGAAATTTCTCTACCTATAATATCGTTGATTTAAGAAGCAGAAAATTTTCTTACATTGATAGTAGTATGAATACTGTGCCTATGCTCCATTCCTGAGATTACTATAAAACAATTTTTTTAATATTTTCAACAACATTATAATGTATGTAAAAGACATAAATTAGTTTAAAATGTACCATCACCAATATCACGTAATGAAACATTTTTTTTTAATGTGTATGTTTGTATGTGTATGAGGTGAAAATTAATATTTCATGTTGATGACCTTATTTATTTTTTACAGAAATACGGTATTGACAAATTTAGGAGCTTTTTACTTTCTCTTACCCATAACGTAGAGAAAGTATTGTTTTTGGGTCAAGTTTTCGAACGCGAGATTTTGTTATATTTACATGTTCTGAGGTCCCCTGAATACGAAAATCATGTTTTTAGCAAATGGTCTGTGTGTATGTCTGTGTGTCTGTGTGTGTGTTTGTCTGTTATTAGCATATCTCAAAAACAAATTATCGCAGAAAGTTCAAACTTGGTATTCTAAATGTGTATCATATAAGGATGCTAGACTAAACTTTTCGTTAAGATCAAGCAAATGGTTCGTGTACAGGGACACTCAAAAGTATTCAAATTCATTACGTCTATGGGGGAAATTGCAGGTATGTAGAGTTTAACATCTATAGACGGCACTAAACCAAATGAAACGAATATATATTTTTTGTAATAGAGATAGTCAACAGGGGAAAAAATTGTGTATGTAGGAGCCTCGCCTCAAATTTTCATAATGGGTATCTTTCAAAAGAGCTCGCCAATACCTTTAAAACGAATGGTTGAACCATCTATCTGCTATAATTTAAAACAAAGTTATCGATTTTTTTTTACTTTTAACAAAAAAAGAAAAAAAAACTTTTTTTTCTTTAAATATTGAGAATAAAATAGACTTTTTTTGGATATTTGGTGTTATACTACTTCTCTAATATGGAAATCGTCTGCATTATCATAAAATATAACTTTTTAAAATAATAATTTTAATAAATTATTTTTTAAAACAGAATTATTTTTTAATAACCGAATTAAATTGTCTATAAATGTAGGTGCATTAATGAAACGGGGGGTTGAGGGGGGCGGTAACCCCCCTCACACACAACTAATTATCAGATAAAACTCTTCCGAAGCCTAATTTTAATTATTTTAACATAAGTTTACGCAACAGTACTCGTTATCTTACCTCTTAATCTTCAACCTGTATTTCTAGTATTATATTTCCGGGTAAGAGAAAGTCATGTGAGTGACACACCAGATTATTTATTTAATATTTATCTCTAATTTTCAGTTGCAGCGGTGGTCTAATTATTTTGAAGTTTAATCGTTTATTTATGTACATCTAATATCACTCCTTAAAATTATTGGTGATTTTTTAATAAAGGAGTCCATATATTTTGCAACAGTGTAGAAATGATCCTTTGTGAGGTTGAAGTGGCGTCCAGTTGAGGAAGTAAAGGTCGCTGGAGGAAGTCAGTATTGTAGGTCCCTCGTCTTACACCCTTTCTAATTTTGAATGCATTACTCGTTTTGTGGAGTTTTAATTTGGTTGTTGTTTCTTTACAAAATTTTCCAGTAAGGTGAGTATATCCTGAATTAATATTAGTATTCCTTTTGAGGAAAAAAATAATAATGAAAGAAAAAGAGAAAAGAGAAAATAAAAATAAAACGATATTATTGTTACTAAAAAGGTTTTTTCTGCAAATACTACTATTTTTTAGGTTAAAAATTTTATATCTTTAAATTTATTTAAATAAATTTATCTATGTACTTCCAGAATAAATAGTTAATAAAACCTTCAACATGAAAAAAAAAATGGTAATAATAATTAAATGTTTTATGCATTAAAAAAAAAAAAAAAAAAAATTGAAATGTTTAAAGTACATATTTCAACTCAATATAAAAAAATATATTAATTTTAATTTTAACTTAAAGTGTAATTTATTTATCTATCTACCTAAACACACATATTTACATATGTAAAGTTAAAGGAAACGTTTATTGAAACAGTTTTGTAAAAAAAAAAAAAAAAAAAAAAAAAAAAAAAAAATTACAAAGTATAACAATGTTAAATATCAGAAGAAAAGTATTAATAAATATTAATAACACTCAGGATAAATATGCAGTATGCTTAAAAAATATTTATTTTCCATGAATTTTGTACAATACGAAAGGGAAAAATTATAATAATATTTCTTCCTTTTGTGAAAGGAAGAAAAAAATCATTTCTTAAGTTTTCTTAAACAGAACTTTGTTTCCTATCTTTAAAAAAAAAAAAAAAAAAAAAAAAAAGAGAATATACATATTAGACAAAGTAATAATAATAATAATAATAATAATAAAAACACACTTTATGTTTCCGTTATTTATCCATAAAAAGTGTTTTTTATTTTAAATTATATTTAAATAAGCTTTTAAAGTTATTATGTGCAACTAAACTTATTAGCACGTAAAATGTAATTTTCAATTAACATTTTCAAACAAACGATTTTTTTTTTTTTTTTTTTTTTTTTTTTAAAACATTTTTACTTGTTTTTAAAATTACGTATAGTTATTACTAAAACATTAATGAATGTAAAGCAGTTTATTTTTTATCTGCTGTTTTCTTTACGAGACATTTTTTTTTTTTTTTTTTGGTCTGAACTAAATATATCCAGGAATATTTTCACAAAGGTTGTATAATAATTTTTTATTTTGATTTTTCTGTTTGATTTTTTTTTTAATTTTTGAAAAGAAAAATTTTGTTTCAGTCCTTTTTGATATTCTTTTATTTGTTTTAAATTTAATTACTCATTCCAAAAATATATGTTTTGAATGTGTTTAATTTTAAGTGTAAGTTTTTCTTTTATTTTTAGTACGGAGGACTATTAGTCTCAATCTACGGATAAAACGTTTTCGCCAGTTCTACGATGGTTGGACATTTATCGAAAATATAATTGAATAATTTGAAAGCAGTGTTATAATTTGAAAGAAAAAAAAAAAAAAAAAAAAAACTAATAGTCCTCCGTACTAAACTGAATTCTGCTTTTGCCAGAATTTCATCAAAATCTTTTTTTTTTTTTTTTTTTTTTTTTTGAAAGAAAAATAAAATAAAAAAAAAATTAATAATAATCTGTATCGAAACGGACAATATCGAAAAAGTTAAAGAAGCCCTTTTTTAAACAAAAATACATAATTTATTTTAATTTTTAATTGTTGCCATAAAATAAATAAATAAATAAAGAGTTGATTTAAAATTTTTTTGAAATGAAAAGAAATTCACGCGTAATATTAAAACTGATATAAAACTTTGTGAAAAATTAAACTTGCAGTGTAAAATTGACGTCATTATATCTCTAAATGTATATTTATTAGTATTATTATATATTTATTTTAAAAAGTTAATAATATACACATTAAATAATAAAGTTTAATATAAAAGTAGGACGACATCAAAAGGGAAAAAGTCAGTAAGAATTGAATTATAGTTTTGTTTATTTGCAAGATTTTTACTGCTATTACACTAATTAAAAAATATCTGGAAAAAATAAAAGCGTTATTATTATTATTATTATCTATTTATTTATTTTTTAAATGCCAATGTGTGTGATGTGAATTGATCTTTAAAAATTGGCCGTTGCAGGTTTAAATAATTTTTTTGAATATATGATTGTAAATTTTATTATGAATTCTTACGTTTGAAAACTATTATGTTGGAGCTCTCACAAAACTACCTTCCATATAATTCCATCTAACAGAGCAACCTATTGTTTGACGTGCAGAAAAATCAGATAGTTTTTTAACTATATATATATACATATATAATTTTGAAAATATATAGAAACTTGAAACTTATTAAATTATTCTTATCACAAATATCGACTTTGTATTTTTTGGATTATTAAATTAATTTAGTTATGGACTAGTAAATTGATTTAGTTATATTGCTTTTATGAAGCATTGATATTGTTATATCTAATTTATATAATTTACCAGTAATTTAATCTCGTTTTAGAATTTCATAGATTTTTCCTGGGAGTACGCTAGTTTTGCCATGTTTCCGAAACCTGTTAGGCTTTTTTCAATTTACTTTATTGTCTGTTCTGCTGCTCGCACCCACTGAAGAGGAAGCGAAAGGGTGTTTTTCACATGTAGTGTTGTTTTTACAATTGTTCTTCGTTACTTTAATTCGTTATTTTTTTTTGTTTTTATTAACGTTTTTGCTTCTTGTTGACCACGCCCACTTGTCTTCAAGTTTCTATATATTTTCAAAATTATATATTTTTGTACAAATTTTTTTTATACAAATACACTTTTATTAATAAGCAATTAATATATATATATATATATATATATATATATATATATTGGAGAAAACGAAAATCCACTATTTTTTATTTTTTTTTAGTTTTACAATTCTGGAGGATGAAGTAGAAAATTTTAGTAGAATAAAATGAAGTAAAAAATTTTAATTTAAAATTTTTTTGGCACACATTTTCTTGAAAGATATTTTATAATCCAGTATTTAAATTTATCAATGTCATTTTAGTTTTCCCATAAAAGAAAATTTACTAGTATTTTGTAGATTGCAAAAAATACTATAAAATAAACATACATTGTAAAAAAAAAAAAAAAAAAAAAAAAAATCTTGCAATAAGTAATTTTAGAAAAGGACTCCTTTACAAAATTACATATTACAAAATATTTCAGATATTATAAAACAAAAGAGTGCACATTGTTATTATTTATTTAAACTAATCAACCTTTTTTAAAAGTAATTAAATTAGGTTTTGTTAGTATTATATTTCTTATAAGATTAGTTTAATAAAAGTAAAGTTCTAAACGAGGGAGAATTATGCAAGCGAACTGCATCCTATTAATTAATTTTTATTATTTAACTCATTGCTTTACACAATGAACAACCAGGGCCATATTAAGGCATGGACACATGGGGTACAAGCCCAGGGCACCCAAATTTGTGGGCATTAAACCTACAAATGATGTTTCAAAAAATTTCATTGTTTTTATGCCAAGCTACAGAAATATGTAAATATTAAATGACGATTTTTTTTTTTTTTTTTTTAATTAACATTATTCGAAAATTGCTAAAGTAAATTAGATATAGTAGTAAGCTAGAATATCGCCATAGGTTCAAGCACTTTGAATCTATTTTGCATTTTTCTTCCTTCATACTTCCAAAGTGCAAATTTAACTGTAGAAAAGTTCACATGTAGACCGGCTGTGTTTTGTCATAAAAAATGTGATAAATGACAATTTGCCAGTGGAATGTTTTCTGACATTACTCCTAGCTCATAGTCATAGTGTAAAACACTTGTTTAAAATAATTACAAGTTATAATTTGAGTGTAGATTTGGATTTATTATATTGCTGTGGTAAGAGTTCGTGAGAGTTACGGATAAAAAAAAAGCAAAAATACACTCCCCCCCCCCTCTTTCAGGATACTAGCACCGAAAAATTAATTAAAAATGCTTTTTTTTTTTTTTTTTTTTTTTTTTTTTTTTTAAGACTGTGTTTTTTAGAATTGTAATTTAATTTTGGAAATGTATCCATGTTGCTTGCCTATTTTAGAAAACTACAAAATTAACACTTAAAATCCATTTATTCCGGTTTCGATGTTAGTGCGTGTATGAAAGCATTCTAATTCTATGTCCCTGTATATTTTAAATATTATAGATAAATCTGATATTTTGTTGTGCTCCAATGAAAGGTTTTCTCAATTTTATTTCTCTTTAAAATTATGTTAAACAAAATATATTTTTATGAGTGATGCACAATAGTTTAATTTTATTTTTAACATTCAAAATGTCCATTACATATAAAAGTCGTATAAGATATATTACAGTTAAAAAATTATTTAACTGTATATGCTTGTGTGTGTGTGCGTGGGAGGGGGGGGGGGTGCACCATATAACACTTGTGCCCAGGGTCTCCAAAAGTCATAGTCGGGCCCTGCAAACAACCACATTCAATTATACAACAAAAACATATTAATTTTTCTTTCTTAAATGTCTATGTACATAAACAAATGGTATCCAATTTAAAATTTAATTTTTACAGTAAATAACAGCTAAAATATTTCTTTGATAAATGTATGTCTTTCAATGATCCAATAGTGGCTAATAATTTTACTTTTCAAAGTTGGCAGACGGGAGGTGTTCTTTTAGAACCCAGCTCACGTTCTTTGTCTGAACTGTTTAAGTTTTTTCATGGTTATCCCTGAAACTCGTGTAAACAAATTGATTTGGATCTGACACTCCTTAAAAGGACACAGACAGAGGACATTTCTCTGATTCTCCTGGATCAGTCAACAAAAATCCCAACACTTTCAATATTCATGCAATTAATATGCTATTGGGTTGTTCGGAAAGTAATTTCGTTTTTCTCAATGGAAGACTTAATTGTATTTTTTTCACACCATTTTCAATAGTTAAGCTGCATTACCTTTATATATTGTGACACCTGATATAGCAAGGCTTGTTTGTGAAAAAGTTCGTTTTATTCTGCTCGATAGGTTTTGATTGTTGCCGTATCAAATAAAGAAAATCGTAAGCGACATTTTCGGCATATTTTGTTTTTGCTGTTTAAAAGGCAAAAATACTATTCAAACAAGGAAAAAAGTATACGATGTGTATACAGAAAATTTATTTAAAGAACGCCAGCGTCAAAACTGGTTTACCAAATTTTGTTCCGGCAATTTTGACATTGAAGATGCATTACGTTCTGGAAAACCAGTTTATGTTAATGAAGATAAAATAAAGTATTGATTTATGAAAACTGCCAAATAACAATTCGTGAGATTGCTAAGAAACCGACCAAAGTGGAGAATATATAATTCACTAAAATATTTATACAGTATACGAATATCGTCTTTCATTTTCAAAAAAAAAAAAAAAAAAAACGAAATTATTTTCCGAACAACCCAATACATTAATTTTAACATTATTTTAGTAAAATCTAATTTTACTGATTCGTTTGAATAAACTTGAAATAATGAAAAAGAAAAAAGAAAAGAAAAAAGAAAAGAAAATAATCTTTTGAAATATTCAGTTAAAAAAACAGAAGTAAAAAAACATTATGTTTAAATAAACAAATTATCTTTTCATTAAAATACCAGCTACATTTTGTTTATTTTAAAATGATTTTTCAAACAAGTATATTCCTATTTTCTGAGATTAAAATCTATAGTCCCAATTTCATTTAAAATCGTACTAATTAAATACTAATTTTTCTTGCACAACAAATTAAATTAAAAATATATAGGATTGCTTCAATAAAAAAAGTACCACTTACCTAATGAAAACATACATTTTAAAAGAAGGAACTTCTAGAAAAAAAAGAAGATCATTTTGTTAAATAACACAATTATTGAAATTCGATATATTCTAAAAAGCATTCCACAGAAAGAGACAAACTAATTGTTTAGATCAATATGGTACTTCAATTTTGAATATCTTTAAGTATTTTTTATTCAAGTGATAATTTGTGTATCCTTGTTAATAAAAACCGTCTGGTTTAAGTGTATTGCAGCACTCTACCTGTTTTATTTATTTGATTATTATATATATATATATATATATATATATACAGTCGGTAACAAAAGTGTCCGAACACTAGCAAAAATTCCTATGTAAAAAAATACACTTCATACTGTTTTATTAAATAAATCCTTATCGAATCATGTTCTTACACTGACTAAGAACAGGATCCGACAAGGATTTATTTAACAAAACCGTATGAAGTGTACTTTTTTTACATAGGAATTTTTGCTAGTGTTCGGACACTTTTGTTACCGACTGTATATTGGTTTATTAATTTTTTTTCCATATTTGAACGACTAGAAATCCATATATACTAATTTAAATAGTTTTTGTGCATTTCGATTTATTGATTATTATTATTTTTTTTTTTTTTAATTTGATTTGCATCTCTTTTATTGATTTGTGCATACCTTATTTAAAGATATCGTATATAGATCGCAACAGAAATCAATGTTTTCAATTTATTCGGATATAAAATCATTAGGAATCTAATGTATATGTCATCAACAAACAAACAAACAAACAAACAAACAAACAAACAACAACAAACAAATCATTAAACAGAGGTTATTTTAAGAGATAATAGTATTTTATGCACACACATACAATAAATAAATAAATTAATTAAAAATGAAAAATGAAAAATAAATAAATAAATAAAACAATTCAATAGAAATTAACTGTGTTATTTTTTGTAATTGAAAAATTATAAAATAACGCATTAAAATTCCACGTTTGTCATATTTGATTTTGTTTATTAACTTTTATAACATTTTTGCGTAACTTTATGATTGCCTAAATACGCATTCTGTATTAAATAATGTCTTCTTGAGTTTAAAGAACCTACCTGTTTTAGATGTATATACTCAAATACTTTTTTTTTCAAATAAAACTAATTTTCTAGCAATTTATATATATTAAAAAAAAACAATTATATTAGAAATATGATAAATATTTTATTCTAATTCAATAGAATTTTTTTTTTAATTATGTTGCTTTCTTCATCCTACGCTCGTGCCTAAATTTTTTACTACTCATCAAATTTGGTCCTTAATTATTTATATTCTAAAAAAAAAAAAAAAAAAAAAAAAAAAAAAAAAAAATGTTGCGTGTTTTTGTGATTATGGTGTTTGCTTCAATAACATCATATGCATTTTTTCTACACTTCAAATATTTTCTTCGCCTTTTATGTTCTTCTATATTACTTTAATATAATTCGTGTCCAATAATGATAGGAATAATAAAATCGTCTATGAAAAAGTAAAAATGTTTCTAATAAATTATTTTTGGAAGCTAATCCTTATGTATTGTTTAGCTACAAATGAAATATCGATTTTGAATAATTGGAAAGGTAACATATTTGCAGGAACTGCCAATTCTTTGATTTTCTTTCCTTTGAAGACGGCAAAAGAACGAAAAGTTTTGCAAATATTCGATAAAATCTTTACTTTTTTTTGTCCAAATAGATTTTCTTTATTAATTTAACACGATGACGTAATGTAACTTACAAAACGTTGCAGCCAAGTTTTATTGAAAATCTAATATTTACTTATTTAAAACCGTTTTAGAGCCCAATTTTTATTAAAAATTCAGATTTGCTAATTTAAAACCCTTTCATCTTAAATAATGACACATACGGTGACTTACTAGAACTAAGAAACACCGTTATGAAATAAAAATAAAATAGTTAAGAACACATTTATCTGCATTGTTTAAAGTTTTTCAAAGTTTTATACTCTATTAATACTTTGTATACCTGTATAAGTGTACCATAATCTAAGATTATGAGGTCTGTCCAATAAATACGCGAACTAAGGCCATAAAAAAGATTATTTTGCAAAATTTATTCTACATTGATTTTATTCCCTGCAAAGTACTCTCCATTCGTTGCTATGCACTTATTTCATCTTCTTTTCCACTGTTCAAAGCACCCTTGGAAGTCCTTGCCAGTCAGGCCTTTTAGTTTTCTCGCCACATCTTCCCAGTGATGTCCCCTTATCACATTTTTGCATTTTTGGAATAAAAAAAGTCGCATGGGGCGAGGAGATCTGGCGAATAAGGAGGATGATCAAGGATGGTGATTGAATTTTTTGCTAGAAACTGGCGAATAATCATTGCTGAATGGCGAACAATCAATGGGGGTGCATTGTGATGGTAAAGGATCCATCCATCGCCTTGAGTCAATTGTCGCACACGACGCACGCGATCTCTCAAACGCTTGAGAACTGTGAGAAAAATAATTTATTATTTTCGTCAATTTCCATTTTCGACACACAGTAAAAACAAGGACAACAGAAACTAACACAACTGGCACAATACGCACAGCTCGACGACCTGCCATGTACTAATGGTTCATTGGGTCTCAGACAACTAGCACCACTAGTTAGCGAGGCTATAGTCCGCGTCATGGCCGACAGATGGCACCAGTTGGCGTATTTATTGGACAGACCTGGTACATGTATGCATTTTGTTGTAGTAATGTTACTCCACGCTATACTATGTAGCATAACCTGCGAACTAGATTACACTAAAACGTCAGAGAGATCGATACCGCTGCCTAGTATAGTGCAGACTATTACCATAATTTGGATTAATACGACCTTTCATGGATTTGACTTAAGTCTGGAAGTATTCTGGTGATACCTCAGACTATGAAACCTGTAGAGCAGTCCATAAATACAGATGGCAGCAAAAGTATCCTAGCACTAGCAAAAATTCCTATGTAAAAAAAGTACACTTAATACTGTTTTGTTAAATAAATCCTTGTCGAATCATGTTCTTAGTCAGTCTAAAAACAGGATTCTGCAAGGATTTATTTAACAAAACAGTAGTAAATGTACTTTTTTTTATATAAGAATTTTTGCTAGTGCTCGGATACATTTGCTGTCGACTGTACGTAGGTGCGAGGTTCTGGAATGTCTTCTGAACAGCAAGTTGGAAGGCATCTCAGATAGGGTCAGTTATGTTCATGCATTGAGATTGAAGTGGCCGATGGAAGAGCATGAAATCAGAAGATTGTTCTTGGGACCAATCGGTAACATGTTTCAATGTGTGGGGTGTAGCAAGTACCCAAGTACGTCAGGATGTACAATAGATGTTAATGGGTGCAGATGATCGACCAGGATGCTTACTATGAAAGTCGTTTCTAGACATATCAGGGATAAAATATCTCTATACATCACCCATGCTATCCCAGAGGCTGCACCAGCCTGAACGAGACTCCTACTGTTTCCATGAATTCATTAGTTTGTCTCCAGTCCAGTACACATCCATCCTCTCTAAAAAATTGAAACGAGAATTGCATCCTGGAATATCTAGGATCAACCATCCTACACTGTCAAAAACAAGTCCTGTTTGCTGCCAGAAATGTTCTGTAATGACAGAAAATACCCGAAAAAATTACGTTATTAGAACGTATTTTTCTAAATTACAGAAACTTTCTGGCAGAAAACTGCATTAAACAAGACTTGTTTTCGACAGTGTAAGGGGGTGTTGGCAGGACAAAACAAGGAGTTAAACTATGTGCCATGCAGTCGTACTACAATTTAACACACACACACACACACACAAAATAATAATAATAATTGATTAGTTTCTTTTAATTAATAAAAATATTAAAATAGCAAGCTAATAGCAAAAAATTAGCCATTTAAATTTTATCCATAATGTAATTGTTGTCAAAACAATTTAAGAGTTTTTTTTTTTTTTTTTTTTTTTTTTTAATATCCGACAGAAAAATAAATACATTTATCTAAACGTAAACAATAAAACATAAAAACGTCGCACTAGTGCTGCGCAGATAGGCAATTGGCGATGGTCTGGGACACACCCTTAGAGGTGGTCCGGAGACATGCCATCACACTTTTGATCCTCCACGGAAGGGATGACTATTCTGCTTCGGTGACCCACAGAGGTATAATTTTTTATGGGAACACGAAGGACATTGCGGCCACGACAGATTTTACGTGCACCAGCCACCATTAGTGTACACGACGGTCTTTGGCCGGCTCGAGTACCGAACCCGCAATCTTCCAATTACGAGGCCGGTGCTCTATCGACTGGGCTACCGCGGCCCTATAAAGATTGGTGATTTTTTTGTATTTCTCTTAAGTTATAACGAATTTTTATAGAATATGGTTAAATGAATGGCACAGTGAGAAAAAATTCTGTTACTGACATCTAGAATCTAGATGTCAGTTACAGAAAGTAAAAATACTATTAATCTAGTAAAAATAGTTCCATGTCATCCTTATAAATTCTAGTCCCCTTTGAAAGAGAGTTCTAGAAAACCCTATTAGGATTCTAGAGTGTTTTTGAGGTTGAGACGTCAGAACGTCACCACAGTTGTTTTAATTAAGCTGGGTCCAGCAAAGTAGGAAGTGGGGACGGTTAAAATCACTCCGTCGCCAGTGACTCGGTGAAGGTTGTGGTCGAGCTAGTTTTGTGTCGGCAGGGTGCTACATTAAAAGACTTAGATTTTGAATATTAGTTAAATTAGAAGTGATTTTTAAAAGTACGGATTGAAATGTAGTGAAAGGAGGGTGTAGGAAGAAGTATAAAAATAGAGATGGTTCTAGTAGATGGTGTGGATGTTGGAGGATCGTATAGTGGATGTTATGAATCTTAGTTTGACGGATATTGAGAAGTAGAGTAGTGGAGATTTAGTGGCGTGAAGTTAAGTAGTGTTGAGTGTTGGTGAGTGTCTACTAGTTTTCAGAAAGTTCAAGCTGGGTCAGAAGGGAATCCTCTGTCCCATAGTGAAGCCGTGGTATTGGAGTACGAGTGCGACCGTCTCTACACCTTCGACTATCTGCTGTGGTGAGATATTTAAGATAATTAAATTGTTGATTTATATATTTTTGATTTAGTAATACGCTGACTGAGCTAAGATCTATTTTCCAGGCCGCCCTCCCATTAATCTGGTTCAAATAAACTTTTATAGTTTGTTCAATTCACGTCTCTGGTTTTCTTAGTAATCTAAGTATTTAAGTTAAGATGGAGTTTGCTGGAACGCAAACGCCACAGTGGCGCCCAACTCAGTTCGACATCCCCCCACTCGGCTTTATTTTACTGGCTCAAATAATTTACTTAAATTTTTTGAAGATTTTGAACAGTATTTTGATATATGTAAAATTGACGAGGCTGATAAATTTAATTTATTAAAATACTCCTTAAAAGGAGATGCTAAAATCTGGTATGACACCATTGCCTCTAGAGCTCTAGGCCAAAATCCTACGTATGAGGATTTGAAGCTCAAAATTAAAAATTCATTTCTTCTATTGTGGATAAAACCAAACTCCGTCAAGAACTTTATACGACAAAGATGTCGTTTTATGACAAACCTACCACATTTTTATTACGTAAATTCGACATTATAAAGCAACTGGATTTAGTTTTATCTTTTGCCGCTGCAATGGAAATCATAACCCCGCTTTTGACTATTCCTATTCAAGATTACCTTGATCTGAAACCTGTCACCTCTTACGACAGTCTGTTTCAAACCTTAGCTAAATATCAAGAACGACATCCTCCAAGGGCGGAAAACACCTTTAATCGCCAACGGGGTAATGGAAATATGCAAAATTCTAGGCGTGAAAATGTCACCCCCCCTCAAAATTTCAATCGCTATCAACAAGAACGTCAATCGCCGCAGCCAAGGCGTAATAACTTTCAAAATTCTCGGAACGATCTTCCTAATCAAAATCAGTCTCAAAACTTTTCTCGAGCTGATAGAAATAACAGAAATTTTCGTAACTCTCGTAATAACCAGAGTCGTCAGTTAAACGAGTAAGTGGCTCTTGTGAGGAGGGTCAACAGCCACTGAATAACTCGACCACCTCCATATGTTTAGACACAATTTGTATCAGTCCGGTGGATCTTCCTAATTTAAATGCAATAATTCATGATATTTTCATACCTACTTATTGGGACACTGGTGCTGAACGTTTCTTTCTAGCATATGAAACTTATAAAAAGTATTTTGACTTTAAACCTTTAAAGCGGACAAATTTAAATATTACAACGGCTCAAGGCAAGTCCGGTGTTAATAGAGGCGAAGTCAGCCTGAATGTTAAAATTCATAATTTAAGTGTTAATTGGCCTTTTACGTCATCGACAATCTTCAGCATCCCTGCATTATAGGGTTAGATTTTATGAAAGCAAATAATGTTGAAATAAATTTTGCCATTAAATCTTTACATATTGATGATTCTAAGTCAAATTCTAAACCTGTCGAGCCGTCAGAGTTAATTGTTAATTTAGAGGAAAGTGCCCTCACTCATATTGAAAAAATTGATTTTGTTAATTTTCTTAATCAGTTTAAACAGTTATTTTCTGATACACCTGGCTTAACCCATGTTGTTTGCCATGAAATTGACACTGGAACTAATAAACCAGTCTTTAGTAAGCCTTATCGTTATGATCAAGCCAAACAAGATATTATAAATTGGCATATTGACAAAATGTTGAAAAATGATATTATTATGCCTGTAACTTCTCCTTACGCATCTCCTGTTGTTTTATGTCGTAAGAAAAATGGTAAACCTATTACTGATCCTGAGGCATGGAGATTTGCAATCGATTATCGTAGGCTAAATTCTATTACACAATATCCTCAGTATCCCTTGCCTATAATTGATGATTTGTTAGCACATATCACAACGACAAATTTTATGTCTACTCCCGATCTGACATCGGGTTACTTTCAAATTGCAATGAAACCCTCTGATATATCAAAAACAGCGTTTATAACTAAAAATGGCACGTTTGGTTTTAAACGAATGCCTTTCGGATGTTCAGGGGCTGTGGCGACAATCCAAAAAGCCATGGAATCTATACTTAAACCTGTTTTGAATAAATTTGTACATGTTTATCTCGATGATATAATAATCACGTCCTCATCTTACAATGAGCATTTAGATCATTTAAAAACTGTTTTTACTTTACTGCAAAATGCAGGATTAACTTTAAATTCCTCTAAGTGCCATTTTGCACGACAGGAAATTAAGTACCTAGGCGTCAAAATAACGCCTGCTGGTATTTCTGTAGATAATGAAAAAGTTCAGCCAGTTTTAAACATGCCCCCTCCTACTACTTCCAAGCAAGTTTCGAGATTTCTAGGCATGTGTGCTTCGTATGGGAAATTTATACCTAATTTTGCTCACATATGCGAGCCCCTCTTTAAACTCAAAAGGAAAAGAGTTAAATTTCACTGGTCAAATGAAGCACAAGAAGCATTTGATAAGTTAAAAACTATACTTAGCGCTCCTCCTGTACTAGATCATCCTAATTATAATATTAAATTTCAAGTAGCTACTGATGCTTCTTCGTACGGCATTGGTGCCGTTTTAAGCCAAGAAGGCCGCCCAATAGCATATGCGTCCCGTACGATTAACGCTGCAGAAAGAAGTTATCCAGTCACTGAACGTGAATGTTTAGCAGTGCTTTGAGGACTGCAAAAATTTTGTTTATATTTTACGCAACTTCCAGTAACAGTCGTTACAGATCATGCGGCATTAACTCGGTTAACAACTGGAAAGAATCTCTCCCCTCGCATGATTCGATGGACTCTTAATTTATCTAACTTAATATAAACATCGAACACCGACCTGGTTCTGACAATATCGTAGCTGACGTTCTCTCACGTACTACTCAAACTCAAGAAAATACGATTGAATCTAATGGGTTAGATCAATCCTTTGCTTTAAATGAAAAGAATGATCAGTTAAATTCTACTGTTAAAGCCTCATATCTTCATCATTCGCATTTAAAGGCTGAACCGGTTCAATCCGAAATATTAGCAGACGTGACTGAAACTCGTGTAAAGGAAATTGAAAGTGAACAAGTAAACCAATGTGCTTCTACAAATCTAGTCACTACCTTAAACGATAAATTCGTATCTGATAAGAAAAAAGTATCTTTAGCGCTTATGCCAGCATCTGTGTTAAATTCGAGAGATCAATTAATCCAAGAACAAAAAAAATGATCCCGAATTTGGATTAATCTATAAGTATTTAGAAGATCCTGAGTCAGTTTCATTAATTGAATCAGCCATTGCCTTAAACTGGTCCCAATCTTTTTCTTTAATCGATGGCTTGCTTTTTTATTCAAAATTATTATCATGTTATGGCGAATTACGAGTTGTAATTCCCCAATCTCTTCGTCAAGCCATCCTATTTGAGTTTCATGACTCTCCAATTTCGGGGCACTTTGGCATTAGAAAAACTTATAAAAAGCTCAAAGATGCCTGTTACTTTCCTAAAATGAGGAAGTTTGTTAATGAATATGTTTCGAGTTGTCGCTTGTGCCAGCAATATAATTATAAAAACGTAAAGCCGGCCGGTAAATTAATTCCTATTAAAGTTGATTTTCCAAATCAAATTCTTGGACTCGACTTAATCGGTCCTTACCCCCTCTCTAAACCAAATAGATTTCGTTATGTGTTAGTTATGGTGGATTATTTTAGTAAATGGGTTGAATTTGTGCCTTTACGTAAAGCTTCGGCACAAGCAGTGGCCACTGCCTTCTTTAATGATTATATTTCTCGTTACAGCGCCCCCCTTCAAATTGTAACGGACCATGGTCCTCAATTTATAAGTAATGTTTTTAAGGCACTTTGCGATACACTCGAAATTAAACATGCCTTCACGGTTCCATATCGGCCGCAAGCTAATCAGGCCGAACGTGTTAATAGAACTTTAATTAATATGATTGCGACGTTCATTGGTCAAAATCATGAAAATTGGGATCAGTTTCTCTATCATTTTGGCTATGCGATTCGTACAGCGGCAAGTGATGCAACAGGAAAAACTCCCGCTGAATTGTGTTTGGGCAGAAAGATTCTGACCCCCTTTCAAAAACTAGTATTAGTACAGCAAAACGCATCTCAATTTATTACGCGAAATAATGAAGAATTGCTACCAGAAGTTCAGAGAAATTTGAGAAAAGCTCAAGAGCAGCAAGCTGTATATTATAACCTTAAACGTAGAATTTTAGAAGTAAAAGTGGGAGATAAAATACTCCTAGAATCACATTTTCTTAGCTCAAAAAAAGATTCTAAATTAGCTAAATTTGGGCCAAAATTCATTGGGCCATTCTCTGTTTTAAAGATAGAAAATAATAATTTGACAATTGATTTTAACGGCAACCCAGCAACCATAAACATTGATCAGATACGCATTTTTAAAGAGCGCACTCAATCATATGCTGAAACTCTTGATAGTGATAGCGTGCAGGGTTCAAACCCACCTGACGAACAGTCCGTCTTTACGCCTAACCTCACTTCCCAGCCGAGTGCTCCTGAGTCTTTTACGACTGATAGACTACCCACTCCTACAACACCCTAACAATCTGTTCAGGGCACTTCCGCTGACCAATCTAGTGTTAGCAGACCCGTCGCACAAAAGCGAGCTCGTAGTAGGTCATCAAACCATTCTAATGTGAAATTTCCAAGGCAAACTGGTCGCAAACGCGACTATTCTTTTACTAATGGCTCTTTTATACCGTATATTAAAAAGAAAAAAGCTTGGAATAAATATCTAAAACGGCCACAAGCCCCTCCTCAAAGTCCTCTGGAACACATCGCCCACAGAAGGTGCTAGCAGTTCCAGATTCAGTGCACACCGACTCTTTCCGACCTAAGAGAAAGGCAAGGGTTCGAAACAGACCTCCACCCTCTTCATCAGTTAGCGAACGGCACATGGAGAAATTCCTAGCAGCCCCTGACTCAGTCGGCACAGACGAGCTCTCCTTACACCACCGATTCAATACCCGGCGTCAAGCCAGACTCCGACAACATGCTCAGCCATATGAATCACCTGCAGAACAAGCCTTTGTACAAGCCTTTTGGAATAGCCCTAGACCCCGGTCTGAAAGCCTGCAACCCTGTGGCCTAGCTGACGAGTACATCGAGCACATTCACCAAGACCTCTAACCTTCTTGAAGTTACAGCTGCAAATTCACATCAGGTGATACCGTTCTATGTTTTTTTCTATTACAAATGCATTTCTGTCAGAGCTGTACCAAATGTTCGACATACTTTGAAGCCTTTTTGGGACTTTATCTTTTAAGAACTCTTACGAAAGTTATGGACTTTTCCAAACTAAAAATACAAAATTTAATTTAGCCATGAACTTTCAAATCAAAATTAATGTTCTGCTTCAATGTCAACATTTTTGTTCTCTCTTAAATATCTATTTTATGTATGTATAAAGTTCTTTTACCTTGTAGCCATCACCTGTAGAAAGCTGGTAATATAAACTGTTTTTTTGCACCCTTTGTAAATTTCTCCCCCTTTTTTCTTTTGTATTTCTATAAATGATGTATTTATAAACTGCATATTTGTATTTGTAAAACTTTTGAATATTTGTCTAAAAGTTTATCTGTATGTACTTATAGAGGGGGAAACAATGTTTTTTTTAGCTATAAGCATAAAAAAGCGTGTTTAACCATATAACATTAAAAAGACTAACTGCTCAGTTTTTTCGCTTATGCTTTAGCTAAGGAGGGAGAAATATTTCTGTATGTAACCTATCTATTATGTTAATAGAGACGAGCATGTCTCAGTTTCTTCTAGAGATGAATTCTAACTATTTTTTTACTATGCATACTGTAAAAGTTTTTCCCATTTCAGACACACTCTGATGGGCTATTTCTCTTAATCTGATGTTAAAAGTAATTTTATCTGAAGTGAAAGATCTTTTAATCTGATGTCAAAAAGTTCTTTTTCCTGGATGTGGACAGCCTGCACATTCCGACGTCTACTTTTTCCTGAAGACAATTAAACTGCTAGCCACTTCATCTGCAGGATAGATTTTCAAGTTCCCCATCCTATTTAATACCATAAAATTTGATTAAAGACTTTTTTCTTCACTTAGATATGTTAAAAAGATTAATTGTGGGATATGAACAATCTGTGCAACAGACTCTATTCTACAGCAAGAAATTATCGCATTTGTACATGCGAGTCTCTTTATAATTCTACAATATATCATTAAAGTCATACAATTGCCTTCCTGGCTTAACAGGGAGACGTGTGTAACTCCTACTGTAAGCCTGGTTTTAGCTCAGTCAGAGTCCCGGAGTTCTCGGGGCAAAAGTACGCCTTTTATTTAAAATTTTAAATTAATTTTTTTTTGCGTCCCCGAGTTTTCGCTCAGGGATTTAACAAATTTTTAAGTTTTTCTCACCCGGTTAAAATTTAAGTGACGGCTGCACTCACACTTCAGAGATTTGAGATAGTTAGATATGGAATGAAGCTATTTAAATTTACTCGATCAAACCCGTTGGGGATTTTCCCGACTAAATTTTTTTCTTGGAGGGGGACTGTGAGGTTGAGACGTCAGAACGTCACCAGAGTTGTTTTAATTAAGCTGGATCCAGCAAAGAAGGAAGTGGGGACGGTTAAAATCACTCCGTCGCCAGTGACTCGGTGAAGGTTGAGGTCGAGCTAGTTTTGTGTCGGCAGGGTGCTACATTAAAAGACTTAGATTTTGAATATTAGTTAAATTAGAAGTGATTTTTAAAAGTACGGATTGAAATGTAGTGAAAGGAGGGTGTAGGAAGAAGTATAAAAATAGAGATGGTTCTAGTAGATGGTGTGGATTATGGAGGATCGTATAGTGGATGTTATGAATCTTAGTTTGACGGATATTGAGAAGTAGAGTAGTGGAGATTTAGTGGCGTGAAGTTAAGTAGTGTTGAGTGTTGGTGAGTGTCTACTAGTTTTCGGAAAGTTCAAGCTGGGTCAGAAGGGAATCCTCTGTCCCATAGTGAAGCCGTAGTATTGGAGTACGAGTGCGACCGTCTCTACACATTCGACTATCTGCTGTGGTGAGATATTTAAGATAATTAAATTGTTGATTTATATATTTTTGATTTAGTAATACGCTGACTGAGCTAAGATCTATTTTCCAGGCCGCCCTCCCATTAATCTGGTTCAAATAAACTTTTATAGTTTGTTCACTTAAAGTCTCTGGTTTTCTTAGTAATCTAAGTATTTAAGTTATGATGGAGTTTGCTGGAACGCAAACGCCACACGTTTGCCTATGTTATCGAGGTCAAACTTATTTAAAAATATCTGCAAATAGATGTGAATACAAGAGGCGAGTTTTGCAACTATAATTTTGGTTTATGAACCAATTCTAGAAAATCAAGCTGGAATTTCTCGCAATACAAAGGATTCAGAATAGTCAGAATATTGCCTCACCATCTAGAAATGTATAGACTAGAAATTCTCGATCATTTCGTCTATACAGCTTATTGGCGTACAGTCGGTAACAAAAGTGTCCGAACACTAGCAAAAATTCCTATGTAAAAAAAAGCACACTTCATACGATTTTGTTAAATAAATCCTTGTCGAATCCTGTTCTTAGTCAGTGTAAGAACATGATTCGATGAGGATTTATTTAACAAAACCGTATGAAGTGTACATTTTATATATAGGAATTTTTGCTATTGTTCGGACACTTTTGTTACCGACTGTACCTTATACGCATAGCTCGGAAATGTATATTTCTAGTTTAGGGATTTAGAAACTGACCACTTATTCTTTCTAGATGAAAGCCGTATATTTTTTATCTCCGTGCAAGGATCGCGAATACCACGCGTATAATGAAATCTAACTTTATAATCTAAATAAATGTATTCATTTACAGACCTGGTACAAACATAGAAAATTATGGAAATTTCGTAATAATATAATAATAATGTCAAAAAGAGTTTTTTCGTATCCCTGTTTATTACAAATCTTCGAGTTTTTTTTCTAAAAATTATTTTTTGTTTAAATTAAATAAATTAATCTGTTTTAAAATTATGAAATAAAACAATGTCCGTAACATTATATTAACAGAATGATAATGCCACTTGCTTAAATTACTTTATATTCCTTAAATCCTCCGTAAAAAAGAAATTTTCCCGTGAAAAGAAAATATTTGAATATTCCATGACATCATTAGATCTTTATTGACCGTTTGAAAATTCATAACTTTTGAATAAACTTATCGTTTAATAGAAATGGATATTGAATCCGAAGCTCTCACGACGGAAATATTCAAGATGGAATGCCTTTTCTCTGAAATTTCGACTGTCTGATCATATATTTGAAACGAGAAATATCTTTCAAGAACCTATTATTATTAATACTGCTTATCAGCACATTAAAAGAAAATATTTTTTTGCAAATCGATAACTGTGAGATAGAATCGCTGCTTATGGTAGATAAATAGAGTTTAATGTCATTTTAAGAATATTTTAAATTAAATGGGAGAATGTGGAGTGCCTCCATTCGACTTTTCTAGCATTACACTGACAAAAAATTCTGTAACTGACATCTAGAATCTAAACTGTAGCTCTAGAAAAAATAGTTCCATGTCATCGTTACAAATTCTAGTCCCATTTGAAAGCGAGTTCTAGAAACTCCTATTAGAATTCTAGTGCGTTTGCCTATATTCTCGAGGGCAAAGTTATTTAAAAATCTCTGCAAATAAATGCGAATACAAGAGGCGGGTTTCAGCTACTATGATCTTGGCTTATTACCTAATTCTAGAAAACCTATCGATAATTTCTCGCAATACTAAAGTTTCAAAATATTCAGAATATTTTTTCACCATCTAGAAATGTGTAGTCTAGAAATTTTCGATCATTTCGTCTATTCAGGGTATTGGAGTGCCTTATGCGCATAGCTCGGCAATCTATATTTCTAGTTAAGGGATTTAGAAAATGACCACTTATTCTTTCTAGATGAAAGCGGTATATATATTTTTTTCTCAATGTAAGCAATTAAAGATTGTATGAATAAATTAAAGTAAAAAAAATTGTTAAATAAACAAAAGACAAAATTGTAATAGGTTGTTTATTTTTCTCATTAGAGTACGATTTTTCACTTAACAGAACACTATGCAGTTCAAGTAATTTGAGTCCATAAATAATAAAAATAAAAAAAAATTTCGTTGTGTTTCTGTAAAAATCTATAAGTGCTACATTCATTAAAATCTACACAACTCATGCTACGGTGACCTGTAACATGTATATAAATTTAAAGCTGAATCGAGCCATTTAGATGTTATTGCCCTTTAAATAACTTCAGCCCATGGGCCATAGTGATAAGGAACTTCTTTGTGTCCCTGTAAGAAAGCTATAAGTGCTTGAGTCACCGAAATCTATACAGTTTGTGAGATGGTGACCAATAACATACATGTAAATTTTCAGACCAATTAAATAAGGCATTTAGACGCTATTGCACTTTAAATAATTTGAGCCCATAGGCCATACTGATAAAAAAAATTTTTTTATGGTCCTCTAAAAAAATGTAAGTGCTAGATATACTAAAATTAATGGGGTTCATTCTACGGTGACCTATAACATACATATCGACTTTCCGATCAATCGATCAAAGTGTTTGGACGTTATCGTGTTCACTCAGATACGTATATACATACATGCATATATGCATACATCACCATGAAACAGCTAAAACGAATTCAGGGACTTTAAAACGTATAAATACACCAAAATCTTCAAGTCGAATTTTTTTAAATAATTATGATACTTATCTTACGTAATACAGTGGAACCCCGTTAACGTGAATCTCGACGAGGATACAAAATTTGTTCATGTTATCAGTAGTTCATACTATCAGTAGATAATCTACATATAACTAAACTAATTATTCTTTTGACGGGGATTGTCGAAACAGTTCATGCTAAAAGTAATTCATGTTAACAGTGTTCACGTTAACGAGGTTCGACTGTATGTGTATATATTATTTTACATACTAAAGCAAAAATGGTAGTAATACTTTTTACATTTAAATTTTATTTTTAAAGTGAAGTGGTTTAATTACTTTGTATATATGGAATATACTTTAGGCATACATTCTTATCATTTCAAAGGGAATGTGAAAGAGTTAAAGAGGGGAATATTGTTATATGGATAATATTATCCTGTTGAAAGCATTTCAGAAACATAGGAAAGAAAGTTCAGAATTTTTTTCAGTATACTTTTGTCGTTTTAGATATGCATTATATATATAGTTTTAGATATGCATTATATATGTCGTAGATATGCATTATATATGTCGTATTTAGATATATATTATATATGTCGTTTTAGATATGCATTATACGTTGAGCGCCACGCGAATTTTTAAGAAAATTCCCATCAGGCCAAGCACACTGCTTAAAAGCGCGTTATAAATACCATGTTTCAATGAAGTCAATAAATAAAAATTTAGTAAATTTTAAATAAATTTTCAGTAATTACTGAAAACAATGTAATTTTTTTAGTTTTATATCATATTTTATACTGTCTGCCACCGCTGATTGACGTGGCTTTATATCATATTTAACACTGTCAGCCGCCGGTGATTGACGTGGCTTTATATCATATTTGACACTGCCAGCCACCGGTGGCTGACGCGACCTAAGCGGAAAGTTCAGTGTTAGTCACCGATGGCTGACAGGGCACTCAACGTAATAAGAATGACAAAATAGAGTTAGACAGAATTAGAGGAAAACGTAAATTTTATGATATAACCTTCATGAATAATCAATATCGGTAGAACATTTTCCTAGAAATTAAAGCCATCCACTCACACACACATAAACACACACTTGTGTGTATGTACAGTCGGTAACAAAAGTGTCCTGTTCTTAGTCAGTCTAAGAACAGGATTCGACAAGGATTTATTGAACACAACAATATGAAGTGTACTTCTTTTACATAGGAAATTTTGCTAGTGTTCGGACACTTTTGTTACCGACTGTATATATATATATAAGGAAAAGCTGGGAAAGTTTGTGCATATTTCAACAACATATGATATAAAAAATCCAAATATTAATTTTTTGCTAAACTTTTGCTGACTAACTTTGAATTCATTTGTTTTCTAGGCATTTTCATTACCATTTTGTTGTTATACTATAATTTAAAGAAAAACTAGTAATGAAACCAAAAGAGCTATTTTATGCAATCTCACCTTATAGGTTGAGTGTTATTCAGCACACGGGTAGAGGAGATTCCACTTTATTATAACTACTTCAATGAAAACATGTATGTAAATTACTTAATACAAAAATTATAGTTTCAAAGATTTAATTTCATGAAAAATTCTCTTATTCTCTTATTATCTCCTCATAATCAGAAAATGATTTTTCCTCCCTTCAAAATTTTCGTCATGTATTCTAAAAAAAATATTAAAGCGCAAAATAATTCTGTCAATTTTAATTAACTTCAGTTTTTGTAATCTAAAGTTAATTATATTTTCTTTTGGTATTCACACATAGAATTAATTATGTATTAATTAATGTACATTTTTATGGTTTAGTAGTATTTCCTAACAATTAATATCCTTTATACAATTTTCTATCAGAGAGCTGAAAATAAAACTGATATCTTCTAACACAATTACTATTAAAATTGTCATTAGATAAACTATAAGATTATTAGCAATTACAAAAATTTGAATTAACACCATAAAATGCAATAAATTCGAACCAATTGTTTCGGGTCGAAAGAACACACGACCTCTCGTCAAGCGATCAAAATAGGCACAAGTGTTGCAGTCAAAGATGCATCTGAAACAATTGTTGGGAGTTTATTGCATTTTATGGTGTTAATTCAAAGTTTTGTAATTATTACTTTTAAACGCCAGTTCTGTGGTGCTTTCTTATTATAAGCTTATTAACTACAATATGAGTAATAAAGATATTACTTGGAAGAACAGCATATAAGTTAACACAACTTTAATAACTATAATATATTTGGTAAAAAAAAAAAAAAATAATAATAATCTATAAACGCAATATTTCTGAAGATAAAGGAAAACCAAAGAAATTTTAGTTCATTAAAAATGATGGACTGAGGAAAAAAAAATATTTGTTTTATAAGCAATTTACAATATTAATAAAAAAAATCGCTTTAATTGTATTTTTATCTATATAAGCGATAATAATATATAATTATAAATGAACATTTTCATGCCTTAGTTTTCAATTATTTTTAAAATACCATAAATCTTTTATATTTCGAATTTAACAAACTAGTGCTAAGTTATAAATGTACATTATTATAATTAAAAGTTATTGATTTAAGATTATTTTTAATAATTAGGCATGAAAAATACAATTTCATGCATATTACAAAACAATGTTAAGGTTAGAAATAAAATCAGTTAACGGTCTATATATGAAACTAAATTATCTAAATAGACTTTTATTCATATCCTGAAAAAGTTTTTACAATACTACCAACAAATATAATAAACAAACAAATTAATATATTAATTCTACAAATTAATGTATATTTGCGTAATATATTTGTTTATTTGCTTTATAAACAATTAAGAATACATAATATGTGATAAATTACATCGCAGGGGGAACAAATGTATTGTACTAAATGAATATAATTGTCTGGCATAAAAATAATAAAATATATTAAAGATAGTTATTTATTTTTCTATTACAGTTAATTATTTTATGAAAAATAAACATAATGTTTTCATTTATTTAATTATTTTATCTATATATATATACAGGTAATGTAAAGAATCATATACTGAAAAAGCTTTTGCAATTCTACAGATTAATATAATAAACAAACAAATTAATAATATATTAATTCTGCAAATTAATGTATATTTACGTAATATATTTGTTTATTTGTTTTATAAACAATTAAGAATACATAATATGTGATAAATTACATCTCAGAGGAAAAAATATATATACATTGTACTAAATGAATATCATTTTCTGGCATAAAAATAATAAAATATGTTAAATATAGTTATTTATTTTTCTATTACAGTTAATTATTCTATAGAAAATAAACATAATGTTTTCATTTATTTATTTATTTATTTTATATATATATATATATACAGGTAATTCAATGAAAAAAACTCAAGGTTCTTACATTTTTTCTAAGTGTTGATAATTTCAATAATATATTTTCTCAGTGTTTTTATCTATACCATTAGAAACGGTCGCTGCGTAAATGTGAAATAATACATTAAGGTTACTGAAACGTGAAATTAAGTTTCCCATTCTTTGAAATTTAAAAACGAAAAGAATATAAGAATATAGAGTTTCACATAGAAAAACATATTGAGAGAACCCGATAAAGGTGGATTTATCTTTTTCTTTTCTTTTAAGATGAAGCTTAAGAAAACCACATAACTAATCTCTACTAAAAAACGCATCTATCCATTCGGCTTTCCAAAAGTAAATTACTTTGGTTATGCAGAAAGAGATTAATTCTTAAGAAATTTAAAACTTACAATCATAAAATACCTTTTTTTTTTTTTTTTTTTTTTTTTTTTCCTGTGAGAGTGAAATAAACTAATTAATTTTAGTTTTTATGAATCTATTTATAAAACTCCCACAGATGCTTTTATGGTTTTGTGCATCGGCATGAAGAACTAAAAATACAAATATCTAACTTATTGTTAAAAATTTTACACATTTGTTTTCGACACTTTGGAAAAAAAAATAATAACAATAAATCACTTTTAACATAAACATCAAGACATGATAAAATTATTTTAATGTCCTGGATGAGTATTCCAATAGAGCTAATATATTGCTTCGAATTTATAAAAAATTCTATTTATTTTTGTAGAAATTCTTTCAAAGAGGCTTAATAAGTTGATAAAAATGTTAATTTTCTGCATTTCTAGTTTGTTTTAGCGTTAAAATAGCCTAATTTTCCCTTAAAAACGCATTAAAAAGCTTCAACAAGACAGGTAATAGATTTGGCGCCAAATTTGATGACTTTTATCCACTGGCGACTTTTCTGGCGACTTTTGGCGAGAAAATCCTTATTATCGGTATACCAAAGATGGACGCTTTAATGTGATTGGTTAACGAGATACTAGCAATTTCCAGAACATTCTGGGTTCGATAAAGGAGTATTTAAGGAGATGCATCTCGCCAAATCCCAGTCAGTCGCAGTATAGTTTTGCCAAAGCATTTGCTGGATAAAGAGATCTAAGCCTCTTTGAATTTTAGTAAATTGCTATATGTGTTAATGCTATGCAGTTTGTACTGTGGATTTGCTGTTGACAGCTGTTATTTAAGCGGTGTTTACTAGTGGAATTTCAGTTGATGCCTAAGTTTATAGACCTGTATTCTTCTGGAATTTTCTGTAAATAAACCACTAAGCTTTTGCATGTTTCGTCTTTCATTACCGGACAACTCCCGAAGCGTCCCACCCCCCACCCCCCAAGAACGCAACAATATCTATGAATGCATAATTTTATACTTGAAGTTTTAAGCAAAATCTGAGTGTAGAGCGGCCCCTGAAACCTAACAGAAACCCTTTAAGGAAACTTAACACTTACGACCTAGCACCACAACAGGTTTCATATAAAAGCTTATATTTCCTTTTAATATTTACAAATTCAACTATATAAAAATAATATAACTATATATATATTTATTATTATTTTTTTTTCCGAAGAAATATATATTTAGGCAACAATTCTTACGGTTTTTGATATATTTTTAACAGATTTGAAATCAGTTTGCATTTTTTATGAAACAATAGTCTTCAAAATGCTTAAAATTTTACAGATATTTAAGAAGAGACTTTAGAATATTTTTAGATGTTTCATACAACCTTCTTAAAAGAATTAGGAATAGATTTTGCAATATCTTGCAATGCAAAAAAATACGAAAACAAAAAAATAAAATTATAATAAAATCTTTCTTTCTTTTTTTTCTTTTTTCTTTTTTCTTTTTCTTTTTTCTTTTATCTTTTATCTTTTTTCTTTTTACAAAGACATGCACTTGTTATGGTGAATTTCGAATTTCTACAAAAACTATATTTTTTTAAATTTTAATATTTTAAATTTTACCCGAACTGTTTCATTTTTATTCAAAACTTGTATATTTTTACTAAACTATATTTTTTAAATCCTTGGTACAGAAAACTAAAATTTATTTATCAATTTATCAATTCTACAAAAACTATACGTTTTTATAATTTTTAAATGTCAGAAAACTAAATTTTTTTTTTTAAACTTACCAAGTCTACAAAACTATATGTTTCTATAATTTTTAAATGTTACACGAACGGTTTAATTTTGTTTAAAAACTTTTATATATATTCTTAGTTTTTTTTTATTTCAAAAACTGTGTGTAATTGCACTTAAGAATTTTCTTAGCTTATTTACGAAAACAAGATAGTCGGTTGGAGTGGAATGACCGTTATATTGTTTTTACTTCGAGGGAAAGGAAGAGTCTTTGCCCACAGATGTTGTTGACAACAGGTTCGCAGAGATGCAGTTTTCGTGGAAAAAGACAGGCGATAGGAATGTTTTCGTGTGTTCGTGTGAGGTCAGTACCTCTTTCGCATGATTTTTGTGTTTTTCGGGAACTCAAGAATGCTATCTTGCTCGTAAAATGGCAGAGGAGTTGGGTAACTTTAAACTTTAATGTTATCTGTCGATTACATAAATTCGCGTCCTATGACACGGGGATTTCAGTAAATCTGTCAAGTTCAAAAAAGGTTAATACTGGAATTTTGTTGTAATTGCCATATGTTTTTTCCTTCGCGACTCTGGGGTCGGAGAAATTTTTTTTTACTTCTTTATTTCATCCGTGTGGGGTGAATTGGGCACGCCTTGACAGGGGCCCCTTGGCCAATGTTCGCGTTACTAGGAGGTGTGTTTTTGAGGGAGTGAATTTTCATTGGGCAGTGAATAATTTGGAGAACTGTTGTTGGCAACACGGGCCCGAATGCTCTTCGCTTTTTGGGGGAAAAATGGGGCATTCGACGTTAAGCATCCATCGAGGAAAGAAATGTAGCGAGCTTCTCTTAAAAAAAGAGAGGGGGCTTTAGAGCTCCCTCAGACTAGGCATTAGCAGAAAAACTTTCAACGAGAGGGGTCGTCTGTTTTCGGCTCTCCGGTACACAGAAGGCTGGCTAGGACTGAAAAAACAATCGCGGGTCCAGGCGCTCTCCAGTGGCGGGGAGACTAGCAAGGTTTGACGGCGAGCCCCGGCTTTGATTACGTCCAGCGGAGCTAGCTGCTATAAACCAGGCATACTTCTGCTTAGAAATTATAGCGATTAAGGTAACAACTGAGACGCTTCTTCACCATGAGGACGTTAGATTAATATGTGGACCAAAACAAAAACTGTGCCGACTACCCCGGTCAGAGAAGACCTCACGGAGAGGTGGGAGACTGGGGCGGCATTAAGGCTCTCGTCCAAGCTTCAGTATTTTGTTCGGCGAGAATATCATCTGACAAACTCAAAGGGAGTGTGGCGGTTGATGCGGAGCAGCACTGGTCTTCGAGTCTGAAAAATGGGGTCCTCGTGGTAGTTATTTACGAGATTGAACCCGTCCCGGGAAAGGAAAAGTTGACAGTGAACACCCATGTCCCAAGCCCCACAAAGGCCAAAATGATTACCAGTCCGGAAAATTCTGAATTCCCTCCGCCAGTTGGACAGCGCTACGTTCAATGGAATTGCCTAGTAAGTTTTGTAAACTTTTCTAATACGTTATGTTTATTGTGTGTGAACTTTTAACATAAGATGATTACGACCATATTTTTATTCATTTGAACTTATTTAAAAGTGATTATGTATAGATTAAAAAAAATAGTTTTGTTAAATTGTGTAGAAGCTTGTTTATCCTGTATTTTATAAAAACAGTTTTTTTATAAGAAATTTTGTTTAAAATTTAAGTCTCAAATGTTGGATATCTATTTTATCTTTATAAGGTAATATTTATGTCCTTAAGAAATTATTACAGTTACTTTTGAGATATATATATATTTTTTTTAGATATGGAGAATTTATTTTTGTTTGATAAAGATTTTTTTTTCTTATCATTAACTAGTAACCACTAGATAAAGGAGTAGAATTAAAGAACAAAATGTCCTTTTTTTGTATTTATTTAACCCAGTGATGGCAGTGTCCCCTTATTAATTTAGTTCATGATTAATGAATATTTGAGCAGCTAGTTTAACACCAAATAATCAAATAGATCATGGAAGCTAAAAAAAGAAATATTTCATGGATTCTTTTGGATTTAAAATGAACAGGATCAGGGCAGTGAGTTAGTTCAGTCCTCTGTTTTGGAATTGTGTTTTGACTGCTAATGGTAATATAAATAAAAAAGGGAAAGAGTTAAGTGAATTATTTGGATTAAGAGAAGTGGTGGTGATCACCGAGGAAAAGTAAATTTTAGGTGTTTGCAATTCCAGAGGAGGACTGAGGTAATATTTTTTTCTTTTCAGGTCCAGTTGTGATGAAGAAATAAAAAATTAATATTTTTTTTATTTTTATTGTTATTTTTATTTGATTTAAGTACTGCTTGATTCCTGTTAGTAATTTAAATACTTGGATGATAATTAGAAACAGTGAGGTCTATAACATAGAAAAAAGAAAAATATGAGTGTATCAATGATATTAATAATAATAATAGATATATATATATATATAAAAGAGAAGTGTAATAATACCTGAATATATTGAAGAATTAAATTAAACATAACATGTTCAGTTTCCTTCAAGATAGGTAACAATTAGACACTGCTATCATTGTTGTTTTTACCTGGGTATAAATTGGCATTTACACAACGCAGGTTTTTTTTTTTTTTTTTTTGATTGAGTAGGAAAAATCATATATTTTTTTTTTCTCTATCTGAGAAAGGGTAAAGAGTTAAAATTTGTAATTAAATCACTATATGAACAGGGCTTAAAAGTTTATGGTGCTTTCTTTTTTAAATGCATTTGACTTTGCCTGGAAATAATCCTGTATTCTGAAAACTGTTATTCGGCAGTTCTAGAGAAACCCAGGGAAAACTCTGAGTTCAGAACTTAGAATATTTATATAGATAATAAGTATTCGTAATCTATAGAATCTAAATATTTATTAATCTGATGAATTTTATGTAAAGATTAGATTTATTATTAATAGAGATAAAAAAAAAAAATCCAGGCAAAGTTTGGTATATTTAAAGTTGAAGAATGCTAATTTGAATAAAGCCTATAGAGTGAATGTTTTTTTTTTAAGAAAGAACCACAATACACTTTTGATTTATTTATTTATATTTTTTTTTCAAAAACTAATTTATGAATTTCAAAATCCATTGCTAAACTTTTATTAGATTTTATTATACTTCCATATATATATATATTTATCTATCTATCTATCTATATCTATCTATCTATCTATCTATCTATATATGTATATGTGTATGTGTGTGTGTGTGTCTTTTCTGAAATATCTGTAGGTGCTTTAGCGTTTCTAAGATCATGAATTTGTATAAAATGAGAAAACGTAATTTAAAGATTTCAAATCATTAAAATTGTATCAAAAATCTTAAGAATGTTTACCTGAATATATATTTTATGGAACAAACCTAATTCATGAATAATAAATGGAAATAAAAGCTTTTATATGAAACCTTTAGTAATGCTTAGTCAAAGATGTCACGTCCCCTTAAAAAGAATCACTGATTCTTTAACAAAACAGAATTGTATTTGCAGTATGCGATAAATTTCTTCACATGCGTGACATTAATGCAATATAATGACGTAATTATTATTATTATTATTTAAACATTTTTCTTCACTCCAATCTTATATATTATTTAATATAAACCTGCTTATTAAATCTATATAATATTTCTCTTGGACTAGTTACAATTATTTTTTGTAGAAACGATACGATAGTGGTGAAATTAATAAACTACGCGAGGATAAAAAAAACAACATTTAAAAATGAAGAAAAGCACGCTGACTCAGCTCAATAAGGTAATAAGAAAAAATCTAGAGCGACTCCACTCGACTTTCCGAACATTGAGTAATTAACAGTTTTGTAGATAAAGTAAAGAAAGAGGAGTTGTTAAACAAACAAAAGAGAGAAAACCATTGTTTGAATATTTTTCTACATATTGTACACGATGTTTTATTGAATGCTACTGAACTTTGAGCCCATAGATCATAATGATAAGGAATATTGTGTCCCTGTAAAAATCTATAAATGCTAGATTCACCAAAATCTATACAGTTGGTGCAACTGTGACCTATAAAACGTGTACAATTTTTTTGCTCAGATTAATAAAGCGTTTAGACGCTATCGCACTTCTAAAAATTTGGCCCCATAGGCCATAATGTTAAAGAATTTTTCCTGGTGTCCCTGTACAAAAATTATAAGTGCTAGATTCACCAAAATCAATAGGGTTCGTACTATGATGACTTACAATATACGTACCAACTGTCAGCTTATTCGAACAAAACGTTTAGGTACTAGCGTGTTCACTAACAGACATATACACACACATACATATATCATCGTAAAAAGAGTGAAAACGGACTCAGGGGACCTCGAAACGTATAGAAACATGAAATTCTAAAATTCGGATTTTTGACATGATTATAATACTTTCCTCACTATAGTGTTCGGAAAGTAAAAATGACGACATTTGTCTGATGACATTATTTTATGGAAAAATGTATTTTTAAAAGTTGCTTATTCAGAATCTTTGCTAGCGTCACTTTTACACATTGCATTATTTTAAATATGTATACAGAATATGAATCATTATTATGAATTGACTAAAAAACGGAATCATAAAAAGTATAAACAAAATATATATATTTTTTCTTTTAGCAAACATTATGCCAAAATAAATAAAATGTCATCGCACTCTCGGAGATAAAAATTTAAAAGGAGTCATGGGGGTTCTTTACTAAAACTGTACAGCCTGTGGAAGTATGAAAACTGGATTGTCAACCATGAATTTTATTTTGAAACATTTCTTTGAATGATACTGGTTTCACTGTTGCACAATATTAATTTGGTTATAATAATAATTTCGCTTCCGATAAATTAAAATTTTAATTAATTGGTGAAATTGGTATAATAATTATGAGTTTCAAATTTTAAAGGTAAATAAGAAAAGAAATAAAGGGCAAAAATTCCGCACGGGTTTGCTGTAATAAATAAATAAATAATAAAAAAAAATCTGTAAATCGATTTAATCCCTAATTGAAAAGATTCCTTTCAAGTTAATTTATTGAGTATAATCTCTAGAAGGTGCAATCCCATTTAAACAGGCTTCTCAAATTTGAATGGAACTTATAGCATTTCATTCAATTTACAGTAATTCCTCCTGATTTGCGTACCGATAATTTTACTTAGCAATCTAACACTCGACATTCATTCACAAATGTTTCAATAAATTAGTATAATAATGCATAGCTCCATCTAATTACACCTTTTCTTAAATTAAAAATACTATTTATAATTTACTCGTATCAGAATTCAAATAATTTATGTTTTGTTTAATGTTTTCTACGTACTTAATGTTGAGAACCTCTCAGATGTAAATAATGAATACCTTATTAAAATATCGAATATGTTTAGATTTTAAGAAACAAATAAATTATTTTTTTTAAACGTATTAATACGGAATAAAATTAAACTAGTATGATGACCACAAGACTTTCTTCTATATAATTTTACACAAAATTCATGCAATACAAATTATTTATTAAATTATTTTCCATTATAAATGTAGACGATTTTTATCGGACAGAATTATGTCACTAAATGCCAAAAGAAAGTCAAATTTTTGCCATTATCAAAACTAATACATTTTTTTCTAAGTTTTTTATCGTTAAAAAAAAAAAAATGATAACTTTGTTTTAAATTTTCACAGATCTATGGTTCAACCATTCGTTTTAAACGAATTGACGAGATCTTTCGAAAAATACCTATTTTGAAATTTACACCCTCCAGGGGGTACTTCCCCCCAGGGGAGAAAGCGATGCTTCTACTTGTGCAAACGTTTTTCCTAGTTAACTACTACTATTATCAATAATTCGCATTAATTTTTAAATCGCACATTAAAAATAACTTTCATTATGTACATTTATACAAAGTTTTGTCCTATACTGCCATGTTAAAAATTTAGAAAAAAAATGGGTTCACTGCGCCACCTGTTGAGCAAATTATCCCCAAATCTAATCAGCACAAGTTTATATTAGGGTCCAACTAAATACCAAGTTTGGTTAAATTTAGTTCATTGGTTCGTGGGATACAGCGTCCATAAAATTTGTGATACACACAGACAGACAGGCATTTTCTAAAAACAGTCGAATCGTGTTCAGGACATCCCAAAACGTGTAAATCCATCGAAAACTGGAGTTCAAAAATTTCCACGAATCCAATACTTTCTCTATATATACATATAGAAGAAAGTAAAAATGAATGATTACTAATAGATTATAACTATTCGAATTTTAGAAATTAAATGTAAAAGACAATTCACAGAATTTTATGCACCTGATACATAAAATTTATTTTCAATTGAATTTAAAAATTAAACTTTTTTTTTTAAATTAAAATTATACCAATTTATTTGAAGAAATACATTAAGCATTACATAAATTTATTAATACATAATTACATAAATACATCAAACCGCCGCACATTAGAATGGAAAAAATATAAATATAAACAAGAAAAATTAAAAATTCTATCTATGACTAAATTTAATTTAGTACGACAGGACTATTTATATTTGTATTTTAACAACCTTTCAAAATAATAATAATAATAATAATAATAATAAATAAATATATAGATATAAATTTGAAACATTAGTCTAAATAATCAGAAAATGTTCAGCCAAGACCCGTTGGCAAAGTGGTTACAGTACAGAACTAAGAACCCGAAGGTTGTGAATTCGATCCTCAACAATGGAAAGTGAAAAGAAAGAAAAAATATATAAACGTTTTTACGGATTTCGAAAAATATTCTAAGATAGAGTAAAAAATTAAATGGTAAAATTGGATATTGGCAGGCAAAGAGGAACACTATAAATTGGTAACGACGCAAAATGCCAGATTGAATGAAATAGCCCTGTCGTACTAAAAAGAAAGATATCTATAGAAAAGAAAGGAGCCTAACACCAGTGAGAAAATGCAGGAAAAATAGACTAGAAAAAGAAACTGAAGCGGTAGAAGGGTGGTCATAGGGGTCTTGAAGCTATCGTAGGGCTTTGTTACGTCTCGCCTAATATGTGAGTAAACACCACACATTGGAATCAAATAAAAACAGGGAAAGAGTCAAAATTTCATAGGAAGTAGCGTGAGATAAAACAAATCCTGCACAATCAGAAAGTGTGTGTAAAAAACTAAATAACAAAAAATTGAACACAAATGAGAAAATTCTGAAAAAAAAAAAAAAAGACGAGAAAAAGTAACCAAGGCGGAGTAAAGGTGGGAAAAGTAGGTTTAGGAGCCCTGAAACTATCGTCGAAGCTTAGCTACGTGTCACCTTATATGTAAATTGAACAATGTTGCAGATAAAGTATTTGACGCAATGAGAGTTTAGAAATGTAAGTGAAAATAAAATTGTTACTTTAACACACTATTGTGTTAACAATGAAAACCGAGATAGAAAAAAAAAAATAATGCTCTTTGTTTTATTGCTCATGTTTCACATAATAATACTTATCTGTGGCAAATAACAACGTCTAGAAAGCCAATAATTAATAACAGGAAAGCAGACAGTTGTTTCGGTAGCTTTTAACGTACCATCTTCAGTGCATAAAGAAATGAGAGAGAAGTGCTCTTATATATAGGAATAGGAACGGATACAACTTATGGTGGTCAGCTAATAGAATTACGCGGAATATGGGTGATTGACCAATAGGAAATTACGAAACACTAGTTGTGAGAAATATGGAAAAAATTAAGAAAATGTGGACTGAATGTAAAATTTCCATCAATCAGACAAATGCGTTACAGCGAAATCACAATTAACAATATTTTTAAAATTTTTATAAATATGAAAAGCTTCAAAGAAATAGAGTTCGTGAGTGGATTTAGGTCTGCAAATTATTTTAGCTGAATCAAATATAAAATTTTGTTTTTCCTCCCAGCAATGCTTAGAAATAAACGATTTATTGGTTTCTTGTTTACTTACGTAATTAATATATTCTTTAAAGCGGAATTTAATACTGAGTTTAGTTTGGCCATTGTATGATAAACCACTGGCAGGAAATGCTATATATGGCCCAAGAATTATACATAACTGTACGATCTTTTGAGAAAAGGTGAGTTTATTGGAAGGTGAAAAAATTATTTTAAAATCATATTTCTTGAGAACTTTATCAATGGCATGACTAGATTTAGGAAAATAGGGTAAAATAATACTGATAGAAGAGACTGATTTAGTAGACAAAGTACGGGGAAGTGGTAATTTTTGGATAGCTTTATCTATAATGGAATGTTTATAACCTCTTTCAAATGTAGGCCTAAATCCACTCACGAATTCGATTTCTTTGAAGCTTTTCATATTTATAAAAATCTTTAAAATATTGTTAACTGTGATTTCGCTGTACCCCATTTATCTGTTTGCTGGAAATTACATTCAGTCCACATTTTCTTAATTTCTTCCATATTTCTCACAACTAGTGTTTCGAAATTTCCTATTGGTCAATCACCCACATTCCGCGTAATTTCATTGGCTAACCATCCTTAGTTGTATCCGTTCCCTTTCCTATATATATAAGAGCACTTCTCTCACATTTTTTTTATGCACTGAAGACGGTACGCTAAAGGCTACCGAAACAGCTGTTTGCATTCCTCTTATTTATTTTTGGCGTTCTAGACGATGTTATTTGCCTTGTTTATAATTCCACGCCAAGTCTTCCATTAATAATACATATCTGGTTAATTTCGTACTGTATACAGATATACAAATCACCGTTGAAACAAATTCTATAATATAATATATTTCATTCATTGCAAAGAAAATAAATACAAACTGCATAGCATTATATATTCAGCAAATACCAAACGTTTTAGTTACAGTCGGAAGCAATCCCTTCTAAAACGGTAATAATATGAATGCAAAAGATTCTATTCAAAATATTAAGTGATAGTTTCTATCGTCACAATGTGCAATTCCATTAACAAATAAGCTTTTCTAATATAGAGACAAGTTACAGCACTTCATTTAATTAATTGTAGTGGACTTTCGAACATATCATTTTACTTAGATTTTCATTTCTATTTGACATTCATTAACAAGTATTTCTGTGAAGTAGTGTACTTACCTAAATAAATTTTATGCTAAAAATAGGCCAAATTTTTAAAATTAAAATACGGATGATCCAAAACATACAGAAAAAATAAATAAATAATATTACTCTTGTAGAATCATGTTCTTAGACTGACAAAGATAATGAATCGATAAAGATTTGTTTAATAAAGCAGTATTAACTGTACTTTTTTAGACAAGAATTATTGCTAGTGCTCGGATATTTTTGCTGTCGACTGTAATTGCATTGTTGAGTGTACTGCGCCACTGTAAAAATTAATTTCACAAATAAAACGCCACCTGATGAAAAAAAAATTAAACTAATTTAGCAATAAACCTGTCGTTACTTAAAAATAATAACACGTTTTACAGAACATTTCAGTGAAAACCGTATAGTGCTGCGATCAATACTTTTTGATGGATGAACTTTTCTACGTTTACTGTGATTTTTGCATTACCCGGTATTTTAAAAGTTGCTTATTCGAATAATTTGTTACACAAAACACTTTAGGTTATAATAATGAAAAACACCTCACCCAAATAGCAAATAAATTGTCTGTAAATTTGTCGGAATCAAAAATTTTTGCGATATCTTCACGTTTCACGCACCATGAAAGCCGAAAATGACTTCAGAAAATTTTTCCTGTGTGTGTGTGTCGTGGTCTCTGTATGTTGCCTTTTTTCTCCGGGCATCACTTGAGAACCGCTGGACGGAATTAAACGGCACTTGGCAGGAATTTAGGTCTTCAACTAACGTAAAATGATATCTTTAGAAATTTTCAAAATTTTGATTAGTTTTTGAATTGTGGGTGAATCACTCCTGCGCATGCGCCATAAAGATTTTGTCAGTAAAATGCTTTGAAGGAAAAATAAAATATAAAAATAAATTTTTAAGTTAAAGACTTTTTTTATTCGCGTGATTCGTACTACAAATTATGAAAAGATTAATATGAAGTTTTGCCATCAAAATTTCATACTTTAGTTAATTTTAAAAATCTAATTGTCGTATCAAAAAACTGTTTACACCCCAGGATTCAGAAAATTCACTTCTTTCATTTGGTACTAAATTTGTAGCGATAGGTCTGATATTTCTAATTTATTTTTCCCTTTTTCCGTTTTTCCGTTGCTACCTAAATTTCATACTTTAGTTATTTTTAAAAAATCTAATTATCGCGCCGAAAAACTGTTTGCAACCCTGGATTCAGAAAAATTGCCCTTTAATTTCACGTGAATAATAATAAAAATTGGACCGAAAAATAAATAGTTGCCCTACAAAAATTGGTGATTATTATTTTTTAATTAATTAATTAATTAAATTTTTTTTTATCAGGTATTTGCATGTGGATAAATATTTTCAGAGAGGTATTTGGCAGTAGTTTAATATTTTTATTTAATTAAGCAGTACTTTTCTTTCCTGCAGTAAAACAAAATTTTTCGTTGCTATTATGTACTTTATGAGGTTCTTTTATGTTCTCCCCTTAATTGTAAATGGTTATAATTCGGATTTTATTAAGATTTTTTTTATTTTTATTTTGTAAATATCATAAAAGAGTTTTTATTTTATTTTATTTTATTTATTTATTTATTTTTTGTATGGAACAGCTTTAGTATCGGATCCCTTTGGCAAAATTTGAAATTTGGCACCGAAGTATCTGGAACGTTTCTTGTCAAGATCTTTAGTTGCACAATTGAGATAGCCATTTCAATTCATCGCAGAAATGGCTTAACATATTTGAAGTCACCAAAGGGGTCCCATACTTAAGCTGTGCTTTTTGTATTTATTTATTTATAACATTTTCTATTAAAGACTTCCGAAAAATTTCCATGCATTTCTCTTTTTACACCTTTGTTCAGTTCTTTAAATTATTTTAAAATTTTATAAACACATCTTCAACCTGGGCAACGCCGGGTGAACCTGCTAGTATTGAATATGTTTAAGAATCGAATAAGATGAAGGTTGGTTTGTTGGATGGGTTTGGCGTCGCACTAGTACTGCGCTAGGTGTAATTGGCGACTGTCTGGGCCACATATTATTATACAGTAAGACACTCCCGTATATTGATTGGTAACCAAAATTTGACTTATATTGACCCTATTGGCAACGACTGCAAGTTTCTCGAGCTCTCCAGCTTATGCAATCGCTCACCTTATTTTTACTGTATCTATGTTGATAACGTAATGTTAGTGCAACGTTAAACCCACCAAACAACCAACTAACCATTTTATTTATGTTTCCGTTTGGCAACTTCATTATTGTTTACAAATTTGATTGTGAAAAGCAATTTATTTTAAGAAGTACTAAATATTAAGCAAATAAAATTCGAAAATATACATAAACCAGAATTATTTTTTTTTTCATTTTAAAGCATTTTGTATTATTTAAAACAAGTAATATTAAATATTTAAGATTTCATACCATACTGCTATTTCAGAATTATAGTTTGCTATTTTAATTTGTACTTGAATATGAATATGTTTGGCAAAATTTATTTTCAAATATAATAAAAATTAATTAAAATTAAAAACTTCTAAACGTTTAAAATTTGAAATGATTTCACGTGTTAACATAGTCAAAACATATATAAAAATACTTTTAAACACGTATTTAAAAAATATATATATATATATATATATATTTATATATATATATATATATATTAAAAATGTACACGAAGCTTTTCGCTACTATTACGTAGCATCATCAGGTGATGTTTTTTAACATAATAAAATAGAGTAGACAGCATTATATATATACCAAAGTAGTTTTATACGGTTAAAGTAAAAAAATTAAGTCTTTGTACACAATATGATGAGTGACTTGAGTATGTAACCCTGGTGTTACCCCAAAGAAACTGAAGGGGGACTCATCATGTTGTGTACAAGAGTTAATTTTTTGACTTTAACCGTATAAAACTACTTTGGTATATATATAATGCTGCTCTTTTCTTACGTTAAGAAACATCACCTGATGTGTGAGGTTTGCGTTGATGCAAACGCCATCTTAATTAATTAGTTAGATAACTAAATGGATAAGTAAAGAGCACGAGATTTAAGCATAAATTATAAATAAGACTTTTATTTGAACAGATTAAAAGGGGGGCGGTCTGGCAATATCGCGATAACTCAGTCAGCGTATTGAATTACTTTATCAAAATATATGTATCAGAAATGAAATTAGATAATTTTAAATATCTCACCCCACCAAACAGTCGAAGGTGTAGAGACGGATGCACTCTTTTACTCCGCTACTGTGATTTTACCGTGGATCAGAGGATTCCCTGCTGATCCAATATTACGTTCACGAATGCTAGTAGATACGCACACCAACACTCATCCAACTACTTAATCTTCACACAACTAAATCTTCACTACTCCACACCTCAATATTCGCCAAATTAAGAATCTTCACAATCTACACCACAATCTACCACCATATACACCACACCTTTTATGAAAACCATCTCCATGTTATACTACTTCCTAACAACTTCCTTTCTCTTCATTTCAATGAATATTTTTAAAATCGCTTCCAATTCCTCTACCTCTCGCAACTTAATTCATTCGTTTCAGCACCATGTCGACACAAAACTAATCCGACCAAAACTTTCGCAGAGTCACTGGCGTCGAAGCGATTTAACCGTCCCAACTTGATAATTTGCTGGATCCAGCTTAATTTAAAAAAAACTGTGGTGACGTTCTACAGTCTCAACCTCACAGATGATGCTACGTAATAGTACAGTCGGTAACAAAAGTGTCCGAACACTAGCAAAAATTCCTATGTAAAAAAAGTACACTTCATACGATTTTGTTAAATAAATCCTTGTCTAATCCTGTTCTTAGTCAATGTAAGAACATGATTCGATAAGGATTTAATTAACAGAACCGTAGGAAGTGTACTTTTTTTACATAGGAATTTTTGCTAGTGTTCGGACACTTTTGTTACCGACTGTAGCATAAAGCTTCGTGTACATTTTTAATAATTTTTTTTTTAATATACGTATTTAAAAGTGGTTTTATATGTGTTTTGAATGATAAAAATTAGTTTTATTTCTTAGAAGAATAGCTGTTAAGGCTTTAGTATGATTTTGTGAATTTAAAAATAGTAGAAAGTGTAGGAAACGAAACTTCACATACTAACTTGCTACTACAGTCGGCTGCAAAATTATTCGAGCACTAGCAATAATCCTTGCCAAAAAAAAGTACACTTAATACAGATTTGTTAAATAAATCCTTGTCGAGTCATGTTCTTAATCAGTCTAAGGAAATGATTCGACAAGGATTTACTTAGCAAAACAGTCTTAAGTGTACTTTTAAAATATAGGAATTATTGGCTAGTGCTCGAATAATTTTGCAGCCGACTGTACCTACTCGCGAAATAGAAAATCAATTTTCGAACAAAGATGCTATTCATGTAGACTTAACACATGTAGTTCCCCCTCTGTTGACATTAATGGTGCTACTATCCTTCCTAACACTCCTATATGATAAGAGCTGGCGCAGTGTCCGCCATTTTCTATCCCTTCTGGGAAAGTGTTGGCGGTAGAAAAAGCTAGGTTACCTGATTAGCGTTGTTATCGCCTTTAAACTTCTATACAGATCATGTGAGCTGGAACTTCTTATCAGGAAACAAACAATTTGGCAATTTTAAGAACATTGCCAACATTCTCAAAACTGCAACCCTTCACGTTAAAAGAAATGTAACATTAAAGTTAATTTGAAAAGAATTTAAAACAATAACTTAAATAAACAGTACATTCATATTAAATTTGTTAAAATGAAATAATTTGAAAATAAGGGAAATCTTACGCTACAAAATTGTGCTTTTGCTTCGGGTATCCACAAGTTACATCTGCAATTTATAATCCATTTTTATCTTCTTTCTGAATTAGAAGAAAATATAAACAGGCGGTGCCCTTTTCTGGAGTTATTCGTGCAATTTATTTCAGAAAAACTACCAATAATAAATAGTCAGCCGGTCTTGTGGGATAGAAAATGGCGGATGCGTCAGCCTGTCTATAGTTCTAATCCTTCCGGGTCGCCTTTTAGCTTCACTGTCCTATCTGTATGATAATTTGTGGCCTGGGCACACTCCCTAAGCAATAATATTAAGATATTAACAGTTACTAACACTCAAATTTCATGATTTAACAAACATTATATAGATTTACAACTATTTACATTTAATAAATTTAATTTGTAATTCGAATTTCAGACTGTTATACACGCGATACATAGTAATTATCTTTTGTTGATTTTGGAAAGCGAACTTTTCTAAAATTTTTAGAATCGCACCAATTTATTTAAAGAAATGCATTAAACAATGCTGAATTGAAGGATGAAGTAAATAAAGTTTGATGCAGTACAAGTAAAAAAAAAAAATAGTTAAAAATAAATTTGAATTTTAGAGACTATCTATTATTTTGTTTATTTATTCAGATATATTTATTCCACTTTTTTATATATGCTGCTTTTATAATTATGAAAAAGTAATAAATCACTTTCAGCATATCAATCTTATAAACTTTAATAAATTTTAAATCCAACGTTTCGGCTAATTTCTTCATTAGCCTTCCTCAGGGAAAAATGATGTTAAAAAAACACATAAACATAGAAAATTTAAGTACATGATATCACAATTACAACTTCAAAACGTTTAACAGATGATTATACAAATTGTAAAAATATACTATATACATTTTTAAAAATATGCTAAAACACTCAAAGGAACATGAAACATGATCACCACAAGACAAGGATAAAGAGCTACTAAAGCAAAGGTTAAAAATATCAAAATTGCGGGGTTGCCAGAACTAACTTAAAGCAGGGTAACCATAAATTAATTTAAGCCCAAGAAATGAAGCCAAATTGAGGGGGGGTTTACGGATAAGGAATCGTTACAAATTTCTGATTTTCTTTTAATAATTTCGAATGATTCATAAAGAAGTGCTTGGTTTCTATTGTCTGTATTGTAAATTATTTTGGCATTTTCAAAATCGGGGTCAATGGGATTAGTATTATAATTTCTAGAAAAAGCTGTGTTGGGTCTATTATATTTTAAATCTGCAATATGCTCCTTCATTCTATCACAAAAAGGTCTATTGGTCATACCTATATAGTAGTTAGTTTTATTATCAACTTTATATGGGATTTCATAAACACCAGATTTTAATTTGGGGGGAGGAGGATCAAGTTTTTTAGAAATTAATGAATTTAATTTTAAAGGAGCTTTAGCAACCAAATTAACTTTTTTATGTTTAAATAATTTAGAAATTCCTTCATGAAGAGATGGCAAATATTGAATTTTCTTAAACTTACTATTAGAAGATTTATTATCATTAGAAGATGAAGAAGGGGGAGGAGGGGACATAATTTTATAAATTAATTTATTTATAGTCTTTATTTTATAACCATAATTAATAGCCAAATTATAAATAAAATCGATTTCATGGTCTAAGGCCTCAAGGGTAGAACTATGACTAAAAGCACGTTTAATCAGAAATCTAAAATTAGCTATTTTATAGGACCAGGGTAGAATGATAGAATGAAGGAGCATATTGCAGATTTAAAATATAATAGACCCAACACAGCTTTTTCTAGAAATTATAATACTAATCCCATTGACCCCGATTTTGAAAATGCCAAAATAATTTACAATACAGACAATAGAAACCAAGCACTTCTTTATGAATCATTCGAAATTATTAAAAGAAAATCAGAAATTTGTAACGATTCCTTATCCGTAAACCCCCCCTCAATTTGGCTTCATTTCTTGGGCTTAAATTAATTTATGGTTACCCTGCTTTAAGTTAGTTCTGGCAACCCCGCAATTTTGATATTTTTAACCTTTGCTTTAGTAGCTCTTTATCCTTGTCTTGTGGTGATCATGTTTCATGTTCCTTTGAGTGTTTTAGCATATTTTTAAAAATGTATATAGTATATTTTTACAATTTGTATAATCATCTGTTAAACGTTTTGAAGTTGTAATTGTGATATCATGTACTTAAATTTTCTATGTTTATGTGTTTTTTTAACATCATTTTTCCCTGAGGAAGGCTAATGAAGAAATTAGCCGAAACGTTGGATTTAAAATTTATTAAAGTTTATAAGATTGATATGCTGAAAGTGATTTATTACTTTTTCATAATTTGTTTATTTAAAAATAAATGTTTTGATGAATTAATATATCACAATATTCAATAAATTGTTGCTTTATTGCTTTTATTTCATATGCTAAAACGTATCTATATTGTTAATTTCGTACTACATGCACAAAATTCGTAAACAAAATTGCCGTTATTACACTGTAAAAAATAGGTTCTTAAAAATAAGTATATATTGTCTCAAAATAGCCCCGAAACAATATATATATACTTAAATTTGAAAACCCATGTACTCACTTTTGAGTACATTGACATGTCAAACATGGGCATATTGGGATTCTTATTGGTCAACCCCATTTTTGAGCATGTCAATATACTCAAAAATGAGTACATGGGTTTTCAAATTTAAGTATATATATATATATATATATGTTGTTTCGAGGGAAATTTTGAGACAATATATACTTATTTTTAATAACCTATTTTTTACAGTGTAAAGGTGCTACATAAAAAAGTTCTTTACAAATAATAATAATAATAATAAATAATAATAATAATTGTACTCTTCATAGTGTCACAAGATCTGCAATTACCGAACGAATTAATTAGAAGTTTCACAATTTACGAAAAAATTGAACATAATGATCTAATTTAAAACAATTTTTAGCGTTTTTCTTTATTATGTGAGTCGTTTATGTAATGTAAGAAGAAAAGTGATTAGGGTTTTAGTACTGTTTTTTATTATCTTTATAACCAGTTTTAAATTTAATTGCGTTTTTTTTAGTTTAGAAGGTTTTTAATTGAAATTGACTTGGTCATCGTGTCTTTGTGTCACGCTAGTAAACAAGGCGCCTTCATTTTAAAGCAAATATAAGCTGCTTCGTTTGTCGCGCTTTGGCTCAGTTGGTAAGAGCGTCCCGTTAATATCGCGGAGGCCGTGAGTTCGGTTCCCGGAAGGTCCACCGTGCTACTTTTTGCAGATAATTAGTAGAAAAGGTGTCAATTGATACAAGAAAATTTTTCGTAGCTTACACTAAGAATTTTTTTAGGAGTTTTTTTAATAAGCATTTTTAAATTTAGATATTGGAAAACACAAAACATTTTAGATATTAAAAAAGCACAAAATAAATTGTTTAAGTAAAAAATACATAAAAAAAAAAATATTTTTAGAAGCTTTATATATGTATATGTATATATATATATATATATATATATATATATATATATATATCATATTATATATTACTATTATTATATGAAATTGGATTTGTCATCGGCTTTTTGTCACGTTAAAAAACCAACACGCTTCCATTATATATATATTAAAAAAAAAAAAAGTGTAAGCAACTCATTGTATCGCTTAATGAATCAGCTGGTTACAATGCCATATTGATAATGCGAGAGTCATGTGTTCGATCCTCGCCGGGCCGAGGTGTTATTTTCTGCAAATAATTAAAGAAAAAAATAATTAAATAAAATAAATAAAGAAAATATTTCGTTGTGTACACAGTATCTTAATAATTTTTCAAGAGTTTTTTAAACGGCTTTTTATCTAGTTACAAAAAAAAAAACACAAAATAAAAATGTAAGTAAAAATAAATAAATAAATAATTTTGTTAGAAGCATTTTATTGAAATTGGAAGTTCTCATCGTGTCTTCGTGACACGCCAAAAAACAAGGTTCCTGCCCTTTAAAGTATGTATAGCAACGCGTCGCATCCCTCGTTAGCTCCGTTGATGAGAACGTCCCGTAAAAGCGCGATGGTCGTGTGTTCGGTCCCCGGAAGGTCCAGCGTGTTAACTTTTGCAGTTAATTAGTAGAAAAGGTGTCAACTGATGCAAGAAAAGTTTTCGTTGGTTACACTAAGAGATTTTTGAGGAGTTTTTTTTAAGAAGCTTTTTTAAGGAGCTTTTTATATGAAATTGACTTTGCCATCGTGTCTTCATGTCACGCTAGTAAACAATTAAAGTAACTATAAGCCGCTCCGATTGTGGCTCCGTGGCTCAGTTGGTTAGAGCGTGATGTTAATAAAGCGGTGGTCGAGAGTTCGGTCGCCGGGACGTCCGGCGCGTTAATTTTTGAGGACAATTAGTAGAAAAGGTGTCAATTGATAAAAGAAAATTTTTCGTTGACTACACAATATCTTAAGAATTTTCGAAGAGTTTTTTTAAGAATTTTTTTTTTTTTTTAGATATTAGAAAACCCAAAATATTTTAGATATTAAAAAAGCTCAAAATAAAAAGTTTCAAGTACAAAATAAATATTTTTAGAAGTTATATATATATATAGTGTATTATTATATGAAGTTGAATTGGTTATCGCGTTTTCTGTCACGCTAAAAAACAAGACACTTCCACATAAAAAAAAAAAAAAGTCTATTGATAAACGAAAATCATTTGTTGTCTACAAAATATCCTAAGAAATTTTAATTAGTTTTTTATAAGAAGCTTTTTCCTTTCTTGTAACTAAAAAGCACAAAATAAAATTTAAGTAAAAAATCATTTTTGAAAGTTAGAAGCTTTTTATTGTGAAGCCCTAAAAAGCATAAAATAAAATTTATTCTGGAAAAGACATGCTACAAAGAAATGAAAGTTTCAACACTAAGAAAATTTTAGAGAAAAAATATAGGTACTTTCCTTTTGCAAGGGATGAAAATTTTTTAATGTTCAAAATATTTTTAAAAGCTTTCGAGACGTTTGAAATTTCTAGCCTAACGAAAGATTATACAAAAACTAATGACTAAGAATATTGGTCTCGAAAGCTTTTTAAAATATTTTGAACATTAAAAAATTTTCATCTCTTGCAAAAGGAAAGTACCTATATTTTTTCTCTAAAATTTTCTTAGTGTTGAAACTTTCATTTCTTTGTAGCATGTCTTTGCCAGAATAAATTTTATTTATGCTTTTTAGGGCTTCACAATAAAAAGCTTCTAACTTTAAAAAATGATTTTTTACTTAAATTTTATTCAATATTAAATTAAACAATTTTTCTTTTACTTTTAGAACCTTAAAGGGGTATTCTGGACTAGAGGCATAAATTTTGGTCATTTTGGTAACTCCATAAAAAAAAAAAAATCTTTCCTTTTTCAAGATATTTATTGATATTTTAAGCATGTACGAAAAATGCCCCAGAAATAAAATAAAAAAGATAAAAAAATAAAAAGTTATAGTAAAATTGGGAGAAAAAAAAAAAAAAAAAAGGTTGTGGGTGTGGTAGACGTGATTACAGTCCTTCTAGTTATCAGAAGCAAAAAAAAAAAAAAAAAAAAAAAAAAAGTTCATAATTAAAAACAATATCGCTCTAGCCCCCTACATAAAAGAAAAAAAAAATCTGGTGTGAAACAACCACACGACTTCCATTACCCACTATTACACATATTATATGCATTTTTGAGAGATAATGTGATCAGAAAACATAAAAGTGACCTAAAGAAGTAGAAACCTAAAAATTTTCCTGTAAGAGAAACTTATAAAGACATACAAAACAAAGCTTACATATAGCGAGGTAAAAAATAAGAGAAAAAAATGGTAGAGTTATTTTTTGAAATACAAATTTCCGAGATTTAAAGATGACCTACCTAAGCAGGATGACTGTTAATTTTCCCCTAATAACCACGTACTACATGAGAAAGAAATGGATTTTTATAACAATTTCAAGAAAATCGTTAGAGCCGTTTTTGAGATACTAACTTTTACAAAAAATCAATTATTGACCGGAAAACAATAATTACATACAAAATGATATTTAAAAGTGAGTTAATATGGATGGCGATCCGTACAGCCGTTTTTAAAGGAACGCGCTTGCAAGACCTCAAATTGAGCTATTTATACAGGACGCCTATCACTTTTCCTGAACTAACCAATTATATCATTCGACAAGACATCTAATAGAGTGTTTATACAGCAAATTTGAAGAAAATCGTTAGAGCCGTTTTTGAGATACGGACTTACGGTCCCACTTACGGTCTCCGATGCCCCACTTCCGCTTTTCAATTTTCACCAAAATTTATAAAATTCATCTGTACACCAGACCTGTTCATATTCTGAAGTTTCATAGTTTTATCTTCATTAGTTTCAGAGATATGATAGCCAGAAGATTCCACACATACGTACACACACTCTGACCAATTACCAAAAACTACTTTTTTGGATTGAGGAGACCTTAAAACATGTAAATCAAGAGAAATCTTGACGTCGAATTTTTCGACCGAATACAATACCTACATTACCTACGGTAGTCCGGTAATGGAAGTTAAAAAAAAAAAGAAAAGAAAAGAGAGAGAGAGAGAGAGAGAGAGAGAGAGAGAGAGAGATCGTAAAAAGGTGACTGTCTGAAAGAAAAATCGTCCTCTTTTTTTCATAATTTTTAATATTTAAAAAATAATAAATAAAATAACTTTATTACAAAAGTGGTAGGAGCTATAGACCGTTATATATTGAAGGTTGTTACAAAATTTGCAGTGAATGTGTTAAATTATACAATTGAGATGTTAAAAAAAAAAAAAAAAAAAAAAAAAAGTAGTTTTGAAATACTACTAAATTAAGTACCTCATATTTACATTTTGTTAATCAGAGATTTAAACGACCTTTTGTTAATCCATTTTAAACGCAGACACACACACAAAAAGTTTTTTTCAAAATTGTCGACTACAATAATCCCTTAATACAAAATTTATTCTTCTAGTTAAATCATTAAGTAATGCATTTAATTCCCATTCCTTTAACAAATGAACTTCTCAAATTTGAAGGGTGTTTATAGCATTTCATTTAGTTCGTCGTAATGGCATTCCCGTTTACATACGTATCATTTTACTTAGCAATCTACTTGACTTACGTTAATAAGTATTTCAGTAAAGTACTATAATAGCCTTTAACTAACTACTTGTAATAAGTATGAAGCTAAAAATAAGACTAATATTTATTTATAATTTGTCGTAATTCGAAGTGTAGTAATCTATGTGTTTTTTAATAATTTGTATGCAAATAATGCTCAAATTCTTTCAGGAATAAATAACGAGAAAAAAAATAATAAGATAATCTCATTAGAGTAATGTCGTAATTTTTTCTTATTATATCATTGAACTGAGTCCACGAGCTTAAATATTGTCCATATTTATATATCTCATTTCATTTCCTAATTCAAAATTATTAAAAATATTTATTCTTCGATACTGCCCGTTTCGAAACTGATTACTATTAATTTTCTTTTCTTTTTCTTTCAAAAAAAAAAAAAAAAAAAAAAAGATTTTGATGAAATTTTGGCAAAAGCAGAATTTAGATTAGTACGGAGGACTATTATTTTTATTTTATTTTATTTATTTATTTTTTTTTTATTATAGCATCGCTTTCAAATTATTCAATTACATTTTTGATAATTTTTCGTTTTCGATAAATGTCCAACTATCGTAAAACTGGTATCGTAAAAATTCGTAGATTGAGACTAAACTTAATGAAAAAAGCATTTCTTTCTTTTAATCAAATATAAAATATTATATTAATAATAAATAAATTAAATTAAAAAATAAAGAATTGCGCAGGTCATTTTATTTATTTATTTATTTTTATTTAATCTATATTTTAGAGGGTGCTAAATGGAAAAGCTGACTTTCATTTCTTCATGTTTTTATTTTTATTTTTTTTCTAAATAATAAGGGTTTATGCTAAAAATCACTTATTTTATTATATTAAACTAAACTTATTCTTTCTCATAATTAAATAAACAATTGACAAACAACATATATCGACAAAATAACCTCAAGAAAACATATTTTGTAGATTTAATTAAACCTATTGTTTGGGTGTAATTACATATTAATTGTTGCAATACACAAATTTAACAGAATTGTGACGTACTATTAAAACAAAATGAGGGGTATTTCACTTGAGAAAGGGTAAATATATTACTAACTTTTTATCTGCATTCTAATATTTGTTACATCAATTTAAGTCTACTCATTGTATTTAAAGGATTTAAAACTTATTATTTTTCTATCTGTTAGATAAGAAGAATTTTGATATATAATGACCGAGAAAGTTTATTTGCTACTAAATATATTCAAAGTATTTATCTATAATAAATTAGTTTTATAAACATACAAATGGTAACAACAATAAGAATAGAAGAATTACATTTTCAATAATACAATATGCAAGTTAACACAATTGGAGTTAACGTGAAAACGAGTGATCATGCCGTCAAAAAAGGGATAATATATCGTTAACTTTTTGCATATATTAAGTATTTATTTCCCCAATGTAAATCAATTTGTATTTAAAGTATTTTTAAAGATTAATTTTCTGTAGGATAATCATAATCAAACATCTGTATGTAATGACAATAAATAAATATCTAGAAAATTTTTTCCACGATTACTTTCTTCCTTCACATCCTTTGATTACGTCTAGGGTAAACGATTTTATATTGAAATAAAATTATATTTTTAAAAAATTAAAGAACACGCTTTTATTGAAATGTGAACTAAAAAGCACAAAATATCTATCTTTATAGTATTAAAATGCAGGGTATGAAAAAATCGTGTGAGTGACACACCATGATATTTACATCTTGAATAATAATAATAATAATAATAATAATAATAATAAAAATTGATTAATTGTTGCCAATCAACGTTATACAAATACGGCCAAATCTTGTGCCACGTACGATAGAGTTTTATTTATAGAGATTTATTTTGTTTGCTCCTAGAACCTGCCCTGATGGGATAGGAGCCTGGTAACATTTGCATGTAGTACTGTCATCGGCTATGAGGGCGTGTGCAAAATTTCAGGTCATTCGAACGAACAGAAGTGGTCGAAAATTGAATTACAAGATTCCGTTACATACATTAATAGTTACATCATATCATGTTAATAAAAGCATGTTAAATAATTTAGAATTAAACAAAAACCATTTTTAAAAAATCTTCCCTGACTGGGCTCGAGCGTTAGACTTTTAGGTTCGTAGCCCGGAGCTTTACCTCACAGCCACAGCGTTCACTTAGGGAAAGCCTTTTTTTACAATATAGATTTTTTTGTTTGCTCCCAGAGCGGTTACAAACATACATACAGGTGAAGCTAATAAAAGCGCGTTAAAAATACGTAACTCCATTGTTGTTTGAGAGTCTCGTAAAATATTGTCTAACTAAGCTTTTTCACTTGTGTTCTCGTTATAGATTTACCAATAATCTGCAATCATTAATCGTGAACGATAGAGCTGTTATAAATCCCTGTATATCTTCAAATATAGAGAGTGGAAGGAAATAATAGAGCCGATAAAATAACAATTTTTCATTGTGAATCTCTACAAAATCTACCAAATATAAAACATTATTAAGAAAATAATTTCCGTTTAATGATAGGGCCGCGGTAGCCCAGTCGGTAGAGTGCCGGCCTCGTAAATAGAAGATTGCGGGTTCGGTATTCGAGCCGGCCAAAGACCGTCGTGTACACTAATGGTGGCTGGTGCACGTAAAATCTGTCGTGGCAGCAATGTCCTCCATATTCGCATCAAAAATTATACATTCTTTGGGGGTCACCGAAGCGGGGGAGCCGTATCTTCCGTGGAGGATCAAAATTGTGATGGAATGTTTCCGGACCACCTCTAGGGGTGTGTCCCAGATCGTCGCCAATTGCCCATCTGCGCAGCACTAGTGCAACGTAAAACCCAACCATCCATCCGTTTAATGATAATTAATAGTTTATTTCAGTATCTATTAAAGTTCATGAGTATAATAATTTGGAATAAAATACATTTTAGAAAATTTATGGAGTATATTTGTCTTGATTACCGTAATGATTAAAATGTTCTGATTAAAATTGTTTTACATATTCGCAATAACGGTGAATACTTCTATTACCGGATCCCCGTAGTTAACCCGTTAACGCCCGAATTAATTTTGCAAAATATTATTAGCTGATTATTTCACTTCTAAATTAATATAGACAACTGACAGTAAAATATATTAACTTAAACAGTTCTTCTGATAGATTTAAATTAAAAGCCTATCCTCATTTATTGACGATTAGTGTTCTAGCGAGAAAACTTCGAGGTAGAGAAACTTCCAGATAACAGATTAATTTTCTATTATATGTTGACAAAGATCTTGAAAGTAAAGTATTATAATATATGTTATTATTGAACTTGATACCTGCGTAAAAAGAAAATATATGTGTGGCGAATGAAAAATCATAAAAGGAGTATCCAAATTATGGAATAATAATTAATAGCAGGCACATAAAACTTCCAGGAATCAGTTAGAGTGACGCTATAAACTGTCACTAAAAACCAGAAATCTTTCCAAGAAACCACAAAAAATATACATGCCATTTTATAAGCTGTCCCCAAATGAGGACACTGGGCGCTAACGGGTATTGTATTCGCTCAAAATTTTAATATAGAGTTTTCACCTGATTTACATGATTCAAAGTTTCTTAGTCCAAAAAAATGGTATTGGCAATGGGTGAGTGGTTATGTGTGAATGCATAGTTAGATGTGTTAGTAGAATCTTTTGACTGTCCCAATCTTAAAAACGAATAAAGATAGATTGACGAAACTTCTGAATTAAGACAGCTCAAGGGCACAAATGATTTTTCCAACTTTTGGAGATAATTGGAAAAACGGAAATAGTACTGTAAGTCCATACCTTTTAAAGATTTTCATGAAGGCTGCTATATAAACATCCAATTAGATTTCTCTTCGTATGCGTTAGTTGGTTATTTCAAGAAAATTGATCGGCGTCCGATATAAATAGGACATTTTGAGGTCTCCCAAGTATGTTGCTTAAAACAGTGCTCAACGGATTTTCTTTACTTGCCATATTACTCTCTTTTAAATATCATTTCGTGAGACCGAAAGCCGGTATCGCAAAAATACTCAAAGGATATTTTTTTAAATCGCTATATAAACTCATTTTTAGATGTCCTTGCGTATGTACTACTTGCTTGTTACAGGAAAATTGACACTCGTACTGCTTAGGTAGGTCAATTTTAGATATGGAAAATTGATGTCTCGAAAAACGGCTCTAATGATTTTTTTTTAAACTACCTAATTAAATTTTGTTTTATATGTTTTTACCACGTATGTATTAGTTGGCTCTTACAGGAAAATTGTTAGGTATCTTTTTTAATTTGTCAATTTTATGTTTCTGACCACATTAGCTCCAAACAGAATATATAATGTGTAAGTAATTGAAATCGCGTTGTTACACAATAATTATATATATATATTCTTTTTTTCTTCTTATCACTCATATTATATAATCTACATTTGTAAGAAAAATACTTTCTCTCTCTCTCTCTCTTTATATATATATATATATATAATAGATAACGTAATAAAATTTAATCTTAAAATTTAGCAATTAATAGAACTAAAACAATAACAGCACACTAAAATTTAGAACTGAATTTAACATAGAGGAAAGAATGACACAAAAAGTTGCGATATAGATAAGGAACCAATGAGTTACCATATTAACTTAAAATACTTACGCCGACATGAAGGATAATAAAAAAGGACCATTAAACTTGTGAAAGAGAAAAAAGATAATAAACCACATAATCAATTGGATATAAATGCTTAAAATTAGAAATATACTTATCAAGGGGCGCATATACTTCATAAAGCAGAGAAAGCTGCGATGATTTCGTAAAACGATATTGCTAATCATAGCAATTTATATCATCTCACGCCCCGATCAATGCAGCAAAAAAACCATAAAGAATGAGAAAAAAGTGAAAAATTAAATTAAAACAAAGGATAAATAAATATTAATTAAAATCTTAAAGGAAACCAAATTAATAACATGAAATAAGCAGAGTAACCACATGGAAAACAGTTAACACAAACTGGAACTAGTATGTTGTGGCCACCACAAGACTTTCTTCTATATTTTCCTATACATATTCAATCAGTAACAATATTTAAAAAAAAAAAAAAAAAAAAAAAAAAAAAAACGATTTTTTTTTTCTAAGTTTTTTTTTAGTTAAAAGTAAAAAAAATCGATAACTTTGTTTTAAATTATCACAGATTTATGGTTCAACCATTCGTTTTAAAGGTATTGACGAGATCTTTCGAATGATACCCATCTTCAAAATTTAACCCCCCTGGGGGGGTACTTCCCCCCCAGGGGGGGAACCGATGCCCCCCCATGCACAAATTTTTTTTCCTAGTTAACTACTACTATTATCAATAATTCATATTAATTTTACAATCACAAGTTTAAAATAACTCTCATTATGCCCATTTATACGGAATTTTGTCCTATAAAATGCGATCACAGCGCCACCTGTTGAGCTATTGATCCCCAAATTTAATGGGCACCAGTTCATGTCAGGGTGCAACTAAATACCAAGTTTGGTTAAATTTCATTCATTGGTTCGTGAGATACAGCGTCCACAAAAAATGATACAGACAGACAGACAGACAGACACACAGACAGACAGACAGACAGACAGACAGACACACAGACAGACATTTTCTAAAAACTATCAATTCGTGTTCAGGACATCCCAAAACGTGTAGATCCGTCAAAAAACGGAGGTCGAAAATTTTCGCGAATCCAATACTTTCTCTATATAAGAAAGTAAAAAAGGGTGATGCCAAAACCAAAATTGAAGTTAAAATAATAGCTCGACAGATATCGATTAATCGAAAATACTTCAGAACAGCAGCGATAATCCAGAAACCTATAGAAACTTTTAATCCGGTTCTGAAGACCATTCTTCCCCCTTTCCCTTTTTTCTTCCGCTCATAAATGTACTTTCAGATGATCTTGGAACTGCCTACTTGCTAACTTTTATGAATCGCCAATAAAATTTACATGTTTTAACTTAATTTTACTGAATTACGAACTGATGTGATATTTTTAAAGATTAATCACAATGAAGGTGAAATTTCCAAAGAGAAAAAGGAATTTTTTTCTCACGCAATTGCAAATCCAAAAGTTATTTAAAAAAGAGATTGTTCCTGTACCCCCGATGTGGAAAGCCAAAATAAACTGTACGGCCAAAAATTTGTTTCTCCGTGTGACACTTGCCTTTTAACCCTATTGCTGTTTGATAATTGTTAATTTAAAAATTTTAGCTTTTTTCAAACGTTACTTTAATTATTTTCGTATTGATAAAGTATACATTAGGATAGTATACATTTTTAAAACTATTTTTTGAGATATATTACTTTAGAATAATTAATCGACGAATAGTAATTTAGTTGTAATTAATCGATTTTGAGACATTTTGGGAACACCTATATTCCAAAAATATCTATTTCCAGTCGATGCCGGATTATCGATGGTCCACTGTATATATAATTATTTGACTTTGCGAGCGTAATGGAGTTCCTAAAATAGAGTAAAATTACATTATTATGTTCAATATAAAATAAGAGATTCTAAATCAGTTTTATTTCCTTGTTTCAAATAGATTGCTGAAATATATTAAAGTGCATATTTGAAAGACTTTATTTGACGATAGAGCTTCATGGTTATAAGTATCTTTCGCAATTAAAGTAGGTTGATACTCTTAGGGGAATCATATGTAGGTACTTTAACGTTTACTTCTGACACAATAAGTAAAACGAAATAAGTATCATTCAAAAATAAAATATGTTACATGATAAAAATTATAGGGGAGAGTGGGGATAGATGGGACATTTTTCATGTTTTGATTAATAACGTTCACTTTATGTAATTCAGAGTTATGTAACAATGCTCGTAAGTACATTTTAGTAATCAGTTACATATAAACATACTAACTTTAATAAAAAGTTATCATTTTTAATTAATAATATATATATATTTTTTTATATGCATGTCATATGTCATTCTATATGCATTTCATACCTCACCTACGGGGATGAATGGTACAGGACTGGAGTTAACAAAGAAAAGAAAAGAAAAGGAAATGAAAAGTAAGTAAATTTTTTAAGTTAAAATGATTTATGTGATTTTATTACACACTGTGAATTTAATGAAATTAACATAAACTGATGTATTGACTCAAATTAACATCAAAAGGAAAAAGTCCTTTGATTCGCACAGTTCCTAGTGCTCTAGGTTTTGGTAATTTAATCTAATAAGATCTAATCTAAAAATAAATAAATAAATAAGACACTAGAAAGATAAAAATCATTATAATTAAGTAAAAATTATCCAAATAAATTTTTGTTTCAAATTAATCGGAAAAAATCAACATTCTGTATTACATTAATAATCACCAGGATTTATTTAATTAGATTAATTGAAATTGTGATTTTAATCACATTATTATTAGTTTATTTATTTATTTATTTGTTTAATTTTTGATATTAATGATTTAAGTTGCATTGAATATTCTAACTTATAATTTTTTTTTATCATAAATATCATAAACAAAAATCAGAAAAAATAATTTTAATCTGTTTTTTTCTAAATCCATTCTACTTTTATAATTCCATGTTATAACTATTGAACTACAGGTTATAAAACTATTGAAAATCTATTTACGATTTGTTTTAATATAATTCTTGTGTACAATTTTAGCACATAATGGGGAATGTCCCATTCATCCCCATTCAAATTGTTCCATTCATCCCCACCACCACATGATTATATAAAACAGAAAATAGGTTTAATGAACAATTGTCAATATTCTTCTTGTATATCATAAATACAATAAAAGATTGTGCCTTTTCACCATATAAGAGTTATATTAACTTTAAGAGAATAGTTAATTTTTAACTACTACCTAATTGAATCAGTAAAAATTTATTTTGGCAGCAGAAAAAGACACTTTAATTTTTTTCTGCCCTTCTACGAATAGCACGATTCTGAAACTGCACTTGATGAATGTCCTTAGTACTGCTATATATCAGAAAAATTGTCAAGTTTATGGTGCTTGTAAAACAGAAACATTTTGCTATTGTTCCATTCATCCTGCGTCCCATTCAACCCTACTATCCCCTATTTGTTTTATATTTTCTTTCTGGGGCACTTAGGAATTTGATAGCAAATAATTTAAAGAGATAAGTTCTATGCTACAATATATATTTCAGTGATTTAAAGCAATTCTTTATGTGGAATTTTTGCAATATTTCTAAAAAAATGTTTGATAGAATCAAGTAACATATTATAATGTTTGCTTCATAAAAAATAAAAAATTTCGAAACGTGATATAAAAAAAAAAAAAAAAAAAAAAGGCATATATGTATAAGATATAAACGGATTTTATTTGCTGATACACTTTCAAAAATAAAATTGTTCATAAATGAAGCAAAGTGCCAAATACTTCTTACTCAAATCATTTCACATTAAAAGTGCTGAATTCTATCTTAAATCTTCCGTAAATGAAATAGTTTCTCATAAAACGGAAATATTTCAATTTTCATGAAACTTTTAGATTTTCCTTTTATCATCTGAAAAGTCATAAATTTTGGATAAATGTATCATTTAATATGAATTTATTTTGGAAACTCAAGAATGCGCCAAGAAAAAATTCCAAGGTATTCCTTTCCTTAGAAATCTTTCGAGTAGCTGGTGAAATATATTTGAAACGCAAGATTGATTTCAAGAAGTTTTGCTTTCTCTTAAAATCATTATCACTGAGCAGCGAATCAAAAAAAATATTTTGCACAGTTCGATAGCTATGAGTTAGAGCATCAGCTTATGGAAAAAATAGTTTAATTTTTTATAGGCACATTTTAAATTAAATGGAAAAAAAGGTATGTGATAACTTTTTTACTTAAAACATTTTCTATTTAAAGTTAATTTTAATCACTGTATTAACCCCTTCTACCTCACACCTTTAAGAAGCCACTTGTCACCGATTTCAATTGCGCTAGAACTTGGACATCAGTTCCCTAACAGCACAGAATGTTTCAGAAACGTAACAGTTCTATAACATGGAAACATTTTAAATATTACAGAAACGTTCAGTTTGCTTTCCGATTACTTTCATAAACGTATAAATGTCCCCGATCGTAACAAAAAAAATCTGGTGTGAAACAACCACACGACTTCCATTACCCACTATTGCACGTATTATATGCATTTTTGAGAGATAATGTGATCAGAAAACATAAAAGTGACCTAAAAAGAAAATCGTTAGAGCCGTTTTTGAGATACCAACTTTTACAAAAAATCAATTATTGACCGGAAAACAATAATTACATACAAAAGCATATTTAAAAGTGAGTTAAAATGGCGAGTTTGAAAATAATCCGTAGAACCGTTTTTAAAGGAACGCCTTTGCGAGGCCTGAAATTGAGCTATTTATACAGGACGCCTATCAATTTTCCTGAACTAACCAACTGTATCATTCGAAAGGACATCTAATAGAGTGTTTATATAGCAAGTTTGAAGAAAATCGTTAGAGCCGTTTTTAAGATACGGACTTACGGTCCCACTTCCGGTTTTTCAATTTTCACCAAAATTTGGAAATTTCATGTGTGCACAAGACGTATTTCAATTCTAAAGTTTCGTAGCTCTATCTTTATTAGTTTCTGAGCTATAATGGCCAGAACATTCTCCACATACATACATACATACATACATACACACATACATACACACTGACCAATTGCCAAAAACCGCTTTTTTGGACTCAGGGGACCTTAAAACGTGTAAATCAGGTGAAAACCCGATATCGAATTTTCAGACCGAATACAATACTTCCATTACCTACGGTAGTAGGGTAATGGAAGTAAAATCGGATACGCAACAGAAACGTTTCAATCACATAACAGAGAGAACATAGAAAGGCCGAATGTCTCAGAAAGGTATCAAAGAGCATATTAAAATGCGTTTTTGAAAGATTGTAAGCATTTTAAAACATAAATGAAAAATTCTGTGCTGTATGGGTTATTGCAAGACTTAGAACCAATCACTTTAGAGGGATGAAGATCCTCCCGGACATACGTTCTCTGTAGAAACTGCCCGGATGTCATGTTAACACCGAGACACATTTTCGAGTGCCCAGTACTCACTCCACATGTTTTCAAATTGGGATTGGTACCACTTGAGGACAATCTAATAGCTGTTCTCTACAGCAAAGAGGTTCCAAAGCTGGCAGCAGCAATCGTCCAGATCTTTGATATCATCTGAAAATCCATGAACACGAAAACAACAATAACAACAACCCCTTAACTGCCCCGAGCGTATATGTTCATCTCGCTATGACGATGCGTTAACTGCCCCGGGCGTATATATATGTCTTGTCGAAGTATGATCCTCTGTGTTACGCTGCTACCAGTGAAACTAGTCTCAATTATTTGGAATGCAATTAAATGACTATGACAGCGTTTTCGAAAGATTTAAGAAAGATTCCGAGAAGATGAGGAGTGGCAGGAATCTGAAAGGGAACGTTTCTGGAACAATGAACGCATAATTACATGGTAGCACTGGGAAGCGAATCTCGTAATTTTTCGTCAGCAGGTAAGGGTTAATGCAGAATATATTTCAGATATAAATTCTTGTCATTTTAAAAAGAATACGACGGTTATGGCGTAGGAATATTATTATCCCTTTCAACCAGAGTTCCCAACTCTTGTAATTTATTCAGGAACGTTTTTAGTCCCGCCTCTTTTTCATACCAGAAATTTTGAAAAATGATTTTCTTCTCATTTAATCGTTGTCACATATTAAAGAGAAATAATCTACAAAATTTCTGGTGCGAAAAGGAGGCGGAGCTAAAAATGCTCGTGAATAAATCGTAAAAGTTGGGAACTCTGCTTTCAACGCATTTCAAAAGTATGGGAAAATCATTTCAGAAAATTTCTTTTGACATTGCACTTCTTGATATTATTAAAATAATAATAATAATAATAACCTTTATATTTTAAATTCATTCTTTTATGTTTATTTATGCACTGTAAAGTATGTTAACAATTTTTGCAGGTCAGTGACCGTTAATAAGTTTTCTAGTCCCGGAAAAATAATTTATGCCTGTAAAACTGTCGTGAATTTTTTTCGAAAATGAACCTTTAATAAACGGTCAAAACTTTCACAAATGCATATAAAACTTTTTACAAATACGTATACACCGTAGAAAACGGTCAATGATCAGAAAAATGTTTTCCAGTCACTGACCGTAAAAATAAAGGCATGTCCATAAAGCTGAAATGATTTTTCCCTGGAAGGAAGGAAGTGTCCTTTTATAAATTGTCAACACTCTGCATTTTGCAGCAGTTTATTGCAAATAATGGAAGTGAACTTTAATCTCGAAGAAGAAAGCCGGCTGTATAATAAATTGGATGATTATATCTAATGAACGCATCTTATAATGTCTATAAAATGGTGGGGATTGGATGTAATAGGCCAATATTCCGTGATGTAAAGCTCAGTTCTACGCCATTAATATAGGAGATGTTGGCTAAAGGGTACCAATATTTACTACCACTTTATTTGAGAAATATATTTCAAAATATTTATTCAAAGAACGCTGTTACAAAAAATAAAAAAACGAAAAATCTGGTGTGACTCCGGTTGACTTTGCGAACTCTAAGTAAATAACGGTTGCATAAATAAATTAAAGTAAGAAAAGTTGTTAAATAAAAAAAAAAGAAAAAAAATGTAATTGGTGGTTTGAGTACTTTATTGGTGGTTTGGGTACCTAATTATTTAATTTTATGCTATTGACCCTTCAAATAATTTGAACCCATAGATCATAATGATACAGAATTTTTCGTTGTGTTCTTGTAAAAATCTATAAGGGAATAAATCTATCTATATTCTTGTAAAAATCTATAATCTCTATTTACCAAAATCCATACAATTCGTACGGCGGTGATCTATAACATGTGTACAAATTTTCAGTATAATCGAAACAGACGTTTAGACGCTGTCGCACTTTAAAAAATTTGGGCCCATGGACCACAATGAAAAAAAAATATTTGTTTGTGTCCCTGTAAAAAATATGAGAACTAGATTGATCAAAATTTTTACACTTCGTGTAATGTTAATGTGTAACATGAGTAAAAAATTTTAGCTCAGAAGAATAAGGCGTTTAGACTCTGTCGCACTTTAAAAAAAATTTGGCCTATAGGCCACAATAATAAAGAATTTTTTATGTGTCGCTGTTCAAAAACTATAGTCCTATATTCACCAAAATCAATAGGGTTCGTGTTATAGTGGCTTATATCCTATATCCTACGTACCAATGTCCAGCTCATTCGAACAAATCGTTTAGGCGCTATCGTGTTGACTCACACACACATACACGCACACATATCATCGTAAAAATAGTAAAAAGGAATTCAAGGGACCTCGAAACGTATAGAAACACCAAAATCTCAAAGTCAGATTTTTGACATGATTACAATACTTTCCTTACATATGTATGTTTGGAAAGTAAATATATATACTATTATCCTAAAATTATACTACTTGGCAGTAATATCTATTTGTTTACCGGTCGTCTGTAAACGTACAAAAATATAAAAGTTTCACAATAATGTATTTACATAATTACAAAGTATTTCATAATACATATACAACTCTTAAGTTTTGTTTCCTGTTTAAAATTACCACCTGTAGCGCAGTACTAGAGCAACGTTAAACCCAAAAAAACCAACCCACTTAAAATTATTTCTGTTTAATTTAAACAATATATTGACGAAACTAAATAAACTAATAATAAACTAAAATAGTTATGAAAGGATAGAATGCCTATAAAAATATTTATTTTAATCTGGCAAATACTACATACTTAAATTATTTCAAATTAAAACTATTGAAATATTTCTCGACTCTTTAACAAATAAAATATTTTCTCGTGAAAAAGAAAATATTTAAATTCTCGATGACCCTTTCTGATTTTTATGGTTCCTTTAAAAATTCATAACTTTCGGCTAAATAGGTCATTTTATAGAAATCTATATTGAAATGCAAGCACGCGCGAAGAAAATATTCTAGATGGAATACCTTTCCTTAGAAATCCTTCAAATATCTGGTTATATATATTTGAAACGAGAGACGGATTTCAACAATCTTTACTATCTACCGATATCATTGATACTTATCGGTACTTTAAAAGACAATATGTTTCGCAATTCTATAACTGTGAATTAGAAAACCTGCTTGGAAAGATAAATATAAATTTATGTTTTTAGGGCACATTCTAAATTAAACGTAGAAAATGAAATGAATAAATTTCTACTTAAAAAATTAGATAAAATCAAATTTAAATTACAGTATAAATAAGGAATGAATTTTTGATATAAAAGCTTATCATTTTAAAAGGAATGATAGGTTATATAGTGATTTCAATGCATTTAAAGAGTATAGGGGAAAGAAATATTTTAGTAAATTTCATCAGCTTACTTTTAGCTCTTTAAATATAAATTTTATTAAGGCTGTAAAATTAAAAAAAAAAAAAAAATGAAGATGAATAGAAAATTTGTATTTCTTGATATAATCTACATAAATATAAAATGTAAATTTTATATTTATTTATAGCAATTATTTATACTCGTCTTTATAAACTTCAAACATCCCAGCCTCTTAGATTTTGAGATACCGTCTTTAATATTTTTTCTAGTAAAAGATCGCTTAAATTAACGTCCATTATCAAATCGTTCTACAAAAATGGTGAACAGCATATCTGAACTGATCAACATGTTTTTTTTCTAAAAACAACCGATCCATCTGTATGAATATATTTCATTTATCAATCTCCTATGAAGATAGACACGATGAAAATTTCTAAAAACACAATTGTAATATTAGAAAAGTTTTTGCAACATGTGTAAGTGATTTTACTTTCTGAGTAAAGAACTGCTTTAAACTAAGATATTAAAGTAATTTTACCGGGTAATCTAAAAGTCACAGGAAAAAAAATAATAACATGTGTCATAGAAAAAGCATTATTCATAGCACTATATGATTTTCACTGAAATCCACAGAAAAGTACGGGATTTTTTTTCATATAATAAGAAATATATATATATAATAGTTACATTTTCTACAAAGGATGACGCTGAATTCGGAATATCCTGTCACATTTTAAATAGATCCGCCTTTTCAAATGACGCTATATTGCAAACACAGATAAAAATCATTAATTAAAAACGATTTTAAATTCAATAGTAATAAAACAATAAGGCAAAACTTAAAAGCAACATGCAAGCAAAGTGATGACGTCACTGACCATCCGTAGATGCAAGAAAAAGATTTCCTATGTTAATCGCCTACTGGATTTTTTGTAAAAAACTATTAAAAATCGAGGAAAATTATTTCCCGATTTGAATCCCCGTATTTGGGTATAAATATGTATTAGTTATCGTGTGCATGCGTTAGATTGATTTATTTTGCTGTCAAATTGACAAAATTTTAATTATAAAGTTCAAAACTCTGTCGTCCTTGGCGTTTTTTGTATTTGGCGATCCAAAACGTAATACGAAAATATACATGCCATATGTATATTTTCGTAATATGTATTGTACGAAATATTGTTTCATATTATTGATTATTTTCTTAATATACGTTGTTAAAATAACCATGATTTTTGAAAGGTATTAAATATGTTCGCCCGATAATTTAGCGATCCCCCCCCCCCCCCCCCCAAGGATGACGGATATGAAATCTATTCTGCTGCAACACATTAGTATCTTAAATCAGACACTTTATTTAGCCATTTGAAAACAAATTTGACTTCAAATTATGATAGAATATTTATCATTTTCCTATTAATTAGTATATTAATTGGATATTTATTGTGTAACTATCATCCTTTGAAATGAAATATTTATGTTTTAAATCGAATATGGAATGTGCCATTTTTTTCCCTAGAGTTTTGAAATTTGAAATTTAAATTTTATCAATTTTACAGCAAAAACAACTTAATCTAACGCATGTGCACGATAACTAATACATATCTATACCGAAATATGGGGATTAAAATCGGGAAATAATTTTCCTCAGTTTTTAATAATTTTTTATAAAAAATCCAATGGGTGATTAACATAGGAAATCTTTTTCTTGCATCCACTGACGGCCAGTGACGTCATGACTTTGCTTGCGTATTTTCTAACTAACTATCCAATAATTACAGACATGCTAACCCAAATTCACCTCTACTCGATACTTCCAACCAGCTATCTCACCCACAACATCGCCAAAATATCCAGGATCCAGCTAGGGGCTTTCTCATTCTCAACTGAACATTTTATCTTGACTCGACATTATCACCTTAGACTACCCTACTTTCAATACTCATTTTAACTGGTGACCTTTACTTGCCCAACCAAACATCATGACCAACCGTCATGAATCCCAATTTCCCAAACATAGATTCTCATTCACGGATTCTTCCGCAAACCACTGTGAAACCGCCACGAAATATAGTTCTAGAAATTTGAGGGAATAAATTTTGTGTTTGAATTTTTTCTGCTTAAATCTATAGAAATTCTGTTAAAGAACTTCTTTTAGCTCAGCATGTTCATAATAAACAATGAAGTGAATAGATATTAATTAGAAAACATGCGATATTTCATAAATGAGACAGACATGTTTTCCTTTTTGAAACAAAATTTATTCATTCCGAACTAAGCATGCCCATTTGCTCATTTTTCAGATCTTCATTTTTACTGTTCGAACACTATAGTGAGGAAATTATTGTAATCGAGTCAAAAGTCCGAATTTCAGATTTTGATGTTTCTATACATTTCGAGGTCCCCTCAGTCCGTTTTTACTATTTTTACGATGATGTATGTATGTGTGTATGTCTGTGAGTGAACACGCTAGCGTCTAAACGCTTTATTCGAACAAGCTGAAAGTTGGTACGTATATTGTAAGTCACCATAGTACGAACCCTATTGATTTTGGTGAATCTAGCACTTATAGTTTTTTTACAGGGACACCAGTAAAAATTCTTTATCATTATATGGCCTATGGGGCCCAATTTTTAAAAGTGCGATAGCGTCTAAACACTTCTTTAATCTGAGCAAAAAATTTGTACGCATGTTATAGGTCACAGTTGCACGAACTTTATAGATTTTGGTGAATCTAGCATTTACAGGTTTTTTACAGGGACACAAATAAAAATTCTTTATCATTATGGCCTATGGGACCCAATTTTTAAAAGTGCGATAGCATCTAAACGCCTTATTCAATTGAGCTGAAAATTTATATGAATATTATAAATCACTGTTGCACTAACTATAAGCATTTTGGTGAATCTAGCATTTATAGGTTTTTACAGAGACACAACGAAAAATTCTTTATCATTATGATCTATGGGCTCAAAGTTCAGTAGCGTTCAATAAAACATCGTGTAATATAGGGAGAAAAATACTTAAACACTCTATCATGGTTTTTCTGTTTTGATTGTTTAACAACTCCTCTTTCTTTACTTTATCTACAAAACTGTTAATTACTCAATGTTCTTGAAGTCGAGTGGAGTCCCTCTAGATTTTTAACAGTGAATTCGTTTTAGAGAAAATTTCAAAAAGTTCGAAATCACTTTTCGAGGCAATGCTCTTCTTTATCAGTGAAGTAAAGAAAAACTTCCTTCAAATTCAAAAAAACATTTAACAAAAATAAGGTATATTCAATATTTAATTACTAAAATAATTTACTTTTCAGCATTTTACATGCAGAATCGATAGGTAAAGGGAAAAATTCTTGTAATTTCTTTATTTGACTTTTCTGAGAAGAATGTAGGAAACTCGCCTTTTAAAACTTAATTTTTATATGAAGGCGTTCTTCAAAGTCACTTTTGAAAAGAAGAGAGAGAGATTCATAATAAATATTAATGAGATGCGATTCTTTGATAAATTATTCATACAATAATTCCAAATTCTTTCGGAATTTTCTACCTGTCATTAACTTTCAATGATTTTAATTACATAGTCGCCGTATCGGTATCTTTTCAATATTTAAATTTAATACCGCATAAAGTCAAATAGTTTTATTGTGCAGAAGAAAAAATTACAAAAAACCTCACAAAGTTTATGCGAATTTTAAATTTGCTTGATTTTGGATGCTTTAATTACTTTTTAACACTTTCCAACAAGGTTGAAAAGTGTTTATGACTTCGGTTTGTCTGTCTGTCTGTCTGTCTGTCCGTCTGTCTGTCTGTCTGTCTGTCTGTCTGTCTGTCTGTCTGTCCGCGCTCTAACTCCCGTAAATATTTATGGAATTTCTTGAAACTGATATATGTTATTCAAGTTCACTATCGGACGGACCCTATTGAAAATGGAGTTTATACCTCTACTGGTTTGTGTACAGGGACACCCGGAAATATTTTAAAGCATTGTGTTCTATGAGAGGTATTTCTATAAACCATATTTTCATACATTTACTCTAGACATATCTTAGTGAAATTGAAATATGTTATTCAAGTTCACTATCGGACGTTCCCTATTGAAAATGGAGTTTGTACCTCTACTGGTTTGTGTACAGGGACACCCGAAAGTATTTCAAAGCATTGTGTTCTATGAGAGGTATTTCTATAAACCATATTTTCATACCTTTACTCTAGACATATCTTAATGAAATTGAAATATGTTATTCAAGTTCACTATCGCACGTTCCCTATTGAAAATGGAGTTTGTACCTCTACTGGTTTGTGTACAGGGATACCCGAAAGTATTTCAAAGCATTGTGTTCTATGAGAGGTATTTCTATAAATCAATATTTATATTTAATTTTAATACCTTCACTGTAGACATATCTTAATAAAATTGAAAGATGTTATTCAAGTTCACTATTGGATGTTTCCTGTATAAAATGGAGGGAATACCACCATCGGGTTATACACAGGGACACTCAAAAGTATTCCAAAGCATTGCGTTCTATGAGAGATATTTCTATAAATCAAATTTTAATAACTTTAGTTTCCACAAATTTTAAGGAATTGAAATATGTTATTTATATGCACAAAAGAATGCTTTGCATACAATATAGCATGTTTAGCATTATATTTACAGGGTGGCACAAAAATATCCACATAAATTAAAAGCTATTAATAAAAAAAATGCTAGATATGTACTTTCGTTTACGTTAAGCGTTTTTAGCACTTTCTAATATTTTTAACACTGTCCAAGAAGGTTAAAAAGTATTTATGACTTCGGTTTGTCTGTCTGTCCGTCTGCCTGTCCGCGCTCTAACTCCCGTAAATATTTATGGAATTTCTTGAAACTGATATACGTTATTCAAGTTCACTATCGGACGTTCCCTATTGAAAATGGAGTTTATGCCTCTACTAGTTTGTGTACAGGGACACCCGAAAGTATTTCAAAGCATTGTGTTCTATGAGAGGTATTTCTATAAACCATATTTTCATACCTTTAGTGTAGACATATCTGAATGAAATTGAACTATGTTATTCAAGTTCACTATTGGATGTTTCTTGCTTAAAATGGAGGAATTACCACCATTGGTTTATGCACAGGGATACTCAAAATTATTCCAAAGCATTGCGTTCTATGAGAAATATTTCTATAAATCAAATTTTAATAACTTTACTTTCCACGAAGTTTTTGGAAATTAAAGTATGTTATTTATATGCACAAAAGAATGCTTTACACAGAATATAGCATGATTAGCATTAGATTTACAGGGTGGTACAAAAATATCCAGTTACATTAAGAGCTATTAATAAACAATTGCTAGAATTGTACTTTCGAGTACGTTAAGCGTTTTTAACACTTTCTAACATTTTTTAAGTGTGAATATGATTTCAGTTTTGTGTATCTGCCTATCCGTCTGTCTGTCTGCCTGTTTGTCTGTCCGAGCTCTAACTCCCGTAAATATTTATGGCATTTCTTGAAACTGATAAATGTTATTCAGGTTTACGATCTGATGTTCCCTATTGAAAATGGAGTTTGTACCTCTACTGGTTTGTGTACAGGTAAACCCGAAAGTATTTCAAAGCATTATGTTCTATGAGAGGTATTTCGATAAACCATATTTTCTTACCATTACTGTAGACATATCTCAATTAAATTGAAATATGTTATTCAGATTCCCTATTGGATGTTTCCTGTATAAAATGGAGGAAATACCACTACAGATTTATGTACAGGGACACTTAAAATTATTCCAAAAAATTGCGTTCTATGAGAGTTATTTCTATAAATCAAATTTTAATATCTTTACTTTCTACGAAGTTTTAGGAAATTGAAATATGTCATTTATATGCACAAAAGAATGCTTTGCATAGAATATAGCATGGTTAGCATTAGATTTACAGGGCGACAAAAAAATAATCAGTTATATTAAGAGCTATTAATAAAAAATTGCTACAATTGTACTCTCGTTTACTTTACCCGTTTTTGAAACTTTCTATCATTTTTTTAGTGTGAATATAATTTCAATCTCTGTATCTGTCTGACTATTGATCCTTCCGTCTGTCTGTCTGTTTTACTGCGCTCTAATTCCCGTAAATATTCATGGAATTTCTTTAAACCGATGTATTTTATTCAAGTTGACTATCGGATGTTTCCTATTGAAAATGGAGTGAATACCTATTTTGGTTTGTGTACAGGGACACACAAAAGTATTCGAAAGCATTGTGTTCTATGGGAGGAGTTTCTACAAACCATATTTTAATACCTTTAATGTATAGAAACTTCAATGAGATTTTAACATGTTATTCAATTCCCTATCGGATGTTTCGTATGTAAAGTAGAGTACATTTCTAACTGGTTTGTGTACAGGGGCACTTGAAAGTATTCCAAAGCATTGTGTTGTATTGGAGTTATTTTTATAAACCAAATTTTAATAATTTTATTCTCCACAAAGCTTAATGCAATTGAAATATAGTATTCGTATGCACAAAAGAGTGCCTTCTATGTAATATAGTATGGTTAGCATTAGATTTACAGGGCCACACAAAAATAATCAGTTACATTAAAAGCTATGAATAAAAATTTGCTGGAATTGCACTTTTGTTTACATGAGCGTTTTAAAACTTTCTTATAATTTTAGTGGGAACATGATTTCAATTTGTGCATCTGTCTGTCCGATTGTCTACCTTTCTGTCTGTTTATCTCCGGCTGCTATCATCCGTGAATATTTTGAGAATTTTTAAAAAATAATACATCCAAGTTCTCTATGGAATGTTCCCTATTTAAAATGCCATTAATTAGTCCTGTACAACTAGTTTGTTTACAGAGACAACAACAACAAAAAAAAAAAAAAAAAACAATGTATTACGTTTTAGGACAGAATTTTTAAAAAGTTATATTTAAAAATCTTTCTGCTATAAAAGTCATAGAAACATTGACATGCATTATTAATATTCTAAAATGATGTTGTGTATAGAACATGATATGATTAACTTTCAGATTTACAGGGCTACACTAAAATATTCAGAGAGATTAAAAGCTGTAATTATAATCTGACGGCTGCGTTTTCTTTTGCGTTAAGCCTTTTTAACACTTTCCAAAATGCCTAAGAGTAATTTTAAAATCAATTAGTCTATCTGCATGTTTTTCAGTTGTTCTGTCTGTTGTGTGATAAAGTAGGCAAAGAATATTAAAAGTTATTCGATACAATTGCGTACAGTTGGAAAGTGTTACTAATCAATGCGTACTGCATGATTTTTCTTTCTTGTTTTAATTATAAATCAATATTAATTATAATTCAATATAATTTTTATTCAATTACATTTTCACGGAGAAGAAATTTGATGCCGTTTCTCAACCTTTTCTAGTAAATTTTTCATTGCCCAGACAATATATATATATATATATTAAAAAAAAAAAAAAATAAAATAAAATCATGCAGTATGCATTGATTATTAACACTTTCCTACTGTACGTACTTGTTGTATCATATACCCTAACAGCACACGTATCCATAGAACATCCTGAGGATATCTTGTGGATGAGAGGTGCTGTTAGGCTAACTATCAATATTCTTTGCATACGTTATCATGCAAAAGACAGACAGAAGCACTAGCACTGAAAAGTAGACAGATAGACTAATTAAATTTAAAATCACTCTTAGACATTGTTGGAAATTGTAAAAAGGCTTAACGCAAAAAAAAAGAAGAAAAAGCCTTTAGATTATAATTGTAGCCCTTAATTTACCTGAATATTTTAGTGTAGCCCTGTAAATCTGAAGGTTAATCATGTCATATTCTGCAAAATACATTATGTTAGAACATTAACAATACATGTAAATTTCGGTATGATTTTTACAGTGCAAAGTTTTTAAATGTGATTTTTAAAAATATCAGACCTAAAACGCAATGTATTGCAATCTTTTTGGTTGTCCCTATATACAAACTAGTTGTAAAGGACCTATTGTAATTTTAAACAGGGAATTTTCCATAGTGATAGGATATGACTAATATATAACATTTTTTAAAATTCTGAAAATATTTATGCTCGCTGGGGGCGGGAGACAGGCAGATAGAAAGGAAGACATTCGGACAGACAGATACACAAATTGAAATCATATTCACAATTAAAAATTGTTAGAAAGTACAATTCCAGCAAACTTTTAGTAATAGCTATTAATGTAACTGAATGTTTTTGTGTGACCCTGTAAACCAATTGCTTTTTATACTATACTCTATAGAAAGCATTGTTTTGTGCATATGGGTAACGTATTTCAATTTCATTAAGCTTTTTGCAAAGTAAAGTTATTAAAATTTGGATTATAGAAATACCTCTCAAAGAACCCAATGCTTTGGAATACTTTTGGATATTCTTGTATGCAAACCAGCAGAGGTATTCACTCCATTTTCAATAGGGACCATCCGATAGTGAACTTCAATAACATATATCAGTCTCAAGAAATTCCATAAATATTTATAAGAATTAGAGAGCGGGCAGGCAGATGGGCAGACAAACAGATCGACAGATACACAAACTGAAATCATATTCACACTTAAAAATCGTTAGAAAGTGTTAAAAACGCTTAGTGTAATCGAAAGTGAAATTCCAACAATTTTTTATTAATATCTCTTAAACTAACTAAATATTTGTATGTGGCCCTGTAAATCTAATAAAAATCTAACTATATTCTATAGAAAATCATTCTTTTGTGCATATTAATAAAACCTTTCTACAAGTATCTTATCTACATTACCCACTACAGTACTGCAAATTCCTAAATAAATAAATAAATAGAACACCTTGCCGACCCTATTAAAAAAAAAATTATGTATTCTTCGACCACATTTGATGAAACCGTGGAAGCATCTGCGCAAGTGCTAACTCAACGAGTCCAATGCTAAAATAGGGGTGACAGTCGTCTGACTGAGAGAAAATGAGCAATAACAGAGCGCAGAATTACTGGATGTTTTCCAAATTTCAACGTGTCAATAAAGCTGACATCTTTCCAACATTTTGGACGCGTCCTCGCTGTTAGATTTAAGATATGTGGTTGCACTGTATCATGATTCATATCATGTTTACTTTGCCGCATTAGGTTATTGTTGTGCTTAGAGCCAGATTACTACGCAAGTATCCTCGGTCTGTTTAGAATGCTCCTATGGAGGTCCTTGTATGGTTCTAATGTGTATTCATGGAAGTATACTCAAAGTCCCGGTAATCTCCGAATGGTTAGACCGAGGAATTCAACATGATTTTTCTGTCATCTAAGAGCTCTTAAAGAATAACCAAATGCAGTTTTTAAGAGAAACAAACATATTATGAATATTTATAGAAGTTTTGGATAAATTTTTTCAGCGATTAAAATTTCTCTCGCCATATTGAAAAAACTACTCGGCACTGGCGAATAGAAAATTGCTTTTATTCCCCACCTCTGGTTAGAAATTTCATACACCGTTAAAAAAATGCAACTTTGCTGCAAGAAATTCTCTGTAATTATAAAAAAAAATGTTTTGTCAACGTAATTTTTACATCACTTACGATTTTTTTCTCAAACTACAGAGAATTTTTGGCAGCAAAGTTGCATTTTTTTTTTTAACAGTGTATGTTTGACACTGTTTCAGATATGTATAGTATAGGCAATTGTATTGTACAGGCAATTTCTGTAGCATCATTTACATATCCAAAATAGCGTTCGGGATATTTTTTCTTCAGATGTGTCCAAAGACAATTTTTATTTTCTTTTTCAATAAACGTTCGATTGGATTCTAAATGAATACTTTCATTTTTATGTATATATATATGTATATATACAGGATAACCATAATTAAACTTGGATTATTCACAGCACTTTGTTGATCTAACTAAAATGAATATTGAGTTAAAAATTTGTATACAGACATTTCAAAGGAAGAGCTCTAGGGATCTGTAAAATTTTTTTTAAAATAAAATTTTAAAATTTCTCCTCCAAGGGGACATACATCAAGGAATCAAGCAAGAATTATAATCAAAATGCTTGGAAAGTTTTGTAATAAATAAATGTGGTATATTTCAAGCCATATCGACATTGAAAACTATTAATTTTATAGTTTGCAAAAATTTTGTTGCAAAATTGTACAATTAACAGAGTGACTACCCGTTCATTTTCTACTCCATCATCGTCCCGTTCTCCCGATCTTAATCTGTGACATTTTGGTTATGTGGCCATTTAAAAAATTTGTTTTTTAGAAGAAATGTTGTAATTTTGGCTAACTTGAAGGACCGTATAACGCATGCGCATTGGATCACTGGCGACCAGCTGCGCTCCACTGCGGAACACACTATTCCTCGGCTGCATATTTTACAACTTAATGATGGGGCCCACATTGAACAATACGATCACCATCGATAAACAATCTGCAATTTCTGACAAATAACAATAAAATTTGTATATGGTTTTCAATTACCACTGGCTCAATGCACATATCACAATTTTATCATAAGCAATTTCAAAATACCATAAATCTTACCATAAATCTTTGCCTGCAATTCAACAGCCTCCTGACTAAGTGCCCCTTGTCGCGAAGGGCTATGCCCGGTACTATCTTAACCAATCTCTGCTCTGCATTGGTGCCCATTGTCCTGATGAGTTTAAGCTCGGCACCTATTATACTTCATCATAGTGTACTTACTGCACCCAGTAATAAATTGAAATATGACTTCTTCACCGCTACTCCTTGTCGCGTGAGAGATCTGCCTCTCACGCGACAAGGCCCTTGTAATTTTTTGTAATTAGAAACGGCCCTTGTAATTTTTTTTAAATAAACTTTCTGGAGGAGGGGACTAGCATAGCTAAAATCGCTCGACACCACTTCTGGAGTGGTGAGCGGCCCCTCATCCCTGCTAATACCTGTTAATAAAATTTGTAATAAGTTGCAGATTGTTTATCGATGGAGATTATATTGTTCAATGTGGGCTTCATCAATAAGTTGTAAAATCTGCAGCCGATAATTAGTGGGTTCAGCAGCGGAGCGCAGCTGATTTCACCTCAGTTACACGTTTTGAAGTGTCCTGATTAGGTTTTTTTTGTATCTCAGTTACTAATTAAAATGATTTAATAAGTAATGCATCACTTGAAAGCTTTGTTGATTTGGAATCGACCAGTAGATTACAGAAATTTCTACAGCGAGATGGCGTTTGTAATATTTTAAAATTTCAATATTTCAAATTCTAATCATGATTAAATTATTTTTAATACATCATTCGAAAGATATTTTAAAGGTATTTACATTATCGAAAGTGGAATTCGAGATTTCACCCGATTTACACGTTTTGAGGTGTCCTGAACGGGTTTTCTTTTGTATCTCAGATACTAATAAAACAATGTCTCATGATTAAACAGTATAGAAATTATTGTATAAAAATAGTGGTAACAAAAAAGCATACATTTTTCAGTCCTCAAAGTGTCCTGAAAAAAAAAAAAAAGTCGGAGAATATGACCCCTGTATATCTTACGAACAAATGGGCTGTATTTAATACAGTTGATATTTTGTTCAATCTTGATATAAAATATAACTGATTAGCCTTTGCGATATATCGCCATAGAAGTGTCTCTACTATACTGTAACTTCCCCTAAAAAGAAGGATATATCATAGTTTGCATAATGTATAAATATACCAAACTTTGTATAGTTGATGTCTCTTATGTAAAGCTTTGCTGATTCAGTTTGTATTCATTTTGGAGGAGAGATGACGTTGATATTCTGTAATTTATTCCTGTTTACGGAGAAACAATAATCATCATCTATGATAGAGAAATGTACCAAACAAACGTATGTGAGGTAGATATTACGTAAAATTATGCTGTTTCAATTAGGTGCACATCGCATCGATTGACAAGAAATATTAAGCATTAAGATCTAGGCTATACAGGGAGTCGCATAAATCTGTACACATTTTAAAAATAATTAAAATAACTATTAAATGAATTGATAGAATTGAATACGGTTTGCGAAAAAAAATCATTCTCGTAAAGGGGGATTTTTTTTTTTTTTTTTTTTTTTTTTTGCTAAAGAAAAAAATATAGTTACTTTTTTTGTCGATGAGAGACAAATATTTAAATTTTTCGCACAGATGTAAAAGAAAAATATGCAAATGAAAGTCCTATAAATTACACAATTTTACGATTAGAACAATTTATTTCTAATTTTGCCTCCTACTTGAGCATACATGAAGTTTTAATTGCGATGCTGACTTGTGGATAAAACGTTATTGGTGAAGCTGCTTTCACCCGGGTAAGAACTGCCGAATGAAGCTGCAGTTAGAAGTGTTATAACTGGTTTGCAAACTGTAATTTGTGGTGACGACGGACATATAGAATAGGATTTATATGACTCTAAATATTTGCAGGTGAATAAGTACAATGTTTCATGAAAATGTGTGATCTGGTCATGCCCATACCCCTATATCGACAAGCAGCTTAATTGTTACTTTTTCTTTACCAAAAAAATTCCTCTTCACGAGAATGATTTTTTTTCGCAAACCGCGTTATATTCTATCAATTCATTGAATAGTTATAGATTTTTAAAATGTCTACAGGACACCCTGTATAAAAAGTTAAAAGATTGAAAATTACGATTTGTTTAACATAATATACACTCGTTTACTCAGTATAAAACTAGCAACACAAAAACAGCTGCATAAAATATATAGAGCAAAATGGCACTGCATTTTTTCTTTATATTTTTTTTCGTTTTATTTCCAATAGCAAAGTTCTTTTTTAAATGTATGAAAACTATTATTTACATGTTGGAGCAAATCCAAAAAGTTTCTTTGATACACGTTTACATGGAAGAAAGATAATAAAACTGAATTTGTTGATGGATTTGGATAGTTTTCAAATGCACTCAAGTAATTCGAACGCATTTTTTAAACAAAACGAAGAGGATTTTTCATTGATAAAAAATTATCAATAAAAAAATAATAAATAAATAACTTTGAAAATTTATTTTTGGTAACAATAACAATATTTATTAGGTCTTTACCCGACTACCGTAGGTAATCGGAGTATTGTATTCGGTCCGAAAATCTGATGTAAAGTTTTTACCTAATTTACACGTTTAGAGGTCTCCTGAGTAAAAAAAAATAAGCAATTTTGTCAATCTGTCAGTGTGTGCGTGTGTATGTATGTGGGGAATCTTCTGGCTATTATATCTCGGAAATTAAAAAAGATAGAACAACGAAACTTCAAAATTGAGACAGGTGTGGTGTACAGATAAATTTCTAACTTTTGTGGAAAACTGGAAGAGGGACGTCGGAAACCGGTAGTGGGACCGTAAGTCTGTATCTTAAAAACGTCTTATCGATTTTCTTCAAAGTTGCTGTATAAACACTCTATTAGATGTCCTTTCGAATGATATAGTTCGTTAGTTAGGGAAATTTTATAGGCGTCCGGTATGAATAGCTCAATTTCAAGTCTCGCAAGTATGTTCCTTTAAAAACGGCTGTACGGATTTTTTTCCATTTCGCCATATTAACCCCTTTTCAGATATCTTCTTGTATGTAACAGTTGTTTTCCTGTCACCATTTGGGTATGCGAAGTTTTGAAGTCGGTACCTCAAAAACGGTTCTAGCGATTTTTTTTTTTTTTTTTTTTTTTTTTTTAAGATTGTAACATAAACCCATTTTAGATATCCTTCAATGTTTTACTTGGTTATTACAGAATAATTAACAGTCATATTGATTAAGTATGACAGCTTTAGATCTCATTGTTGATTCAAGTAATAATTATACTATTTTTCTTTCTCTTAACTCGCTAAGGGCTGTATTCACCAACTTTTTAACACTCAGATTAAACCTTGGATCGGCGGTAATCACTCGATCATACAAAAATCGGTATTCTCCAACGAAAATCCGCAGTTCACCGGCTTCTTTAACACTTCGTTTTTGATCCTCGAATATCGGAGGATTAACAGAGATAATTCTCGGATATTTTCATAACGCATGCGCACTTAGCAGCTCATATTCGTAAACAAATAACAAACATGGCTGACGGTGACGATCTGTTCTTACAAGATGATATTGAAAGCTTAGAGCTATTGGAAATGTTTGAAAGAAGCAAAATGACGGTGCATCAAATTAGAGTAAATGATTTGGATTCTTTGGATAATGTGGCATTTCGATATCGCTATCGATTAAAAAAAAATTCCGTGGAATCACAAATACGTATGTTGGATAATAGGCTGTCATCTGCCACTGAAAGGAATAATGCATTAACTTCGGCAGAAATTTTTTTTAAAGCATTACGATTCTATGCAACTGGTAGTTTTCAGATAGTTCTTAGAGATTTCGCGAAAGTCTGCCAGTCTTCTGCTTCTAGAGCTATTAACGATGTGAATAAAAGCTATCTTCGTTCTTGGCCAATCAAAACAAAGCTTTTATTTCTCTCCCAGTTAATCCATGGATCACGTAATCGGCTGATTGTTAATACCATAGGAAATTAATTAAGTGTTAGCTTTGATTCTCGGATTCGCTGATCCATGGTTTAATCCTCGATCAATGAAATTTGGTGAATACGGCCCTAAGTAGAGCCCCTTAAATAAATAATAGGCCGGCGCATCACCGCCATTTTTTTGCCTCGTAAGAGGACAGCATTTCCGCTTGGCGATTTTATCGCTTCACTGGTGGTTTTAAGAAATTTTCATCTAAAAATAAAATCGACCAAAAATGATAAGCAACACAAGTAATCCGTTTCTGTTTCTTAAATAATTCATAACATTTGAAAGGGGGGGGGAAGAGCGTACCAATTAAAATTGGAAAGTTTTTTCAACGACCTAATACTATCAGGACACGGCAACAAGACAACTTTGGCGAACCAAAAAAACGTCGCCAAGACTCTACAAACACACAGTAAAAAAGCGTTTCTTAAAATAATTTATGGTTATTAAAATACATATTTAGATTTAAATAATACTTTTTTTTTTAATTTTTTACTTTATAAATGTCAGAAATGCAAAGAAAAGTATAAGTGAATAACAATAAAACTTACTATGCAAAGCTGTGCATTAGGTCCCGGGATCCAAGAATCTGGACGACAATTCGCAGCCCATTTTCTCCTTCTTGCATTATCCGAAGGAAACCTAAATATTTTGTATCCTTTTCTGGAGTGTTTACAGCAGTTTATTGCTGAACAACTTCCCATATTGCAGTTTATTTCACTAAAATTACGAGCAAGACGGTAGAAACAATGGATGCCGTTTGTTTATCACGCTGGGTACATGCGGCAACCCTAAGGCAAAAAAATGTCGGATGCGCCAGCTCGTATATATAGGAGCCTTAGCCCTAAGTAAACTTTGTTTTATATGTCTTTACACGTGTATGAGCTGTATCTTACCGGAAAAGTTTTAGGCGTTTACTTTGTTAGGTCAGATTTATGTCTTCTGATCACGTTAAATCTCTAAAGTGCATATAATACGTGTAATAGTATATAATAGAAGACGTGTGGTTGATTCACACCAGATTTTTAGTTCCCCATCATACTATAGGTATGGGGAACTTAGGTAATCGTGAAAATTTTCGACCTCGGTTTTTTGACTTTTTTATACGTTTTCAGGTGTGAGGAATCCAAAAATGACAAAATTTGTATGGTGTCTGTCTGTAGGGTGTCTGTTAGTGTGTCAGTGTGTCACTGTGTCAGTCCGTTAGTGTGTCAGTGTGTTAGTTCGTTAGTTTGTTAGTCTGTTAACACGATATCTCACGAACAAATGATCACGAACAAATGGTCAGATCAGTTTTAAAATATTAATTTCGATACTGGCAAGAACCCTATTCTTTTGCAACATTCGAATTAAAAAACTTCGTAAGTTATGAGAAATTTACGATTTTCTTAACATGGGAGAATAGGACAAAAATTCACTTAAACGTGCATTAAATGGAAACTTTTTACTGTAAAATGTCAGACCAGTTTTAAAATATCAGGTTTGATGCCGGAATGAACATTAGTAACTATAAATGTGCTACTTTGAAAATTTCGCAAGTTATTGGAAATTTACGAATTTCTTAACATGGCAGTATAGGGCAAAATTTCACATAAACATCAATTTTGAGAGATATTTTCATCGTAAAGATGTCAGACTATTTTTGAAATATTATTTAGAACACTGGCATGAATATTAATGACTATGAATTTTCCAATATAAAAATTTCGTAAGTTATTGGAAAATTACGAATTTCTTAACATGGCAGCATAGAGCCAAATTTCACATAAACGTCAATCTTGAGGGATATTTTCATCGTAAAGATGTCAAACCACTTTCGAAATATTATATAGGATACTGGCATGAATATCATAGACTATGATTTTTCCAATTTAAAAAATTCGTAAGTTATTTGGAATTTACGATTTACTTAACATGTCAAAATAAGGCAAAATTGAGCATAAATTTCCATTTTGAGGATCCTAAATATATTAGACAACTTCAAAATTACATTTATGATATTTGTTTGAACATGATTGAATACAAATATTCTAATAGGAAAATTTCGTAAATCAATCGTAATTTACGATTTTATCAACATAGCGAAATTGTAAATTTTTCATATAAATATGAATTTTAAGGATTATTGCATTGGAAATAGTAACATGAAAACTAAACAACGGAATTGACCCTGATAAAATAAATGAATAGATTAGAATAATATATAGATATCGAAGTGAACGGTGGATAGCATATTAAGCGGGGATTTCAGTCTGTCACTCTATCAAGCTTTGGTCAAATTCATTTCTTTTAACATGATTATAATATGTCTCGCACTAGAAATTTATGAGAACATAAATATGATGGGGAACTGAGCAGAGTTCACCTATGCCAACTAGTTTAAATAGTTAATCATTTAACAGATGTTAAAAATATAGAATCTTTTCAAAAATAAATAATTGTCTAAGGATTTTATATAATTATCAATAGATAGTTCAGCGTAACTTTTTAACATATCATCTGAAAGCGTAATAAAATAAAAAAAAATTGTGAAATCATTTTTAAACACATAGCACACACTTTTTTCCTTAAGTTAATTTACCTGATATTTCGCTAAATTTATTTTTCGAATTGTCCCAAACAGCCACTTATATCCATTAGACACCTAAATTTCATCCAATGTCCATAAAAGGTACAAAATATCTAGAGAATGCCCATTAAAAGTCCAGGATATCCTGAACTAGTTATGGATATATATATATTAGATGTATAAATGTAGACGAAATTGAGACGTGCCTTTTCAATGTCTAATAGATCTTACATGTTAGATCAAAACAAGATTTAGATATTTTCAATATCTATCAGATGTGACAAGTGCAATTACTAGATATTCGGTGTTTTATCGGATATTTACCAGCCATCTAATGGATGTAAATAATCTGGTGTGTCACTCACACGACTTTCTCTTACCCTGAAATTTAATACTATAAATACAGGTTGTAGATTAAGAGGTAAGATAACGAGTACTGTTATGTAAACCTGTGTTAAACAATTCAAATGAGGCTTCGGAAGAGTTTTATAGGATAATTAGTTCTGTGTGAGGAGGGCTACCACCCCTCTCAACTCCCCGTTTCATTAATGCACCTACATTTATATAGTAGAATTTAATTCGGTTATTAAAAAATAATTCTATTTTTAAAAAAATAATTTATTAATATTATAATTAAAAAAAAATATTTTTTATGATAATGTAGATGATTTCCATATTAGAGAAGTAGTATAACATTAAATATATATAAAAAAAAGTTGAATTTTTTCACAATATTACATAAAAAAAAAAAGAAAAGAAAAAATTCGATAACTTTATTTTAAATTATCGCAGATCGATGGTTCAACCATTCGTTTTAAAGGTATTGGCGAGCTCTTTTGAAAGATACCCATCATGGAAATTTACTCCCCTCGAGGGTGGAAGGCGAGGCTCCTACATACACAATTTTTTTTTCCCAGTTGACTGAAAATATATATCCGTTTCATTTTGTTTAGTGCAGTCTATAGATGTTAAACTCTACTTACCTGCAATTTCCCCCATAGACGCAATGTGTTTGAATACTTTTGAGTGTCCCTGTACACGAACCATTTGCTTCATCTCAACGAAAATCTTACTGTAGCATCCCTATAGGATACACATTTAGAATACCGAGTTTGGAATTTCTGCTACTGTTTGTTCTCGAGATATGCTGATAACAGACACACAGACCATTCGCTAAAAACATGATTTTCGTATTCAGGGGACCTCAGAACATGTAACTATAACAAAAACTCACGTTCGAAAATTTGACCCTAAAACAATACTTTCTCGACTCTATGGGTAAGAGAAAGTAAGAAGAGTGACATTTGCCGTGCTGATAGATAGCTGTAGGAAGTTTATACAAGTTTAATGGATTATTTTGTAACTTTTATAGATGCTTTACGGCTATAAGTCATTGTGTGGGGTAGCGTTATGCGTATTTATGCGACAAGACTTTTTTAGCAAACTTTTTTCTAAGGTTCAAGATTTTTCCCAAATAAAAAATATTTATTTAATTAAATTTTCAGGAATCAGGAATTATTTTGCTTTATAAGTTATATGTAAAACTAATGATTCCCGGGCAGACACAAACAAAAGAATTACAAAGGATTGCATTTGGCAGGCGTTTAAAAATGCATATTATTATCCATATACAGTACTGATCATGAGGAAAGTAACATTCGAAGTTTAGATTAAAATATATATATATATATATATGCGGAACGCATTGTTTTTTAACACTTTCCAAGTATTACAAACTTAATGTGTTGTATAATTTTCAATGTTCTTTTCTTACGTTATCATAAAGCGGAAAGAAAGGACTGAAAGGCGCATACAAACAGATTAATTGCATTCATAATCAATCTTAAACATTGTTTGAAGTTGTTAAATATGCTTAACGCAAAAGAAAATTCAGCTCTAAGATTCTAACTGGAACCTTTACTGTATCTGAATACCTTAGTGTAGCCCTGCAAATCTGAAGGTTAACCACATCATATTCTATAAATAACATTATTTTAGCATATTAACAATAAATGTCGATTTCTTTATGATTTTTAATGTAGAAAGTAATTTAAATGCGTCTATAAAAATGACTGTCTTAAAATACAATGCACTGGAATTTTTTTGGGTGATCTTGTGCACAAACCAGTTGTATAGCATCTAATAATGTCATTTTAAATAGGAAATATTCCATAGTCGATTTGAAAAACATATATCAATTTTTAAAAATTCTGAAATTATTTAAGGACGCTGAGGGCGGGCAGATGGACAGAGAGAAAGATGGACAATCGGACAGCTAGCTACCCAAACTAAAATTATATTCATAGTTTAAAATTGTTAGAAAGTGCTAAAAATGTTTAATATACGTTTAATAAACGTTAATGTATCTGAATATTTTAGTGTGGCCCTTTAAATCTAATGCTAATCATAGTATATTCTTTGAAAGTATTCTTTTGTGCATATGCGTAACATATTTCAATTTCATTAAGATTTGTGTAAAGTAAAGGTGCTAAAATATGGTTTATAGAAATACCTCTCGTAGAACACAATGGTTTGGAATACTTTCGGGCGTCCTTGTACACAAACTAGTAATGTAATTGATTTCTTTTTCAATAGGGAACAATCGATGGTAAACTTGAATAACATATTTAAATTTAGTTAGGACTTGTGTGAAGTAAAGGTTTATGAGATACCTCTCAAACACAATGGTTTGAAATACTTTCGGGTGTCCCTGTACGCAAACCAGTGCAGTTAGTCACTCCATTTACGATCGGGAACATCCGACAGTGAACTTGAATAACATATATCTGTTGAGAGAAATTCCATGAATATTTACTGGAATTAGAGCGCGGACAGATAGACAGACGGACAGATGGACAGACAGACATATAGACTGACGGACAGACAGATAAACCGAAGTCAATAATACTTTTCAACCTTGTTGGAAAGGGTAAAAAATAAAATAAAATAAATAAACAAAAAGCATTTTCTGTAGAAAATTGTATGAACAGCATTAATATTTTGTTTGCTGTGTGATCAAATATATTATAGGTTATTAATGGAAATGCATGAAAATGTGTTTATATTGTGCTCCCCCGCCGGTAAAACGGGGGATTTTACAAAATCCCGTTATAGTGAACATCGGATTCGCAGGACCAACCCAGACATTAAAATTCGAGACCAAAACTTCTATAAATTTCCCAGAATAAATTTTATATTAAAACAAGACAGAAATATCATGCGGTACGCATCGATTATTAACGCTATCCAACTGTACGTAATTGTTGTATCGTATAACTGTTAATGTTCTTTGCCTACGTTATCAAACAACGAACGGACAGTAGTTCTGAAAGACATACATATAGACTAATTGTATTCCAAATCATTCTTAAATATTCTTTAGAAAGTGTTGAAAATGCCTAACACGAAAGAAAACGCAGTCCTTAGATTCTAATTGCAGCCCTTAATGTATCTGAATATTTTAGTGTAGCCCTGTAAACCTGAAGGCTGAAAAAATCATATTCTATACAAAACATTATTTAAGCATACTAACTATAAATGCCAATCAGTTTATGATTTTTACAGTAGAATTTTTTTTAAATGTACAGTCGGTAACAAAAGTGTCCGAACACTAGCAAAAATTCCTATGTAAAAAAAGTACACTTCAAACGGTTTTGTTGAATGAATCCTTATCGAATCCTATTCTTAGTCAGTGTAAGAACATGATTCGATAAGGATTTATTTAACAAAACCGTATGAAGTGTACTTTTTTTACATAGGAATTTTTGCTAGTGTTCGGACACTTTTGTTACCGACTGTAATTTATAAAATGTTTGTCCTAAACTACAATGCATTGGCATTATTTTGTTTGCCCCTGTACACAAACTAGTTGCACAGAAACCATTTATTGCCATTTTTAATAGGGAACATTTCATAGTAAATTTGAATAATATATATATATTTTTTAAAGTTCTGAAAAGATTTACGTACGCTGGAGGTGGGAAGACGGACAGATAGACTGATGGACAGTGGGACAGATAGATACACAAATTAAAATCATATTCACACTTTAAAATTATTAAAAGTGCTAAATCGCTTAATGTAAACAAAAATGCAATTCCAGCAAATTTCCAATAAAAGCCCTCAATGTAACTGAATGGTTTTGTGTTGCCCTGTAAATCTAATTAAATCTAATACTAATCATACTGCATCCTATAGAAAACATTCTTTTGTGCATAGGAATAACATATTTCAATTTCATTAATGTCTGTGCAAAGTAAAGTTATTAAAATTTGGTTTATAGAAATACCTCTCATAGAACGCAATGATTTGGAATGATTTTAGGTGTCCCTGTACACAAACAAGTAAAGATATTCACTCAGTTTTCAATAGGGAACATCCGATAGTGAACTTGAATAACATATATCAGTTTCAAGAAATTCCATGAATATATTTGGGAGTTGGAGCGCGGACAGGCAGACAGACGGAGGGACGAGCTGACAAACCGAAGCCCTTAACACATTTCGAACTTCTTAGAAAGGATTAAAAACATTGAGAAATTGATAAACACGTTTAATATAAACGATAAGGCAATTCCAGCAAATTTCCAACACTACCCCTTAATGTAACAGAATATTTTTGTGTGGCCCTGTAAATTTTATGCTAATCATACTGTATTCTATGGAAAGCCTTCTGTTGTGGCTCTGAATAACATATTTTAATTTTATTAAATTTTGTGCAAAGTAAAATTATTAAAATTTGGCTTATAGAAATACCGCTCATAGAACACAATGCTTTGGAATAGTTTCGGGTGTCCCTGTATACAAACCAGTGATGTTATTTACTCCATTTTCAATAAAGAACATTGTGATCTTCAATAACATATTTCAATTTCATTAAGATTTGTGTAAAGTAACGGTATTAAAATATAGTTTATACAAATACCTCTCGTAGAACAAAATGCTTCGGAATACTTTCGGATGTCCTTGTATACAAACCAGTAGAGATATTTACTCTATTTTGAAAAGGAAACATCAGATAGTGATTTGAATGACATCTATAAGTTTTAAGAAATTCCATGAATATTTACAGGAATTAGAGCTCGGATAGATAGACAAACAGACAGACGGGCAGACAGAGAGAGAGACAAACCGAATTCATTAACATTTTTCAACATTGTTGGAAAGTGTTAAAAATGTTAAAAAACGTTAAATCGCTAAATGTAAACGAAAATACAATTCCAGCAAATTTGTAATAAAAGCCCTCAATGTTTCTAAATATTTTTGTGTGGCTCTGTAAATCTAATGCTAATCATATTACATTCTATAGAAAGCATTCTTTTGTGCATATGAATTACACATCTCAATTTTATTAAGATTTATTCAAAGTAAAGATATTAAAATTTCGTTTATAGAAATACATCTCATACAACGAATGCTGTGGAATACTTTCGGGTGTGTCCCTGTACACAAACTAGTGGTAGTATTTACTCCATTTTCTGTAGCAAACATCCGATAATGGACTTGAGTAACATATTTCAGTTCCATTCACATTTGTGTAAAATAAAAGAATTAAAATGTAGTTCATATAAATATCTCTCATTGAACACAATGCTACAGAATACTTCTGAGTGTCCCTGTGCACAAGACAGTAGAGGTATTCACTCCATTTTTAATAGGAATATCCGATCGTGAACTCTAATATCATATATCAGTTTCAAGAAATTCCATGATTGTTTACGGGAGTTAGAGTGCGGATAGTGAAACAGACAGACGGACAGACAGACACCCCGAAATCCTTAACACTTTTGAACCTTATTGAAAAGTGTTAAAAACGTTTGGAAAGTGATAAAAACGTTTAATATAAACGAAAATGCGATTTCAGTAAATTTCCAATAATACCCATTAATGTAACTGGATATTTTTGCTTGACCCTGTAAATGTCATGCTAATCATAATGTGTTCTATGGAATGCGTTCTTTTGTGTATATGAATAATATATTTTAATTTTATTACAATTTGAGCAAAGTAAAGTTCTAAAAATTTGGTTTACAGAAATACCTCTCATAGAACGCAATGCTTTGGAATAATTTTGGGTGTCCCTGTATACAAACCTGTGATGGTATTTACTTCATTTTCCATGAGGAACATCTGATAGTGGGCTTGAATAACATATTGCAATTTCATTAAGATTTGTGCTAAATAATGGTATTAAAATATGGTTTATACAAATACCTCTCATGGACACAATGCTTTAGAATACTTTCGTGTGTCCCTGTACCCAAACCTGTAAAATTATCCACTCCAATTTCAATAGGAAACATCCGATAGAGAACTTGAATAACATTTCTCAGTTTCGAGAAATTCTATAAATATTTACAAGAGTTAGGCGTGGACAGACAGATTGTCAGATGAACAGACGGAAAAACAAATCGAAGCCATTAACACATTTTAACCTTGTTGAAAAGTTTTAAAAAGGCCCTTGAATTTGCCCCTTCTTTCTTCCCCCCAAAAATCAAAATTTCACACCGTGGAGGATCAAAATTGTGATGGAATGTTTCCGGATCATCATTAGGAGTGCGTCTCAAACCGTCGCTAATTACCCATTGCGCAGTACTAGTGCGACGTTAAACCCAACCAGCCATATAAATATTTCTTTTTCCGTTGAAATTAAATCTTTATGTAACTGGTCATGATTATCAACATACAATACGATTATTTCATAAAATTAATTTAAAATTTTATTAAATATATATTTTTTCAAAACTTAATTTCTTTATATAAATCTAGAGATTGCCGAAGCGATGGAGCGACCATGCCCTCCATGTTCCCATCCACATCATAAATATGGTGATCAATGAAATAGGAAAGCCATTTACCCCGTGGAGGACGAAAATTGTCACGACCTGCAACGCTGACTATACATTGACTACATAGTAGAGTAGACCCCGGACTAGTAACCTTTTTGTTCCCTTCGTCTGGCAAATTAATTGGTGGATTGGTGGGGGTGCCAATTTATTCACCAAACCGGTTAAAAAAATCCTTTCGGCTAATAAATTGGTGGATTGGTGGGTAAGTGATGTTCACACTCCATCATTCATACCCCACCAATCCACCAATTCATACGCCAAACCGGTTTTTCTGCCACCAAACCGACATTCCACTGCCATCAAAGCAGGCATTCAACCTCTTTGAAAGCAGGTTTCCCCAAACCATTTAGATTACGTAAAATCCGAAGAATCAGCTGCGGTTATCGCCAAAACAAAGCGCAAAAACCGTGGTGATGTTCATGGAATTTTTCGCCATAGCTAGTATTGGAATCCGTACTCTACTTTTATAAATACTCAGTGCAACTATCCTTAAGGATGAGTCGCAGAATGTCGGAAACTGCCCATAATGCATCACAAGTGCGACGTAAAACCCCACTCATCTCAAACCATCATGAAAGATCAAAATTGTGATGTATGCTTCAGGATCGGATCACCCCTAGTGGTAAATCCCAGACAGTCGCCAATTGCTTCAAATGCTTAGCTTTAGTGCAACGTTAACCTACTGAACTTCAACCTCTACTTAAATTTTTAGGGGGTACATTCAAATGAAACACTTCGAGTTGCAAAGCCGTTTGCAGGCGTTCCAAATGTACGACTGCAGTCAGCAGCAAAAGTATCCGAGCACTAGCGAAAATTCCTATGTGAAAAAAGCACACTTGACACTGTTTTGTTTAATAAATCCTTGTGGAATCGTGTTCTTAGACTGACTAAGAACAGGATTCGATAAGGATTTATTTAACAAATCTCCATTAAGTGTACATTTTTTACATAGGAATTTTCGCTAGTGTTCTGTTACTTATGCTGCGGACTGTATTTGCAAAAAACTTGCAAAATTTACGTCATCGAAATTGCAAGCGTTCCGTTTGTATGCAACCCTAGGAGTGGGTTTTAGGTCGCACTATTGTTTTACACTTTGAACATTTGGCGTCCATCTGGGTCTCATCCCTAAGGATGCAACGGAGACATACCTACAGTCGGCTGCAAAACTATTCGAGCACTAGCCAATAATTCCTATATTTAAAAAGTACACTTAAGACTGTTTTGCTAAGTAAATCCTTGTCGAATCATGTTCTTAGACTGATTAAGAACATGACTCGACAAGGATTTATTTAACAAAGCTGTATTAAGTGTACTTTTTTTTGGCAAGGATTATTGCTAGTGCTCAAATAATTTTGCAGCCGACTGTACAATTTTGATCCACAACTGAGAGGATGGATCCCTCGCTTCGTAAATTATTAGGAAAAACTCGTAATGGGAATTATGATATACCATTATAATAAATATGGAGATTATTGAAGTAGGGGATCCACCCACTCCGAGATTGATTAAAATTGTGAGGTGATGTCTCCAAACACCCCTACGTTTGAATTCTTCCCCGTCGTCATTAACCTATGTGTGACGTCATGAAAAACTTCACAAGTAGAAACTGCAGGAATAAATGCAATATTATCATTGTATGTTTCTATTAGATGAAGAAATATTTGAACTTTATAGGGAAGTATTTATATCTCGTGGAAAAAATTCATAGGGAAGTGAGGAATGAGAAATCAGTTGAGGGGGAGGGGGGGGATGGACTTTTTCTGCGTTACGTAATAAACCCTTGACACGTGACTACTGCAAGGAAATTGCGGAATTATAATGTTTGCATTTGTCTTTTTATGGCGAAATGTTTACATTCTATAAGGAAAGGGCATGTTTACAAACAAACGCTCCGTCAATCAATCTTTGCCACTCTCGAGTGGCAAAAGATCAACCTGTATTGGTGGAAATGCCAATGTTATGCCACTTTACCCATAACTTGACTGCGATTGACGTCACGCGCCCTTTCCTTATAGGGAAATTCATAGGGAAATGGAGAATCAGAAGTCACATGTTGGGTACGATTTAGCCTCGAAACCAAGAAAACGGATATTGTCCATTAGATGAAATATCCTCGAACCCAAAAAATCGATAGAGTCCAATGCGAATTCTAATTCTAGTTCATAGTTAAACTTACTCGATCACAACCATTATAATAAAACTCAACGAATAATTATTTAGAACCAAACTTATTAGCTGTTTAAATTTCATATAGTTCAGACTATCTAAGATTATCTAAATTTAACAAACACAATTTACTCATTACTTCTTTTACGAAATTTGTCAATAAGTTTTCACAACTTGTGAATTTTTTTTTTTCAGTTTCTTTGAGTAACTTTTCTCCTTGGCTTAAACATACAATTGTAAAGTATCATTTCTTTTTTTTTTTCCCCTTCATTAGTTATCGCCGAATATGTTAATGTGATATGTAAATTAGTTCAAGATGTGCATCTTTGTGCGTATTATGCAAATAATTTATTTTCTTTTCGTTTGTTTGAGACTGGTAGATGTATGTTGTCTGTACAGGTTTAAGGAGGTGTTTTAACATTGCTAATTTCATTTTTAATGTAATATCGCGTTTGATTTAAAGTTTTTAATGGTCGCTGATATGTATAATGTAGTTATTTATCGTTGCGGTGCTACATATAAGTTATTTTTTTTATCTATCGGTATTGAAATTTTGCACATTATGTGGCTTTTTGTTTCTTTCTTAGTAAAAACGTTTTGAAATACGCTTGGTTGCTGATACAACTCGTATTAAAACTGAAGACTCATATAAAATTAATTGGTTAATATTGTCAGTTTTTTCCCGAACAGCTAATAGTTTGAAATATAGTATAAACTGTTTCCGTAATTTTTAGTGGACTCTCGCATTTTAAAATAGTTAAATTCCTACGCAATGTATAGCTTCTTGAGAAATGAGGACAAAATCTGTAACGCGTCGAGATTAAGGAGTCTTCAATATGTTCCAGTTTTATGTCTGAAGACGTTTTGAAATAAATTTAGTTGCTGGTACAACTTGTGCTATAAAGGTAAGTTCATTTATAATAATTAAATTACTGGTTAAGTATTTATTAGAACTTGCCATGATACGTAATACAATGAGTACAAGAATTAGTATGCTCTCACTGCTTGTATCTATTAAATGTTTATAATTTGAAATTAAGAATATATTTTTAAAGATTCCGTTACATAAAACATTAAATGTATTTATTGCATGAGTACAAATATATTTAATCGGGGAATTGTTTTAGAAGGTAAATAGACTATTATAATTACTGTTATTAAGAGCGACTGTATGCAGATATATGCGTAATTCTTAAAAGTGAATTTTTATAACAGATTAATAAAATAAAGTTATGAACAAAATATTGCTGGAATTCATGCATTTTTGTACTAGTTTAATACAAAAGTCGTTCACTCCATAATTTATTGCTGTTTCTGTAATTTCTAGAAAAAAAACTGTTGTATGCTTGTTAAAATATTTTTTAGTCTTAAAGAAGTTAAATTATAGTAGCTATTACTCTTTCAATAGCTAATTTAGTAGTTTTAAATTAGCAAAACTTATGTACTGTTGAAGACGTATAGAGTGACTTAACAAGTTTCTAGCTGGAAGAAATTTTTTAAGTTTATATATCTGTACTGATAAGTATAAAGGATTTAAGTCCAAAAGTGTCTATTTTGAGTTAAGTACATAGTCAGACTCTGAAAAATATTCTCTATCGATTGGTATAAAGGATTTAAATCCATGTCATTTAGCCTTTGAGAAAATCCATTGGTAAAAAAAGATTAAAGTCAGAAATTTAGTATTTATCTTTTGCATAAAATATTTAATTCAATTTTTTCCCTTCATCAAAGGAAGGTTGACAATCACTGAATGGTATAGAGGGTATAAATCAACATAATCCTTTTTTCCTAATTGATTCTTCAGATTAGTTTTTAGTTAGGTTAACTTTATTTTTTTTGTCTCCTGAAAAATCAAGAATATGAACTTAAATCCTTTATGTACAGATATTAACATAAACATTACCTTCTGGTACAAGTTGCATTGAAAATGAGAGTTCATTTATAAAAATATACAACACTAACTATTTTTTAAAAATTTATGTATTATGATGTTGAAAAAATACTAAGTGCCTGAATTTTGTATATTCCTACGGCTTATATCTTATGAAATGTTCATTTTTCGTAAGGATAATATGGGTTTTTTTTTATTTTTGTATGAATACGCTTGCAGTGAGTTATGAAAATTGTTTATGGGTAAATAGATTTTTATTATATTATGTAATTCAAATAGATTATAAGAGTATTTATCAATAATGCATTTCAAATAGTGTGTGTTTCCCAAAAAAGTTTTTTACCATAACACTATCGACAAAAGAAAACTTTAGACGTACATTTTTCTAGTGTATCTCTCCCCCCCCCCCCCCCAAAAAAAAAAAAAATAATAATAATAAAATAAATAATAAAAATAAATCATGAAATTTATTCGTTTTTATATTCGTGAAAGGATGAAGTTATTTTTTCTTCGGCAAAGTAAAGCTTCATATTTATGTATTTTTCAAAATTCTCCCTTCCCTCCAATTTATTTTTTTTCAAATTTTTAATCATTCACGTTGAAGGAATAAAAATTTTTTTTTCAACAAAGTACAACTTCAGATTTACAAGTTTTTTCTAGTGGCCCCTCCATGAAAGAAGATATTTACTCCAAATTTTCAATCATATATATTGATGAAAGAATAAAACTATTTTTTCTTCAATAAAGTAAAGCTTCAGACTTTACTTCAGACTTCAAAGATTTTCCTCGTGCCCTCTACTTCTCCCCCCTTCCCCCCAAGAAAAAATATTTACACTGTTTTAAATCTCTTTATGTTGATGATAAAGGAACGAAGCTACTTTTTCTAGCAAAAAGTTACCTGTATGCTATTTAAAATAATTATTTTTACTACTTCTTCTGTTTTGCAGTGTGTAAGTAATTTTTAATTCCAGGGTGGCTAAATGGATTTTTAAACGATTCTTACCTCCCCCATGTTAAACCTGCAAAATTGACATTTATGCGTCAGTAATAATAACTAGTTATTAAAATGTTTTATATAATTGGTGTGTGTAGGGGGAGTGTGTCTGACTTAAAATTTTATTCTTAAGTAATATTTATTTTTACCCCCCCCCCCCCCCGGTTTTTATATAAATATAATAAAAAATGTATTTAATTTTTAAAAATTGGTTTATGTCAGTTTTATGTTTTAAGTGCACCCGAAATAGCTTTTATATTTATTTCTATAGCTTTTTTATTTATTCTTTATTTTTGCTTTCTCTTACCCATAAGGTAGAGTATTGTTTTTGGTTCGAACGCGATTTTTTGTTATATTTACATGTTTTGAGGTCCCCTGAATACGAAAATCTCAAGTTTTTAGCAAATGGTGTGTGAGATCGATCAGCATATCTCAAAATCAAGTTTTTTCTGAAAGTTCAAACTTGGTATTCTAAATGTGTATCATATAAGGATGCTACACTAAACATTTCGTTAAGATCAAGCAAATGGTTCGTGTACAGGGACACTCAAGTATTCAAATACTTTACGTCTATGGGGGAAATTGCAGGTAAATAGTTTAACATCTATAGACTGTACTAAACCAAATGAAACGAATATATATTTTTTGTAATAGAGATAGTTAACAGGGGAAAAAAATTGTGTATGCAGGAGACTAGCCTACCACCCTGGGAGGAAAGTCCCCCCTGGAGAGGAGTAAATTTTCATGATGGGTATATTTAAAGAGCTCGCCAATACCTTTAAAACGAATGGCTGAACCATCGATCTGCGATAATTTAAAACAAAGTTATAGTTTTTTTTTTTTTTTTTTTTTACTTTTAACGAAAAAAACTTAGAAGAAAACTTTTTTTTTTTAAATATTGAGAATAAAATAGACTTAATAAATTATTTTTTAAAAACAGAATTATTTTTTAATAGCCAAATTAAATTCTATATAAGTGTAGGTGCCTTAATGAAACGGGTGGGGGGGGGGTTAAGGGGGGGCGGTAGCACCCTCACACAGAACTAATTATCATATAAAACTCTTCAGAAGCCTAATTTGAATTGTTTAACACAGGTTTACATAACAGTACTCGTTATCTTACCTGTCAATCTGCAACCTGTATTTATTGTATTATATTTCAGGGTGAAAGAAAGTCGTGTGAGTGACACACCAGATTATTTTATCTGTGATAAAGAACCTAATGCATAGAACTACATGGAATTTTATATTTAGTTTATTTGTAATATAAGCGTGTGTTTATGTTTGACACATTATCTTCAGATAGTTGGTATTGTCATTCCCTTTTCCTCCCCCCATATATTTTTAATATGAAGATAGGGCAATTTATAGCCAAACGTTGGGAGTTTTAAAATTATTTTTTAAATATCAATCTTGAAACGGGATAGAAATTTTCTATGTATTCTTTCCCTTGGGATTCTTTTCTTCCCCTCCCCCTCTGTGTGGGGGAAGTGGAGGGGGGGTATAAATTTGTAATATGTGTTTTTATTTATTTTTAGTATTCGTATGAAATATTTAACTATTTTCCGAAAATACACGGCAATGCTTCTAAAATGAGTGCAATAGTTTGAAAACAATTCTCTTATTTTTTTTCCCATTAAAATATAAATGCTTTTACTTAAAGTTTTGATGATTATTTGTTTGTACTTTCGGAAATATAAGGATGTATTGGATTCGTGGAAATTTATTAAATCCGGCTTCGAACGTTTCGAAATGTCCACAACACAATTTGAATATTTTTATATAAATGTGTGTCTGCTTGTGTATCCAATTTTTGGACGGTATAATCTCACGAACCAATGAACGAAATCAAAGAAATTTCATTTTAGTTGGAATTTGACTTACGCTGGAAACTATTACATTTGGGCATTAATCACTCAGCAGATGGCGCTGTCATTTTTTTTTTTTTTTTTTTTTTTTTTTTTTAAATTATGGAAGTGCATGATGTAATTTTGTATGAATTTTATACATGAAAATTTTTAAAAGTTAAACAATAAATATTTAGTAATCGCCAACCAGAAAACTTTTGTTTTTGTGTACATACAAGCAATTGTCTCTCCTTCCCCCGGGGAAGAAAACTATAGGTATGTTTCAAACGAAAGATTGAACTAGATTTATGATATTTTAAAAGTAAGTTTATCCTCCCTCCCCCTCCCCCTAAAAAAGGTTTCGATATTTTTAGCATACTAAGAAATTAAAATTCTTTAAACATTTAATGATTTTTTTCTGTGTGTTGAAAATCGTCTGTATTTATAATGAAAAGTAACTTTCACAAATAATTTAAAATGCACTGTGGGAATTTGTATAGGAATAAATAGAAGAAAAGACTTGTTGGCCACAGCATACCAGTTAACATTATTAGAGATATCTTGAACAGGTTCTACCTATGCCAACTAATTTAATTGGAATGTATTATGCTTTTTGAGCACATAAAATTTGTCCTTTTGATCAAGGACAATAGTTTCATATAAATAGTTGTTAAATATTAAAATACATATTACAGAAGACTAAATCAGTATTGTGCTCTAATAAAAAAAAAAAAGCTTTGGATTTTTTTTTTCCCTGGAAGGCACGGGGCCCACCAGCGGCCGAGCGGTTCTGCGCTCAAAGCTGGTAGATGGGAGGTGCCGGGTTCGATCCCAGGTCGTGCTCATCGACCTAGCCGTTCGGAGTTTTCCGTGGTTTCCTCCGAAACTCGCGTAAATGCGGGCTAGGACCCCTTAGAAAGACCCCCACGGAGGGCATTCCCCCCCCCCCCCCTAGGCCTAGGACACATCAGGAGTCAATCGGCCTTGAATCCTACAACCAACCCTGGAAGGCACAGAATAATTTTAATAGTGAAAGTAAATTTATTAGGTAAAGCATGTATTTTAAATTTATATATTATACTTTTGATGCAAAGTTTTTAATTAGATTGAAATGAGATATTAGGATCTCCGTAGGAAAGCTTTAAGAGGAAAATTTGATTGGTATCAAGTTATAAACAAACTCAAAATGATCTGAACCCTGGACTTGCAGAAAAAGAAAGGTAGGTGGGATTCTTAATTTTCCTTTTTCTTTTCTTTTTTTTTATAATCTTTAATTTCTAAATACAAAATGCTTCATAAGCGTAACTAAACATAAAATTTTGATTGCTAAAAATTGGCAGTTTTTTTTTCTTTTACTTTTTTTTTTTAAATTACCTGCGCCATTAAAATACATAAGCTTAATAAATATAAGCTATCCTGTTTAACTAAAAATATTTACTTAAAAATACTGTTAACATAGTTTTAAGTATATACGTTCCGGTTAAACTTATTGATATTTTAATTTCTTCTTACATTAGGAAGTATTGGATTCGTAAAAAAATGAACATCCGATTTTCAATGGATTTACATATTTTGGAATGTTATGAACGCGAATCTACTTGCTGATATTTTTAAATGTTAAATCTGAATTATCGCCACTATTTTTAACATTTTTTTTTTTCCCTTGGCTTATATAAAGTGGAAATTTTAGTATAAATTTCTGTAGTGAAGTCTCTCGCCAGAATCGGGATACTATAGTCCATTCATTCTATCGCGAGAACGAAACTAAATAAACGCACGTGCAGTTTGGCTGCGGTGCAAAACCTGGCATTCTGCCAGGAGTGCCAAACAGAAAGTGTGAAAAAAAAATTAAATTCTCCAAATTGGGGATTTCGGCTGAAAGTGAACCTTCTTGGCTATTTTTGTGCAACCCTTTTATTTAGTTTCGTTCTCTTCTTTCGTTGAATAAACTCTAGTCACCTATGACAATCTGACCATTTTCAGAAAGTGTATGCCTTTCAAAGTTTCGTAAGCTCTAGTCTCACGAATCAATGAACGAAATTTCACCAAACTTGACTTAAATCCAGCTGTTGAGCAACCGTTCTTAAATCTACTCAGCGCTAATTTGTCATCCCATTTTTTTCTTAAATCTTAATATGGCAGTAGATAACAAAGACTTTGTATAAATATACGTAGTGGGAATTAATATTTTTAATTTTTTAATATGGAATTAAAAAAACAAAAAAAAAAGATATTTATAGTACAAATAATTAACCAGAATAAATAATACAGGGTATCTCTTAATTTCAGTTTCTTCCATAATGAAAGACTGAAAGTTCCGCTTTTTTATCGAAAACGAAACTTAGTTTTCCCATCGGAACAAACCTGATTAAAGTACATTTACATTAAAGTGCATTTATATTAACATACAGAATGTGTTTAAAAAAAAAATTACTTAAATGCGAAGTATATTCCAGTGTAAAAGCAATTTTTTTTCTTTTTTAAAGAAAGACTTTAATTTCTGATAAAGAATAGAAACTGTTTTTTTTTTTTTTTTCCAAAAATTTTGCAGTCTTCGATAGATTTTAACGTTTCGAGAGGTTCGGAACAGGATCCGACCTTCTTAACGGCCCTCTTCACTCACCGTCGCCGGAAGACCGAATCAATGTTTTTCTATGGGGAAATTTTCTTTACAAATAACTTATTAACTAATACATATTTTTAAAATCTGTTTTCACATTCAGAAAATTCCCAATTGTTAAATTGACAGACCTTTTTAAAAAATGTAATTTTTAATTTTTAAATATTTTATTTCGAAATTGCAAAATGAAAAAAATTCACATATTGAAAATTCGTATTTTGCAGCTTCAAAATAAAATATAAAAAAATATTTTTTTAGAAAAGGTGCGTCAATTTAACAGCTGGGAACTTTCAGAATGTGAAAACAGAATTTAAAAATATGTATTAGTTAATAAGTTATTTGTAAAGAAAAATTTCCCATAGAATAACATTAGTTTCGGCTTCCGGCGTCGGTGAGTGAAGAGGGCCCTTAAATGCATGTGAGAGAGAGGCAGAAAAAGAGATGTAGTCTCTATCACGATTTCTATTGTCCCGCGAATTAACAAAACTTAAAAATAAATAATAGTAGCATATTGACATAAATTGGGCCTAACAACTTTTGATGAATCTCGTTTAATAGATGGTGGTGATCCATTTTTAATATGATAATAATTGGCCAATTTCGTATAGATGTACACTAAGCGACAGGGAAAAAAAAAAAAAGCCGCACTGCAGAAAAAATGACTTATACCTTTTGGGTTTGGAATAATTTAAAAACTAATGATTGCCACAAACAAAATTGTTATGTTTGTATAATATTGAAGTCATAACATGATACCTATGTACATTTTCGATTTAATAATTCGTTTTATTACACTCTACGAAGTATTTAATGAAAATCCTACATAAAACTTTTTTTTTAAATGTAATATAATAAACATTCTTTGTATTCTATCTTGACTTATTATATGAAATAAACAAGTGCTATTTTAATGTATGAAATAAAACTATTTATTTGTCAGATCTAAACAATTATTTAATAAAAATATGTATTCTGGATTGGATAATTCCACCTTTTATATGGAATTACTGCTTTCATGCGCAATGGCGTAGTATTTTAGTTTTTTAACATGCAATTTAGAAATTTCACTGTGTAAATGTCATAAATATTTTTTTCTACTTCTATCAAAGTTGTCGGCTACAAATTTCTAATCCTCACCCTCTTTTTATACATTAAACATTTTCGAGCGGATTGAGATTAGGAAAATTTTCAGTTCTAATAAAGAAGAAATCCTGCGATATTCTTTGTGGGATTTAATTTTAAGGGAAAAAAGTTATAACTTACAAAATTATGGATGTTCATGAAAATGGATAAGTAACTTTAACAACTTGAATCAAATAAATGTATCACAAGCGCTATATAACAAGGTGCATTATCTTGAAATGTTGATTATGGAAGAGTCTGAAATACCCGAAAGCAGTCAGTTATGTATCAATTTTTTAATGGCCAAGTTTTATTTCGGGTTAATTTATCCCTTGAACATGAAAATTTGCCAGATTCACCGAAAAAATATGCATTTTCGTATCGTAATTTACGGGGAATATATCCTTGTTTTAAAAGTGCGATTTCATTAAGTCATTTTCGTGATTATATCTGCTTGTTTCCATCAGTTCGAAATAAGTTAAACTTGACTAATTAGAGAGAACAGCCCAATAATTATGTGACCATTTTTTTTATTTTTTTAACCCTCTAATGTCTTGGTTTACTAATTCTTTTCGTTAAGAATGAATTTTTTTCAGATTTTCTGGCAATTAAACCTGCTGTGTTTAATTGTTATTTCACTGTATTTAAATAAATTGTTACTAAACTCTCTTTCGGAATCCCTTCTATGTTCTAAATGTAATAAAACTGATTTTTTAAGCGCTGGCTTTTTAACTTGCGGTCATCTCGATTGAATGAGTGACGTGGCCGCCTAAGGACAAATGTGCAGTTAAACAGCCAAAAAATATATCTTGCTAAAAACCAGATCACTAATATTTTGTTAGCATTCAATCATTTTAACATCCCATATACTAAAATATTTTTTTGATTTTCGCTCTAAAATTACGATTTTATGTGGAACCGTTAATTGCCTTATTCTAGCCAATTTTGAATTACTTTTCGAATACCGAACAATTGTATCTTGTTTTAAATACTTGGCTCAATCCTAAATTGCACGCAGAACTCAACGTATTAAAATCTGTTCAAAAATTTACTTTTAAAACAATAAAATTAGCGAAAGAAAAATACAAAATATCAAAGTGCGGCTTTTTTTTTTTTTTTTTTTTTTTTAATTTATTGGGTCGCTTAGTGTTTATAATAATTACTTTTTACCGGCAGAGTTGCTAACATTTTAAATTTATTCTAGAGTATATTTAGTCCCACCTTTATTTAACTCTACTTTTTCATGTAACAATATAGAACAATTGTGAAATAAGAAAAAACTTAATGTTTAAAAAAAGTGGTATGAAATAAATGCTCCAGAATGAATTAATATGTTGGCAACTATAAACCACTGTGAAATTGGAAAAAAAAAAAAAGAGAAATAATCGTAATAGTCGACAAAGATATTTTTATATGTATGAAAACAATAGCTTCCTCTTTTGCGGCGGAACAACACCGCCGAGCTGTTCTGCGCTCAAAGACGGCAGAAGGGAAGTGCTTGGTTCGATCTCGGGTCGCACTCATCGATCTAGCCGTTCGGAGTTCTCCGTGGTTTTCCCCGAAACTCGTGTAAATACGGGCTATCACCTCTTAGAAAGACTTCCATGGAGAGAATTTCATTGATAGGCCTTAGACCGTTCAACCAACCAACCTTTCTGGGGAGGTGTGTAAATTTTCATTACAATTGTTTCACCAGAACTCGTCGATACCATTGTAATACGAATGGTTGAGCCATGCATCTCTGATAATCTGAAATGCAGTTATAAATAAATTTATCATAGGATTTCCCCCCCCCCCCCCCCCAGCAAAAAAAGAAGGAAAAGTCGTCTATAAACTACACATTTTTTCCCGATATTAAATTTTTTTATGATTAAATCCATCTGCCCTCACTATCGGAAAGTTTTAATAAAAAAAAAATGCAGTGCGTCCATTTGTTTAAATATACAGTGGTTGTCAAAAATATAAGTATAAGGGGGGGGGGGGGCGATAATCGACAAATCTTGGCTACCGTTCTCCGAAAAAATAGGGAAATTTTATAGATGGGAACCAATCATAAATGAAGCATATTTTATTAGTTTTTATAGAAATATATGGGAAATTGCTGCTATCCATAAAATATATCTTGGATTTAGGCAGTCTTGTGACATGGGCAAAATTATAAAGACAAGTGTACTTATGTATTCTAAAAAGAAAAAAAATGCATTTTTATTTTGCACACGATACCCCCAGGTGATATAAATGTTTGGTAATAAATTGGGAATGTAGTATTTAATTTTTGCAGTCACGCAGTTAGGTACTAAACCTTCGGAATTTGAAAAAGGGGAAAATGGTTGCTTTCAAAAATTTATAATTTTCTTAAAAATACCGGAAAATATGGGCAGCAAAGATATACAAGTAAGCCTTTTTCTTTCTCTGCGCAAGAAAAGAGCAAGGCATAATTTCACAAGAAAAAAAAATTATCTACGGAAAATAAACTGGGATTAAACCAAAGCGAGTACATATTAAGCGGCTCAATATAACCTGAAATTTTCGGCCAACAGTAACAGCGCCAATACTGGGAAGTGGTCGTGCGGCAAGCTAGAGCGAGCAAAGCATTATGGGTAAATACTGCAGAAATGTTATACACTGCCTCATTTTGGCAACTTAGCTCATTGGCGATTGCAACGTATTTGTTTACGTATTATCAATTCGTAATTCATAATACGTAAAGTATCGAAAAAGTTGAAAAAGCTTTTTTAGAAAAAAATACATATATATTTTTTTAATTTTAAAATTGTTTCCAAAAAAGTTTAAGAGTTTCTTTTTTTTTAATTAATTCACTCGTAAATATTAAAATTGATATAAGACGTTGTGAAAAATTAAACTTGCAGGGTAAAATTGACGTCATTATAGCTCTAAAGGTTTTTTTTTTTTTTTTTTTTTGTAAATTCTGAACTGTTACTATGATTGTGAAATTATTTCAGTAACCTTAAACTTCACTAACCTTAGTTTTCTTCTATCAGCTGTACACTCGGCAACAAAATTTGTTTAACTCTTTACGTGTAAAAGCTAAAGGGATTTTTAACCTCTTGTCTACAGCATTATGAGTACCTTGTCTACCGCAAAAAACGTGTTTTAGTTACTGAGTATTTCTGACAGGTACTTGCAAAAAAAATTATGCATATCATCTCATCATAGTGTATTCAATGAGGATTTTGTGATGTAATTATTTAGTGTACCTCTAGTACACAAGTCGAAAAAGATATTTGAAGCTTAAAGTGTAAAATCGCATTTACTTTTCGTGTTCCTTTATATTTTTTTCTGAGGTTGATGGGAGGTTCTTGAGGTTATACTGGAATGGGCTCTTCCCAGCGTCGTCTGATCAATCACGTGATATAGAAAAACAAAGAATCGCAGGAGTCAATCGGCCTTGAATCCTACAACCAACCCTGGAAGGCACAGAATAATTTTAATAGTGAAAGTAAATTTATTAGGTAAAGCATGTATTTTAAATTTATATATTATACTTTTGATGCAAAGTTTTTAATTAGATTGAAATGAGATATTAGGATCTCCGTAGGAAAGCTTTAAGAGGAAAATTTGATTGGTATCAAGTTATAAACAAACTCAAAATGATCTGAACCCTGGACTTGCAGAAAAAGAAAGGTAGGTGGGATTCTTAATTTTCCTTTTTCTTTTCTTTTTTTTTTATAATCTTTAATTTCTAAATACAAAATGCTTCATAAGCGTAACTAAACATAAAATTTTGATTGCTAAAAATTGGCAGTTTTTTTTTCTTTTACTTTTTTTTTTTAAATTACCTGCGCCATTAAAATACATAAGCTTAATAAATATAAGCTATCCTGTTTAACTAAAAATATTTACTTAAAAATACTGTTAACATAGTTTTAAGTATATACGTTCCGGTTAAACTTATTGATATTTTAATTTCTTCTTACATTAGGAAGTATTGGATTCGTAAAAAAATGAACATCCGATTTTCAATGGATTTACATATTTTGGAATGTTATGAACGCGAATCTACTTGCTGATATTTTTAAATGTTAAATCTGAATTATCGCCACTATTTTTAACATTTTTTTTTTTCCCTTGGCTTATATAAAGTGGAAATTTTAGTATAAATTTCTGTAGTGAAGTCTCTCGCCAGAATCGGGATACTATAGTCCATTCATTCTATCGCGAGAACGAAACTAAATAAACGCACGTGCAGTTTGGCTGCGGTGCAAAACCTGGCATTCTGCCAGGAGTGCCAAACAGAAAGTGTGAAAAAAAAATTAAATTCTCCAAATTGGGGATTTCGGCTGAAAGTGAACCTTCTTGGCTATTTTTGTGCAACCCTTTTATTTAGTTTCGTTCTCTTCTTTCGTTGAATAAACTCTAGTCACCTATGACAATCTGACCATTTTCAGAAAGTGTATGCCTTTCAAAGTTTCGTAAGCTCTAGTCTCACGAATCAATGAACGAAATTTCACCAAACTTGACTTAAATCCAGCTGTTGAGCAACCGTTCTTAAATCTACTCAGCGCTAATTTGTCATCCCATTTTTTTCTTAAATCTTAATATGGCAGTAGATAACAAAGACTTTGTATAAATATACGTAGTGGGAATTAATATTTTTAATTTTTTAATATGGAATTAAAAAAACAAAAAAAAAAGATATTTATAGTACAAATAATTAACCAGAATAAATAATACAGGGTATCTCTTAATTTCAGTTTCTTCCATAATGAAAGACTGAAAGTTCCGCTTTTTTATCGAAAACGAAACTTAGTTTTCCCATCGGAACAAACCTGATTAAAGTACATTTACATTAAAGTGCATTTATATTAACATACAGAATGTGTTTAAAAAAAAAATTACTTAAATGCGAAGTATATTCCAGTGTAAAAGCAATTTTTTTTCTTTTTTAAAGAAAGACTTTAATTTCTGATAAAGAATAGAAACTGTTTTTTTTTTTTTTTTCCAAAAATTTTGCAGTCTTCGATAGATTTTAACGTTTCGAGAGGTTCGGAACAGGATCCGACCTTCTTAACGGCCCTCTTCACTCACCGTCGCCGGAAGACCGAATCAATGTTTTTCTATGGGGAAATTTTCTTTACAAATAACTTATTAACTAATACATATTTTTAAAATCTGTTTTCACATTCAGAAAATTCCCAATTGTTAAATTGACAGACCTTTTTAAAAAATGTAATTTTTAATTTTTAAATATTTTATTTCGAAATTGCAAAATGAAAAAAATTCACATATTGAAAATTCGTATTTTGCAGCTTCAAAATAAAATATAAAAAAATATTTTTTTAGAAAAGGTGCGTCAATTTAACAGCTGGGAACTTTCAGAATGTGAAAACAGAATTTAAAAATATGTATTAGTTAATAAGTTATTTGTAAAGAAAAATTTCCCATAGAATAACATTAGTTTCGGCTTCCGGCGTCGGTGAGTGAAGAGGGCCCTTAAATGCATGTGAGAGAGAGGCAGAAAAAGAGATGTAGTCTCTATCACGATTTCTATTGTCCCGCGAATTAACAAAACTTAAAAATAAATAATAGTAGCATATTGACATAAATTGGGCCTAACAACTTTTGATGAATCTCGTTTAATAGATGGTGGTGATCCATTTTTAATATGATAATAATTGGCCAATTTCGTATAGATGTACACTAAGCGACAGGGAAAAAAAAAAAAAGCCGCACTGCAGAAAAAATGACTTATACCTTTTGGGTTTGGAATAATTTAAAAACTAATGATTGCCACAAACAAAATTGTTATGTTTGTATAATATTGAAGTCATAACATGATACCTATGTACATTTTCGATTTAATAATTCGTTTTATTACACTCTACGAAGTATTTAATGAAAATCCTACATAAAACTTTTTTTTTAAATGTAATATAATAAACATTCTTTGTATTCTATCTTGACTTATTATATGAAATAAACAAGTGCTATTTTAATGTATGAAATAAAACTATTTATTTGTCAGATCTAAACAATTATTTAATAAAAATATGTATTCTGGATTGGATAATTCCACCTTTTATATGGAATTACTGCTTTCATGCGCAATGGCGTAGTATTTTAGTTTTTTAACATGCAATTTAGAAATTTCACTGTGTAAATGTCATAAATATTTTTTTCTACTTCTATCAAAGTTGTCGGCTACAAATTTCTAATCCTCACCCTCTTTTTATACATTAAACATTTTCGAGCGGATTGAGATTAGGAAAATTTTCAGTTCTAATAAAGAAGAAATCCTGCGATATTCTTTGTGGGATTTAATTTTAAGGGAAAAAAGTTATAACTTACAAAATTATGGATGTTCATGAAAATGGATAAGTAACTTTAACAACTTGAATCAAATAAATGTATCACAAGCGCTATATAACAAGGTGCATTATCTTGAAATGTTGATTATGGAAGAGTCTGAAATACCCGAAAGCAGTCAGTTATGTATCAATTTTTTAATGGCCAAGTTTTATTTCGGGTTAATTTATCCCTTGAACATGAAAATTTGCCAGATTCACCGAAAAAATATGCATTTTCGTATCGTAATTTACGGGGAATATATCCTTGTTTTAAAAGTGCGATTTCATTAAGTCATTTTCGTGATTATATCTGCTTGTTTCCATCAGTTCGAAATAAGTTAAACTTGACTAATTAGAGAGAACAGCCCAATAATTATGTGACCATTTTTTTTATTTTTTTAACCCTCTAATGTCTTGGTTTACTAATTCTTTTCGTTAAGAATGAATTTTTTTCAGATTTTCTGGCAATTAAACCTGCTGTGTTTAATTGTTATTTCACTGTATTTAAATAAATTGTTACTAAACTCTCTTTCGGAATCCCTTCTATGTTCTAAATGTAATAAAACTGATTTTTTAAGCGCTGGCTTTTTAACTTGCGGTCATCTCGATTGAATGAGTGACGTGGCCGCCTAAGGACAAATGTGCAGTTAAACAGCCAAAAAATATATCTTGCTAAAAACCAGATCACTAATATTTTGTTAGCATTCAATCATTTTAACATCCCATATACTAAAATATTTTTTTGATTTTCGCTCTAAAATTACGATTTTATGTGGAACCGTTAATTGCCTTATTCTAGCCAATTTTGAATTACTTTTCGAATACCGAACAATTGTATCTTGTTTTAAATACTTGGCTCAATCCTAAATTGCACGCAGAACTCAACGTATTAAAATCTGTTCAAAAATTTACTTTTAAAACAATAAAATTAGCGAAAGAAAAATACAAAATATCAAAGTGCGGCTTTTTTTTTTTTTTTTTTTTTTTTAATTTATTGGGTCGCTTAGTGTTTATAATAATTACTTTTTACCGGCAGAGTTGCTAACATTTTAAATTTATTCTAGAGTATATTTAGTCCCACCTTTATTTAACTCTACTTTTTCATGTAACAATATAGAACAATTGTGAAATAAGAAAAAACTTAATGTTTAAAAAAAGTGGTATGAAATAAATGCTCCAGAATGAATTAATATGTTGGCAACTATAAACCACTGTGAAATTGGAAAAAAAAAAAAAGAGAAATAATCGTAATAGTCGACAAAGATATTTTTATATGTATGAAAACAATAGCTTCCTCTTTTGCGGCGGAACAACACCGCCGAGCTGTTCTGCGCTCAAAGACGGCAGAAGGGAAGTGCTTGGTTCGATCTCGGGTCGCACTCATCGATCTAGCCGTTCGGAGTTCTCCGTGGTTTTCCCCGAAACTCGTGTAAATACGGGCTATCACCTCTTAGAAAGACTTCCATGGAGAGAATTTCATTGATAGGCCTTAGACCGTTCAACCAACCAACCTTTCTGGGGAGGTGTGTAAATTTTCATTACAATTGTTTCACCAGAACTCGTCGATACCATTGTAATACGAATGGTTGAGCCATGCATCTCTGATAATCTGAAATGCAGTTATAAATAAATTTATCATAGGATTTCCCCCCCCCCCCCAGCAAAAAAAGAAGGAAAAGTCGTCTATAAACTACACATTTTTTCCCGATATTAAATTTTTTTATGATTAAATCCATCTGCCCTCACTATCGGAAAGTTTTAATAAAAAAAAAATGCAGTGCGTCCATTTGTTTAAATATACAGTGGTTGTCAAAAATATAAGTATAAGGGGGGGGGGGCGATAATCGACAAATCTTGGCTACCGTTCTCCGAAAAAATAGGGAAATTTTATAGATGGGAACCAATCATAAATGAAGCATATTTTATTAGTTTTTATAGAAATATATGGGAAATTGCTGCTATCCATAAAATATATCTTGGATTTAGGCAGTCTTGTGACATGGGCAAAATTATAAAGACAAGTGTACTTATGTATTCTAAAAAGAAAAAAAATGCATTTTTATTTTGCACACGATACCCCCAGGTGATATAAATGTTTGGTAATAAATTGGGAATGTAGTATTTAATTTTTGCAGTCACGCAGTTAGGTACTAAACCTTCGGAATTTGAAAAAGGGGAAAATGGTTGCTTTCAAAAATTTATAATTTTCTTAAAAATACCGGAAAATATGGGCAGCAAAGATATACAAGTAAGCCTTTTTCTTTCTCTGCGCAAGAAAAGAGCAAGGCATAATTTCACAAGAAAAAAAAATTATCTACGGAAAATAAACTGGGATTAAACCAAAGCGAGTACATATTAAGCGGCTCAATATAACCTGAAATTTTCGGCCAACAGTAACAGCGCCAATACTGGGAAGTGGTCGTGCGGCAAGCTAGAGCGAGCAAAGCATTATGGGTAAATACTGCAGAAATGTTATACACTGCCTCATTTTGGCAACTTAGCTCATTGGCGATTGCAACGTATTTGTTTACGTATTATCAATTCGTAATTCATAATACGTAAAGTATCGAAAAAGTTGAAAAAGCTTTTTTAGAAAAAAATACATATATATTTTTTTAATTTTAAAATTGTTTCCAAAAAAGTTTAAGAGTTTCTTTTTTTTTAATTAATTCACTCGTAAATATTAAAATTGATATAAGACGTTGTGAAAAATTAAACTTGCAGGGTAAAATTGACGTCATTATAGCTCTAAAGGTTTTTTTTTTTTTGTAAATTCTGAACTGTTACTATGATTGTGAAATTATTTCAGTAACCTTAAACTTCACTAACCTTAGTTTTCTTCTATCAGCTGTACACTCGGCAACAAAATTTGTTTAACTCTTTACGTGTAAAAGCTAAAGGGATTTTTAACCTCTTGTCTACAGCATTATGAGTACCTTGTCTACCGCAAAAAACGTGTTTTAGTTACTGAGTATTTCTGACAGGTACTTGCAAAAAAAATTATGCATATCATCTCATCATAGTGTATTCAATGAGGATTTTGTGATGTAATTATTTAGTGTACCTCTAGTACACAAGTCGAAAAAGATATTTGAAGCTTAAAGTGTAAAATCGCATTTACTTTTCGTGTTCCTTTATATTTTTTTCTGAGGTTGATGGGAGGTTCTTGAGGTTATACTGGAATGGGCTCTTCCCAGCGTCGTCTGATCAATCACGTGATATAGAAAAACAAAGAATCGAATTCAGTTAAATATTGTTCTTAAGAACAAAAGTATTAATATTTAATATAAAGGTAATATTGTGCATTTGTAAACAGTAGAATTGTATTTGTAAGTTTAATAATTTTTCAAAACACATTTATTTCACAAGTAAGAATCGATTTTTGTATGTTGTAGTGGTGTAATTGTTACATTAACTGATCTAGCAATAAATAGTGGAATGTTTATGGATTATAACTTGAAATTAATTTGAAATATTTTAAGTTAAATTTAATTGCTTAAAGGTGTTACAACAAGTTAATTAACTTACTCTTCGAAATGGCTTTACACCGTACGATGTCCACCATTAATGATATAAGTACCAAACATCAACATTAATAACAAATATGAACTGAATGATGATTGTAAATGTATACAGCAAACAAAAGATGATAAATGATATAAAATGGATTAAAAATTAAGATGTATATATATTAAAAAAAAAAAAAAAAAAAAACTAGCAGATTAAATCGCATTGATCAAAAATAAGAATAGAAAAGGTGTTATTTTAGCAATCGCTATAGATATAGAAGACTTAGTCTGCTCTTTCTTTATCTATCTCATGTGACTTCTGACATCAGGTGGGAAGAGCCCAATATGACATCCGGGAAAATGGAGAAAAATGCTAACCAAAATTGTAATAGTACTAGATAAAATTATTTCTGGAATTAGATAATTCTGGCTACAGATAGTCTAGTGCCATGTAGTGAGGTTAAACAACGCATGTATGTTCTATTATAAATATTTGACATTTTTTTCACAAATAAAGTTTTATACATTTTATAAACTAATGGTACTAAAATACCATCGGTAGATGAAAGTTTAAAATCACCTATCATATTTGTATCATGCAAGTTTTAATTAGATCAATTTCTTCTATTTAAAAAGCAATTACATAAAAAAAAAATTAAAAAATTCTATTCAGATATGTAAAAAAATTTGTTTTATAGTTGCATGTTTACATTTAATCTATAATTATTTTAGTTTACTTTTATTAATAAAATTAATAAAATCATGTATGACTCTCTAACGTCCGTGGATGTGCTTGATATTGGAAGTAAACAAGAACAAAAATTAATAGATTCGCATAGATTAACATTTTTCAGTTGTACGTTCATCAATGCGTCGTTTAACCTTTAATGTGCTTTGGCTACGTACTCTCTCCAAGAACAGTCAGACTAACTAATTTTATAATTGTTTTAAACGGTGTTGGGAAGTACTAAAAACGCTTTACCCGAACGAAAATGCAATTTCAGTTGTTTCAATTGTATTTGTATATTTTAGTGTGAACTTGGAAATCTTAAATTTAAATAGAAAATACTTTTATTAGCAATGCGAATGATAAATGTCAATTTGATTACTGCACTACAAAGTTATTTAAACATAATTTATAAAAATGCCTCTCATGGTAATGCATTGGCAGTTTTTGGGTGTCCATGTAAATAAACCAGCTGTGCTGTTAATATCATTCTGCATCCTGAAACTTCTACAGTACACTTTAATAACATAGGACACTACCTCCTCCCCCCCCCCCCGAAAAAAAAGGTCGTAAATGGACAGGAAAACAGGTAGATTAACTAAATTCATAACCATTCTTAAATTAAATTGGTAAAAATTCTTTGTAGGAACTAAATTGAAATTCCAGCAACTTACAGGTCCTTAATGTATCTGAATAATCCTTAATACATCTAAATAGTATTGTATGGATCAGTGAATAAAATATAATACTAATCATCTGCTATAGGTTTTTTTTTTTTTTTTTTTGTGTGTGTGCATATGAATTGCAATTTTTTAATTTCATTATGATTCTGCAAAAGAAAGGTTTTAAAATTTTGATTAATAAAAATATCTCGGATATAACACAATGCTTGGAATTCTTTTGGGTATCCCTGTACTCTACCAATGGCGATATTTACTCCCTTGTTCAATGGGAAATGTCCCATAGTGAAAGTGAATATCGCATCAGTTTCAAAGACATTTCATGAATACAGTCGAACCTCGCAGACGTAAACACGCTTAACGTGAATTACTTTTAGCATGAAATTCTTCCACAATCCCCGTCAAAATGAAGATTAGTTTAATATGAACAATTCCCCCCCCCCCCCCCAATGAGGTTCACGTTAACGAGGTCTGGCTAAATTTATTTTTGACAATTCTTCAGGGTAGATAAATTCAGCTTCGAAAATTGTTTAATTCTGATGTTTCTCTCAAACTTTCATAATTGTAAGCTGTTAAAGTTCGAGGATGTAACGCTAAATGAATGCGACAGACTATAATTCCTGTCTTTCTGAAAAGTATTGAATTAAAGTTTCATTTTTCAGGGCGTTAGAATAAAGTGACCAAAACATAACATGCATGATTTGTATTTAAAAACTTATTTTTAAATACGAATATTAAGAAATTCACATTTAAAAAATTATGAATTATGACATCCATTATTTTTTGCAAGAATAGAATACACCTAATTAAAAATATGGATTTTCAAATTGACAACTTATTTCTAGTTTTTCAAGTTATAGTTACGTTTCTTTTCTTAATGGCGTTATGGGGCTGTCAGTGTTACCGTTTGTGCAATCTACCTTTCATTATAAAAATTAAAATAGCTATTCAAGTAAGATTAGCATTACTTAGTATATTTTGTATTTAAAATCGTCATACTTTCCCGGTTACTATCTGAATCGGTATAATATTTGTCTGTGGAAAATCTTATTTATTTTTTAGTTCCCCATCATACTATAGGTATGGGGAACTTGGGTAATCGTGAAAACTTTCGACCTCGGTTTTTTTAATTTTTCCACACGTTGTCAGGTGTGAGGAATCCGAAAATGACAAAATTTGTATGGTGTCTGTCTGTAGGGTGTCTGTTAATGTGTTAGTCTGTGTACGCGATATCTCAAGAACAAATTGTCGCAGAGAGATGAGTTTTAAAATATTACTTTCGACACTGGCAAGAACCCTATTCGTTTGCAACATTCGAATTTAAAAACTTCAGCAGTTATTCGAAATTTACGATTTTCTTAACATGGGAGAATAGGACAAAAATTCACTTAAACGTGCATTAAATGGAAACCTTTTACTGTAAAATTGTCAGACCAGTTTTAAAATATCAGTTTTGATGCCGGAAGGAACATCAGTAACTATAAATAGGCTACTTTGAAAATTTCGCAAGTTATTGGAAATTTACGAATTTCTTAACATGGCAGAATAGAGCAAAATTTCACATAAACATCAAACTTGAGGGATATTTTCATCGTGAAGATGTCAAACTTCTTTCGAAATATTGTTTAGGATACTGGCATGAATATGATAGACTATGATTTTTCCAGTTTAAAAAATTCGTAAATTATTTGGAATTTACAATTTACTTAACATGTCAGAATAAGGCAAAATTGAGCACAAATGTCCATTTGGAGGATTATAAATACATTAGACAATACAATGTATTGTCTGATGTATTTATATACATTAGACATGCAATGTATATGTAATACATATACATTGATAATGTAATGTAATACATTAGACAATGTAATGTTATAAAATTAGATAATGTAATACATTAGACAATACAATGTATTGTCAAAGTATCCTGAAATCTTCAATCATGTTCAAACAAATATCATACATGTAGTTTTGAATACCAATATTCTAATAGGAAAATTTCGTAAATTATTCGTAATTTACGATTTTATCAAACTAGCGAAATTGTAAATTTTTCATTTAAATATGAATTTTGAGGATTATTGCATTAGAAATCGTAGCATGAAATCTAAACAACGGAATTGACCCTGATAAAATAAATTAATAGATTAGAATAAGATAAATATATCGAAGTGAACGGTGGATAGTCCATTAGGCGGGGATCTAGTTCTGTCACTGTATCAAGCTTTGGTCAAATTCCTTTCTTTTAACACGATTATAATATCTCGCACTAGAAATTTTTGAGAACATAAATATGGTGGGGAACTGAGCAGAGTCCACCTATGCCAACTAGTTTTTAAATGCATAGATGAATCCCTAATGTATTTTCGTTTGTAACTGTATTAAATGTATAAATGCTATAATTATCCGATTTGCCTTGATTTCGGAAATTTTGAATATGAAGTCAAAACAGGATGTTTACATTTGAAAAAATGAAGTTGATAGAAATTTAAATATGTAGACGAACTCCCTATGCGAAATTTAACTATAGCATTAATAACTGGACTTCATTACCAATCGATTGGCTGCAGCCGCATGTTAAGATATTCTACAGCAAAATTAATCAAGGGTGCCCATTTTTTTTTCTTTCCCTCGGATATTCATTAAATTTATTGTATAAAAATGTTTGAACCTAAATATAATCATTTTAAAATGTCGCCCTTATTTTTTGAATATTGCCAAATGGTACAAGTTAAACTTTTCAAAATTTCGAAACTTTCAAAATAGTCACTCCCAACACCACTGCACTACTTGTAGGCGAATATTTGAGATTAAATGCTTCAAACTATCAATTTTCTATTATCAAGGAATATATGCTGGTATTACCTCTTCATTCTAATCTCCCTAAAGAAAATGACAACCACGTAAATTTTCCTTTAACATTAAGAAAAAAAATAAAAATCTGGAGTGACTCCACCCGACTTTCTGAATATTAAGTAATTAACGTTGCTTAGATAAATTAAAGCAAGAGTACTCTCAAATAAAACAATCCAATTTAATAAGGCATTTAACGTTATTGCATTTCGAATAATTCGAGCCCATAGTTCATAATGCTAAAGAAATTTTTGTTGTATCCCTATAAACACCTATATCGTTCATGCGACGGTCACCTGTGGCGCATAAATTTCAGCTGCTCAATCTGATAAGGCCTCTAAGGCCTATGGATTGGCACCTAAGACCATTATGACCTATGGATTGAAATTAAAGTATTTTTACTTTCTTCTATATGTATATATAGAGAAAGTATTGGATCCGTGAAAATTTTCGAAACTCCAGTCTTCGATTGATTTACACGTTTTAGAATGCTCTGAACACGATTGCACTGTTTTTAGAAAATGTCTGTCTGTCAGTCTGTGTGTGTGTGTGTACCACAAATTTTGTGGACACTATCTCCCGAACCAATGAACGAAATTTAACGAAGCTTTGTATTTACTTGGACCCTGACATAAACTGGTGATGATTAGATTTGGGGATCAATCTCTCAACAGGCGCTGTCATCGCATTTTTTCTAAATTTTTAACATGGCAGTAAAGAACAAAATTTCACATAAATGTGCATAATGAGTTATTTTTAACATGTGATTGCGAAATTAATATGAATTATTGATAATAGTAGTAGAAATTTGGGGAAAAAAATTTGTGCATGTTGGAGCATCCTTCTATTACTGTGTATTTGAGTTTTGGCGACATTTTGAAAAAGAAACAGAAACCGCCCTAACACATCGTATATCCATAGGATATCCTCAGAATAAAATGACATTCTGAGAATGTACTGTGAAAAAAAAAAAAAAATGTGTTTTTAGGAATATTATTGTTACTTATTGCTCTTATCTTGACCGGATTAGCTTCAGATCAAGATTTCTTAAAATCATTAGGGAAGCGATAAGGACGCCAAGCGGGAATGCTGTCCTCTACGGAGGCAAAAAAATGGCGGTGATGCGCCGGCCTATTTTATTTAGGGGCATAGTCAATCAGAAGTAAACCCTACAACCAACAAACTTTTCTGGGGGGGGGGGAGTAAATATTCATTACAATTGTTTCATTACAATTTGTTCTCTAGGTCTGGTATAATTTAAAGTAAAGGTATATATTTTTAATTTTTTGACGAAAAAACAAAAACGAAATTATATTTCTTCTGACTGCAAAAAATTCATTTCCTTTCGGCATTTAGTGATATAATTCTGTCGGATAAAAATACTCTGCATTTGTAATGGAAAATAATTTGATAATTTGTATTGATCGAATTTTGTGTACAATTATTTAGAAAAAAGTCATGTGGTGGCCACATGATACTAGTTTGTGTACATTATTTAAAAAAAAAAAAATCTGGAGTGACTCCACTCGACTTTCCGAACATTGAGTAACTAACAGTTTTGTAGATAAAATAAAGAAAGAGGAGTTGCTAAACGAACAAAAGAGAGAAAACCATAACAGAGTGTTTGAGTATTTTTCTCCACATATAACACGAGGTTTTATTTAACGCTACTGAACTTTGAGCCCTTAGATCATAATGATAAAGAATTTTTCGTTGTGTCCCTGTAAAAATCTATAAATTCTGACAAACTTAAACAAATTTTCACATTTTACCCACAATTTTGTCAAAGTCCCACTTTTTTTTTTTTTTTTTTTTTTTTTTTAATTGTTACTGAGTGAATTTGTATAGGAAAATATAGAAGAAAGTCTCGTGGTGGCCACAATTCACCAAAATGCTTATAGTTAGTGCAACAGTGCTTTATAATATTCATACAAATTTTCAGCTCAATTGAATAAGGCGTTTAGATGCTATTGCACTTTTAAAAATTTGGTCTCATAGGCCATAATGATAAAGAATTTTTCTTTGTGTCCCTGTAAAAAAAACTGTAAGTGCTAGATTCACCAAAATCTATACAGTTGGTTCAAATGTGACCTATAACATGTGTACAAATTCTTTGCTCAGATTAATAAGGCGTTTAGACGCTATCACACTTTTACAAATTTGGCAAAGAATTTTTCTTTGTGTCCCTGTAAAAAAACTATAAGTGCGAGATTCTCCAAAATCTGTACAGATTGAGTATCTGTGACCTATAATATGTGTATAAAGTTTTTGCTCAATTGAATAAGGCGTTTAGATGCTATCGCACTTTTAAGATTTTGGTCCCTTGGCCATAATGATAAAGAATTTTTCTTTGTGTCCCTGTAAAAAAACTATAGGTGCTAAATTCACCAAAATCTATAGGGTTCGTACTATGGTGACTTACAATATACGTACCAACTTTCAGCTTATTCGAACAAAGCGTTTAGACGCTAGCGTGTTCACTCACAGACATACACACATACATACACACATACACACATACATACATACACACATACATACACACATACATACATACACACATACATACACACATACATACATACACACATACATACATACACACATACATACACACACACATACATACATCATCGTAAAAATAGTGAAAACGGACTCGTTGGACCTCGAAACGTATAGAAACATCAAAATCTCGAATTCGGATTTTTGACATGATTACAATACTTTCCTCACTATAGTGTTCGGAAAGTAAAAAGTGTGCTAAATTCACCAAAATCTATACAGTTCATGCAACGATGATTTGCAATATGTACAAAAATTTTCATTTTAATCAGATATGTATATAGACGTTATTGCACTTTAAATAATTTGAGTCCGTCAGCCAAAATGATCAGAAATATTTCTTTTGTGTCCCTGTTAAACTACACAGATCAACAAAAATGAAGTTGACAAAATTTGATTTCATGATTTTAACTGATATGTGTTTTGATGTGCTGAAACCGAAAATGCAGTCCATTTTTCTCTATTACGTATAGATTTTTGCCAATATTGTATTTACCGACAAAATTTCTTAAATATACCACCATAACATTAGGTTGGTTGGTATGGTTTTACGTCGCACTAGTGCTGCACTATTACAACAATAGGTATCCATGGTTAATTAATCATGGAAACATACTATAAATCCTACCATAAAATTACATTGGAGGAAAAGCAATGGAAGAAATTGTATATGCAGGCACCCTGTATTGACAAAAATCTATACGTGATAGAGAAAAACTGGCGTCATTTTCGGTTTTAGCACACTAAGACATACAGATCAGCCAAAATTATAAAATGAAAATTTTGCATGTCGACCTTTGTTATTGTTAGACTCAACAATAACTATACCGTTTGTGCAACGATCACCTATACCATGTATATAAATTTTCTGTTCATTTGAATAAGGCATTTATCGTACTTTATCATTGTGGCCTTTGGGCTCAAATTATTTAAAGAATATTTTTCTTTTTGTGTAAAGAAATTTTATGCTAGATTCACCAAAAATTATACAGTTTGTGGGACTAGGACCTATAACGCACGTACCAACTTTCAGCTTATTCAAACAAAGTGTTTAGACGCTACTGTGTTTTAGGGCTGCCACAAGCGTTTTTTTTTTATATTCTTTTCGTACCAGTATTTCCAAAAAGTAAAATTCATGCTATATTTACCCACGTAAATCTTCTTTGGCGACGTAAATATATAAACTTTATAGTATGTAAATAGTGGTAGAAAAAAAATACAAAAGTCGCCCTTTAGATATCTCTAAAAGAGCAGCTTGTGTCAAAACCAAAGTTGAACCAACTAGATGTCATGACAGTCGCAAATGTAAATTTGCAACATTCTACGACCATTAGTTTTTGAGCTATGCGAGCGACAATATCTATTTATTAAAAGGAGACTTGACGCTGGATTATAAATAAAGTAAAAACTACAACGTTAGGAACGCCGAAGAGAAAACAATATTGGGAAGCAGACAGCTGTTTCGGTAGCCTTTAGCGTGCCGTCTTCAGTGCATAAAGAAATCGGAGAAAAGCGCTCCTATATATAGAAAAGGGACCGGATTCTGTTCAACCATTAGAAATACGTGGAAGGTGGGGGGGGAGTGGCCAATAGGAATTTTGGAAATAGTAGTTGTGAAAACTGTAGAAAAATTAAGAAAATGTGGACCGAATGTAAAATTTCCAGCAATCGGACAAAAAGAGAACAGCGAAATCACAATTAACAATATTTTAAAGATTTTTATAAATACAGAAAGCTTTAAAAAAGTCGAGCTCATGAATTAATTTAGGCCATTTAATTAATAAAATTAGGCCACTAAAATAGTTCTCAGGCGTCCTATATACGTCCTACTCTCAAAAATACCTTTTACGCTTCTTCCAACTTCTTACTTTTAAAGAACCATCAGTAGATAGTGTTTAAAAGTAGTTCAACATCTTCCTTAAAAATGACCTGCTAAAAAAATAAATTTATTCTTCGACCACATTTCATGAAACCATGGAAGCATCTGCGCAAGTGCTAACTCAACGAGTCCAATGCTAAAACAGGAGTGACGGTCATCTGACTTAGAAAAAATGAGCAATAATAGAGCGCGGAATTATTGGATGTTTTCCGAATTTCAAACTGTCGGTCACGCTGGCATCCCGCCAACATTTTGGACGCGTCCTCACTGCTAGTTTTAGGATGCGTGGCCGCACTGTAGTCATCCGATTGAGACAGTAAGACTTTCTTTTTTTAATTTTTATTAGTTTTTTAGTACGGAGGACTATTAGTCTCAATATATGGATAAAACGCAATTGCCAGTTTTAAGATGGTTGGACATTTATCGAAATCGAAAATTTATCGAAAATATAACTGAATAATTTGAAAGCGATGTTATAATTTGAATGAAAAAAAAAAAGTGCTCCGTACTAAACTAAATTCTGCTTTTGCCAGAATTTCATCCTCCTTTTTTTTTTTTTTTTTTTAATCAGTATCGAAAAAGTTGAAGTGCTTCTTTAGACAAAAATACATAAATTATTACTTTCTTCTACTTATTGGATTCATGAAACTTTTCGAACTCCAGTTTTCCATAGATTTACGTTTTGGGATTTCCTGAACACGATTTGACAGATTTTATAAAATATCTGTGTGTGTATCACAAAATTTGTGGACGCTGTATCTCACGAACCAATGAACGAATTTAACCAAACTTGGTATTTAGTTGGAACTTGACATAAACTGGTGCTGATTAGATTTATGGAACAATTGCTCAACAGGTGGCGCTGTTATTGCATTTTTTTCCTAAATTTTTAACGTAGCAGTATAGGACAAAATTTCGTATAAATGTACATAAGGAGAGTTATTTTAATCGTGTGGTTGTAAAATTCATATGAATTATTCATAATAGTAGTAGTTAACTAGAAAATCTTATGTATGTGGGAGCATAGCTTCCCCCCCCCCCCTTGGGGGGAAAGTACCCCTGAGAGGAGTAAATTTTCAATATTGTTATCTTTCGAAAGGTCTCGTCAATACCTTTTTTAAAACGAATGGTTGAACTATAGATCTGTGATAATTTAAAACAAAGTTATCGATTTTTTTTATCTTTTTAACTTGGAAGAAAATCTTATTTCTTCTGATTTGCAAAAAATGACATCTTTCGGCTTTAGTGGTAATATAATTCTGTCAGATAAGATCGTCTGCATTTATAATGAAAAATAATTTGATAATTTAATAAATAATTTGTATTGAATAAATTTTGTGTAAATTTATATAGAAGAAAGTCATGTGGTGGCCACATCATAATAGTTTTAATTGTTGACAAAAAAGTTTTTGAGTTCATTTTAATTTTTACTTTCTATGTGTATTTATAGAGAAAGTATTGGATTCGTGAACATTTTCGAACTCCAGTTTTCGATGAATTTACACGTTTTGTGATGTTCTGAACACGAACTGACTGTTTTTAGAAAATGTCTGTCTGTGTGTGTGTCTGTGTATCACAAATTTTGTGGACGCTGTGACTCACGAACCAATAAACGAAATTTAACCAAACTTGGAATTTAGTTGGACCCTGACAAACTGATTCTGATTAGATTTGTGGAACAATTGCATTTTTTCTAAATTTTTAACATGGCAGTATAGAACAAAATTTTGTATAAATGTACACGATGAGAGTTACTTTAAACGTGTGATTGTAAAATTAATATGAATTATTGATAATAGTATTAGTTAGATAGGAAAAAAAATTGTGCATGTGGAAGCATAGCTTTCCCCCTGGGGGAGAAGTACACTCTCGAGGGGAGTAAATTTTCAATATGGGTGTCTTTCGAAATATCTCATCAGTACCTTTTTAAAATGAGTGGTTGAACTATAGGTCTGTGATAATTTAAAACAAAATTATAGATTTTTCTATTGTTTAACGAAAAAAAAAAAATCTATTTTGACATTGGCAAAATATTTATTTTCTTTTGGTATTTAGCGATATAATTTTGTCAGATAAAAATCTTCTACATTTATAATGGAAAATAATTTAATAATTTGTATTTAATAAATTTTGTGTAAAATTGTATAGAAGAGTTATGTGGAGGCCACACCATACTAGTTTTTCAAATGAAAAGAAATTCACTCGTAAACATTAAAATTGATATAAAACTTTGTGAAAAATTAAACGTCATTATAGCTTCTATATATATATATATATATATATATATATATATATATATATATATATATATATATATATATATATATATATATATATATATATATATATATATATATTGCTGTAATTTTTAATAAATTGAAAATAATTATCCTCTTATTCAGACTCCCATTTACCTATCATCAGGGAACAGACAGGGTTCAATATTCTCAAAACATTTTTACGCAGCATTATAATTTATTTAAGCATTTAAGATAGTTAATGTTAGCCACTCGTTAACCATATTAGACTATTTATCTTGCATCTATGCAATGTATTATAAAAAAAAAAAAAACTTTGACCTTGACATTAATTCTTAAAATATTAGTTTTAAACATGCATAACAAATGACAAAGATGGGGTAAGAATAGAGAATTTTTTTGAAACGATTAAAAAATATCAGGGAGTGCAATTTCAGGCATTATAAACTTAAATCTTTTATTTTATTTTGTTTACTTCCATGTACACAGACGTACAAAATGAAAGGAATAGTCAGCTTTCCCGTTTCCTTTTTGTACGCATAATTTTTTAACAAATAATCATATGAACATAAAATTTGACATGTTTGTTATTATCGTTCATTGAATTTTACAATTTAGGTAATAATTTTAAACTTTAATATATTTCAACTTTTCTCCTGTGTAAAGCTTTTCAATAAATGGAAAATTTAATCATTTAAATGAGAGAAAGAAAAAAAAAAAAAAAAAGTAAAGAAATGATCTTAAAGATGCATTTACAGGTAGGCGAAGATGCACATGACTCCAAATGATACACTGTTAAAAATTTCAACAGAATAATGTATTATCTCAAGTCTTACGTAAAATTACAGAGAAAAATAAACGGAGATGTTAAAAAAATTGTTTTATATATTCATTTTAATAACTAATATTAATTAAATTATTGGTGAGAATATATTTCGGACTTGGAATGCTTTTTCTAAAGTAGAAAGTCATTTTTTATTTTAATTTAAAAAATAAATAATAAAATTAGGTAAAAATACAGAATAAAGATTCGGAATCTATTATTCACTTTTAACTAAGAATTACAGTAACTTTGGATAAATATTTTATTAAATTTATAGAAATATTTAATACTGTACATTAAAATCTGATTTTTTTTCTTTTTGTATTCACCTTTCTCTTTCCTCCATAAAGTACTTCTGGAAAATCACTTAACCGACTTCTACGAAAAGTGGTATACTTATTAATAAGGACAAAATCTAGCTAACACCCTATTTTTAGTAGAAACGGATAATTGGATCAAAATATATTAAAAACTCGATTGTAATATTATTTAAAAGAAATATCTGATGCAAAAATGAAGAAATAAGATAAGCATTTATTTTCTTCCCCAGAAATAAAGATTTTTTTTCGCGATATTAATAATAAAAATAAATAAAACACTGCGAAAATTGGTACACATTTTATTAGGAATTAGCTTGTAAATATTACAATAGCGATATTTTGCATTAGTTTAAAACTTTTACTTAAGTACTTCTCTCTCTCTCTCTTTTTTTTTTTTTTTTTTTTTTTTTTAACAGTAAAATTTTTTTTTCATTTTTATTGATACTTTATGTGTAATTTAGGAGATTTAAAAAAAAAATTTATTCTCTACCTTAATTTTAAAAAGTTATAAATGGAATTTTATGAAGAGTTTTTTTATTTATTTTTTAATATTATAAAGTTTAATTGTTTTTTCTTCAAGGGAACAGATTTAGTATTGGACCTCTTCGGTAAAAATTGAAATTTGACCCCGAAGTATCTCGGACGTTTCTCTCCAAGGCGTTTTGTTACGCAGTTGCTATAGCCATTTCAATTCATCACCAAAATAGCCAAAAATATTTAAAATTGAAAAGGGGGGTCTATATTAAAGCTGAGCCTTATTTGTATTATATTATTGAAAGATTTCAGGAAATGTTTCATGCATTTTTCTTTCCATTTTTCACCTTTGCTTAGATCTTTTTATTGATTTCAAAATTATAAAAAACTACTTCAACGTGGACAACACCGAGTAGACCTGCTAGTAAAATTATATGTAATTAAATTGCATAAAATTGCGTAGTAAAATTAAATAAAATAATTTTATTACACGCGTCAAAATATCATCGAGGATGTTTATTATTCGTAAGAAAGTGTAAAAATAGTAAATAATAAATACCAAAATGTATTGCTAAAGTAATGTATTGCATATGGGCCAATGGTTTGACAACGACTGGGTCATCGATAGTCAACGGCCATTTATAACCGTTGGCCAACAAAAATTCAAACGCTGTTGATCCGTGAATGTTGGCCCATGTAAATTTTGTTTTTAAAAGAGTAATCTGGAATTAAGACCAAAATGCAGTAACTTGAGCATGCTCGGAAATCTTTAACCAATTTAATGTGTTCACTTTAATATTACTTTCTTCTGAAATACACAATGAAGCAAGATATGTTACATCAAAATTATTCATATCATCATAAATTATTTTACATAAAGGCACAACTTTATTTTTTTTAATTTTTTAAAAATTAATTATAATGTAGGACGTTATTTTCTTGCAAGCGATGTAGAATACCGGTAAATTAACAGTTTGAGTCTGAATAAAACTTGTGAAATCAAACAAATACTGTTTGATGGTCCATATTCCTTATAGGTGAAGATTCAATTGAAACAATGGTCGAGTGGTGCCAGAAAGTCGTTGGCGTTAAAAAGATGAAGAGAATTTTAGAAATTGTCTCATGAAATATTTTACAGAAAATATAAACGGAATATTATTTTTGAGATGCACCATACTTGTAAGTCGGGAAAAGTTTTTTATCCCTCTGACGAGAAATTAAACTTTCCTTCTATAATTTTTTTCACTTCTCTCTCCTTATATAGACAGTTATATTTCTAGGGATATCTTTTATTATGGAAAATTTTACCCTAAATTTGGCCGCAAATCCCTCATGATTTTTCTGTGAAATTAACCAATAATATTTTATTTCTTTTAATAGTTACTTCAATTTTTCTTAAAATTTAAATTTTCTGATTGTAGAGGTTTCTCGAAAACCTATAAAAATTAGTGTCACAATATTAAAAACCGAGTTCATAAAAATGCGGTATTCATAAAACTGTTATAGAACACTGCCGAAGGCATTAGAGAACTTTTTTCGAAATATTAACGGATAGGGGACCCAAGCCATTGAAATGTCACTTTGTTAGTCTGGTTACTTTATTTTTAAGGTAAAATCGTGCAAAAGCTGAGCGGAAAATATAATAGTGTATACTTACACAATTGGGTGATGTTACTTACAAATTTTTATGAATATTAATTTGTGTATTTGTTACAAAAATGAGCTTTTGTTTTGAAATCCAAGAAAATGTTACTCATATAAATGAGAGTTAATAAAATATTAACTTTCTATCGTAAGACAAAATTTCATGAGGATTTTAAACTTTTTGTTTGTAACTGAGATATATACAGGGTGGTCCAAAAGCCACAGAAAAATTAGGTTTTATTATTAAAAATGTATTTCATTGAAACGCACAGAAAAGTCATCGGATTGTTTTAGGTAACAAAATATTTATTAGGAAATTAGTTTAAATTTTCTTCATAAGGTGGCACTATAATTGTAAATTTACTTTTTTATAGTGGCGCAGTCGATAACAAAATTATCCGAACACTAGCAAAAATTCCTCTATAGAATAAAAAGTAGAGTTAATACTGTTTTGTTAAATAAATCCTTGTCGAGTCGTGTTCTTAGACTGACTAAGAACATGATTTGACAAGGATTTATTTAACAAAACAGTATTAACTCTACTTTTTTTACATAGGAATTTTTGCTGCTAAAAAAAAAAAAAAAAAAGGCGTTATTTGGTCAGACGAATCGATTTAAAATGTGAGAGGATATAGCGAATATAGCGCGATAGATTGATGAAAAATGTAGCTAATGTATTTTGCTTATATAATTCCATGCTTTTCTGTACATTTCGGTGAAAACCGCATAAAGCTATAGTCAGTACTTTTAAATGATTTATTTTTTTATTTTATTGTGACTTTTGGATCATCCGGTATATGAAGAGCAGACATTCAGTGTTTTCCCCACCAAAAAAAAAAAAAAAAAAAAAAATTAGTGATTTTTCTTTCATCTCAACATAAAATAGTACAAAAATGTACTATTATTTCTAATTAAAACTAATTTTATCCCAATGTAAACTTACTTAGAAAATTTAGGTTTCAATCAAAGTGCTTCCTCCAGAGCCGGTCTCCAATCAAATGGTGATTCCTTCAGCCAACCAATCAGAGCTGGTCTTTAATGGTCATGTGATCCGCACATAAACCAGTTTCTATGTTTGTTAGTTTATTTTGTTCATGCTACGTTGATTTACTCTTTTTTATTCAAAAAGTGCTTTATCGACATTGGAAATATTTAAAACATGTTTATTCCGCGGGTTTTCGATGAACACACGATTTCTCCAAATTTCAAATGCATTTTTTTAATTTTAAGTTTATTAGGTAAAGCAATACATATCTTCGTAGTAACCACTTCCTAGTAATACATCTAAACAAACAATACTTAGAGTTTAAAGGTATATATTTTTTACTTTATTAGTTTTTTTTTCCTGATAAACTGTATTGGAAGGAGAAAACACGGTTTGAATATTAGCTCCTCATATATAAACAAACCTCAAAGCACAGATATATTCAATTACATACAAAACACTTGGTAAAAAAAAAAAAAAAAAAAAAAAAAAAAAAAAAAAACCAACTTCAAACTCACTTAGGATTAGCATGAAACATTTTGAAGGGCACCGATTTGTATTTTTATCACATAAGAGGCTTTTTTTTATCTCAAAATTACTTTTAATCATTTAAAATAAGATGTATTCATAAAAATAAGATTCATGACAGTACTTAATTTGATAAGGATTAAAATATAATAATTAATTTCAACGCCCCTTGTCTTCCTAAAAAAAAAAAAAGCACTTTTCTATCAATCTTTTTTTCATTAATTGTTTTCGAACCAACATTGTGTTAAAAAAATAAAATAATAATTTTAAAAAAAGTCCCTTTTTGCTAAAAGTCTAATTTCATATTTTTAATGCATAACTGTTTCTATAATGTGGTGTATAGCAGATTTTCAAAAAATACTCTATGTGGCCAAAATATAATTTTCCATTAAAGGAAAATATTTTTATTAACACGTTGAGCGCCACACGAATTCTTAATAAAATCCATTATAATTCCTTTATGATATCATCCTGCAATAAATAAAAATTAAGTAAATTTTAAATAATTTTCAGTGAATACTTAAAACAATATAACATTTTTCACTGTCAACCACTGATGGTTGACGAGGCTTTATATTACATTTGACACTGTCAGCTACCGATGACTGACATAGCGCTCAACGTGTTAATAAAGCAAAATATTCCAACTGAAACTAAAAATAGTAAGTGCTACAGAGAATTGAATAAAAAAATCTGTGTGCAAAAGAATATAATATAACGTAGTACATCAAAATTCATTTCCAGGCATTCATGCCGCAACGTTTATCTTCAAAAATAATTTACTTTTTTAATAAGGTGTTATATATCATTCACATCTTCAAATACATTTTAATTGTTTAAAAGTGCGTTATATATCATTCATACCGTCAGAAGTAATTTTATTTATTTAATAAGGCGATATATCATTCACACTTTCAAAATAATTTTTCTTGCTGAAGTTCTAATATCATTCACACCTTCAAGAATAATTTTACTTTTTTAATAAGGTGTTATATATCATTCACATCTTCAAAACTATTTTAGTTATGTAATAAGGCAATATATCATTCATACCTTCAAAAATAATTATGATTGCTTGATAAAAAAGTTCTAATAACATTCACATCTTTAAAAATATTTTTCTTGTTTAATAAGGCGTTATCTATCATTCACTAATGCAGACATGAATATAAATTTCAATTTGAAGTTTATATGGTTAAAAATATAATCCTTTACTGGACGCAATATGCATTTTGAAATAATAAATGATGAGGAATATAATGCAACAGAGATGCTTAGTTACTATGGATTGTCCATAACCTTAACACGAAAAATTGTATCTGTATTCTTTCGTAATAATTATCTGTGATTAAATAGGACAAAGTTTACTATTTCTTTAGTTTTATGCAATTGATTTTTTATTAGTAGTAACTTTGCACCTCTGGATGTAACGGAGTATTTCTAAATTTTGACAGGTGCTCATGTACCGAAGTTTTCATTAAAAATTCAGTTATATATCATTCACTAGTTCAAGCATGTATATGTATACAGATATACATATAAACGAAGCGTTCATAACGCACAATTTATATTAAACAAAGTATTTCGTGTCTCTAGTGAAGATGGTATGTCTCTTTCAGTAATGCTTATATTATATTATATTATATTATATAATATACTTATAATATATAGTTTAAACAAATTTTAATTATTTGATTCCTCATTATGAATGTATGTCTTATGCAAGATTAGTTTGGATTACAGAATGTATTTTACATTGCTGATTTACAAAAAATATTCCACATGTTATTTTCATTAAGTAAAATTAATTTTTGGATGTTAAATAACTCGTTGTATCTTAATAATTAAAGCAACATGCTTAATTTCCCATTGCTTTAAAATATTGTTTATTATTTTTAATGTTGTAAATTTTTCTTGGTTTCTAATTGAAGTCAATGTGACTATATTGTACATAAATTTTGACATATCAAATTTTTATGTACATTGGAATTAAAAATTCCGTCATACATGCTTTATATCTAAAGAATTAATGGAACATGCATAATTTATTAGTTTAAAATATTGTAAAATATATTTAATATTGTAAAATTCTCTTCATATTTCATTGAAATCATAATGACTGTTGTGCAAATTTTGACATTTCTGAACTTGATGTATATGAGATTATTTTCAAAACTTATTCAATGTCGTCTTAGAAGATGCTCTCATCAAAGAAGAAAACGTCTTTCAACAAGTTATTATATCATTGAATTGGTATTGATTTTTAGGTGGATTACAAATTAATTCTGTTCTGCACCCCAATAATCTTATATTGTGTAATTTGTTAAAAAAAAAAAAAAAAAAATCAGAAATCACATTTTTAGTTTACTGTAGATTATGATAAAATGCTTATTAAATATATTTCTCTTTAGTAGCCTGTTACATTTAGAAGCAAAATAATTTGCGTCACTGATATTACTAAAAATAATTCTAAACTGTATGAAATAATAATAAAAAGCATGTATACAGAGCGGTTGAAAAATTCCTGACTCATTCCAAATCTTCAAAAATAGAGGTAATTAAAAACAAAAATGCACTAGATTGAGGTTTGCACTACTGTTTCTTAAGATAAAAAATTTTGTTTAAGCAAGAAATTTCCAAACTGTGAAAAACTTCATTGTTCACAGATGGCCCTGTACCTTGAAAACAGCAACAAAAGCTATAAAAAAAACGCAAGACAAGCAGTAAAAAGAGCATATTTTGTAAAATGCTTTATATATTTCGAAGTCTGAGTCTCTAACGTCTAATACTACATCCAAAATACATTTCTCTCCAATCGATGTATTCTCTAGCATTGATTGTAGAAGAGAATGGATTGCATGCACGATTCTTGCTCTATACATCGTCACTGTGAGCCACCGGAGAAACATACAGTTTAAACTTTTACATAGCCCCTCAAAATATCGTGGGCCTGAGTAAAAAGAGGTGGCCATAGTAAAGGTACAGTAGAAGTTTCATATAAAAATACATTGTTACAAGTAAAGCCATCAAAAGAAATGGAACTATTTTTTAATAGCTTAAATAAAATTTTTTAACTTAAAAATTCACACACACTGCAAACCGCACTTTTTCAGGCCACCTACTATATTTTAAAATGTTTAAATTTTATCGGGAAATTTCAACCGACTCTGTATATTCTGAACTAATTAAATGGTCTGCAGATTTCTAAAATTTATTTCTATTCATATTTAAGCAAAAATTTCATGTAAATTAATAGTTGCTTGCTCTATATAGATGTAAATCGCATGAAGTAAAGCAATTATAAGTAGGCTAGATATTGCTTAAAATTATATATTTAAAAAAAGCTATAGCTAAAAGATAAAAAAGATATTTACTTATTTAATAAAATATAGTATATATATTATACTATAAAAATTAAGGTTTCACAGTAGAGTATGAAGCTTTTTATTTATATATATTTCAGGTGCTGCTAGAGCACCTTATTCATGTAACTATTTTGACTTGATAAATATTACTTCCTATCGCGTTTAATAATGCAACATGCATAATTATAAATTCTACAGTGATATTAGGAAATTTTACTGATATTAAATGCTTATTGAATAAAAGGAAGCATATACAGTGTAAAATTATTATGGTTGCAGAACGGAATAAGATGCAGTTTCAAAATTTGATCCAGATGTTCCTAAAACGCCATATTCATATAATTACATAGTTACTTATTAACTATTCTTCATACATCGCTCAGTACTGCGAGCACGTGAGACTATGGAACACGTGAAACTACAAATAGGAGAAATGTATTGCTTAATGATGTGGGTGACATTAATTGCTTATTTAATCAAAATGAGCATTTTATAATCATTAACATTGCAGAAGGTAATATGAAGCATTTTTTTCCAAATTTATTATATGTATTCAAACAGCATTATATACTATAATTAAATATATTGATATTTGTTACTTATTGCTTCATATTCCGTTCAGTATTGCAACATGCGTAACAAAAAATATACGAAGATATTGCTTAATGATTTAAATGATATTGATTGCTCTGTGAATCAAAATGTGCGTTAACGTTTTGTAATTATTAACGTTGGAGAACGGAATATGAAGCAGCCTGTTCCAAACTTATTCAAGGTGCTCATAGAGAACAAAATTCTATAATTAAATATATTATTTTTTACATAATGCTTCATATATCGTTCAGTATTGCAACATGTGTAACTAAAAATAGGCAAAGATATTTCAGATATTTCTTAATAATTTGAATGTCATTAATTGATCTACGTATGAAAATGTGCTTCCATATTGTGTAATTATTAACGCTGCAGAATAGAATATGAAGCAGCTTTTTCATAGAACGCCATATTTAATAATTAAATATATTGTTACTTATTGCTCCATATCCTGTTAAATATTGCAACACGCTTATCTAAAAATAAGGAAATATATTGCTTAATGTTTTGAATGACCGATTGCTCTGTGAATTAAAATGTGCATTAACATTTTGTTGTTATTAACGTTGCAGAATGAAATATGAAGCAGTTTTTTTCAGAATTTATTCAAAGTGCTCATAGAGCGCCATATTCTATAATTATATTGTTATTTGTTACTTATCGCTTTATATCCCGTTCAATATTGCAACATGTGTATCTAAAAATGAGCAAACATATTGCTTAATGACAGAGATTGCTCTGCGAATTAAAATGTGCATTAATATTTTGTAAGAATTAAGGTTGCAGAATGGAATATGAAGCAGCTTTTTCCAAATTTATTCCAGGTGCTCATAGAGCGCCACATTCTATAACTAAATATATTGTTATTTGTTATTTATTGCTTCATATCCCGTTCAAAATTGCAACATGTGTATCTAAAAATGAGCAAACATATTGCTTAATGACCGAGATTGCTCTGAGAATTAAAATGTGCATTAATATTTTGTAAGAATTAAGGTTGCAGAATGGAATATGAAGCAGCTTTTTCCAAATTTATTCCAGGTGCTCATAGAGCGCCACATTCTATAACTAAATATATTGTTATTTGTTATTTATTGCTTCATATCCCGTTCAATACTGCAACATGTGTATCTAAAAATGAGCAAACATATTGCTTAATGACCGAGATTGCTCTGAGAATTAAAATGTGCGTTAATATTTTGTAAGAATTAAGGTTGCAGAATGGAATATGAAGCAGCTTTTTCCAAATTTATTCCAGGTGCTCATAGAGCGCCACATTCTATAACTAAATATATTGTTATTTGTTATTTATTGCTTCATATCCCGTTCAATATTGCAACATGTGTATCTAAAAATGAGCAAACATATTGCTTAATGACCGAGATTGCTCTGAGAATTAAAATGTGCATTAATATTTTGTAAGAATTAAGGTTGCAGAATGGAATATGAAGCAGCTTTTTCCAAATTTATTCCAGGTGCTCATAGAGCGCCACATTCTATAACTAAATATATTTGTTATTTATTGCTTCATATCCCGTTCAATATTGCAACATGTGTATCTAAAAATGAGCAAACATATTGCTTAATGACAGAGATTGCTCTGCGAATTAAAATGTGCATTAATATTTTGTAAGAATTAAGGTTGCAGAATGGAATATGAAGCAGCTTTTTCCAAATTTATTCCAGGTGCTCATAGAGCGCCACATTCTATAACTAAATATATTGTTATTTGTTATTTATTGCTTCATATCCCGTTCAAAATTGCAACATGTGTATCTAAAAATGAGCAAACATATTGCTTAATGACCGAGATTGCTCTGAGAATTAAAATGTGCATTAATATTTTGTAAGAATTAAGGTTGCAGAATGGAATATGAAGCAGCTTTTTCCAAATTTATTCCAGGTGCTCATAGAGCGCCACATTCTATAACTAAATATATTGTTATTTGTTATTTATTGCTTCATATCCCGTTCAATACTGCAACATGTGTATCTAAAAATGAGCAAACATATTGCTTAATGACCGAGATTGCTCTGAGAATTAAAATGTGCGTTAATATTTTGTAAGAATTAAGGTTGCAGAATGGAATATGAAGCAGCTTTTTCCAAATTTATTCCAGGTGCTCATAGAGCGCCACATTCTATAACTAAATATATTGTTATTTGTTATTTATTGCTTCATATCCCGTTCAATATTGCAACATGTGTATCTAAAAATGAGCAAACATATTGCTTAATGACCGAGATTGCTCTGAGAATTAAAATGTGCATTAATATTTTGTAAGAATTAAGGTTGCAGAATGGAATATGAAGCAGCTTTTTCAAAATTTATTCCAGGTGCTCATAGAGCGCCACATTCTATAACTAAATATATTGTTATTTGTTATTTATTGCTTCATATCCCGTTCAATATTGCAACATGTGTATCTAAAAATGAGGAAACATATTGCTTAATGACCGAGATTGCTCTGAGAATTAAAATGTGCATTAATATTTTGTAAGAATTATGGTTGCAGAATGGAATATGAAGCAGCTTTTTCCAAATTTATTCCAGGTGCTCATAGAGCGCCACATTCTATAACTAAATATATTGTTATTTGTTATTTATTGCTTCATATCCCGTTCAATACTGCAACATGTGTATCTAAAAATGAGCAAACATATTGCTTAATGACCGAGATTGCTCTGAGAATTAAAATGTGCGTTAATATTTTGTAAGAATTAAGGTTGCAGAATGGAATATGAAGCAGCTTTTTCCAAATTTATTCCAGGTGCTCATAGAGCGCCACATTCTATAACTAAATATATTGTTATTTGTTATTTATTGCTTCATATCCCGTTCAATATTGCAACATGTGTATCTAAAAATGAGCAAACATATTGCTTAATGACCGAGATTGCTCTGAGAATTAAAATGTGCATTAATATTTTGTAAGAATTAAGGTTGCAGAATGGAATATGAAGCAGCTTTTTCCAAATTTATTCCAGGTGCTCATAGAGCGCCACATTCTATAACTAAATATATTGTTATTTGTTATTTATTGCTTCATATCCCGTTCAATATTGCAACATGTGTATCTAAAAATGAGCAAACATATTGCTTAATGACCGAGATTGCTCTGAGAATTAAAATGTGCATTAATATTTTGTAAGAATTAAGGTTGCAGAATGGAATATGAAGCAGCTTTTTCAAAATTTATTCCAGGTGCTCATAGAGCGCCACATTCTATAACTAAATATATATTTATTTGTTATTTATTGCTTCATATCCCGTTCAATATTGCAACATGTGTATCTAAAAATGAGCAAACATATTGCTTAATGACCGAGATTGCTCTGAGAATTAAAATGTGCATTAATATTTTGTAAGAATTAAGGTTGCAGAATGGAATATGAAGCAGCTTTTTCAAAATTTATTCCAGGTGCTCATAGAGCGCCACATTCTATAACTAAATATATTGTTATTTGTTATTTATTGCTTTATATCCCGTTCAATTTTGTAACATGTGTATCTAAAAATAGGGAAATACATTCCTTAATGACAGAGATTGTTCTACGAATTAAAATATGCATTATTATTTTGTAATAATTAACGTTGCAGAAAGGAATATGAAGCTGTCATTTTTAAAATTTATGTCAAGTGCTTTTAGAAAGCCATATTCGTTAAAATTAATGTATTGTTTTTTTTATTAAATATAGCTTCATATATCTATTAATATTGCAACGTGTATAATTTATATATAGGACAGATATAGTTCTTAAAGATGTGATTGATATTAATTGTTGTATGTGTAAAAAAAATATATTTTTGTTATGGCTGCAGTTCAGAATTCTGGTTTTTTCCAAAATTATTCCAGGTGCTATGACTGCCAGTTTCATATAAATACTATGATTTGTTAATATTTGTTTTATATCTCGTTCAGTAGAGCAACATTCTTAACTATAAATAGGATTGATATATAGCTTAAAACTGTGAATGATATTATTATTATTATTATTATTATTATTATTATTTTAACCCTTAAATGCCGTGTGTTGCCTTTCGGCAACATACCCAATTCTGTCTTCTAAAGTATTATTAGAATAATATTGAAGTCATAGTGCCTCATGTCTGCCAATTAGCAACAAATTGCTTTTTAGCTGTAAACCATAGTTAAAATAAAGTATGATTTTTTAAAGTAATTTTTCCGTGATTTATTTAAGAGAGGAAATAATTAAAACGTTTTTAAATTAATAATAAAATGTTCCGGCATTTAAGGGTTAAAAATCATAATAAACATATACTTTAATTATATAAATTTGCAGAATGGAATATGAAGTTTTTTTTTTTTTTTTTTTTTTTTTTAATTTGTTTCAACTTCTCTTTGAGCACCAGTTCCATATAGTTAAATATTGCTCCTTTTTAGATATTGCTTCATATCATTTAGTAAAACAACATCCATAAATATCAAGAGGACAGATTGCTTAAAGATGTGATATTGCTTAAAGATGTGAATGATATCAACCACCTTATGAAAAATTGTGTTTACCCCACCCAAATGTTTAGAATTTTTTTCTTTTTCCTTAATGTGTTTCATCGCATTTATAATTAATAGTTTTTTATCTCGTAATTTTTAAATAGATTTCATTTTTATTTTTGAATTAATAATAATGAACTTCTATTGAATAATTTTTGTAAGCGATTTATCATTGGCCTTCGTAAATGATTTTCCTTCATTATAGGATAATTTTAGTAATTTCGGTTTTACATTATGTTCGTATTGTTTAACATATCTTCCGAATACGTTATTACGTTCTTATGTGACATAGTATTCTAGTACATTGCGTATATGTGTTATCACACGCTGTGGTATCGCATTGTCACAAAATGCTAAATACATTAGACAAGATACATTTAACTTATTTAATCACTGAGAATAGTTATTTTTTCTGACATTATTCATCTGCATACAAGGGTCTGCTTTCAACTGAAGGAAAAAAAAAAAAAAAAAAAAAATGGATGAAAGAGCTGATGAAAAAGTCCAAATTCTTCCCTCTAGTTTTAAAGCCCCACTTTAATACATGAAATTATACGTCAGAATCCGAAATATGCAGAATAACATAATGCAATTTCATTACGCTTTGTGCAAAGTAAAATTATAAATATTTGGTTTGTAGAAATGCATCTCATGGAACGCAATGCTTTGGAATACTTTCCACTGTCCCTGTATACAAACCAGTGATAGTATTTATTCCCTTTTACATAAAAAATATCTGATAGTGAACTTGAATAACATATTTCATTAAAATTTGTGTTAAGTAAAGGTATTAAAATATTCTTAATAGAAACACCTGTCATAAAACACATTGCTTTTGAACTCTCTCGGTTGTCCTCGTATACAAACCAGTAGAGTTATTAACTCAGATTTCAATAGGCAACATTTGATAGTGAACTGGAATAACATATCAGTTTAATAAATTACATAAATATTTACGAGAGTTAGAGCGCGGACAGAGAGACTGATAAACCGAAGTCATTAAAACTTTTCAAGCTTGTTGGAAAGTTTAAAAAAAGAATCAGATGAAAAAGCTGATGAAAAGGCCCAATTCTTTCATCTAGTCATAATGTCCTTTTCAATACATGAAATGGATCATCAGTCTCTAATGCCTTCAGCGTTGTTGATTACATACTGTACTCTGAAATTTAGCGCATAAGTAGTAGTTTTTAAGAAGCGTATTTAACACGTTGAGCGCCATGTCAGCCATTCTAGATTGTCGACATTTTGTCATATCTTAAAGTATTGAAGGAATCATCTTGAAACTTTAGAAGTATGTAGAAAATTTCAATGAAAGTTTTACACCGAAAGTAAAAGCGGTACCAATAGAAAATTAAAACTTTCAGCGCTCTGTTAGCCTGACAGTGTCAAATAGGATATAAAGACGCGTCAACCATCGGTGGTAGATATAAAATAGGATATAAAACTTAAAATATTACGTTTAATGATTAAAAACTTATTAAAAATTTGCTTAATTTTTATTTATTGAATCATTATGGAATTTTAATGGATTTTAAGAATTTGCGTCGCGCTCAACATGTTAAGAAGTAATTTTGAAAAGTTTTGGATATCTATTAAAGCTATGTTCTATTTTTCAGCTAAAATATTCGGAAAAATTGAAAGGTATATTTAATGATTAATTCACCAAAATAAAATGACTCCTAATTTTTAAAACTCTTAAAAAATGTACGGAATCATAAAAGAAAAAGCGTAAAAAAACTGCAAAAGCTTTTCTTTCAATCACCTTTTCATATTTTAAATAAATATTTTGTAAACACCGATGTATATAAAGGTATTCAGTGATTTACTAAAAAACTACGATTTTCAGAGTGAAGTTTACATGATAAAAGCAGTAATTTTTAGATTTGTTCGAATTTAAAGAAAAAAAAAATGAATACATAAAATAAATAAATTAAATAGTGTACAAATTTTTATTCATTTTAGTTAAAAGAAATTATTTTAAGTAAACGCTATTTTCAGAAAGAGCATTACTCAGTTTTCCTTTTGTAAAAATGTGACGAAGTGTGAGTTTAATTTTACAATCTAAAAAGAAAATTTAATGCCTCAAAAATGAGGCGAAAAGCAGTGACGAATGTTTATATTTAACGACCATTTAACAATTACATAGAAGGGGAAAAAAAAAAAAACACCTTTGGAAGGCTATCTAATGGTCGACTTGATAATCGGAAAAATCTAAGTTAACTCAAAATTCTTAACTCTGCGTTTCTTTTTTTAAACCTTTAATATTCCCTGCGCCTTACTTAATTTCTCGCGTGTCTTGCTTCATTGTCTTAATTATCAATTTATAGGTAGTTCTTGTAAATTCCGAATAGCTCGGATTTCCAAGCATGCTGAAAGATCTGCGTTTTGTTCTTGGAAAAAAAAAATGTCAAACAGAATTTAGTTTAGTACGGAGAACTATTAATTTCAATCTGTAAAATTTATAATTTACTTTTTATCTCATTTTTTGACCGTAAAATTGAGCCACGTACTGTTTGAAATGAATTAAAATGAAGTGTTGCCAGCTAAATTTCATACTTTAATTAATATGATTGTAGTGTCGAAAAACTGTTTGTACCCCTGGATTCAAGAAAATCGTCCCTTCCATTGGGTACCGAATTTGTAAAAATAGCGCTGATATTTCTAATTTATTTTGGTGTTACACAAAACTGGTCTACAAGAACTCCAGATTGAAACTAATAGTCTTCCGTCCTAAAAAGAGAAAAAAAAAGTTTTGAGTAACTTAGTTATGCTTCATGTTTAAGTTGAGTATTCCTCTGACACTAAATGAAAATGCACACAAAAAAGTGCAGTTTAACTTTAAAAGTGATGAGAAAGGAGAAAAAAAAAAGGAATAACTGTTGGGGGAAAAAAAAGAAAGAAAGGAAAAAGAAAAAAAATTAGCCGCAATGTCATTTGAGATAGGTAGTAAACATAACATATATATATAAATAAGGAAATTCAATTGAAAATACATCCCCACCTTTTTTTTCCTCAATTCGCTTTATTTAAGGGAGTATTTCTCTTTAAAATTTTATTTTTGGTAAGGAAATGTGCATTTACTGAATTTCAAAGTTAATTAGAAATTATATAAATATTTAAAGAGAAAATTCTGCTTACGTTCTTTGAAAACAGAATTTAATTTTGTACGACAGGACTTATTTTAATCTTATCTTCCGTATAAAAGTCATGCAATACCTGTATTTCATCCCCTAGCATCGGTTACTGTATTCATTTTTTAAAATTAATTTGGTATAGCTCTAGCATAGACGCAGTTTGCGAATTTTATATTTTTGTTGACATTTTGGCGATGAATTAAAATGGATATCGTAATACGTAAGTAAAGATTTTGGCGAGAAACGTTCAAACTCATTCGGTTTCAAATTTCGAAAAGGGGTCCTATAATGAAACTGTTCTTTTTATTTAGCAGGCTTTTTTCTCAATTTTATTTTAATTATTTAAAAAAAAGTTTGCACGCTTTCTTTCTTTCCTCTTTTCTTTTTTTTTGGACAGAAAAAGAAATATATTCACTCATTTATTTTCGGCACCTATTTTTTTTTTTTTTTTAAATAAACTTAAAGTTAAAATGGAGTCCTTACTTAATATTTTTTTAACCAATTATTCGATTGAACTAAAAAAATGCAGTGTTATCTAGATTTTACCCTTATTAAGTACACCAATTGTTGATAAAGTCCACTAATTGGGACAGATACAATAATGATAAACTTTCAGTTTTATACATTTTAATTAAAAAAGCCAAAATATTTGGACGTTTATTCAAGGTGTAATACAATAACTGGCGACAACACATGATCGCCGTCGGAAATGAATGGTACAATCTGTCGTACTGAAAAAAAACCATTAATTAATTAGTGATAGGTAATCTCTAGTGGAGGCACTTCGAAATTTCTATTGGTATAACCAAAAATGAATATATAGAAAAGGTTTTAATAAGGAAAATTATGAAGGAAATGGGAATTAGCGTCAAAAAAGCAGAGAGATCGTAGAAGTTTGCAAATTTTAGAAAGTTGGAAACTGACGTATAACCAATGTATGCGTCGTGTAAATGAATTATTTCTGTGTTAAAACGAATAGGCATAAATTGTGACACTACACATCTACTTATGAATACGGAAGGACCCACAAATGAGAAAATTATAAAAGGTAAAAAAACTTTCCTCCAAAAAAAAAAAAAAAAAAAATCTAAATGTTTCACAGATTAAAACCTGACACAAAATATTTTATCTTATTATTTTTTTTTCTTTTCATATACAATCTTAATAGTTTAAAATAATTACAACAAGAATATTAAAATAATTATAAGCCATTCAATATAATTTTTTATATATTTTTTATTCTCTTAAGTTATAACTGGCGTGTACATCATTAGTTTCTACATATTAGCTAAAAAATAACAAATTAATATAATAAACTTCACTTTATCAACAATAACCTACGTTATATAAAAATAAAAACTTTTTTTCTTTAAAGAAATCGTTATATCTCCATGAATATATGTGGTAGCTTAATAAAAATTCTTTTATACATCATCACATGCTACATCCTAAACGCATTTTAATCTAAATTTTTACAGGCTAATCTGAAAACGTTTAGATTTTTTTTTTTTTTCTCTATCGGTCCCCTTTTTCTCTTTGGTTACTATATTCATTTTTTAAAATTAATTTGGTATAGCACTTGCATAGGTCGCCCTTGGCGGTTTTTATTTTTCTGTTGACAATTTGGCGATAAACTAAAATAGGTATCACTATTGCGTAATTAAAGACCTTGGCAAAAAATATTTTTGCATTCTAAATGCGGTATAATGTGTCAAATATATTATGGTAAATTTCATAAAGATGGTATTGTGTCTAACAACCTACAGCTTATAATTAAAAAAGAGGAAATAGTTTTGCGATTTTTTTAAAGAAACCGTTATGTCTCCATGAATATATGTGATGGCTTCATAAAAAATATATATATATATGCGCATAACAAGCGGCCTATAATCACACGCTTCATCCAAAAGGCTTTTCAAGCATTACTTTTTACAGGGTGATTTGAATTTCTTTTTTTTTTTTTTTTTTTCACTGGTATCCCTTTTTTCCTCAGGGCAAAAGTTTTGCTGAAATATGAGGTATAACATGTTCTTTATACTCCCGAATTTTCAAGATAATTTATCAGAAATTTTTTAGATATCTGAACGTCAAAAATCAAAAATGTTCAAATACTTTTTGGTTGATAGTGTATTATGCACAACATCCCCAAAGGGTGTTTAATTACCTCGACGTATCGAACAGACTCACAAAATATGTAGTTTCAAGTAAAATTTCTTTTATTTTTCCTATATTCTGTTTCGAAATTTCGAAAGACTGCCAAAAATTAAATTCTGATATATGCGTTGTTGCTAATAAAACATATTTTTATGAGGGGGCGGGGTGGAGATCATTGTATTTTTAATTTTTTTTCCAAATCCTGAAGTGTAAAACTTTGCTGGGCTTTAAAGAATTTTTTTTCAATTTCGCTACTCAATTGTTTAGTACTAGAACACTTACGTATTTGTTGTATACTTTTTAAAAACATTCATACTCTAAGCTTTTTTTTTTTTAAAAAAAAAAATGCATACTTGACATGTTTTGAAAAATAAATTGTAATTGGTCATTTAGTACAATTCTAATCTGGGCATGCTAACTTTTCTTTTATTTTGCATAAATGACTGAAATGAATTAAGTCCCTATATTTAAGTTAGTAAATGTAAAACAGCATTAAACTGCAATGTGTGTACCAGTAAAATATACAATAATTATTACACAATTCCCCACTGAATTAAAAGAAAAAAGGGATTAACACATAATGCATCATTATCCAAATCAATCCATACAATTGCTAAACAAAGGGTGGACAGAAACTATGAGTCATCGATCATGAATGCTTTTCGTAGTAAGGTGGCAATGGGGACCTTTTAACGGAGATGCAATTATTCTCTCCTGGAGCGCCTTTCTTTTACCTCGAGAGCCCCTTGGATTATCAGTACCATTATTAATCCCTTTGCTGTTATACTTTCACCCATGGGGTACCCTAGATTAGGAACGAACCTTTTACCTTCGTTAAGGTTGCAATTTGGATTTCCCTAGAGGTGTCATGAGTGAGACAAGCTTTTCAGCCAAAGGACGCATCATGTATAACCTGTAAACTTAACAGTGCATATGCAACGGAATGGATTTCATATCTCGCCTTCCTCAAAAAAGCATAGTCGTAGAATGGTACAAATTTATATTTGTGATTGTCATGACGTTTCGTTATATACCTGCAAGTTTAGTCTCGACACACGCTCCCTTTTTACTCATAGGTTCGATTTTACACAAATTTTTGGGATGTGTGTATGTATGCATGTGAATGAAAATTATAGCGTCTAAACTCTGTTATAATGAGCTGAAAGTTTTATATATGTTATAGGTTACCGCAGCTCAAACCGTATAAATTTTGCTGATTTTAGCGCATATAGATTTTTTCACATGGACACAAAAAAAAAAATCTTTATCATTCTGGTCAATTAGTTCACTCTAAGTGCGATAGAGTCTACATGCTTTTCTGATTGATATAAAAAATATATACCGGGTGATCCAAAAGTCACAGATGAAATTAAAAATATATTATTCAAAAGGTACTGAGTATAGCTCTGTTTTTCACGGAAATGTACAGAAAAGCATAGGAATTTTTTTGGTTTTTATATACATTACGAAAAAAAAAAAAAAAATGCGCTGTATTTGTAGTATCCTATCGCATTTTAAACATATCTGCCTGATTGAATAACACTTTATTGCTAATATTGAAGCTTTTTTTAGAAAAGTTTCTAATGCGCAACCTCCTAACGATACTCCTAATGGATAAGGGCCATCATACTGAGGATTTATATTACTACTTAAATTGTTAAATGTACTGCATCACTGTATAAAAGTAATTCTATAATTAAAGCACCTATTTAAGAAATGTAATCTAAATTATTCATAATTTTTTTGTTACATAAAACACAAAATCCCATCTCTTTCTGTGCATTTCTGTGAAAACCGCATAGTGCTACGGTTAATAATTTTTGAATTAGGGAAGAGTGGGGTTGAATAGGAGAATAGCTAGATTTTTATGTTTTTTAAGCACCAGAAACTTGGCATTTTTTCTGATATATGGCAGCACTGAGATCATTCATCAAGTGTAGTTTCAGAATTGTGCTATCCATAGAAGGGCAGAAAAAAATAGTGTTTTTCAGCTTCCAAATTAAGTTTTTGCTAATTCAATTAGGTAGTAGTTAAGACATTAACTATTTGCTCAAAGTTAATGTAACTTGCATATGGTGAAAAGCCATAATCTTTTATTTTGTTTATGATATTCAAGAACAATACTGACAATTGTTCATTAAGTCTGTTTCCTATTTTATATGATCATATGTTATGGTTGGTATGAGTGGGACACTATGTACTAATTTAATATTTTACACAATAATTATTTTAAAACGTAAATTAGCCATATTGATTATCAGGACTCGTAATATTGTGGACTTAGAAAAAAAAATTGAAATTAATTACTCTAATTTTTATAGTAATTATGATTAAAAAGATTATAAGTTACATTAAATTATAAGGTACATGTTAACAATAACCGTTACACAAACTGCTGTATAGAGTTTGGCGAATCTAGCACTAACATACTTTTTACAGGGACATAACTAAAAATTCGTTATCATTATGACCTATGCTATTTTTTTTTTTAGTGTTCCTGAGCAGAAGCTAGATGTGCTATTGTATGCCATTTTAAGTATGGAAACTTCCAAAGTAGATTGAAATAATATGAATAGTATTGTGTAGACCAGTAAATTGTAATACTAATCATCTGTTACATAAATTATTTTTTAATTTATGCATATGAATAATAACTTTAAATTTCATTAAATTTGGCAAAATAAAGACTTAAAAACATGCTTTGTAAAAATACCTCTGATATAACCAAATGCTTAGGTATTCTTTTGGGTACCTCTGTACACAACCAGTATTGGTGTTTAACTCCATGTTTAATAGGAAAAATCCCATAGTGAACATAAATAATATATCAGATTTAAGTTATTTCATGAGTATATACGGGAGTTTGAGCGTGGACACTGAAAAATATGAATTCAGTTTGTTAGTCTAGTCGTCAGTGTTACTGGAAAGTATTAAAAAGGCAAAAATTCGCTGTGATTTGCAGATTAAATGGATATTACTTCAATTATCTCAAAGTGAACTTTAGAAGAAATGGAAAATTTAATCCCCCTCCTCTCCCCCCCCCCCCCCCCAAAAAAAAAAAAACTAGTTGTCATAGGTGAACTTTGCTCAGTTCCTCATCATATTTATGTTCTCATAAATTTCTAGTGCGAGACATATTATAATCATGTTAGGAGAAATGAATTTGACCAAAGCTTGACACAGTGACAGAATGAAATCCCCGCATAATAGGCTATTCACCGTTCACTTCGATATATTTATCTTCTTCTAATCTATTAATTTATTTCATCAGGGTCATGAATGTATATAACGAGAATTATTTTTAATGAATGAGTGGAATTAGACAAAACTTTTCTAATAGTAATAGTCAGCATCCAAAAAAAAAAAAAAAAAAAAAATTGTATATGTAGGAGCATCATATCCCTCTCTGGGTGGAATACTCGAGAGAGAGGGGGGAGGGAGTTCCAATATGAGTAGCTTAAAAAGAACTCGTCAATACTTTTAATACGAGTATTTAAACCATAGATTTAATAACTTGAAACAGTTATACATTATTTTCGTCAAATATATATAATATTATGTGTAACATTTATTACACGGGCGAAGAGCGGTTTATTTGAACAAACTAGATTTACTGGACATATATCACATCAGATCGATTTTTCATCTAACAATGTCTTTTATATATATAATTTTTTTTCCATCATATTAGTTAAAGCTCCACTAGTGGCCGAGCGGTTCTATGCTCAAAGCTGTCAGATGGCGAGTTCAGAGTTTCATGCCAGGGCGCGCGCATCGACTTGGCCATTCGGAGTTTTCTGTATTTCCCAAAACACGTATAAATAGCGCCTAGGACATTTGAGAAAGACTTCCCATGAAGGGTATTCCTCCTTTAAGCCTAGAACACTACTGTAGCCAATCGGCCGTAAGCTGCACAAATAACCAGCCGTAATAATCAGTATTCATCTTTTTATGGCCAAGCAAAAGCACTTCACTGAAAAATGTTTTGGCAGAATGCGGTAATTCAGTATGCACTAAAATCTTTAATAAATTCAAAACTTTCACTTTATGGTAGTTTCTTTTTCTAATTTTTCGTTGCATATTTCACTGGAAAGAAATGTTACATCAAAATTATTTAAACATTTCATTTAAATTCTTTTGTATAAAGTCCTAACTTTATGTTTCAAGTAATTTTTCATGTAAATTATAATGTAAAAATACACGTTCTTTTCTCGTAAGCGATCTAAAATGAAGTTAAAATGACAGCTTGAATCTAAACAAAACTTGTGAAGCAACCAAATAAAGTTTGACATCACAACATGAAGGTCCTATTGAAGTAATAATCGATTGAAAAACGTTTGCGTTAAAGATAAAGAAAAAATGAAATTCACATCTGATGTGTTTATCGACAGAAAATTTCAGTTATTAAGGCCTCCTTTGTGCTCTTTTTTCACGTTTTTAATGTATTTTTATTTTTGTGATGTACGTATAACAAGTCGAGAAATAATCAAATTTGAGATTTTGTTTTCAATCGCTTTTTCGAGAAATTAAACTTCCCTTTTTGATTGGATCTATAGGTGTAGTTCTTGTCACATGTGTGCATATATATATATTTCATTATATATATATAATATATAAAATGAAATGCCAGTTCTTTTCTTAGGGATGACTTTTATTATAGAAAAATTTACGAATAATTTAGCCGGAAGACACTTATTTTTCTGCGAGTCATTTTTAAGTGACATTAGATATAAAACAATTTTCTGATAATGTGATATTTTTCTTGTGAATTTCTCAATAATATATATTTTTTTCAATAATATTTCTTTAAATTCAGGCACGTATACAGGTTTCTCTAAAGCCTACAAAAATTAATATAATTATAATATATCTACTTTCTTCAACCACTTTGTATTAAATCACAGAGTACTGTATTTTATCAACGCTGCCAAAGGTATAAGAGCCCTTTACTCGAGGTCTCAACTGAATATCGACCGAGGAATTGAAAAGTGTTGTTAGGTTAGTCGGAGAAACCTGGCTCCTTTTTTATTTACATAAAAAAAAAAAAAGAAAAAGAAAAAAACTGAAAACATGCGGAAACTGAATAAAAAATTACAATATTCTAAAATTTTAAATTTTGGATGGAGGAAAATCTACCAAATTTTATGCTTTAAGGAGCTTAAAAAATAGAGAATTAAATTAACACAGAATTAGTATGGAGCATTTTGAATTTGAACATTATTTTGTATTTCTCTTATAAAAGAGGATTTTTCATTTAAAAAATATATATTTTACCGTTTAAAATACGTTTTATGTATAAAAACTAATAGATTCATAATAGTACTTAATTTTAGAAGCAACAGAATATTAAAATTTAATTTCAATTACCTTTTTTTTTTTTTTTTTTTTTTTTTTTTTTTTTTAAATAATAATACAACACTGTTCTATTAAAATGTTTTACTTTGATAGTTTTCCTATCATACATTTTTTGTGTAAAAAAAAAAAATAAAAATAAAAAAATAAATGTATATAAAATAAAATAGAAAATAAAAAGAATTGAAGTTTAAAGAAATTCTAAACACACACACACACACACACACACACATATATATATATATATATATATATATATATATATATATATATATATATATATATATATATTTTAATACTTGACTGTTTGCAAAATATGGTGAATCGCAGATTTTTAAAGATACTGAAGATGGTCAATATACCATTTTTCATTTAGGAAACTTTCTTATACAAGTGTCTGTTTAGGAAAAACTTTTCATGTTTAAAATAAAGCATATCCCTTAAAGATTATATATATATATATATATATATATATATATATATATATATATATATATATATATATATATATATATATATATATAGACATTTAAAAATGATTAACGTTAAAATTAAAAATCACCTTTTTTAATATTATTTGCTTTTAAAGATTAATAACTATCAATTAATGTATTTCAGTAGCACTTAAATCGATTCATCGTTTCTATACTTTTAATCTTTTTTTACTAATGTTCGTTTGGCAACCTGTTTATTTGTACTATCTCTGTATGTATCGCTTAACATGTGGATTGCTTAAAATACTTATTTCTTGTTTCAATTTTGGTTTGTGTTATTGTTTAATTTAATTTCCTTTTTTATTTTGTTTTGTTGCAAGATAGACTTGAGCTCTATATTTGCTTGAATTAGTTATACAGTTTCAGCTGATATGCTGACAGAAAGGAAAGTTTCCTGATATGTAAACATTTCTATTTTTCAGCATTTAAAATTCCAATTTTCAAGTCATGAATTCCATTTTTTTTTCCTTTTAACGGAACTTTTTGGTAATTTTATCCTTTTCTCTTTTCTCTAAAATGTTGACTGTTACTATTATTTAATGGTTTTTGCAAATTATCTCATCGTTAGTCTTATGTGTTATGTTAGTGTCATTTCTCTTCTGCGTGAGTACTTTAACATGTTGTTTATAATCATTGGTACTCAAATTACATTATTACCGTGACAATTTTTATGCGAAATAAATCTCAATGAAAATTTAATTATATGTTGGTATCTTCATCTATCTTTGTATACTGAATGTTACAATGGTATTAAATTATTAAAATTATTTATATACATAAGTATTGCAGAAAATGAAAAAGAAGCGCAAGCGGATATCTTGTATAAGGATGTAATATAACGTACTTCAAATTTCATTTCAGTCGTTCATGCAGCAACGTTTACCAACAAAAAACAATTTCACTTGTTGTGTAAGGCGTTATACATCATTCCCACGTTCAAAAATATCACTTGTTTATTAAGATGATAATGTCATTCATATTTTCAAAATCAATTTTACTTGTTCAATAAGGCGTCCTTATATCATTCACATCTTCAAAAATGATTTTACTTAAGGCGTCATAATAAGGCGTCATATCTTTCACATCTTCAAAAAAGATTTTACTAACAAGGAAACATTCAAAAGATGTCATCTTCAAAAGGTATTGAGAAAAATATATGCGATTCTACTCTTCATAAAACACCAGAAAATGAAAAAATTATCGGCTGAAATTACAGTGACCCCAAAAAAATATCAAAATTAAGCATATTTGGCGATTTAGCGCTGTTAGGCGATACGTTTCCTAGCATCGAGATTGCCGTGTGCGAACAGAACCGTGTTTTGCTTTTCCGCCAAGTACTTAAAATCAATCGCCTAGCAGTGTGAAATTGCCAAATATGCTTAATTTTGATATTTTTTTGTGGTCGCTGAAATTAATTTTAGCCGATAATTTTTTCATTTTTTTGGTGTTTTATGAAGAGTAGAATCAGATATATTTTTTTTCAATGCTTTTTGAAGATGGCACCTTTTGAATGTTTCCTTGTAAGGCATCATATCATTGACATCTTCAAAAATGATTTTACTAAGGCGTCATATATCATTCACATCTTCAAAAATGGTTTCACCAGTTTAATAAACTTTTATGTATCATTCACTAATGCAAACATGCATATAATTATCAATTTGAAATGAAAGATATTAAAACTATATTTCTTTACTGGACGCAATATGCATTTTAAAATATTACACAATGTTGAGGAATATGATGTAACAGTGGTGCCAAGATATTACAGACCGTCTGTAACGTTAATAGCAGATAATTTTATTCTTTTGTAATAATTATCTGCGATTAAATTGGACACATTTTCCTTTATAGTGGTATGAAATACATTTTATTTAGTAATAACTTTGCACCTCTGGATGTAACTGTGTAATTATAAAATTTTTCCAGGTGTTCATGCACCACTGTTTTTATTAAAGATAAGATTAACTCATTAAATAAGAAGATATATCTTCTTATGAGGAAACCTGGATGAAATTGATGAGGAAACCTGGACGGGTTTCAAAACGTCTAAATTTTAAATGTTTTTAAATGTATATTTTGTTTTTTAAATGTATTTTAACTAAAGTTTGTCTCGTAAATAAAATAGTTTTTGTTTTTAATATATATATATAATTGAGACAGTTTGATGTTTGTGTACGTTAAAGATATATCTCATTCACTCTTGTAACAATATGTATAAACATATATAAAAAGATATGTATGTAAATATAATCAGCACCCTCATAAAGGACCATTTATATTAAAGAAAAACAATTTGAATCTTGAATAAAGATATGTCTGTTGCGGTGATGTAGCTCACTTAAGGTAGTGATATTTTCAACGATTTTATTCTTTGATTTATATTTATGAATATATCTCCTGTAAAAATTAGAATTTCAGTATGTGTTAGAATAATTTTTGAAAAGCAATAATATAAAAGTATTATCAAAACATTTCCATTAATTTTTTTTGTATAATAAATAATGCTTTGTATTTTAACAATTAATGTGATATGCATGTTTTCCTGTTTCAAAGCTTTAAAATATTGTATTTTTTTTATATTGTAAAATTCTCTTGGTTTATCATCCATTCACAACATAGTGACTACATTATATATATTCTGACATTACGAAATATGACGTATAATGGATTTTTTTAAAAATGTATTCCCTGTCGTCATAGAAAGTTGCTTTCATTAAAGAAGAAAATATCTTTTAACATTTTGTTCTTTCTCATTCAATTGGTATTGATTTTTAAAATAATGCAAATTGATTATGTATTGCATCATAAATATCTTACATTGTATAAATTGCTTAAAATTAGAAAAATCACTTTTTAAACTGAATACAGATGATATGCCTATTAAATTAAATGTATTTAAAATTTATAGTGCGGTTTATTTAGGAGCTATGTAATCTGCGCCATTATAAATATTTCACTGATATTATTAAAAACTATTATAAATTATATGAAACTGCTTGAAGCACGATAATGAGCATGTATACAGAGCGGGCGAAAAATCCCTGACGCATTCCAAATTTTCAGAAATAAATAAAAGTAAATTCGTGTACTATAGTTCGGTTTGCACTACTGTTTCTTAAAATAAAAAAATTTTTTTAAGTAAAAAAGTTCCAAATTGTGCAAAATTTTATTGTTCACAGATGGCTCTGTACCTTGAAAACAGCGACAAAAACTATAAAAAACGCAAGACAAGCAGTAAAATGCGCATATTAGTTAAAATGCTTTATATACTTCAAAGTCTGAGTTTCTAACGTCTAATACCACATCCCAAAAGCACATCTCTCCAATCGATGTATTATCTAGCATTGATTGTAGAAGAGATTGGATTGCATGCACGATTCTGCTCTATACATCGTCACTGTGAACCACCGGAGAAATTTTTTACATAGCCCCTCAAGATATCGAGGCTCTGAGTAAAGAGGTGGCCATAGTAAAGGTACAGTAAAAGTTTCATGTAAAAAAGCATTGTTACAAGTAAAGCCATCTAAAGAAAGAAAAAATTGGAACAGCTAGTTAAATAAAATTTTTTAACTTAAAAACTGACACACACTGCAAACCGCAAATTTTCATGCCACTTACTATATTTTAAATTGATGTTTAAATTTTGTCGGGAGCTTTTAACTCGCTCTGTATATTCTGAACTAATTAAATGATCTGTAGTTTTCTAAAATTTATTTCTATTGTTATTTAAGTAAAAATTTCATACAAATTAATCGTTGCTTGTTCTACATAGATTTACATCTCGTGCAATAAAGGAACGTACATAATTCTAAGTAGGCTAGATATTGCTTAAAATTATATATTTGAAAGAGCTACTGCTTAAATATATGAATGATATTTACTTATTGAATAAAAATAAATACGTAGTATATACATTGTACTGTAATAATTAAGGTTGCAGATTGAAATATATGAAGCTTTTTTTAAATTTTTATTTATTTCAGGTGCTGTTAGAGCACCTTATTCATATAACTATTTCTACTTGATAAATATTGCTTCATATCTCGTTCATTAATACAACTTGCTTAATTATAAATTCAACAGAGATATTACTAAAATGTAAATGATATTAATTGATTATTGAATAAAAATAAGCATATGCATTATAATTATTAAGGTTGTAGAATGGAATAAGAAGCAGTTACTTAAAAATTTGATCAAGGTGATTCTAGAGTGCCATACTCATACAATAAAATATAATATTATGTATTAAATATTGCTTCATATCTCGTCCAGTAATGAAAAATGCATATTATAAATTGGATAGAGATTAAAGATTAAGATTAATGATTTCAGATATTTTTTGCTCAATGAATCCAAAAACATATTCATTTTGTACAATTATTAAAGTTGTAGAACGAAATATGAAGCTGTTTCTTCAAATTTTACTCCAGGTGCTATTTAAGTGCCATATTCATTAAGTTAATATATTCTTATATGTTAAATACAGCTTCACATCTCGTTCAGTTAAGGAACGAGCACAATTATAAATTTGACAGAGATTATAATGTGAATGATATTAATTCTTTAATAAAACTAACTACATATAGTTTATATACATTAAGGTTTCAGAAGGAAATATGCAGCTGTTTTTAAAATTTAATCAAAGTGCATCATAAGCCCCATATTCAAACAAATAATTATTGTTATTTCTTGTATATTGCTTTACAGTTTGTTCAGTAATGGAACATGTTTAATTATAAACAACAACGAGATGTTACAAAAAACCTAAATGATATAAATCATTTTTAAATAAAAATAAAAACGTACATTTATTAAGCTTGCAGAATGGAATATTAAGCTGTTATATCAAAATTTTTCAGATGCTCCTAGAGTCCCATTTTCTGTAATGAAGTATATTATTTGTTACTTATAGTTTATATCTCGTTCAATAATGCAACTATAAATAGAAAAAAAATATAGCAATGATTAAATGATAATTAATGATTTGAATGACAATGAATGATCTGTGAATCAAAAGGTGCATTGATATTGTATAACATATTAACGTTGCAGAATGGAATATGAAGCAGCTTTTTCAAATTTGTTCCTGGTGTTCCTTGAGCGCAATTTTCTATAATGAAATATTTTATGTGTTATTTATTGCTTCATATCTCGTTCAATAATGCAACTATAAACATAAGTAAGTTATACTAATGATTAAATGATATAGTAATGATGTAAAATGTAATCAAAGTGCATGAAAAGACCCATATTCAAACAAATGATTTTTTTTTTTCCTCGTAAATTGCTTAACTTTTTTATAGTAATGCAACATGTTTAATTATAAACAGGAACAAGATATTACAAAAAATGTGAATAATATAAATTGCTTGTTAAATAAAAATAAAAATGTACTTGTGCATTTATTAAGCTTGCAGAGTGGAATATGAAGCTGTTATTTAAAAAAAAAAAAAATCAGGCGCTTTTGGAGCCCCATTTTCTATAATGAAAAGCATTAGTTGTTAAATTGTTTCATATCTCGTTCAATAATGCAACTATAAAGAGAAAAAAATATATAGAAATGATTAAATGATGATTAAAATGATATAAATGGAAATAAAAGGATCTGCGAATCAAAATGTTCATTTACATTGTACAATTTATTAATGTTGCAGAATGGAATATGAAGCAGCTTTTTCAAAATTTATTCCAGTTGCTCCAAAAATCAATTTTATATAATGAAATATATATTTTTATGTGTTACTTATTGCTTCGTATCTCGTTCAATAAAGCGACTATAAAAAGACAAAAAATATAGCAATTATTAAATAATGCTTAATGTTGACAATGAAATGATCTGAGAATAAAAATGTGCATGCATATTGTATAACATATTAACGTTGCAGAATGGAATATGAAGCAGCGTTTTATAAATTTATTCCAGGTGCTCCTAGAGTGCAATTTTCTGTAAAAAATACATTATTACTTATTTGTTACTTATTGCTTCATATCTCGTTCAACAATAGAAAAATAAGTAGAAGACAATTACAGCAATCATTATATGATGCTTAATGATGCTTAATGGTTTGAATGACAATGAAATGATCGTCGAATCAAAATGTGCATTCATATTGTATAACATATTAACGTTGCAGAATGGAATATGAAGCAGCTTTTTCCAAATTTATTCCAGGTGCTCCCAGAGTGCAATTTTCTGTAATAAAATACATTATTACTTATGTGTTACTTATTGCTTCATAGCTCGTTCAACAATAGAAAAATAAGTAGAAGACAATTACAGCAATCATTATATGATGCTTAATGATTTGAATGACAATGTATGATCTGTGAATCAAAATTTGCATTCATATTGTGTAACATATTGACGTTGCAGAATGGAATATTAAGCAGATTTTTCCAAACATATTCGAGGTTCTCCTAGAGTGCAATTTTCTGTAACAAAATACATTATTATGTGTTAATTATTGCTTCATATCTCGTTCAAGAATGCAAAAATAAGTAGAAGACAATTACAGCAATCATTATATGAGGCTTAATGATTTGAATGACAATGTATGATCTGCGAATCAAAATGTGCATTTATATTGTATAAAAAATTAACGTTGCAGAATGGAATATGAAGCAGATTTTTCCAAATTTATTCCAGGTGCTCCTAGAGTGCAATTTTCTGTAGTAAAATACATTGTTATGTGTTAATTATTGCTTCATATCTCGTTCAAGAATGCAACTATAAAAAGACGAAAATCATTGCAATCATTAAATGGTGCTTAATGATTTGAATGACAATGAAATGATCTGCGAATCAAAATGTGCATTCATATTGTATAACATTGTATAACGTTGCAGAATGGAATATGAAGCAGCTTTTTCCAAATTTATTCCACGTGCTCCTAGAGTGCAATTTTCTGTAATGAAATAAATTATTACTTATGTGTTACTCATTGCTTCATATCTCGTTCAACAATGCAACAATAAGTAGAAGAAAATTATAGGAATGATTAAATGATGGTTAATGATGCTTAATGATTTGAATGACAATGAAATGATCTGCGAATCAAAATGTGCATTCGTATTGTATAACATATTAACGTTGCAGAATGGAATATGAAGCAGCTTTTTCCAAACATATTCTATGTGCTCCTAGAGTGCAATTTTCTGTAATAAAATACATTATTATGTGTTAATTATTGCTTCATATCTCGTTCAAGAATACAACTATAAAAAGACGAAAATTATTTCAATCATTAAATGGTGCTTAATGATTTGAATGACAATGAAATGATCTGCGAATCAAAATGTGCATTCATATTGTATAACATTGTATAACGTTGCAGAATGGAATATGAAGCAGCTTTTTGCAAATTTTTTCCACGTGCTCCTAGAGTGCAATTTTCTGTAATAAAATACATTATTATGTGTTACTTATTGCTTCATATCTCGTTCAAGAATGCAACTATAGAAAGACGAAAATTACAGCAATCATTATATGATGCTTAATGATTTGAATGACAATGTATGATCTGCGAATCAAAATGTGCATTTATATTGTGTAACATATTGACGTTGCAGAATGGAATATGAAGCAGATTTTTCCAAACATATTCTATGTGCTCCTAGAGTGCAATTTTCTGTAATAAAATACATTATTATGTGTTAATTATTGCTTCATATCTCGTTCAAGAATACAACTATAAAAAGACGAAAATTATTTCAATCATTAAATGGTGCTTAATGATTTGAATGACAATGAAATGATCTGCGAATCAAAATGTGCATTCATATTGTATAACATTGTATAACGTTGCAGAATGGAATATGAAGCAGCTTTTTCCAAATTTATTCCAAGTGCTCCTAGAGTGCAATTTTCTGTAATGAAATAAATTATTACTTATGTGTTACTCATTCCTTCATATCTCGTTCAACAATGCAACAATAAGTAGAAGAAAATTATAGGAATGATTAAATGATGGTTAATGATGCTTAATGATTTGAATGACAATGAAATGATCTGCGAATCAAAATGTGCATTCGTATTGTATAACATATTAACGTTGCAGAATGGAATATGAAGCAGCCTTTTCCAAATTTATTGCACGTGCTCCTAGAGTGCAATTTTCTGTAATAAAATACATTATTATGTGTTACTTATTGTTTCATATCTCGTTCAAGAATGCAACTATAGAAAGACGAAAATTACAGCAATCATTATATGATGCTTAATGATTTGAATGACAATGTATGATCTGCGAATCAAAATGTGCATTCATATTGTGTAACATATTGACGTTGCAGAATGGAATATGAAGCAGATTTTTCCAAACATATTCTATGTGCTCCTAGAGTGCAATTTTCTGTAATAAAATACATTATTATGTGTTAATTATTGCTTCATATCTCGTTCAAGAATACAACTATAAAAAGACGAAAATTATTTCAATCATTAAATGGTGCTTAATGATTTGAATGACAATGAAATGATCTGCGAATCAAAATGTGCATTCATATTGTATAACATTGTATAACGTTGCAGAATGGAATATGAAGCAGCTTTTTGCAAATTTTTTCCACGTGCTCCTAGAGTGCAATTTTCTGTAATAAAATACATTATTATGTGTTACTTATTGCTTCATATCTCGTTCAAGAATGCAACTATAGAAAGACGAAAATTACAGCAATCATTATATGATGCTTAATGATTTGAATGACAATGTATGATCTGCGAATCAAAATGTGCATTTATATTGTGTAACATATTGACGTTGCAGAATGGAATATGAAGCAGCTTTTTCCAAATTTATTCCAAGTGCTCCTAGAGTGCAATTTTCTGTAATGAAATAAATTATTACTTATGTGTTACTCATTGCTTCATATCTCGTTCAACAATGCAACAATAAGTAGAAGAAAATTATAGGAATGATTAAATGATGGTTAATGATGCTTAATGATTTGAATGACAATGAAATGATCTGCGAATCAAAATGTGCATTCGTATTGTGTAACATATTGACGTTGCAGAATGGAATATGAAGCAGATTTTTCCAAACATATTCTATGTGCTCCTAGAGTGCAATTTTCTGTAATAAAATACATTATTATGTGTTAATTATTGCTTCATATCTCGTTCAAGAATACAACTATAAAAAGACGAAAATTATTTCTTACTGATTTGAAAGAGAATGAAATGATCTTCGAATCAATATGTAAATTCACATTGTATAATACTAACGTTGCAGAATGGAATATGAAGTAGCGTTTACCAAGTTTATTCCTGGTGCTTCTAGATTGCAATTTTCTATAATGAAATACTTTATTATGTGTTACTTATGGTTTCTCTTCTCGTTCATTAATTATATTTATGTTATTATAAATAGAAGAAACTTACTGCATAAAAATGTGAGTGATACTGTGTTATCAAAATAAATACATATTTTAATCGTATAAAGTTGCAAAATAGAATATGAAGCAGTTTTTTTCAAAATTTATTCAATCTGCTCTTAGAGCTTCAGTTCCATATAATTAAGTATTTTTACTTGTTTAATATTGTTTCATATCTCGTTGATTAATGCAACATCTATAATTATAAGTAAAACAAACATAAATGATATTAATTGCTTTATCATATTATACAGTTATTTTAATTATATAAAGTTGCAGAACGGAATACGAAGCAGTTATTTCAAAATTTACTCCATCGTCTCTTAGAGCGCTAGTTACATATAATTAATTATAGTTACTTTCTTAATATTGCTGCATATCTCGTTCAGTAATGCAGCATTTATAATTATAAGTACAGCAAACGTACTGCATAAAAATGTGAATATTTTTTATCATAATAAACATATATTTTATTCATATAAAGTTGCAAAATGGACTATGAAGCTGTTTTTTTTTTTTCCCAATTTACTCAATTTATTCTACTCTTAGAGCTTCAGATCTATATAATTACTGTTACTTGTTTAATATTGCTTCATATCTCGTTCGGTAATGCAACAACTGTAATAATAAATATAACGCTTATTGCTTAATGTGATTGATATTGCCTGTAGATTTGTTATGAGCATATACTTTGCATAATTAAGATTTCAGAAAGGAACATGAAATTGTTTCTTTCAACATTTAATAAATTGCCAAGTCCTCGTAAAGCGCAATATTTATGTAATTAAAAAAACCTTGCTACTTGTTGAATATTGCTTTATATATAATTCTTTAATGCTGCTACTTGCATAATTTTAAATGAGACATATATTACTTGTGAATGATATCAAAATGAGCATGCTTGTTTAATTTTTAAGGTTTTTGAATTAAATATGAAGCTGTTATTTTCAAAAAATTATTTTAGGTGCTCCTAGAGTACTAGTTTCATAAATTAATTATTGTTACTTGTTAATTATTGCTTAATATCTGGTTCAGCAATGCAACATGCATAACTATAAATAGGACAGTTTTTTATTTTTTAAAGATGTGAATGATATTAATTTATTTCTGAGACAAAAAAAAATTCTCTTGATTATGAAATAATTTTAATATTATCGGTGCTTTATTGTGTTCATACTTTTTAGCATATCTTCAGAATATTGTATAACGCTGTTACCTCGCATTGTATTATCAGATTGCGCGTATGTGTTGTATCACACGCAGTTGTATCCCATTGTTACAAAATGCTAATTACTTTTTATAGATGCTTTTTATATTTAATCTGTAAAGACGATATTCTTCCATCTTAATAAAGAGCCCTTTTAATTTACCAAATAGAGTGCAGGCTATAATGCCTTCGGCAGCATTGATTATATATAGTAATTCGTAATTTAGCATGTACAGATGAAGAAGCTTTTTTTTTTTTTTTTTTTTTTTTTGTTCTGTGGGTCATCAAAGGACGTATTCGATTTTCAGCTAAACATTTTGAAAGAAATTTAAATGTATATTTAATGTTAAAATTCACCAGTAAATAACTCCCTATTTTTAAAACTGTAAAAGAACGTATGTAATCGTCAAAAAAAAAAAAAAAAAAAAAAAAAAAAAAAAGTGAGTTAAGAATACTAAAAACTTTATTTTTAATCGCCTTTCCATATTTGACATAAATATATCGAAAAACTCGACGTATTTAATGGGATTCAGCGATTTTTCTGCAAAATTGTAATTTCAAAATGATGTTCACGGAATAAAATTATTATATTTTATTTTTTGGGAAAAGTATAAGTGTTTGAAGTTCGAATTTAAAGAAAAAGTATTATTTTAAAAGAAAAAAATTATATATAACTCATGAATGGCAAAGTGTTTCGTTTTTTGAAACTTTCAGTCCAATTAAATGCTTTTATTTTATTTTATTTTCAAATAAATGCTATTTTAGGAAAGAGTATTATTATGATTTCCTGAAAAAAAATGCTTTTGGGGAAATTTTGGCAAAAGTTAATTTAGTTTAGGACGCAGGACTATTAGTTTTTTTTTCTTTTTTTTTTCAAACTATAACATTCCTTTCAAATTATTCCTTTATATTTTCGATAAATTTTAGATTTCGATAAATGTCCAACTATCGAAAAATGTCTCAGTCCTAAAAAAAAAAGACAGACAAAAATAAAAAATTTTACATCTGCTTCAAATAAATAAAGAGAAAATTATTCTACAATTCTTTGTAAACAGAATTTAATTTAGTACGACAGAGCTTATTTTAATTTTTCCTTCCATATAAAGTTATGCAATGCCGGTATTTCATTCCATGACATCGGTTACTATATTCATTTCTTAAAATTAATTTGATATAGCTCTAGCATGGGCGCCATTTGGCGGATTTTATATTTTAGTTGACATTTTGGTGATGAATTAAAATGGGTATTTCAATTGCGTATGTGAAGACCTTAGTTAGAAACGTCCAAACTAATTCGGTGCCAAATTGCAAATTTCGAAAAAATGGTTCTATACTAAAGCTGTTCTATATATTTAGCTATTTCTATTTATTTGGATTTTTCTCAATATTTTATTTTAATTATTAAAAAAAAATGTTTGAGAGTTTTCTATTTTGACATAAAAAGAAATGTATTCACGCATTTATTTTTTGCATCAATTTATTTTTCTCTTTTAAGTACTTTTAAAGTTGAAATGAGGTTTCTTACGTAATATTTTTTTAATCGATTATTCGATTAAACTAAAACATACAGTATTATCCTGATATTGCCCAAATTAATAAGTGCACCAAATTTTGAAAATATCCAATAATTCACATATATACAATAATAATAAACTTTTAATTGTATATATTTTAATTAAGAAATCAATATGTTTACACGTTCATTCAAGGTGTAATACAATAAATGGCGAGAACGCAAAATAACTGTCTCAAAGAAACAGTACAGCCTGATATTGGAGGGAAAAAAAAAAAAAAAAAAACTTTAGCATTTTTAAACAGTAAAGTGAAGACCGTTCGAACTTGCTGAAAAAGGCATTTCAGTTCTGTTTTGAAATAAGAACCAATTAAGTAGCAATTTACGTGAATAATGTATCTCAGTATATTTCCGTACGAATATAAAAAAGAATGGCTTCATTCTTCTAGCCGATCGTCCCCCTTTACGACAACATAAACCCCCTCCCCGCCCACCAAAAAAAAAAAAAAAAAAAAAAAAAAAAAACCTATTGGGAAATTAATATAACTTTATCAATAATAAGCATGAGATTGAAAAAAAAAACTGCTATGTTGTGGCCATCACAAATCATTCTTCTATATCATTCTGTATGACGGCGCCACTTATTGTTTAACTGCGCAAAACTTTAACTGTAGTTTCTTAAAATAAAGATTTTACATGTGGAGTTTAGTGCAATTTTATCAACAGATGCTGATAGTAGCTGTGTGGGAAAACCACATTTGCAGCTTCAGCTGTTGGCCGATATACATCTAACAAGGAGAGGTCACGACATGGAAAATTCAGATCGGGACGAAACTCCGCAGGATTGTAGTACACTATGAGGGTAACAAGATATTAAACCAGTAGGACCCACTATCACAAAATTTCGAGAAAAAAGCATTTAAAATTTCAGTAATCTTTAAATACAAGTTATTTCGCAAGAAAGCAAGCGCCCCAGTGGTGTGATCCTAAAGCGCGAGTCTGCTAGCCGGACGACTTGGGTTCGAGGCTATCTCGATACTACTTTTTTTTTCTTTAACTTTTTATGCAATCTAAACTTTTTATTTGTTTTTACTTTATTTTATAATTCAATTCAAAATTTGAAAATTTTAATAAAATATTATTTTTTTTAATATAAAATAAATAAATTTTTCTATTTTTAATATTTATAACTTAAAAATACAATAAATTTCTGTAACTTAACAAATAAATTTTAGTTTTATTTTAATTGTAAAATTAGGTAAAACTAAAGAAACTGTTTTTGATTATTTATCGAAATATATTTTATTTTATTTTAGGTATGCTTGAAACAATAGTACATTTTGTTTTTTAAATTAAAAATAATAATAATACAGAGACATGATCATTTTAATTGCATATATAATTACTATCCAAATTAAATAATTACTTCTCCAATCAATACAGTTTCTTGAAAAATTATAGTATAGGATTACGATGCTATAAATTATTACAGGTAAAGAAATGTTATCTTTAAATGTTGATTTTAAATGTTAATGAACGTAGTTTCTTTTTCGATAACGACTTCCTTTTTTTAAATCCTTACTTATACAAAATAAAATTCGACCTGCCCTTTATAATAAACAAGCTAGAAACGTTTACGTAATTTATACACATTCAAACAAAATCGGGAAGCTCAGACCAAGATTTAAGTAACACCTGCTAACTATTTTACACTTTGTTTACAGCTTGCTTATTTTTTAATTATTTCAATATTTGTCTGTTTTTCTTTATGTTTCTTATTTAGGGTTTTGTAAAACTAAACTTTATTTTTTAAGTTATAGAAATTTATTGTATTTTTAAGTTATAAATATTAAAAGTAGAAAAAGTTATTTTATACTCAGGAAAAATTAAATAATTAAATTTTTTTAATTTTGAATTGAATTGTAAAATAAAGTAAAAATAAATAAAATAAAAAATTTAGATTACATAAAAAGTTAAAGGAAAAAAAAAGTAGCCTCGAGGTAGCCTCGAACCCAAGTCGTCTGGCTAGCAGACTCGCGCTTTAAGATCCCACCACTGGGGCGCTTGCTAGTGTAAGAAATAACTTGTATTTAAAGATTACTGAAACTTTAAACGCTTTTTTCTCAAAATTTTGTGGATAGTGGGTCCTACTGCTTTAATATGTTGTTACCCTCATAGTATACTACAATCCTGCGCAATTTCGTCCCGATTTGAGTTTTCCATGTCGTGACCTCTCCTTGTAAATTAATCTTTATGAAAATGAAAGCAGACTTATCTCGCATATAAAGTTATTTACCTAGTAAGTTTAGAATTCACAGGGTAAATTTCAACATATTAGCGCCACCTATTGGCCAATATACAGCAAAAGTAAATCAACATAGTTCCTAAATTTGGTTCCTAATGGCTCTCTCATATACAGAGTTTTGTGCAGTTACATACAATAAAATCCGAGATACAGACTTTCCGTTCTCGGGAAAAATTTCAGTATAGCAAAGCCGATATGCACCCAAATTGAATCAGCATAACCTTTTATAGTGGACTTCTCCCAAATCAAGTTTTAATTTCATGCTATAGAACCTGAGATATTGACCTCTCTTAACACGTTAAGCGCCACGCGAATTCTTAATAAAATCCATTAAAATTCCTTTATGATATTAGGGAATAAATCAAAATTAAGTAAACTTTCAATAAGTTTTCAGTAATTACTTAAGACAATGTAATATTTTTAGTTTTATATCATATTTTACACTGTCAACCACCGATGGTTGACGCGGCTTTATATCATATTTGACAGTGTCAGCCACCGATGGCTTGACATGTCGCTCAGTATGTTAAATGGGAAAAAATCGCAGTATAGCAGCGTCATAGTTGAGCGATTGGCACTAAATATTGATAGGTTTTAGTTTTTGTGCAGGTGCATGCATGTACAAATACATTGATATACTATTCTATGCTGCAGTACCTAGGATACACTCCCTGAAACATTTTTGTCTCTCTTCCCCATTTCTCTCACGCAAGTAAACGTTTTTAAAAAAAGTGGTCAAATCGTAATCTGGACCTCTTAAAATGTGTAAATCCATCAAAAATCGGAAGTCGAAAATTTTTATAAATCTAATACTTTCTTCTATTGAATATGTAAGACATTAAAAAAAAAAGTATTTTTAATTATTTAGATAAGTTATGATGCATTAAGTAGCAACTACAGAGTTGGGTAGGAATATCTGCAATGCGAGGTACGATGAGGTGATGTACTTTATCGAAAATATCAGAGAGAATAACTAGGATGTCGATGGCAAGCAGGTCACCGTTTAAGAGTATGCATAACGTCAGATTAGTCCCCCGGAAACATTCTTATCTTTTACAGAATTGCAACTTTAACGAACATTTCCATAACTGATTAGACTTGTATTATAAACGATTAAACAGGTTGTTGATGAATTTTTTCTTTCTTAGAGGTGATGTACCTTTATATATATATTTTTTGACTGCTGGTTAATAGAAAAAATATTTAGAAATTCTCATTGCCTACGGTTTTTACAAAGGAAAAAAGAAAGAAAGAATTATCTGATAGAAATTAAAATCCTCCCACGTTATCAGCTTTTTTTCTCATGTTTCCTGGAAGGTTTAAGCGATTAAAGTCATGAAGGAGGACAATAATTTCATTAAAGCATTTAAAAAAAAAAGAAAGGGGGGCATCGTGATCTATGGAATTTTAACATAGCAATTTATTGTTAGAAGCTGCCCAGAGTGTGCCCATCCAGTCGTACATATAATATACTAAGCTGTGCTTCGGTATGATGAAACAGAGATATTTAAAAGTTAATATATAAGTAATGGTCTATTTTAATATATTTTTTACATAAAGTGTTTTCATTCTGTGAAAACTTCTGCGTGGAAAACAAAAATCTGAATCAAGCGTATCAAACAACATTAGAAATTTTAAACTTTTTTTTCTTTTCCACACACACCAAAGAAAAAAAAATTCGATTTTACACACCTGTGTTACTAGTAGTTTTCTGTTTAAATTTTTAAGAGTGTGGCTGAAATTATTTGATGTGCAGCAGCGGTAAATGCACTATTTAACTGATCTGATTTATTTGACACCTTACACAAATTAATTTCAACAACCATTAGTTACTTAATACTCAGAAAGTCGAGTGGAATAACTCCAGATTGTCATACTAGCAGCGCCTTGCCCTTTTTTAAACATGAGATGAAAATCTGTCTATAATCTGTGTAAGGTTGTAGGAAATTTCTTTTTGATTACTGACATTTAATAATATCTCAAGAAGTATCATAGAAACAATTAATTTTTGGACACCACAAAACTTTCTTCTGCATCGTTTTACGTATCAGTCTATTATTACTGGTTAACATTTTTATTTTTTTCCTACAAGGTTGAAACGTATTAATGAATACTGTCTGTCTTTCTGTCCGTCCATCCGCGCTCCAACTTCTGAAAATGTTCATGGAATTTCTTGAAACTAATATTAATAAAGTTCACTATCGGATGCTCCCTATTAAACATGATGTGAATACTTCCACTGGTTTGTGTACAGGGAAACCCGAATGTTTTCTAAAGCATTGCGTTTTGTGAGCTGTATTGCCATATCTTGCTACTTTTTTATTTAATAGTCACCAATAAATTTAAAGAGATATTTAATATACATAATAGATGATTAATCTTTAAAGTAATTAAGCAACCATGACATTTAAAATTTAGTGGTGGATATTGAATAAAAAACTCGTAAAATTTGGCAACACTGTTTATGGTTTTTCTATAAACCAAATTTTAATAACTTTACTTTGCACAAATCTTAATGAAATTGAAATATGTTATTCATGTGCAAAAAAGAATGCTGTCGATAGAATATAATAGTATTAGCATTAAGAATTACAGGACCAAAACAAAGATATTAATTTACATTAACGGCTATTATTAGAAATTTGCTGGAATTGCATTTTTGTTTACATTAAGCGTTTTAACACCTTTTTATCCATTTTTAAGTGGGATAATAATTTGAATTTTTCTATATTTCTATCCGACTGTCTGTCCATCCGCCTCCAGTTTACGTAAGTATTTAAAAAAAAAAAAAATACATACGTTGTTCAAATTTACTATGTAATGTGCCCTATTTAAAATGACATTAATAGATCCTGTACAACTCATTTGTTCACAGGGACACCTAAAAAATGTCAATGCATTGTGTTTTAGGAGACATTTTTATAAATCACATTTAAAAAATTTTATGCTGCAAAAATCGTCAATATGCTAAAATATACAATATGCTTCGTATAGAATACGATATACTTTAGCTTCAGATTTATAGGGCTACACTAAAATATTCAGGTATATTAAAAGCTGCAATTGGGAAGGAAGGGCTTCATTTCAGTCTGTGTAAAGCATTTTTAACACTTCCCAACAATGTTTAAGAGTGATTGTGAATTCAATTAGTTTATTTTGCATGCCTTTCAGTTCTTTTGTTTGCCCGTTATGTGATAATGTAGGGAATGAAAATTGAAAGTTATACGATACAAGTACGTACAGTTGGAAATTGTTAATAATCAATGAGTATTGGATGATTTTTCTCTTTTGTTAAAAAATGTAATCATAGTTTCTCAAATATTTTACAAAATATTTCATATACATTTAGGTGCAAATTCAGTTTATAAATACTTAGATGTAAATATATGGGGAAATCGCAGGTGGTGTGTTCTAGCAGCGTCGACTGTCGGTCACTGTGTAAAGACATTAATAAAAAATACTAGTGTAAGAGCTAGTTCAGTTTTGAGACGGTAATTCTTCCACCCTAGCCTCACATATAAATTTTAACGCATTTATGTTATAGAAATTAAGACTTCTTACATGAACGTTCAAAGAAAAATGGCAAAATAGCAGCCACCTGTCTGTCGATTGGCACCCGATTTGAATCGGCATTGTGTTTCATAATACTTCATGCAAATATTTAGCTTTATACATAATAGAACCTTAGATATAGCCCGCTTTAATTTATAGAAATCGCAACCTAGCAATGGCAACTATTGGGGGATTTCATCAAAAGTTGATAAACACCAATTTATGTCTGGGCGAATGTATGTAAAATCTTATAGGAAATTCTAGGCATTAGTTCTTGAGTTAGGGTTACTACTTAATTCCAGACACTTTTTTTTTTTTTTAAATGATCAAATCGTTTTTTTTGAACCTGTCCTCTCAAAGCGTATAAATCCATCAAAAACTGGAAAATGGAAGTTTTTCCGAATCCAATACTTTCTTCCATTGAATATATAATGAAAAATAAATAAAAATAAATAAATAAATAAAAGTAACTCACTGTACAGCACTTTCCGTGCAAAACAGTTTCCTTAACGGTACATTGGGGTAACTAATCACCCCAAGTGGTCTTCAGATACTAACTGTTCAATGGCAGGCGATCAACATAAAAGTCCTTCCTTCAAGAAATGGGAGAGACCAATAAAGATTAATTTTTATCGAATTCTGTTACATACAGGGTGTCCGAATCAAATGTCCGTAATTTGGAGCTTAACCCCTTCTGGTACGATTTAATAATGAAAAAAAGTGCATGAAATAACCATTTAATTTTTATTTGAAAAAAACTTGTTTCATTTTATAATTCTTACATATTCTTAAATAATATTCATTTTTACATATTGTTAAATGACATTAAAAACGATAAAATTAAGAAAAAATCCGAGCAAAACTTTAATAAGGTATATAGTTAATAGTGTTCAAGCGTGTGGTACTTTTCAAAACACTCTGGTAAGTGCAAAAGAATCCTGCATTGTTTACACTGCCAGGGAGTCTCGCTTCTAAATTTATTCTTGTAACACACACGGCACCTCTTAGGTTTTCTTTTATTCTGAGTTGAAGGAATGTATTCTGGAAAATGTCCCCTTCTTTTAGCCTGCAACCTAGCCGGGGTGTCACTACATGAAGTACGTCCACGGGTTTTATAATCCGGTAGTGTAACTTTTTGTAGGATTTGTTCTGCTATGTCCAGTCGAAAGCTCCCAATTCCGATTTTGTTGGCATTATTGATTTTGTTATATAAAACATATGAATTGTAGAGTGCAATGTCAAACATGTAAAAAAAATATTTTCTTATATCCTTTCATATATTTTTATGATTCTTCATAATCGCTCCAATCACCTTGATCTTCATAGTCTGCAAAACTCTTATCCATGATGGTATTTACTATACAACACGTTTTTCCTTTACAGAAATATATATTGACCGATGCTCACACTAAACTTTTACAAGAATGAAATCTTACAGACTAACAATAATTCGGCCGTGACTTGTACCAAGAAATTCTAGCGGTAAACAATATGTGATAGGGATCTGTGATATTTCCACAAGTAAAAAAGGTGTTGCCAAATTCAGTACACTAGAAATTTTAAACTAAATTAATTATCATATTCAACAGTAACGCCCGTATTCACCGATAACCTTAACCGCCAGTAGAACTGGCTGTTCAGAAGCTGCCGGTCGGTCCCGAATAACCGGGAGTGACAAATCGGTATTCACCGTTTACTTGGGAAGTAAAGTTGTTGAACCAAGAGTATTTCAACCTGCTTGAAACTATTGAACGCTTATTGGCCAAAAGGTTCACGTGATAACCGGTGTTTTTAGCTTCTGTTTATTTTCATTTCTATCGAAACGATCGAAAAGAAGCTTTGAATTTTAACTTTCATTTTTGATTTTTTTGTTTTAAATTGCACATATCTTACATAAAAATGGATGGAAAAAGTTTGTTAGTTTATAAAAATAAATTTATGAATATTTTATGTTTAAAAAAAAAAAAAAAAAAATGCATATTACTTCATAAAAGTTACTTAAAAAAAAGAAATAATAAAGGAATTTTTTGCAGTTCTCAGTGTCAAAATGTTAATAATCTTTGTAATTGCTCTAATAAGAATTATTTTTGTTGAGAACAAATAAATGATTTATATGATTAGATTTTACTACAGCATGCGAAACATTTCAGACAGTGATTTGAAAAATAAATAAAACATTGAAATTTAAAATAGAATTAAAATGAAATATACAATGTGCTAATAGTTCTCATATTTTATATTTTAAGTACATTACAGTAATAGCCGTTGCTTTTATTCTTATAAAAAATAATTACTTATGACTATATGTTAATAAATTTCACATTCTGTAATTTCACCACTATAATCCTGAACTTTTTGAAGTTATTTTCTAAGAATAAGAATATTCTCCTCAAAATAATTACAGTATAATAATCTTTTATATAAAGAAATAAAGTAATATCTAAGAGAATATTCTCTTTGATAAATTTATCTATACTTGGAATGTAATTCATTTATTTTAATTTTTATATTTTTTATTTATTTTGTATGAACTTAACATATTACAGATAAATTTTTATATTGGGCATTAATGCTTATGACAATATTTTCCTTGGTGAAAATATTCACGCAGATTACTGATTTTACATTTCCAATAGTGTTAAAAACAGTAAAAACAATTATCCATAATTTGCCTATCTACTGCAAAATAATGTATTATTTAACTTTTAACAATATTCATCATTACAATAAATTTCTTGTTTTCGCTTTAATAAAATTTTATTAATTTTGATAAAATTTATCTTGTTTGCATAAAGAGCAATTTGTTTACACATCTCGAAATACTTTTTATTTTTGTTAAAATAATTACAAGATAAAAGGAATTTTTTTATATACCACGTTTTTAAATTTTCTGTTGAATCATATAAACTTGACAATTCTATGTATTAATAAGTACTTTAAAATAATTTTTTTGATGAATTATCACACGAACTTGAAAGAAAATGATCAAATGCGTAACAAAGAAAGAAATTTTAAGAAATTTTCAAACATTTATTAATTGAATAAAAGTATGTCATCGTGTTCTGAGCTATTCGAAAAGTTTCAAATGTCTCGCGAGTCGAGATGTTAGTTAAAATTCGATTGCAAGATTTGTACTGGACAAACAAACAAGAAAGTGAGTTAATAAAAATGTTGTCAGTCACCCTTAATTAGGGAATACATGAGGTGTTGTACAATAATATTGATAGCTTTATCACAGAAATGCTTGCAAATGGAATGATTTTATTTATACATGGACAATTAAAATAATTTTATAAGTATAGTTTAACTTTAGAAAATTTTTTATTCATGAATTCATCAAGCGTGAATACTCATTTTAATTAGGTTGGAGTGTAAAGGTGATTAAATTTTCCATAAACCAACTATGAGAAAAATGCCATAGCCGGGAATCGAATCCAGGCCCTTCCGCTTAACGTGCAGATGCTCTTCCATTGAGCCACCCTGGCAGATAACCAGCCTAGCATTCCTCACATATCAACCGTTGGCAAGGTCACCTTGTCTGTAAACACAGATGTAACAGGTCAGACAATATTAATCGTAGCAGAACTCCATAGACTATGAAATTTCAAATTTAGAAATTTTTTTATTCATGAATTCATCAACCGGGAATATTCATTTTAAATAGGTTGGAGTGTAAAGGCTGATTTAAATTTTTCATAAACCAACTATGTGAAAAATGCCTGGGTTCGATTCTCGGCTCTGGCATTTTTCACATAGTCTCCTATTCAAAAATCTAAAAAAAAAAATCCACTTAAATTAACATTGAAACCTTCATTAAACATGTTTAACACATTGGCGGCTAATCTCGCACCAGTGCATGATGGGGAGTGCTGTTTGCGATGCCAGTCATGTGAGATCGGCAACCAGTGTGTTAAAACTAAAAGGCCTTATTTCGAAGCTTGACAAAGCACAAAATGAAAAATAGAATAAAAGAACATAAATCTGATATTAAATTCTATAGAAAGAGCCACTGCACTAACTACTCTTTATAAAAATAAATTAAAATAGAGTTTGGTAATACAAATAAATTAGCAAATCACAAAAATTATGTTTATACCCTACATCACGAAACTTCCAAAAATTTTAAAAATAGATATAGTTGCAACAGGAACAAACTATTACTGAGCATAAGCTGCAAGTGGTCCCATCTATTGCAATCACAGGACGAGGTTTATGTTTACTTTCGTGATCTACATGGGTCCACCAGTGGCCAAGAAGTTCTATGTTCAAAGCTGGTAGACGTGAGGTGCCAGATTTGATCCCATGTCACGCGTGTCGGCCTAGCCATTCAGAGTTTTCCGTGTTTTTCTCCAAAACTTGCATAAATATGGGCTAGGACACCTTATAAAGACCCCCTCGAAGGGCATTCCCACTGAAGCCCAGGACCTACAGCAGTCAATCAGCCTTATTCCCAAATCCAATCCATTCGTGATCTGCATATTATGTGAAGCTGCTCTTGATGAAGTCGTGGAACCGTGACCTTTTTTTTTTTTTTTTTTTTTTTTTTTTTTTTAAGTTATAATTTTTTAAAAATACATGCATTTCTTTTAGTACGGCAGATTGTACTATTTCTTTCAAACAGTGATTTTGCCATCGTTACCATTTTCTATCTGTCTCCTTGAATGAACGTGCAAACATTTTTGTTTTTACCTAAATGTATACAGCTGAAAGTTTGTCATTATATCTATCAAAATTATTAGGTTTTAACAAAAGTTGGTATACTAATTAATTACTGTAAAATCTAGCTAATGCCATGTTCTTTTAGTTCAATCAGATAATTGGTTCAAAAGATATTAAAGAAAATCCCATTGTAACGTTAAAAATTTTAAAAGAAAAAACAAAATTCTGCCAAAAATAAATAAATAATTTCTTCTGATGTCAAAAAAGAAATTTTTTTTAATTAATTAAAATTGAGAGAAGTCGTGCTAAAGAAATGTAACAACTTTAGTATGGGACTCCTTGATATTTTGCACCAAATTAGCTCAGACGTTTGTTGCCATTGTCTTTACTTATGCAATTGTGATAACTAATTTAATTAATTGCCAAAATGACAACAAAAGTTTAAAATCCGCCAAAGTGCTCTTATGCTAAAGCTAAAACATAGAAATTTTAAGAAATAAATATAGTAACCGATGCTAGGAAATGATACACAGTTGTTGCATGTCTTTATATGGAAGAATATATTGAAATAAGTCCTATCATACTAAATTAAATTCTGTTTTGTGCAGGGCATAGTGTTTTATATTTATCTTATAAAAAAGATTAGGTCGGTCCTGATTTTATCGTTTTTTGTCTAGGCCAAGCCTTACATTGCAAAATTAAAAATAAACAGGGTAGGCTGGATAAGCAAGTACGTGTCGGGCCTAGTTCTCAAAATTTCAGCCTGTGCATTTTCTAGTCCTTATGACAGAAACTCGCTTCTTGAGTTTCTGGAAGCAACTTAAAACTGGTGATGGATAATACAATGAAAATCGCCAACGCCAACAGATATTCACAGTTCCTTGTGCAGTGCATTTAATGCTCACTCTGTGATAGCTGATACATAATATTAAGGGTGAGGCATGGTTTAGAAAACTATGGAAGTGCTGAACCAAAGCGTTTCCAAAAGCAGAAGAAGAATCAATTCAGTCTTTTGACGAAGCGACGTTACTTGATTTTTTTTTTTTTTTTTTTTTTTTTTTTTTTTTTTTTAATCTTAAATAAGGGAAGCTCTGCTTCCATGACTTCCATGGACGCTTTGCCACTGCATCACTTCCTTGCCTTTCAGCATCAGTTAAATAAGTGTGACCTTCTTCAAACTGCAGACATTATAAAATGCAATAAACTCACAACAATTGTTTTGGTTCGAAAGAACACACGACCCTTTGTCAGGCAAAGAATGTAGGCTGCAGTTAAAGCGGCAACATGAGTGCAGCGCTCGTGCCTACTTTCTTCGCCTAACGAAGGGTCGTGTGTTCTTTCGACTCGAAACAATTGTTGTGAGTTTATTGAATTTTATGGTGTTTATTCAAAGTTTTGTAATTATCACTTTAAAACGCCAGTTGTGGTGCTTTCTTATATCCATTTCACAATGTCTGAATATGATTATTTCATGATGCTTATACACTACTGATATTTCACAAAAGCATTAGGGAACAGCTTTAGTATAGGACCCTCTTGGTGAAATAAAAAAATTGGCAATTATGTAGCTCAAATGATTTTCGGTAAAGTCTATAATTATGCAATTGAGATAATTCACATTTAATCTGGCAAAAAATAAAAATTGCCAAGAGGGTCCTACACAAAAGATGTGTCCATCACGGAGTAATAAGACAGGAGAAGAAGGTAACGCTGAAATTTTGTGATGTTTTCTAATGTTTACAGATGGCGCCAGCGTGCAATCCTTCCTTCTCTCCAGCTTCCGCAATGTTATTCAATGGGGAAATGTCTCGTTTTAATTATTTTTTTAAAAATATCAAGCTGAAAAAAATTCGATTGAAAGCAAATTTCATTAAATAGAGTATTCTAACCAACATGTTTTTTTTTAAGAGCCATTTTATACTAATTTTACTTTGAAAGAGAGCTTTTAAAAAATGACGATCCTTATGAACCGAAGCTAGCTAAAACAGACAATTGGGAGGAAAGAGAACGGATGAAATTTTGTAAAGAAAAAAAATAAACTTACTTTAGGTGCAGAAAACACGAACTCGGACTTTATTTTTCTCCTACGGCCTTTTTTTTTTCTTTTCTTATCACTATCATAGCCTGTTTTACAACTAGGAACGAAGCATTTATTTGAAACATCTGAATTATGCAGTTTTAAGAACTTACAAAGAAATTAAATTGCTTAAAATAAAAATTTTTAAATGTACTCCAGCAAAATTCTATTGAAAACAACAGTATATCCGCGCCGAAGTAGGGAGGAATGACAAGTGGCGCCCTCAATATTTACCAAAAATTTAGATCACAGTTTCGTAGCTTTCTCCCATTGGACCTTCAACTCCTATTAATATTACTCCGTGGTGTCCATATTACTTTACAAACAAAATCATGACAAAATAATAATAAATAAGATTATTCGATTAACTGAAATTAATATTTAAAAAATAAATCTAAATAAAAAATTTAGAACTTTTTATAACATCAGTTTTATCAGCTTTTTTTTTTTTTTTTATGAAGCAGGTTTTAGTCATTTTAACTATGCATTAAAATGATTGTTATCTTATAAAGCTGCACATACCTTAGCAAAAAGTATCAAGCCTACATTGGTTTAAAATTTCAAATTTTGTATAAAGGGTCCTATACTATAAAGCAATTCCTTAATGAGTGCGCCTATTATTTATTTTCAATTAACTTTGTTTTTTATCAACATAATAAAATTCAAATAATTAATGTCATTTATATTTCCTTAACAGCTGGAAAATTACAGTACTTGTCCACAGTTTTGATTTGTTGAATATAGTTAAAACAGGGTTGGCAGGTTTTTGACGGTTTAAACCATGGTTAAAACCGTCATGTCAAAAACCACCTTGTCAAAAATGTCAAAAACTGTCAAAAACCTATAGTTACAATTTAATTGTCGTATAAAATCTTAGCTAAATAAAATATAGTTCATAAAGATTTTTTGAAAGTAAATAGATTGATGTTCTTTGAAAAACACATTGTTACAACATTTTGATTAAATATAAAAAACAAAACTTTTAGGCTTTTAAAATTTTATTATGAATTATTTCTATGTTCATTCAAAATATGCTGTGATACTTTTATATATTATTACGAAATTTATTTATACCTATGCTCAATATAGCACATGTTAAACTTAGTTATGTGACACTTTAAAAATATAGTTGTTTTCAATACGATATTATTTATCAGTATGTTTTAAAAGGTAAACATAATACATGTTAATGTTTTGGAGAAACATTATTATAACATTTTGATTAATATAAAAACAAAACTTTAGGCTTCTAAAAATTTATGATTCATATATCATTGATAGATCATTTTGATCGACAAATCATTTTATTTGCAATACAACATTGTATAGTTCAATTTTTTTAGTATTGTGCTTTTAGTATTATGTATTTAACCAGTAAAATAAAAATGCATAGCCTAATATTTTGTATTTAAATATTTTATAGAAAAATATAACCTTTTTTTTTTTTTTTTCTTAATGACTGCTGATATTGCAAGTTTTTAAGAAAAAGCAAGAATTCTGAATGTTAAAAAAGCTTGAATTGTGTCTGAAATTCTTATAATTACTGTGAGACACGAAAAATATGAATGCTTTCTGGACATGTATAAATTGTAATAAATTTAATATTTACCCGTACAGATTTTTAAAAAAATTATTAGTCTAAGCTGTAGGGCCCACCAGCGGCCAAGTGGTACTACGCTCAAAGCTGGTAGACGTGAGGTGTCGGGTTCGATCCCAGGGCGCGCTCGTTGGCCTAGCCATTCAGAGTTTTTCATGTTTTTCTCCGAAACTTGTATAAATACGGACTAGGACCCTGTAGACAGACCCACATGGAGCGCAATACCCCTTAGGCCTAAGATACTAGAGTAGTCAGTCAGCCTTACTCCCAAAATACCAAACACCAATAGTCCAAGCTATAAACAGGTACAAATATTTATACCATCAATAATAATAATAAACAGATAAAAATTGTTTAATAAATGATAAGTATAATAAATGTAGATTATAAATATAATTATTTTCAAATTCATATTAATTTACTGCCCACATATATTATGCTTTACTTAAAGAAAAAAAAAATCCTGTATTCCTGTGTTTTCATGGTTTGTGATAATTCAAATTCATAAGTAAATTGGAATTTTAGAAGTTCATAAATATTAATATAAAGAAACATACAAAATATGTCTATGCATACTTTGTATATATTTCTTAGGTTATAAACCAGTTAATTTACCTAAATTTTTATAAATTATCTACGAATTGTTTTAAGATTTGTTAATTTATAAACAGCATAATATTTAGATATTCACTTGTATGTGGCAAATATTACTAAATCCTATTTCTAACCTGATTCTAGCTCATTTATAGATTTTGAATTTTGACAATACAGGTTTTTGACGGTTGAGGTTTCTGACAGGTTTTTGAAGGTTTAAACCAGGTTTTAACCATTGTCATGTCAAAAACCACTTTTTGACGTCAAAAACCCAACCCTGATTTAAAATGCTAATGAAAATATATTTATTTAAACATTTCTATTGTTTAATTAAAAAAGAAAAAAAGTTAAATATAGTGTCAAGCAAAGCTTGCTATAGTAAGTAATATAACTGATATGAAAATTGTTATTACAAAAAAAAATATATATATATATAATGTAAACTTTTTAAAGCAAGCATCTGCGAGTCACGAGTTTTTTAAGAGAAATATTTCAATAAATTAATAATAGTTATTTATAATAACAGTAATGTATAAATTTCTTCAGTTTAGCAATTGGGATAAATAATTTTAATGTACTCACCTTATTCATCTTGAATTAACAGCTGTATCGCAACATTGCTTTGCACAAAATTACATACCATAACAATCACTATTATACATGTATGAATATTCTGTGTACATGAAAACCCAAAGCTCAAGTTATAACCATAGAAATAATAATAACAAGAACAAATAATAGTACAAGGAATAGCATCCCCCTCCCCCAATCTCATTGAAAAACAATGGTTATCGACTTTTTATAAATGAATACTGAGAAAAAACAGCAATATAATAGCACTGCATTTAATAAGTAAAAGAAAAGAAAAAAAAAATGTTATCTAAAATTTTGTGTAACCCTCCATTTTCAAAAGGAAAAAGACTCCAAATATACGTGACATTGAAATGCATTTTTTTACATAGTTATTTTTTTATTCAAATTATTCATTTAAAATTTGAATCATAGACAAAAGCATTAAAAAATAGAGCTGTTATACTTACCAATCAGATTAGTTAGGCAAGGATCCTCTAGAAAGGCCTTCATGCAGAGCATTCCACCATACGATTAGGTTCATACTGTAGACTGCCTTTACAACATCAACAAGACTAGCTAAGAAAGCTACCCCATTGAACATACCTTCTATTAAAACAGAAGGCGTCAACAGAACAACTCACTTGGCATTTGCCTTTAATTTGCAATTAAATCACATATAAATATTTAGTCAGTCCAGTGTACTGTTGTTTCTTTAACCACGAACATTTCACTATTGTTCTGATCTTCATATAATGGATTGTTCTGATCTGCACATTTCACAGATAATGCGCTGAAATAATCTAAAAATGATGAACTTAAAAAGAATAACATATTACTGTTAAATTAATAGTGTAATTTGAAAAATGCAGTTGCACTGAAATGTATATTGTAACAAATGGTGTGCCATATACTACTATGAAGGGAAATATTCAGATTAATTATACGAAGATTGAGAACAAAGTATGTTACAAATGTTTTTATAGAAATATAGAAAGTTTAGCTAACTTAATATATATTTGTATATGATGCTATTTTAAACTTTTTCCCAATTTGTTACTAAAGTCATTTTTGAAAGAGCCAATATTTACGTGCAATGAATGAAAAATTAAACTTGCTTTGATAAAAATAATTATTCCGATTAAAAATTTAAATTTTACAAAAGTAAATATACAGTCATATCCTAATATTTTAACTACATTCCTCCAATTTCATAAGCATGCATAGATTCTAAATATTAATCGTTAAGGTATTAATAACCCCTTTTTAAAAATTTGTGTGATTATATGGACTATAAAAACAATAAATCCGTGCAGCTGCACGTAGTTTGCTGTGACAATTAATAAAGCATTTGCTATACTTCTACCTGAGTATACTGTTTACCTATGAGATTGCAAATTATTATTCTTTTTAGTTATTTACTTATTCAACAATTTAAGATGTTGCAGTAGAATATAGGTAGATAACAATAAATAAACGAGCAAGACATAAATTGAAATAATTTATATCGGATGGTATGTAGCACAGAAGAATCAAGTACGGAGATTAATAAGCTTCAATTTTTATCACAGCATTAGCACGGAACAGGTTCGTATGTGTACAGAGATGGTTATATTCCGTGGAAACTATACGATTTGTTTTTAACCATCGTTATTTAAAATTTTGGTAAAATAACATTACAACTTTTAAAGCAGTATGAGCATTTTTTAAAGTAAACAATTCAGAGCAATGAACGAATCATACATAAATACCAATAAAGAAGTTATCGTAAAAGAATACATACTTCCTTTAAAGCAGTATGAGTATTTTTTTAAAGTAAACAATTCAGAGCAATGAACGAATCATACATAAATACCAATAATAAAGAAGTTATCGTAAAAGATTACATACTTCCTTTTTTTAACAAAATAATTAACACTTAAAGGAAAGAAAAACGTTTTTTCTCACTCGCAACAGGAGAGCCCCGAACATCAACAAACCGCCATTATTATTTTTATATTTTGCTTGGCTTCATTTACGCTTTACGCATGCTCAGTAATGAAAAATTACGGTTAACCTTCCTCTAGAGCTGGGTAGAGTTTCTGAGCTTGGAGTCGCTTTTCAGCCGCGGTAATACCAACTACAGTTATTGGTGAATACCATTTGAGCGTTCAAGTCGTATTTTCGCGGTAAACCGCAGGTTGAGGTAAACGGTGAATACGGCCGTAAGCATGACGAGTGTAGCTCGTCTTTGTGTGTTATGGCATGAAAAACCAATGACGAGCTAGACTCGTCATTTTACCGGAAGGGGTTAATAAAAATGTAGATTTAGATAAAAGGACTCGTAGAGTTTTTAGAAAGAAATCGGTGAATTTATACATAGGCTCCCTTGGTAGATCCGGAAATATATAGCTGATAGTATTTTTTTACTTTCTTCTATATGTAATATAGAGAAAGTATTGGATTCGCGAAAATTTTCGACCTCCGTTTTTTGACGGATCTACACGTTTTGGGATGTCCTGAACACGAATTGATAGTTTTTAGAAAATGTCTGTCTGTGTCTGTCTGTGTCTGTCTGTCTGTCTGTCTGTGTGTCTGTCTGTCTGTATCATTTTTTTGTGGACGCTGTATCTCACGAACATATGAATGAAATTTAACCAAACTTGGTATTTAGTTGCACCCTGACATGAATTGGTGCCCATTAGATTTGGGGATCAATAGCTCAACAGGTGGCGCTGTAATCGCATTTTATGCAAATTTTTAACATGGCAGCATAGGACAAAATTCCGTATAAATGGGCATAATGAGAGTTATTTTAAACTTGTGATTGTAAAATGAATTTGAATTATTGATGATAGTAGTAGTTAACTAGGAAAAAAAAATTGTGCATGGGGGGGCATCGGTTCCCCCCCCCGGGGGGGTTAAATTTTGAAGATGGGTATCATTCGAAATATCTCGTCAATACCTTTAAAACGAATGGTTGAACCATAAATCTGTGATAATTTAAAACAAAGTTATCGATTTTTTTTACTTTTAACAAAAAAAAAACTTAGAAAAATAATCGTATTTTTTTTTTTTTTTTAAACGAAATTTTACCAAACTTGGTATTTAGTTGGTCCCCGACATAAACTGTTGCTGATTATATTTGGGGATCAATAGCTCAACAGGTGGCGCTGTGATAGCATTTTATCTAAATTTTTAACATGGCAGCATAGGACAAAAATTCGTATAAATGTGCATAATAAGAGTTATTTTACACTTGTGTTTGTAAAATTAATATGAATATTGATAATAGTAGTACGTAACTAGGAAAGAAATTTTGTGCATGGGGGGCATCGCTTCCCCCCCTGGGGGGAAGTACCCCCCCGGGGGGGGTAAATTTTGAAGATGGGTATCATTCGAAAGGTCTCGTCAATACCTTTAAAACGAATGGTTGAACTATAAATCTGTGATAATTTAAAACAAAGTTATCGATTTTTTTTACTTTTAACCAAAAAAAAAAAAAGAACTTAGAAAAAAATTCTATTTTTTTTTTTTTTTTTAAATATTGTTAGTGATTGAATATGTATTAATTTTCACAAAAAAAAAGGAAAAAAAAATCTTTTTTTTTTTTTTAAATATTGTTACTAATTGAATATGTATAGGAAAATATAGAAGAAAGTCTTGTGGTGGCCACAACATACTAGTTTTTATAGAATTTCTGTAGTCTTAGTGGCAGTAGCAGCAGTTACGGAAGCAAAAATGTCTTCAACATCAGTTGTAAAATATCAGAGCTTTGTAAATGCTGTATTGGGGGTGTTGTGTAAATTTACAATGTTTCTAAACTGATAAAAAATATTTACTTCATAACATATATTCATTTATAATAGAAATAGGAAGAGATAAATTACAATTTTAATTATGCAATATGCAAATTTAGCGCAATCATGTTAAGCATAAAAACTATTAAATATGTACTCAAAGAGTAACGATATCATTAAATTTCTATGTTAATTTAGTATTCGCTTCCGAAATGTAAGTCTGTATTTAAAGAATTTGTAAAGCTCATTCTTCTGCCTGTTAGACAAAATCAAACATCTATATATAATGACAATAAAAATCTAGATGAATTGCTACACATATACACTCTCCCTTCATATCCTTATATTATCTCGAAAAAAAAAAATGATTCGATATTAAAAAACTTAATACTTCTTTTTTGTTTGGGTGACTTTGGAACTAGTATTTTCTGTATACACTTTCTCCACTTGTATTCTCTTTATAGATTTACCCATAATCCCCAATCATTTATTGTCGATGATAAAGCTTGTACAAAGCTTCTATATCTTTAAATAAAGTCAGTAGATGAAAACAATATTGTTTTAATATAATACTTCGGTGTAAATCTCTATAATGTCTACGAAGTATCAAAAACCCAACTAAATTTCTTTACGAAGATAAGTAATAGTTTAATTTAGGATGTAATAGAATTTCAGACTATAAGAAATTGATATAAAATTCTGGCTCCAAAATTATGCCTTGTTTGTTATAGCATTATTAGAATTACTAAGTATAAATATTTAGAGTTTTTTAATAAAAAAATATGTAAAAAATTATTAAACTGTCTTTTCATTATTATAATCACAGACGTGAAAATATGCCTTTTAACGTTTTCGAATTTCAAAAAGTGTGATTATTTTTATTTTATAAAACAAATCTTAGGCAAAGTGGATATCTTACACACATTTCGAGTCAGGAATTTGGAAAGGAAGATCTGTAAATGAATAAAGTTCCAATTCATTTTGTCCTTAAGGTGCCTGCCTACTGTAGGAGGTGATTTTTTTTTTAATAATTGAAAAATTACCTATTTATGTGCATTATATGATAGAACATAGTAAAAAACAGTGAATAACCCGAAAAAAATTATGCAAATTTTAAAAATATTTTGATATTTAGGATCAAAATATGCATAAAATATGCGAAAAAATAGCACTTTTATAAAACATCATAAGTCAAATTTAAATAAAGATATTTTTATTCTGTAAATTTTATTTAGATTATTGAAAGGTCCTTAAGGGAGTGAACTACTCTCAAAAATATAACCATGTAATGAAGATAACATTTTTACATGCTGAAAAAATCATGAATATACATGACAGTTCATAACTTCTATCGACAAAAATGCAAAAAATAATTTAGCTAGATTCATTATCGTAGTTCAAAACAACTCCTCTAGAATATTTTGTCAAAGTTTTACAACATTTCAATTGTAACTTTTGGAGTTATGACATTTTGGGATGAAGCAAAATGTTAAAAATCTCATTTTGAGAAAAAGCAGAAAACATATTTAAAAACCAGATTTTACCTTTAAAATAAAAAAAAAAAATTAATAAGTTCCGGATTTATTTCAAAGATTTTTATTTTCCTTTTTAAATTCATTTTATATTCAGTAACAAATTTTGATGCTTATGTTGAGTAAAACATTTATGTAAACAAACATTTACGGATCATTTCCGGTCACTTCCGGTTTCAAAAACTGGCGAGTGAATAATATTAAAATGCCTGTAAACAAAATTCAAACTGATTTAGAAAGCTAAAATGTCTGGCTTTAACACTAACTGAAAAATAGAAAATCAGATTTTTGACCAAAAATTGCATTTTAAAGGTAGGCAGGAACCTTAACAAGATATAAAACAAATAAACTAGTAATAACACTGTTTTTGATGTTGAAATATATCTCCCTTTAAAATCCACGTCGCCAGATTGCGTGTACAGAAGGTCGTTCATACTTTATGGAAACGATTATATATTTCTTTATAGCATACAAATATATCCCTAAATAATACAAATATTTTCATGTACCATATAAAGCTAAAGATTATAATATATAATTTTTCCCTGCAATGGTCATACGTTAAGGGTTTGTAACGTAACATGAATAAAGTCAATTTATTATAATATAAAGTATTATTTTCAATAATATCATTTGATTAAAAATATATATATATTTATCTGTTACTATTTGACTTACAGCATAATTTTTTATTGCACAAACTACTTTCAAAAGAGCCATTCCAATTATTTATTATTATTTAAATCTAGCTTTTGATTTAGTAATATTAGCTCTATTAACAAATATATAAATCTTAGACTTTTCCAATATAATGGATTCTCAAAAAGAGAGTTAAAATACATCATTAAATTCAGCAATAAGTTTAGAATATAAATCAGTTTTACATTTTCCTATTTCGACGTTTGATGGTAAACAAATTGTTAAAATGTTACATTTTAAAGCGTTTACTTTTGAACGATTTTATATGAAGATGATGTTTGATGTTTTATAAACTTTTGAAACTAGTGTGTGTTGATGCCCCAAGCGTTATCATGATCAAAATGGAGATATCTTAGTTTGACATAATATAGAATTTTTTTTTATGTAAGATAAATATCATGCAAAAATAAAAGCCAGCTTTTTAAAAAATAAATATGAACCTCTTTTACTGACGCGTTTAGATACTTGATAGCGAATAATTTGATGAAATAAATTTTACACTTTATGTCGAAGATTTTATAGCTTATTGACATGCAATTTTCTGTTGCGTCTTTTGTACCTTTTTAAACTTTTTTTTTTTTCTCAATAAAATAAACATATTTTTATGCTTGCTTTTTTACATTACAGCAAAATTAAAACTATGATATAAAGGGAAATATCTATCACATGATGAGGCACATTTGTGTACTTGCATGAATGAATTTGTTTCTATCTAATTCAGATATAGTTTAAGAAATGTCAAAGATAAAAGATATTTTCTTTCAGTAAAACTGAGAAAAACTGGATTAATGTTTGAAATCTGGTCTTGTAGTCTGAAAGTAAAAATAGTGTACTTAAGATGCCGGCGAAATTATTTCAGGAAAATTACAGAATGTACAAGCACGTGAAATATTATACAAATTATATAAATAAATAGATAAAATTATTCAATAAATCATAGTGTAATACAATAGAAATTGACAGGGAAAAATTTCTGAAACAGAATCCCAAAACATTATGACATAATACAAATTTAAACATGTGGTCAGCAACTGTCATCAAAACTAAAAATTACTCCGTACTTGCGTGAGTGTTTCTTTATGTATATTACTGAATGATGTAACCTTAACTAATATTCTGAAACTTTAGAACTAACTTTTTAATTATTTGCCAAAAACTGGAAATTATGAGAATTTAGTCGTTTCTCTATAAATCAACAATGCCGCCTAGACACTGTAGTTGTTAGCGTCCCTGACGCCTACACAGTTGGGCATGGGTTCAAATCCTGGACAAGGCAGGGATGTGTTGTATATGTTAGGGAGAGCGATGGCCGCCCATTGGGTGCTCCTTTATTAGTTCGCCGATTCCCGGCCAATGCTTAGTTGTAATTGCCACGCCATTTAAAAAAAAAAAAAAAAAAAAAAAAAACTGTTTTTGACAGAATTTTATTCAGTTCGACAGGACTAATTTATATATTACAATCTTGTAACAACAACAAAACAATTATAAGCCTTTACCAAGTATTCAGAAGACACCACCATCAAGAAAATGTAGCCATCTATCCAGAGGCCATTATTAAAACATATCCAGAAGGAAACAAATATTTAGAAGCCATAATCCACGCATATCTTAGAGGCCTCGACAACAGATATTCAGAAACCATAATCTATACATATCCTCAAGTTATCTTCAACTAATATTCAAAAGCTATAATCAATACATATTCAGAAAGATTTCGCCAACACATATAGTAAGCAGCAAAATTATTGGAATACACATCCACAATTTTCATGTATTTTTTTTTTTTTTAGTTTGATCGCTAATTTTTATAATCTTATTTTTTTATAAACATTATAAGATCATGACTCGACTAATATTTACTTAAAAGATGCCAATCTAATACTATTTTCTTAAGTATGAATTATTGCTAATGCTTCAGTAATTTTGCTGTCGACTTTAGTAAGAAGTTATCATGATTAACTGTTGGCAAGGTCACTGTATCAGCTAATGCAAATATAACGGTTATTATGGGAGGAAAATTGATATAATCAGCTGCAAGCGCGCATCCACGTGTTAAGTGAAGGGCCCTAGTTCGATTCCCGGACCTGTCATTTTCCCCATAGTTGGTACAAAAAATCATCTTTATATTCCAAAGTACTTAAAGAATGGACAATATTCCTGTGACGTCACCGTAGGCAAAATCGCCGAACACGTGGCCGATATTTTGTAAACAAATTAGATTCAAGATGCCATTTTATTGTTACGCATACCATTTTTCTAAACATTTCTGCAGTGAAACTTAATAATAATGTTCAAACAAGAACGAAAGAGAAATGTAAGCAACTGAATCGAATGATAAAGTTAAGACTATTCCATATCGTAAAATTGCAGAACATTTTATGTATACACACACACACATACACATACATACATATATATATATATATATAATGAATTAAAGATTAATAAGAACATTTTACACACACACATATATCTATAGATATCAAAGCTTAAATAATTAGAATTTCAATCACTTTAATAAAGGAATTTATTAAATGGAACACCCATTTAAATTTATTAATATCGCCACAGTTCACATAGCAACTTTTAATATTACATATGTTGATTAATATTAAAGTATATTACTAAAACTGGATTAAAAATAAACAAATTTATCACTATATCACGCTTACTTCAATTTCATATAATCTGTAACTCTTATAAATAATATTGCAAGATAAAAATTTGCAAGCCACAATGCTTTGTTATGGTAGAGTTGAGGATTGTTTCCCTACCCAGCTGATATTCTTGTAGCCTCGAACCCAAAGCGGGAATATGGTCCATTTTCTCGTTCATGAGTTTATCAATAAAATTTCTAAATATTTTAAGATATTAAATGGTAAAATTGGATATTGTCAGGCATCCTGACATGTTAGAAGTGGAACACCGCAAATTTATAACAACGCAAACTCACTGTTGAAAGAAATAGTTCTGTCGTACTAAAAAAAAATCAACAATAAACTTTGCTGTGTTACCAAGAATTTTGGAAAGTGATATCTCCTCATCTTTCAAACAGAGAAAATTTTAAATGTAAACGTTGTTACAATCTAATGAAATTATTCGGGCACAAAAACTAATTACTTTCCTTTATTATTCGAATAATTTTCTGGGAAACACAATAATTACTAAATCACATAAATAATCAAATGAAGAACATATTTTTTTCAAAGTAAATGGATACAAGATTGTGTTAAGAAAGTAATTTTTGCAAAGGGTTTGGTAAAAATATTTTGTAAAAAAATTACTGAATCACACTCAGTACCACATGAACGTATGAATTGTAAGGACTCTCAATTGAGGATATCTAATGCAGTAAGTGAGTATCTATATAAAGTTGTAAATGTGTAAAGTATTCAAATATAGCAATCTATACAATTATAAATCTATGTAAGATAAGTCTCTACAAAATAGCAATATATACTATTGTAAAATGTATATGTTGCTGTCAATGTGTAATGTTTTACAATATCATGCTGTTTAACTGATCTAAATTTAACTGTTCACATTGGGCCAAATAAAATACTGAAGTCATATAAATTTGCTGCGTAAAAGTGTTAATATATTACTACTGTAAAATCACAATATTTTTTGTTATCTATTGACAGTTTAAATAAAAACTGGTGTTTATTACTTATTAAGAGATTTTTAGAAATCACTATTTTGCCCCAAAATATCAAAAGTATAGCAAATAGCTTTTCACGATTATTTTTTTTTTATAATCAAACTAGTACTTTTTAGCCACCATGAAACTTTCTTTTTCGTGGTACTATACATATTTATACAGAATATATTATTTGTTAAAATTATGCAACACTTTTCAAAATTATTTTCATGATAAATGCAGAATATTTTAACTAGACATAATTATAGCACTAAATGTCAAAGAAATTAATTTTATGAAATTCGAAAAATATTGTAAAAAACATACTTTTTTTTTTATTTTTATTTTTTTTATATTTTTTCTAAGTTATCACAGATCGACGGTTTTATTCATTTTAATGGTAATGGCAAGTTCTTCTAAGTAAAACCGATATTGAAAATTTTTAGCTACCGGGGAGGAAGGGGGGGGGAGGAAGGTTATTTACCACCAGAGGGAAGAGCCTTTTCCACCATACACACATTTCATTCTATTTTACTATTACTAATGCCAATAATTTATGTCAAATTCACAGTTGTCCCTTAAAAATAATTCTCAACATGTACTTTATATGAATTTTTTTTCTTATATTGCTATGGTGCATTAAAAAAAAAGTGGAATGACAGCGCAATTTTTTGAGTGACTGTTCCCCAAATTTTATCACGACCGGTTTAGATCAAGGTCAAAATAACACGAAATTTGGTTGAATTTTGTTCATCGATTTGTGAAATAAACTGGTCACAAAATTTATAATACATACAGAAAAATAGTCAAATTGTGTTCATGCTATTTCAAAAGGTGTAAATCTATCGTAAATAAATCGGAAGTCTAAAATTTCAACGAATCCAATATTTTCTTGTTATACATATGAAGAAGAAAGTAAGGATATAAAGATTTCATAAATTTGGAAGGCTCGCCAGCAGCCGAGCGGCACTGCGCTCAAAACTGGTACATAGGAAGTAACGGGTTCGATCCCAGGTCGCATTCATCAACCTAACCGTTCAGAGTTTGCAGTGGTTTTCTCCCCGAACTTCGCGTAAATATAGGCTAGGACCGTTTGAAAGATCCCCCCCCCCCCCCCGTCGAACATTCTACCCATAGGCCTAGGACCCGAGCGTTGTTAATCTACCTTAAACCCTACAACCAACAATCAGTCAACCTAAATTTGACAATTTTTTTAAATGTCATGCATTTGCTTTCGACATATACACCCCATTGAAAAAATGGCATTTTTAGAAAATAAATACCTATTATTTTACGGAGAAAAAATTGTTTCAAGGGAAAAAAAATGTTTATTACCCTGGTGGATGATAAACAATATAAAGTCGTAACGAGACAAGCCTTTTCTCTGTTTCAGCAAGCGCGAACGTTTTGTCAGTGTTGTCAAATTTAGTGACTTTTTTATTCAATAATCACTAATAATTTGAAGAAGTGATATACATAATTGATTAAACTTTGACGTGATTAGGAAACCGTTAAAATTTAGTCGTAGATATTGAATAAAAAAAGTCACTAAATTTGACAACACTGCATGCTGTTTGTTTGTAAATTGTGAGAAGAAGCTTTTCTGACTGGTTTCGTCATTTTATTAAACCTGAAAATGTGAAAATTATTATTTTTATCTCATTAATTTTGGATCGAGATGTTTTATAATTCATTTTGAAGAATGTCTATTAGGCATGCTCTTTTCATTCAGTTAACTGTTTAAAAACTGAAAACCAGGTTGAAATTATCGGTATTTATTTTTTTTTTTCTGCAAAATATACGGAAAAAACTGTCAAACAGATTATAAGTTTTTGCTATTAATTGAACTGATTACATATCTATACCCTAGAGCTTATGGATACCATGTTCATTTTGTTTAGAGTAACCGCCATGTGCTAAAATGAAATGCATTTGTCTTAAATAAAGGAAATGGGTATGGTTTTATTTTCGACTCTCATATCCTTTATAGTAACTGAAAATTGGTGCTTAATGCTTCTGTATGAATAAAAATATGCACATCAAGGACATGATAACCCTTTACACAAAATGGACATGGTGTATTTTACTTCCAGGGTAAAGATATATGAAGAAAAAAATAATCATACTTCAATATGACAATTTAAATGTAATAAAATTATAATAAGTTATTACAATACAACCATAATAATGAATATTACATAAATACATCCATACATGTATATATATAAGACTTATACACCTATATAAATTCAAAATTACAATGCTCAGTCACTATAATGGAAAAATTGAATTAATCAATATACAATTACATATAGAATTGAATCCTTATACACGATAAAAGATATTAAAAAAGTTATGAGTTGTTTCTAATTGGTAAGATCATATGTAAGGAATATAAATGAGTTAAAACAGGAATAATGAAAATAATAACTAGAAAGAGTTTGACTGAATGATTATCATGAAGTAAGATTAATAAAGGGGGTTGAACCAGTTTGCCGAGCTCCCAGTTTTCCCCAAATCCCCTGCAAGAACATATAGTAACAAAGAAAAAAATATTAAAGAATAATCACTGAAAATAATAAAAAAAAAAAGCAAGCAAAATTTAAAAAATAACCAGAAACTCTTCAAAAATTTAATTGACATACTATGTATATGACCATAATGTAGAAAACTTGGTGTTTTGGTTTAAAATGGGATTCAAGACTGTCTATGAATTGAGTAAATTGAAGGATATCGACAATTGCCTTAGGTAACAATTTGCATTATTTAAAGACACTCATTAAAATAAATTTCAATTTGATGCAATAATCGAACTATTATCTTGAATATGTTTACATAGTACGTTTATAAGAATTAGTAATTTTGTTATTATATACTTAAATTCAAATAAGTTTGCAATACGATATGCATAGGATCAAAAATTAAATTGGGTATAAAATGATATACATAGGATCAAAATTAAAATAGTTATAATGTATTACAATTTAAATAAGTTTGCTGTATGATATACATGGGGTCAAAAATATATACTGCAGAAGTACCTGTCGAATTTTCTAGGAAATTGTGTATCTGAATATTGCAAGTAATTTGAAAACAAAGTTAAAGGTTGACGATTTTTTGCTCTTTTATTGTTTTATCATGGAATTTTCTAAAATCAAAGTCATACAAATGGGGAAAAACGTAATTCGCACGTGTATAATACATTTGATTGCTATAATGTAAAATGTATTTGCGTGAATATCTATTATAAAACGCAAATATTTGAATATTAATGTAATTTAAATTTTGGAAAATAATTTACAGCCGTTCTTAGGCACGTAGTTTTGCATTTTTAATTAAAATTCTTCTTTAAAATTAATATATCTGTTTGGATAATTATAACATGAAGCAATATCCGTAAAAAAAGTTGAAAAAATGTGACAAGTACTACATGCCTAATTGGATTCAAATGATAACTATTGAATTATTTCTTAAATCTTTTGTAAAAAAATCTTTTGTGTGAAAATAATATATTTCAATTCTCGATGACACTTTTAATGTTTTATTCACCATTTCGAAATTCATAACTTTCCGATAAATATATCACTTAATAGAATTTCATATTGAAATCCAAGCAAGAATGAAGGAATTATTCTAGATGGAATATCTTTTCTTAAAAATCCTCAGAGTATCTGGGGAAATATACTTAAAACGAGAGATTGATTTCAAGAAAATTTTCTGCCATCTAATATCGTTTCTGCTTATCAGCACATCCAAAGAAAATATTTTTCGCGTTTCAAGAGCTGTGAATTGGAATCGCTATTTTAGAAAAATAAATATAGGGTAGTTGCTCTAGTAACTGACATCTTCCCCGAAATAATTAATAAATAAGTTAAAAAATAAAGGCAAATGCTTTACATACACTGTCAAAAAAGAAAAAAAAAATTCTGTTTGCTGCCAGAATTTTTCTGTAATTCAGAAAAATACGTTCTATAAACGGAAAAATTACTTTGATAGAACGTATATTTCTGAATTACAGAAAATTTCAGGCAGCAAACAGGAATTTTTTTTTTTTTTTTTTTTTTTTTTTTTTGACAATGTATAAAAAAAATTTTAGCACTATATGTCAAACACTAGAGCATTAGGTGCCTATTACTGGTAAAATGAAAAACTGACAGTGTCAGTTTCTGGAACATTGAGTATGAGTGAAATAGTAGTAGTAATAATAATAATAATAGTTACCAAATGTATATATTTTAACAATTTGGTTCTGAAAGTCTTTCATGCCATATAAATTAAGTTCTCTAAAAATACTTTCTGATGACTAAAACATTAAAAATATCACATTGCTTTAAAAGTGTTAATCACTGGAGCGCTTACCCCGATTTAAAGCTTAAATAAATAAAAAAAAAAAAAAAAAAAATCTAGCGCGTTGAAAGAGTGCTTTGTCAGCCACCGGTGGCTGACAGCGTAAAATGATATAAAACTAAAAAAAGAAAGAAAAAAGTAATTGTTGAAAATTTATTCAAAATTTACTCAATTTTTATTTATTGCAGGATTATATCAATGAGGTATTTTAATTTATTTTATTGAAATACGGTAAACACAACTCGCTTTTAACCCCTTCAGGGGCAATGAATTTAAGTTCATTTAAAACAAATGCCACCAGAGTCTGAGATCAAGATTAGAAGAAAATGAATAAATGAATGTTTTCGGGTAAGGTAAAAAGGTAAAATTTTATATAAAATTTCTGGGATGATTTTTTGTAATTGAGAACTGAAATTAGGTAGTAAAATATATACCACCGCCCCTGAAAGGGTTAAGTAGCACGCGTGGCCTGACGGGTATTTCCTTAAGAATTCGCGTGACGCTCAAAGTGTTAAAATAATCTATTTAAAAAAACGTTTAAATCCCAAATTCTTATTATAGCGTATCATATAAATCTTTTCGAAGTTAGAATAAAATTTAATTTGAAAAAAAAATTAACTTTTTTGTTTATTAACGCAAAGGGGAGAAATTTGAACTGTGTTAAGAAAATAGAAATCATTTCTTAAAATTCACAACAGATGTCAGCACCACACGATTGCCTATAATCTTCGTGATTTTATTTTCTGATTAAGGGCCAATATCTGCAATTTAATTATTCGTTTGAGGCACCTTTTTTTTATTATTTTAGTTTATTATTATTTTTTTATATTATAACTTAACATTTTACTGATTTGGTTAATGTTTATGTGTTTCTCCTAATCATTTTTATTTTGTACTTTTAATTGTTTCATTGACATTTTAGAGAATATTCCACCCAATAGAGGGCGCTTGTAGTCCACAAAAAACTCTTTTTTGCTTCTAAAAAGAGATGTAAGAAAAACGCTTCTTAAAAAATCTCTTCAAAAATTCTTAGAATACTGTGTAGTAACGATAAATTTTCTTTTATCAATTGAATCTTTTCTACTAATTGTCTGCAAAAATGAACACTCCGGACCTTCAGGATATTGAACGCAGGACCACCGGATTTCTAACACGGCGCTCTTACTAACTGAGCCACGTAGAGACAAATAAAAAAGCTTGTATTTACCTTAAAACAGAGGCGCATTTTTTATTTGGTTGAGATTCACAAACATACCATAGTGAATGACAGTAAGTACATAAGAATTTGGGAAAAAATGGAAATGGAAATTTATATTTAAAATAATTATGTTTAAATTCAATTTTCAATAACTGTATAAATATGGAATATGCAGGGTATCCCCTAAAAAATTAAATCGTGGTTTAATTCTTCATCTATTAGAGATAGATGGGCAATGCAAATTGTAACAGTGCTCAAAAGAAGCTATGAAATACAGATTTCCTTTCTGTTAAATTGAATTGAATTTTTTAATTTTCTAAAACCTTTCTAGAAAAATTTGGTATTCGTTTAAAATTAAATTTAATTCATATATAGATCACTGAGAAAAAATTCTGTAGCTGACATCTAAATTCAAAATTGTGGCTCTATAAAAAATAGTTCCGTGTCATCCTTATAATTTCTAGTTCCCCCTGAAAGCGAGTTCTAGAAACCCCTATTAGAATTCTACAGTGTTAGCCTATATTCTCGAGGGCAAAGTTATTTAAAAATCTCTGCAAATAAATGCGAATACAAGAGGCGGGTTTCAGCAACTACAATCTTGGTTTGTTATCCAATTTTAGAAAATCAAGGGAGAATTTCTTTCAATAGAAAAGATTCAGAATATTCAGATCATTCAGAATATTTGTTTCACCATCTAGAAATGTGTAGACTAGAAATTCTTGATCATTTCGACCATTCAGTTTAATGGCGTGCCTTATGCGCATAATTCGGAAATCTTTATTTCTAGTTAAGGCATTTAGAAAATGCTCACTTATTCATTCTAGATGAAGGCGGTATATTTTTTTTTCTCAGTGATTGTACATAAAAACAAACTGATAAACTGAAAAAGTAATGTATATGTATATATAAAGCAAAGTCTTCTAACATGAATTTTAATCTTTCATAACATTTAAAATTTTAGGAAATGCAAATATTACACTTTAAAGCAATTCTTAATAAAAAAAAAAAAAAAAAATGTACAGAAAAATATAATAGCATTTCTCAAAGTTTTGGAATTTTCATGATCTTAGTTCATCATTTTTAATTTATTATACAAAGTTCATAATAAGTTCATAAGTTCATAGTAAAATATTCTAAACTTTTCGAGCAAATGTTCCTTTTTAAGCCCTAACAGCACACTTGTCTATAGTACATCCTGAATCTGTCCAGTGGACGTCTTTTTATCCATAGGATATCCTGAGGATGTCTTGTGGAGAAAATGTGTTGTTAGGGAGGAAGTTAGATTCCTCCACATTCAAATTCCTAATTTTCTTCACATTCAAATACCTGGGACTCATGAGTAGCTAATTCACCTTCGTTCCACACTAACACCTTCAAATTAAGAAAATTATTCAATATAATTAAATGCATTTAATATGGGCTAAAATATTACCGCTATATTACTATATTATATTACTGAGATATTCCAATTCTGAGCCTTTCATGCATACAACAGATAAATAAAATGAAAGATAATTACTTCATTTACTTTTCTCAAAGGAATGCAATATATATATTTCATAAAATTTAATCTTTATATGAAAGCGCTATTCAAAGTCCGTGAAAAGAAGTGAGTGAATTATTATAAATATTAATGGGATGATTTTTTTTATTTTTTATAAATTATTCATGTAATAATTCCAAATTCTTTCAGAATCTCCTACTTAGCATTAACTCTCAAAGACTTTTAATTGTGAAGGCATCATTTGCATATATTTTCAATACCTAAAGTTACCTTTTAAATAGTTTTAGGATATACGAAAAATATTTCAATGACCCTCCTGTATTAAATGAGGAATATAGCTTCAGATTTGGTATTCCTTAAAACACATTAGAATATAAATTACAGATTTTAGTTCTTTCGTATGTCATAAACGTAATTTAAAAGTATTTAAATAATCGGGTGTGTCACTCACACAACTTTTTTTTACCCTGAAACTTAACACTATAAATACAGGTTGGAGATTAAGGGGTAAGATAACGAGTAGTGTTACGGAAACCTATGTTAAAACAATTCAAATTAGGCTTCTAAATGGATTTATTTAACGAGTATTATTCAGACAACATTAACACCAACATTCCTCGAAACTTAGCAATCTTGATCAAACTTTTCTAGTAACAAACAGATTAACTGCAAAATACAACATTTGGATCGCCTGAAATTATTTGTTTTTATTTTACTTACGCAGACAAAGATCAAATGTTTAAAACACGACTTCCGTATTCAGGAAGCCTCAAAACGTGTAAATATACAAAAAACCAAGCGATGAATATTTAGCTTAAAAAAGTATATTATTTACAATAAGGCTATGAGGAATTAATTTCAAATCCTAAGGAGCTTTTTTGGACATGGTAAACTATTACAGTAAAGAACTTCCACTAACAATAAGAAAGGATGTTATGTCTTAAATATTGGCAGCCCTGTATATCTTCTGAAAATTATGTACACATCACATGGCGGACATAAATATAATCTTATATTAATATAATCTCATTGTCGCAACATGATTTTTGGATTCAGGGAACCTCAAAACGTGTAACTATAACAAAATCTGTTTTAAAAATTTGACCCAAAAGCAATACTTTCTCTACCTTAGTGGTAAGGGAAAGTAATAATCAAGAGTTACGTACATACAAGAGAAAGAAACCGCCCCCTTTAAACCATAAATATAGATAAACATTTAACAATTAACTCTTAAATTTTTGTATATCAGAATTTTGAAACAACATGAATTTTAACCAAATATTTTAATTTTACACAAAATACTCTAAAATATTTATCAAAATGATATTTTTTTTATTATTTTATTGTTTCATTTTATTTATCTTTTTTGTCCCTTCAACATAATATTTAATTTTACAATAATAAGAAATATAGACGTTTTACGTAGTTATGAATCTGAAAAGAAATTTTAATTAACCGTTTACGAAAAATTAAGAGATTCGCTTCCTAGTTCCACTATTTTTCACACAGACGCGTGTAGTTATGTGTTCTACATAAACATTCCCTTTTCAATTCCTTCCACTCCCTTTTTGTTCCTTGAAATGAGCAAATCCTTCGAAAACACTATCATAGTCATTTACTTGCATTCCAGATAAGTGAAACTAGTTACACTGGTAGCAGCGTAATACAAAGGATCGTATTTCGATCAGACGTATATATACGCCTGGGGCTGTTAACACATCTTCTTAGCTAGAAGAATATTGTTACAAAATTGTAGATAATTGTGTTTATTTTTGTATAAATTCTTTCAAAAAGGCTTAGTAAGTTGGAGTACTAATTTTGTGCATTTCTAGTTGTTTTAGCGTTAAAATAGCCTTATTTTCCCTAAAAATTCATTAAAAAGCTCCAATAAGCAGGTAATGGATTTAGCGCCAAATTTGGCGACATTTCCCTTCCTTGGCGATTTTTTTGGCGACCTTGGCGAGAATTTTTTTATTAGGGATATACCAAATATGGAAGCTCTAATCTCATTGGCTGATGAGATACGGAAATTTCTGGAACTTTCCACACTTTTCTACAGGGGTATATAAGAGCTGTTTTTTTTCGCCAAGGCAGTCAGTTCAGTTCAGTTCTCAGCCAGCTCCACTAATGCTTGCATTGCTTTGAGCCTCTTTGAAAGAGACTTGCTTTAAGTGTTATTGCTATACAGTTTGTACTATGGATTTGCTATTGACAGCTGTTGTTTAAGCTGTGTTTACTGGTTGAATTGAAGCTGATACTTGTTTTATAGACCTGTAATTTTCTGGATCTTTCTGTGAATAAATACTGAATTTTTGTAAGTTTTGCCTTTCATTCTCGGACATCTCAAGAACCCCCAAGTACGCAACAATATATACGCCCGGGGAAGTTAAGGGGTACTTTGAATTTTTTTCGCTCTAAATACTTCGATGCACTTTTAGCTTTATGGGATGGAGCACCATCATGCATGAAGACTGGTTCCTCATCTCCAGGAAACCATTCTTGCATTTGTGGCATGAGCCTGGTTTGTAAGACTTTCAGGTATTGATCTTGTTTCATTGTATTTTTGACCACATAGGGAGGACCAGAACCTTTTCCTGATATGACAGACCACACCATGGCTGATGGAGGATGTTTCGTGGTGAGAACTATACAATCTGACTTGTATTTCTCGTTTGGATGCCTCCGAACAAATTTGGTTTTTTTCGGTTAAAACATGAAAAACCGGTTCATCAGAGAAGCAGACCTGAAAATTAAACAAAATTTCTTTTTATTTAATTTCTTTATGTTCATTTTAAATGCAAATATATCGTTGATCAAAATAAATAGCTATGTACCTTTTTCCAGTCTTCTATTGTCCAATTTTTGTACTTTATTGCCCACTCCAAGCGTTTTTTCATCATTTCTGATGTAAGCCTTGGCTTGCAAGCCGGTTTCATGGCAATGAGTTCATTTTCTGCCAAACGACATCTCAAAGTTCTTTCTGATATATTAATGCCTTCATTTTGAACTTCTTTCATTAACATGCGTAGCGGTTCCTTTCTGCTATTTATACAAATGTCTCGTATTTTTCGATCCGTTCTCTTCACCGTAATGCGAGCTCGTCCACTATTATTCTTCCGTGATGGATCCAAACTTATGTTTAAGACCATTTTCTTTTTAACTGAGCTTCTGGATACTCCTACCTTTGTTGCAATTTGATTTTGGGTCAGTTTAGTGGCCTTCAGTAGACCATAAACCTGCCCTACTCTCTTTGGTGACAAGTCAGCCTTTCTCCCCATCTAAAATAAAGGAGCAAAAACTTTTTATGATAATAAATGAATAAAAATGTTAAATATTACCCGCAATATTAATAACAATGCAAAACGTACTTTTTGCAGCAAAATAATTGCTTCGATCCAAAATTAACAAGCAGAACAAATTTTACGTTATAATGCAAGTTTACACCTATGCCATTGTATCACAGAATAATAACTAACTGTCTTGCGTTGCCAGCTTGAAAATGTTTCTGTAATAAAGGTACTGAAATAAGCTTAAGGTAACACTAATTAAATAATAATAATTTTGAGCAGATCAGGTGTTATAAACTCCCAATTTCAAAAAACTTTAAATATTTTCTTTGGTCTAATAATTTGGCCAGGTACTGTACTATTGTGTAATCGTGGACTTTATTTATTTATTTTAATTTTTTATATATTTAGGACAAAAATATGGATATGCTATTTACCATCATCATGCCATATTTGTTTATCACTCAACTCAAAGACACAAATCAAACTGAAACAAGCACTTATTTTAATTTTTGCAAAATTAAGAGCTAATTTTTTTACAAATTAAACTGGGTTGGCAAAACCAATATCAAATATGACAGAAATGTTCTTTAAGATTTTTTTATCCCTATTTTAATGGGTTATTTGTTTACATTAAATGAAATTTAATGAGAGCTGAAAAATGTATAAAATGTGCGAGCACATTTGAGAAAATATAATTTGCAACACCTTCTTAGTAATAAAAGTCTAACGCTCTAAATCGATGATATTGTCAAAACGATTTATTGAAGCAAAGAAAATATTTTCTTTATTTTTGGTTTGGAGGAACAAATAAAATAATGGAATAAAGAAAATTTACCAGGAACAAAAAGGCCATCACGGTTGTAACAATGCATTGAAAAAAAAATTGTCAAAGATTGACAGAAATAATCTAAATGGTAATTTAAAAGAACAGTTGTAATTTTATGTAAAGAGCACGAATTGGCTTAGTGTTTTTTTTTTTTTTCTTGACAACCGCTGTATATAACAAAAAATTGCGATCAAAACTTTTGGCAGAATTAGAGGAAAACGTACCGAATATTGATACAGTAAAAAAAAAAAAAAAAAAAAAGTGGGGTATTTAGGTATTACCCCTTCGACAAAGATATTATCGACAATTTTAATGAATTTGCGCTAAAGTTTATATTGATAAATAATTAAATTACATTTCATTTCTCGAATTCTATTTTGATTAAAAAAAAAAAAGAATTTAATCTTTTTTTTTTTTCATTGACTAAATTTAGTCGCTATTTCGCATGTGGTTAAGATCGCAAATTAAAAAAAAAAAAAAAAAAAAAAAAAAAAAAAAATTAAAATACCAACCACTAAGTGGGCTAATACCGATTAGTTGTTAAAAAATGTGTAAAATATTATAGATATTTAACTTGTCTTTTAATGAAATAAAATAATAGTTTATTATTTAAAGTGAAGGAAGCCATTATTTTCATAAACTTAGTCATATACAAATGCCATTTCATAAATAGCATGGAATTATCATCTAAAATACCAGCAGCAATTGATTAATTACCTTAATACTTATTTTTGTCTTGTTATATTAATCATCTGGCATATCTTAGGCACTATGACTAACATTTCTTCTTCCGCTGATGCGAATGAATACAAATTGTAGGCAGTACGTTATAGGTGACAGGGTTGACAGATATAATTTATGAAAGGCAATCAAGAATGCAAAAACACATTAACTCAGAGTATAAGTTAGAATTAAAAGAGTATTTTATCGCTAAGAGAAGGCTTTTGCCCGTTTCATTATAGTACATTATGTTCCAAAGAATACTATGCCAATAAAACTAAACTGGCGAGAAAAAATAAATAAAACCTGTTTCCCCTCTTCTACAAATTATTTTTAAACAAATTAACAGGGGAACATATAATTTGGATGGCACACTCGTTATCGAATTACTAATCGAATTTTATATAATTTTAACACGAATAATAGATTTTAAACTGATATTAATCCATTTTTATTTCTATTTTCCTAAAAAGTAAGCTTTCAAAAATAAAATAAACAATTTTGGAAAAGAAAACTAAAATGATTAATGTTGTTAGGGATGCATTAGAAACAAAGATAGTCATGGCTCCAAATAGTAAACTTTTCTTTCTTTTTTCCCGTGAGACATTTTTAAAAATACTAATTTGTAAACTATGAAAATCGTCAGAATAACTAAAATGTCAATAATAATTTTATGTCAAATATTTTATCGAATTTTTTATCTTGTATCTAAATTTTTTAGAAAGTTATTAATAAACCGGAAAAAAAAAAAAAAAAAAAAAAAAAAAAAGGAAGAAAGAATAAAAAAGAGCAAATTCGTTCTTAAATTAACATTTTGGAGGGAAGATTTAACATTTTAATTTAACATGTGTGTCACGTATCTGTAATGCATCTTTAACATCCTTTCTTATTTAGTTTTCCCTTTTTTTTTTTTTCTTTTTAAAAGTTTTCATTTTTTCCAAGAAGGCAAAAACACGATTTAAATGAAAACCTAATTATAAAAGCGTACTTAGCCTTAAATATGACATTTTTTAAACACAAAAGTTTGTCCCACCTGTCTTCTTTATCGCGTTTCCTTAAATAAACTATTTTGTTTGTATTAATTATTCGTCAAAGAAATAAAAACTTTATATAAAGACAGTTTCGGATTGGCTCAAAGATTATTCCCTATTTTTAAATGTTCCGGTGTTTATTAAAAAAATATTTATATATGTATGTATCAAAGAGAAAAAATAATGAAATTTGTTTACGCATCTGATCAAAACACATGACACAAGTTAATTATATCGCTGATTCGATAATAAAACACTTTAATTTCACAATATAACATTTGTTCGGCTCAAAAAGCACGAACTCGCACGAACACATTTTTCTCCTCTTATTCCATTTCGTTTTCCACAGTAGTCTCGCAGAAACGGAATATCACACTTTTCCGGAGGGGTGTGCGAAGCACAAGCATGTGCGGCACGTAATACTCATTGGCAAAATGTCAATACAGAACATCCCGCCCCACCTTGCAATGTTTTTTAAACATTCAAGACACGTATAATAATTACTCAATTCTAAAATTACAATATCACAAATAAAATTAAATACTTATGAAATAAAATACACTATATACATATAACAATAATGACACATTTAAAAAACACAAATAATTTTACTTATTTATTCATGGGTAGGAGGCACAACTTTGTGATTGGACGTTTATAAGTACCCAAGGCAGTTTTAACTTCAACTACTCTTACTTTTGAGTCTTTGCCTGGGTAAGTAGCAGAAATTCTGCCCAATGACCACAGACATGGGGGCAAATTATCTTCTTTAATAACGACCAAATTTCCTACCTCCACATTATTTTTCTCGAACTTCCACTTGCTCCTTTGCTGCAAGTTGCTCAAATAATCAGAGCTCCACCTCTTCCAGATCACTTGAATAAATTTTGTTAATTTTTGCCAATGATCCAGCCTATTTTCACCAATATTTGTTAAATCAGGCTCAACCATTGACGTAATAGGTCGACCAATCAAAAAATGGGAAGGGGTTAAGACATTAAGATCGTTTATATCCGCCGACAAAGGAACAAGGGGTCGAGAATTTAACATTCCCTCAACTTGGATTAAAACTGTTAGAAATTCTTCATAAGTTAGTTTTGAATTTCCGACAACTCTCTTTAAGTAATTCTTAATGGATTTAACTCCAGCCTCCCAGATACCTCCAAAATTTGGGGCTTTAGGGGGAAAAAATTTCCAATCAATACCTTCTGATGACATGAAATCGGCAAGTTTTTCATCTGGCTGGTTTACTAATCTATGCAATTTTTTAAGCTCAGCATTCGCGCCTACAAAATTTTTAGCATTGTCAGTAAAAAATTTTGCACACTTGCCCCGCCGAAAAACGAACCTTTTAAGAGCTGCAATAAATGAGGCTGATGTCATGTCTGACACCACTTCCAAATGCATTGCGTTAGTAACAAAACAGATAAATATACATACATAAATTTTATGGTACACCTTTCCTTTGACCCCTATACTTAATATAAAAAGGTCCGCAGAAGTCCGCTCCAGTAATGTTAAAGGGAAAGGTTTTTCTCACTCTCTCCTCAGGCAAATCACCCATTAATTGGTCGATTACCTGAGGTTTTGCTTTGAAACAGGTTACGCAATTATGCACAATTTTTCTACATGTGCTTCTCCCATTAATTATCCAAAATTGTTGCCTGATTTGGTGCAGTAAAGCTTGAGGTCCTGAGTGCAAATACTTTACATGAAAATAACAATTAAATCAGTTAATCTATGTTTAGAAGGCAACAAAATGGGGAACTTTCTGTCGTAATTCAAATCACTATTACTCAACCTGCCTCCTACCCTTAAAATACCATCCTTATCAAGAAAGGAGTTTAGATTTGCAAGGGGCTGGTTTTGGATCCTTTTTTGGCAGCCATTTCCTCCTGAAAATGTTGTCTTTGAACCATTTTTATAATAAAAAATTCAGCTCTTTTCAATTCGGTAGCTTCTAAAGGACCGCTCCTCTTTCTTTTCCCCCGGCAGTTCTCTGTGAACCTGAAAATAAAGCTTAAAACACGAATAATTTTAAAATATTTGTTACTTATATTGAGAAAATTGTCAATAAAGGAGTCAACATTAACACTGAAAGAAAATAAGTTACAGTCACTAATTTCCAGTTCCTCATGAAAGTCACTTAAAGTAATTGCTACTGGAATGTCTCTTTTAGGATAGTCATCCCCAGTGAGGAACCTTGGTCCCCTCCACCATAGTTCATTCTCATTGAGCTTATCTGGGTCTACACCTCTTGAGATTAAGTCCGCGGGATTTTCCCCGGATGAGACATATCGCCACTGTTGTACATCTGTAAGTTCTTGAATTTTGGCCACTCTATTGGACACAAAATGTCTTAAATTTGAAGGGTTCCTTCTGTAGCATGGAAAGAATTATCATAGAATCGCTCCATAAGAATATGTTGTTAAAGTCCATTTTTAGAGCTGCTAGCACGCGTTCGATCAGTTTTGCCAACAACAACGCTGCGCATAATTCTAAGCGCGGTATAGTTAATTTCTTTAGTGGTGCTACCCTGGATTTACTTGTCACCAATTGTATAGAAACTTCGCCAGATTGCGACTTGGATTTACAATATATGACAGCACCGTATGCCAGTTCCGATGCATCGCAGAAACCGTGAATCTCAATTTGTACTGCCGATGGCAGCACAATGCATCTTTCTACTTTCATCTCTCTTATGGACTGCAATGGCCCACCAGCGGCCGAGCGGTTCTGCGCTCAAAGCTGGTAGATGGGAGGTGCCGGGTGCGATCCCAGGTCGCGCTCATCGACCTAGCCGTTCGGAGTTTTCCGTGGTTTCCTCCGAAACTCGCGTAAATACGGGCTAGGACCCCTTAGAAAGACCCCCACGGAGGGCATTCCCCCTCTTGGCCTAGGACACATCAGGAGTCAATCGGCCTTAAACCCTACAACCAACCAACCTTATGGACTGCAAAGATACTGTAAATTTACGCCAATCCTTTGATTCTTTCTCTGGCAGGAGGTCATTCCAATCAAGCCTTAATAACCAAAGTTGCTGCATAAAAATTTTAGCCTTTGTGATAACAGGTCCTAATAACCCCAAAGGGTCAAACAATTTCGCAATAAGTGACAGCACTAACCTTTTAGTAATTTTGTTAAATCTGCACAGTTCACCTTAAATGAAAAAGCATCTAAATTATGCAGCCAACAGACACCTAAAGTTAAAGATTCCTCTCGTTCAGCAAACTCATAGTTTGCATCATCATTTTTAATGAGCTCGGGGGTGATTACTGGGCCACTTGTGCAAAGACATTCCTGCAGACTTAAGAATGCCTATTAGCTCATTTTGAATAATTTTAGCCTTTTCCAAGGAGCTAGCTCCAGTTAGGACATCGTCCATATAAAAATCCTCTCTTAGTACTGGAGCTGCGTTAGGGAAATTTGGCTCTTCATCTTCGGCTAACTGTTTTAATGTTCTCATAGCTAGAAATGGTGCACTGACCGTTCCGTAAGTAACAGTTAGTCGTATGTTTTGGGGGGTTCATGAGCACTGTTGCTCCATAAAATTCTTTGTAAAGCATGTTGACTCGGGTCTATTAAAATCTGTCTGTACATCATTTTCACATCTGCTGTGAACGCATAAATGTATATTCTAAATCTTATCATAATAGAAAATAAATCTTCCTGAATGACTCCTCCATTATATTGGAGTGAATTTAAAGATAAAACATTGGAAGATTCACTTGAACAGTTAAAAACAACTCGCAGTTTGGTTGTAGTTTTATCCGGTTTCTATATTCCATGATGTGTCGCATAATAACATATTTTGGGTTCTTTTTCCTCAATTACTTCTCTAAGATGACCCAATTCTTTATATTCTTCTAAAAAACTTTTATAAAGGCTTAAACACTTTTCATCTTTCGATAATCGGGTCCACAGCGATCTGAGTCGTTTAAGAGCAACCTCACGAGAATCTCCTAAGCACGAAGGATCAGTTTTAAGAGGCATCGATACTACGTATCTCCCCTCTTCACTTCTCCAATGAGTTCGCGAAAAATGCTCTTCGCAAATAGAATTTTTTTTAGATTTGGTTACCCCCATTTCAACATTCTCAATTTCCCAGAATTTTTTTAAAGTTGTATTTAGATCCCCATCAAGAATCAGACCGCAATGACCCATACTCGCACCTTGTTGCTCGAAACTACCTGAAGCAACATAGCCAAATTTTGTGTTCTGTAACAACAAAGAAGAATTTTCCGCATATATCTGTCCTGGCGTAAGTAACTCATAGAAAATCTCTGCACCTAACAATATATCTATTTCACCAGGGATATTAAAGCTATAATCCGCTAAATGGACTGTATCTGACACCTCAACATTTACATCAATTATCCTCTGAGGAACAAGGTCGGTGATTTTCTTAACTATGAACATATTTAGATTCCTCTGAAAATCTCCCGTCTTATTTGCTATGGTAGCTCTCACGCAGCCCTTTACTACAACTGACGAATCGTTTAGACACGAAATCAAAGTATTTATTTTTTCTGCTTTGAGCTGTAGACGATTTACACATTTTTCACTGACTAGGCAGACTTGACTTCCCACGTCTAACAAGCATCTACACTCAACCCACTGATTATATTTATTTTTTATCAGCGCTCGAATTGTGCTTAGCAAAACATTTCTAGTGCTTACAAAACTCGTAGCAACAATCGAGTCTGTATTCACAGATTTCACCTGAGTTACTTGACTGTTTGCCCCTACTCCATACACCTGACCGCCAATGCCAATCTCAGAATAACTTGTATTTTGATTTTGCGAATTTTGTCTCAAATCCCTATTTACATTCTCATTGGAAAAGTGAAGAAGTTGATGATGTGGTTTCTTACACATGAAACAATTGGGCACTTTACATTGTCTGAAATTACAGTTTTGCAATAAACACTTAAAGCAAGCCTTAGTATTTTTTACAACTTCTACCCTCGTGTGGCGTTAGCCTTTTAAACTGCGGGCAGTTCTGGAGTAAGTGAGATTCATTACCCTTACACAAACCGCATTTGTTATTTTTCATCTCTGACAAAAATACATTAGCACCTTTATTAAACTTACGAGATGAATTGTAATTCTCAGGCTGTTTACCTCGCGAAGTTGTGTATAAGTCAACCTCCTGCGCTAATTTTAAAGGATTAAACCACTCATTTCCTTGTCTAATACTTATATGCGACGCGACCTCTTTATCTAATGTATGGAAGATTTTATCCGCTACAATTAATTGGTTTAGTGTATCAAAATCCGAAACTTTTCTCAGTTTCAAATAGTATTCCCAATTTGTTTTTAACCGAGACGCAAATTGCACGCATGTTTCGCCATGTTGTCTAGTCGCCTTTCGAAATTGTTCCAAACACGCCATAGCAGTGGGTTCAAATTCTCGCAAAATTAATGATTTCACTTTCTCATAAACTCCAATTTCCGCATCTTTTAAATATGTAATTATATTGGAAGCCTTTTCGCCTACTAAATTTAAAAGAATTTCCGCTTTATATTTGCTTGGAACATCCTTCGCTACAAAGGCTCTCTCTAAAGAAGCAAAAAATAAACACCAGCCCTCAGGTTTACTAGGCAATTTTATAGTTAATGTTCGAACACTTTTTATTAGTGCATCTAAATTACACGACTCAGAATATTTATCACTATTGACTTCCGATTTATTTTCAGATTTTAATTTCTGAAGTTCTAACTCAGCTTTATCCCTATCAAGTTTAATTTTCTCCAATTCCAGAAGTCGCTGTTCACCATTTTTTCGTTCATCAATTATTGAATTGCCGATAGAAATTATCTGCCCTGGATCCGACTTATACAACGCACTGTTTGATATAATACTATTTAATTCAGCCACGGTCATATTTTCATTAATTTTTTCCCCTATTTCTTCGGCTATAAGCCTCAGATCGCTTTTTATTGCGTTTTTGAACATATTTATATTTCTCAATTTACTTTATAATAAATAAAAAAGAGGAATAATCTCACTTACTCAAATAACGAACACTTAAATCACGAGTACTAAATAATCACAAACAATAAAATCAAAAATAAATTCAATCAAAAAAAGGGAAAAGAATTTGCTCTTACCTCAGATCACTGCGATCCCTATTTTCTATCACTAAGCTGATGTAATTCATAGTTCCTCTCACAAATAACACGTATTGTTCACAAAAACCACCGAATTTTCACTAATAACACGCATTCTTAATTAATCAGCAAAATAAGCAGCCATTCTTTTCAGTTACTTTCCACCAATGTTCGAAAAACATTGTTCATTACGCAATTCGAAACTAAATTATTAACACCTATCACTCGTTAAATTACACTTATTACTCCGGCCTCTAGGACCAGATGTTTACGCATCTGATCAAAACACATGACACAAGTTAATTATATCGCTGATTCGATAATAAAACACTTTAATTTCATAATATAACATTTGTTCGGCTCAAAAAGCACGAACTCGCACGAACACATTTTTCTCCTCTTATTCCATTTCGTTTTCCACAGTAGTCTCGCAGAAACGGAATATCACACTTTTCCGGAGGGGTGTGCGAAGCACAAGCATGTGCGGCACGTAATACTCATTGGCAAAATGTCAATACAGAACAAAATTTAAAAAAAGCAAAATTATTAAAATGAGCAAAATTGAAACTAAACTTAATTTCGGATTATTATTCTTAATGATAAAAAGTTAGATTTCGATTTTAAAGTTATATGTTTAATACTCATACATGATAACCAATTAGTTAAAGTTTAAATTTCTTATTTATTTATTTTGCAAATTGCTAGAATTATAAGAACTAGCATCGCCCAGTGGTCGAAACTCGACCATTTTTTTTGCAAAGTGAGGCAAAGCAAAGTTATTGCCTTGTCCTAAACGGAATGCAATTGCAAAACAGCTGCGGCAATTGTTTGCCGATATTCACTCTAACTGAATCAGCAGAGTTTTACTTAATATAACTATTTCTCTCTGTAGATGTTAGCCTTTCCTGAAATGAGAGAAAATCGCAACGTAAAAACGCCCCTTGTTGTGTGATACAGCCCAGAAGCTAATAGGTACCATGTCAAACCAAGGCCCAACCAAGTATCAAATTCTGTTAAATTAATTCGATTGGTTCATAAACTACAGTGCTTGAACAAAAAAAAAAAAAAAAAAAAAAAAAAAAAAAAGATATTTTTCAAAAATGGTCGAATTGAGTTCGGGAAATTTCAAAACGTGTAACTTTATCGAAAACCGAAAATACAAAACTTTTCTGAATCTTATATTTTCTACTTATATATGCAGAGGAAAGAATAATAAATCCATTTTTTAAAAAATAAAAATAAGTAGTCAATTTTACTTAAATAAAATGCAAGGAAATCTCAAAACGTGTAAATTCATCGAAAACCGGAAATCAAAAGTTTTTATGTATCTTTTACTTGCTTCTTCTACCCACAAAAGCTAGCAATAAAAACACTTTTTTAAAAAATAAGTAGCCAATTTCAGTTAATTGAAACGTAAAGAAAGCTCAAAACATGTAAATTCAGCAAAAAACGGAAATCGGAATTTTTTCCGTATCGTCTACTTATATACATGCAGCAGTTAGTAACAAATCCATTTTCCTTTTATTTAGTATATTAGTTGAATATTTATTGTTTAAATATCTCCCTTTGAAATGAAATGTTTATGTTTACATTCGAAACTGGAAGTTTGCCATTTTTTTTTTCTGGAGTTTTGTGATTTTAAATTAAAATTTTATCAATTTTACATAAAAAATAACTCAATCAAACACATGTAGACAGTAACTAATATATAACTATACCCAAATATCGGAATTAAAATCGGCAGATAATTTCCGTTATTTTTTAATAATTTTTACAAAAAATCCAATGGACAATTACCATAGAAAATCCTTTTCATGGCTCTATGGACAGACAGTGACGTCATCGCTTCGCTCGCGTATAGTGATGCTACATTATACAAATTACTGTGTCTATGGTTTTATTTGAGCTTTATGAAATTGCCAGATTTAACAACTTTCTACATTTAGGTATTTTTTAATGTAAAGGAATACATGTATAAAAGGGAAAAATGGGGGAAAATGCATAAAAAATAAATGTATTTTTAAATACCTTCTTGACATCGTAAGAAAATATTTGTATTTGCACCTTCCGGCTAACCATACCTTTCGAATGATACCATTTTCAAACCTCTACTCCCATAATTAATATGTTAAAAAGGGACAACAAATTTTATGCTTGCCTATTAATATATAGATATGCAACAATTGCGATAAAATTGGAGTTGCGTTTCCCACTTTGTCCAGCACCGCGAAATCAAGTGCATATATTTCTTATATTATCATTACTATCTGTAACTGTTAAAATTTTGTAAATCTTTTTCCTTTTAAATTTTTCGGTGTTTGTTTCCTATTCTTGTAATTTTGTAGTTTTTTGGTAAATGTTTTTTACAATCAGTTTAAAATTAATAAATTAAAAATAATTATTTGTGTACTTTTATAATTTCTTCGTATGACGTTCAGAGCTGCAGTGGATAATATTTTTATCTCTTGGTAAGATGTAGGGAGCCAAGCTACTTTTTGTTTTTGTTAATAGCGCTTGAGAAATCATACTTACATTCTACATCAGGGGCTTCCATGATGATGGTCTCAATGTGTTTTGGGTTAATTAAAATTACTTGTTTATTTTCATTGTTGTTTTTAGGTTTCATTTATTTTCAAAATATTTTACATTTTATCATATATATCTATATCTATCTATCTATATCTATATATATATATATATATATATATATATATATATATATATATATATATATATATATACACACGTTCCAACACTGACTAAGAGGGTAGACGGGTTTCAAAGGCCAAAAAAAAAAAAAAAAAAAAGCATAAAAAATCAGCTGCTGGAACCTCATTTCCCTTGACCCCTCAGAAAAAAGTTCTCTCGGTGTTGTCAGGATAACTCATGACAGATTCATCTGAAATTAAAAAAAAAAAAACAAATTTTTTCTGTTAGTAGATGTGTATAGCTCGTGCTTGGACGGAGGAAAAAAAAGTAAATACAATTTGAATTTTTGGCGTAGTTGGGAACAAAAAGTGCCATTTTTTGGTAAAATTTGCACCACATAATGCCTTGTATAATTAGTTGTGATTAAAAAAAAAATCCTTTGTTCAAGCACTAGATAATATTACCTTGAAGAATTGGGCAATATTTTAACACGATCGGTTCATAAGTTTTTCAGACATCATGACAACCGATTTCAAAAATAGTTTCGAGTAAGGCGCGAATGAAGTTTTAACCCATTAACCGCCAAAACTAGAAGTAATGATTTTTTTCTAAATACAAAGAGTAATATTTATTATTTTGATCCTATATAACAATAATTTAAAATAAAATTAGTCTTAACTTACTAAATACTGGGTGTTGTATTTGTACATCTTCAGAGGAATAAGAATATAGAATGAATACAAATAAATGTTTACGTAAATTTCCTTAAGGGAGCATAAAACAGCAAAAACTACAGATGGCCTTAAAAGTAATCATTTTACTATTTTTTTTTTTTTTTTTTTTTTTTTTTTACAAGTTATGTAAACTCGTTCAAATATGAAAATTTTCAAAAGTTTTGGATTGATTAGTGCTTAAAGTCTGAAATTTATTTTTAAATATAAAATTATTTTTTAGATCAAATTTTTTTGTAATAAAATAAATAGCTATCCTTCCTTTACTTAAAAACAATACTTAATATAAAATATCTTTTTTAGTTAACTGTTAAACGCAATTTCGTCTGGTGTTGCGTTCACGCAACATCAGTGAAAAATGGGTTAAACTGAAATAACAGGCAGAAAAATTTCTTTTTTCAACTTACATAGAATCGTCGATCCCGGCAACCATAAAGTAAAGAACGTGATGCAGCGGCAATATCCAGGGCATCGTTTTGCTCTTGCCTGGAATTTGCTTTGCCCTTTTTTTGAAATTTTCAAACCCACCTAACCCTTTAAAATCATTTTTAATATGCACCTACTTTCCACAAAAGACCGGACATTTTAGATTTCAGATGTTATATCAAATATCTTTAAAAGTACCACAATGAGAAAAAATTTTGTATATATATTTTTTCTCAGTGTAGACGAATAATCTTCAGTAGTGTGGAGAACCTGTTATACCTCATATATTCCAATGAAAGTTTTGCCCGGAGAATTAAAAGACGGCTAGTAAAAAAAACCTGAAGAACAATAAAAATGTTTCGAATCAAATGTTTCGAATCAAATCCTGTAAAAAGTAACCTAGAAATGCTTTCTGGTTGTATCATGTGATTAGGAGGGCGTTTCTTATAATCTGTATAACTGTTTATGAGGGTATCACATATATTCATGAAGATATATTGGTTTCTTTAAAAAACTGAGAAAAAAAGCTTTTTTAACTTTAACATGCAGGGTATTAAACCCAGTGCAAAACCAGTTTTTAGAAACTTTACATACAACATTAAACCCAGAATAGTGCAATCAGAATGAAAAAAATATTAAGTATCTAACGAAGTATGAGGAAATATACTAAATTATTTTTAAGTGCACAGGAACAAGCTTTACACTGAGAAAAAAAATTCTGTAACTAACACCTAGAATCTAAATTGTGGCTCCAGAAAAAAAAAGTTTCATATCATTCTTATAATTTCTAGTCCCCTTGGAAAGCGAGTTCTAGATGCCCGTATTAGAACTTCAGAGCGTTTGCCTATATTCTCGAGGGCAAAGTTATTTAAAAATCTCTGCAAATAAATGAGACTACAAGAAGCGGGTATCAGCAACTACAATCTTGGTTTGTTACCCAATTCCAGAAAATTAAGTGAGAATTTCTCGCAATGCAAATGAATCAGAATATTTAGAGTATTCAGAATATTGTTTCACCTTCTAGAAATGTGTACACTAGAAATTCTCGATCATTTCGTCTATTCAGTTTATTGGCGCGCCTTATACGCATAGCTCGGAAATCTATATTCCTAGTTAAGGGATTTAGAAAATGGCCACTTATTCATTCTGGTGGAAGGTGGTATATATTTTTTCTCAATGTAGTAAAGTTTCATTTTCATAATTTAATAGCCAGATGTATTGAGCTACTTATAGGAAAATCCCAAACAAATATCGAGAAAATTCAAAAAGTTGTACGTGATTGAATGACCTGTTATTTAGTTTCTTTCAAAAATAAGCTAAACTTTTACGAGTTTTACTCAAATTTTTATGTTAAATGAATCAGTGATAATACAATGTTCGTCCATTGCAAATAAATATTGATAAAACCCCCTTATCACATCCTTATTTTGGAATTCAGTTTATTATATCGCATACAATTTCTTGAATTTATATATTTGTTTTGCGTTTTTATGTAAGTAGTTCAATACCATTGGCTATTACATCATGCAAATGGAATTTCATTAAAACTCTTGTATGCTCATTAAAAACCTATTTAATAAAAATTTTCATTTTTCGTTTAATATTTAACATTTTTGTATCCTATTGGCAGTATGCTGTGTCCAATTTAAGTTTCCTGAAATTGGCTATGTACTGGATTTAATAACCTAAATGATATAGTGAATTATTATTATTTTTTTTTTTCAAAGAAACATTTAAATATTTGTGGTGTTGCTATGAAAAATTATACGGATATTTAAAAAAAAAAAAAAAAGCCTCATAATCACAGGCTACAACTAGAACGTATTTTGAGCAATTCTTTTTTACAGGGTGATCTCGAACATTTGCTGTTTTCTTTCTTTCTTCCTCTTTTTTTTTTTTTTTTTTTTTTTTTTTAAATACTAAGTTCTACTTTGCTTCCAGATCAAAATTTTCATTGAATTATGCAGGGTAGCAAGATTTACACTCCTGAAGTTTCAAGACGATTCGTCTAGCACTTTTTGAGATATTTATGGTATGTATGTTCGGTTTATAGCATCGGGTGTTGCCTTCCGACAGAATCCACAAGTCTGTGCCAGGTCTTCCGGTCATAGGTCCACTCTTCTTCCAGACCCCTATCCCTCATCGTTTTTTTACGTTATCCATCAAAGTCTTTCTTGGTCTTCCTCGTTTTCTTTTCTGATTTGGTATATAGTTAAAAGCGATTTTAACTATATATCAAATATATATTTACGATATTTATGGAAATGTGTAAAATCGAAAGTGTCCAATCGTTTAAGGAAAGAAAGTATATTTTCACTATTACAAATTACAGTCGAACCTCGTTAACGTGAACACGCTTAACGTGAATTAACATGAACTGTTTCTACAATCCTCGTCAAAATGAAGATTAGTTATATGAAGATTAGTTACTGATAGCATGAACTACTGATAACATGAACAAATTTTTTATCTCCCTTGAGATTCACGTTAACGAGCTTCGACTGTATATTGTATTATTGTGTTCGAAAAATATAAATTACACAGTCGAACCTCGTTAACGTGAACACGCTTAACGTGAATTACGTTTAACTTTAACTGTTTTCACAATCCCCGTCAAACTGACGATTACTTTTTCTGTAACTGATAGCATGAGCTATTCATAATATGAAGAATTAATTTATTCCCCTAGATTGACGTTAAGGAGATCAGACTGTATATGCAGAGCTTCCAACTTTTCCAGTTCACACGGAAGATGTGTAACTAATATTGTTTGATAAAAATGATTTTTGTAACGATATACCAGTTATCTATAGTTAATTGTATTAGGAAATAATATTAGAACATAAAGGTATGAACAAAGAACATAAGTAACATTAGAACATAACATTAATTTTTAAACAATGAGTAAAAGCTAGTAGATATTTATATATACAGGGTGATTATAATTATAGTTACGATTTCAAAACGCTATAATTTTAAAACTACCCATCAGAGCGATTTGATATTTTACCAGAGCAATCGTGAGGCAATGAAATTTTGTTTGGGGGAGGAAGAAAGTAGTTCCAACATGTTCGTATAGATAGCTCTGTCAGGGTAATGTGAGGGTAAATGACTAAATGGACTCATTAAACACAGGAATGTTGTTAGCAACACAATGAAATAGCAGGAAACAATAGATTTCAAGGGTTTACAGACTTCATGGGTTTACTACATTTTGTTTTAGCAAAAAGACAAGAATACGTTTACAGCGGAAACAGTCGCAGTGAAAAGAGAAAAAGAAGAGCAGGAAACAAATATTTTAAGGATAATTAACGGCACATTTTGGAACAATTTTTTTTTTCTTTTGCCAACCAAAATTTCATTCCCTCACGATTGCTCTGGTAAAATATCAAATCTCTCGGATGGGTAGTTTTAAAATTATAGCGTTTTGAAATCGTAACTTTAATTATAATCTCCCTGTATATATCGGAGGCCCACCAGCGGCCGAGCGGTTCTGCGCTCAAAGCTGGTAGATGGGAGGTGCCGGGTTCGATCCCAGGTCGCGCTCATCGACCTAGCCGTTCGGAGTTTTCCGTGGTTTCCTCCGAAACTTGCGTAAATACGGGCTAGGACCCCTTAGAAAGACCCCCACGGAGGGCATTCCCCCTCTAGGCCTAGGACACATCAGGAGTCAATCGGCCTTAAATCCTACAACCAACCAACCCGGTATATATCGTCATTTGAATTATGAAACTTCAGGAAGAAAATTTTGAAATAATGAATAAACAACTGTGAGGTTGGCATTGACGCAGACCCCATCTTAACTTAGTTAACTTAAGTATTGGATATAAGAAGCACAAAGACTCATATATATAAAATAAAACTAATAGTTTATTCAACCAGAATAATGGGAGAATTGGTCTAGAATGTGTAGCTCTGTCAACAGAATTAAATATTTTAGCAAAGAAATATAACTAATTTAGGTAATTTAAAATATGTCACCCCAGAAGCAGTAGAAGTTGTGGTGACGGATGCACTTCTTTACTCAAATACCGTGACTCCAATTAGATCAGCGGATTCCCAGTTGATTCAATTTTCCATTCACGAATACTAGCGTCGAAGCACAACAGCACTCATTAAACTACTTAACTTAAGTGAAACTCAATCTAATTTATCAAAATATCACTTTTTCCAGGCTCTAAGCCTTAAACTTTGTCGTAGACAGACGTCGGGCAAGACTCCACTACACAACCTCTTTTTCGAAAATTATCTTCCTCTTATACCACTTTCCACCAACTTCCCTTCTCTTCATTTCAACCAAACTTTTAAAATCGCTTCCCATTCATCATGTACATCTCACAACTTAATTCTTTCATTGCAGCACAATGTCGACACAAAACTATACCGACCCAAAATTTCGCCGAGTCACTAGCGCCGAAGCGATTTAACCACCCCAACTGAATACTTTGCTGGACCCAGCTTAATTTTAAACAAACTGTGGTGATCTTCTACAGTCTCAACCTCATACAACTACAAATGTAAATGGAATCTTATACAAAGCAAAATATACTGAAAAAGGTACGAGTTGTTTCTGATATTCTGATATATGAGATCGTATATAAAAACTATGAATAAAGAAATAAAGAACGAAAACAAATTATTAACTAGAAGAATAATCAGATGTGTGTCACCACGGCTTAACATATGTGCTCATACATGTACACTTATATAATATATAATATACGTGTACATATGCTTAATATATTTTTATTTTTATATCGTTTCTATATTATTATTATTTTGTTTTTTTATAATGATGATAAAAGAAGCTTTCAGAAACTATCATTCTTGCCAGCGATAAACTTTTTATTTGAGTCACTGAATAGTTTTTTCACTTAATATATTATTTATTTTTCTTTCTATTTCGCTAGAAACAAGAAAGAGTGAAGCCTTGAGGCGTTCTTTAAAATTCTGCAGGAAAATAAGTTGGAAGTTGCTCAAAACTATTTTGTTTCCTTTTATTTTGTTTCCGTTTCTTTGAGAAATGTACAACAAATAGAAAAGGCGAAATAGTTGCAAACGTGAAAACTTTTACTTTTTGCACTTTTAAAGAAACACTAGTATAGATTGATAAATTTTTAACTTAGAAGTAAATCTAATATGCTACATACAAAAAAATATTTTTGTAAATATATAAGTAGAAAGATAGGTATATAGATTATATAAATAGATAAATATGTTTTGTAATTTAAATTGGATAGTTATACTAAATTAAATAACTGACATTTATTTATGTAAGCGTTTTTAATTTAAGAAAAGAGAGAGAGAGAGAGAGAGAGAGAGAGAGAGAGAGATGAGAAAAAAAAAAATACGTTGTAATTTGTAGAAATACAATTCATTACCAATACATGACGTAATTCTCCTTTAAAAATATGCATGCGTATTTTAAGTATTAGTACATCTTTGTGTATTAAAATGTAATTATATATGTACTGATAACACTGGTCTTCAGTGGTTCGGTAACAACAGTCAAATTATTATTTTTGTTATTAATTCCAATTTTTATTTAAATATCTGCAAGCAAAAAAGTCCCACCTAGTCACATTTTTCTGTTAGAGTATCAGAAAATGGCAATTTTCACGAATTTTTATCATTTTTACAGTATCACAGGTTGTAATTCTTCATGCTGGCAACCCAGAGTCCTGGCAAATCAGAGTCCCGGCAACCATGTTTGTTCCATTTTTTTGTTTAAATATCAAAAAATGGCAAATTTCATTATTTTTTTTAATTATTTTTACAATACAGTCGACAGCAAAAGTATCTGAGCACTAGCCAATAATTCCGATATTAAAAATGTACATTTAATACCATTTTGTTAAATAAATCTTTATCGAATCATTTTCGTAGACTAGCTAAGACCATGACTCGGCAAGGATTTATTTAACAAAGCAGTATTAAGTGTACTTTTTTTAGACAGGGATGATTGCTTCCAGTACAGATTAAATGATCGTAACAAAAAATCTGTACGTGTTACAGATTTTTCGCTATTTTTTAATTCTGCACTACAAAATTAGTCGAAAATAGTTAATTTCATTTTTGTTACCATCCAAAAAAATTTCTTTGTCGACTAGTGTAATGAAAACAAATATTTACGATTGTCTCTTTAAGGGAAAAAAAAAATGAAATGCACTTTAGCATTTTACGCATATCTTTCTGATTTTTTTTTTTAAGATATTCAAAAATTGTTTTTGTTTGCGTTATGTTATGCATTTGGTATCAAGTTATGCAATATATATATATATATATATCGCTTGTGCATGCTCATATAAATCAGTTTTCCTACAAATACCAATATTTTATTAAATATATTTAAAATATTTGCTTTTCTATAACAAATTATAATTTCTAAAGTGCTTTTTAAGTTTATGCGAAAATACTGTTAATTTTCATCGAAAACTCTGCTAATGATAAATTCAAGTATATTGTGGCCACCACAAGACTTTCTTCTATTTTATCTTATACAAATCCACGCATTACAAATTATTTATTAAATTATTAAAATTACTTACCATGATGAATGTAGACTATTTTTATCTTGGAGAAGTACACCAGTAAAGCTGAAAGAATGAAAAATTTGTGCCGACATCAGCAAAAAAAAAAAAAAAAAAAAAAAAAAAACACTTTGTTTTAAATTATTACAGAACTACAGTTCAACCATTTGTTTAAAAAGTACTGACATCTTCTTTTGAAGGTATCCATGTGGAATATTTACATTTCCCAGGGGGAATAGGACTTCTCCCAGAGTAGAAGTGAAGTTCCTTCATACACATATTTTTTTTTCCCTTGTACTACTGCTACAGATAATTCATAATTATTTTATAGTTGTTCTTTAAAAGTAACTCTCATTATGTACAGTCGGGGAAAAAAAAAAACTCAACACTCGACACATCATTTGATGAGGAATTGTGAGTACTTTTAGAAAAGAAGTGACATTTTGAATTGCGGGGTCGTCTACACATCAAAACACACACCAACTTCGATTGTTTTAATGGTAATACAAGGTAATGGTTTTAATGGTAGTTTTATTTTATCTTTGAATTCCTCGGGTTTCGGCAATGCGAAAAAGTATATTGAATGTATATTTTGCTTATTTTTTATGGAGTTAAAAACGATCAAATTTTGAAGGTGCTAATGTTAAATTCATATCTCAAACTTTTATTAATATCCTCCCAAAATATAACTTGAGATATATAATAAAATATATATATATATATTGTTATAAATTATTTTATTCGTCTAATTAATTTTATGAAGGATTTAATAAGTCTACCAATTATATGAAATTACTTTCATCTGCAGCTTAATTAAGGATGATATCTTGTGCATGTCTGTCAATTTTCATGAAGAGTTCAATCTAATACTTTAATATTTCATTTTTAATGATTGTTTAGGAAATTTATAATGAGTAATATATTGATTTCATCATGCTCATTTAATTCCCCCTGGAACTTCTTGCTTGGGCGATTATAACTTGTAGCAATTATAACTTGTATACTTATTTTATTTTTATTGGATTTTTGTTAACCACATGGAAAATGAAAATCCGTCAGATGTAACTTGGTTTTCGTGAAAGAATGAAGGCATAAAAAGTTCTCTTGGAAATGGCCGTTTTTAACGGCAGGCTAAAAGCCACCATTCTTATTTCTTGATTATTTTAATGTGCTTCAAAGGAAGCTTCTAGTTGAATCAATGTAAATATATGTGCAAAGTTGTAAATATATTTTTTTGTGTGATTAATATTATATAAAGTAAGAAAAATGACCAATGGATTTCTTCTTTGTGTTTTCTGAAAAAAATTGTTTGTTTTATGTGCGTGAAATAATTAAAAAAGCTCTCCCAAATGGATTACACGATAGATCACATTTACTACATATATATATTATGAAATACAGTGAAAAAACCCAAACATAATCCATGATATGATTCTGAAAAAAAAAAAAAAAAAAAACTAATTCTGAAAAAATATTAATAGATTCCTATTAAAAAAAATTATGAATTATGACACATTAATTTTTACATAAAATGAATCCTGAGGCTCCAAAAGACAAGTGTGCAAATTTGCAGATCTTCCAGTTATTACTTTTCGAGCTATAAATGAATCTCTCTTTAGGAGTGGCTTAAGGGGCCGTCTCTTATGAAATTTTGCATGGCATAATGAAGAAAATCTTTGAAAACAACAGAGAAAATTAAACAGAATATTTTTAATTTTTATTTATGGGACAAACTATACACAGGAACAACGTCAAACGCAAAGAAATGTAACAAAAAAGATAATTTTTAGACATTAGTGATAGAAAAACATAAATTCCCGTTTTCTATAGAAAACAAGCTCCGTCTATCATCGTTCTTCTGAAACAAAACGATATAGAAAAAGAAAAGAAAAAGCAACTTTGCTTCGTGTTAAATTCCTCAATTTCCATTAGTAAAAATATACGTAAGTGGAATTTACCTCATTGATTAATAGTGATAAATTTTGAATCCTTAAACAAGCACTAGAATAGGAAAAGTAACTAAATAGGCGGGGCTTACTGATTAAGCTAGAAAAATAGGTGGAACGTAAAAATTGTCAATTAGAAAATCGAATGGAATTAAAATGCAAGGCAGATTTTTAAATCGCTTATTGGCTACCGTGCTAGTTAAAGGATTAAACGTTTAGTTTCTATCTATCTATCTATCTCTCTCTAATATATATATATATGCTAATTTTTTTTCGGAGGTGGGGATGGTGGTGGGGAGTAGTTGATTTATCATTTTGATGATACTTTAGTCTTAAAAATTACTTTTATAACTATATTTTAATTAAGAAACTATATTTTTATAGAAATTACAAAATAAATCGTACTGTTTCAAAGAGTTAAACTGACATAAAATTGGTAAGTACGATTAATATTGTTTAATATTCCCTTCATTTATACCTTACAATAATTTATCTGAAAATATTTAGTTTATGCATTGCTGTAGCTATATACAGCTATATTATTTTACTTCGTATATTACATGTCATCTACAAAATAAAGTGAAAAAAAAATAAAAATCTCAGTTGTTGATCAGTATAGCCATGATAGGCACTTTTTAATTGAAAAATATCGCACATTTTTGTAACAGCTTTGTCTGACCAATCTTAAGTGCAATATATTTAAATATATCTAAAATGTGTTATCTAATAAATATTTAAGTATATACATATCTAAAAAATTCAAATCAGGAATAACAAATGTATTGCAAAGATATTAATGTTTCAAGTATCACTTAATTTTTATAATTCTTTTTTTTCTTCAAAAATATCCGGTGTAAAACAATAAAATCTTATATATATATATATATTATAAATGTGAATGTCCGTTTATTTGAGTCAGTTTCACTCTAAAACTGCTCGATGGATTTCGATAAAATTTGTTATGGAGATAGCTTATACCCTAACTTAAAAAGTTGGCTACCTTTTATTCCGAAATAAAATTTGTTTTTGCGATTTTTATGCATAAAATAGCAATTTTGTAAGCTAATAATAGCAAAAAATTAGCCATTTAAATTTATCCATAATTTAACTGTTGCCAAAAAAAAAAAAAAAAAAAAAAAAAAAGCGAATTTATTTTTTTCAACAGGAAAATAAATACATTTATGTAAACGTGAACGATAAAAAATTATAAAAAAAATTATGCATCTCACAAAAATTGACGTCATTTTTAATTAAAAATTTCTTTTACACATTGATAAAGTGCTAATACGCAAGCGAAGTGATGACGTCACTGGCCGTTCGTGGATGAAAGAAAAATATTTCCTATGTTAAACTTCCATTGGATTTTTTGTAAAAAATTATTAAAAATCGAGGAAAATTATTTCCCGATTTTAATCTCCATATTTAGGTATAGGTATGTATTAATTATCATGTCCATGCGTTAGATTAAGTTATTTTTGTTGTAAAATTGACAAAATTTGAATTTTTAATTTCAAAACTCTAAGGAAAAAAAATGGGAAATTTCCATATTCGATTGAAAACACAAACATTTCATTTCAAAAGATGATATTTACACAATAAATATCCAACTAATATACTAATTAAAAGGAAAATGATAAATATTCTATCATAATTTGAAGTCAAATTTGTTTTCAAATGTCTAAATAAAGTATCTGATATAAGATGCTAATATGTTGCAGCGGAATAGATTTGATATCGGTCATCCTTAGCAGAAAAAAAAAATATCGACAAATTATTTGGCTAACATAATTTAATTCCTTTCAAAAATCATGGTTATTTTAACAACTTATATTAAGAGAGTAATGAATAATGTGAAACAATATTTCGTACAATGCATATTACGAAAATATACATCTGGCATGCATATTTTCGTATTACGTTTTTGATCACCAAATACAATAAGCGCCAAGAACGACAGAGTTTTGAAATTTAAAATTAAAATTTTGTCAATTTGACAGTAAAATAACTCAATCTAACGCATGCTGGATGTTTGTTACTCAATCACGCCACAACGACTAAACGGATCTGGATGAAGATAATAGTCTGGAATAAGACATAGGCTACTATTTATACCGGAAAAAATTTAAATTTTTAATTAATCTTCTATATAATATAAATATTTCCTCTATAATAAAACTTTAAAATAATTTATTTTAGTTTTTAAGCCAAAGTGTTAAGCCAAGTAGTCCATAAAATATATAAACAAATCTGTACATATAAAAGAGTAAACTCAATGATTCACTGACTCAACACTGCCATGACAATTCTGTGGGAAAGAGGGTCACAAATTTTAGTGACCAGGTTGGTTTACGGAGCCTGACCCCCCCCAACTAAGACGAAATTTTGCAAAATACCCCCCCTGTCCCCCTTGGTGGGCAGAAGGCTTAACTCGGCTCCAAATTACTTAACGGTTAAGAAATTGCAGATGGAAAGACCAGACATGAGCACAAAAAAATTATTTTCTGCGATTTTGGAATTTTGGATTTTTAAGGGGGGGGGGGAAGGGAAAAGGTTTTGGAAGGGTACTCAACACACGAGGAAATCGAACTGAACACACACTACAAAGGGATTTTATGAAATTCCACCCTACCGCCCTTTGGAGAATGGGGGGCAAAAACATGTATTCATGCGTAACGCTGCACTAAATTATCTAAGGTTGGACATTTTTTATGTAAGGGACGATTATATGTATCTAACTCATAGTATGAAGAGATTTTGCGAAATTCCCTCCTTTAAGAATGGGGGGAGAGATAAAAAAAAAAAAGTTTTTAAAGCATAGCTCAGCTTTAAATAATTTCATGATCTCAATTTTTTGATGTGTCGGTTAGGTATGTGTATGCAACATGCAATATAAGTAATTTTGGGAATTTACTCCCCTCCCGCCCCCCCCCCCTTCCTCTTGGGGCGGGCGGGGCAAAAACCACATTTTGAAGCCTAAATCCGTCCAAATTACCTAAGAATGGCGAATTTTGGTGTGTGGGTGTTAATTAAGTGTGCGAAATATGCACTTTGATGAGATTTTGTAAAACTTTCAACTGTAACCACGAGGGAGGGGGAGTAAAAAGCAGGTAAGGGACTGCCGAAGGCATTGGGCAACTTAAAATTAGATTTTGACGGATTTCAATGATTTTTTTTTTTTTTTTAAAGTATTTTATTATTATTAATGATATGCTGTTTTGGGGATTCATTTCAATATAATGACCAGCGAAGCGGGCAAAGCCTGCTAGTTTTGTCTAATTCTTGAACGATCTTAATTTTAATTTTCTAGATTTACAGTTAACCCTCTAACAACATTATTGGTTATAACTGTATGAATACTAAAGTATACAAACTGTATACTTTTCTGCACTTCCAGACTTTCAGAAATTCAAATATGAAGTCAAAATCGGGTGTTGCTATTGAGAAAAAAAATAAAAAAATAAAGAAATAAATAAATAAATAATCGAAGTTTAAGCTCATTTTAATATGTAGATGACCCCTAATTCAAAATTTGACATCATTTTCAAAAAAAGCACTCAATTTGCTGTTGAATGATGTCTATTAGATTTTTCTGTGGCAATTAATAACGAAATTACAGCGGGTGTTGCGTTTTTGTTTTTTCGACTGTACATTTACATGAAATTTTGTTCTGCTGACATAAGAATTAGGGGGGAAAAATGGGATGACAGCGCCATCTTTTGAACGATAGATTAATAAAAACAACCAGCACTAGTTCAGGTCAAGTTGCAAATAAATATAAGGTTTAGTTAAATTTCATTTATTGACTTGTAATATACAGCATTTACAATTTTTTAATACACACGCATAGACAGATAAATATTTTCTAAAAATAGTTAACTGGTATTGAGTACATCTCAAAACATGTAAATCTGTCGAATATTTTCACGAATCTAATATTTTCTTCTCATGTATTTATATGTATAAGAAAGTGAAAAGGCCGATTTTTTCCTTAATAAATGATACTATAACTTTTTTGGTTGACATGGTATTTCTACACCAATGTATAAAAAACTGTATAGAATCTATATTACTCATATTAAAATTTGCTGCATATAATCTACCATTTCACACTCTTTATGATACAACGACAACCCAATTTTCACGGCAAAAGATAGAAGTTATCTTGAATATGTTATCCTATGGACGGTGTAAGAAACACCGTAGTCATCTAGAGAGTGTCCGCATTATTCCTATAACTGTTCAATAAGTGTCATTAAAAAAAAATGGTAGGATGTTTACAGGTGTGATAGTATGACATGCAGAGAGAATCCTGCAATTGACTATAGGGCAATATACATTTTCTTAAGGATAATATGTTACCGCGTAAGTGACATCCACTGGACTATTTTATGATGCCATTGTGTTGTCTAGGTTTCTCTCGAAACCAAATTTTTACGTTAAAATATGGACAGTATTCTGTTTTTTATATCTCCAAACTTAAAAACATTTCATCAAGTAGGTAATTTATAAATTTATAAAGAACGTTTCTTTTGTAGTATATTGCTTAACTTTTGAGCATGTGTGCGTTTGTATGTTTGTATATGCCTATCGAAAAAAAAAAAAATCTGGTATTTAATAACCACATGACTTCCATTCCTAATAGTATACGTATTATACGCACATTTTGAAGATAATGTGGTCTGAAGACGCAAAATTGACCTAACAAATCGGATACCTAACAATTTTTCTGTAAGAGAAAACTGATACATGTGAAGTAAAGACACATAAAGAGAGTTTAAAAAATCCGCAAACGTAATATCTATTAAAGGAAATAGTTTAATAGGAAATATTCAAGTTACGTTCGTATACCTAAAATAACGATTTTTTTTTCTTTAACATTATATATCAAAGTACACTTGAAAGACTTTACCGATTTTCTTCTACTTGCTATTTTTTTCTTTTCTACATATCTACTTCTGATACCGAAAACTGATCCCTCTAATGAGAATATCAATACATTTTTCTGTAGTTACTGCGCATGAAGGAACATTTAAATGGGTGCTTATGAAGCAAATTTGAAAAAAAACCGTTAGAGCTGTTTTTGTGATACCGACTTTTGTTCCGATTTTCATGAAAACATGGGAAATTTGTCTGTTCATCGTAGACTGAAAAGTACATACGCAGGGGTGTTTGTGTCCCCGGAAATTGCTACCAGAATCTTTTAACAGTGATATTATTGATAGTTTTATGGTAAAATTTAGCAATTAAATATAACCAAAAATACAATTCGTAATTGCTGGTGGAAAGTAAAATAAAAAACCCGGAACGCAAACACCCGTGCGTACGAAAAGATGCACCAAAGGGAATTAACATGACGAATTTGGGGAAAAAAAAAAAAGCCGTAGGGCCATTTTTAAAGGAATGCACTTGCGAGAACTCAAATTGTCTTACTTATACAGGACACTTGTCACTTTTCCTGAACTAACTAACTGATACAGACAAAAGGACACCGAAAAGAGGTTTGTATTGTAAATCGTTAGTCTTTTTTGGGATACGAATATTGGGTTCCACTTAGTTTTCCGATTTTCACTATATTTGGGAAAAAAAAAAAAAAAAAAAAAAAAAAAACTGTATTGCACATTTTTACTGCATGTATCTTAATTCTAAAGTTCCATAGTTCTATTTTTATTAGTTTTGGACATATGATAGTTATTATATTCCTTACATACATCCACACATACAGTCGGTAACAACAGTATCCGAACACTAGCAAAAATTCCTATGCACTAAAAGTACACTTCATGAGGTTTTGTTAAATAAATCCTTATCGAAACCATAGATATAGTAATATATATATATATATATAGATCTATCATCCCCATGTTATCGAGCAAAAAATTTTGATGCCGAAAAAAATATCTAAAATCAGCCATTAGAGAATATTGAAAAAAAAGAATAAAGAGAAAAATGAATTTAAAACTGTATCTGGAGTTTTTCATTCACCTTTAGTAAATAAATTATTCATAAATTTTATTTACTAAATTATCCGTGTGTATTCCTGTGTGTGATTTACTCGGGGAAAGGCAGCCATCAGTGTCTTTTCTCGAAAAAAAAAGGTATCGCATTTTCCGTCTCGCTGATCAATCTACGTCTTATTACTATATCTATGATCGAATCGTGTTCTTACACTGACTAAGAACATGATTCGACAACAATTTATTGAAGTGTACTTTTTTTTACGTAGGAATTTTTGCTAGTGTTCAGACACTTTTGCTACTGACTGTACATACGCACATGCATACACACATACACGAATACTGACCAATTGCCAATTTTTTTTTAAATTCAGGAGATCGTAAACTATGTAAACCAGGTGAAAACTCGCTATGGAATGTCTTGGCCTAATGCAGTACTTTCATTACCTACGGTAGTTGGTTAATGGAAGTAAAAAAAAAAAATGATTTAATAAAAACTACGGACATCATTAACATTTACAAACTAATATTTCTGGAACAAATGCGAATGGTGGTTAACATCAAAAATGATTTTTTGAATACACGATGATGAAATAATAAATTTACTACTTCAGAGAGATCTTTAGAAATTTATATTTCTCCTAATGAGAGTAGTTGAATGTAAAGATCGGTTAGATATTGTTACAGTTCGATTGATCTGACATGCAGCGCGATCTAGTCCTTTGCATTTTTAAAGAAGTATAATCAGTTTTAAAGAAATTTAGGAGCAGGAATCAAAATTTGGATGGCATATCACCGAGCCACTTGCGTAGAGGTGGAACCCAGACCTTCAACAATTGTCCATTATAAAACATTGATTAGGCGAAAAACGCACTCGACGTCATGCATAATGAAATTATAAAAATGAACCTCTACTAATATTTCAGAAGAGTATGTATTGCGATGGATGCATTCCTTTATTTTTTAATTATAAATAGTGAAATATGACTTAGCAGTTCGCGCAATTTCCGTTCACTTTGAATCTAACCTAGTATATTCTCTCTCTCAAAAGAAACAAACAAATAAATAAAATAAATTCAATCAAATTACATTTTTTTTTTTCATTTTTTCCACTATAAGTATTTTCTTTTTTGGGGGAATAAAGAAAGTATTGGATATTTGCCATATTGTAGAATGAGGAATGATTATTTAGTTAAGACTAAAATGTAATTCTTCCATTTTTACGCATATTTTAATGAGTGAAAAAAATAAAAAATACTAGTTATATTTGCGGACATCTTTTATCTTATTTTCCAAAAGATTATGCTACTCAAACTGGTCGCAAAGTCTCCTTTATATATATTATTTATAACAAATGCATAAAATTTGAAAAAAAAGAAAATTAAAATAATAAAATTATACAGACACGACATTATTTCATTATTTAAAACATGAAAATCTGACATTGACAGATTTTAATTTAGAGCCAGAGGCCTACTGCTAAACTTGTTAATATCGAAAAATTCTTCTTTAGTTGATTCGTGAGATCTAAATTCCATGATAAAGTTTTTATTAAATCAAACCAATGTGTTTCAGCTGCAGATATTGTAACAAATAACGTTGGAAGTCCAAACTGTCTTATAGCCGTTAAAAACAACGTTTTTTCTCTTTTTCCCAATGAGGGGGAGGTGTGTCTTGGGGGGGGGGACTCATATCAAAGTGGTACCTTGGGGGGGACTCATGTCAAAGTTGGGCCTTGGGGGGGACTCATGTCAAAGTTGGGTCTTGGGGGGGGTCTCATGTCAAAGTTGGGCCTGGGGGGGACTCATGTCAAAGTTGGGCCTGGGGGGAGACTTCATTCAATAAATCCCCATTCAATAAACCGACTGAAATAGGCCCTTAGCACTATTAAGAGTGTATTATAAAAATTCGACAACGCTGTACCGACTGAAATAGGGGTACCTTGGGGGGGCTCATGTCAAAGTTGGGCCTGGGGGGGACTCATGTCAAAGTTGGGCCTTGGGGGGGACTTCATTCAATAAATCCCCATTCAATAAACCGACTGAAATAGGCCCTTAGCACTATTAAGAGTGTATTATAAAAATTTGACAACTGTACCGACTGAAATAGGCCTCTAGCACTAACAACTAATATAAGCATATTACACAGACGATTCATTTTTGAAAATGACTCTACTTTGGAGTGAGCCTAGTGCATTATATACATCTTACAACTGTTCACATGTGCTAAGTCTACTATATAACAGGCTGAATCATTCACTGCCATTTGTCCGTCCAGTCCGTCATTGCTAAAATTAAGACTGTTGTATGACTTTTATATGAGATTATATAAGACTATTATATAATAGTCTTAGGATTGGCAGTGACGAACTACCATATGAAATTATTATATGAGACTATATAAGACGATTATATAGTAATCTTAAGCTTAGCAATGACGGACTTGACGTACAAATGGCGGCGAATGATTTTTATCTGTATTTTGTGTGACGTCATTATAACAGCAGCCAATAGTCTAACACTCGGGATATGTTGATATAGAAACACTACGAAAAAAAAAGAAAGAATTTCCTTACGACGTACTTAAAACTAGTATGTTGTGGCCACCACAGGCTTTTCTTCTATATTTTCCCATAAAAAATCACTCAGAAAAAATAATATATTAAAATTTGTACTTATTAAAATTATCTTCCATGATGAATGCTGACGATTTTCATCCTAGAGAAGTAGTATAACAGTATAACACTAAATATCGAAAGCAAGTGAGTTTTATTCTCTATATGACATCTTATTTATTATTTTTTTTTAATGAAAAAATCGATAACTTTATTTTAAATTATCGCTGATTGATGGTTCAACCATTTTTTAAAGGTGTTGGAGAGTTCTTTTGAAAGATACCCATAATGAAATTTGCAACACTCGGTGGAGCGGAACTTCTCTCCCCAATGAGAGAAGCGATGCTCCTAAATATACGAAATTTTTCCCAGTTCAATATCACTATTTTAAAGTTCTTTTTAATTTCATGATGATTGTTAGAAAATAATTCTATTTATATACATTTATACGAAATTTTGTCCTATACCGCCATGTTAAAAATTTAGAAAAGATAGACACTAATTTATGTCAAGGTACGAAAATTATCAAATTTTATGAAATTTCCTGAAGTTGTTCCTAAGAAACAGTTGCCAAAAAAATTTGTCACACACAGTTATTTTCTAAAAATTATGAAATTGTGTTGTAGACCTCTGAAACATTTTCATGAATCCAATACGTCCTTTTATTGAATATAGAAGAGAAAAAAAATATTTTTAGTCTTTTCTAGAAAAGTCTTTAAAAGCGCTACTTTATTATTAGCACAAATATACATACGCTCGTGCAAAATAATTTTTTTATTGTATAGTTATTTCATTAATATATAAATCTTCTGACTGAAATTACATTTTGTACTGTACTTAAATATAATTTATGCATAATTTAACTATTAAAAAAGAACAAGTTTCAAATAATTGAGAAAAGATTTTCACAGCATTTTTTTCGAAACAAGTGTAGAAAACTAATTTACGAAACTCTTGCATCCCAAAAAAAGCTAATATAATCCATAATATCCAACCTAAAAAAAAAAGTACTTACTAAAGCAATCTCCTAGTTTCTCATCTAATTATTCAATCTAAAGCCTTTTTTTTTTTTTTTTTTTTTTTTTTTTTTAAAGCAAGAAAATTTACATTTTCACTATGATTCTTAAAAAAAAAAATCCCCCTTAAGGAAAAAAAAAAAAAAAAAAAAAAAAAAAAAAAAATGGGGAGATTTTTAGCTGATTTGGTGTTACAAATCTTGGAATGTTGTTGAACTTTTTGATAAGTTGTCGTCATAATAACTTTAAAATTATTAAATATATTTACAGATTGCAGTTAAAAATAAACAAATATAAATTTCCAGTTTTAAATATTTCGTTTTGATTTAATTATTAAATTAAATTAATCAATTAGTCTAATATATCGTCCGCAAATTAACACTTTCACGCCGGCGTGACCCACCGGTGGGTCACAGCTACAATCGGTAGGAAAGTATCCAAGCACTAGCAATAATCCCTATCCAAAAAAAGTAGACTTAATACTGCTTTGTTCAATAAATCCTTGTCGATTCATGTTCTTAGTGAGACAAAGAACATGATTCGACAAGGATTTATTTAACAAAACAGTTTTAAGTGTCCTTTTTTGATATCGGAAATATTGGCATGTGCTCGGATACTTTTAAGTAGACTGTGTAAACAAAATGCGCCGGCGTGATCGCGTTGATGTGAATGCATATTCAGTTTTGTTTAACCCGAAACCCGTTAGTAGTCGCTATAGACAGCGCCACCTATTATAGATTGCGTACATTTTATTTAACTGTCACCAATAATTTTAAGAAGTGATGTGATCGACGTTTTTTCGATTTTATTCGCGTTTTAAGTATATCAAATGCCACTTTAAAATTTTTGGTGGATATTGAATAACAAAAAATATGGCAACACTGAAGGATGGGCGGCAAATCGACTAACTAGCGACTACTAACGGGTTAAATTAACTCTGTTTCTAATAAATATACTGAAACTCAAATAATTAAATGTCATTTGCATTTAATTAACGATTGCATAACCCGATCTCGATGTGCTGAAAAATGTCACCAAAATAAGTGCATGTACTATTGCATAGTATAGTCAGGTTCGTTTCACACAAAAGCCGGATCGTAGAATAATTAAAAATATAAAGTAGAAGTCTTTACTTCGAAGTAATCAGGACACATCATTTTTAGTACTGTGATTTATTAATGCAGCAATATAATATTCAGTTTGCAGTCACTAATAACTTTACATTTCACTCCTATATTCGTAAGCAAATACAAATATTCTATCCCCATCAACTATACAGAGAGGGAGGAGGACCTCAAAAATTTACGTCTTCTTAGGACTTGAACAAGAGCGAAAAGAATACACTAAATCTGCTAGCCACAGATAGCTTAAAATCGCAACCCCGGAGATTGGCATCTTTGCAATGCAGCCAAAAGAATGCCAAACTGTTTCTTTGTTCTTCTAAGATATTCATACTAAATTTTGAATATAAAAAAGTCGTTACAAATATTAAATCGATTTGACATTGAGAAGCCATGCCAAATGACCTTCAACTCTCAATGAACAAAGAAGGCGACGCCCAGACTATCGAACATCATTATAAATCTATTTTTAGAACTATAATGACCCTCTTGAAATAATAATGGTTTTTTTAACCTAAACATACAAGGTTAATAAACATGAAATCAAATGCTTGTTTTATTTTATTAATAGCTGTATATAGTATAAATATGTTGATAACGGCTTTTTAAATTACCCTCTGAAAATAAATAATTATGGCTAAATAGATTTAATCCATCCGGGGAAAATGTATACACAAACTATTTTTCACAAACCCCAATATAAAAATTGCTTTATTTTATTCCTAGATCAATGTGTTTTTAACGATAGAAGAACAAAGAAATGAAAATTTTGATTTAAAAATAAAACGGGAAATTCTCTATAATTAATTACTTGAATTAGATAAATTTAAAAAGATTTATTTTATATAATCTATATTAATCCCTCCTTTTTGTTATATATTAAATTTGGATAAATAAATAAGCTTTTAAAGGACATATGTGTGAGAACACTCACACATATATCTCCCCTTCGACTAGCAAAAAAAAATAAGTCCTTCTCGCCTTCTGTATAGAAATGCATATACAAACAATAATATTTCAAAAGCACTTACCAAAGACGCACACTTAAAAAAAATGATATTACATCATAAGTAAAAATTATATGAATGCTTAATATTGAACAAACAAAATATATATGAAATATAAACACTAATTCAAAAATACAAAATACACATATTTCAAAAATATCAGTATAACCAAAAACTTTAAGAGAAACACCTTGTCATGACAGGCGCAAAAATGTGGCTTCTATAAATAATTTCAACTGCAGTTCAATATAGTTTTTTTATATACCACCAAAAAATTCAGCTGAAATGTTTTTTTTTATGAAAGAGTCTCTTTTTTGATGAACTTAGCAAATAATGCCACAGTAACAGTTACTAACGTTAGATTTTTACACACAAAATACTAAATTTTCACACTAATATGTATGGTGAAATAGAGAAAAAGAAAATATATATATATAAATTACATATATTCATATATATTGTTGTAATACTAAAGGTTCCAGCATATTATTGTAATATTTATTTGTCTAACACCTTGGTTACACATATTGGTCAACGTTAAACAAAATTATGTACAAAAAAAAGTAAAGAAACAGAAAAGTTTTCGTGTATACCACACAGGAAAGATTTTAAAAAGGACGCCATTGGCAGTCAAAAAAAAAATAATCTTCCCTTAATCCTTACAAAAATGTAAGTGTAATGATGTTAACTTAAGGCTAACATCCTAGCGGGACAGGGCGTGTTGAAAGACCTGTACTGTTAGGCACAGGCCTCCGTCCCCCAGCAGAATCCACAGACCCCTGTAGGGACACCTCACGAAACCGATTAATTAAGTGTCATAAATGTTGAAAAATTAATGTCAACAAAAATACAGATTCTCATCACATATCCAATGTTGCTCTCCCGGGAGAAAATTTTGAACGAGACAACATATATCTAGGATAGGGTAATAAATAAGTAAAAGAAAACAAATTGACAAAATTTTGAGTGATGAGAGGGAGTGCCAAAATAATAAAAATTTAGATTGGATATTGAACAAACCAAACACATGTTGTACACCAAAAATCAATTGGAAACTTATAAAATTTAGCTGTATGTATGTTGTTAGCACTATTATCATTAATAATTAATTTCCTATGAACTAAATCTGTATTCCAATGAAATATCTCTATTAAATATATTTCAATTATCTTATTTTTGTTTAACCTTCACCCAATAAAAAATAGACATAGTAAACATTAAATAAAAAAATAACACCTTGATTACTAATTTAGAAAATTCAAAATATGATCTACATTCATTTATGTTATCTCATTAGAATCATTTTTTTTTTTTTTTTTTTTTATGCATCTTATTTATAAATATTATATATATTCAACAACACTGCAATGCAAGAAATAGTCTTTACATCAAAAGAAAAATATAAAAAAACAGTGGGCCAGCCATCCAAAAATAAAAATAATAAAATAAATAAAGACGAGTTCCTGCACAGCAAACAAATACACTCCCTTGGCCATTGGAAAATGCATTTGTGAAGCAAAATATATTCAAACTTTTTTTGTGAAAAAAATTAATTGCGATTTCTTAAGTTATAAGGATGTGTAGAATTATTGCCAATATTATGTGTTACATTGGAGTTGGGTTCAGTAAACAAATAATTACGTCGAGGCGGAGCAATAAGGAGTCTATCAATATGGACCCTGAAAGCTTTATTATCAGGTGCATGTAATCTCTTAATGGAAAAGGAAACTGGCGAGTGTTTTTGTACAACAATAAATGGCCCAGAATACTTGGGTTTAAATTTATCTATTGATTTCAAGTATACAACATCATGAACAGCAACAGGCCTCAGTTTTGCACGCTTTTGAAAATTTTGATATCTTTTGTCTTGATTTTCTTTAATGTTAGAATATGCTTTGCTATAGATGTTATCTAAGTCGTGTAATAATTTATATATGTCTACATTTTTATCTAAAAATGGCTGATTTATAAATTGGTCAAATGTATCAAATATTAAAGACAGTTCCCTACCAAAATGCAGTAGGTTAGGTGAAAACAATGTGGATGAATGTGTTGAACCATTATAAAGTGATTTATGTATAGCTAGTGAATTTTCAAAAGAATGCCCCTCAGAAATTAAAGTGTTAATTGAGTACTTTATAGATTTATTTACCCTCTCAGAAATAGTTACTTTGAGGATGAGCAACAGATGAATGTAAAATTTTTATGCCAAGTTTATCATTAAAAATATTATAAATAGTTGATGTAAACTGTTTGCCTAAATCTGATAATATTACTGATGGTCTACCAAATGTTGTAATGTAATTAAATAAACATTTAACTATTTTTGATGAAGAAGTGTCTTTTAATTGAAATAATTCAATGTGTCGCGAAAAATGGTCAATCACAGTTAAAACTGAATGTCCATCTATAAAAGGACCAACCAAGTCGACACTAATAGTATGCCCTGGATGTGTTGGAGTATAGGTGGGTTGTAGAGGAGCTGGTGGTGTGTTATGATGTTTATTTTGTAAACATAAAGTACACGAAGCAACAAAATTTAAAGTGTCTGTGTACATACCTTTCCAATAATATCTATTTGATAAAAATTCGTATGTTTTTGTTAACCCAAAGTGAGAAAGGTGTGAAATGGTTAAAACTTTAGATTTTAAAGAATGTGGTACAACAATGAGATATGAAAAAGTATTATTATGCAAATTTTGTTTTTTGTACATTAAAACTTTAGAATCTGGATGAATAAAAAAATTATCATTATTTTTTGAAAAACCTTTTCTCAAAATTTGCCTGTAAATAATTGACAATTTTGGATCATTCCTTTGCTCATATATAAATGTATTATTTGAAATTTCCAAAAGGGGATCTTTATTTTGAATATTACCAGAAACTAGAAAATTGTTGAATTGATTTTGTAGTACTGACTGAGTAGAAGTGGAAATTTGATTAATTGAATGTGTGTCATCTTGTACGATAGGAAGAGGTTGAGAACTGAATATTAATTCTGGGTTTGTTTTTAAATTTTGTTGATTATTTGAGAAGTCTGATCTTGATAAATAATCCGCTAAAACATTTGTAGTGCCAGGAATATGTTCAAATTCAAATGAGTATTCTGATAACTCTAACAGCCATTTAGTAGTTAAATCAGCAGGACTATTTGTTTTTCTATATGTTTTTAAAGGAGCACTGTCAGACAAAATGATAAACTTTCTATTGTATAAGTAATATTTGAAAGCAATTACAGATTTATAAATGGCCATTAATTCAAGTTTGATAGCCGGATATCTTTTTTCAGACGGTTTAAGTGATTTAGAGAAAAAGGCGACAGGTAATAATTGATTGTCATATTTCTGCATCAAAACTCCTGCAATAGAAATATTTGATGCATCAGTGTTGAGAAAGAAAGTCTTGTTCCAATCCGGTAATCTTACCATAGGTGAATTTAAAAATATATCTTGAAATTTCTTAAAAATATCCTGATGATGTTTATTCCAAACAAATTTTGTTTTCGGTTCAGTCAATTCAATAAGTGGTTGAATTAATTTAGAAAAATTATGAATAAGAGACTTATAAAAGGTTACAACTCCTATAAAGCGTTTTAATTGTCTTTTTGTTGTAGGTGTAGGGAAAGAGTTTATTTTAATGATATTTGACTCAATTGGAGAAATTGAATTATTCTCTATGTGAAATCCCAAATAATTTACAGCACTCTTATGAAATGTACATTTACTAGGAGCTAAGGTTAAATTATATTTAATTAAAATCTTAAGAATTCTTTCAAGTTTGACACATGTCTCTTCAAAACTATTTGCACCAAATATTAAATCATCCTGATACGCGTAAATTCCATCTATATTAATTTCATCAATTAAAGAATCCATGAGTGCTTGATACTGAGAAGACGCGTTTTTAAGACCAAAACATAGTCTTTTAAATTTGAAACTGCCAAACATTGATGTGAAAGTAATTTTATCTTGTAAATGTTCCGGTAAATCAATTTGATGATACGCCTGTTGGAAATCAAGACAAGTGAAAAATTTATACGCAGATAAATCAGCTATTATATTTTGAATTTTAGGTAACGGATAAGAAGAACCTTGAATAATAGAATTTAACATTCTTAAATCTAACGCGAGGCGAAATTTCTGTTTACCAGATCCATCTTGTTTTTTCTTTACCAGTAAAATTGGGCAAGCCCATTCTGAGCAGTTTCGCTCAATAATCCCAGCCTCTACCAATTGGTTAATTTGATCTCTAGCTTCCTGTTGTAAAGCCTGAGGAATGGGAAAGGGCAAAGTCTTAATTGGATAGTCACTTAAAAATTTTAAATCTGGTACTACCTTGTCAGTATGTCAAAGGGTTTTCATATTTTTAGAAAATGCTGCGAAATTACTTAATAAAATTTGTTTTAATTTTGTTGCATGAGACCCATTGAGATGTTTAACATCAAAGTCCGTGGGTGTTAAATCTTGTTTTCTCATTTTTAATACATCACTAGAAGGTTGAATATAATTAATAAATTGTGAATCCTCTGAAATATCAACATTATCATTTTGTTTTGAACCATAGTCTATAATTTGTTCGATTTCTTTAATTGTACCAATATTTGAATGTTTGTTTACATGCATATTTCTATTAGTGTTATTCTTAACATATAACTGAAATTTTACTCTATCATATTTACTATTACAATTTTGTTTCTGAGAATGCTCAATATTAACTATTGAATCCAAAAAAATTAATTTGGAAGAACTCTTTTTACTCTGAAATAAATAATCACCCGAAGAAACTTTGGGACAATAAACCGTAATAGAAGATTCTTCTTTGGGTTGTAAAATAAGTTTTTGTCCCGTTTTTACTGAAAGTTTCTTACATTGAGTATGCATATTAAGATTTTCTTCATGGTCGCTACATGTGTTTGTTATGGGAATACTTATGTCTTTTATTTTTAACAAGGACCTCTGCATATCTAATATTACATGATATTGTTGAATAAAATCGTAACCCAAAATAACTCTAAATGCTGAACCTTCCCCAAGTAACACATAACGTTGTTATAGCGTTGCAAATAAGTCTGAATAGTGAAAAATTGGTTACGTTATTTTATGTCCGATGAAAAATAGTTTTTATTTCGCAATATTCTCACTGAACAATTTCGAATATTTATTCAGTAATAAAGAAAACCTATAACAATCGTTGTTTTATGGTTGTACTTTTTCTGTTATTTTTTCGACGTTTTAAAATAGGTATTTTATTAGTTTTTGCTTTCCTTTTTGATTCTAATAAAAAATATGTTTTTTCAACGAATTAATAGGTGCTTTTTATAAGTCATTATTTCCATCAAATGACGTTGAATCTCTTCAACTTGATATCGATACACGATTGTGAATTGGCGGGATGTGCGTGTTATAATTTTCTTTAGAGTTTTAGAAGATATGGTGTGCTGCGAAAGAACTTCTAACAGGATAAGACAGGGAAGCTTTCGGCAAATTATATTAACAAGTATAGTAGAATGTTCTTTGGCTCTCGGAAACCGTAACTAACGAAGGTTCTACATGCGAAATCGCCAAGTATATTGTGGCAAACCTTAAAAGCGTCTTACGATACGACGCGTGCCAACTGCCATTTTGAAAGTGAATGTGATGTGAAAGAAGATGAAGTTATTGCTTTCCTGTTAAAATGGTACGAAAGTTTTCTGACATTTTACGTAATTTCCAAACAACTTGCTAGCTGGTAAATTCCCTTAAAAGCTCAAAGTTATAATATTCTTTGGTTTTGGGTGTGTTTACCTGCTAGCATAATATTAAAAATTACAGAGTTCTCGTCTAATTGTGGATGCTGTATTTATTTAAACAAGACTTTTCAAGTAATGAAGTGAGTGTTTCTTTTTCCCTTCTTTAATTTTATGTTTCAATTCTCGTCTTAAATTTTCAGGGGTCGATCTAACTTTAAATATTTAATACTCTTTTTTAAAACTGTACTTTTGTAAAATTTTACTTTTTTCATATTTACGGAAAAAATATATCTATATATCCGTTGAAAAATATATCCGTTGAAAAAACTGATATAAAAAGCACGACAGTATTGCGATTCTGAACAACCATTTTACAACTTTTTTTTTTAGGTTATAAAAAAACGACAGTATTGCGTTTTCGTACAACCATTTTACAACGGTTTTTTTAACGTTGTAAAATGTATTAAAACAACCGTTGAAAGATGAGGAAATCAACGAGACATATTTTCAGATTATTAACGTTACGGAAAAACGATAATTCAACGGAATGCATTGCCGTTCGTTCAACGTTGAAAATACCATACTGTGCTACCTGGGTCAGGTATATCCACTATAAAGAATTTTTGTGAAAAAAATTGATTTTGAATTTTGAAAGTGGTTTGTATACAAGATGAAAACTGTACATTCGAGTTCACGGTTTTGATTGTCACATGGGAAGATAAATGTCTATATTTCAAACTATGTTTTAATTTATTAAATGTACTTTCAGCTAACAGACTAACAGAACTACCAGTGTCAATAAGTGTGTTTACCTTTTGTTTATCTAGCAAAATTTTAATAAGAGGTAACTTTGGAGAATTTACATGGACATTAAAAATGTTCTCCCTTTTATCGTTATTTGTTTGAGTACATTTAGAATCAGAAATTTTCAAGATTTGTTGTGTCTGAGACGCAGTAGAATTCACCAATCTGTCACTAGATAATTTGGGTAGATTAACGTTATTATCAATGTCCAGAGAAAAATTTTGTGCTGATGCTCTATTCAATTCCTGAGATGTACTTGCATCAGCTAAACTACATCTCTGCGCTCGTTTAAATTACTTGGATTTTTACTATAATTATTTCTGTCATAATTTTTACCCCTAGTCTGATTTCTTTGCCATCTAAAGCACCTAGTAGCAACATGTCCTCTTTTACTGCACAACTGGCAAATAGGAGAAGAATGATATCTGTTCTTATTTTGATTACCCCTGAAATTTTGTTTACCCCTGAAATTTTGATTTCTACTTTTATAATTATATCTTAATTCACTTTGTCTATCATTATTTCTTTGCCTATCTTGCACTGGGGATTCGTGTGAATGATTAACCTCATGAGATTTACTAACAAATGACAGATTATTCATCCTATCTGTCAGTTCGACTAACTTTTCAGATAGTGTATTAATAACTGGGTTATTTAAGCTTAATTGTAATAATGTTTCATTAGCGTTAATGTACTGTAATTTCTGTGCTCGGTTGACCGCCTGTTGGTACTCAGAGATTCCCTCTTCTTGAATCTTAACTCTAATGTTTGAGGGAATGGTTGAAATGAATTTAGTAAATTTAATGGAATTTAAAGCATTAGCATCATTAATCTGCGAATATACTACATCGGCTAAAATATTTAGCCTGTGGGAAAAATTTCTAATAGATTCTTGTGGTAAGAGTATTAAATTGTTAAATTCCACAAGAGCATGAGTACTGCTCATTGGAGCAAAAAATTTCTGGAATTCATCCTTGATAAATTTTAAATCTGTCGATTTGTATAATAAGGGAGATTGAGTCATGAATTTTAACGCAGGGCCAGTTAATTTACCTTTCAAAATTGCCACTGCCTCTTCTGAATTTAATCTATTTAATTTTGCATATGACTCAATCTGATCGAAAAAAAATTCAAGTAAGGATGAGTCCCCGTCAAAATTTAAAATGTTAATATTAATGTTCTTTTTAGTGGCCATCTTGATTATTTATGTTGGGTCAAATAAATATCAATATATCTCAGAAATACTCGAGTAAAAAAAAATATATATAATATATTAAATTAAATGAGCACAAAAATTACGCTTTTTTTTATGCTTACGGCAACTGCATCAGATAAAATACCTCATTAAAAATGTCAAAAAGTATACATATATATCTTAAAATATTCGAAAAACAAAATAAATCATAAGGAATTGTAGAAATTTGCAGCAGTAATTGTAATAAATCACTTAAAAAAATAATTTATAATATGCTCATAACAGTATTAATCATCATGAAAGAAAAATAAAATCCCAACAAAATACTGTGAGACCCATTAAAAATATATATTCCAAAAAATTTCAAAATTGCCCTAGCAAAAAAAATAAATTGCGTTAAGATCTATGAGCACAAAATATTATGCATTTTATAAGCATAGAAAAATACCAACTATCATGAAAAACAACAAAATGTATATATATATATATATACTTATATCAAATGAAATACTTTATTAAAAAATTACGAAAAATATATATATTTCAAAAAATTTCAAAATAATAAAAAAGGTAAATCACATTAAGCTTTATAAGCAAAGAAAAATACCAATTATCATGAAAAACACCAAAACATGTATACACATATACTTATATCGCATGAAATACTTTATTAAAAATCAGGAAAAATATATATATTTCAAAAACTTCAAAAGCATAAGTATTTTTATTTTTTTTGCTTAAAATTTCAATAAAATGTCAAAATAGAATTCTTAAATCACTTATGTTCCAAATATAAATCTATATATCATATTAAAAATTCTCTTCCCTGCTTCCCTTATAATTATCATTATTATTTCTTCTTAAAAATAAATCTTAATCTTAATCTTATACCAAATAACAAGAATCCTTGGTGAGAAAGAAAGCAGAAAAAGAAAAAAAAATTCACTAACAACTGAAAATTATATATTGTATAACCATATTTATATGAAATATTCAAATTATAAGATAAATTTAACTTACCAATTCTTGGACATAACTTGGTTAAAAAAAAAATATTCTGTAAACAAAAAAAAAATTATTGTTTACTTTATTAATATCTTTCAATTAATTTTATTACTTTGTTCTAAAAATGGTATATTTTTTCCCTATTTTCTTTCCTCTCTCTTCCGATCCTTATGCATTCCTGCAATAGTAGAAAAGAAATTCAAAAATTCGAGCACGCGAAGTTGCCGATTAGACACCGACGGATGTGTCCCACGGTAAAAAGGTTTTCTTGATTCCTTGTTCAGATCATTCTCATGCCTCGTTGGCAACACAAACTAACAAAAACACCTTGACTATTTCTATCTTCAGGCCCCCCTCACGGCCGCTTATCTTCATCTGTTCAGCAAAGATGACTGGCGATATCTTCAGGCCCCCCTCACGGCCGCTTATCTTCATCTGCTCAGCAAAGATGACTGGCGATATCTTCAGGCCCCCCTCACGGCCGCTTATCTTCATCTGAGGAGTTCTATGATCACACAAGAATATCTGAAGAGAGTCTTTATTCTAGAGAAGATTTACAATCCTCGCTCATAGCCACCCACTCAAGCAAATTTTTTGTAAGCTCAAGTAAGTTCACTGCACAGAAAAAGAAGATTCGTCCACAAAATTTTATAGAGTCACTATTTTCCCTGTCCATGACTCTTAAAACAGTCTGTCCTGCGATAACACTGTTACTATAAAATTATATGTCTTTCTTTCCTTCCTCTCCAAAGAAAAACCAGAATTTCATTTATAGAAAATCCATTATGCTGCCGTCGGGTTCCTCCTCCCCCTCCATTTTTGAAGATCGGGGAAGCTGGACACGCACCAATTAATATGTACTATTGCCTAGTATAGTCAGGTTCGTTTCACACAAAAGCCGGATCGTAGAATAATTAAAAATATAAAGTAGAAGTCTTTACTTCGAAGTAATCAGGACACATCATTTTTAGTACTGTGATTTATTAATGCAGCAATATAATATTCAGTTTGCAGTCACTAATAACTTTACATTTCACTCCTATATTCGTAAGCAAATACAAATATTCTATCCCCATCAACTATACAGAGAGGGAGGAGGACCTCAAAAATTTACGTCTTCTTAGGACTTGAACAAGAGCGAAAAGAATACACTAAATCTGCTAGCCACAGATAGCTTAAAATCGCAACCCCGGAGATTGGCATCTTTGCAATGCAGCCAAAAGAATGCCAAACTGTTTCTTTGTTCTTCTAAGATATTCATACTAAATTTTGAATATAAAAAAGTCGTTACAAATATTAAATCGATTTGACATTGAGAAGCCATGCCAAATGACCTTCAACTCTCAATGAACAAAGAAGGCGACGCCCAGACTATCGAACATCATTATAAATCTATTTTTAGAACTATAATGACCCTCTTGAAATAATAATGGTTTTTTTAACCTAAACATACAAGGTTAATAAACATGAAATCAAATGCTTGTTTTATTTTATTAATAGCTGTATATAGTATAAATATGTTGATAACGGCTTTTTAAATTACCCTCTGAAAATAAATAATTATGGCTAAATAGATTTAATCCATCCGGGGAAAATGTATACACAAACTATTTTTCACAAACCCCAATATAAAAATTGCTTTATTTTATTCCTAGATCAATGTGTTTTTAACGATAGAAGAACAAAGAAATGAAAATTTTGATTTAAAAATAAAACGGGAAATTCTCTATAATTAATTACTTGAATTAGATAAATTTAAAAAGATTTATTTTATATAATCTATATTAATCCCTCCTTTTTGTTATATATTAAATTTGGATAAATAAATAAGCTTTTAAAGGACATATGTGTGAGAACACTCACACAGTGCATTTATTAAAAAGTTTTTGTAAGGTTTTAATTATAGAATAATATGAAAAACAAGAACGAAAATTCATGCGTTGCGCATTCATTATTAACACTTTCCAACTATTTGTACTTGTTGTATTGTATAACTTTCAGTGTTTTCTTTGCCTACGTTATCACACAACGGACATACAGAAGGACTGTAAGGCATACTGATAAATTTCCTGAATTCATAATCGCTCTTAAGCATCGTTGGAAAGTGTTAAAAGTGCTTAACGAAATATATATATGGATAGCCCTTGGATTCTAATTGCAGCCCTTAATGTATCTGAATATTTTAGTGCAACCCTATAAATTGGTAGGTTATCTATATCTTATTCTATACAAAGCATTATTTACCATATTAAGAATAAATGTCTTTTTTATTTATTTATTTATTTTTTAATGAATTTTGCAGTAGAAAGATATTTAATTGTGAATGATTCAAATATCTGTCCTAAAACGTAATGCATTGGCATTCATATCGTGTCCCTGTACATGAACCCGTTACACAGGACCTATTGATCTTTTAAATGGGAAACATTCCACAGTGAACTTCAAGAACGTATAGGATAAGAGCGCTAGTAGTGAACACTTTAAGGACATTTTCTAGCTATTTTTTGTATTTTCTAAATTTTTGAGACTCTAAAAAAGAAAAAAAAAAAAAAAATCGCACTTTTATTAACGCTTTCCTTATATGACAGTATGACGAAAATTGCTAATTAAAGCATTTATATCTGCAAAAAAAAAAAAAAAAAAAAAAAAAAAAAAAACCGAAGATCTGGAGACCTTAAAATAAGCGAATAGTCAACCCATTTTTTACTTCAGTAGTGGACCCCTTTGAATTTTTGCTTTAAAATTAAGGCGATCTAACATCCTCAATTTGTGGTGACAGTCCCCACTTTCTGTATTTTTTTTTTCTTTTCCCCGCATACAGTTTTTTTTTTTTTTTTAAGTAAAGCTTTTGTTGGAATTTATAATTTAAAATTGATGATAGTGTACTTTTTTAAGTGCTGCTTTTGTCACCATTTCTTATTTTGAAATTGGAGTCACCGTGCTAATTTGTCCCCACTTTTCTTTTCAGAAAATTTAGATACTCAAAATTGTGAAGGGATCGTAATTACTGAGTTTGTCCCCACTTTCTCTTTAGAAAATTTTGTCGCTTTTGTATTCTCACATTTATTACTCAAAATCGTGAAGGAATCGCAATTGCTGAATCTGTGGGTTGCTGAATCTTTGGTTTTTATGTCGCACTAGTGCTGTGCAATGGGCAATATGTGACAGTCTGGGTCTCACCCCTATGTCCGGAGATATGCCATTACAATTTTCACCCTCCACGGAGGGAAATTGAATCTATGGTGGGAAATGCCTTAGTGTCCATAATTCCAATCTCAGCAATTTAGAGACGTTGAGATTGAGTAGGTTTGACATCGCACTAAAGGTACGTAGTTCGCTGTTGGTGATGATTTGGGAGCCATCCTTAATGCCGGAGACAAACCGTCACATTTTGAACTTATACAGAAGGATTGACTCCCCTTTTTGAACCCCCGACGCCTTTCACGCGAGATTGGTAACATGATGGAGTATGGTTAATTGATGGGAACACGGTCACGCCAATCTCTCGGATCCTAAGTAAAACAATCACACTGCAGTAAAATTATTGAAGCACATATCCACATTTTTTTTTCCAGTTTGATCGCTAAATTTTATCACCAGCTTGCTTTTTTATAAACAGCATAAGACTAAGATCATGACTCGACAAATATTTACCTAACAAAACAGTATTAGATGCTCATCTTTTAAATTGTAGTATTGCTAGTGCTTCAATAATTTTGCTTCCGACTGTAACTCTCGAAATACCAGTGACCTCCTTATGATCCCATCCAAATTAAACCTCTTGGGTTCACCAAATGTCTCCGGACTATCATTAGATGTGAGTTCCAGACCGTCGTATATTTTGCTATAAAGTAGCACTAGTGCGACATAAAATCCACTAACCTCATACCTCTAATTATTAACCGCAGTTACGCTACAGTCGGCAGCAAAATTATTGAAGCACGTATCCACATTTTTTATATATCTTTTTTTAGTTTGATCGCTAATTTTCATCATCAACTTACTTTTGACTTTCCGAACACTATAGTGAGGAAAGTATTGTAATCATGTCAAAAATCCGAATTCGAGATTTTGATGTTTCTATACGTTTTGAGGTCCCCTGAGTCCGTTTTCACTATTTTTACGATGATGTATGTATGTGTGTGTGTATGTGTTTATGTCTGTGAGTGAACACGCTAGCGTCTAAATGCTTTGTTCAATTAACCTGAGAGTTGGTACGCATATTGTAAGTCACCATAGTACGAACCCTATAGATTTTGGTGAATCTAGCACTGATAGTTTTTTTACAGGGACACAAAGAAAAATTCTTTATCATTATGGCCTGTGGAAGCAAAATCTTAAAAGTGCGATAGCATCTAAACGCTTTATTCAATTAAGCAAAAAATTTATACACCTATTATAGGTCACAAATACACAATCTGTATAGATTTTGGAAAATCTAGCACTTATAGTTTTTTTTACAGGGACACAAAGAAAAATTCTTTATCATTATGCCTATGGGGCCAAATTTTTAAAAGTATGATAGCGCCTAAACGCCTTATTAATCTGAGCAAAAAATTTGTACACATGTTATAGATCACAGTTGAACTAACTGTATAGACTTTGGTGAATCTAGCACTTACAGTTTTTTTACAGGGACACAAAGAAAAATTCTTTATCATTATGGCCTATGGGACTAAATTTTTAAAAGTACGATAGCATCTAAACGCCTTATTGAATTGAGCTGAAAATTTATATGAGTATTATAAATCACTGTTGCACTAACTATAAGCATTTTGGTGAATCTAGCATTTATAGGTTTTTACAGGGACACAACGAAAAATTCTTTATCATTATGATCTATGGGCTCAAAGATCAGTAGCGTTAAATAAAACATCGTGTAAGAGATGGAGAAAAATACTCAAACACTCTATTATGGTTTTCTGTCTTTTGTTTGTTTAACAACTCCTCTTTCTTTACTTTATCTACAAAACTGTTAATTACTCAATGTTCGGAAAGTCGAGTGGAGTCACTCCAGATTTTTTATAAACAGCATAAAGACTAAGTCCGCTACTGGTACAGGGCCCACTACTGGTGCTTTTACCTTATATAATTTTTGAAAGATTCTGAAAAAATTTACGGACGCTGAAGTCGGACAGATGGACAGTCGGAAAGACTGATAAAGAAATTCAAATCCCAATCACATTCAAAAAATGTTAGAAAGCGTTAAAAAGGCTTAATATAATCGAAAATTCAATTCCAGTAAATTTTTAATACTATCTCTTTATGTTACAGAATATCTTTGTGTGGCCCAGTAAAACTCAATGCTAATCATACTATATTCCATATAAAGCATACTTTTGTGCATATGAATAACATATTTTTAATTTCGTTGAGATTTGTGAAAGTAAAGTTATTAAAATTTATTTATAGAAATGCCCCTTGTAGAACGCAGTGCTTTGGAATAATTTTGGGTGTCCTTGTACACGAATCAGTCGTGGTATTTACTTCATTTTCTATACAGAAACTCCCATAATGATTTTGAATAATGTATTTCAATTTCATTTGGATTTGTGTAAAGTAAAGGTATGAAAATATGGTTTATAGAAATGCCTCCCATAGAACACAATGCTCTTTAATACTTTCGGGTGTTTCTGTACACAAAACAGTAGAGGTATTCATTCCATTTTCAATAGGGAACATCCAATAGTGATCTTGAATAACATATATCAGTTTTCAGAATTTCCGTGAACATTTACGAAAGTTAAAGCACAGACGGACAGAGAAACCAATCGAAGTCATTAACACTTATCAAATTCATTGGAAAGTGTCAGTGATAAAAAAAAAAAAAAAAAAAAAAATTAGTGACAAGCAAAGAGGGCTAAGCTTTCTTTTTAATGGAAGTGAGATTCTTAGTTTGTTGGTAATTTTAATTTTAAGGCATATTTAAAAAAAAAAAAACTGAATTCAGATATTTTTTAAAAATGCGTTTTGTTGATTAAATTGTTTTTACGCAAGCAAAAATATACATACCCACATGAAAAAATAAAAATAATTTAATGTATATTTAAATTACTGATTAAAATTTCTTATGTCTCAAATACATTCTAAAATATATTTAGTCCTAAAACAAACATATAAATTAATAAAATAAAAATACATTAAACATTTTGGAATATGTTTTAGCGTAAAAGATTTCGCCAACATTACTTACTCTTTATTATTATTTTTTTAAAGTTAAATAATAATAAAAAAAAAATAATTTACGAAAGTCGTGTAATTCCAAATAACCTGCTATAATCCAGAATAAACCATTCTAAAAATAGTACTTTTCAAAGCAATTTTTTTAGTTTATAATCTAACTACTTTATCTTAAACCGTTGTTATTTCAAAACAACGGAAGAAAAAAAAAAAAATCTCGTAAGTCTTCGAATTTAACGTAATCTCCTCTCTAAAAAGATGAATTGAACCAAATTAATAATTTATCCTACAAATACATATTTAACAATAAATAAAAAAAAAGATGAAAGTAGTTCATTTGTTCTTTATAGATTTGTAATATTAAAGGAAAATATATATAATATTATTCCAAATATTTTTCTTAAAATTACATAGCTTTTTCAAATATAATTTTCTAAAATGTCCTCAATAAAACTTTTAAATGTAAAAGAAAACTAAACAATATATTAGTTTTTCATCAAAATGTATTTTCATACTTGATGAATTTTATAACATTGCATTTAAATTTGTACTGTAGTAACTGCTTGTCGATATATGGACGGCTCATTGTAAAAGTGGTCTAACACTATATTTTTTTAAATATAGTATATATTTCTGCTTAATTGTATCACATTTTGTCACATATTTCTTATAGAAAAGAAAATAACTCCAATCATTGCATTCAAATCCCATAAATGGCATTACATATTTTTCTCAGAAAACTAAAACTTCTAAATATTTATCATAAAAATGAAGTTTCTAAGTTACTTCAAATTATTTTTAATATAATTTATAAATTCTTATAACTATGATTTGTATTAAACACAAAAATCGATAATACTTACTGAATCTTGACTTTTTTCCATACGCAAAAATTTGAAAAGAGCTCGTTATTTCAAAATCAGTTTCCAAGGAGATAATTCACTTTTACCATGAACGACCCGTATACCAAAGTCTAACCAGTTTCTTGTTACATCAATGTCCAATCAAATATAAATATATATTTAAATAGGGAGAGAGAGAATTCTGTTAATTGTTTCGAGCAATACAGCGCCAGCAAAATTTTGTTATAACACCGACACACACAGTCATTTTTAAAATGTATAGTCAAATATGAAATTTCAAAAAGTGTAAATCAACCAAAAACCGAAAGTTGAAAGTTCAATTTTTTTTTCTTTTATATTTATTTTGCAATAAATAAAAACGAAATTCAATAAAAAAGAAAATATCAGTTTTCATCGCCGAAAATGATCTTTTATGACAAATTTTTTAAGACAACACAAATTTATATTTTATAAAATCTAAAATTTGAAAATTTAAGTTTGGAGAACAAACTCTGCTCTTTTGAAAAAAAAAAAAAAAAAAAGTTATTGTTATTTATTTATTTATTTTTTGAGAACACGCGTTTGGATAAATACCTCTCAATTAATTTCAGTGTTAATATTTTATTATTCAGTAACCAATAAATCGAATAATATTCCACACTTCAGTGACGAATTTAGAATTTTCTTTGTGTAGAGAATGACAGCAATTTGAAGTGGCTAATTTTGTGCTTTGAAACATGCTTTCATCAAAATAAATAAAAAATGTCTTTTTCTAATCTTTTCCATGAGTTACTTTGAAAGCATCAAAAGTAAGCTTGTGATGTCACAAAATAAATGCTGCACGATTATATGATTTATGCATACAATTAATTAACTGGTAGTATTCCGGGGAAAAAAAACTGCAAAAGAGTCCTATGCAGAGCAAGACAGTACAAAATACAGGCGAAATTTTATTTTAAAATAAAACAAGCATAGGCATTAAAACTCGAATAAACTACTACGTCAGAAACGCTAAAGAAAAATATTACCGCTTTGTTTGCAGCACTCGTGTGTACTTTATTTGCTTGACGAAGTCTCGTGTTTTATTTCGGCCCAAAACAGTTTCACACGTTTTTTTAGTTTTATGGTATTTCTTTAAAAGTTTAATAATTTTGCACTCCAGTCCTCCGATGCATTTTTGTTGTAGATTGTTAAAATAATTTTCTTTTATTTATTTTTCTAGTTACTTCATGTACTTATCACAAAATGCACGCAAATGTAATTTCTGAAAATTAGTGTATGCATACTGTAAAAAAATATTCTGCGACAAAAAAGTATTCTACGAAACTCACAAAAATATTGCTTTTCGCAAATAACTACAGCTTTAAAAACTTTCGATTTATTTAATCTTAGTGTATGAATTAGTGTTAAAAAATCTAATAGCTTAAAACAAAATAAACACAATGAAAAGTAGTAAGTGTATATTAAACCACCTGTTTATTAAGTCTCATAGTTTTTTTTTTTTCTATTTAAATACGAGATAAAATATAGAACAAAAACATACAGAAATACATTAAACAAACATAAATGAAAAAATGCAGATACACTTAAATTACTGAAACGAATGCATAAATATTAAGTATACATTACATTTTTTCGATAAACTGTGAAGGTAAATATGTTTATGCAAATGTCTAAACAGAAAATTCTGGGTTCTTTTTTCTTAAAAGGAAAGGAAAAAAGCACTTAAGTGCTTCTTAAATTAGATGCAAATCATCTGCTTACATTAAACAAATATTGTTTTATTTAGCAGAAAAATAATCTTCGCAAATACATTTATATTTGTTGTGGAATAAAAATGCTAACAATGTAAAGAAAAAAAAAAATCACGATTTCTTTAAATATATATTTGTTACTTACTTGCAAGTGTAAACAGCATTACGTATTCAAATCTAACAAAACAAATTTCTTGATTAAAATTTATGCCAATTTATTTACAGAGATAATATGTAAAAATCTGTGGTAATTGAGCAAATATAATTATTGATTTGCGTTTAGATTATGGAATATATATTTTAATTAATTCTTAATTTTTATTAAACATTAAAATTTTTTAACATATTTAATTTTAATTGCAGTAACGGATTTTAATTAAAATTTATGTCTTGAATATTAATGAAATGATGATAATTTATTAGCTTTTTAATTATTGCTTTATGCAAAATAGTATGTATTTTTCGCAATGTATTAAATATGAAAAATTAAAAAAAAAAAAGTGACTCAACTCAGCTTTTCGGATTATTAGTAATTAACGTTTTCTTAAATAAATTCAAATAAAAGAAATAGCTGAACAAAACGGAAAACCATAAAGGTGTGTTTGAATATTTTCTCCTAAACTGTGTGCTGTTTGGTGGAACTTAATGTATCCAAATTCTTTTGTGCGACCTTGTGAAAGAATCATAAATGATAGGCTTGCAATATCAAATATTTAAATTTTTTATTGATTTAAACAATGTAGCACTAATAAATCGAACTTAAAGTAGTTTTAATTAATAGACAGCAATGTAAACAAAGCTATCAGTTTAACACTCATGTAAATATGTACGGTTCTTCTTATGATAACCTATAACAAACCTACTAATTTATATCTTAATCAAATATGTAGAATTTGGATGCTATAGCAAATCAAACAATTCGAATCCATAATCTGTAATGATAGATTTTTTTTTTGAGTCCCTATAATAAAACTATAAGTCCTGTATTCTTCAAAATCTTTAGTGACTTATAATCTATCTATTATTTTTTAGCTGAATCCGATAAGGCGTTACGATACTATCGCTCATTTCATTTACCATAATGATAGAGAAATTACTTTTGTGTATATATATCTTATACTATACCCATCAAAATTAATTGTTCAAGTGACGGTGACCTACAGCATAACTACAATCTTCCAACTCATTCGAACAAAGCGTTTAGAAGTTATCGTGTTTCTTCACATATATACACACATATATGCATTACCGTAAGAAAAGCAAAAATGAACTCAGGAGCCCTCAAAACATACGTGCCAAAATGTCAGAGTCGATTTTTTTTTCATGATTACAACACTTTCTTTTATAGAGAGTGGGCAAAAAGTCTGTAAAAACTTTAAGAATTCATAAAATCCGAAAAAATAACCCCCCCCCCCCCCCAAAAAAAAAAAAAAAAAAAAAAAAAAAAAAAAAAAACGGTTTGCAGGTTTAGCATCGATAAGTCACGGAATTTTTTATTCAAGATAAGAAAAAAAAGAAAACAGCCGATAGGTCGCGTTTCGTACATAAGTGAAAGAAAAGACGCATAAATAACTAGTGGATCTGCAGATCAGGAGCCTCAACGTCCTATTTACATCAGACATTTTTCAATAGGTCATTTTTATTTATTCCTTATTATATAATCGTATATATTGATTCGATTAACTTGTTACCATAATCAGATACAATCCTGAGGGGGGCGGCAGCCCCCCTCAATCCCCCGCTGTATCTCTATTTGTATATCTTATAAAGTGTTACGAAATTGTAAATAATTGCATTTATTTTTGTGTAAATTCTTTCAAAGGGGTTTAGTAAAGTTAATAAAATGCTAATTTTGTGCATTTCTAGTCGTTTTAGCATTAAAATAGCCTAATTTTCCCTTAAAAAAGCTCCAATAAGGGAAGAAATGGATTTGGCGCCAAATTTGGCGACTGTTTCCCTCCTTGGCGATTTTTTGGCGACCTTGGCAAGAAAATCCTTATTAGGGATATACCAAATATGGAAGGTCTAATCTCATTATGAGATACGAGAATTTTCCAGTATAGTCTGTGTTCGATTACAAGTATAAAAGGAGCAATTTTCGCCAAGGCGGTCAGTCTCAGATCTTTGTCAGTTTCGTCAAATGCTTGCTTTGCTATGAGACTTTCTTTATGTGTTATTGCTAAACAGTTTGTACTGTTGTTTTGCTGTTAACGGCTGTTGTTTAAGCTGTGTTTACTGCTTGAATTGAAGCTGATACTTGGTTTACGGACCTGTATTTTTCTGGAACTTCCTGTGAATATATCACTGAATTTTTGCAAGTTTCGCCTTTCATTCTCGGACAACTTACGGACCCCCCAAGTACGCAACAATATGTTTTCTTAATAAACGACGTTCTTGTATTATTTCCCTGAAATTCATAAATACCAAATTTCATACAAAAAAAAATTACATAGCATATCGGAAATATTTTGCGTAACCTTTAAACTAATTTCCTGTTCTATGCCCACAATTATCAACAGGAAAACATGCTTTTAAAATTCTAATACAATTTCATTATATTTGATGGGGTGTAACCATGTTAAAATAAACTTTTAAGAAATATTGACTATAGACCGTAATAGTACGAAATTATTTTATGTATCCCGGAAAAGTAGCCACAGTCATTATAAACGTCAATAATAATAAACCTAATTAATTATAACTCTAATTTTTCAAACTAATTTGACATCATTTGGATGATTACAGTGCATACTCGGAATTATTTTGTGTGGTCCCATAAATTATTTAGTCTATACATAACCTTTTTTAAGAGTAAACACAATTTGAAGCATCTTTATAATGTATGTTAATTTTATTAAGTTCAATTCAGCATTAACGCATTAAAGTGCGCGCTTAAATAAAAGTTTGTCCATAGGCTCTAATGTTACGAAATTCTTTCTTGTGTCTCTGTAAACAAACCATAAACATTGTACACACCAGTAAAAACCATTCAGTTTATTTTGCGTTTAAAATTAATAATTGTTCCAAATTTAACATCGTTTCGATGACTACGTGACATTGTCAGAACATTTTTGTAAGATCCTGTACATTAATTAGAAAGCTTAAGAGCACATATTTTCTTCACACAACATGAGTTTAAGCATCTTACTCACGTACGCTAGTTTCATTTTCTTCATTGCAAAGTAATGGTATTAAAATGCATTTAAAAGAAATTCACCCCAAACGCCGTAATGTTAAGAATTTTGGCGTGTCCCTATACACAGTTTATAAACAATATAGCAATAAAAATTATACAGCTACTTATATGCAAAGCTGGAACATGTGCGCCAATTTGCAAGTCAATCGAAGGACTTTTGCGGCCGCTATTGCGGTGCATACTAATTCTTCCCATATGCCGTAATGATAAAAAAAACTTTGACGTGTCCCTGTACTCGAACTACAAATGGAATGCACACCCAAAACTATACAGCTAATTTCATGGGTATCATGAACATGTGTACCAAATTTCAAGTTAATAGCGTGATATTTGCGGCCTCTATCGCGCGACAGACAGACAGACGGAACACAAAATCCTTTTGAGTCTCAACAGAGGGCCTCCACTGACGTTTCGGCAAAAATTGGAAGTCAATAGCTTGATTTTTGCGGTGGCTATCGCGGTACATACATATTCTTCCCATGGGCCGTAATGATAGAAAAACTTTGGCGTATCCCTGTACACGAACTACAAATGCAATACACACCTAAAACTATACAGCTAATTCCGTTGTGCTCATGAGTATGTGTACTAAATTGCAAGTCAATAGCGTGATTTTTGTGGCCGCTCTCGTGATACATACAAATTCCTCCCATAGGCCGTATTGATAAGAAAAACTTTGGCGTGTCCCTGTATACGAACTACAAATGGAATAGATACCAAAAACTATACAGCTAATTTCGTGAGGCTCATGAACATGTGTACCAAATTTCAAGTCAATAGCGTTATTTTTGCGGCCGCTATCGCGATACATATAAATTCCTCCCATGGCCATAATGATAAGAAACTTTGGCGTGTCCCTGTATATGAACTACAAATGGAATGCATACCAAAAACTATACAGCTGATTTCGTGGGGCTCATGAACATATGTACCAAATTTCAAGTCAAAAGCGCTATTTTTGCGGCCGCTGTCGCGCGACAGACAGACAGACAGACACACAGACACAGCCCAAAACCGTTTTGAGTCTCAACAGAGGGCCTCCACTAACGTTTCGGCAACTAAGCCAATGTTACCAAATCATTTATTATAGGAATATGTGTTCCACGTGATAACACATTGCAGGATGTCACAAATCCAGCAACGGTACAGTGCAGCATGTCCGGCTGTACTATACATCACAGCGCTCGGCGGATTGCATCTTTTTAATTCCGACAGATTCGATGGATGGTATCCTTATTTACTTGTATGAGATGAAACGGAGAACTGGTTCTGGATCAAGATCGAATGTATTTACAATCGTCTGTCTCATTTGCATATTTCCAACTGAGTCGTTCATACCAGCGCCATCTGTCGGCTGTTTTTTTTTCTTATCTTAAAAAAAAAAAAAAAAAATCCGTGACCTATCAATGACCGTGCAAACTATCGTAACATGTAAACTGTTTATAATTTTGGTCATTTTTTCGGGTTTTATGAATTTTTAAAGTTTTTATGGACTTTTTGCCCACGCTGTACACTGTCAAAAAAAAGTCCTGTTTGCTGTCAGAAATTTTCTGTAATTCAGAAAAATATGTTCTATCAACGTAATTTTTCCGTTGATAGAATGTATTTTTCTGTACAGAAAATTTCTGGCAGCAAACTGCAGCAAACATGACTTTTTTTTGAGTGTATAAATATTGTTCAGAAAGTAAAAATACATTATTTGTCAGAATTTCTTCAATAAGATTAATATTAAATACAGAGGTTTATAGTTTTATTATTACATTTTTAAAAAAATGTCAGTTTGTTACATCGATTGAAACACACAACTGTTTAGTTTAACTATTTAATTATTGGTATTATTAAGCATCATTTATTTGATTCAAATAATGATTCGTTTCTATTTTTAATATAAGATATCATTTATGATGCTAAAACAAATAATGAAACTGAGGTACTTTATTAGCCTCATCAATACGAATAATATTAAATATAGGACATTTTAATTTTTTAGTATTAAATTTTACCAATTTAAAATTTTCATGTTCATTGAAAAGAATCGTTTTTATTTTAAATAATTATATATTTGTATTATTAATGCTTTAATTGATTCAAAGAATGATTGATTCATTCATGAATTGAATATAATATTATATATCAGGTATGTTGCTAAAATAATTAATTAAAAATACTTTAATAGTCTCTTCAGTAAGAATAACAATAAATATGCATCATTTAGTTTTAATATTACATATTATTGACCAAATTTCAAATTTTCACCTGAAATGAAACACATAGTAATTGAGGAGCAAACAATCAAACCGTGTTTTCTCCAAAAGTAAAAAAAAAAAGTGATTTTTTTTTTTTTTTTTTTAATCTTAAAATAAACATAGTATGTTTATATATCTTCCTAGATATGTCCAAATATTTTCCTAGTATCTATGTAATACATCTAAATAAACGATAATAAGGTTTTAAGTTTAGTTATTTTTTAATTTATTAGCTTTTGTGTTGTTTGAAAATTGTATCCGAAGGAAAAAACACGGTTTGAATGTTTGCTCTTCAATGTAGTTTATTTCTTACGTAATATCAATGCTTCCTTTAAATGATTTGATGAAAGACTCATTTATACATGGAATATAACATTATTTATGTCACTAACAAAATTATTAATAAATATAGGTATTCATTGGTTTTTTTAGTAAGAATAATATTAAGTAATCGGGTATTTTATTTTTTAGTATTACAACTTATTTTGGGTTGTTCGGAAAGTAATTTCGTATTTCTCAGCAGAGGACTTAATTGTATTTTTTTCACACCATCTTCACAATTAAACCATTAACCGTCAAATCTAGAAATAATGATTTTTGTCTAAATACAAACAGTAACACTCATTATTTTGATCATATACAACAATAATTTAAAATGAAATTATGAAAATTGGTCTCACCTTACTAAAAACAGAGTGTTGTATTTTTACAAGTTCTGCGGAATACGAGTTTAAAATGAATACAAATAAATGTTTATGAAAATTTTCTTGATTGAGCAAAAAATACAGATGACTGCAAAAATAATTATTTTATCATGAACATTTTTTTACATGTTATGTAAACTTATTCAAATATGAAAATTTTCAAAAGTTTTAGTTTGAAGAATGCTTCAAGTTTGAAATTCATTTATAAACATAAAATTATTTTTTAGATTAATTTTTTTGTAATAAAATAAACATCTGTTATTCTCTTACTTAAAAACAATACTTAATACAAAATATCTTTTTTAGTTAATTGTTAACCCTTTCCGGCGCAAGACAATTCAGATCATTTAAAATATACTGCCACCGGAATTCCTGAACTAAATTAAACTAAAAGAAATTTTAAATTTTCAGGTTAAAAAAACTGGCCTTTTCTACTATGTTATAAACGTAAATTTTTGCTAAAATATTTCCGGGATGAATTTTTACAGCTGGATCTTAAATTTTGCGTCCTCGCAGCGAGGACACCGCGCGTTAAGGGGTTAAGCGCAATTATTCGTGGTGTTGCGTGAACGCAACATCAGCGGCTAATGGGTTAAGCTGCATTACCATTATATGTTGCGACAGCTGATATATCAAGGCTTGCTTGTGAAAAAGTTTGTTTTCTTCTGCTCAATAGGTTTTGATTGGTGCGCTATCAAATAAAGAAAATCGGAAGCGACATTTTCGGTACATTTTGATTTTGCTATCAAAAAGGCGAAAATACAGTTCAAACAATGAAAAAAGTATACGATGTGCATACAGAAAATTTATTTAAAGAACACCAGTGACAAAACTGGTTTACCAAAATTTTGTTCCCGCAATTTTGACGTTAAAGAAGCATTACGTTCTGGAAAACCAGTTTATGCTCATGAAGACAAAATAAAGTATAAATTTATGAAAACTGCCAAATAACAACTCGTGCGATAGCTAAAAAAAACGAACAAAGTGGAGAATATATAATTCAATAAAATATTTATACAATATAAGAAAATAGTTTTTCATTTTCAAAGGAAAAGAAAAAGAAATTATTTTCTGAACAACTCAATAAGTGAATTTTAAATTCCCCTATAAATTGAAACACGTGATTATTTATTTTCACTAATTGATTATTTGTATCATGAATACTTCATTTAATTTATTTAAAAAAATATATTAGTTTATGTGTTAAATATATCATTTATGACGCTAAAAAAAATCAAATAAAAGACGCTTTATGAGTTTCTTCGGTAAGAACAATATTTAATACTGGGTATTTTAATTGCATGAAATATGACTTCTGTTGCCTGTATGCATGTATGTATATATATATACTTCTTTAATAAGATTAGTATTAAATGTAGGACTTTTCATTTCTTAGTATTACTTTTTATTAATCGAATTTATATTTTCCATATTTATCAAAACACGTAACTATTTAATTAAATTAGTTAGTTATTTGTATTATGGAATACATACTTTAATTTATTTAAAAATCTGTTCATGTATTAAAATATATCATTCATGTCGCTAAAAGAACTATAATGCAATAGATACTTTATTGCTTTCTTCAATAACAATATTATTAGGTACAAGGTATTTTACATTTTCCTGTTAGTCTTAATAAATATAATTTCCATTTTTTTTATAAGTCGTATGGATATATATATATATATATATATATATATATATATATATATATATAGCAAAGTGCTTAAAATAAGGTCCATATTGTAATGCTAAACGAATGCCAACCTACAGTAGCGCCAATAACTTGAAGCAGTTAGGGGAAAAAAAAAAAAAAAAAACAGTCGGCGGGAATGGTATTTGAGAATTCAAAATTAAATATTCAGACAAACACGATATGTACATTTTGGGATAGTTTGGAAAAAGCTTGAAGTCTCAAAATCATATGTAATCTTTCAGTCAGCTAGAGTTTTCTAAAATAATTCCCATATGAAACAAATATAAACGCTTTAATGTTATGTTTCCAATTGTCAGAGAATCAAAAGATCACGTTTCGCATAAAGGTTATACTACTGACTTATTACATGTTTTGATAAAATTTTAAAATACTATCTTAATTTATATATTTAGAGTAAAAAATAATCATCTTTTGTATATTTACAAGAGTGTGTTAGCAAAATTCTGGAGAATAGAAATATGAAATGTTGAATTTGTTATTGTTAATATTTGTTTCATTTTTTTAATAATCATAAATTATATTTCCAACAACACTGCGCTAAAAAAAAAAAAAAGAAAAACAAATTGAGCTCTAAAATGACTTCCTGAATCCGAATATGACTCCCATTTTGCCTAGTTACCCACCGTTTCCTAGGGACACCACCCCTTTCCCCAATTTTTATCACTGTTCAGTAATTTTATGACTATGAATTTGATTTTGAGAATGAAAAAGAAGTAATTTAAGACCTAAAAGCAAAAAATATAAGGTTTAATAAATAACATTTATAATAAATTAAAAAATATAAGAAATGTGATACATAATTTCAGTGGCAAATCCTCCCTTAACCCTTTCAGGTGCGGTGATGCCAATACAGCATCACCTAATTTTAATCTTCAACTGCAAAAATTCATCCCGGAAATTTTTTTAGCAAAATTTTGCTTTTATAACATAGCAGAAAAGGTCGTCAATTTCTTTATTTTTAATTTTGCTCGTGAATTCCGGTGGCAGTGCAATTTAAATGATCCCAATTACCTTGCGCCGCAAAGTGTTAAGTTCCACTTACCACAAATGCTCATGTTTTAGTATTATTTTCCAACTCTGTGGCCCATCAGAAGATATTTAGCAATTAAAATAATCCTCTCCCTTTCCTAAAAAATAATTTTATAGCCGTAAAATTCCCGAAAAGTGATAAAAATAAGGGTCCGTCCCTAAAAATAACGGTGGGTGATAGGGCGAAATGGACGTTATATTCGGAATCAGGAGCTCATTTTACATAAGCATTTGAAAAAAGTAGTGTTGGGGCAATTTTCATGCCGAGCAGTGTAATCTGGATAATAACATACATTAAAATTTCACATCATTACAGTTTCTTTTGTTTATCCAATCATTCGTTTCTCGCTGTCTATTTTAGTCTGAAAATGACGAAAAAAAAAAAAAAAGAAAAGATGTTTTGTAAATTTTACACATTCTAAAATATACATTTTTTAAAAATTCAGCAATAATTCGGCATCAGAATTCAGTTTCAGAGTCACGGATTTTTTTTCTTATAAAAGTATCTTTACCCGTGTCGTGAAATGAAAAACTTTGTTTACATTGACTTATCAATTTTTCATCGTTCCTTTCTTTGAGCTCAAATACTAACACTTCGCTATACTTACTTTATTCTACAAAGAAGATTTTAGAAACAAAAGCTTGTAGTAGCGAAAATAAAAAATAAACATTTTTAATAAATGAAATTGTATTACTACCAAATATCTTTATTACAATTTTGTCAAAATACTATAAAATATTTGTGAAACTTCTTTATTTTCTCAGTATAAAATAGCGTAAAAAATGTAATTTTGTAATATTTACTCAACAAAGCTTTAAAATCTTTCTTTATTAACACTTTTCAACAAAGTTCGTCAGATTGTCTACCAGTCTGCTGCCGTACGTCTTTAATATTTTTAATATATATTTTTTTTCATTCTGATTATTCAAATTCACTATGGGATGTTCCTTTTCTAAAATGGCATAAATCGTTTGTCTCCAAAAGAATGACAATGCATTGCATTCTGCGGAAGGCATTTTTATAAATCATATTTAACACGTTGAGCGCCACGCGAGATCTTAAGGAAATCCTTGTCAGGCCACGCGCGCTGCTTAGAAAGACGTTATTTTTACCGTGTTTCAACAAAATCCCTGTAATAAATAAAACAAAATAGTAAATTTTAAATAAAATTTCAGTAACTACTTAAAACAATGTAAATTTTTTAGTTTTATATCTGTCAGGCACTGGTGGTTGACAGGGCTTTTATCATATTTGACACTGTCAGCCACCGGTGGTTCACGCGACCTAAACGGAAAGTTCAGTGTCAGCCACCGATTGCTGACATGGCATTGAACGTGTTAAATATACTTTTACTCATTATGAAATTTATTATTGACATTCACAAAAAAAGTTTTCTATAAAATATAGTAAGATTAACATTAGGTTTAAATGATTACAACTAAATATTCAGATACATTGTGGTCTGTAATTTGAAATTTCTACAATTATCTTTTCCTTTTTAGTTTTTTCACTATAGATTAAAATTTAATTTGCCTTTTGGCAACTTTTGCATCATACATCTAGTGTATGTATCTTTTTTATTTCTTATTAAGAATATATTATTGTATATGAGACTTGACAATATTCACTTTTTCAAATGCTTTACATTTTTTAAAAATTAGCATTTTTTTTTTTTTTTTTTTTTTTTTTTTTTTTTTATTTAAACACTAGAAAAAAATTGTGGAATTAAAAATATAAAATTATATATTAAAAATTAAAATTCTTTCTGAAACATACTAATATATTATAATTTAAAAAAAAAGAGTAAGTTTTCCTCTTTGCAATCTGATATAAATTGTTTATTTTGGCTTCATTTTAAAGGGAGAAAAAAATAAATCATGTGGTCAATTTGTCTAATAAATAAAAGATTTGTCCTAATAAATATCAAAAATAGAAAGTCCTTAAAGATTATTTTATAAAAATATAATTTAAACAGGTACTTTCCACGTAATTACAAATATTTAGGCTCTGATTATAGAAAAGAAAAAGGCAAATTGAAATGTCCAGGAAACTAAGCACAACCATCTTCTTATTCCATAATTTCTACATAATATAAATATGTAATTTCTTACCGGTATCACCGAGACGCGGTAGCTTGGTTGGTAAAATGTCATAATCCTTGTCCATGTATTACGGGCTCCATACAAGACCCGGCCAAAGTGTACATTATTAGTGCTTGTTGTACATAAAAATTATTCATAGCTTCAGTGCCCGACATATTTTTTCAAATTATTATCTCTGTAGTTTACAGAGGAGGTGAACCTATCGTCTTCGCGAATTGTCAAATTTGTGATATCATGTCTTTGAGCAACCCTTAGGGATGAGTCCCAGACAATATAGACTTCAATCAACTCAATGTCGATTCAAATTACCAATTCTTTTATATGAATAATCTCTAAAAAAAGAGTTAAACTGAACACGTGTCATTTGTTAATTATATTAAAAACACTTTAAACACACGTAAAATTAAATTTTATTTAAAAGATTTAAAAAAAAAAATATCTGAAGCTAACTTTTCGCTTTAATAATAAAGCATCATCAGGGATTTTTATTATTCATTTCCAATGAGCGGTTTTTAAATATTTTTAAAGCGAAAAGCTTTGGATATATTTTTTTAACATCTTTTAAATTAAATTTAAATTTACGTGTGTTTAAAGTGTTTTTAATAAAATTAATTCTTTTATAATTTGACTGCCTTGAAAAAGGACAAAAATGTCATGTTAGTTTCATTGTACGGTTTTTATAATGTATTAAAATTATAGCTGTTTCAGCTAGATATAAGCTACAGATCTGAAACAATTGGGAGGCGCATTTATAATTTTTAGATGCGTACAACTGACACCGTGACCATTAGGAATAAGGTCAGTGGTAGCCCAGTCGGTGCAGCGGCGGGTTCGTAATTGGAAGATTGCGGGTTCGGTACTCGAGCCGGCGAAAGACCGTCGTGTAGACTAATGGTGGCTGGTGCACGTAAAATGTGTCGTGGCCGTAATGTCCTCGATGTTCTCATCAAAATTATACCTCTGGTGATCACCGAAGCGGGAGAGCCATCCTTCTCATGGAGGATCAAAGTTATGTTAACATGTCTCCGGATCACATCTAGGGGTGAGTCGCAGACCGTCGTCAGTTGCCCATTGTGCAGCCCTAGTGCGACGTAAAAGCCCAACCAATCCTGAAAAGTAGATTCGTTAAAATTCATTCTATTGCAAAATAGTCGTCTCTATATTACGACTTACACTGACGAAGTACATAGTATAATTACGAACCTTTAGTATATTTCCAATACATTATTTTATTTTTTAAAATAGTTAAAGAATTTTTTATGTTAACTGTATACATGCTTTGAGAATGATCTGACTTTAAAGACAGTTTCTATTTTTATGCCACTACTGCGTCGAATTACGTTTAACATTTGTTGAGTCGGAAATTAATCTCACTTAACTATTTCAATGTATTATTTCACACTTTTCCCCCTCCAAGTATGTGCAGTAATTTCGCACTACTAGGCGCTCACATAGGTAGTACTTATTTTCGAGAAATTTATTAACACGATTGCCAAAGCATTTGTATGTTTATAATAAATATAGATATTTTAGATCAGTAGTAACAAAAGTTAAATCTTTATTATTTTATGTAAAAAAAGTGGCTTGGGTGAATTCATGGCCTTATTCACCATTAACTTCAACTGCCGGTTCAAAGCAAAAACTTAATAATTGTCTATAGACAGAATGCAGCTTTCCAAGAAAATTCGGCGTGATATTTCTGCCATCTAGCGTCAGAGTTTTCATATCCTTTTTGATTGGTTATCTTCAGCTAAAAAATCTGAAAATAACATTGCCGCTAGATGGCAGATGCAACTCATCCAATTTTGCTGGAAAGTTGAACTCTGACTTTATACGCTTTTCAAGTTTTCGTGTTCAACCGGGAGTTAAAGTTATTGGTGAATACCGCCGTCAGTGATTTAGGTTGAAATTATAAATCCCTTTAAAAATATTTATTTGAACACAAATATTATAAAATATGTAAAAAATAAAAAAAAAATAAAAAAAAAAAAAAATAAATAAATAACTCTCCAGTTGTTTTAATTCATATAACTGGCAAAAATTGTATAATATATAATTATTAATATTGTTTATTCAAGTAATATACCTTTATATTAAAACAAATAATAAAATATTAAGTTATTGCACTTATTGTACTGCAATTGCTTTCACTAACATAGAAAACTCTCTCTCTCTCTCTCTCTCTCTCTCTCTATATATATATATATATATATATATATATATATATATATATATATATATATATATGTGTGTGTGTGTGTGTGTGTGCACGCGTCATATTTAAATTTTCAAGAATCTGTTATTCCTGTGTTTTTTCATGTAATATGCATTGATCCAATTCACTTGGTGTTATCTAAAGATATCTTTTTCATTGCTCTTTATGCTGCATACAAACAGAGAACATTATACTTCTAGCAACAAGAAAACAAGCAATAAAAAGAACATTTTGTATAAACAATGGGGTAAGTTACTCCTTTTATTGAAGTAAAGAGTTAGAACGAGAGTTTAACGCAAGTATCCTGTAGAATAGAAAATATGTATAATAATAAAATTAACTTGACTTTTTCCATTTCAAAATTTGTTGGTTGCATTACATGTTGCTTATTATCCAAGTTTCATATTCGTAAAATACAATCGATAAACTTTTTACTCATTTTTGCAACATATAAAGTATTTTCTTTACTTTATCAAGAAAGAAGAGATTGCGCTCAAAGCTGGTGGATGGAAGGTGCCGGGTACAATTCCAGGTCGCGCTCATCGACCTAGCCGTTCGGAGTTTTCCGTGGTTTCCTCAGAAACTCGCGTAAATACAGACTACAACCCCTTACAATGACCCCCACGTGGGGGCCTTTGTAAGGGGACATTCAATCGGTCTTAAAATCCTACAACTCAACCCAACTCAAAAAAGATGTGTTAGCGTATATTTAACAGAGTCCTACCTTCGCGTTCGGAAGGGTAGAATGATTTCTTTTTGTACAATACCATTTTATTTCAATTATTAAATCGACTTATTGAAAATATTGAACAAGACTATGCACATATGGAGTTTTGAGCAAATCGGTTCATAAATATTTTTATGTGAATTTGAAATTTTGAAGTTGCCGCCACTTGAAGAAAAAAGACCGGATCAAGTTGGCAAAGGAGCATATCAAATGCTTTTAAGATAAGTCTACTCAACAAATGTTTTGTCGAATTTATTCAGGATTTCAAAAGTTATCGTGTTGACAAATTTTCATGTGGCCGCCACTTGTAAGCAAAATGACGGTGCAAGTAGCTCAGTTAACTAATCCAAGATATTTTTGTAAGGTAAGCCTGCTGTTCAAATAAACTCACAAGGAAACTTTTCAAGTGCTAATCACCGATTTTCTTGGGCAAAATTACAGAAAATAGTTCACATTACAGTTAATTCACTGTTAAAAGTTTTAACTTCTGAATCTTAACAGAAAAACCACAAAAAATGTTAAATTTTATGTTTTCAAAGCCAAATACGAAGAAGTTATAGCGAAATTCCTTTAATACTCGTTCAGTGATGCCAAGGAACTTAAAAGTAAGTCATAAGATGAAATGAGTGAATTTATTGCAACACTATAGCTACGTCCTGAGCAATTGGCAACAGTCTGGGATTCCCAACTAGATGTGGTGTGGGAGATAAAGGGAGTGAGTGTTTTACATAGCGCTCGTGCTACATTCTATTACGAGTTTGATTATCTGTGGAAGGGATGACTCTCCCGCTCCGTTAACTTCAAGAAGTATTAATTTCGAAACGTGTAGGAAATTGGAACAACAACAGATTTTACATGTACCGGTCTCCATTAGTATACAACAATCTTCGGACAGCTGAAGTATCGAATCCGCACCAAGGTTCTTGATATTGAGTGATGTGTTGGTTGTATGTCGCAATTGTTCTAAAGCTGCAGTCTGCAGCAAAATTATTCGAGCGCTAGCAATAAATCCTATATAAAAAAGCACACTTAATGTTGCTTTGTTAAATAAATCCTTATTGAATTATGTTCTTAATCTAAGAACATGACTCGACAACGATTGATTTAACAAAGCAGCATTAAGTGTACTTTTTTTATATAAGAATTATTGCTAGAACTCGAATAATAGGGAACATCCAACGCTGAATTTAATTAACATATATCAGTTTCAAGAAGTTCCATCAATATTTACGGGAATGAAAGAGCGGACAGACAGACAAACCATACAGAAGTCATATTTTTGAGCCTTGTTGGAAAGAGTTAAAAGTGATTGATTACACTGCGCTGCAAAACAATAAACAATTTTGTGCCTGGATACTACTTTTGCTGAATTATATGTAAAATGACCTCCTGAATCCGAATATGATACCTATTTTGCACAATCGCCCATCATTTTCTCGGGATACCACACCCTCCCCAAATTTTTATCTCAGTTCGATAATTTTATGGCCATGAATTTGATTTGGAAAATGGAAAAGAATTATTTTAATATTTAAAAACAAAAGCAATATAATGTATAATAAGTAATAATAATAATTGATTAATAAAATATAATAAATGTAATATAATTTTAGTGGCAAATCCCTCCCCCCACTTTCTAAATATTCCTCTTGCTTCAAATGTTTGTTTTAGAATTTTTCAACTCTGTAGCCCCTCAGAAGATATTTAACAGTTATAATAATCCTTTTCTCCCCTACAAATCAAATTTATAGCCATAAAATTACAGAAATGGGATAAAAGTAGGGGGCGCCCTAAAAAAACTGTGTGTGATAGAGCATAATTGGCGTCCTATTCGAATTCAGGAGGTCATTTTACAAAAGAATTTGCAAAAATGGTGTTTGCGCCGATTTTCATGCAGAGCAGTGTCATTTGAAACAAGCTCGATTTTTGAAAATGTTAGACATTTAAATATGTATAAAGCTCCTTACGCAATATCTGATTTAATAGTAATAATAATATTTTAAAATATATTTTAGAACTTTAAATGCATTTTTAGTTGAAACAATTTAAAATTATTTGAACATATTAATATTTATAAATAATAAATAATTAGTTATTTTTTTTAATTGTTTGCGTGTTAAATGATTGTATAATGATTACTAGATAAAACGAGCTTTTTATATATATTTTTATATTATTTTCTGTTGAATCGTATAAACGCTATCGAAGGCAGTGGGAACCCGGAACAATTGGCTAAAAGTGTTAAACAAAATGCATTGCTATCGTGTTTTGACCTATTATAAAAGTTTCAAATGGTAGCTAGCCGGGAAGTTAGTTAAAAATCGATTGCAAGCTTTGTACTGGTAATGCTGCCGAAGGCAACAGGGTCCCGAAATAGTTGGTTAAATGTATTTAAAAAATGCATTCTCAACCGTATTCTGAAAGTTGCAAATGTCTAGCAAGTCAAATAAATTTTCTGTTGAATATGAACGCTGCCGAAGGCAGTAGGGACCTGAAACAATTGACTAAAAGTATTAAAAAAAATGTATTGCCACCGTGTTCTGAGCTATCTTGGAAGTTTTAAATGCCTAGCTACTCGGGAAGTTAGTTAAAAATCGATTGCTGCAATTTTTGTACTGGTAACGCTACCGAAGGCAGCAGGAACCCGAAACAGTTGGCTAAAAGTAATTAAAAATGCATTTTCACCGTGTTCTGAACTATTCTGAAAGTTTCAAATGTCTAGCTAGTCGGGAAGCTAGTTAAATAAATTTTCTGTTGAATCATATAAACGCTGTCGAAAGCAGTAGGGACCTGAAACAGTTGATTAAAAGTGTTAAAAAAATGTATTGTCACCGTTTTCTGAGCTATCCTGAAAGTTTCAAATGTCTAGCTAGTTGGGAAGTTAGTTAAAAATCGATTGCAAGATTTGTACTGGGCAAACAAACAAGAATCGAGGTTAATAAAAAACATGGTAAGAAGGAACGTACGTGAACATATTTTAGTGTAACAAAAATAATTAATAAAATATTTTTAATACTTTTTTTACTAATTAATACAACACAATTTCCTAACTAAATAAAAAATAATCAATAGTTAAGTTTATACATAATTTGTAATTTAAAACTATAATAAAATAATTTCATTTATAATTAAATTCTAAGCAATCAGATTTATTTTTATATATTAATTTGTAAATTTAAAAAAGAAATATTTTTCCTAAATACAGGAATTTCTTCTATTTAATCACAAAAATCCATATCACACGCTAAAAAAATAATAAAAGAATGTGAATATATTTGTTTCATAAAATTACCTTTCCTCAAAAACAAATATTTAGAAATTCTAGAGAAAAACATTACAAGTAATCGGATCATATTTAACGAGGCTTTTGTTTTATTTTGCTATCTTTTTATGTAATCAATTTAGAAGAAGGAGCTTCGTTAACGTTGATTAAATTATTTCAAAGAAGAAATTTATTCAGGTGAAAAATATTCCTTTATCGACAAAATTTTCTGAAGTTATTTTTACTCCTTTGACAACATGCTTATTATTATAGTATAAGTTAATTATTTTAAAATTTTATTATCTAAATAATGGAAAAATAATCTAGTGTGTCACTCACACGACTTTATCTTACTCTGAAATTTAATACTATAAATACAGGTTGGAGATTAAGAGGTAAGATAACGAGTACTGTTGTGTAAATCTATGTTAAACAATTCAGATTAGGCTTCGGAAAAGTTTTATATAATTAGTTCTGTCATACATAGGGGGCTACTGCCCCCTCACACAAAACCACCCGTTTCATTAACACACCTACATTTATATAGAATTTAATTCGGTTATTAAAAAATAATTTATTAAAATTATTATTTAAAAGAATTATCTTTTATGATAATGCAGTCGATTTCCATATTAGAGAAGTAGTATAGCACTATATGTATATATATAAGTTGAAAATATTCTCAATATTGCAAAAAAAAAAAAATCGATAACTTTATTTTAAATTATTGGATATCGTTGTTTCAACCATTCCCTTAATAGGTACTGGCGAGCTCTTTTGAAAAGTACCCATTATGAAAATTTACTCCCTTCGAGGGTGGACTCCCCTCCCAGGGGGGAAGCGAGGTTCCTACATAGACAAAAAAATTTTCCCAGTTGACTATCTCTATTACAAAAAATATATATTCGTTTCATTTGGTTTAGTGCAGTCTATAGATGTTAAACTCTACATACCTGCAATTTCCCCCATAGACGTAATGTATTTGAATAATTTTGAGTGTCCCTGTACATGAATCATTTGCTTCATCTCAACGAAAAGCTTACTGTAGCATCCCTATATGATACGCATTTAGAACACCGACTTTGGAATTTCTGCTACTATTTGTTCTTGAGATATGCTGATAACATACACACAGACATCCACACAGACAGACAGACACACACACAGACTATTCGCTAAGAACATGATTTTAGTATTCAGGGTCCTCAGAACATGTAAATATAACAAAAACTCACGTTTGAAAATTTGATCCTAAAACAATACTTTCTCGACCCTATGGGTAAGAGAAAGTAATAAGTATAGTGATAATTATATTTTTATCTACAACTTTTAAATTTATTAAAAAATACATAATGTAATTAATTTTATAATTTACATGTCTTATGTATAAAAAATTGTATGTAAATAAAGAAATTTTTTTTTAATTATTTTCTATACTTTAATAGTAAGCACAATTATATTTCAATCTGAAATTATTCTTATTTTGAGAGTAATATATAAATATATACATATATATATCGGACAAACAAATATAAAGTTAAACATTTTATCTCGTTAATTTTTTTTTTTTTTTAAATTGGTTTAAATACCTACGAAGTCAGATTCTATATCAAAATGAGAAGTAAGTAAAGTGTTTTTAATAAAGAATCTTTTACGAAATTAGGAGAAGAAACCACAGCATTGTTATATATAAAATAAGCTAAAACAGTGAAACGCACTGCATACGATAGAAAAAATAACCCAAAAGAAATGCGTAAAACTTTTTTGAGTAATTTTGAAAAAAAAAAAAAAAAAAAATCTGTGAATGCTAACCATACACCCCGCGACAAAAAGATAGCTACAAAGGGTTTTTTCTTTCAATTTTCATAAAATAACATTATCTAAATTGTGCTTATCATTTATTATTATCATAAAATAACACTATTCCCGGACTCATTTTTGCTTTAAGACTCATTTAGAAAAATTTTAAGACTAAAATTTTTCTAATTTAAGACTACACACCGCAAGAAAAAGATAGGAACAAAGGTTTAATTTATGAATATGAATATTTTGAATATGATTCAAATATTTAATATGTTTTTGATATGATAATATTTTGTTATGATAATAAATGATCAGCACAATTTAGATAAGGTTATTTTATGAAAAACTAGCAGGCTTTGCCCGCTTCGCTGGAAACTATATTTAAATGATTTCTTTGTAACTGAATATATTTCGATTGGCGACTATTTTCGTCACAGCTTTAGTATGGGACCTCCTTGGCAATATCAAACATTTTTTTAACTTCTCGAATCTGTACAACAAAACTATTATTAAAACAAATGTTTTCGAAAACAGTTCAATAGCTGGTGTTAATTCTTCGAATATTCTGGAAACAGTTGAAGCTGTTACTCGTACAGTATAAGTCATTATTCGATGAATGTTCTGGGACAGTCCAAAAAATAGTCACTTGTTCCACAGGAGTAAAGCAAATAACATCAACTATACCAGAGCAAAAATTTTCGCTCACTCACGAAAAATGTCGCTTAGAGCTCAATCCCTAAAGTGCAACGACTGAGAATAGGTCTCTGGATAACTCTGGATCGCAGTGACTACATACTCTTTCGCAAAAATCAAATCACACCTACTTATAACTTTTGGCGATGGGGCTTGGAGATGACTCCATCGAGAATCCCTTGGTAAGCTCAAGGTCTATGTTCCCGTGTGTCGGAGACCTTCGGAACATCGGGAACCCTAAACTATCATTTTTCACCAAATTTGGTCGCCTACTCGCCAAGTTTGTCTCCAAGACTATGCTTTCTATTAAACATATCTTTATTTAGTTATTTAAATATTAATTTGAATAAATCAAATATTTCTGCGCGACAGCGTGCAAGTGCAGTGCAGTCACACACAGCAGCTCATTTATTTGTATGTTAAATTAGCGTAGTGATAAAAAATAAATAAATAACTAAACATTATCGTGCTACACAACTTTATTATATCTCTCCCTTGGCGGCTTTTTAATTTTTGTCGCCATATTAGCGATTTTTTTTTTTTTTTTTTTTGTATAATTTCTTGCATAAAAATAGAAAGCGTTTTATCGGACACCTTTTCGTTAATATATAAGAACCCTTCATATTCTGTGTATTTTATTAATGGTTTTTAGGTTTAAAATAGTGCTTGATGAAATAAATTTTCTATTTTTAAAACTGCACTTTTTTTTCTATAAAATTATCTACTCAGATAAAAATAGATCATTTATGTGACTACTATTTCAGTTTATTTTTTCCTTTTGTAATCTGTATATATATATAAATTACGTGTCACGATGTTTGTCCGGGGTAAACTCCTAAACTAAGGAACCGATTTTAATGAAATTTTGCACACTGTGTGCAGTTTGGTCCAACTTGAGAGATAGGATAGTTTTTATCTCAATTTATTGTCACAATATTGTTTTATTGCAATTATTTGTTAATTATAGACCTTTATTAAAGTTGCTCCAAAATATCTGTGAGTTCCATTAATTTAATTGTTGCCAAAAAAAAAATACGAGTTCATTTTCTTTCGACATAAAAATAAATACATTTAATCAAACGTGAACGTTAAAAAATTATAAAAAGTTAAATTATGCATCTCACGAAAATTGACGTCATAATCAATTTAAGGATTTTATACACATTGATAAAGTGCTAATGTAGTTCTATCATAGATATAGTAATATAGATAGATCTCTCATCCCCATGTTATCGTACAAAGATTTTTGATGCCGAAAAAAAAAAAAAATAAAAGCTTTGGAAACAGCCATTAAGTGGTATTGAAAAAAAAAAAAAAAGAAAGAAAGAAATATGAATTTGAAACTGTATCTGGAGTCTTCCATTCCCCTTTAGCAAATAAATTATTCATAAATTTTATTTGCTAAAATATTAGTATGTATTCCCGTGTGTATTCACTCGGGGAAAGACGGCCATATTTTGGTAAAAACGTCGTCTTTTCCCAAATGAAAAGGAATAACTTTTTTCTCCCCAATGATCACTCTATTCTATATATGCTATACTATATCTATGAGTTCTATACGCAAGCGAAGTGTGACTCACTGACCGTCTGTGCAGCCAAGAAAAAGATTTCCTATGTTAATTGCCCACTGGATTTTTTGTAAGAAATTATTAAAAATCGAGGAAATTTATTTCCCGATTTTAATCCTTATATTTGGGTATAGATATTTATTAGTTACCGCGGGTGTTAGATTGAATTATTTTGCTGTCAAATTGACAAAATTTTAATTTTAAATTTCAAAACTCTGTCGCCCTTGGCTTTTATTTTTATTATTATTATTATTTGGCGATCAAAAGCGTAACACGAAAATATACATGCCAGATGTATGCATTGTACGAAATGTAATATGTATTATTCATTGTATGTATGTATGACCTGTAATATGTATTGTACGAAATATTGTTTCATATTATTCATTACTCTTTTAATATAAGTTTTTAAAATAACCATGGTTTTTGAAAGGAATTAAATATTTTCGCCAGATTTTCGCCAAGGATGACAGAAATGAAATCTATTCCGCTGCAAAATATTAGTATCTTACATCAGATATTTTATTTAGACATTTGAAAACAAATTTGACTTCAAACTATGATAGAATATTTATCATTTTCCTTTTAATTAGTATATTATTAGTATATTAAAATTTAAAAGCATGGTATATAAAAAGTTTTTTTTTATCTTATAATTATTCTTATCTTAATCCTCAATGTTTCCCATCTTTATTAACTTGAATTTACTATTAAAATTTTAACATACTCAAAAACTTCTCATCACTTCGTTAAAATACACTAAACTTTTCCAAAATCTTTTTCTATTTAAAATGATACATGTATTTACTTTAAATGTCCAATATTTCATAAGATTTCCAATTTTAAAGTTTTAAAATATTTATCAAATTTACTTATTTTTCTGGTTTAGCCTTATTGTTTTCCTTTTTATAACTACAGCTGTTGCCCTCTTTAAAATATTTAAAATGATGAGGTCATTTTATAGTAAAATTATCCATTATAGCATATATTATATTTCACTCCTCCATAAAAATTGATTTTAAAATCGTCTGTTTCTTTTATACTTTTATTTTAATAGAATTTTAATAGAATTTAATTTATATATTAGTCATTTTAGCAATTTTATCCAATGTAGCATTAGGAATAATATATATCACTTCTCCATTAAAATTTATAGGACCCTACAATAAAATTAATTTGTGCTTAATATCAACACTACGAAAATTTTTATCTATCGCTTCCAAATTTTGACCTAAGTTTCAAATCTCAACCCTGTGGGTTTTTACACCGGCTACAACGTTTTCGTCTTTGTTCGTAAATAATAATTTGACTGTACTAAATAATTTACAGCCGTATAATTCAACGTATAACTTAGTCACAGCAACGCGTGGCCGGGTCTGCTAGTATTTTATAAATTTTACATTTTTCTTGAACTACCTAGATTAAAATCGCTGTTGCTAAATTAAACCTCTTAGCGAAAAATGTTCGGTGTACTTCAACGCAACAATTTAAAAATTCACCCAGGAGGACCTATAAATAAAACTGATTTTAGTACAACAGATATTAGCATCGTAAACTATATTAGCACTTTATCAATGTGTAAAAGAAATTTTAAATTAAAAATGACGTCAATTTTTGTGAGATGCATAATTTATTTTTTTATTTTATTTTTTATTGTTCACGTTTAGATAAATGTATTTATTTTCCTGTTGAAAAAAACAATAAACTCGTATTTTTTTTTGGCAACGATTAAATTATGGATAAAATTTAAATGGCTAATTTTTTGCTATTATTAGCTTACAAAATTGCTATTTTATGCATAAAAATAACAAAAAAAAGTTTTTTTTTCGGAATAAAAGGCAGCCAACTTTATCAGTTAGGGTATTAGCTATCTCCATTACAAATTTCATCGAAATCCGTCGAGCAGTTTTGGCGTGAAACTCAGTCAAATAAATTCACGGACATTCACATTTATAATACATATAAGATTAAAAAAAAAAAAAAAAAAAAAAAAAAAACCTTTGTTCCTATCTTTTTGTCACGTAGCGTAGTATTAAATTAGAAAAATTTTAGTCTTAAAACTTTTCTAAATTGCCTTAAAACAAAAATGAGTCCGGGAATAGTGTTATTTTAAGATAATAGTGAATGACGAGCACAATTTAGGTAATGTTATTTTATGAAAAATCAAAGAAAAAAGCCCTTTCTACCTATCTTTTTGTCGCGGGGTGTATAATTTTCGGGAAATTTTTTTTTTTACTGTATTACGCATATTACTATTCATCTTTAATATATTATTATTTATTATATAAAATGGGGGTGGAAGTGGTAGACTAGTTTATTGAGCGACAAACTCATAGTCTAAGGATTGCGGTTCGATTCTCCAGCCAGTTCGTCGTGTGACTGAAATGGCATCCACCCTTAGTAAAATTAATCCTCTGTTTGATACTGAACTGAGGAAGCCATCATTTCCCATCAAAACTGTGACGGCATGTCACCAGAACAAACCCTAGAGGTGAACTCCAGTACGTTGCAAATTGCTAAATGCGTGGCTATGGTGCGACAATAAACTCGCCCAGTCTCAAACCCATCCACAATATAACAAATTTTACAATGAGAAAAAAAAGAAATATATACCGCCTTCATCTAGAATGAATAAGTGTCACTTTCTAAATCCGTTAACTAGAAATATAGATTTCCTAGCTATGCGCATAAGGTACGCCAATGAACTGAATAGACGAAATGATTGGGAATTCCTAGTCTACACATTTCTAGATGATGAAACTATATTCTGAATATTCTAAACCTTTCGTATTGCGAGAAATTCTTGCTTGATTTTCTAGAATGGGGAAATAAGTTGCTGAAACCCGCCTCTTGTAGTCTCATTTATTTGCAGAGATTTTTAAATAACTTTGCCCTCGAGAATATAGGCAAACGCTCTAGAATTCTAATGTGGGTTTCTAGAACTCACTTTGAAAGGGGAACAGGATTTATAAGAATGATATGAAACTATTTTTTCTACAGCCACAATTTAGATTCTAGATGTCAGTTACAGATTTTTTTCTCAGTATTTAGCAGTTTAAGTGCATTTACGAAGTTAAAATTGTGCGCTGTCGTATGCACGCTCAGACACCATACAGTTGTGTGAAGCAAAAGACTAATTTTTATTTTTTAACTATCAAAAGTGTTCAAAATTGCAGCTTTTATAAGGGGCGTTTCACATGAAATGTAACATACAAAAGAGGATTTATTAACAAACACATGTATATACACATAATTTTATATATTTTATAATGCATAAATGAAAATTTAGATCAAGCTTAGTTTTATTTAAAAAATATATCATTAATCTGAAATCATTAATTATAAACAAATCTTTCAATATAACTATACGCAGATTTAAGAAAAAAGCATTTAAATAATTTAAATAAGAACTGTTTACTTTATTGTAAATCCCTGTATATATAAAGAACTGTAGTGACATTTAACAAAAAACATTAATTTTAATTATATATATATATATATATTCATACATTTATTAAATCAATAAGTACATAAAATATTGAATATATAAATATGTAAACTATATAAAATAGTTTACTATCAAATTTTATATTAAATCTGAAACAAAAAATTAATTTGATGCCTATGCTTATCACTGACACACTAATTTCTTGAAAATTTTAATGTATAGTTACTTACAGCAATTTTAGGATGAAAACTTTTATTATATTTCAAACAATCCTGACATAACTAATGGATTTTTCAACCTACTATTTATCTTCCATTATTTAATTTATTTATTTATTTATTTATTTTTTACAGAAAACAAAAATGTAAAAGAGAAGTTTTTAAGCCGTCTTGACAATACCATTAATTTTTCTTTTGATTTATTGGAAATGACAATAACTTGCTCTTTCTTCTTTTTTCTTTTTTTTTTTTTTCAATACTCAGTCTCCCATATTGAATGTAAGAGCTTAGTTTATTTTTTAAACTGGTGTCAGTTAATTTTTAGAAAAGTGAGAAACTATTGAAATGTATGTGTTTGATTTCGTTTCTACTGATATTCTTGACAATAGAATTCTAACTAATCTCTAATGTATAGATTTTGCGAAATGTTCTATTGCATTTAAAATCAGCAATTTTACAATCAGATTTAAAATGTAAAAATTTGGATGTAGATTCCTACACCATAAAATTGAAACTGTTAAATTTAATTATTTTAAATACATCATTCGTATTAATATATCTGCAGTTGACAGCATCCTTCTTTCTTTACTTTTTACCATGTTGTTATTAACTTCTATTCTTGTTTGTTTGTTTGGTACACATCTTGCAGCCTATTTTTAACTAACTTCCCTACTAGCTAGACATTTGAAACTTCCACAGTAGCTCAGAACCCGATGACAACACAATACTTCGAGGTCAGATTTTCTAATAGTTTTCTTTTAATTAATTAAAATATGAAAATTATAAGCTCCTAATAGCAATAAAAATAGTCATTAAAATATTAGCTATAATTTAATTGTTGCCAAAAAAAAAATTATGACTTCATTTTCTTTCGACATAAAAATAAATACATTTAATTAAACGTGAGCGTTAAAAAATTGTAAAAAGTTAAATTATGCATCTGGCAAAAATTGACGTCATTATCATTTTAAAGATTTTCTACAGATTGATAAAGTGCTAATGTAGTTCAGGATGCAAATATATATTGTTCGTAAAGGAAAATTTCCCGTAACTCTTTAACCAATCACATTAGAACGTTCATCTTTGGAATATCGATAATAAGGATTTTCTCTCCAAAAGTCACCAAAAAAACGTAGCCAAGGGCAAAAAGTCGCCAAATTTCCCGCCAAATCCATTACCTGCCTATTGGAGCTTTTTAATGCGCTTTAAAGGGGAGATTAAGCTATTTTAACGCGAAAAAGAGCTGTAAATGCATAAATTTGACATTTTATCAACTTACTAAGCCTCTTTGAAAGAATTTATACAAAAATAAATACAATTATTTACAGTTTCGTAACAATACGCATTGATAAAGTGCTAATGTAGTTAGTTCTATAGCTATGATTCAACATAAAATTTAAAAACATGGTTTATAAAAAGTTTTTTATCTTATAATTACTTATAATTAATTTATACTGTCTTCTTTTTTTAAATATTTTTACTTTCATTACCCGACTACCGTATGTAATGCAAGTATTGTATTCGGTCTGAAAATTTGAGACAGAGTTTTCACTTGATTTACATATTTTAAAGTCTTCTGAGTCCAAAAAGGTAGTTTTGGGCAATTGGTCACTGTGTGTGTATATGTGTGTGGGGAGTCTTCTGACTATTATATCTTCGTAAGACTGTAAGACCATATCTCAATAATGACTCTAACGATCTTCCTAAAACTTGCTATATAAACACCCTATTATATGTCTTTTTGCTTGTAATTGTTTGTTAATTCATGAACGTTTATAGGCGACTTGAATAAGTAGGACAATTTGAGGCCTCACAAGTACGTTTCTTTTAAAAATGGTTGTACGAATTTTTTACAAACTCGAAATATTAACTTTCAAAAGAAAGTTAAATATCTTTTATATAACTTTAACAGGTATATATCTTTTATATATCTTTTTATATCTTTTATATAATGTTATAATATCTTTTCGTATATAATTGTTGTTTTATGGTCAATGATTGAGTTTGCTAAGTTTTCGTGAAATCGATATCTCAAAAACGGGTCTAACGATTTTGTGTTAAAAATTGCTACACAAATACCTTTTAATGTATCCTTTCACATGTATTACGTGGTTATTACAGGAAAATTTATAGTCATTTTGATTAAGTCGGTCAGTTTTAGATTTCCGGAAATGGATTTTTTTTTTTTTTATTAAAAAAAGCTTTACCGATTTTTTTTTTTTTTTATTTAACTTTCAGTGTAAACTCTGTTTATATGTATTTACGTATGTATCGGCTTTCTTTCACAGGAAAATTATTAGATGTCTAATTTGTTAGGTCAATTTTACGTCTTCTGACCGCATTACCTCCAGAAACTGACAATAGGGCGTATAATGCAGGTAATAATGGGTATTGGACGACGTCAGATTCTTTATTTATGTTACAATTAAAATATTTAAAAGGAAATATAAATTGCTGTACCAATCATTTTTTAATCAGTTTAAAAAAATTACTTAATTTAACATAAAAAGCAACTTATTTCAATTCTAAAATTAAAAAAAAAATTGTTTCTCAATTACTTAAATTATAATTAATCTGATGTACTCTAAATGATCTATTTACTTGTCAACACTCTCTTTCAGGTAATAATCTTTTTAAAAAATCTTATAAAACTATTTGATTTTCCGCTCTAACACTTATCCTCTTATCTGAAAGGTGCTGTGACAGCTGTCACATTATCTTTTACATTATCTTTCAAAGGTTTTCGAAAAATAAATCCGTTCTCATACATCACTATTATTTTTAAGGAAAAATATAAATACATTCTTTTAAAAGATTATACACTGATAAAAATTAAGCTATCTTAGAATTACAATACTATTAACATGACCTTTTTCAGTTCAATTAACGTATCTATAAAATTGTTTATTATTGTTTGTTCTATAATAAATTTATCTCTAGCATACAAATATATAATATTTTTATTCATTCTGATTTTTTTTTATATATATTAGTTACGTATACATGTACGACGTGGAGCGTCTTTTGCAATTTAGCCCTCATGCAGAACTCTGGGAAACTAAACAAATAACGATATTTTTAAAATGTATATTAGCATTCAACCCGCAATAATTTGTGTTAAGTGAGGATAAGTTTTTAGATAATCGTTTAAAAGAAACTGAAAATGAGTAACCTGTGTGTAGTTTTTTTATAAAAATATATTGCAGTATATTTATATACATAAATTTAATTTATGAAACTGAATTTTTGAATTAAAAAACATTTTTCGAGAGCATTACATACAGTTGTTAAAAAATGTATATTTTCTAAAATTTGTTAAATAAGTGTAAACTGTCAGCTATAGAAACGCAGAATTTTTTGATGAATATTGGACGTGAAATGAAAAATTTCGACATTATCTTGGTTTCCTGTCTAATATAACTGAAACTTTGACTTTAATCAATTATTTGAAAACTTAAAATAGTCGATATTCTAAAATTCGTTACAGTATATAACTTACAGTATTTATGATTTACTGTGAACGCACAGGTGGAAAAAGATTCCCCCCTTTTCCCTCAGAAACCACTTTTTTTTTTTTTTTTTTTTTTTTTTAAATGCAGAGGAGTTATTTAGCAGTTTAATGAAAACACTTAGTAGCCCATTTAGTAGAGCGCCGGGCTCGTAATTGAAAGATTGTGGGTTCGGTACTCGAGCCGGCAAAGACTGTCTTGTACAATAATGGTGGATGGTGTACGTAAAATCTGTCATGGCCACAATGTCCTCCATGTTCCCATCGAAATTATACCTCTGGGGGGGGGTCACCGAAGCGGGAGAGCCATCCCTTGCTGGAGAATCAAAATACAGTCCGTTAAGAAATTATAACACAACTTTAATTTTGTAAATAATAAGAAAAATAAAGATTCTAATCATAATTTAAATCCATAAAATAACATATTGCGGTATATTTTTTATAATTAGTTTGCAATAACTTGGTATAATGCAACAAATGTTTAATTAAAATATATATTAGAAATAAGTGAAAAATAACCTGTTAACAAAATATAAGACCACTTGTCAAAAAACCAAATAGTATAAAAATTAATATATTGATCCTCAATTTTACCTGATGAGCTCAAACACTCTGTTTTTCATTGAAGTAACCAGGTGATTAAGTTCAGTTTTATAAATATTGTACAATTCTTTTATAAAGGCAACTTCCAGTTCATTGGCAGGTGAAAATTGTTTATTATTAGTATAAACTTTGTGAGATAATATATCCCATAGGTTTTCCATGGGGTTCAAGTCTGGACTTCGACTTGGTCATGTCAAAACATTAACATTTTCTTTTTTAAACCACTCTTGAGTGGATTTAGATGTATGACAAGCAGCATTGTCCCGTTGAAACATCCAGTTAGCACCACCTAATAAAGATACAGACGGTATCATATGATCATATACCATAGGCTGATATTGTGTTGAGTTCATATAATTCGAAATCCGCTGTAAATCACACGATCTCTCATAACTGAAAGCTCCCCGAATCATTACTGAACCTACACCCATTTGTCGACTGAAGCATTCTTTTGGTTTCTTCCTCAAGTCATGCCAATAGTGCTTGTAACCATCCGAACCATCAAGGTTAGATTTCTTTTCATCAGAAAATATAATTTGTTTCCACTCATCATTTCATGACATGACGTTTTTAGCCCATTTAATATTTCTTCTCGGTGGCGTTTCAGTAACTTTGGTTTTTTCTTCAATTTCATAAATTTCCTATTAATATTTAATTTAAGACTCTTCCAGACTGTTACATGTGAAGTTTTCTTCCTGAAGCATTTCGAAATTTTACGAGTTGAAAGAACTTTTTTAGTATAGTCGAAAAATTTGCCTATTATCACGTGCTGTCAAAATATTTTTTCTACCAGATCGTATTATTTTGTTTGAATAATTTTTTCTAATTAAGGCATTATGAATGGCAGTATTAGAACTGTTTATTAACTTCGCAATATCTCTTTTAGATTTACCAGAATTTTTATAAAATAAAACTTTTCTCACTTCACACTCCGATAATTTTTTACCTCGAGGCATCGTCAAATTAATCGTAGATAACACTTTCAAAACCTAAGCCTTTGCATCTTAGGTAATGATTTTACGAAATACTGACGCATGCGCTTTACGTTGAATTTGACATCATGTATAATATGCTAATTTTCTACGGTGGTCTTATAATTTCTTAACAGTCACAGTCTTCAATTTTTAGAAAAATGAATAAGTTTTAATGAAATTTAATTTAAAAAGTTAGAATTGGTAAAGGACGTGTTTCACGATCTATTTTAAATACGCAAATAGAAATTTGCATATTATGCTCTCTTCTTCAGAATCGTATCAATACGTTTGTGGTCTTATAATTTCTTAACGCACTGTATTGATGGTTTGTCTCCGGATCACCTCTAGGAATAAGTCTCAGACCGTCATCAATTGCCCACTGCGAAACACTAGTGCGACGTAAAACCCAACCAACCAACCATCTAATACATAGTATTTATTCTATATTTTGTACTAATCTAGTAAATAAAAACCCCACACTATCATAGTAATGGGTAATAGTTTTCTGGACGTAAATGCCCGTTTCCTGTTGAAGGATTTTTAATAACTGACGCAATTCTAACGTGTTGTAAAAAGTATTTTGATTTTAACTACATTAAGGTATAGTAAAAATTTTTGAATCAAATACAAAATATTTTGACGAAAGCGTAATTTTAGAATGTTTTTTAATCATTTTTGCTTAATTTCGAATTTTTAAAAACTCCACGGGCTAATATATACATTATAAGAAAGGTACATATAATATTTGAAGTTTCTGTCTGCATTATTGTTGTAGACATCATACAAAAAATATGATTTTCAAGAGGATTTTTCTTCTCTCATTTCCATTGTGCGTGCGCCAAAATTGCCAAACACCCTACAGTACTTCAACCCTGGTCTGTGTCAGGTTTAGTCGAAATAGTTTCTTTGGTTTGGAGGGGCATGTGAGACATACCCACTCACTCGCATTTATATTAACAAATATCTCGAAATAATCGGTCCCTTAATCTCATTTGCTTTTTCTTAAAGGCCCTCTTCTTTCACCGCCGCCAGAAGTCGAAGCTAATGTTTTTCTATGGGGAAATTTTCTTTACAAATAACTTATTAACTAATACATATTTTTAAATTCTGTTTTCACATTCAGAAAATTCCCATCAGTTAAATGGAGGGACCTTTTTAAAAAAAAAAATATTTTTTTGATTTTTTATATTTTATTTTGAAGCTGCAAAATACGAATTTTGAATATGTGATTTTTTTCCCTTTTTGAAATTTCAAAATAAAATATTAAAAATTTAAGAAATGCATTTTTAAAAAACGTCCATCCATTTAAGAGTTAGGAATTTTCTGAATGGGAAAACAGAATTTAAAACTATATATTAGTTAATAAGATATAAAGAAAATTTACCCATAGAATAACATGGGCTCGGGCTTCTGGGGACGATAAGTGAAAAGGACCGTTAACATATCAAATGCAAATGCAGTAAACTATATAAATTTCAATTCACATAGGATTACCTGTCTTATAAATTAAATTATTAAATGTAGAATCTTCAACGAAGTTTTCGAACAAAATAAATTTTAATTAACGTTAAAAGCACTTTCTGGATTCCCTTGCAATGTTGAAGAAATTACTAATTGACTTATGTAACTAATTGATTAATTTCACTCTTTATAGACAGTTGCGTTTTGCGAAACTTAGTGACATTAAGTGATATTATTCTCAAAATATTTCTCCGGGGAATATATCTTTTAAGCATTAGGCAAATTATATTAAAAAAGGTTCATGAAATAAAATAAGTCTCAGGCAGATTATTATTTACAATTAAGTAACATTCTGAATTTAATGTGAAATAATTACAAGATAAAAAGAACTTTTTGCATACCATGTTTTTAAATTTTCTGTTGAATCACATAAACGCTAGCGAAGGCAGCGGGAACACGGAGCAATTTGATAAAAGTATTAAAAAAATTCATTGCTATCGTGTTTTGAGCTATTATAAAAGTTCCAGTTGGCTATCTAGCGGGGAAGTTAGTTAAAAATTGATTGCAAGCTTTGTACTGGTAACGCTGCCGAAGGCAGCTGGGTCCCGAAACAATTGGTTAAAAATATTTTAAAAAATCATTTTTATCGTATTCTGAACTATTCTTTTTTTTTTTTTTTTTTTTGTTAAAAATCAAAAAAAAATCCATAACTTTATTTTAAATTATTGCAGATCGATGGTTCGACCATTCGTTTTAAAGGTATTGGCGAGCTCTTTTGAAAGATACCTATCATGCAAATTTACTCCCCTCGAGGGTGGGACTTCCCCCCCCCCCCACACGGAGAGGTGAGGCGAGGCTCCTACATACACATTTTTTTTTTTCTCAGTTGACTATCTCTATTACACAAAATATATATTCGTTTCATTCGGTCTAGTGCAGTCTATAGATGTTAAACACTATTTACCTGCAATTTCCCCCATAGACGTAACGTATTGGAATACTTTTGAGTGCCACTGTACACGAACCATTTCCTTCATCTCAACGAAAAGCTTACTGTAGTATCTCTATATGATACACATTTAGAATATTGAGTTTAGAATTTCTGCTACTATTTGTTCTTGAGATATGCTAATAACAGACACACAGTCAGACAGACACACACTCAGAGACCATTCGCTAAAAACATGATTTTCGTATTCAGGGGACCTCAGAACATGTAAATATATCAAAAACTCGCTTTCGAAAATTTGACCCTAAAACAATACTTTCTACGAGAAAGTAGAGAAGTAATAATAGTATAAATGACAGTAAATTAAAACCAATAATCTGGTGTGTCACTCACACGACTTTCTCTTACCCTGAAATTTAATACTATAAATACAGGTTGGAGATTAAGAGGTAAGATAGCGATGTTATGTAAACCTATGTTAAACAATTCAAATTAGGCTTCGGAAGAGATTTATATGATAATTAATTCTGTGTGTGTGTGTGGGGGGGCTGCCGCCCCCCTTAACTCCCCGTTTCATTAATGCACCTAGATTTATATAAAATTTAATTCGGCTATTGAAAAATAATTCTGTTTCTAAAAAATAATTTATTAAAATTATTATTAAAAAAATATATATATATCTTTTATGATAATGCAGACAATTTCCCTATTAGAGAGGTAGTATATAACACTAAATATCCAAAAAAAAAAGTCCATTTTATTCTCAATATTAAAAAATAATAATAATAATAATAATATCTTTTTTTAAGTTTTTTCTTTTTTTTCGTTAAAAGTATAAAAAAAAAAAAAAAAAAAAAAAAAAAAAAAAAAAAAAAAATCGATAACTTTGTTTTAAATTATCGCAGATCGATGGTTCAACCATTCGTTTTAAAGGTATTGGCGAGCTCTTTTGAAAGATACCCATCATGAAAATTTACTCCCCTCGAGGGGGGACTTCAACTCCAGGGAGGGAGGCGAATCTCCTACATACACATTCTTTTTTCCTGTTGACTATCTCTATTACAAAAAATATATATTCGTTTCATTTGATTTAGTGCAGTCTATAGACGTTAAACTCTACCTACCTGCAATTTCCCCCATAGACGTATTGTATTAGATTTCTCTTGATTGTCCCTGTACACGAACCATTTGCTCGATCTTAATGAAATCTTACTGTAGCATCCCTATATGATACACATTTAGAATACCAAGTTTGAACTTTCTGCCATAATTTGTTTTTGAGATATGCTGATAACAGACACACACACAGATAGTCACACAGACCATTTGCTAAAAACATGATTTTCGTATTCAGGGGACCCCAAAACGTGTAAATATAACAAAATCTCGCGTTCGAAAATTTGACCCAAAAACAATACTTTCTCTACCTTATGGGTAAGATAAAGTAAAAAGGTTTATGAAATAAAATTAGTCTCTGGAAGATTATTATTTATAATTAAGTAACGTTCTCAATTTAATGTAACATAATTTTATACTTTAAGAATTTGAATATATATTTAAAAATTCTCTTAATTTTAGTTTATTATACTTTTTTAACGTCTCAAGATAAAGATTGTTTGCAAATACAGTAGAACCTCGATTATCCGAAGTAATTGGGACCGAACCTACTTCGGATAATCTAAATTTTCGGATAATCGAGAATTCATCAATAATCATCTAGTTTAATATGTAATATCGTCATTGAACTGTTATTATGACTATTTTAACTGTTAAATATATTAAAATTATAAATGATTTTTTTTCTGAAACAAAAACTTACAATGGTTTAAATGGAAACTTGATCTGGTGTAAATTGGCTATTTTTTGCCGTGCAGCTCTAACCCGAAGTTTTCTTAAAAGCATGAGTTCGGATGAATTATAAGTGACACAACGTGACTCCTCCCCCTTTTCAAATTCTGCTGCAATGAAAATTTCTCTGTTCTTGAGATGACAAAAGAGGTTAGGTTCTTTGCACTTACTTAGAATCAGAGGGTGCAATAACATTCGATTGTTCTGGAACTCGGGAGTATAACCTTCCAAATTTCGAAATGGGGTATGATTTTGTTTAGAACAGGGACGTTTAAAAGTGAGGAAGAGTACAATCATACCGAGAATTGAGTTTGCGAGAAGGAATTCTAAAAAAGGGAATTCCAAAATATTTATCTGCACTCGTAGTTTGGAAAGGACGGCATGCAAAAGGAATGTGGGGAAAAAAGAAAAAAAAAACTTTAAAAATGCATGTTTGTTAAGAGAAAATTTTGGATGATAGTAGAAAGTGAAAAAAAAAAAAAAAAAAAAAAGAAAAGAAAGAAAGAAGAAGAAATCGACTTCGGTTAATGGAGAGTTTCGGTTAATCGAGGTTCTACTGTATGTTCAACGAAACGGTTATGTAATTCCCAAAAATTTAAAATTAAGGATTTATTCGTTATAAGGTCATTTTGAGAACAAATTATTAAAAATTTCGCATGAAATATGTAAAAAAGAAGAAAAAGATGGAAATAAAAAAAATGTTTTATTTAATAGATTTTCTATAGTTAACAATTACAAAAACTTTTTTGAATAGCCTAATTTTGTAAATGAAATTTACCATTAGGGGAAAAAAGAGTATTTTAATAACACTTTTCTTTGAACGATATTTCAATTTTTATTCTATATTATATTTTACATTTCCTTTATTCTTATATTTTAAATCTTTATATTATGCTATTGCTTTTTATACTAATAAAAAACTATTTGGCACATAGGTGGACTCTGCTCAGTTCACTGTCGTATGTATGCTTTCATAAATTTCTAGTACGGAACATATATTCTTGCTAAGAGAAAGGAATTTGACCATTTGCTCCAGACAGTGATCGAATGAAATCCCCACCTAACAGGCTATCCACCATTCAACTTGATATATTTACCTTATTCTAATCTATTAATTTATTTTAGTGGGGTCAGTTCGTAGTTCAGTTTTCATTCAATTTCACACTATTTCCAATGCAACAATGCCAAAAATGCAAATTTATATGGAATTACACCCAATTTTGCTATGTTCATAAAATCTTAATTTTCGAATAACATAACAAATTTTCAAATTAGAATATTGGTAGTCAATAATGTTCAAACAAGTATCATAAATGTCATTAAAAAAAAAAAAAATCTGTTATACTTATGTTACAAATATCCCTCAAAATCAACGTTTATACGAAATTTTGCGCTATTTCGCCATGTTAAGTAAATCGTAAACTTCGAATATCTTGCAAAATTTTAAATTGGAAAATTCATAGTTAAAGATCCCAGTATTTTATATGATCATAGTATTTTATCTCTACACTTTATATGATATTTTGGTCTGACATCTTTACGATGAAAATATTCCTCAAAACCGACGTTTATGAGGAATTTTGCCCTATTCCACCATGTTCAGAAATTCGTAAATTTCCATTAAATTGCGAAATTTTCAAAGTAGCATGTTTATAGTTAATAATGATTATCCCGGCATAAAAACTAATATTTAAAAGCTATTCTTACATCTTTACGATAAAAATACTTGTTTTCATGCACGTTTAAATGAAATTTTGCTCTATTCTTCCCTGTTTCCTGTTATGAAAATCGTAAATTTCGAATAACTTCTGAAGTTTTTAATTAGAATATTGCAAATGAACAGTAATCTTGCCAGTGTCATAAATAATATTTTAAAACTGGTCCGACCTCTCTGCGATCACTTGTTCGTGAGATAACGTGTACAGACTAACAAACTATAGCAGACATGCTAGAGACGGATAGCATACTCATTTTGATATTTTCGAATTTCTCACACCTGAAAACGTGCAAAAAAAATCAAAACAGAGGTCGAAAATTTTCACGATTACCAAAGTTCCCCATATCTATTGTATTATGGGGAACTAATACAAATTAGACATTAAGATAATAAAAATAAATTAAAGTACTAAATTTGTACATTTTTTAAATTTAATGGTATCTCAATAATAAAACTTCAATTTTCTATAAAACTAAAGCTTGAAAATGATGATTTCCTCAAACAATTTGTTGAAAAAAAAGAGAATAAATTTTTAACGCTTGTTTCGATGAATAAATAATATCATGGAGAATGGGGAAAAAAGTAATTTAGAAAGAAGAAAAAGTCACAATTAAAACAATTCATTAAAAAGTAAATTTTACCCGTTCTTTAAAAATTATAAAATTATAATTTGACGAAATAGATCTAGATGTAAGAATCATTTGTTGGATGTTATTTGGTTTTCTATATCGTCAATTATTATAATCCGTCAAATTTTGGTCACAACATTCAGCTAAATTAGAGAAAAATGATTTAAAAAATCCTTAAAATGTTTATAATAAAATTAATAATAATAGTATAACTAGTATAAATGATTAAATTAAAAGAAATGTATTCCTTTTTTTTTTTTTTTTAATCTGAATCCAATCCGGATAACAGAAAAGTAGCAAATTTTTTTTTTTTTTTTTTTTTTTTTACTTTATATTACCCATGAGGTAGAGAAAGTATTGTTTTAGGGTGAAATTTTCGAACTTTTGTTTTTGTTTTATTTACACATTTTGAGGTCCCCTGAATCAGAAAATCATGTTTTTAGCGAATGGTCTGTGTGTCTGTCTCTGTGTGTGTTATTAGCATAGCTCAAGAACAAATAGTAGCAGAAAGTCCAAATTATAAATGTGTACGATATAGGGATGCCACACTAAGCTTTTTGTTTAGATGAAGCAACTGGTTCGTGTACAAGGACGCCCAAGAGAATTCAAATACATTACTTCTATGGGGGAAAATGCTGGTAAGTAAAGTTTAACATCTATAGACTGCACTAAACCAAATGAAACGAATAAATATTTTTTATACGCGTAAAAACATGTCTCATGTAGAATATGGTAGATAAATCATTCACTGTTCGTTTACAGGGCTACACAAAAGAACTAGATAAAAGTGCGGCAATAGTTGCAAATTGAGAAAAGTGTTATTCAGGCTGGGCCATGTATTATTACTATAAGGTTATATTTATGTGCCCCATGTGGTTTTTATATATTCTTCGAAAAATATACAGGGTGCAAATATTTAAGTGATAGCATTCTTTTTGTTGTTGTTGTTAGTGTATGTGCTTTACAATATTTTACCATTTTCAGGAAAGCTGTTCGGGAATTGAAATTAATTCATCGTAGAGATATGGTAAATAATGTATGTTTTTAAGCTAAATAATGCCCCCTCACACAGAAGTAATTATCATATAAAACTCTTTCGAAGCCTAATTTGAATTGTTTAACATAGGTTTACATAACAGTACTCGTTATCTCACCTCTTTATCTCCAACCTGTATTTATAGTATTAAATTTCAGGGTAAGAGAAAGTCGTGTGAGTGACACACCAGTTTATTTCGACAAATAAACTAGCAAAGATTTTAAGGAATTTGCGCTCAAATTTATTTATATTTATATTTATTATTATTTTATTTTATAAATAACTGATTTTTTAAATTACAACCCATTATTTAAAAAAAAAAAAAAAAAAAATGTTTTTTTTCTTTCTATTGTCTATTTATAACAAGATTAGCCACTGTTTTTGATGTGGCAAATATGGCAAGTTTAAAATAGTTTCATTTGAAATTTTCGATCTCCAGGTGGGCGAAGTCTGATGAGTAACTAAGCGATAAAAATAGATATTTCTTGCATTACTAATTAAAAAGATATTTTAAAAATATTTATTGTATGGTGCTCGTTATTTGAGCTACAACGTTGTTCTACTTCTCTAAAGAATTAGCACAACACATATATGCACACTATATCCATATACATTCCTGCTCAAAAGTTTAGCAAGATTTATCAAACGACTAGTTTTTCACAAATTAAAAACTTATCTCTGAATGAAATGTTTTCAAACATTGGGTATTTAAAGAACTGGTCTTTCCTCGTGTTTTTCAGTGAAGATTAGTTTAAGGCAACATTTAGAGGGCCGGTAACAAATTGAGCAAAATCAATAATATTTAGGATCACCTTGTATCATTAAATGAATGAATGCTTTAGGATATGTTAATGTAGATCCAGTATAATGTGTGGATGAATTTGTGTGACGATATCATGTTAAATAACAGAGATATAATAATTTATTTTAAAACTCCCCCCCCCCCAAAAAAACAGCATGTTTTTAATTTATAATATGCAGAGTTTTAAACGAAAATATTCCCACTTTCAGATAAGTTGAAAAAAGACTTTTGAAACAATATACTGTAATCGGAATACAAACTTCTAGTAGCACAGAAATTAGCAATTTTTTTTATTTTTTCCTTAAAAGAATTTTTTAATTTAAATTGGACTTTCAGAAAAAAATATATATTTAGGATGTTTTCAATAATCAAATTTATAATCATATGTATATCACAATCTTAACATGACCTGAATCAGGCTAAGCGTAAGAAAACATATCAACAAACATATAAAATTAATCAGATTCAAGATATCGTTCTTATATTTTTCCATATATAAAGCAATACTATTAATTAAGATCTAAATGAGATATTTTTCTCTCTAATAATATACTAATATTATAATCAGTCATATATATATAATAAATAAAAATAATAAAATAAAAAATAAAATAGATAAAAAAGAAGCAAACAGCTTAATAAAACATTTTGTTATTCAGCACTATTCTGAAATCAAACGCATTATTTATACATATATATATATATATATATATATATATATATATATATATATATATATATAATCATTTTCTATATTACCTAACAAATGCTTCAGAAAATATTTGAGAATTCAGAATAATTTCATTAATCATATAAATGAAAACTATTTTTTATATTTCACTCGTTATTTTTTTAATGCACAAAATATTATACTTAAAGTAAATAGGATCTGTAAACTTTTTTTCTAAATTCATAAAATACTTTTTGCATGCAAATAAGAAACCTATTAAAATAAACATAATCTTTTTTCTGTAAATACATATTTTTTTCTTTTTTACCTATTAAGAAGTTTCTTTTTGTTATTATTTTATTATTTCTTTTGTACAGCTCTAAAAAAGTAAAGAGATTGCTTTCTAAATATATTTAGTAATATTAGTAAAGTTTCTACGTTTCTTTTAGTTTTCTTTTCTTCATTAGGACGCAATTATACTATGCTTTTTTTTTAATTCATAAAATATGTTTTTGTAATTTCTTTATTTTTTTCTTCGTTTTCCCATTTTGTGCATAAATAAATATGGATAAACACCATAGATAATGCTAATTACAAGAATGAAAATCAGTATTGTAGATGAACAATAATCTTTTTTTACTTTTATTTATTTATTTATTTATTTATTTATTTATTTTTGTGAAGAAATGCATTTTTTAAAAATGTTTTAAACATATCTTAATTGCGATATATTTTTTTTTTTACATTATTAGAAGTATTATTTTTCTGAAAAACAATAATTAACGTTACCTGATAAAGAAACAAAAAATAATAATAAAAATGATTTACTACATACAAGATATTAAGTAATGTATACAAATCAGAATCAATTATCAATGTTAATTCAAACGGGATATAGACATTATAAAATAGTCAATTCATTTATCTTATAAAAACGATTTTTATATATAAATATATAAGTTTAACTAGCTTCTTAATTGATTAAAGAAAAAACTTATTTTAATACATGTTAGGATTTTTTAAATGACATTTTAAATATTTATAAATATGTATATTTTTAATTACCTGATTTTTTTTAAACATTTTTACATGATTAAAATAACTAAGAAGAAAAAAGAAAAGCCATATGTAGAATAATATTAATTTTACGCCGAAAAACATTCTAATATAATCCATTCAGCTTCATTTTTTACGTCACAGTTATAAAAATGGATGTAAATAACACAAAAATCTCCTCCAAAGTTTAGAATGGATACAAAACTTTTTGAAATAGGTAATTTAACAGAAATTATAATATTACCGGTCACAAAATATTATGAAACTAGTATGTTGTGGCCACCACAAGACTTTAAACTAATGGATCTGCAGATCAGGAGCCTCAACGTCCTATTTGCATCAGACATTTTTCAATAGGTCATTTTTATTTATTCTTTATTATATAATAGTATATATTGATTCGATCAACTTATTACCATAATCAGATACATTCCTGAGGGGGGGCAGCAGCCCCCCTCAAACCCTGCTGTATCTCTCTTTCTATACTTATTTGTATATCATATAAAGTGTTACGGAATTGTAAATAATTGCATTTATTTTTGTATAAATTCTTTCAAAGAGGCTTAGTAAGTCGATAAAATGCTAATTTTGTGCATTTCTAGTCGTTTTAGCGTTAAAATAGCCTATTTTTTCTTTAAAAACGCATTAAAAAGCACCATTTAAGGGAAGAAATGGATTTGGCGCCAAATTTGGCGACTGTTTCCCTCCTTGGCGATTTTTTTGGCGACCTTGGCGAGAAAATCCTTATTAGGGATATACCAAATATGGAAGCTCTAATCTCATTGGCTGCCGAGATACGATAATTTTCCAGAACAGTCTGTGTACGATAGAATAGTACAAAAGGAGCATTTTTTTAGCCAAGGCGGCCAATCTCAGATCTGTGTCAGTTTCGTCAAATGCTTGCTTTGCTTTGAGCCTCTTTGAATGAGACTTGCTTTATGTGTTATTGATAAACAGTTTGTACTGTTGTTTTGCTGTTAACGACTGTTTTTTAAGCTATGCTTACTGGTTGAATTGAAGCTGATACTTGATTTATAGACCTGTATTTTTCTGGAACTTTCTGTGAATAAATCACTGAATTTTTGCAAGTTTCGCCTTTCATTCTCGGACAACTTACGAACCTCCAAGTACGCAACAATATGTATTCTTAATAAACGACGGTCTTGTATTATTTCCCTGAAATTCATAAATACCAAATTTCATACAAAAAAAATTACATAGCATATCGGATATATTTTGCGTAACCTTTAAACTAATTATCAATTCTATGCCCAATATTTTCAACAGGAAAACAGGCTTTTAAAATTCTAATAAAATTTCATTTTATTTGATGGTGTGTAACCATGTTAAAATACACTTTTAAGAAATGCCGACTATAGACCGTAATAGTACGAAATTCATTTATGTATCCCGGAAAAGTAGCCACAGTCATTATAAACGCCAATAATAAGAATAAACCAAATTAATTATAACTCATTAATTTTTCAAACTAATTTGACATCATTTGGATGATTACAGTACATACTCGGAATTATTTTGTGTGGTCCCATAAATTAGTCTATACATAACCTTTTTTCAGAGAAAACATGATTTTAAGCATCTTTATAATGTATGTTAACTTTATTAAGTTCAATTCAGCAGAAACGCATTAAAGTGCGCGCTTAAATAAAAATTTGTCCATAGGCTTTAATGTTACGAAATTCTTTTGTGTGTCTCTGTAAACGAACCATAAACATTGTATACACCAGTGAAAACTATTCAGCTTATTTTGCGTTTAAAATTAATAATTGTTCCAAATGTAACATCGTATGGAAGACTAAGTGACATTGTCAGAACACTTTTGTAAGGTCCTGTACATTAATTAGAAAGCTTAAGAGCACATATTTTCTTCAAACAACATAAGTTTAAGCATCTTACTCACGTACTCTAGTTTCATTTTCTTCATTCCAAAGTAATGATATTAAAATGCGTTTAAACGAAATTCACCCCATACGCCGTAATGTTAAGAATTTTGGCGTGTCCCTGTACACAGTTTATAAAAAATATAGCAATAAAAATTATACAGCTACTTATATGCAAAGCTGGAACGTGTGCGCCAATTTGCAAGTCAATCGAAGGATTTTTGCGGTCGCTCTTGCGGTACATACAAATTCTTCCCATAGGCCTTAAGGATAAGAAAAATTTTGGCCTGTCCCTGTACACGAATAACAAATGGAATACACACCTAACATTATACAGCTAATTCCGTTGGGCTCATGAATATGTGTACAAAATTGCAAGTCAATAGCGTTATTTTTGGGGCCGCTATCGCGGTACATACAAATTCCTCCCATAGGCCGTAATGATAAAAAAAACTTTTGCGTGTCCCTGTACACGAACTACAAATGGAATTGAAGGATTTCAATGCATGTTTCTCATATCAGCTGTTAACCAGCGAACACCTGTCATGACGTCAGATGTGACGTAACTGTATTACGTAATCAACGGCGCATCTTCGCTCCCTGAGAGAGAGATGTTTTAAGAGTCTGTACGAGAAAGCTTTGCTAAGCGAGCGGCAAGAAATGCCCGCATTATGTTATTCTACTTTTCTATATTATTAAATGTTGTGATTGTTCAAAAGACTCTGCTTTTCACTCTGCGGACCCATTTATACCAACAATGGTTATGGGCCCAGAGACACGCATCTTACTGCGGACTTTTTAAAAATTTAAATTAACATTCGCTAAAACGAAAGTGCGACTTACTGTTAAGCCTAAGGGCTGAAATCGAAAGTATTTTTGATTCTGTTTTTATAACGAAGCTGTTATAGCTGATTAAATATGTCGCAAGTATTAAATATAGAAAAGTTATCCAAAAATAATTTTGACACCTGGAAGCTTCAGATAGAAGCTGTTTTAATCAAGAATGATCACTGGAGTTATGCTAACGGAACGAAAACTAAGCCCGATGAAGGCGCCGAAGGCGAAGAAAAATGGCTCGAAAATGACCGTAAAGCTAGAGCCGATTTAATCCTAGCAATTACCCCAAGTGAGTTGTGTCATATTAAACATTGTACCACCTCAAATGAAGTATGGAATAAATTAAAAGAAGTTTACGAATCGAGAGGACCGGCAAAGAAAGCCACCCTATTGAAGCAGCTCCTCTTTAAGAAAATGACTGACAGTGAAAATATGTCCGATCACCTCAATATTTTCTTCGATATAGTGGACAAGCTAAAAGAAATGGACATTGAAGTAGCCGAAGACCTATTATCAATTTTGCTCTTATACAGTATTCCTGACAGCTATGAAAATTTCAGGTGCGCCATAGAAGCAAGAGATGAATTGCCGCAGCCTGAAGCTCTGAAAATTAAAATGATGGAAGAATACGAGTCAAGAAAAAATAAAAAGAATCAAGAATCATCAAATGCGTATTTTACGACTCACAAGAAAAATCTTCCTGAAAAGAACAAAAGAGAAATCTTAAAGCCTGTGCAGAACAAGAACACATATGGCGAAAGAAATTATGCAATCTTCAAATGCAATTACTGTTCAAAAGTAGGGCATAAAGCCTCAGAATGCAGAAAGAAGATCTCAGACAGAAAATTCACTTCATCGAATAAATATAAAGATAGATCTTTCATGGTTGAAGATAGTACAGAGTTCACGATGGCAGCCAGTAACTCTTTCCAAGAACATTCCGAGTGGTGTCTCGATAGCGGTACGACATCCCATATGGCTCATGACAAGAATTTGTTTACAGATTTCGAACCTAGAAATGGATCATTTATAAAATTAGCTGTAGATGAAACAGCGGAGATCACAGGTGTTGGAACAGTCAAATTAAAAGTTCCCGGTAATCACGGTGTAACTAATTTAAAGTTGACAAATGTTTTGTGTGTTCCAAAATTGAAATGCAATTTAATGTCTATATCAAAAGCTACAGAAAACAACTGCCGAGTTGTATTTACCGAAAAATGTGCGAAAATCACAGAGCAGGACGGCTCTCTGATTATAAGTGCTACCAGAAAAGGTGATTTATATTTTTTTCAGCCGCATGTATATATCGCTGCATCAACTCAGGTAAGCAACTTTCATAAATGGCATTTAAAATTAGGACATTTAAATGAAAAAGATTTAAAATTATTAAAATCTGAAAATATGTTAAGAGATTTAAATTTTAATGAAAAAGATTCCTTAAAAGATTGTAAAGTATGTATAAGGTCTAAACAAACTGTGAAACCATTTTGTAAAGAAAACAAATTTCATAGTGATGAATTATTAGAAGTAGTTTATTCTGATTTATGTGGCCCTATAAATGTTAAATCCCATGGCGGATCACGTTATTTTATTACTTTTTTGGATGATAAATCTCGTTACATTGAAGTAAACTTTCTAAAAACAAAAGACGAAGCTAAGTACGCGTTCCGGAGATATAAAGCAGCAGTCGAAAATCGATTAGGAAAAAAAATTAAAATACTGCATACTGATAATGGATTGGAATATTGTGGCGAAGAATTCAATAAATATATTGAAGAATGCGGTATTAAACGCGAATTTTCATCGCCAATGACCCCTCAGCAAAATTCTAGAATTGAAAGACAAAATCGTACATTATGCGAAATGGCGAGGTGTTTATTAATGCAATCAAACCTTCCAAATACATTCTGGGCCGAAGCAGTAAATTGCGCTGCATATATTAGAAACAGGTGTCCCACTAAAGGAATTAAAGAAAACAAAACACCTTTCGAATTGTTTTTCGGTTATAAACCAACTGTTAACTATTTTAAAATTTTCGGACAGAAATGTTTTGTTCTAAATAAAAAATCAAAAGGGAAGTTTGAAGCTAGGTCACACGAACATATATTCGTTGGCTATTCAAATGAATCACGCGCTTACAGATTATGGAATAAGGATACCAGAAAAATTGTCATAAGTCGTGATGTTCGATTTATAGACGAGTTTCAAACAAATGATTCAGCTACTACTGATCAATTAGAATTAATTTTTCCGTCTGAGAATAAATGCAATGATTGTAATATTAAAAATGAAACTCCTATTCCTACTCAAACCGCAAACAGGGGGGAAAACAGCGGATCGATTTCCTATCCCCCTGAATGCAACGGAGAGAGTTTCTCTTTTTGGAAAGGGGGGGAAGGCTCGCTTTTTGAAGGGGGGAACGTAGAAGATGTGAGTGGAGGGGAGGAGAGTGTTGACGATATATGTAAACAAGAGAAAGGGATTAATAAAAACAATCCTATTTTTAAACGTGGTCCCGGAAGACCTAAAAAAAGTAAAAGTTGGAACTTTCAAAAGTCTCATAAGGAGTGTATTACTGATACAAAATATAAAGATGAAACTTCTCAATTAGCTGATAACTCATTTAATGAAATTAATCCCAGCGTGATCGACGCGTTAAATGGAGATTATGCTAAAAATTGGGAAAACGCGATGAAATTAGAATATGATTCTTTAGTTAAGCAAAACGCTTGGGAAATTGTAGATAGACCAAAAGATAAAAAGGTAATTGGGTGTAAATGGGTTTTAAAAACAAAATTCAAACCAGATGGTCAAATTGAAAAATTTAAGGCCAGATTAGTTGCCAAAGGGTGTTCACAGAAACAAGGTATAGATTTTGAGGAAAATTTTTCACCAGTAGCCAGATTAAGTTCTATAAGAACTGCAATCGCGTATGCTATCCAGAATGGTTTCACAGCATACCAGTTAGATTTCATTATGGCATATGTTAACGGAATGTTACATGAAGAAATTTATATGGAACTTCCTGAATCTTTTGAAAATGATATACATGAAAATAAAGTGTGTTTATTAAAGAAGTCTTTGTATGGACTTAAGCAGTCAGGAAGACAGTGGTTTAAGAAATTAGATGAGAAATTGAGAAAAATGAAATTTAACCCTTTGAATGCCGACAAATGTGTCTATTACTCAAAATATCCTTTTGATGCTATTATAATCGTCTATGTCGACGATTTAATTTGTCTCACTAAAAGTGAAGAGCACTATTTTGATATAAGAAATAAATTAGCAGAATCTTTCAAAATGAAAGATATGGGCCTTCTGCATTATTGCTTAGGCATTGAATTTAATCAAGATAGGGACAGCATCACTATAACACAAAAGAAATACATTGAAGATTTATTAAATAAATTTAATATGGAAGATTCTAGAGTGGTGAATACACCTTTAGATAACAGTGTAAAATTAACTAAACAAATGTGTCCAAATACAGAAGAAGAGAAATCATATATGTCAAAAATTCCTTATAGACAATTAATTGGTTCTCTTATGTATCTGTCGGTTGCTACTAGACCAGATATCACCCATGCTGTAAATTATTTAAGTCAGTTTAATAACAATCCAGGAAAACCTCACTGGATAGCTGCTAAAAGAATACTAAGGTATCTCAATGGCACTAGAAATTTAGGAATTGTGTATTACAGAGACGATAAACCATTGACAGCATTTGTTGATGCCGATTGGGCATCGGATATAAATGATAGAAAATCATATACAGGATACGTCTTTAAATATGCCGGTGGACCTATTTCTTGGGAATCTAGAAAGCAGCGAACCGTTGCTCTATCCACAACAGAATCTGAATATATGTCTCTGTCTGAATCCGCAAAAGAGACAATTCATGTTAGAAATTTCTTAAAAGAACTGGATCCTGAAATTGTATCAAGTCCAACTGCAATCATGTGCGACAATCAGTCCGCACTGAGACTAGTAAAAAATCCTGTTCATCACAATCGATCTAAGCACATTGACATTCGTCATCATTTTGTGCGAGAAGTTTACAATAATAAACTAATTGACATTAAATATATTTCATCAGATGAACAACCTGCAGATATTTTAACAAAAAGTTTAAATGCATATAAACATGAAAAATGTTGTGATATTATAGGACTTAATACTCAGGACTGATGAACTTAAAAATATATATATATTTAAACTGTGTTTTCATTAAGAAATTAACTGCTTATATTTTACGTATTTTATTTTATAATATTAACCATAATTATTTGCTTATAATTCTATTTCTTTACTAACACTTTTCTTATTTTAAGTAACTCTTGCATAAAAATAATTTTCTGTAATTTTTAATATGCTATTATAATGCATAAATATGTTTCTCATATCAGCTGTTAACCAGCGAACACCTGTCATGACGTCAGATGTGACGTAACTGTATTACGTAATCAACGGCGCATCTTCGCTCCCTGAGAGAGAGATGTTTTAAGAGTCTGTACGAGAAAGCTTTGCTAAGCGAGCGGCAAGAAATGCCCGCATTATGTTATTCTACTTTTCTATATTATTAAATGTTGTGATTGTTCAAAAGACTCTGCTTTTCACTCTGCGGACCCATTTATACCAACAGGAATGCACACCCAAAACTATACAGCTAATTTCGTGGGGATCATGAACATGTGTACAAAATTTCAAGTCAATAGCGTGATTTTTGCGGCCGATATCGCACGACAGACAGACAGACGGACGGACAGACGGAACCCAGAATCCTTCTGAGTCTCAACAGAGGGCCTCCACTGACGTTTCGGCAAAAATTGGATGTCAATAGCTTGATTTTTGCGTTGGCTATCGCGGTACATACAAATTCCTCCCATAGGCCGTAATGATAAGAAAAACTTTGGCGTGTCCCTGTACACGAATTGCAAATGGAATACACACCCAAAACTATACAGCTGATTTCGTGGGGCACATGAACACGTGTACAAAATTTCAAGTGAATAGCGCTATTTTTGCGTCCGCTATCGCGTGACAGACAGACAGACAGACACAGCCCAAAACCGTTTTGAGTCTCAACAGAGGGCCTCCACTAACGTTTCAGCAAAAAAAAAAAAAAAAAAAAAAATTTTTTTTTTTTTTTTTTGGTTAAAAGTAAAAAAAATCGATAACTTTGTTTTAAATTATCACAGATTTATAGTTCAACCATTCGTTTTAAAGGTATTGACGAGACCTTTCGAATGATACCCATCTTCAAAATTTAACCCCCCCGGGGGGTACTTCCTCCCCACGGGGAGAAGCGATGCCCCCCCATGCTCAAAATTTTTTTCCTAGTTACGTACTACTATTATCAATGATTCATATTAATTTTACAATGACAAGTGTAAAATAACGCTTATTATGCACATTTATACGAATTTTTGTCCAATACTGCCATGTTAAAAATTTAGATAAAATGCTATCACAGCGCCTCCTGTTGAGCTATTGATCCCCAAATATAATCAGCACCAGTTTATGTCGGGGACCAACTAAATACCAAGTTTGGTTAAATTTCATTCATGGGTTCGTGAGATACAGCGTCCGCAAAAAATGATACAGACACACAGACAGGCAGACAGACATACATTTTCTAAAAACTATCAATTCGTGTTCAGGACATCCCAAAACGTGTAGATCCGTCAAAAAACGGAGGTCGAAAATTTTCGCGAATCCAATACTTTCTCTATATTACATATAGAAGAAAGTAAAAAATCTGGTGTGAAACAATCACACGACTTCCATTACCCACTATTACACATATTATATACATTTTTGAGAGATAATGCGATCAGAAAACATAAAAGTGAACTAAAGAGAAAATCGTTAGAGCTGTTTTTGAAATACCAACTTTTACAAAAAATCAATTATTGACCGGAAAATAATAATTACATACAAAAGGATATTTAAAAGTGAGTTAATATGGCGAGTTTGAAAAAAATCCGTACTGCTGTTTTTAAAGGAACGCCCTTGGGAGACCTGAAATTGAGCTATTTATACAGAACGCCTATCAATTTTCCTGAACTAACTAACTATATCATTCAAAAGGTTATCTAATAAAGTGTTTATATAGCAAATTTGAAGAAAATCGTTAGAGCCGTTTTTGAGATACGGACTTACTGTCCCACTTCCGGTTAAACTCAATTATTGACAGGAAAACAATAATTACATAAAAAAGAATATTTAAAAGTGAGTTAAAATGGCAAATTTGAAAAAAATCCGTACAACCGTTTTTAAAGGAACGCCTTTGCGAGGCCTGAAATTGAGCTATTTATACAGGACGCCTATCAATTTTCCTGGACTAACCAACTATATCATTCGAAAGGACATCTAATAGAGTGTTTATATAGCAAGTTTGAAAAAAATCGTTAGAGCCGTTTTTGAGATACGGACTTACGGTCCCACTTCCGCTTTTTCAATTTTCACCAAAATTTGGAAATTTCATCTGTACACCAGACGTATTTCAATTCTAAAGTTTCGTAGCTCTATCTTTATTAGTTTCTGAGCTATAATAGCCAGAAGATTCTCCACATACATACACACACACACACACACACACACACATACATACACACTGACCAATTGCCAAAAACCACTTTTTTGGACTCAGGGGACCTTAAAACGTGTAAATCAGGTGAAAACCCGATATCGAATTTTCAGACCGAATACAATACTTCCATTACCTACGGTAGTACGGTAATGGAAGTAAAAATAGATGAAACTTGAAGGATTTCAATGCATGTTTCTCATATCAGCTGTTAACCAGCGAACACCTGTCATGACGTCAGATGTGACGTAACTGTATTACGCAATCAACGGCGCATCTTCGCTCCCTGAGAGAGAGATGTTTATAAGAGTCTGTACGAGAAAGCTTTACTAAGCGTGCGGCAAGAAATGCCAGCATTATGTTATTCTACTTTTCTATATATTATTAAATGTTGTGATTGTTCAAAAGACTCTGCTTTTCACTCTGTGGTCCCATTTATACCAACAATGGTTATGGGCCCAGAGACACGCATCTTACTGCGGACTTTTTAAAAATTTAAATTAACGTTCGTTAAAACGAAAGTGCGACTTACTGTTAAGCCTAAGGGCTGAAATCGAAAGTATTTTTGATTCTATTTTTATAACGAAGCTATTATAGCTTATTAAATATGTCGCAAATATTAAATATAGAAAAGTTATCGAAAATTAAGCCCGATGAAGGCGCCGAAGGTGAAGAAAAATGGCTCGAAATTGACCGGAAAGCTAGAGCCGATTTAATCCTAGCAATTACCCCAAGTGAGTTGTGTCATATTAAACATTGTACCACCTCAAATGAAGTATGGAATAAATTAAAAGAAGTTTACGAATCGAGAGGACCGGCAAAGAAAGCCACCCTGTTGAAGCAGCTACTCTTTAAGAAAATGTCTGATAGTGAAAATATGTCCGATCACCTAAATATTTTCTTCGATATAGTGGACAAGCTAAAAGAAATGGACATTGAAGTAGCCGAAGACCTATTATCAATTTTGCTCTTATACAGTATTCCTGACAGCTATGAAAATTTCAGGTGCGCCATAGAAGCAAGAGATGAATTGCCGCAGCCTGAAGCTCTGAAAATTAAAATGATGGAAGAATACGAGTCAAGAAAAAATAAAAGGAATCAAGAATCATCAAATGCGTATTTTACGACTCACAAGAAAAATCTTCCTGAAAAGAACAAAAGAGAAATCTTAAAGCCTGTGCAGAACAAGAACACATATGGCGAAAGAAATTATGCAATCTTCAAATGCAATTACTGTTCAAAAGTAGGGCATAAAGCCTCAGAATGCAGAAAGAAGATCTCAGACAGAAAATTCACTTCATCGAATAAATACAAGGATAGATCTTTTATGGTTGAAGATAGTACAGAGTTCACGATGGCAGCCAGTAACTCTTTCCAAGAACATTCCGAGTGGTGTCTCGATAGCGGTACGACATCCCATATGGCTCATGACAAGAATTTGTTTATAGATTTCGAACCTAGAATTGGATCATTTATAAAATTAGCTGTAGATGAAACAGCGGAGATCACAGGTGTTGGAACAGTAAAATTAAAAGTTCCCGGTAATCACGGTGTAACCAATTTAAAGTTAACAAATGTTTTGTGCGTTCCAAAACTGAAATGCAATTTAATGTCTATATCAAAAGCTACATCAAACAACTGCCGAGTTGTATTTACCGAAAAATGTGCAAAAATCACGGAGCAGGACGGCTCTCTGATTATAAGTGCTACGAGAAAAGGTGATTTATATTTTTTTCAGCCGCATGTGGATATCGCTGCAACAACTCAGGTAAGCAACTTTCATAAATGGCATTTAAAATTAGGACATTTAAATGAAAAAGATTTAAAATTATTAAAATCTGAAAATATGTTAAGAGATTTAAATTTTAATGAAAAAGATTCCTTAAAAGATTGTAAAGTATGTATTAGGTCTAAACAAACTGTGAAACCATTTTGTAAAGAAAACAAATTTCATAGTGATGAATTATTAGAAGTAGTTTATTCTGATTTATGTGGCCCTATAAATGTTAAATCCCATGGCGGATCACGTTATTTTATTACTTTTTTGGATGATAAATCTCGTTACATTGAAGTAAATTTTCTAAAAACAAAAGATCAAGCTAAGAACGCGTTCCGGAGATATAAAGCAGCAGTCGAAAATCGATTAGGAAAAAAAATTAAAATACTGCATACTGATAATGGATTGGAATATTGTGGCGGAGAATTCAATAAATATATTGAAGAATGCGGTATTAAACGCGAATTCTCAGCACCAATGACCCCTCAGCAAAATTCTAGAATTGAAAGACAAAATCGTACATTATGCGAAATGGCGAGGTGTTTATTAATGCAATCAAACCTTCCAAATACATTCTGGGCTGAAGCAGTAAATTGCGCTGCATATATTAGAAACAGGTGTCCCACTAAAGGAATTAAAGAAAATAAAACACCGTTTGAATTGTTTTTCGGTTATAAACCAACTGTTAACTATTTTAAAATTTTCGGACAGAAATGTTTTGTTCTAAATAAAAAATCAAAAGGGAAGTTTGAAGCTAGGTCACACGAACATATATTCGTTGGCTATTCAAATGAATCACGCGCTTACAGATTATGGAATAAGGATACCAGAAAAATTGTCATAAGTCGTGATGTTCGATTTATAGACGAGTTTCAAACAAATGATTCAGCTACTACTGATCAATTAGAATTAATTTTTCCGTCTGAGAATAAATGCAATGATTGTAATATTAAAAATGAAACTCCTATTCCTACTCAAACCGCAGACAGGGGGGAAAACAGCGGATCGATTTCCTATCCCCCTGAATGCAACGGAGAGAGTTTCTCTTTTTGGAAAGGGGGGGAAGGCTCGCTTTCTGAAGGGGGGAACGTAGAAGATGTGAGTGGAGGGGAGGAGAGTGCTCACGATAAATGTAAACAAGAGAAAGGGATTGATAAAAACAATCCTATTTTTAAACGCGGTCCAGGCCGACCTAAAAAAAGTAAAAGTTGGAACTTTCAAAACTCTCATAAGGAATGTATTACAGATACGAAATATAAAGATGAAACTTCTCAATTAGATTAATCCCAGCGTAATCGACGCGTTAAATGGAGAGTATGCTAAAAATTGGGAGAACGCGATGAAATTAGAATATGATTCTTTAGTTAAGCAAAACGCTTGGGAAATTGTAGATAGACCAAAAGATAAAAAGGTAATTGGGTGTAAATGGGTTTTAAAAACAAAATTTAAACCAAATGGTCAAATTGAAAAATTTAAGGCCAGATTGGTTGCCAAAGGGTGTTCACAGAAACAAGGTATAGATTTTGAGGAAAATTTTTCACCAGTAGCCAGATTAAGTTCTATAAGAACTGCAATCGCGTATGCTATCCAGAATGGTTTCACAGCATACCAGTTAGATTTCATTATGGCATATGTTAACGGAACGTTACATGAAGAAATTTATATGGAACTTCCTGAATTTTTTGAAAATGATATACATGAAAATAAAGTGTGTTTATTAAAGAAGTCTTTGTATGGGCTTAAGCAGTCAGGAAGACAGTGGTTTAAAAAATTAGATGAGAAACTGAGAAAAATGAAATTTAACCCTTTGAATTCCGACAAATGTGTCTATTACTCAAAATATCCTTTTGATGCTATTATAATCGTCTATGTCGACGATTTAATTTGTCTCACTAAAAGTGAAGAGCACTATTTTGATATAAGAAATAAATTAGCAGAATCTTTCAAAATGAAAGATATGGGCCTTCTGCATTATTGCTTAGGCATTGAATTTAATCAAGATAGGGACAGCATCACTATAACACAAAAGAAATACATTGAAGATTTATTAAATAAATTTAATATGGAAGATTCTAGAGTGGTGAATACACCTTTAGATAACAGTGTAAAATTAACTAAACAAATGTGTCCAAATACAGAAGAAGAGAAATCATATATGTCAAAAATTCCTTATAGACAATTAATTGGTTCACTTATGTATCTGTCGGTTGCTACTAGACCAGATATCACCCATGCTGTAAATTATTTAAGTCAGTTTAATAACAATCCAGGAAAACCTCACTGGATAGCTGCTAAAAGAATACTAAGGTATCTCAATGGCACTAGAAATTTAGGAATTGTGTATTACAGAGACGATAAACCATTGACAGCATTTGTTGATGCCGATTGGGCATCGGATATAAATGATAGAAAATCATATACAGGATACGTCTTTAAATATGCCGGTGGACCTATTTCTTGGGAATCTAGAAAGCAGCGAACCGTTGCTCTATCCACAACAGAATCTGAATATATGTCTCTGTCTGAATCCGCAAAAGAGACAATTCATGTTAGAAATTTCTTAAAAGAATTGGATCCTGAAATTGTATCAAGTCCAACTGCAATCATGTGCGACAATCAATCTGCACTGAGATTAGTAAAAAATCCTGTTCATCACAATCGATCTAAGCACGTTGACATTCGTCATCATTTTGTGCGAGAAGTTTACAATAATAAACTAATAGACATTAAATATATTTCATCAGATGGACAACCTTCAGATATTTTAACAAAAAGTTTAAATGCATATAAACATGAAAAATGTTGTGATATTATAGGACTTAATACTCAGGACTGATGAACTTAAAAATATATATATATTTAAACTGTGTTTTCATTAAGAAATTAACTGCTTATATTTTACGTATTTTATTTTATAATATTAACCATAATTATTTGCTTATAATTCTATTTCTTTACTAACACTTTTCTTATTTTAAGTAACTCTTGCATAAAAATAACTTTCTGTAATTTTTAATATGCTATTATAATGCATAAATATGTTTTATTTTCGAAACATTTATTGAAAAAGGGGGAAATGAAGGATTTCAATGCATGTTTCTCATATCAGCTGTTAACCAGCGAACACCTGTCATGACGTCAGATGTGACGTAACTGTATTACGCAATCAACGGCGCATCTTCGCTCCCTGAGAGAGAGATGTTTATAAGAGTCTGTACGAGAAAGCTTTACTAAGCGTGCGGCAAGAAATGCCAGCATTATGTTATTCTACTTTTCTATATATTATTAAATGTTGTAATTGTTCAAAAGACTCTGCTTTTCACTCTGTGGTCCCATTTATACCAACAAAACTAAACTTGAAAAATGAAATAAAAAAGAAAAGTGAATTCTAAAGAAACTAGTGTGTTGTGGCCACCATATGACTTTCTTTTATATTTCCATATACAAATCACCCAGTAAAAATAATTTATTAAAATTATTATTAAAAAAAAATATTTTCCACGATAATGCAGACGATGGCGTGGCTCCTACATGCACAATTTTTTTCCCCAGTTGACTATATCCATTACAAATAATTCTTTTAAATTTCAAAATGATTATTAAAAAAAATAATTCTCTTAATAGACGTTTATACAAAATTTTGTCCCATACCACCATGTTAAAAATTTAGATAAAGCGGGATAGTAACGCAACATGTAAGACAATTTATACCAAAAGTTGATAGGCACTAATTTATGTCAAGGTGCGAATACATACCAAAATGTATAAAATTCTGTGCAGCAGTATCTGAGATACAGTTGCCACAAAATTTTTGTCTCTCTCACACACACGCACATTATTTTAATACTTAATTTTTTTTTCTTAATATACATGTTTTCTGCTTACAATTCGACAAATGAACAGTGGTAGTAGCCTCAAAATATACTAATCCGAACACAAATGCATACATCATCGTAAAAAGAGCAAAAACGAACTAAGGAGATCCCAAAACATGTAGAAACACCAAAATCTCAAAATCAGATTTTGGTCATGAATACAATATTTTCCTTACATATGCATGTTCGGAAAGTAAATATGAGCACTCGAAAAGTTATTATATTGAAATTCATCTTTCTCACGAGGTGTGATTTTAAAATCATGCATAACTATTGTTTTTAAATTCTTTTGCAAAAATACATTGATAAATAAAAGACTAGTTGTAAATCATTACATTAAAAACACGAAACACGTAACAGGTAATTATTAATCATTCTTTGAATTTATCATTCATCACTTCATAGGGTACCACCAAACAAAAATTTAAAAAATAGTGCTAGTCCCTAATTCACCCTTTCAATATATTAGGTTGAGTGAAAAGTTTTGTCCGTTTTATGATCAGTTATTAAAAGTCAAAAAAGTAACAAATATAAAATATTTTCATTAGTATAGTCACCATTACTTTCGACAAACATTTTCCAACGTTTGAGTGAAGAAGTCGACAATGCCCAGCCGGAGGTCGTATTCGTTGTTGAATCGCCGTCCACACATAAAGTGCTTCAGCGATATGATAAAATAATAATCTGTAGGCGTAATGTCGGGGCTATATGGTGGGTGAGCAAGAAGTTCCCAGTCCAACTCATTCAGTTCCTCCCGCGTCTAGTTTGAAACGTGTGGTCTTGCATTGTCTTGTTGTAAGATAACTGTGAGATAAGAAAACGTGGTTCAATTGAGTGCAATAGACATTTGAGTTCATTGTTTGTCCTTGAGGAAGAAGATCCCTCTTGTCGACATCCAAAAAACGCACAAAAGTGCCTTTTTTGGATGCATCCCAGGTTGAGCTGTCCTAACTCCAAGCTGATGTGGGCTGAGCCATTGATATCCAGCTTTTTTGTTGTCATATAGTACTCGCCTCTCATCACATAACAATTTGACGCGATCCACCTCGGCTAAACTGTCCGAAAACGATTGACAGACTGATTTTCGCTGATTTGTTTGCATTTCGTTGAGCTCATGCGGTACCATTTGACCCCGCCTAATCTTCTTGTCAATTTTGTGAAGGTGTCGATTCACTGTTGACTGAGAAGTGCCAAAATCTTGCGCTAATTTTCGGGTAGTTTGAGTCGGATCGGCTTCAATCGCACAGAGTAAAGATCTTTCGTCGATTGTCGCCCAGAGCGCTTTTTATCGCCACGATGCGTATCCCCGGAATGGAACTTTGCATACCAACGTCTGCATGTTCTTTCGTTTACAGTCTTCTTACGAAATGTTGCAAATGTGTTGATACGATTTGCTGATACGATTTGCTTCAGTTGCATTGTGGCCTTGTTTGAACTCGTGGAAGATCAGCTGCGGATATTTTCATGGTTTTTTGACATGATCTTATTTAAAGAGTAATCTTAATATATATAAATCTCGTGTCACAATGTTTGTCCTCAATGGACTCCTAAACCACTTAACCGATTATAATAAAATTCGCACACCATGTGCAGTTCGATCCAACTTGAGAGATAGGATAGTTTAAATCTCAAATTATAGTCGCAATTTTAATTTATTGCTAATTATTTGTTATATTTTCAATATTTCATTATTTCAATTTCTAATTATGATTAAATTATTTTGAATACATCATTCGAAAGATATTTTAAAGTTCTTTTAAATTATCGAAAGTTTTCACCAGATTTACACGTTTTGAGGTGTCCTGAATCAGTTTTCTTTTATATCTCAGAAATTAATTTAAAAAAATTTCATAAGTAATACATCATTTGAAAGCTTTGTTGATTTTATACACATTTTAAAGTACTTTTACATTATCGAAAATGGAATTCGAGATTTCACCCGATTTACACGTTTTGAGGTATCCTGATTAGGTTTTTTTTTTTTTTATCTCAGCTACTAATTAAAATAATTTTATAAGTAATAGATCATTAGAAAGCTTTTTTTGATTTGGAATCGAACAGTGGATTACAGAAATTTCTACCGCCAGATGGCGCTGTAATACATTCAAATTTCAATATTTCAATTTCTAATTATGATTAAATTATTTTTAATGCATCATTCGAAAGATATTTTAAAGTTCTTTTATATTATCGACAGTTTTCACCAGATTTACACGTTTTGAGGTCTCCTGAATTAGTTTTCTTTTGTATCTCAGCTACTAATTAAAATAATTTCGTAAGTAATACATCATTAGAAAGCTTTTCGAACAGTTGAATACAGAAATTTGTACCGCCAGATGGCGCTGTAATATTTTAAAATTTCAATATTTCAATTTCTAATTATGATTAAATTATTTTTAATACAGCATTCGAAAGATATTTTAAAGTTCTTTTAAATTATTGAAAGTTTTCACCAGATTTACATGTTTTGAGGTGCCCTGAATCAGTTTTTTTTTTGTATCTCAATTATTAATTAAAAAAATTCATAAGTAATACATCATTTGAAAGCTTATTTTAGTTGATACACATTTTAAAGTACTTTTGCATTATCGAAAATGGAATTCGAGATTTCACCCGATTTACACGTTTTGAGGTGTCCTGATTAGGTTTTCTTTTGTATCTCATCTACTAATTAAAATAATTTCATGAGTAATACATCATTTGAAAGCTTTGTTGATCTGGAATGGAACAATAGATTACAGAAATTTCTACCGCCAGATGGCGCTGTAATATTTTTAATTTCAATATTTCATATTCTAATTATGATTAAATTATTTTTAATACATCGTTCGAAAGATATTTTAAAGTTCTTTTACATTATCGAAAGTGGAATTCGAGATTTCACCTGATTTACAATTTAAAGTGTCCTGATCAGGTTTTCTTTTGCATCTCAGCTAATTGAGTAAGACCGTTCAAAATTGGTATATGCAAGTTAATTAGGAGTGGCTGGAACGGTGGGGAAGGAATAGGCGCGCAGCGCGCATGGGTTTGGGACCCGGTGCGAGTTTTTACCCGATGATAAAAGATTTTTTTAAAATTTAATTTTCTTAATAAAAGTTTGAGTTGAGAAGGAATATGCGTGTACAGCGCACGTATATCCTCAAACGTGCGCGCGCAGCGCGCATGGGTCTGCGCTGCCGAAGGCAGTGGCGTCCCGGTGTGAGTTTTTACCCGATGCTAAATGATATATTTTTTAATTCCTTTTCTTGAGAATGAAAGTTTATGAGTAATAACATGGAATTTTGAGAAGTCATAAGGATGGTGAAGGAATACTTGCGCGCAGTGCACGGGTCTACGCTGTCGAAGGCAGTGGGGACCCGGTGCGACATTTTTCCTGATCAGATTTTTTTTTTCTTTTTTTATCACATGATAAAAATTAATGCAATTTTGAGAATTCATTAATTATTGTGATTCATTTAAAAATAGTGACCAGCGAAGCGGGCGTAGCCTGCTAGTAAATCTTTAAAAATAAACATAATAATTAAGTACATCATTTTGTTCAGCAGAAAATGAGCTTTCGAAATATATATGACATTCACATTACAACTTTAATGTAATATATTTATTGATACGCATATTAAATAACGGGGAAAACTTTCGACTGAACCTAATATATAAATATATTCAGCCTGATTCAAAATAAATAACAATCTGTTTAACTTTTTTAACCAGTGTTTTCTACGGGTCTATTTAGATAAAAATAAATTATAATATTAAAAGTTCCAATGAAGTTAAAAATAATACACAATACACATAACAAAATAAAATGATATTTTAAGTATATTTTGTAATATGTTTATTGCTATTGTTCTTTACATGAAAAAGGAAATTAATAATAAAATTACTTAACTCGTTACAAATGAAATAATAAATTATTTTAAAACTTATTTAACATAAATATCCTACAGTTTAAAATTATTGATTTCACAGAAATAATTCACCTGGAATTTATGTTTCAATATATTTATGATAACGTATAAAATTTTCTATTTTGAAGGATACGATAAATTACTTTTTACATCAAAAGAAACACGTATCTCGATCATTTTCAACAACATATTCAATAGCAAATCTTATCAAACATGTATGGTTTCTTTGGTTTCCAATGGAAGCGATTCATTAGATGGGTAAATATTGTTTCAGAAACGCTAAAGAATGAAATCAAAAGCAAATACTGAGAGACTTACATTAAATGCGGTTTCTTCATTCAATAAGTGGTTGTGTGGATCAGTTAGGGATAAGTGGTTGAGTGGATGTAACGGTTGCAACGAGTGTTCAGAAATAAGAACGTCTATAGAGAATTCGATATTTAATTATTTGCGTGATATATATTTTTTCTTCTGTTGAGAACAAACATTAAAAGATTTGAAAGGGTAGCCCAGTAACTGAAATAAAAAACAGCATATTTGTGTTCATTTAAAATGTAATAAGTATGTGATATTTCAAAAATAATTTCTTTTTAAATAATGTTTAAACTGAGTTATTTAACCACATATGGACAGTTCATTGTAAAAGTGGTGTAACTGTATAATTTTTAAATAGGTATATTTTTGCTTAATTGTATCCCATTTAGCCACATCTTTCATTATGGAATTGAAGAATGTCCAATAATTGCATTAAAATTCTCTAAATGTAATTACTTTTTTTTTTCCAGAAAACTATAACTTCTAAATATTCATAATAAAAATAAAGTTTCTACGTTACTTCAGATTATATTTCTTATAATTTATAAGTTCTTACAACTCTGATTTTTATTAAACACTAAAAATCAGTAACACTTACTGAATCTTGACCGTATTTCCCTACACATAAATTTTCAAAAAGATTGCTATTTCAAAATCCATTTTCAAGGAGATAATTCCCTTTTACAATGAACGACACGTTTATCATAAATTTTATGAACACTTTGAGCGCAATCGGTGGCTGACAGTGTCAAATCTATATATTAATAGGCAAGCATAAAATTTGTAGTCCCTTTTTAACATATTAATTATGGGAGTAGAGGGTTGAAAATGGTATCATTCGAAAGGTATGGTTAGCCGGAAGGTGCGAATACAAATATTATTTTCTTACGATGTCAAGAAGGTATTTAAAAATACTTTTATTTTTTATGCATTTTCCCCCATTTTTCCCTTTTATACACGAATTCCTTTACATTAAAAAATACCTGAAAGTAGAAAGTTGTTAAATCTGGCAATTTGATAAAGCTCAAATAAAACCATAGACACAGTAATTTATGACACAGTAATGTAGCATTACTATACGCAAGCGAAGTGATGACGTCACTGCCTGTCCATGGAGCCATGAAAAATATTTTCTATGTTAATCGTCCATTGGATTTTTTGTAAAAAATTATTAAATAACGGAAATTATCTGCCGATTTTAATTCCGATATTTGGGTATAGTTATATATAAGTTACTGTCTACATGTGTTTGATTGACTTTTTTTTTTCTGTAAAATTGATAAAATTTTAATTTAAAATCACAAAACTCCAGAAAAAAAAAATGGCAAACTTCCAGTTTCGAATGTAAACATAAACATTTCATTTCAAAGGGTGATATTTAAACAATAAATATTCAACTAATGTACTAAATAAAAGGAAAATGGATTTGTTACTAACTGCTGCATGTATAAGTAGACGATACAGAAAAAAATCCGATTTCCGTTTTTTGCTGAATTTACATGTTTTGAGCTTTCTTTACGTTTCAATTAACTGAAATTGGCTACTTATTTTTTAAAAAAGTGTCTTTATTACTAGCTTTTGTGGGATAAGAAGCAAGTAGAAGATACATAAAAACTTTTGATTTCCGGTTTTCGATGAATTTACACGTTTTGAGATTTCCTTGCATTTTAATTAAGTGAAATTGAAAGTGAAATTTTTATTTTTTTAAAAGTGGATTTATTATTCCTTCCTCTGCATATATAAGTAGAAAATATAAGATTCAGAAAAGTTTTAGATTTTAGGTTTTCGACAATTACCGCAGCTGTGTTGCAATTGGATTCCGTTTAGGACAAGGCAGTAACTTTGCTTTGCCTCGCTTTTCAAAAAAAAAAAAAAAAAAAAAAAAAAAAAAAAAAATGGTCGAGTTTCGATTACTGGGCGGTACTAGTATGATTTAAAGCCGCGTTGACAGTGTAAAATAGGATATAAAACTAAAAAATTACATTGTTTTAAGTAATTATTGAAAATGTATTGAAAATGTACTTAATTTCTATTTACTACAGGATAATATCATTAAGGAATTTTAATGGATTTTATTAAGAATTCGCGTGGCGCGCAACGTGTTAAAGGAGGGAAAAAATAATCACATTATTACATCACTTTATATATATATATATATATATATATATTTGTGAAAAATGGTTCAATTAATAATTATGCGATAATTCAGTTACATTAGATTAAAATAATGTTTGTATTTCTACGATTACAGAAGCTAATTAAAGAATTCGGAATTTGAAGTATGTTTTTTAATAGTTAAATTGTTGGAGAGTAGTTACAACGTTAGGATGTAAACTTTCTGCTCCCTAATTGAAGAATAAATAGAAATAGGATACCCATAACAGTAAAAACATACATTCAAAACCTCTTTTTTCCCTTTTTCGAAACTCGCATGAATTGGGGTAAAGAACCACTTACAATGACACCCCCCCCCTCCCCACGGATGGCAATTTAAACTGGCCTAACATAGATAATCTGCCTTAATACCTCCACCACACCAAACTCTGTCTCTCTCCATCCCATCCTACTTTTCTACATCTCTGTGCATTTAATAAGTATGTTGTATAAAACTTTCTATGGTGTATAAAGTTAAATGCTAAAATAAATTCTCCAAAAACAACGCTGAAATAAATTCTCTTTAATTCCCATGAAATGACCTTAAAGCGAAATATGCTTTTTAACATATGAAAATTTTTTATTTTTGCGCATTTTTCCTTAATATGATGACATTTATGTAATATAAATAATTTCATGTGAGTATATACTCTACTCGAATAATTCTATACAGATAATATTTCTGTACTGATAAGTATAAAGGAGTTAAGTCCAAAAATGTCGATTTTGAGTTAAGTACATAGTCAGACTTAGAAAAAAATTCTCCATCGATTGGTATAAAGGATTTAAGCCCATGTCATTAAGTCTTTGAGAAAATGCATTGATAAAAAAGATTCAAGTGATAAATTTAGCATTCGTGTTTGGTATAAAAGGTTTAAGTCAATTTGTTCCCTTTATGAAATGAAATTTGATAATCACTTGAATGGTATAAAGGGTATAAATCAACATAATCCCTTTTTGCTGATCGAGTCTTCTGATTAGTTTTTGGTATAAAGGATTTAAGTCCACTTTTCTCTTTTTGCGCTGTGCCACTTGGCGGTCAACAGGCTTTAATCCAATGTAATAATGAGATTAAAGTTATTCAATTGCTTATTATTGTATTTTATGCTTTAATTTATAAATGTAGAACTGGTATCGATAAAAAAAATTACCCAACTTTCAATTGAAATTTAATATATATAAATAATTTACTACATCATTCATTACCAATAATTTACTACATTTAACATCAGAGAAAAGCAGATTTAGCGTATGAACAGAAAAGGCTTGGCAAAGCAGAAGCCAAAACTGATACCTCAAAACTGTGTTTAGTTTTTGATTTACAACAGTGTCTAGCAACTCCATTTCTGTCATCATCTGTAGCTTTCAACAAACGCCAACTTTGAACTTTTAATTTGACTATACGTGACAATGCCATAGGTAAGTCATGTCATTACATGTGGCACGATGGTCGTGAAACTAACGAAATTGCTTCATGTCTTTACGACTACCTACGAAATGTACCTGACACTGTTACAAGTGTAACTTTCTATTCTGACACATCAACACAACAAAAACATCCATGTGTCAGCGATGTTTTTGAATGCGATGGCTGACTTCCCTCATTTCTCCAGCATCAATCACAAATTTCTAATTTCAGGTCACTCGCACATGGAATGTGACGTAGACCATGCTCTTATTGAGAGAGAAAAAAAAAAGTATGGCATTTCAAGTATTCCACCCACATGATTGGTATCAGCTTTTACGGTCTACAGGGAAGAAAAATAAATTCACTGTTAGAGAGATCACTCAAGATGATTTTTTTGATTTTGCATTACTGTCAATAAATACTCGCGTTGTGCGAAAGAATAATGTTGATGGAGAGCCGTTCAAGTGACAAGAGGTACAATGATTGGTATTGACAGGAAGAGGATAAGATATTTTATAGGGACAGTCTACTTGAAGGCACTTTAAAAAAAAAAATATTCTTCGACGAGGCAAAACAAATCTCCGAATTACCCAGATTCAAAAACGGTATAACAAATCTGTTCCAATCGCAGTGCAGAAGAAGAGAGATCAACTTACTTTGCTTCCTCTTGTGCCTCCAGTATTCCATAACTTTTACAAAACTTTACGAACATCAGATAGCACAGAAAACATTGACACTGACTTAGAATTTAGTGATACTGATGAAAATGACTATTAATCACCATGACCCATGATTCAGTGGAAGGAAACACGAATATAATATTGTGATGGTCAATATTCTATTAATCCTAATGCTTTGTAATTGGTGCACTCTTAAAAATGGTTTCTTAAAACTGAGCTAATTTGTCTCAAAATAGCTCCGAAACAATATAGGGGAAACTGGGGCACAGTGGACCACTTTTACACTGTTAATTTTTTTTCAACAAAAATAAAAAAAGCAAGGTACCTGAAAAAATTAGCAAACATTCTTTAAACCTTGTTTGACATGTTCTAATTTTTTATAACAACACTTTTAATACATTACGAATAAAAAAATAAATTGTGTGCACTCACAAAGTGGACCACTGTGCCTCATCACCCGGGCACAGTGGTCCACAACCCGGGGTACAGTGGAACAACCTCTGTTGTTCATGTTTAATTATTATAAATTACTCATTTTTTCCCTAAAATTAGTTTCTTATGCAATTCTAGTCTAAATAACATAATTCGAATATTTTCATGAAATACAATTACCAAAATTTAAAGGAATAATAAATAAATAAATAAATAAGAAATCAAATTAGAGTAAGAATTCTATATCAGATTTCCTTTGTCTTTCCGTGCCATCACTAAAAACAATAAGATATATTTTTAATTTGTTTATTAATGTTATATAGTTATAAAAATTATGAAATATGTAATTAAACATTCTGTTACTATTCAAATATTTTTATTAATTATTTTGAGATATTAGTACTTTACATTATATTTGTGAGATAGGTTTAACTAAAATTATTCTACTATTATCTTTTAAATGTTATTCCTAAAAACAACAACAATAAATTTATATAACCTACTATTTATTATACATCATTTTATTTATTTATTTTTTAATATTAAACAATTCAAATAGTTATTAAATTTAGATATTCATAATTATTATACTACTATTCAACTATTTTCCCTTTTCAGAAATGTATATAATGTTAAAATTATTATTTCTTTATTAATTATTTTGAGTCACATTATATTTGTATATGTAAATTCAACTAAAATAAATAATGTATTAAATAGAATTTGGAGTTTTAGGCACATTGGAAGGTGGCCCACTGTGCCCCATGTCCAAACAAAACAAATAATAATATTAAAATACTATATAAACTATAAATATGCTAAAAATTTTTATAAATTTAAAAACAACAATATCTTAGCTTTTCTTAACAACTGTCCTGATAAAATTAAAAAAACTTCAAACTTGAAAAATTACTTTGAGCAGCTCAAAACATAAAAGGTGTATAAAATGGCTACCATAGCATTTACCATGTTTTTTTTTGGGGGGGGATGTGTAGAAGTAGTACCATGCTTCCATCTATGAATCTCAATATAAACTATAAGAGTTAAATACTAAGAGATTTAAATAAGGGTGGTCCCCTGTGCCCCTAGGTCCACTGTGCCCCAGTCTCCCCTATACTTAAATTTGAAAACCCATGTACTCATTTTTGAGTATATTGGCATGTCAAATATATGTATATTGGGATTCTTATTGTTCAACCCTATTTTTGAATTTTTCAATATACTCAAAAACGAGTACATGGATTTTCAAATTTAAGTATATATATTGTTTCGGAGCTATTTTGAGACAATTTAGCTCATTTTTAAGGAGCTATTTTTTACAATGTGTTTTAACTTTAGTGTTTTGCTTGTGGATTATTAATGGCGTATTTTGTTGCCATTTAATATGGTGATACATATTTTTGTTTTTTAATCTATTGTTTTATTTTTTAATCTATTATTATATTCTTTTTTGTTTATCATCATTATTAACTATTTTCAACTATAGTATATCGTTTATTATGATTTATATTCTTCTAATCTTCAAAAGTTTTATAACAAAAAAGGACAATGAAATTTTATAACAACAGCTTCTAGAGGTAAATCACAAAAATATTTTATCATTTCTCAAACAGTCTCTTTCATTATCTCTCAATCAGTTTAGCTTGAGTAGTATTGTACATCAGATATTTTTTCTTATTTGGTATATATTATCAAGTGCATATTATCTTTATTTAATTACTTCATAGACATTGAAGGTTTTTGAGCATTAATTTTCAATAACTCTGTAATAATTCCTATCTTCAATATGATAGTCTATGATATTGTATTCAATTCCTTGTTTGAGGTAATAAATTCTTTCAATAACGCTGATCGTTCACGTTTCCCGAACCTGGATTTACCATGGACCCTTACCTAATAACCTTTCATTAATCTTAGATTTCTAAGATGAAAGCATTTGGTAATCCGGCATAACTTTGTTCATATATCTTATTAAAGTCATGAATCAATATGTTGAGGAAGTTAGAATTGATAAGACTTTATTTCTATTTGGTTCAAATTATTTTGAACATCTACTGAGGTCATAAATCCAGTATTTTTTAATGCTGCAGACAAGTATTTGGACTGTCAGCATAATCATAATGTTAAATGAATGTACAAGTCAAAGTGGTAAAAAGGAGTTAAGTCCTGGGTTGAGTGATACAAAGGATTTAAGTTCTGCAGGCATTTTTTCAAAACTATATAAATCTGTTAAAAATAAACAAACTTCAAAATTAAATGTATGTAGTTTATTCACAAAATTGTATATTATGATAATATCCTGGTTAAAACTGTATTGAACGGATACGTTTTTATACAGAATTTTTTTAACTTTATTTTTCGTCTCCTGAAAAATCAAGAATATGGACTTAAATCCTTTATACTTATCAGTACAGATTTGGTTATTCAAATAAATAAGAATAATTTAATAAATACAAATTTGGATTGCAAATTGTCTAGCTAAATTTATCAAATATTTTTAAATATCTGTTAATAGATTCATTTTCAATCTCTATTTAATTTTTCTTACCCATAGTGTCGAGAAAGTATTGTTTTAGGGTCAAATTTTCGAACGTAAGTTTTTGTTATATTTACATGTTCTGAGGTCCCCTGAATACGAAAATCATGTTTTTAGCGAATGGTCTGTGTGTCTGTCTGTCTCTGTGTGTGTTATCTGCATATCTCAAGAACAAATAGTAGCAGAAAGTCCAAACTCTGTATTCTAAAAGTGTATCATATAGGGATGCTACAGGAAGCTTTTCGTTGAGATGAAGCAAATGGTTCGCTTACAGGGACACTCAAAAGTATTCAAATATATTACGTCTATGGGGGAAATTGCAGGTAAGTAGAGTTTAACGTCTATAGACTGCACTAAACCAAATGAAACTAAGATATATTTTTACTTTCCGAACACTATAGTGAGGAAAGTATTGTAATCATATCAAAAATCCGAATTTGATATTTTGATGTTTCTATACATTTCGAGGTCCCCTGAGTCCGTTTTCACTATTTTTGCGATGATGTATGTGTGTATGTATGTATGTGTGTATGTATGTGAGTGAACACGCTAGCGTCTAAACGCTTTGTTCGAATAAGCTGAAAGTTGTTACGTATATTGTAAGTCACCATAGTACGAACCCTATAGATTTTGGTGAATCTAGCACTTATAGTTTTTTTACAGGGACACAAAGAAAAATTCTTTATCATTATGGCCTATGGGGCCAAATTTTTAAAAGTGTGATAACGTCTAAACGCCTTATTAATCTAAGCAAAAAATTTTTAGACATGTTATAGGTCACAGTTGCACCAACTATATAGATTTTGGTGAATATAGCGCTTACAGTTTTTTTTACAGAGACACAAAGAAAAATTCTTTATCATTATGGCCTATGGGACCAAATTTTTAAAAGTGCGATAGCATCTAAACGCCATATTCAATTGAGCTGAAAGTTCATATAAATATTATAAATAACTGTTGCACTAACTATAAGCATTTTGGTGAATCTAGCATTTATAGATTTTTACAGGGACACAACGAAAAATTCTTTATCATTATGATCTATGGGCTCTAAGTTCAGTAGCGTTAAATAAAACATCGTGTAATATATGGACAAAAATACTCAAACACTCTATTATGGTTTTCTCTCTTTTGTTTGTTTATCAACTCCTCTTTCTTTACTTTATCTACAAAACTGTGAATTACTCAATGTTCGGAAAGTCGAGTGGAGTCACTCCAGATTTTTTGTAATAGAGATAGTCAACTAGCAGAAAAATTTTGTGTATGTAGGAGCCTCGCCTCCTTCGAGGGGAGTAAATTTTCATGATGGGTATCTTTGAAAAGTGCTCGCCAATACTTTTAAAACGAATGGTTGAACCACCGATTTGCGATAATTTAAAATAAAGTTGTCGATTTTTTTCATTTTTAACCAAAAAAAAAAAAAAAAAAAAAAAAAAAAAATTCAACTTTTTTTTTTATATAGATTTAGTGTTATACTACTTCTCTAATATGGAAATCGTCTTCATTATCATAAAAGATATATTTTTTAATTAATAATTTTAATAAATTATTTTTTAAAAACAGAATTATTTTTTAATAACCGAATTAAATTCTATATAAATGTACGTGAATTAATGAAACGTGGAGTTGAGGGAGTGGGACACAGATCTAATTATCATATAAAACTCTTCGGAAACCTATTATGAATTGTTTAACACAGGTTTACATAACAGTACTCGTTATCTTACCTCTTAATCTGCAACCTGTATTTATAGTATTAAATTTCAGGGTAAGAGAAAGTCGTGTGAGTGACACACCAGATTATTTCTCTTCTCTCCCCTCTCTCTCTCTCTTTCTCTTTCCACTTCACCGTAATTTTATCATTAAAATGTGTTCCACGTTGTATAAATTGGAAAACTTGAAGAAATTCTCTGAAAATTTTTGAATAAGACTTAAGGCTGTATTTACCAATAACTATAACTCCCGGTTGGACAAGTAAACTTGAAAAGCTAAAAAATAAATAAATAATAAAATAATAATAATAATAATAATAAATAATAACAAGGTGCAACTTTACAGCAAAATTTGACACGTTGGTTCTGCCATCTATCGATCTTGTTACTTTCAGATTTTTTAGCAGAAAATAACAAATAAAAAATTATATGAAATTTTTTTTCGCTAGATGGCAGAAGCAGAGTACCAATGTTAATTGTGAATACGAATATAAGTGGTGATGGATGTTATTTTTTACTATATTTTGTTAAGATCTGTGTTTATTTTAATTTTAAATTGGCTATTTTTACAAAGATATGGGCACATAAATTAGAAGAGTTTGTAACATCATGACAGTAATGGCTGAAACCTATACATATAATTAAATTTTTCAATTTTAACCAAAAATGCAAGTTTTATTCCGAATGTAATATCATATAAGAAGAAAAATTTCATATAAGAAGACAACTATGTTCATTACCAACACATAACTTCAAATTTTGTTTCTCAAAAATAATTAAGTAAGTTTTAATAAAAACTAATTGTAATGGAAATTTATTTTAGGAAACATGTCGCATTTATTTAAATGTTGGATAATAAATTACTAATTACTTTGAGTCTTAGAAATTACAAAACTATATTTTACAACTTGATAAAAGTGATGTAATTCATTATAACTGGAAAAAAAAAAAAAAGAAAAGAAAAGAAAAAAATATAATTGTACATAGTTGCAAATTGCGCAATATGAATAATGCACATGAAAAAAATTGCAAGTTATGCTCCAAGAAATTTTATTTTTAAAAGCTTTTTTTAAATCCTATAAATATTAACTAATGATATCCTTACCAAAGTTTTGTCAGAATTAAATATAAATACGCGATAGAAAAAAAAAAAAAAAAAAAAAAAAACTTAAAAAATATTTAAAATTTATCGTAAGTAATACACAATCAACATTTAATACATAAAATATATATATATATATATATATATAATGAATAGCTGAAAATTTAATGAAATTGTTAAAATATTTAATACTAGCAGGCTTTGCCCGCTTCGCTGGACATTAAACTTAAATGACTTGTCAAAATCCAATATCTTTATTAATAACCTAAGTTCTCGCTGTGATTGGTAGAGGTTTTCTCGCTCGCAAAGTGAGGAGTCTGGGTCTCCACTGTCTTCGGCACAACTTACCCACTCCTTACTTCCCCTTCCTCAGTGGATGAGTTCGAAGTTTTGGAAAATCACACTAATGTACATAATGCGTACACTTAATCAATATCCAGTCTGGATCCCCACTGCCTTCGGCACAACTTACCCACTTCTTACTTCTCCTTCCTCAGAGGGTGAGTTCGCAGTATTGCAAAATTGCCATTTAAGCCACTAATGTACATAATGCGTACACTTAATCAATATCCGCACACAAAAATTCGCCATTCTAAGATAATTCAAAGCGAATTCAAACGGAAAAACATGTTTTTACACATGTTTATTGGGAACAACTTTAGTATAACCCCACAACGATATTTGGCGATTTTATTGTTGGCGATTATGGCTAAATCATAAATCTAAAAATCATAAATCATATATGATAAATGATAAAATCATAATCATAATCATAATCTAAATCATAAAACATAAAATCATAAATCCAAAATAAATAACATATTAGGCTGCCATATTATATCGCAAACAGTCCAGAATGACATTGTTATCCTTCAAAACGGCGCCAAAGAAAAATCGCCAAATTCAGCTGTTGGGTTATACTGAAGTTATATCGTTTATTGCCCTCCGACTCCGAGAAGGGGGGGGGGGGATTTCGAATTTCGTGAAATCCAGTTACAATAAGTGCCAGATGCAAACAAACAATTTACGCACCAAATTTCGTGACCACAGAAGTCTTTAATAGAAAATATTATAAATAAATAAATACAAAACGCACAGCTTTAGTATGGGAACCCTTTGGTGACTTTAAATATTTTAAGCCATTTTTGCGATGAACTGAATTGGCTATCTCAATTGTGCAATTAAAGATTTTGGCGAGAAACGTCCGAGCTATGTCAGTTCCGAATTTCAAACTTTGCCAAAGGGGTCCAATACTAAAGCTGTTCCATACACAAAATAAATAAATAAATGAAAAGTACTGCTTAATTAAATAAAAATATTAAACTAATGCCAAATATCTCTATGAAAATATTTATCTACGTGCAAATTCCTCATTAAAAAAAAATCACCAAATTTGTAGGTATTTTTCTCTCTAATTTTTTTTTTTTTTTTTTCACGTGAAATTAGAAATATTTCATTTTATTTCTCGAAAATAAAAAAATATATAAATGCATATTTATAAATATAAAACCTTTTACCAAATCCGCGTTGAAAACGGAAAAAGGGTAAAATAAATTAGAAATATCAGACCTATATTTATAAATTAGATACCAAATGAAAGGGGTGATTTTTCTGAATCCAGGGGTGCAAACAGTTTTTCGATGCGACAATTAGATTTTTTAAAAATAACTAAAGTATGAAATTTAAGTGACAACGGAAAAACGTAAAAAGGGGGAAATAAATTAGAAGTATCAGACCTATCGTTACAAATTCAGTACCAAATGAAAGAGGTGATTTTTCTGAATCCTGGGATGTAAACAGTTTTTCGATACGACAATTAGATGTTTTAAAATTAACTAAAGTATGAAACTCAGATGGCAAAACTTCATTTCTTTTCATTATTTGTAGTGCGAATCACGCGAATAAAAAAAGTCTTTATCTTAAAAATTTATTTTTGCGTTTTATTTTTCCATTCAAAGCGTTTTAGTGAAAAAATATTTATGGCGCATGCGCAGGCGTTTTTCACCCACAATTTAAACACTAATCAGAATTTTGAAAATTTCTATAGATATAATTTTAAGTTGGGTAAAGACCTAAGTTTCTGCCAAGCGCTGTTGAATTCCGTCCAGCCGTTCTCGAGTGATGCCCGGACAAACGTGTTTTAGTCTTTTACCCCATAGGGGGGGAACGGGGGTGAATTTCTGAAAAGTTGATAGGTATAATTTTAAGATGGGTAAAGACCTAAATTCCTGCCAAGCGCCGTTGAATTCCGTCCAGCCGTTCTCGAGTGATGCCCGGACAAAAAAAGCGACATTCGGACACGATGACACACACACACACACACACACACACAGGCAAAATTTTCTGAAGTCATTTTCGGCTTTCATGGGGTGTGAAACGTGAAGATATCGCAAAATTTTTCGATTCCGACAAATTTACAGACAAAACTCTGATTTTATTAATATAGATTTACTATATTATATTATTTTCTAGTGAAAGAACTTTAATATTTTCAGATATATTACCAAATTTTCTGAATCAAAATTTTTTCCTCGAAATATTTGTTACATTATGACACGTGTTTTACTTTTAATAATCAAGGAGTTAAGTTAAAGTCTTCTGCTTCGTTAGGAAGGAAGAGAAAATGGGAAATAAGGAAATTAAAACGGGATAAAAAGGAAAATTTGTAGAGTTAATCGTAAAACCATACTATTTATTTCTTTTCATTCAGTCAATTGCAATGTGTGTGTATACATATATACAAATACCAGCAGGCAACGCCCGCTTCGCTGGTCCATAGGGACCAGCGAAGTCCAGTATTTTTAAATGAATCACTCTAATTACTGAATTCTCAAAATTGCATTCATTTTTATCACGTGAAAGGAAAAGAGAAACAAAATCTGATTAGGAAAAATGTCGCACCGGGTTCTCACTGCCTTCGGGAAAAATTCCCAAAATGCTCTAACCCTTATTTCTATTATTTTCCCACTTCGCCCCCCCCCCTCTTGTCTCTCCTAATAATTTAACAAATTTGAAAATATCCGCAATCGATTTGTAAGTATCAAAAACCTCTATGCACCAGTTTTGAACTATCTATCTCTATTTTTATTTTTTGGCCCCTCCGTTCCTCCCCTTCACGCCCCTCCTAATAATTTAAAAAATTCGAAAATATCCGCAATCGATTTGCAGGTATCGAAAACATCTATGTACCAATTTTTAATGATCTAACTCTATTTTCTTTTTTTTTGCCCCTCTGCCCCCCCCTTCCCGGCCCTCCTAATGACTTTACACTTTCGAAAATATCCCCATTTGACTTGCAGGCCTCTAAAACCTATCTGTACCAATTTTGCACGGCCTAACTGTATTTCTATTTGTTTTTGACCATAACCCCCCCACCCCTTACCGCTCCACACCTCTTCCCGCCCCACCTAATAATTTTACAAATTCGAAAATATCCGCAATCGATTTGTACGTATCGAAAAGCTCTATATACCAATTTTGGACGATCTAACTTTTTTTTATTTTTTTTGCCCCCCTCTCCCCCCCCCCTTCCCGGCCCTCCTAATATTTTTACACTTTCGAAAATATCCCCATTCGACTTGCAGGCCTCGAAAACCTACCTGTACCAATTTCGAACGGCCTAACTTTATTTCTATTTGTTATTGCCCCATAGCCCCCCCCTTGCCGCCCCACCCCTTCCCGCCCCTTCTAATAATTTTACAAATTCGAAAATATCCGCAATCGATTTGTAGGTATCAAAAACCTCTATATACCAATTTTGAACGATCTAACTCTATTTTTATTTTTTGCCCCTCTCCCCCTCCCCCCTTCCTGCCCCTCCTAATAACTTTACACAATCGAAAATATCCTCATTCGACTTGCAGGCCTCTAAAACCTATCTGTATCAATTTTGAACGCCCTAACTGTATTTCTATTTATTTTTGCCCCTTAGCCCCTCCCCCCCCTGCTGCCCCACCTGGGGGCTGAATTTCTAAAATTCCAGAAATTGGTTTTTAGGTATTTGCATTAGCTATATTTTAGAGCAAAAATTTCACGCATATCTATTTTTTTGTTTGAGATATATAGGATTATGCGAAATCACGTTTTACGTATGTGAAATCACGTTTCGCCCCTCCCCCCCCCGCCCCCCCTTGGGGACCGAATTTTAAAAATTCCAGAAATTGGTTTTTTGACGTTTGTATTAGCTATATTTTAAAGCAAAAATTTTACGGATATCTGTTTTTTTGTTTGAGATATGAAGTATTTTGTGAAATCACGTTTTGCCCCCCTCCCCCCCTTGGGGGGCGAATTTTGTAAAATCGCTTCTTAGTGGATGTCTACGTCATAGAAAGAACGTTGTCACGAAATTTCATGCTTCTAGGTCCAGGGGTTTGGTCTGGGCGTTGATAGATCACCCCCTCTCTCAGGAAGTGTTCTTTTATATATATAGATAATGCAAATTGGTATTTCTTTATTTTGATGCACGTATATATTTTATTATAAGGAATGTATTAAAGATTTTTTTTAAGGTACAGTAAACTTCCGTTTATCCGCGGAATCGAGTGGCACAAGTTACGCGGATAAACCGTAAAAAAAAATTATAGCCCAAACATTTGATTGTATTTTATATAAAACATAACAAAAGCAGTAAAAATATACACAACACCTTTAAAATATTTTGTAATTTATGTACTATAGTATGCAAAATCAATAAACAAAAAATCATGCTTACAATAGAGCTAAGGTATTACCTATAAACTAATTTGTACACTAAAATAATTATAAGATAAAAAAATTTTTATAAACCATGTTTTTAAATTTTCTGTTGAATCATATAAACGCTACTGAAGGCAGCCGGAACCCCATCAATTGGATAAAAGTATTGAAAAAAAGTTCCTTGCTATCGTCTTTTGAGGTATTTTAAAAGTTTCAAATGGCTATCTAGCCGGGAAGTTAGTTAAAAGTTGATTGCAAGCTTTGTACTGGAAACGCTGCCGAAGGTAGCAGGGTCCCAAAGCAATTGGATAAAAATATTTTTAAAAAGCATTTTCACCGTATTCTGAACTATTCCGAAAGTTTCAAATGTCTAGCTACTCAGGAAGTTAGTTAAATAAATTTTCTGTTGAATCATATGAACGCTGCAGAAGGCAGTAGGGACCTAAAACACTTGACTAAAAGTATTAACAAAAATGTATTGCCACAGTGTTCTGAGCTATCCTGAAATTTTGAAATATGTAGCTAGTCGGGAAGTTAGTGAAAAATTGATTGCAAGCTTTATATTGGTAACGCTGCCGAAGGCAGCAGGAACCCGAAAGAGTTGGCTAAAGGTATTAAAAAAAATGCATTTTCACCGTGTTCTAAACTATTCTGAAAGTTTCAAATGTCTAGCTAGTCGGGAAGTTAGTTAAATAAATTTTCTGTCGAATAATATAAGCGCTGCCGAAGGCAGTGGGACCTGAAATAGTTGACTAAAATTATTAGAAAAATGTATTGTCACCGTGTTATGAACTGTCCTGAAAGTTTCAAATGTCCAGCTAGTCGGAAAGTTAGTGAAAAATCGATTTCAAGCTTTGTACTGATAACGCTGCAGAAGGCAGCAGGAACCCGAAACAGTTGGCTAAAGGTATTAAGAAAATGCATTTTCACAGTGTTCTGAACTATTCTGAAAGTTTCAAATGTCTACCTAGTCGGGAAGTGAGTTAAAATTTTTTTCTGTCGAATCATATAAGCGCTGCCGAAGGCATCGGGACTTAAAATAGTTGACTAAAATTATTAGAAAAATGTATTGTCACCGTGTTGTGAGCTGTCCTGAAAATTTCAAATATCTAGCTAGTCGGGAAGTTAGTTAAAAATCGATTGCAAGATTTGTCCCTGACAAACGCACAAACCCACAAACAAGAATCGAAGTTAATAAAAACATGGTAATAAACAGTACGGTACTTTAATATAAATATTAATAAGGTACTGTGTTGTAAAAAAAGAAAAAAAATGACGTAGTTCTTTTTATTTATTTATTATAAAAGTCAATCATTTGTTTAATTTCTTCTTAAAAAAAGATGATTTTTTTTTATCCAACCCTTTTTCCGCGGACGCGGATAATCCTCAAAGCACATAAACCGCAGGAGGATAATCGGGAGTTTACTGTATTGTTATATATTTATAAAATGCGAAAAATATGTAATATTAATATGTGCGTGAAAATAAGAATTTATTTAAGAAGAAATTTAGTGTGATATGCATACGAATTGATTTATCTTAAAGTGGGTACATATGATGAGCCTCGCAAATGGCTATTGGGTAATATATGAATTGGTAAAGAATTGAAGTGAATTTCTTTCTGTCCCACGTAACGTTTGAAATACTGTAGTTTAATTTTCTAATCTTAATAGCTTTTTATGTATTTTAACCTTTAATATCTTTGTAAATCCCGATCTAACAGTTTTAGAGAATCAGCCAAACCCAACATCTTTAATATTATTAAATATTAATAAATCAGAAAAAATAAATAAAATACTGATGACATAATATTATTACATTTTCTTTTCCTGGAGAAGGAATTTTTCGTTACTGTGTTATTTTTAAATTTTTATTGATAGGAAAAGTTTGAATATTGTATTAGCTGTTTTTTTTTTTTTTTTCAATCCTAACCAACCTAATGAATAACCAACTTAATCGATAATCAGCTAGTCATGATTAGCTTGTATGCTATCGGACATTTCATATAAAAGAATTATACTCCCACTTCAGAGAAAAAGAAAAAAAAAAATTTTTTTTGGTACTGAACCTATACAAGTTGATATATTTATTGCATTTCCTTATTATTTATAATAATATATATAGTACATTAAATAACGGTATAATTAGATGATTATATTTAAATGAACCAAAATTTGTTAAAAACACATTACGAGTTTACTTTTCGCCCCCTTCCCACCCCCCGGTCTTTATTTATTAATTTTATCGAAGTTATGTATTTATTTCTGTCGATCATCAATCAATTTGATTTTTAAAGAGATACTACTCATAAAATTATTTATTTCCACATACTAGTAAGAAATCATTTTGTTATTTTTGCATTAATGTATTCTAATTGCGAACTCAGCACTCTAGTAACAAACACCATTTCTAGTTTAAAATTAATAATAATTAATTGTGTTTATAAAAATAAATATTTCGTTATAATTAATTTGATATTACATTATGAAAATTATGTAATCAAAAGACTAAGCTTTGTTGAGATCATTTTGAAAAATTTACATTGTTTCGTTATTTATTTATTTTTATAGGCACATATAATCGATATACCTTACGAAATCGATACAACCATCATTTTAGTTAATATTTTTATACCATATAACTAACAATGTTCTGAGTAAGGAAAAAAAAAACTATTAATATTTTGTTATGAATATTTTGATCGTGGTTCTAAAATATAACGCTATTTCAGGTTTAAAAACATCCATATTTACTTTTTAATGTTAAGGATTTATTATTATTATTATTTATTTACATTGATGAAACTTTATCGCAGAACTCATACCGGTATTTGTTTAAGGAATTTCCTTAGAATATCTTACCTAAAATCTCGTTGGTTTAATAAGTAGAAAATTTTGTTTCATTAACAGTGATATGAGTTCTACACCATTGTTCTATCCTTGATTTTATTTTATTTTACAATCAGTTCCGAAAGTCTCCGAACACTACCAAAAATTATTATATAAAACAGTACACTTAATACAGTTTTGTTAAATAAGTCCTTGTCGAATCATGTTTTTAACCTGACTAAGAACAGGATTCGACAAGGATTTATTTAACAGTTCTGTATTAAGTATGTTGTTTTTATATAGGAATTTTTGCTAGTGTTTGGAGACTTTTGTTACCGATTGTACTTAATTTGAAAATATGAATAACAGGCTACAAACAACTTTACGTATTATTTAGCGATTGAAACAATTAAAAGAAGACAGATGCTTGCAACAGAAATATTAAAACAAATTTGTAGGATAAATTTCCAAGAAAAGACTAGTATATTGTGATTATCACAAACATTTTTATTATATTATTCTATATACACCAAAAACTTATTAGTTAACATAACTAAATATATAATTAAATATTTATTAATCTTAATAAAAGATTTTATATATTTAGTTTATTGTAATTTTAACCAGAAGATGGCGATATATAGTCATCTGAAAAATCGAAGATAAGTAAAACCAACGCTGATTATCTCCCGATGTACACTCATATTTAATCAGCTATCGTTTTGATAATGACCATCTCGATTTTGGAACATTTATACACTATAGAAGATAAGATATAGCCTTTCCGTTCACAGGTTAAAATATGGACAGAGCAATGCCAACTATCTGTTGATATACGCTTAAATTTAAATACCATGATTTTTCATAATGGTTTTCTGACATATTAAGTTTTGTGAAATTATACGTAATCTACTTCTTCCGTAAATGAAAGAAATTGTAACGTAACATAGCCACTTGATGCGAAATTTATATCGAAAATTTATAAAAAACAAATTTATATAAATGAGTAAATAAATCTATCGATATTCTTTTCATTCTGTGCATGAGTTATTTAGCTGCTAGAAAGTGATGATCTTTTTTCTCCCTCTCTTTCTCACGTACGTATACACACAGGCATTGGTCAACACGTGCTCATTAAATCTCGAAGCATGTAAATCCATCAAAAAACTGAAAGTCGATAATATTTATGAATTCGATTGCTTTCTTCTCTCTCTCTCTTTATATATATATATATATATATATATATATATATATATATATAAAGTAAAAATCAAAAACACAAAAAGTAAATGAATTTAGATAACCCTACTTTTGCACGACATCTCATATGTCAGTTTCGATACCTTTCTACTCTATAGAAGTTGGTATAAAGCGATTCTGATTACGGAAAAATATATCAGCAGATCAGCGTCACCTCCCAGTCGATATACATACAAAATGAATCCAAATGATTTTTACTTTCTCTTACCCATAAGGTAGAGAAAGTATTGTTTTAGGTTCAAATTTTCGAACGTCAGATTTTGTTATATTTACATGTTTTGAGGTCCCCTGAATCCGAAAATCATCTTTTGAGCAGATGGTTTGTATATCTGTCTGCCCGTTATCAGCCTATCTCAAGAACAAATGGTAGCAGAAAATCCAAACTTGGTATTCTAAATGTGTATGATATAGGGATGCTACACTAAGCTTTTCGTTGAGATGAACCAAAGGGTTCGTGTACAGGTACGCCCAAGAGAATTCAAATACATTACGTCTATTGGGGAAATTGCTGGTAAGTAGAGTTTAACATCTATAGACTGCACTAAACTAAACTAAATGAATGTATATTTTTTATAACCGTAAAAACATGTTTCATGTAAAATATGGTAGGGAAGTCATCCACTGTTTATTAACAGGGCTACGAAAAGAACTAGATTATAGTGCGACAACAGCTGAAAATTGATGGAAGTGTATTTTAGGTTGTGCCATTTATTATTACTTTAGAATTATATTTAGGTGCACCTTGTGGTCTGCACATAATCTTAAAAAGATATACAGGGCAGCAAATATTTAAGCGATAACATTCTTTTTCATTGTTAGTGGAAGAGCTTTGCTAAAATATTTTACGATGTTCAGGAAAACGGATCAGGAATTGAAACTAATTCCTCATAGACATATGGTAAATACTGTATGTTTTTAAGCTAAATATTCATTGCTTTTTTTTGTATATTTATACGTTTTGAGGCTTCCTGATTACCGAAGTCACGTTTTTTATCGTTTGATCTTTGTCTGTATCTCTTAGAGTAACTTAAAAACGAATAATTTCAGGGTATCCAAAAGGTATTTTCAAGCTAATATAAGTTTCTTGCTGGAAAATTTTGATCGAGACTGATACGTTTCAAAGAAAGTTGCGCTTGAAAATTGTCTGAATAATTTTAAGTGAACCTTTAATTTTAATAACAGATTTAAATTCTTTATAAGTGTAGAGCCAGTAGGCCAGGAAACAGGGAGTTGAGGGGGCGGTAAAGCTCCTCACACAGAACTAATTATCATATAAAACTATGTCGAAGCCTAATTTGAATTGTTTTAGCATAGGTGTAGATAACAGTACCCGTTATCTTACCTCTTAATCTCTAACCTGCAATTATAGTATTAAATTTTAGGGTAAGAGAAAGTGTGAGTGACACACCAGATTATTTATAATGATTTTCTTACGTATAGAGTTATGTGCAATTATATAGAATAGATTCGAAGCTTTAGCATTCTCATAAAAGGGAAAAATCGTAGTACAGCCTCACAGCTTATTGGATAGTTTGCACCAAAATTTGATCGAAGGAAAATGATATTACGGGCAATTAAAAAAGAGTTATTAACCTGCTAGTTTTCATTTTTTTCTTTTCAAGCATACAATGACAGAAAATAATTTTCTAAAACGTGGTGATAAAAAATAAAAAAATAAATAAAATAAAGATGCTAAAGAAAAGAAAACTAGAAAGTGGAAAAAAGAAATCGAAGAAATCAATTATTAATTTCTGTTAACAATAAGCCGTTTAATGCTCAATGAATACTCTTTAATAAAACGTGTATTTTATTTTCTAATTTTTCCGAAAAATTTAAATCGTATTACATATTATTTAAAATTTAAGCAGATATTTCATAGAAAAGCATTAATAATAATATAATACGGATTTATTTCTATTAATAATAATAATTGTAATAATACTAAATAAATAATAAAACTTTGCTTCTTTAGAAGTGTAACAATTGTAATAACTCATCATTTTTAAACTCCAATCCATTTACTGTAGAAATTGCAAGTTTGCACAACTAACGAATGAAAAATTAGATTTCCTGTAAACAACAGAAGAAGCTTTTAAGAGGTCATTTATTACAGTTGAAGACATTACACTAAATGGATGCCCAACGTAAAAAATGATATGTCATTTAGACAAAAAAGATTAATTGTTAGCAAAGAGAGAAAAAACGATTCAAGGTCTAGGAGATAAATTTCTTCTTAGAGTGCATTAAAAAAAAGTTTGAATAAAAAATAAGCAATCCATCTTTTTAAATTACGATAGTTCAGCACAAAAGAAAAAAAAAAAAAGAATGAGTTTGCGTTGGTTAAATTATGTTAAAGTTTTTTTTAATAATGTCTGCAGTAAATGTTCTGCAAATAAAGCTTTGATTAAACTTATAGCGCCATAAATAATGTTAATTACGCGTATGAGAATAAGAAGAGTATTTTTTTTTCAGACATTAAATAATTTTTTAATACACAGCTGAAGCAAACAATAAATTAATAAATTATTAAGCAAAATATTTCAGATTTTGAATACTGTGAATTTTGAACAGTTTCTTTAATTTAAACAGATATTTCTTATTTATTTCTTACAAGGAAACATTCAAAAGGTGTCGTTTTCAAAAAATATTCAATAAAAAAAAAAATATATATATATATATATATATATATATATATATATATATATATGCGATTCTACTCTTCCTAACACCAGAAAGTGAAAAAATTATCGGCTGAAATGAATTACAGCGACCACAAAAAATGATGAAAATTAAGCATATTTGGCGATTTCTCACTGCTAGGCGATTGATTATCAGTGCTTAGCGGAGAAGCAAAACACGGTTTTGTTCGTACACGGCAATCTTGGTGCTAGTAAATTTATCGCCTAACAGCGCTAATTCGTCAAAAATGTTTAATTTTGGTAATTTTTTGTGGTCGCTGTAATTCATTTCAGCCGATAATGTTTTCACTTTGTGGTGTTTTATGAAGAGTAGAATCACATATATTTCTTTCAACATTTTTTGAAGACGACACTTTTTGAATGTTTCCTTGTTAGTTTTAGTTTATTTCTATTTTATTGATTAAAGCAACTATCGGAGCAATTAAAAATTGTATTCATCGAAGGCAGAAATAAAATTTTATAACTAAAATCATTTATACGTTTTAGTAATAAAAGGTTTTTTTTTCATATATTAAGTAAATTTTAAACTCCAGGAAATTCGCACAATATGCCAGGTGTCCGCCATAAGTCTGAAGGTAATTTAAAAATTCATAAAAATCGAAAGAATTGGCGGTCAGTACAAACCGCGATTGAATGCGGTCTGTGAAAAGTTATTATTGTAAAGGAGGATTTTCTTTTTCTTTTTCTTTTTCTTTCTTCTTCTTCTTCTTTTTTTTTTTCTAAGAAAAAAAAAAATAATAGTTAAAATTTTGATCGATAGAGGACGCTGTACGGGAACAATTCAACATTTCCATCAAGCTATATTTATTTGCATGGCATATTAATCTTATTCTGTATGTCCACCATCATCATAAATTACAGTGTGCAAACGAGTGACAACAGCGTTAACTGCAGCTTCAGTCGGTGGTTCTTAACCCATATTTTACCATCGTCCTAAAAATAGAACACCATGCGTAAGTGATATTTATATAAATTTAATAAAATTAATTTTAAAAAATGTAGTCTAATTCATTTTAGATTGACTTTTGAAATTTCAGTAGAAAATAGTAAAATAATATCAGAAACAGTTTTATTTTGTATGTTAGCTGGATTTATCCAAAAAGAATTATTGTTCATGTTTAGTGCATACAAAATCAAAAATAAAAACTTTTTAAACAAACATCATAATTTTTAAAGGAAAAAAAAAAAAAAAAAAAACGTAATTGCTTGTGATATAAAATATGCTATTGAAATATATTTTCCCTTTTCTAATTTAATAGGCTTTATTGTTTAAGTGTTTTCAATTGTGTTCAAAATGTATCACTATACTATTCTGTGTTGCAAAGAATTGATAATTCTTCAGGTTATTTATTTTTATAGTTTTATTTAAAGTATTCCAGTTAGTTGAAATTATTATATAAATTAGTTAACAAATATATTTACACCCCCCCCCCCAAAAAAAAAAGCACTAGAATTTCTTTAATTGTAAGATTTTAATGCCCAGATGATACATTTTAATAAGTTATGCTATACTGTCTGATTTTTATAAGCGAGTATAAATATGAATTTTATATAAACATTTAATAAAATATATTAATCGCAATATTTTTTAATTAAAATGATAAAAAAAATCCTTTATTACTTTACATGCTGTCAATGTAAAACCCTCTCTCAGTTTCTTTCACCACTATATCTTTATGATAACTCTTTTAACTTAATTAATCGTTGTAACATAATATAGACAAATTGAAACTTTTCAGAAGCTACCCCTGATTTCAGGATTTTTGCAAATTTTGCCGCCTTTCAAATTTCATGTTGTTATTATTATTATTATTATTATTTTAATTACACTTTCTCTTTTTTTATGTTTAGTTTTCCTATTAGTGTATTAAGAACCATAGCCTCCTAAACTAGATGTCTGTCGCGTGGCTCGGAAACTTGACAACAGTTCAAGCGGTAGACAGCGCCACCTGGTACAGATTGCGCGACTTTTCAACTGTCACCAATATTTTTAAGAAGTGATATATGATATATATAATCGACGTTTCTTAAATTATATTCCGCTTGAAACGTTGCCAAGATTCCGAGCCACGCGACAGACATCTAATTTAGGAGGCTATGTAAGAACTATCCCAAAACTTCTTTTTCTAATGATAAATAAGTACTTATAATAATAGCCATAAGTCATGCCTTTAATAAATTTTTCTTCGTTGTTCATTCGTATAAAAATAGAAGTTTTCATTCTTTTTGCAAATTAGTCTTCACAATGTATAGAAGATTTACGCTAAAAATTACATATATGCTAGCAGAATGATAATAGGAAAAATTACGAAATTTCAACATCCTACATCATCATTTCATGTTCAAACATCTTAAATAAATGTAATACAAATTTAAATGAAATTATTGTTAAAGCTTGCAAGTAAAAAATTAGAATTCCAAAAAACAAAAATTTATGAAATTATTTATGACAATATATCATTTTCAGTGAAATTGACGCCTTAAGATCTTTATACTACTTTGAAAGAAAAACTTAATTGTAAATATAAATTAAAATGAGGTTTAAGAAAAAAAAAAATATATATATATAAATGTAAAAGTATTTTGAAATAAAAATTATGTATGTATTTTAAAAATACAAAATAAAATTAAATAAATAAAGAATATAAAATGAAATGAAGGAAATAAATAAAAAACTGCGAAAATAAAACATAACAAAAATATTTTTATACATTAAATATATGATTTTCTTCCCCTAACGTTATCACAAGTAAATATTATGTGTAGACCTTTGATTAAATTTATTACGCTATAAATAATATTAAATGAGCATATGCATAAAAAAGAAAAAAGAAGGTATTTTAAACATTAAATACTTTTTATACACACTGCTTGAAAAAGAAGTAAAAGTAATTAATAAGCACAATTTTCAGTTTTTTAGATGCCATTGACGTCTTAGAAAACATTTAAAATAAAGCAATTTTTATTAAACTTTTTGCTTAAGGTAAATAACTATCGCAGTTTTTTTTCCATCATCCATGGCGCTATTTTTCTTATAAACTTAGTAGCATGTAGATTCTGCAAAAAAAAAAAAAAAAAAAAACTAATTATTTAAAAAATACATTCATTTTTAATTAATTATAGATTATCTATAAAAAGATAAATTCCTTTTGTTAAAGATAAATATTAATTTTTTAAAAAAGCATGTGTAATAAAATAAATCATAATTTTAATAAGATGGTAACTGAATTTTGGAAATGGTAACTGAATTTTTATAATAATTTAGGTGTTATTTAAGAATATTTTTCAAAGACTATGGTTAATGTTATTTATACAGGAAGTGTATAAATTAGAAATTTTAATTATTATTTTACTTAAAGTTTTATTATTGTGTAATTTTTCCTTCATTCTAAAATATTCTAATAAAGCTGTTTCTTCGTAATAATAGTTAAAATAATGCTCCCCACTTTTGATCAGTTTAAAGGATTACTCTATTTTCAAAAACAAAGAATATATATAATTCTTTTCACTACTCTACAAAAATTTTCCAATTAAATAAAAATACAAAATATAATATCTCACTAAAATGATAAAAATTACACTAGTCGAAAAAAGAATTTTTTCGGGAGTAACAGAAATGAAATTAACTATTTTCAACTAATTCTGTAGTGCACAATTAAAAAACTAGTATGTTGTGGCCACCACGAGACTTTCTTCTATATTTTCCTATACATATTCAATCAGTAACAATAAAGGTATTGACGAGATCTTTCGGAAGATACCCATCTTCAAAATTTACCCCCCCCCCCGGGAGGTACTTCGCCCCAGGGTGAGGGGGGAAGCGATGTCACCACATACACAAATTTTTTTTCCCAGTTAACTGCTACTATCATCAATAACTCATATTAATTTTACAATCACAAGTTTAAAATAACTCTTATTATGCACATTTATACGAAATTTTGTCCTATACTGCTATGTTAAAAATTTAGAAAACATGAGATCACAGAGCCACCTGTTGAGCAATTGATCCCGAAATGTAATCAGCACCAGTTTATGTCGGGGACCAACTAAATACCAAGTTTGGTTAAATTGCTTTCATTCGTTCGTAAGATACAGCGTCCACAAAAATCGTGATACACACAGACATTTTGTAAAAACTATCAGATCGTGTTCAGGACATCCCAAAACGTGTAAATCCATCATAAAACGGTCGAATCATATGAACGCTACCGAAGACAATAGAGACCTGAAACAGTTGACTAAAAGTGTTAAAAAATGTATTGTTACGGTGTTCTGAGCTATCCTGCAATTTTCAAACGTCTAGCTAGTCGGGAAGTTAGTTAAAAATCGATTGCAAGATTTGTAATGGACAAACGAACAAACAAACACACAAACAGGAATCGAAGTTAATAAAAACATGGTAAAAAAGGCAAGAAAAGTGATAAAATACATATAAAAGCGATCCTTTATCCCACTCACTACCAAATTTTTCCAAGTTTTATCCCATACTCCATTTAATGAAGTGTGCGTTATCAATTTATTGGGTGAAGAATGTTTTATGAAGTTTCTACATCAAGCGGATTTGAAATTGAATAACATACCTCCTCTTAACTTTTTATTAGCTTAGTGAATACAAACTTGAATAAAATTTTTGTACATCAAATATCAGGCTTATTGGTGAAGGAGATTTCTAAGTTACACATTATATTGCCTTTTTTTACCCCTCGGAGGGAGGAACATCTTATTAATTACGAAATGACTATTTTCATTTCAATTGATGAAATGAAAAGTGTGCCTTTATCAGGAGCGCCGTGCCCTCTTTTTCTTTCTCTCTTTCTTTATTTTTTCGAATTCGTCAAAGGGTGTGAAATTGCATTGTGAATTATTAAATAGACTTTTCTTAGAAAAAAAAACTTTAACAGCTGGTTTCAAAAAATTTACTTAGGGGAGACCGGTGTTAGTTGTGCCAGGGATCAAGTAGTGTCACAGGGCTTCCTGAATGAGCCTGTAGGTTGCAGAACCTGTAGTGTCATGTGAGTGCACAGGTTGATTATTGCAATGTGCCGTATATGTTTGGAAATATAGCGTTGCAATGTTTTCGAGATAAAATTATTTATCGTGTTTTCTATTGCAAAAGTAAAATTTGTGACCCATATTAGAATCGTCATTGCTACGATGATTCGTGAGGTAATTAAACTTCCTTTACGTTATTTGAATATCTGTATTTTGATCTATTATTCTATGTATTTCATTTGTTAAGATTAACAACTTTTCGGAAAATAGTGAATAAACTTCAAAATGGCGTAACTTGGGGCTTATTGCTAGAGAGTGTAGGAGGCATGTTGTGACAGAGTTACTACTTGCCCCGGCAGGATTTTTACTGCAGGTTTTTATATTTCAGGAAAAATTACGTTAAATTACAAAAGGCTTACTAAAAGAGCTAAAGCTACTTTACAAGTTTGTGAGAGGGTTGCAATTGAAGTAAATTCTGGAAGGTGCAGTTTAAGGAGAACCCAAGAACTGTTTCGTGTAAACAGAATGTCACTTTAATGTTCGAATAATCCTCACGCGTCTACGTTGTTGAAGGCAGTGGGGACCCGGTGCGACATTTTTCCCGATCAGATTTATTTATTATTATTATTTTTTTTTATCACATGATAAAAATTAATACAATTTTGAGAATTCATTAATTATAGTGATTCATTTAAAAATAGTGACCAGCGTAGCGGGCGGAGCCTGCTAGTTGGAATAAAATGTAGCTCGTTCATTTGCCGAGAATGTTTTCTTTATACAAATGAATTGTTGATAAAAGTTTCCGAATATATTTGGCTTTAAACCAATGTAGTAAAAATGCTCATATTTCATGAGGTGTTTAAAATATTTGTACTCCGATTACAGTAAATTGTTTCAAGGGTAGTTTTCAGTTTATCTAAAAGTGGGAATAACTTTCGTTTAAAACTCTGTATACTATAAATGAAAAACATGCTGAATTTTCTTTTTTTTGAGTTTTAAAATAAATTCTTATATCTTTATGCTTATATCTTTATACGCATCTTCGGTAAAATAAATAAATAAATTCATTAAAAATAATTATAAGATAAAAAACTTTTTATAAACCATGTTTTTAAATTTTCTGTTGAATCATAGCTATAGAAATAACTACATTAGCACTTTATCAATGCGTATTCTTACGAAATTGTAAATAATTGTATTTATTTTTGTATAAATTCTTTCAAAGAGGCTTAGTAAGTTGATAAAATGCCAATTTTCTGCATTTCCAGCTCTTTTTCGCGTTAAATAAGCTTAATTTTCCCTTTAAAACGCATTAAAAAACTTTAATAGGCAGGTAATGGATTTGGCGCCAAATTTGGCGACTTTTTACCCTTTGCGACTTTTGGCGAGAAAATCCTTATTCTCGGTATTCCAAAGATGGATGTTCTAATGTGATTGGTTAAAGAGTTACGGGAAATTTGAATTTAAAAAAAAGTTGGTTTTAAAAATAAAATATTAATCCTTTCGGAACAACATATATTCGCATCATGAACTACATTAGCACTTTATCAATGTGTAAAAAATCTTTAAAGTGATAATGACGTCAAATTTTCGCCAGATGCATAATTTAACTTTTTACAATTTTTTAACGCTCGCGTTTAATTAATTGTATTTATTTTTATGTCGAAAGAAACTGAACTCGTAAAATTTGTTGGCAACAATTAAATTATAGCTGATATTTTAATGACTATTTTTATTGCTATTAGGAGCTTATTATTTTCATATTTTAATTAATTAAAAGAAAACTATTCGAAAATTCGAATATCTGACTTCGAAGTATTGTGTTGTCACCGGGTTCTGAGCCACTGTGAAAGTTTCAAATGTCTAGCTAGTAGGGAAGTTAGTTAAAAATAGATTACAAGATTTGTACCGGACAAACAAACAAACAAACAAGAATAGAAGTTAATAAAAACATGGTAATAATTAAATAAATCTTTTCAGGTTTGATTTTTTATAATGGAGAGACTCACTCAAATACATTAAGGCTGAATTTAGTTTTGATTTTATCAAAATACTTTTAAGGCATATATGGGGTAAAAATATATGGGAACATTCGAGATGTGTGGGGCGGAAGGGAACATCAAATTGGAAACTCTTGAGTATTTTATACCTTAGTCTATTCAACATAAATATTCATTTGTTAAATAAATACTTTTATAAAATTAATGTATTGAATTTTTAAGTAGTTTTTTGAATATGTTACGGAAACAATCAATGCTGTTGTAAAAACTAATTTAATCAAATACCACTACTTATATTATTATACATTAAAATGAGCAGAAAAGTTAATATTATTGTATTAAGTTCAATTAAAATTGTGACTGTAAAAAAAAATTGTCCAAAAGAACTATTTGTTTAAAAACAATTGTATAATCAAATGTCAAGAATTAAAAAATTTCAAGTTCTGTTTATAAAATTGATATAAATTTCATCATTCTTCGGTATTAGTGTCTATTTTTCTGCATTTTGTCTAATCTCTGTGCAAAATAACTAGTTTTTAAGCAAAAACTTATTTTCTACGCAAAATAAGAATAAAAGTAAAATATAATATAAGTCTCAGTAATAAATATGTAATATATAAACTAATAAATATTTTAATTATAATTAATAAAAACATAAAGTTATATAAAAATTTTGTTAAAAAGTACAGACTTTTAACTATATAAACTAGTATGATGTGGCCATCATACGATTTTCTTGTATATAATTTTATACAAAATTCATACAATACAAATTATTTATTAAATTGATAAATAATTTTCCATTATAAATGCAGACGATTTTTATCTGACAGAATTATATGACTAAATGACGAAAGAAAGTCAACCTTTTGCCAAAAATAAAAGATTATTATTATTATTATTATTATTTTTTTTTGTTAAAAAATGAAAAAGAAATAGATAACTTTGTTTTAAATTATTACAGATCTATGGTTCAACCTTACGTTTTAAAGGTATTGACGATATCTTTCGAAAAATATCCACATTGAAAATTTGCACCCCTCCGGGGGGTACTTCTCTCCCAAGGGGAGAAGCGATGCTTCCTCATGTACAAACTTTTTCCCAGTTTACTTGTACTATTATCAATAATTTATATTAATTTCGTAATCACAAGTTAAAAATAACTCTCATTATGTGCATTTATACGAAATTTTGTTCTATATTGCCATGTTAAAAATTTAGAAAAAATGCGATTACAGCGCCACCTGTTGAGCTATTAACTGCCAAATCTAATCAGCACCATTTTGTGTCAGTGTCCAACTAAATACGAAGTTTGGCTAAATTTCGTTCATTGTCTCATGAGATACAGCATCCATAAAATTTGTGATACACACACAGGCACACAGACAGACACACTGACATACATTTTCTAAAAACAGTCGAATAGAGTTCAGGATATCCCAAAACGTGTAAATCCATCGAAATCTGGAATATGAAAATTTTCACGAGTCCAATACTTTATGTATACATATAGAGGTAAGTAAAAATACGAAATTGTAAGAAATCAAAATCTATAATTTATATATAAAATTATCGTTGAAATGTAATAAAAAAGTACCAACTAAAAAGTAAAATACGTGTAAGCGGAAATAACAACAAATAAACATAATTTTAAACAAAATATATTTTAAAAAATGACTTTAAAGTAGAAATGCTTTTATTTATTTAAAAGTTCCGTCAGTGAAAAGTAACTGTGTTTAAAAATATTCTCTTTGATGTTGTTAGTTTAAAAATTGAAACTGCACTGAATTATTTTGGAAAACTAATTAGATGTTAAAACTAACTAATGTATTTAAAACCTTACATAAATATAAACAAGTTACACATCAATAATTTCATTACCTTGAGTTAGAATCTCATTTACAAATTCTTTTAGTGTTAACATATTATGCCTGATATATAATTAAGAGTAATATAAATTTATTAGTTTAAAATACAAATTTGAAAATTATGTTTCGCCATTTTTTCTTAACGGTTTGTTTCATCGTATAGGAAAAAATAATTGTATTTATTAATTTTTATAAAAGTTATTGTATACTGAATAAAATATTATAAAATTTTTAAATACTTTTTTTTAGATCACTTGGTTTAATTTAAAGTTTAAATTAAATTTTAATAATAAAGAATAAAAATGTAAAAATCGTTTGTATAAAGAAAAGATACAAAATAAAGCATGAAATACGCTTTCAGATATTAATGTATAATTTTAGTTCCCCATCATGCACTGTAAAAAAAAAGTAGATTTTACTGGACAATCGATTAAATTTCAGTTGGAGAAACTGTAAATCAAAAGTACAGTTTAAAACCGTAAAATTGTATCATTGATATACATTTACGGGGAAAAAACGTGTAAATCAATCATAAACTCAATTTGTAGCATTTGTTCCGTCCCTGTATTTGACGGAGAAATACTGACACCCCAGATGCCAGTTTTTTACCGTACTTTTATGGGTTTATTTTTTGCAGTGGTATAGGTATGGAAAACTTAAGTAATTGTCCTAATTTTAGAACTCGTTTAATTTTATTTTCTCCCTCTCTCTCTCTTTCTCTCTTTTTTTCTTTTTTTTTTTTCTTTTTACGAGTTTTTAGGTATGAGGAATCACAAAGTCACAAAATCACCCTGGTGTACGTATGTGGGGTGCCAGTTAATTTATTAGTAGTTAGTGTTTTAGTTTGTTAGTATTTGTGCACGAAATCTCAATAATATATGGCTGTAAAGAAGTCAGACTAGTTTTAAAATAACACTTATAAATGTATAGGTTTCTTATCAATGGAATAACCTTTAATTTATAAACTTACTAAATTATTTGAAATTTGCGATTTTCTTAACATGGGACAACAGGACAAATTTTCACTTAAACGGGCACTAAAAGGAATATTTTTAATTAAAGTAATTAATTAATTAATATAGGAATTAAAAATTTCCGTGCAAACAATGTTCTTAGTAATTATTTTATTCCTCTTCTTCTTCTTAAAAAAAAAAAAAAAAAAAAGTAAGGCACCGTTTATATTACGATAATAAGCCAATAGTTTGAAAAAAATTAATTTTTAAATATTTCTTTTACAAGACAAGTGTTAAAAGAATGTTAAAAATAATGCAAAGGATGATTATCTTACACTATGTTTGAAGTTTTGGAGATATCAAATAGGGAAAATCAAATCCAGTAAATAAGCTAAAATGAAAACATTGTATTCAAATTACAACATTGTATGTACAGAATTCACCACTTTTCTTCTATAGGAATTGTAAATACAAATGATTATGTATGCAAGATGAAAAGGTGTATAAAAATAAAAGTACTTTAAATGACATGTATCTTAAAAAAAAAAATAATAATAATAATAATAAATAAAAAATGTGTTATACATTCCAATTTATACTTCTTTTAAAACCCTCCTCTTATTAAATATAAACATATAATACAACAAATTTCAAGTTTGCTTATTTATAAATACATCATAACATTAAACAAATCTTTTTTAAAGTTATTTCGAAACATGACTTGACAAGTTTAGTAGAGATGTCTTAATTTTATTCTACTCCTCATTTCAGAACGATAAACAAAACCTGTATGGCTGAATATCACATAAGTGTGCATTTTGGATTTTTTTAAACTTTTTTTTCAAACTTTGTATTTTAATTTGAATTTTTGAAAATAAGTCCGTAAGTGCATCTTAAATAAATTCTGAGTTTGACAGAGATCGAACATAATTTTTTAAAATTTTATTGAAAATTTTCAATAAAAATTTATAATTTTAATTATCTTATAAAATCAAAATTACCATTTAAATTTTTTTTTTGTGGTTCAGATTCATTAAAAAATACAAGACTTAGGCTTTTCTAAAAAGTTCTTCCCATTTTAAAAAATAAAATAAAATAAAAAACCCAAAAATTTTAAATTTAAAAAAATAAATAAATAAATAAATAAATTTAAATTTATTTTTTTATAAACATAAATTATATCAATGGGAAATATCATAGACTGCATACCTCTTGACTATAAACTGGAAATAATTAGTTTACTTGCATTAAATTTTTAATTATAGCATTTAAAGATGTCAAAAAATGATGTCACTGAAATGACTGGTTTGTCACTGAAATGACAATGTTTGTCACTGAAACGACTGTTTGTCACTGAAATGACAATATTTGTCAAAATGACTATTTTTCACTGAAATAACATTGTTTGTCAATGCAATAGGACCATATAATATTAAAAATGGAACATATTAGAACAATAGAGAAAAGATTGTGAAGGGAAAAGAAAGAGCAATAATGAGAATATCAAGCAATTTTATTGTATTAAAATCCTTATAGTTACAAGTTTAATGATTAACTGAATTAAATTCAGAAAAAGCATTTTGAACATTATTAAAATCTTCATCCTGAAGTTTAAAATATCTATTTGAAGCAGGTTCAGGAGAATTCCTAATTTTGCACAGAATATGTGGCACTTGAATTTCATGGACATCCTCTTTGTCAAGCCATGCAAATTATTTTTTCTGCATCTTGCCATAAATAACACAAGTAAAATATTTTGAGTAACATTCTCAATGACACCTTAAAGGGGGCAAAAAAAAAATAAATAAATAAATAAATAAATAAATAAATAAAATTAAATAAATAAATAAAAGTTTGCTTTTTTAATTGTATCTTAATATTAATGTCGTATGTATTTTTTTTATATTTACCTGGATACCGGAAAGTACTTTAAATATTTAAATATAAAGCTTATCCTACACCAACAAATCTTTTAATTCAAAATAAAAAATTATTTAAATCCAGGGCTTACAAAATAGTAAATCTCCAACAAATGTCATTTTCGTGACGTCACAAAAATGACCGTCACGAGAATGACAAATCGTCAATAATTCGTTCTGTACTGAAAAGCATGCTTTCATTAAGCTGATATCGTCACATTTTCTTCTTCTGGTCGTCATTCTATATTAAAATAAAACTTTGTTCTAAATTTTATAATAATACTTTTTTATTTTTTATGCATCTCGAAAATGACAAGCAATAAATGTACGCACAGCATGTAAACAATAAAAATAATGTTAACTCTTACCTGTTTTCAATTTTCTTGAGATTTTTTTCCCCCACATATCGTCAATGTTGATTTCTGATCTTAAACTTTAAAAAAAGTGAATGGTGGCACCATCCCTTGGTGATATATGAAGTTATTTTCATGTGTCACGAAAATGACGTGAAGACTTGCATACAAGCATTTTAATTACACATGCATGAAAATTAACGTAATTAAAAAGAAAAAAAAATTTCCTTTGAAAACAAATAATTTTTTTTACAAGAATTAACAATTATTATAATTATCATTTTATTTTTTTTTTAGTAAAAAACATACTTTGTATGTAAACATTTGGTCTTGGAGACAGTCACGAAAATGACGGTTATAAGGTTTAAAATTTTCTAAAAAATACTGAAATTGCTATAAACTCACATTTTATGATTTGATGCTTTTTTAAAAAGGTACTTCTAAATAATAATAATAAAATTTTACAATTTATTTGCTTAAAATTAATAATAAAGACCTGAAACACTAAAATGCACATTTATGTGATATTCAGCCGTATACATAAATATCGATCATTTAAGAAGAAACAGGACATTAAACAAATTATAAAGAAATAAACAAATCTACAGTACGGGAGTTGTACTTTAAATGAAAAATAACTAGATGTTTCATTAATAATTACTTTTAATTTTACTTAAAAAAAAAAAAAAAAAAAACGCTTTTTCTTGTTTTGAAATGAATTATTTTCTCAACTAACTGACTTCTAATGAAAGAAATCCCCCCAAAATTATTCATTATTTATTATTTCCATTTCACACAATACAATTTGATAAATGAGAATAAATGTCTGTTCATTTTTCATGACTGGCTGTCAAGATGCGAGAAAATGCATGAGACTGGCAAAATTAAGATTTATTTTATTTAATTAAAACTTGGAAATAAATCGTCTTGAAATTTTGGCAAAATAACAACTAAATTGAAAATTTTAGAAAATGAAAGATCGTTTTCATTCAAATTATGTAATCCCAATATCATAGTTAACTTGAAAAGTTGTATCTTGGATTATGAATAAACTATTACATACATATAAATGTTACATATACATAAATATACTGGTTTAGACAGAATCGAATAGATTTTAACTTAACATGGATATTTTTTTTTTTTTTTTTAATATATTTATGAACTACGACAAATTTTATGCAAAATTACTTTTATTTTTGTTCAGCTAATATTAAAAACTGTGATCTGAATCTTTTGTTACTTCCTCTTATCCATATATGTGGTAAAGGAAGTATTGTTCTGGGGTCAAATTTTCGAAATCGAGTTTTTGTTATATTTACACACTTTGAGTTCCCCAGATTCAAAAATATGCTTTGAGCGGTTGGTATATGTGTGTGTCTGCATGTCTGTTATCAGCATATCTCAAAACAACTAGTAGCAGAATGTCCAAATTCGGTATTCTAAACGTGTATAACATAGGGATGCTATACTAAACTTATCGTTGCGATCACGAAAATGGTTCGTGTACAGGACAATTCAAAGGGGTTCAAATACCTTAAGACTATGCAGAAATTTCTTGTACGTGCAGTATAACATCTATAGGCTGCCTTAAACAAAATAGAGTGAACATAATTTTATAGGAATAAAAGCATGTTTAGGTATGTTGTGGTATATGGAAATCATTCATCATTCGTTTACAGGGTTTTTCAAAGTATTCGTACATTTTAGGTCTATACTTGGAAATTGCAGGAATCGCAATTCCTTTAATACGGTGTTTAAGTATTTTTCCCTAAATAGTGTGTTATTTAACCCCTTTCCTGCCGACGAAAAATTAAGAGATCCCCTTCCCAGTACCAAAGATTTTCACACAGGCGCGTGTAGTTATGCAGAAACATTTCCTTTCCGATTCCCCTAACTCCCCGTCTTCTTTTAAATAACTAAATCCTTCGAAAACACTGTCGTGGTCATTTAATTACATTCCAAAGGCGCGAGACTAGTTTCACTGGTAGCAGCGTAACACAAAGGATCGTAATTCGATACGACGTCTATATACGCTCAGAGCAGTTGACACACCTACAGTCGGTAACAAAAGTGTCCGAACACTAGCAAAAATTCCTATGTAAAAAAAATACACTTCATACGGTTTTGTTAAATAAATCCTTATCGAGGCATATTCTTACACTGACTTAGAACACGATTCGACAAGGATTTATTTAACAAAACCGTATGAAATGTACTTTTTTTACATAGGAATATTTGCTAGTGTTCGGACACTTTTGTTACCGACTGTACATAGCGAGACGAATACATTCGCCCGGTACAGTTAAGGTGTTAATTTAACACTATTGCAATTTGAAAAATTTGAAACCCTAGGCCTGATAAAGAATTTTCTTTGTGTCCCCGTAAAAAAACTTTTAGTGCTAGATTCGCCATAATCAGTAGGTTTCATTTGAACAAAACGTTAAGATGCTATCGTAGCCACTCACACACATACATACATGACCATAAAAATAACAAAAAGAACTGAGTGAACCTCAAAACGCACAGATACACCAAAATCTCAAAGTCAAATTTTTGTCATGATTACAATACTTTCTTTACGGAAAGTAATGTTCGGAAAGTAATAAGGAGAAAAATGTTTGAACGTAGAAAGTCAAATTAAGTATTTCATGCAAAAGATAGCATGGTACAGCCCAATTATTCAGCAGTCGATGAGGAAGCAGGTGGTACCAAAATAAATAATATAATCATGCACACTATAAGCAAAGGACTTAAAAAAATATATTTTTTCCAAAATGCAGACAGCATGGTTGGATCAGAATTTCCATCTACGCCATGAACATAGAATGTCAATAAATTTTCAGAAAAATCTACTTTGGGGAAATATAAACAATAAAGGTTGTTTTAGCATTTTTTAAAGTTAAAGCTATGTCTATATTCCTAAGAGTAATTAAAAATAGATGATTTTTGAAAATGTCGTTCGGAGGCATACCGGTATATTCATTTAACACATTTCAAAATTTCTTTTAGTTTGGTCCATATGCGATAAACATCAACAATAGCAAGAAACATTATACATTTCTTGTTTTAAAAAATGAGTAACAGAATAATTAATGAATAGTATATGAAGTTTTTAACAGTTCTAAATAAAATATTAAATTGGTATGGTTTAGAACTTCAGAAAGTTAAAAATATAAGGAGAATACAAACACAAATATATCAAGTTATTAAGTTTATTAACCGGTCTTGATATAACATTAAATTGGAGTGGTTCAGAACTTTAGGAAATAGAAAATGTTAGGAGAATACAAAGGCAAACATAGCACGTTTTTAAGTTTATTAAAGTTCTTAATATAACATTCGACTGTGGTGGTTTAGAATTTCAATAATTTCAAAATATAAGGATAATACAAAGACAAACGTAACCCATTATTAAGTTTTTTAACCGTTCTTAATACAACATTAAACTGGAGCGGTTTAGAGATTCAGATATTTAAAAATATAAGGAAAAATCTAAGGTAAACATAATACGTTATTAAACTTAATTCTATAGAATTTAGTAATATTAAACATTTTAGTGATTCTAATAAACTTTTTGAAATAATTTATGTTAATAATCTATTTTAATTTTTTCCTAGTTTGTTAAATTACAATATTCATTTTATGTACTAATTTTATTTTTATTTTTTAGATGCATCCTGATCTCCACAGCTGTATAACATAGATTTATCAAGATGCTCACTCATTGAAAAATTTTGGCTTATTCCCTTCGTTTTTATTACTTTTCCTGTTAAATTTTTTAAAACTTCCAACATTATTTAATTTTTAAATCTATCCAGCTTCCTTATTAGTTGATGATTTGCTGTTTTTTTATTAAATGTTCATTTCATTCTGGCTGACTTGTTCTTCCCCATTTTTTTCTCTGTTCCAAAAAGATGTCTGCATGTCTTTTTAGCATGGAAATATGAACATTTTTGTACTTCCGTAAAGTGCGATGATGTTATTAAGGTAGGCTTCGGAGATTTTAAATTATTGTTTATATTGAAATTCAAATAGAAAATGTATTAATTTTTATTGCGACAAAGATTGTTATTATTATTTTTAAACGCTTCCTTAATTCTGAGAAATGGTATTTTAAAGAAGTTTTCTAAAACTAAAATAACAGATTCTTTCTTCTATTTGTCAAAAGTACTTTCTATATTTGTACACATTTTACACCCATAGTATATCAACATATTCTCTATATTTTATATCAGAGTTCATAGTTTACTGGAAACACGTTTCACAATGATAAATTCCTTGTTGTTTTAACAGCAAGTTTTACTGATAAAGGAGGCGAAATAAAATTATATAAATCAATGGTTTAGTATAACATAGTTTTTTTTTTTTAGATCTAAAAAGATAATTTTCAAATCTACGCATTATTGGGGAATATTTTGAAACTCACAGATATTATTATTAAAGTTACAGTTATTATAAATTTATAGAAAAATAATAACAAACATTTGGATATTTATTTTATACTAATATTAAATAACGGTAGAGTAATATCTAGAAAATTAGTCAAGTCTAATACATTGTTCAGAGGGCGGAAGAAAACATTATAATACTAATTAAGACAAAATGTTTCTCCCCGTATAGTACTAAAGAAGTTTATATTACTCTCGGGAACTTTTATTATGTCTAAACAAAACTAATTAAGATTAAATGTTGTTTTGGTTTTGGTAATTACTGTTTACGTAAAATCATTTATAACTTCTATTTCTGTTATTTAGAAAGTTCTAGTTTTGGAAAACATTCGATCAGTAATTACTTTTGTGAAATTTGTTCGGTTTCGTGGAAAATATAAATAACATAATTTAATATACTTAAGCTTTTAAGTATATTTAATAACTTTTATATTGAAGGATATTTTCTGCAATATTAAAGATGCTAGTTAAATATTATAGCAATTTCTTGAATGTTTTATGAAAAAAACTTCATTGTCGCATTGCATTACTATAATATGTTTATCTAATTTTAAACAAAAAGTAAAAGACATATTATGTACAAATTATGGGAGCCTTCAAAACATCATTAATATTATGTTTAATTCTAATTGTTTCGGGTATCCGTGAGTAAATTGTATGCAAATGGGAGATACAATAGAAAATTCATGAATGTTTAAACTAAATAAGTGTATTTTCGTATTATAATATATCAATTTATACTGATTTATAAACAAGTAGGAGAAGACGTATATTTTGTATAAATTATGGACAGCTTCAAAATATTATTAGCAAGGCATTCTGATTTTTTTGGGTGTTTACAAGAAAATTGAATGCATTAGGGCACAATAGATACGTGCAAAATTATAATATAAAAAATTGAAAACTATAAAGGGAGTACACTTTTTAACAAAAAAAAAAAAAAAAATTATTTTAAAAGAATATGCAAATGCCTAATCACATGCAAATGAATACAAGTTAAAATTATTTTTGAAAATTTATATGCACAATAAATTTTTAAATCTCTTAGAATAAATTATCAAAAATTTTTATTCATATCAGTATAATTTTGTGTTGACCTGTGAAGAAATACGAATGTTACATTTAATGCGTTTCAAATATTGCTAGAAATTTCAGTAATATGAATTTATTTCACAGAATATAAAATAGTTGTAGTTATTAAAAAATATTTTAAACACAAAAGGGCCTAGCTTGTATGCCTCACTCAGTATCTTTCATATCCAATTAAAAAAAACTAGTATATAAGTTGTGGCCATCAAAAAACTTTCTGCTATATTTTCATTAGCAAATCTCCGCAGTTAAACTTATGTATTGATCTTATAATTTACAGATACTGTTTTTCAGAGTGAGTGCAAAACATTTTTCTCTCACAAATATATAATCCTAAATGGAAAAAAAACCCGCCATTTTTGTGCCCAACAAACATTTTCAAAAATGCAATAATATATATTTATGTATATATATATATATATATATATATATATATATATATATATATATATAATGGATAACGTAATAAAATTTAATATTAAAATTTAGCAATTAATAGAACTAAAACAATAACAGCACACTAAAATATAGAACTGAATTTAACATAGAGGAAAGAATGACCCAAAAAGTTACACATATATATTTTTTTTAATTATGATAGTTATACAGAAAGATGGACGGAGAAACTGAAATCAAAAAGTTTTCAACATTTTCGGAAAGTGTCAGAATTAAGTTTTTTCCCCCTTACAAATAAACATTCAAAAGGTGACATCCTCAAAAAGTATTGAAAAAAATATATGTAATTCTACTCTTCACAAAACACCAGAAAGTGAAAAAATTATCGACTGAAATTAATTACAGGGACCATGAAAAATTATCAAAATTAAGCATTTTTAACAATTTAGAGCTGTTAAGCGATAAGAGGCACCGAGATTGCCGTGTACGAACAGAGCCGTCTTTTGCTTCTCCTCCAAGCACTTAAAATCAATCGCCTAACAGTGTGAAATCACCAAGTATGCTTAAATTTGATATTTTTTTGTGATCGCTGTAATTCATTTCAGCCGATATTTTTTTCATTTTCTGGTGTTTTATGAAGAGTAGATAATAAGAAGCAGATTTTTTTTTTCAATATTTTTTGAAGATGACAACTTTTGAATGTTTCCTTGTCAAAATCTTTCTGATCCAATTTAAAAAAAACTTATATATAAGTTGTGGCCATCAAAGAACTTTCTGCTATATTTTCATTTTTAATTCCCCACAGATGGAATTATTTATTGATCTTATCATTAACAGATATTGTTTTTCAGAGTAAGTGCAAAGCGTTTTCCTCTTACAAATATGTAATCCTAAATGACAAAAAAAAAAGCGATTTTTGTGCCAAACAAACGTCTTCAAATTAATTTTCTTGGAATAATATTTATATATATATAAATATATTCACATAGTTTTTTAATTATGATAGTTACACAGACAAATGGACGGAGAAACTGAAGTCAAAGAATTTTCAACTTTTTTGGACAGAGATAAAATTAAGTTAAGTTCTTTTCCTTAGTAAAATTATCGTAACTGACATCTAATCACGGTAGAAATTAATATTTTTTTTTGTTAAATATTGATTAACTATATTTATTAAATACAGATTGAAAACCTTAACTTGAAATACTAAATTTGTATTATTATATACATAGAATTTCACATATTTCAAAAATAAGGCTTAAAGGACTTTGCTGCTGTTTTTATTTTTGTGTTTATCTACTTATTTTTATTTTTAATATTCTTTACAAAATAAAGCCATGATAAGAACCACGAATTCACTGGAGTTGTGTATTTTGTAAAAGAAATAAAATTTTAGTGTTTCAAAGCAATTGAAGAAAGTTTTATAAAAACAATTCACACGAATTCCTCTTTTTTGCTTTCTTAAATGTTTGTTTGAGGAAACAAAATTTTTCTATCGTCTTTTATAACTTTTGAAAAATAAAAGTACTTTTAACAAAACATAAAAAATACAGGTTATCGAAGTAAATAAAAAACTGGTATTCTAGCAGTTTAACATAGTGATAATTTCATTCTCACTTCGTAATTGTATTTTACAAATATTGGCAAATAGCACTAAACAATATAGAATTGCAGAAGATTAAAAAAAATTAAAAATTAAAGAATTTCAAAACCATAACCATTTTTAAGAAGAGTATAGCACGGTTTTAAGTATAAAGATGTAATAATTATGTACATACTATTATGTACATATAATACTGTACATACTATTGCATAAAAATGTTATATGTGAAAAAAACTCCTTTTTAAAGAACAAAATTAATCATTTTTGTAAGCACTGTTTGAAAGCCTTAGAGCATTCTTTCATTAAATGTTTATAAAAATGTCATCAGATGACAGCCCTACTGGAAAATAAAATTCTCATCAGAAAATACTATAAATATCTTTCTAAAACAATTTTAAAAGCCTTAGAATTATCTTGTATAATATAATTTCAAGTATAAAAGTATTATCACACAAAATCATTATAAAAAACATTTACTTTTTCAAGAAAAAAAATCTATACTTTAGTAAAGTACAGTTCAGAATATAACTTGTTTTGTTTTTATTATTATTACAAAAGCATGCAGAATTTAAGGAATAATCTGATTTCTCGTCTTCTTTCTTTCTTTCTTTTCTGCATATAAATTTAAACAAAAAACCCCACCAACATATAATTTTTTAATAAATATATATTAAAAAACACTTTTAATATCAAAAAATTAAGTTTTATAATTTGTCAAATTTTCCATATTAAGATTAACTTTCTCCTGGAGTATCTTCTGTCTCTGGGTGACTTCCCACATACTTGCAGGCAAATATGGGGGAGCGTCGGCTTGGAGGGGGGGGATATGAAAGGATAAAATAAGCAAGATTCTAAATTAGTATTTAAATTAATATTAAGTGATATCTTAATAGTATTAGCTCAGAATAAATCTTAATTTTAAGAACAACTTTGTGAGAATTCTATTTTAGAGCCCCTGTAAAGTTAGTTTTTCAGCAAAGCACATCGTAGCGCGGGAATCGAAGTTAGAAGAAGTTTCATAATCAAAATTATGCAATAGTCAAAATAAGCGGCAAGGCATTGCGAAATACGAAATCCTGGATATCCGGGTCAGCCAATAAAAGAATGTGGGTTGGATTTTAGCTCACTTAACTATCCAATAAGAATTCATATTAGGAGTTTGGCCTCGCCCTAAATTATTCATATTTAAGCGGAAGCACCCGAAAATGGGCGGCCTTTTTCATGAAAGTATTTGCTTAATTAGTTCACGTCAATAACAAGTCTAATTTATCGGTCCCAGGAGGGGATTGATTCGCGGTTCCGCCGTTAGCGGGACGATTTTCGACCCGACTCGGCTACGGATCTGTACGTCAGCGTGCTCCGAATGATTCGACTGTAAATAAAGTGTAACGTGACTAAAAATCTTCAATAAACGACTGCATCATCAATTTTGGAGTATTAATTATTGGAGTGAACTCTCTTAATATGAAACGACTGGCATGAATCAGCTATTAAAAGACCATATATTATATATATATATATATATATATATTACTATGCTAACACGGGAATTCAATATGAATTTTGAACTTTTAGAAAGTTTTATTGTTTTAACATAAGTATTAATTTTTAAACTGATATTACAAATTTAATTTTCCTCAAAAGTAAGCTGTGTAAGAAAAGTAAAATTTAATTATACTTAGAAAATAAAACTAAATGAAATATCTGTTTAACAGATAGGCAAAGACAAAAATGCCTCCAAATGTTAAAACTAAATCCCAATTTTTCTTTATGGATTCGCTTTTATTTTTATTCAGCAACGGACATCATAAAAATATAATTATTAATTAGTGAAATATAAAAAACACCAGAATAATCTTATACAAACATATCTCAACAAATTTTCCTGTTAGTTTGTATATTTATAAAAAAAAATATTGATAGACAAAAAAAAAAAAAAAAAAAAAAAAAAAAAAAAAAAAGAAGAAGAAAGAAAGAAGAAGAAGAAAACTTAATTCAGGAAGAAATGAAAAATTCGGTTTTATCTAACATATACATTGCATCATTAACGCCATTTCTTATTTAGTTTTCTATTCTAAAATAATATATATATATATATATATATATATATGTATATATATATATATATATTTACCTTTGAGAAAATTTGTACTAATGTTATATAAAATTAGTTTGAAGATTTTATAACGAAAAAGACATCCAAAATTTTTGTTTATTTGTTTAAAAAATAAAATAAAATAAAATAAAATAAAAGAAGAAAACTGGAAAGCAGGTTGTTCATTTAATTTTGCATGCCAGTGTAAAAAATTAGATGCACAGGATGATTACAAAACAATTATATTTTTATGATAATCGCATTTTTTAAACTAAAATACATTATTTATCAAATATATATCATATTCGGATTCCCTTGCACATCTCGACAAAGCACCCAGGTACATTTTACACGTGTGGAATGTGAACATATACAGTTGTAATCTACAAACATGCGTCATTGGCCCATCAGCATATAGTTAACGCGGTTTGCACTTGGTTATTTCGAAGAGTTGAAGTTAGCCCAACGTAATTTTTTTGTCTCCTATATTGGCATTATATTTGTTGGGGTTATGGGTTGGCTATGGTTGACTTATGTTATGAGTCAAACAATAACTGATGATAACAACAATTTTGCATGCAACGGTTCATTTCTAACCAATATGTAACTTAAAATATAGATATATATATATATTATTATTACACGCATTTAAAGTGTCGTAGAAGATGTTGATTATTCATAAGAAAGTATGAAAATAGTAAATTATAAATACCGAAATGTATTACCAAAGTAAAACATTGCATATTTACCAACGACTGGGCCACCAATCTAGCTAACAACCATTAATAACAATTGGCCTACAAAAAATCACCGTTGTTTTAATGTTGGCCCATACAAATTTTGTTTGTGGGGTTGAATCTGGAGTTAACGAGCAAGCTACAAGAGTGGTAACAGGACACGCCCAAAATGAATGCACAGATGGGTTTCACAAGGTATGAGGGTTATGAACCCTTCACATTTGCTGAGGAGACAATTAGTGGTAATGTGTGCCTTGGCATTTTTGAGCAATTCGTGGAGCCACAATTGAGAAATGATGGAAATATGCATACCACTGTTTTCCAAGAAGAGGGAGCACCACCCCATTCCATCCTAAAAGTCCGTTACTAACCAATCGCACTTTCCCAGATTGTTCTAATGCAGATGGATTGGTTGGTATGCGGCCAACAATTTGGGCTCCACATATTATTTGGGCTCCACAGTCACCAGATTTAACCTCTCTAGATTTTTGTGCATGGGGTTTTATAAAGTTTAAGGTGTACCAGGTAAAGATACACAACATTAAATTTAAACGGCTTGAACAAAATATTATAGAGTTACATCAACTATGTTGCGCCATGTTCTGTGGATTCTGGTGGAACTCAGGGTCTGTGCCGAAATCACCAACGTGGACACGTTGAAATGTAGTAAAGTTGTGTCCTTGTAAAATGTTTAATTCCGAATGTAAAAAAGTTAAATGTGATTATGACATGAATGTGTTATTTTCATATCTACCTTTTCTCTACAGTTCTATAGGGAAATATAGATATATAAATTGATTGAAGTACCTTTTCAAAACATCTTAATAGTATTCTTAAACAGTAAATCTTGATGCCACATTCTGTTGCATAAATTTAAGTATAGAATTAGCACGATATAACAGCATTATAAGAAAATAAAGATTTTTTTACAAATAAAATATATACATTTCTTTTAATTACAGCTTGGAAACTATAATGCCACCGTCTTTCACATATTTGTAAATATTTATACATGCACATCCTTAAAACATATGGAAATGTATTCTATGAATACATGCATTTAAAAAAATTATAAGTGTTTAAGACTGCTTGACTGTTTGACGCAAATGGGACACCGGTGTCTCTTTTGCTTATTTATTTTTTGACGCTCTTATTACAAATAATATTATTGTATGATAGTTTTTTATTATAAAAGAGAGTCTAATAGTTATACTATAAAAAATCTATTAGATTATCAGAGTAATTTTTTTACTAAAAGACAAATGTTAAATAAAAATAGTTTGAAAAAAATTTATCAACCGATTTCAAAAATTTATTTCGAATTAAATTTGATTTTTTAAAAAAGATCAGTAATGAATTATTGCTACTCCTATATCTAAGTAATTGTAAATAAGTGCAATTTGTAAAAATATTTATACATGGGACGCCCGTGTCCCATGATGAATTTACCTTTAACGCAGAAAGGGACACTGGTGTCCCAATCTGTATTTTAGAACCAAAATTAATTAAAATTTTAAATATAACGTTTTCCACTTATTTAGATCTCAAATAACTTAAAACTATCAAAAAAGTGTAAAAATTATGTTTGATGAGAAATCTGCTTCAAAGGGTTAAGTACTCATAATTAAATTGTTTTGGATTAAATTGTTTTGGTTGCCCCGCTGAATGTATTCACACAATAAACGTACATTTAGCATCAATAAATGTGTATTATAAAAAGATACATATTTAAAAAAAAATTCATTATTTAAAGCTACAATAAAATATATATTTATAAATTGAGAAGCGCTTTATATCTATTTTTAAAAAACACAATTTAAATATATATTTAAATAAGAATATTTTATATTTTACGACATAAATTTAAATTCAAATAGTTGATTATATATAGTATTGAATAAAATTTCATAATTAAATTCTCCGAAGTGTTAATTAAATTTTTTTTCTCCTGATTAATTGATTCTCCAGAATTTACGCAATGATGTGACTGTTAGAATTCTAGGAATATAATATGAAAGAATAACATTACGAAATGAATGCTAGTATCTTGCAATCGGTTCAACAAGGAGGATAATTTATGGAGAAACTTTGTTATTTATGATTAATAGTCTTACGCATAAGAAATATGTTTTCATATATAAAAGTTTATTCATTAAAATAATAGCAGTAACAATGATATGCATTGTTGTTATATACAGTCGGCAGCAAAATTATTGATGCACACAACCATGTTTTTCATATATGTATTTTTTAGTCTGATCGCTAATTTTTATCACCAACTTATTTTTTTTTTTAACAGCATAAAACTATGATCCTGACTCGACAAACATTTACTTAACGAAATAGTATTACATGCCCATATTTTAAGTAGGAATTATTGCTAGTGCTTCAACAATTTTGCTGCCGACTGTAATATATATCACTGTAATTTTAATTATAGTCTATTTAATTATTTATTTTTTCTTTAAAGAGAAATTTAAAGTTTTATGTGATATTTTAAAATCATAGATTTAATTAATTTTGAGAATTTTTTTCGCTAATTAACTGTCTGTATAAACAAAACTGGAATATGTCTATAATTTAAGAATATGTATTGCGCAATTTCCTAAATTACATAATGTTTTTGGATTATGCCACCTGATTTTAACGCCCCTGCGGTAAAACTTCATTTATATTAACAATGGTAAGATTTAATAAATAATTAAGAAGATTATACACTAGGTGCCATAAATGACTTGCAAAATTCGACTTTAGATGCTATGCCAAATTTGTAGAAAAATGCTTGACAATTTACTCAGAAACGTTGAAGAACATGATATACCTAATAAATTTCAACGAAAGTTTTGTCCCAAAGGAAAATGTTTTGTCTCAAAATACATCAGTAATAAATTAATAAATGAAAAAAATGTTCGAGTTTACCCTGTATAAAAAAATGCTTGGACTGTCCTGAGGCTGTAGCGTGCAATTGTGGCGTTTCTTGTAATTATCCACATTTTATTTGTGCGAGAATATTCATATTCATAGAACTACAAAGTTATATTAAAATAATAATAAATAATTGTTTTTTTTTATTTTAAGATTAAGGGAATGGAAAGATATTGTCATTTTTAGAAGAGTTTATATACTAAAATTAAACCAGCATGCTGTAATCTTAATATTAAACATTTAAATAAATATGAATATTTTTACTAAATGTTTCTCTTAACCGTGCATGCACAAAAGTTAACTAGCATTTTTTGATTTTTTCTATATTCAATAGAAAATACATTGGTTTCGTAAAAATTTCTGATCACGGGTTTTCAATGGATTTACACGTCTTGAGATGTTTAGAACGCGATTTGACCATTTTTAGAAAATGCCTGTCTGTCTTAGCGTATATGTGAGACAAAAGTTTGAGTCAACTCAAGAACTACTGCGCAGAATTTGATACAAATTGATGTGTAGTTTCACCTTGACATAAATTATTGCCTATCAACTTTAGACGCAAATCATCAAACAGGCTGCATTGCTATCTTGCTTTTTCTAAATTTTTAACATGGTGGAATAGGACAAAATTTCGTATAAATGCGCATAAAGAGAATTATTTTTTAAGCATCAATATGAAATTAAAACGAATTAGTTATAATATTGATATTCAACTGGGATTTTTTGTATTTGTAAGCAACGCCCCCCCACACCTTGAGGCTTTCCCCAAAGTCCCAAGGAGAGGGGGGGGGGGATTTTCAATATAGGAAGCCTTCAAAAGATGTTACCTTTACATTTAAATACTGCTTTTTTTTTTTTTTTTTTTTTTTTTTTTTTTTTTACTTGATAATTGCCATTTCTTTGATTCATTTTGCAAAAGTCTCCCGTAAAATGACCTGAAATGCGATATTTAAAATTTATATAAATTAGTTACAAAAATTGCAGCAGAGAACGCAATCAGAGATATCACTTTCCGCTTGATTGATCGAAAATAATCCCATTTTCAACTGCAGATAAATGTAATCATAATCGAAGTAAAAGTACTGAACTGAAAAGTTCTCTCTAAAAATTGTTTTACGCTTTTAGCAAACGGTACGCAGAGAATTTTAAATTGCAATCGAGTTTATAATCGGATATTTACCTGAAATATTTTTCAAGTGCAAGTAGTATAAAATTTAATTCGCTAAGAAAGTTTCCCCCCCCCCCCACAAAAAAAAAAAAAAAAAAAATGTATAGAAATAATTATTATATTCTTAGTCATTAGTTATGAGGAGATAATACATTATAAAAAGAAAAAAAAATGTAAAGAACTAAAGTAAAAAAAAAAAATATATATATATATTTCTCTACCTCAACCAGTAATAAGAGAGGCTGTATGTATATTTCTTATCATGTTTTACATAGAACGGGATGACTTAAATACGCCAAATATTGTTCAAAGGTGCACATTTACAAGATCTGATTTTCTGTAAAGATGGTTTTTAATTTATTTATTTAGTTTTTGAGCTATTTTAAGTTTTCTGATATCTGTGGAAGTAACAAGGCACTAATTTATGCCACAGCTATATGCACTAATTTAAGTCAAGGTTCGAGTACATAACTTTTGTATGTAATTCTGTGCGGTAGTTCGTGAGATACAGCTGCCACAAAATCTTGTCACACACACACAGACAAACATTTTCTAAAAATTGTCAAATCGTGTTCTATACCTCACAAAACCTGTAAATTGGTCAAAACCCAGAGTGGAAAGCTTCAACTAAACCAATAAAAATTGTTATAATATGGGGGAAAAATGCTCATACACAGTCAAAAAATTTCTACTAGGCTGAGCCAAAACATTGTACTGCAACCATAACATTTTTCACTATAAGTTGGTGCTTGGTTTAACCATAGATATAGATCTATCATCCCCATGTTATCGAGCAAAATTTTTTGATGCCGAAAAAAAGTTCTAAAATCAGCCATTAAGTGTTATTGAAAAAAAGAAAAATGAATTTGAAACTGTATCTGGAGTTTTTCATTCACCTTTAGTAAATAAATTATTCCCAAATTTTATTTTCTAAATTATCCGTGTTTATTCCTGTGTGTGATTTACTCGGAGAAAAGCAGCCATGAGAGTGACTTTTCCCGAGAATAACGGTATCACTTTTTCCCTCTCGCTGATCAATCAATGTCTTATTACTATATCTATAGGTTTAGCGAGGTATTACAACAGATGACATTATAAATATTTGGAAATCTTTTACTACAATCTGGTACTTTATTCAATAAGAAGCATCAAATCGTAGTAGAAGGTTATCGCATATTTGCAGTCTTTTACAAGTTCGAAATATTTTACAAAAAATGTACATTAAATAATTCAATTACAAGTGGGATAAGGCTCAAGAATTGGAAGTTATCTCGTCAGAGAACATACATTCTTCATAGAGCAAAGAATATTACAAAAATCTGAAAACTTTATAGGCTGTGTAAAGCCAAAATTCTATAATGTATATCCTATCCAGCAATAAAATTAAAAATTGATAAAACGAATACAAATAAATAATTTAATTATGAAAAGGGAAATAATCATAAATAACAAAATAAGTCCACAAAAATAATGTTGACAAAAGTCGATTTGATATTTTCAACTGATACATATGTTTTTTGGTATGCTGAAACCGAATATGCAGTCTGGTTTCATTTATCACGTATACATTTTTGGCAATACAAAGTGTCTACAGACACATTTTCGACATTTTCGGTAGTTTCTAGTATGTTTCAGTGATTTATTATGATTAATCATAGAAACATACTACAAAAGTCACGATACCATTATATTGCTAGAGGAGTCAAAAAAAAAAAAAAAAAAAAAAAAGTAACATTTAAAATGAGATAAAAAATACAAAAATTTTCAAACTTTAAAAAAACATTACAACACAAGACAGACGTTTCGGCTAGAACACCAGCCCTCCTCAGTGTCAAACATACAAGCACAAACAACATTTACAAAAATTCATAATACATCATAGCAAGATTAAATATTCAGGAGGTATAGCTTTAGCCTCGTTCAAGGCAGAATGTGGCATTTTAGTAAAAGCGCCCTCTAGGAAAATACGGGATTCATAAATATTTACATTAGAAGCTAAAATTTTAAAGTTTTCAAAATCCGGAATATGATCACTATTGAGAGAATGGATTAAGAGTTACGATCTTAAATCTCCTGTTTTATAGGAGCATTTATGTTCCTTTAATCTAATTCACCTGTTCTGCCAGTTTCACCGATATATATAGAATCACTACAAGGAATACTATAGATTACACCTAGACGTTTAAGTGGGGGGGGGGGGCAGCGGGTTTAAAGTTTGAGAGAAAGTTACTAATACGAAGTTGAGGTTTAAAGCTAGTAGAGATATTATTTTGTATTTTTTACTTAGATTATTTTTTTTATCTCATTTTAAATGTTAGATTGGTTTTAATATATTAATGAGACGTATAAATTATGTTTAATTTTATTTAAAAGAAAAAAAAATGTGTTTTACAAGCCCTGTATTGACAAAAATCTGCACGCGATAAAGAAAAACTGACTTCACTTTCGGATTCAACACACCAAAAAACATTAAAGATCAGGCTAAATCATCAAAACAAAATTTTAGATGTAGACCAGTGTAATTAAAACCGACTTGTCACAAGCTAAAACAGTATCGAAAACACATTAAGAATTGAAGTGCTTGCAACAATCCATGGTATTGAGTAGATACAAAATGACATATATACATAGAAATAACCCATTGAACTATCCTCGCTACAAGAATAAAAAAAAAAAGAAAAAAAAAAAAGAAATCCTAATATAATACATTAATTAAATCTTTGATTAGTAATCATGGAAATATACTATGAAAGTCACTATATATTGGTGGAAGAGTCACGAAAGAAATCGTGCTGGTAGTCGTCTGGAATTGACAAAATCTGTACAGGATAGAGAAACATATATACATAGAATTAACCCATTGAACTATCCTTGCAAAAGGAATAGGAAAAAAAACCTAATATAATGCATTAATTAAATTTTTGATTAGTAATCATGGAAATATACTATAAAAGTCACTATATAATAATATTGGTGGAAGAATCACGAAAGAAATTGTGCTGGTAGTCGTCCTGAATTGACAAAATCTCTATATGATAGAGAAACACTTGCTTCAATTTCAGATTCAGCACACGATAAAACATGAAAATTAGCCTAAATTATCAAATCAAAATTTCAGTTGTACACCTGTGTAATTATATTTGACGTGGGACACTGCCAAAACAGCAACAAAAACACATAGAGTTAAAGTGTTTACAACAATCCATGGGATTAGGTAGATAAGAAAATAAATATGCATAGAATTAACCTATTGAACTATGCTTAGAATAGCAATAAGAAAAACCAAATTCTAATATACTGCATTAATTAAATGTTAGATTAGTATATCATTTAAATATAATTAATCCATTTTTTCTACAACAACAATTTACTTGAACGAAATTATATCAAAATACTTCTGCCCTTTTTCATGATAAAGCATAATGATTCTATGAAAAATATATTTTCTATACTTTTACAAATTCAGTTGAGCTGTAATAACATAATATTATATTTCTATGAGTTCACAAATTCAGATGAACAATTGATTTTATTCTGTTATATATTTATAACATTGAACAAATTTCGACACATTACAATAAACAAATATATTACAAATATTTTGCCCTAAAATAATGCCCTAAATGCTAAGTAATAAAACTAAAGTTTTATTTGAGGAATATTTCTCTTCTCGATTCTTATAACAAATGCAGTGTGTACAAGAAACTCTGTATAGCTCTAGTTAACATTAATTTAATTATAATCAACTCCCGGATTTTATTTGACTGGAACGACAATAGATACAAACTTTTATTTATCAAAAATTATTCCAACTTTAAAATTTACTATTTGAGTTTAAAAAAAGGTTTTTATAGATATTTCAGAAAAGTAATTTTTATATTTCGGAAAAAAAAAAAAAAAAAAAAAATAGAGAAATACTATTTTCCAAATGTTTGAAGGAAATTTTAAAATTCTTTTCAAATCCAAATATATTTAAAAGAATTTTAGAAACTCGTAAAAACTTTATTCTTAGATTTCGTAACTCAATTTTACAACTTAAAGGAAAGGTGCAAAATCGCTCCTTCGCAAAGAAGTACGTGACAACATTTATCTTAAAAAATGTTTCCAAAAAGTTAAATTATTTTGCAAGAATTCTTTTTTTAACAGGAGTTTTCAAAGGTTTTCAAAAGAAAAAGTAATTTTACACTTAATAAAATTCATTTCAGCTTCATATAAATTAAAAAAATTTCTTTTTAATTTATGGGTAATGCGTTAATATTAACTCATTTTTTTTTTTCGTTTTATATAATGTTTTATTTAATGTAAGAAAAATAGTTTTAAAACATGTGAAAATATATACAATAAATTGCGAATTTTAATAATAGATTTTTTTTTTTTTTTTACTTGACAATATATGGTAGATAAAGTATCGTTTTTAGGTAAAATGTTTGAAACTGAGTTTTTAATATACTCACACATTTTGAAGTTTTCAGACCTCCAAAAAGATGTTTTTAGTGATTGGTCTGTGTGTCTTTGTATCTGTTATCAGCATACCTGCCAACATTCTACTTAATATGCTATAGTATTGTTAGCACCTCCAACACCCCTCCCCCCCTTATTTTATAACAATCATTTATTACAGTATTTTTTTTTCTTATTTATTCATAATAATTGCATTAGGAGAATTTAATTCTAAAAAAAAAGTGGTGTGAAAAAAGTTCTGTGAACTAACAATGTTATAAAATATTATTTAGCATGTTGGTAGGTATGGTTATCAGAATACTTCAAGAACAATTGGTAGCAGGAAGTTAAATCTCGAAATTCTAAATGTGTATCATATAGTGATGCTACATATTCTTCGATCACATTTGATGAAACCATGGAAGCATCTGCGCAAGCTCTAACTCAACGCTTCCAATGCTGAAATAGGGGTGACAGTCAACTGACTCGGAGAAAATGAGCAATAACAGAGCACGGAATTGCTAGATTTTTTTCCAAATTTTAGGCTGGCATCCCTCCAACATTTTGGACGCGTCCTCACTACTAGTTTTAGGATAAATGGCTGCACTGTAAAACCTTTTGTTGAGATGAAGCAAATGATTCGCGTACATTCAAGGGAATTCAAAAGAGAGAATCATATACCTGCAAAATTATCGGTAGTACAGTGTAACATCTAAAAGCTGTACTAAACAAAAGGGAGCTATAATATTTTTTAAAGCATTTAAAAAATATACTCATTCAATAAAGGTATTTTTATACCTGCAGTGTTAAAAATTTCAGTCCTAGGTGAAACCGAAATTGGTAATACAATAATTGCAATGTATGTTGAACCAAAAGCTGGTTGCAACCATGATATGGTGAAATCTTCTACCAGGTTTTGATACTTTTTGTTGAGAAAAAACACCAAATTCCGGGAAAATATTTCACCATTTTATGGTTACGGCTACTATAGTACCAAGCACAAAATCATGCTATAAATTTTCACCATCTTGTGGTTCATCGTCCTGTGGGGCTACTGTGTGCCCTGTTTCGGTTCAACCTAGTACAGATTCGTCCTGAATTGACAAAATCTGTATATGATAGAGAAAAACTTGCTTAAATTTCGAATTCAGCACACCATAAAACATGAAAGTTAGCCTAAATTATCAAATCAAAATTTCAGTTGTATACCTGTGTAATTATATTTGACGTGGGACATGCTAAAACAGCAACGAAAACATATAAAGAGTTGAAGTGTTTTTAACAATCCATGGGGTTGTGTAGATAAGAAAATAAATATGCATAGAATTAAAATATTGAACTATGCTTACGTTACCATTAAGAAAAACCAAATTCTAATATACTGCATTATTTAAATGTTAGATTAGTATATCATTTAAATATAATTAATGCGTTTTTTCTACAACAATAATTTACTTGAATGAAATTATATCAAAATACTTCTGCCATCTTTCGACATAAAGTATAATGATTTTATGAGAAATATAATTTCTATACTTTTACAAATTCAGTTGAACTGTAATAAGTTAAAATTATATTTCTATGCGTTCACAAATTCAGATGAACAATAGATTTTATTCTGTTATATAATTGTAACATTGAACAAATTTCGACACTTTACAGTAAATAAATATATTACAAATATTTTGACCTAAAATAATGTCCTAAATGCTAAGTAATAAAACTAAAGTTGAGGAATATTCCTCTTCTCGATCCTTATAACAAATGCAGTATGTACAAGAAGCTCTGCATAGCTCTGATTAACGTTAGTTTAATTATAATCAACTCCCGGATTTTATTTGACTGGTACGACAATAGATACAAATTTTTATCTACCAAAATTTATTCCAACTTTAAAATTTACTATTTGAGTTTTAAAAAAGGTTTTTATAAAGATTTCAGAAAAATAATTTTTATATTAAAAAAAAAAAAAAAGAGAGAGAGAGAGAGAGAGAAATACTATTTTCCAAATGTTTGAAGGAAAATTTAAAATTCTTTTCAAATCCAAATATGTTTAAAAGAATTTTAGAAACTCGTAAAAACTTTATTCTTAGATTTCGTAACTCAATTTTACAACTTAAAGGAAAGGTGCAAAATCGCTCCTTAGCAAAGAAGTACGTGACAACATTTATCGTAAAAATGTTTCTAAAAAGTTAAATTATTATGTAAGAGTTCTTTTTTATTTTAACAGGAGTTTTCAAAGATTTTCAAAAGAAAAAGTATTGTTACCCTTAATAAAATACATTACAGCTTCATATAGATTTAAAAAAATTCTTTTTAATTTATGGGTACTGCGTTAATATTAACTCATTTATTTTTGTTTTACATAATGTTTTATTTAATGTAAGAAAAATAGCTTTAAAACAGGTGAAAACAACTTGCAAATTTTAATAATTGATTTTTTTTTTTTTTTTAACATCGCTTTTAGGTAAAATGTTTGAAACTGAATTTTTAATATACCCACATGTTTTGAAGATCTCAGACCTCCAAAAACATGTTTTTAGTAATTGGTGTTTTTAGTAATTTCGTCTTTGTGTCTGTTATCAGCATACCTGCCAACATTTTACTTAATATGCTGTAGTATTGTTAGCACCTCCACCCCCCCCCCCCCTATTTTATAACGCTCATTTATTATAGTATTTTTTTTTTCTTATTTAATCATAATTGTTACATTTGGAGAATTTTACTCTAAAAGTAAAGTGGTGTGGAAAAATTTCTGGGAACTTACAATGTCACGGAACATTATTTAGCATGCTGGCAGTCATGTTTATCCGAATACCTCAAGAACAGTTAGTAGCAGGAAGTTTAATCTCGGAATTCTAAATGTGTATCATAGAGTGATATACTACATAAAACCTTTCGTTGAGATGAAGCAAATGATTTGCGTACATTCAAGGGAATTCAAAAGAGAGAATCACATCTACCGGCAAAATTATTGGTAGTACAGTGTAACATCTAAAAGCTGTACTAAACAAAAGGGAGCTATCATATTAGCTCCCCATCATACTATAGGTCTGGGGAACTTAGATAATCGTGAAAATTTTCGACCTCGGTTTTTTGACTTTTCTACACGTTTTCAGGTGTGAGGAATCCGAAAGTGACAAAATTTGTATGGTGTCTGTCTGTAGGGTATTTGTTAGTGGGTTAGTCCGTCAGTTTGTTAGTCTGTTTACACGATATCTTACGAAGAAATAATCGCAGAGAGGTCAGACCAGATTTAAAATATTACTTTCAACAGTGGCAAGAATCCTATTTATTTGCAACATTCGAATTTAAAAACTTCGTAAGTTATTTGAAATTTACGATTTTCTTAACATGGGAGAATAGGGCAAAATTTCACTTAAACATGCATTGAATGAACAATTTCTGCTGTACAAATGTCAGACAAGTTTTAAAATATCGGTTTTGATGCCGGAATGAACATCAGTTACTATAAATATGCTAATTTAAAAATTTAGTAAGTTATTGGATATTTACGAATTTCTTAACATGGCAGAATAGGAGAAAATTTCGTAAGTTATTCGAAATTTAAGATTTTATCAACATAGCAAAATGGGGCGATATTTCATCTAAATATGCCTTTTTGGGAAAGTTGCATTGGAAATAGTAGCATGAAAATAAGCTACGAAATTGATCCCAAGAAAATAAATGAATAGATTAGAATAAGATAAATATATCGAAGTGAACGGTGGATAGCCTGTTAGGCGGGGATTTCATTCAGTCACTGTATCAAGCTTTGGTCAAATTCATTTCTTTTAACATGATTATAATATGCCTCGTACTAGAAATTTATGAGAACATAAATATGATGGGGATGCGCAGAGTCTACCTATGCCAACTAGTTTTTAAAAGCATTCAAAAAATATACTCATTCAATAAAAGTATTTTTATACTTGCAGTATTGAAAATTTCTGTCCCAGGTTAAACCGAAATTGGTACAACAGTAGTTGCAATGTAGGTTGAACCAAAAGTTGGTATTCACTAGCTGCAACTATGATAGGGTGAAATCCTCTACCTGGTATTGATAGTTCTTGTTGAGAAAAAACACCAAATCCCGGAAAAATATTTCACCATCTTATGGTTACATCTACTATAGTACCAAGCTTTGATTGAACCAATTTCGAAATCATGATAAAACATTTCACCATCTTGTGGTGCTACTGTGTGCCATGTTTCGGTTAAACCTAATACGAGATTTTTACAGTGCAGCCACATATCCTAAAACTAATAGTGAGGACGCATCCAAAATGTTGGAGAGATGGCAGCTTGCCGACAGTTTGAGATTTGGAAAACATCCAGTAATTCTGCGCTCTATTATTGCTCATTTTCTCTGAGTCAGATGACTGTCACCCCTATTTTAGCATTGGACTCGTTGAGTTAGCACTTGCGCAGATGCTTCAATGGTTTCATCAAATGTGGTCGAAGAATATCCATGTGTATTGTGTAGATTGTGGTTGGAAATCCTACTCGGTTTGTTTACAGGATTACCCAAAGAAGAATTGTTGGGATTAAGGCTGATTGACTCCACTAGTGTCCTAAACCTGAGGGGGTGTGCCCTCCACGGAGGTCATTCTACGGGGGGAGGGTTACCCAAATAATATGGACATATTGGAGCTACACTGTTAAAAAAATGCAACTTTGCTGCCAAAAATTCTCTGTAATTATAGAAAAATACGTTTTGTCAAAGTAATTTTTCTGTAATTTAAGACTTTTTTTTCTCAAATTAAAGAGAATTTCTGGCATCAAAGTTGCATTTTTTTACTTTCTTCTATATGTAATATAGAGAAAATATTGGATTCGTGAAAATTTTCAACCTCCGTTTTTTGATGGATTTACACGTTTTCGGATGTCCAGAACACGAAATGATAGATTTTAGAAAATGTCTGTCTGTATCACTTTTTTGTGTACGCTGTGTCTCACAAACCAATGAATGAAATTTAACCAAACGTGGTATTTAGTTGTACCCTGTCATAAACTGGTGCTGATTAAATTTGGGGATCAATCGCTCAACAGGTGACGCAGTGATCGCATTTTTGTAAATTTTTAACATGGCAGGATAAGGAAAAAATTTCATATAAATGTGCATAATGAGAGTTGTATTAAACGTGTGACTATAAAATTAATACAAAGTATTGATAATAGTAGTAGTTAACTAGGAAAAAACTTTTGTGCATGTGGAGGCATCGGTTCCTCCCCGGTGGGGGTAAAGTTTCAACATGGGTATCTTTCGAAAGGTCTCTTCAGTACCTTTTAAATGAATTGTTGAACTATAAATCTGTGATAATTTAAAACAATGTTATCGATTTTTTTTTACTTTTAACGAAAAAAAAAAAAAAAAAAAAAAAAAACTTCAAAAGAAATCGTATTTTTTTTTTTTTTTTTTTTAATATTGTTACTGAGTGAATATGTATAGGAAAATATAGAAGAAAATCTTGTGGTGACCACAGCCTGCTAGTTTAACAATGTATACTAGAAAATTGCTGGAAGTGCATTTCATATTACGTATGTGATTTTCATGTACGACTAAATTTAATTACACCATGTGATATGTATATATGATTTATAGAAATATGTACAGGACAACTTAAAATTAAGCGAAAAGTTTCTTTTTTAATAAATATAATAAATGGAGGTCTTTGCTATATTTTACTATGTCGATAAAATTCATTTAAGGAGAAAATTTCTCATACCCACACTGTAAACAACATATTTTTTTTAAATTAAATTTCTAGCTGTATTTTTTATATAATGTCAGGCTCTGAGGTTCCTTCAATACAAAAATTAATTCTTAACAGTGGCTCTGCATGCATGTTTATTATTAACTTAACTTACAAAGAAATAGTTGCAGGAAATTCAAATTTGCTATTTTAATATATATATGAGATTGCTACTTGCTTTTTTTGTCACATTGTTTGCAGCAACCGCGCCTACTTTGTTCACTTGACAAAGGGTCGTGTGTCCTTTCGACCCGATACAATTGTTGTGAGTCTTGCTAAAAAAAAAAAAAAAAAAAAAAAACACTTTGGTGTGCTCCTGTACACGAACTGCAAACATAATATACGTCCAAACTATGCAGCCAATTCTGTACGGCTCATGAACATGTGTACCAAATTACAAGTCAATAGGTTATTTTTACGACCGCTACCACGAGACATATAGGTTTATCCGAAAATTTCGTTCCGATTTTGAAGGAAAATTAAAACGCAACATATTTAAATTGTGGTATACATTTTTTAAATTACATAGGTGCCATATTCTGTTCTACAGCCTTTCTTCATCATTAAGATGACTTAAAAATTTCGTCTTTTTAGAATCTCCTCAGGTTTTTCAGCGAAAAAGTTTTCTATATGATTTTTTATTTCGATCAAAGAGTTGAAGTTTTTTCCATCAAGAAAACTTTGTATTGATCGAAATAAATGAAAATCTAAAGGCTGGATATCTGGTGAATAGGGTGGATGAGGTAAAAAAACTCAACCGAGCGTCAATTTCTTTTGTCGAGTTGTCAGACACATGAGACCTCGCACTGTCCTGATGGAATGCGAATATTTGCTATTTCTGGACATTTTTGTTTAATCGCTGACTGTAATTCATCTAACTGAGAGCAATACTTATCTCAATTAATCGTCCCGTTGCTTGGTAAATGTTCATAATAAAGGAATATTTTCCAATTCCAACAGATACAGAGTTTCTTTGGACTACGACTAGCTTTCAGGGTGGCTAAAGGTGGTTCATTCTGCTTTCTTTAAGACCTTTTCCGATTAATCTATACATATAAAAGAGTACTTCCACTCACTCACTCACTGACTCATCAACGCACAGCAAAATCTACTGGAGCCACTGACTCGAAACTGGGTCAGATTATAGACCATATAGTGTAAGCACCCACTAAGAAGCGATTTTGCGAAATTCGCCGCCTAAGGGGGTGTAGGGGGCAAAATGTGATTTCACAAAAACCTTCATATCTCAAAGAAAAAAACAGCTATCCGTAAATTTCTGCTTTAAAATATAGCTAATTTAATTATCTAAAAACCAATTTCTTGAATTCTAGAAGTTCGGTCCCCAAGGAGGGAAAGGGGCAAAACGTTATTTCACATGCGCAAAACGTGGTTTCGCATACTCCTATATATCTCAAACAGAAAAACAGATATCTGTGAAATTTTTGCTCTAATATATAGCTAATTCAAATACCTAAAAACTAATTTCTGGAATTTTCGAAATTCAGCCCCCAAGAGGGGAGGAGAGGGGGCAAAACGTTATTTGAAATAATCCTTTATATTGCAAACAGAACAAAATAGTGTAAGATATTTTTCCTCTAAATATAGCTCCCATAAATACATAAAAACTAATTTCTTTAATTTTAGAAATTCGTCCCAGGTGGGCGGGAAAGGGGGCTATGGGGTAAAAAATTGAAATATGGTTAGACCGTTCAAATCTGGTACAGATAGGTTTTAGAGATCTGCAAGTCAAATGAGGACATTTTTGAAAGTGTAATGTTATTAGGAGGGTCAAAAAGGTGTGGGGAGGGCGGAGGGGCAAAAAAATAAAAATAGAGTTAGACCGTTCAAAATTGGCACATAAAGGTTTATGATACCTACAAATCGATAGCGGATATTTTCGAATTTGTAAAGTTATTAGGAGGGGCGGTAGGAGGGAACGGAGGGGGCAAGCAATAAAATTAGAGTTAGGTAGTTCAAAATTGGAACATAGAGGTTTTTGATACTTACAAATCGATTGCGGATATTTTCGAATTTGTAAAGTTATTAAATTGGTACATGGAGGCTTTTGATACCTACAAATCGATTGCGTATATTTTCGAATTTGTAAAATTATTAGGATAGACGGGAAGGGGAGGTGAAAGGGCAAAAATATATAAATAATAGTTAGAGCGCTGAAAATTAGTGTTGTTAGGATTTCAGGCCCGATAAATCGATTGCAGAAATTTTCGAAAGTACAGAATTATTACGAAGGGAGGGAAGGGATCGGGCGCAGGGGTAAAAATAAAGAAATTCAGATAAAATGTTGTAAATTAGTATTATTAGGTTTAAAAGTCCGAGAGAACGACTGCGAGTATTTTTTAAAGTCTAAAATAATTGGGGGGGGGGGCGGGAACGGTAGGTGAAGAAGCATGCGAGCCTTGTTTGCCTGTCTGCGATCCGAACCGATTATTCCACAGATGGGAGAATTTATTATTATTATTATTATTATTTATGTTTTTCCCTTACGATAATATAGTGATTCGTTAAGAGTGTTGAACATAAATGCGCGCGCAGCGCACAGTTTCTTGCGCTGCCAAGGGTAGTGGGGACCCGTTGCGACATTTTTTTCCAATCACATTAATTTTTTCTCTTTTTTTTTCGCATGATAAAAATTGATGTAATTTTGAGAATTCATTAACTATAGAGATTCGATTAAAAATAGTGACCAGCGAAGCGGGCGTAGCCTGCTAGTATTATTATAAACGATCCCTGTTTTATTCCCCCGTCTCTAATTGCTTCAAAAATGGTGTCTCTTACAAGGAGAGGTCACGACATCGAAAATTCAAATCGGGACGAAATTGCGCAGGATTGTAGTATACTATGAGGGTAACAACATATTAAAGCAGTAGGACCCACTATCCACAAAATTTCGAGAAAAAAGCATTTAAAGTTTCAGTAATCTTTAAATACAAGTTATTTCGTAAGTGAGCAAGCGCCCCAGTGGTGTGATCCTAAAGCGCGAGTCTGCTAGCCAGACGACTTGGGTTCGAGACTACTTGTTTTTTTCTTTAACTTTTTATGAAATCTAAACTTTTTATTTATTTTTACTTTATTTTACAATTCAATTGAAATTTGAAAATTTTAATAAATTATTTAATTTTCTTGAGTATAAAATAACTTTTTCTATTTTTAATATTTATAACTTAAAAATACAATAAATTTCTATAACTTAAAAAATAAAGTTTAGTTTTACAAAACCTTAAATAAGAAACATGAAGAAAAACAGACAAATATTTAAATATTTAAAAAATAAGCAAGCTGTAAACAAAGTGTAAAATAGTTAGCAGGTGTTACTTAAATCTTGGTTTGAGCTTCCTGATTTTGTTTGACTGTGTATAAATTACGTAAACGCTTATAGCTTGTTAATAATAAAGGGCAGGTGGAATTTTATTTTGTGCAAGGAAGGATAAAAAAAAGGAAGTCATTATCGAAAAAGAAACGATGTTCATTAACATTTAAAATCTACATTTAAAGATAACATTTCTTTACTTGCAATAATTTAATAGCATCGTAATCCTATACTATAATTTTTCAAGAAACTGTATTGATTGGAGAAGTAATTATTTAATTTCGATAGTAATTATATATGCAATTAAAATGATCATTTCTCTGTATTATTATTATTATTTTTTTAATTTAAAAAACAAAATGTACTATTGTTTCAAGCATACCTAAAATAAAATAAAATATATTTCGATAAATAATCAGAAACAGTTTCTTTAGTTTTACCTTATTTTACAGTTAAAATAAAACTAAAATTTATTTTTTAAGTTATAAAAATTTATTGTATTTTTAAGTTATAAATATTAAAAATAGAAAAATTTATTTATTTTATATTCAAAAAAATTAAATAATATTTTATTAAAATTTTCAAATTTTGAATTGAATTATAAAATAAAGTAAAAATAAATAAAAAGTTTAGATTACATAAAAAGTTAAAGAAAAAAAAAAAAAAAAAAGTAGCCTCGAGGCAGCCTCGAACTCAAGTCGTCTAGCTAGCAGACTCGCGCTTTAGGATCACACCACTGGGGCGCTTGCTCGCTTGCGAAATAACTTGTATTTAAAGATTACTGAAACTTTAAATGCTTTTTTCTCGAAATTTTGTGTATAGTGGGTCCTACTGCTTTAATATGTTGTTACCCTCATAGCATACTACAATCCTGCGGAGTTTCGTCCCGATCTGAATTTTCCATGTCGTGACCTCTCCTTGTTAGTTGCGTTTATAGAATATGGAAATGCGATCCAAAATATTTTTCTCCGTAAAATCGTGGGTCTAAAAGGTTTATGTAGCCAAGCTTCACAAAATATTAGTGGATAGTGGAATTTCATATTTTTAACATTTCTGATAATTCACGTGTCGTATAGTGTACTGTTCGCCCGCCGAAGATTGATACCTGGTTGGCAAAGTGCCAGGACGATTCCACTCACGCTCTGGGAGACACAGCAATGAAGAGAGAGGGAAAATTTTTCTATTATTCTTGTTTCCTCTGTTATGTGTAGAATAACTAATACTCCTGCTTTGTTTTCTTTTATTTCTTTCTGTATAACAGTCTGTTTATATTGGAAATGGATCGTACATGTGGTACGAGTTCTCGGATTAAACCTCTTCATAGTGAAACGAAGCATATTGTACATAATGTCATTAAGCTTTGCTATAAAGAAACTTTAGAAGGAGAAGCTATTGTTCCACTTTCCCAATCAGTGAAACGTACGAGTGAAATAACTAATATATCAGAAGCCACAATAAAAGAATACGTAGAGAATCAAAAGAAGACAATCCAATGTTTGTATCACCAAAAAAGCGGCAAAAGAACAGTACCATCGAAAACATTTCTCTGGATAATTTTGATTGCGATGTTATTCGAAGAACAGTACACGAGTTTTACGCAGTAAATAAGATCGTACCTAAAATTCCCAAATTAATTCCTGTACTTAAAGAAAAGATAAATTTTAAGTATCAAAGAGAAACTTTGAGAAAAATTCTTCACGAAATAGGATTTAACTTCCCCGTCAGGTACGACTTGCACATTAGTCCCCTTTAAATATAGTGACCAGCGAAGCTGGCAAAGAATTCGTTGATTCACTACCTTAATTGATTTCACATTTCGTCATTTTTTAAGGGGTTATATACTAGTTTGTAAATAATAATTGACATAATTTTTAAATTAGTGTTACACACTTCAAAGAACAACTTTAATATATCCCCACAACGACATTTGGAAATTTTTTGTTGGCGATTATGGCTAAATCATAAGTCTAAAAATCATAAATGATAAAATCATAATCCAAATCATAAAATCATAAATCCAAAATAAACAATTTATAGGCTGCCATATTATATCGCCAAAGAAAAATCGCCAAATTCAGCTATGGGGATGTACTAAAGTTATACCTTAAAACTATCCCCTTTATAATATTATCAGTTTTCCTTTCTTTTAATTAATCGTAAAATATTTATATAACCAGATATTCAAGAATCAGTTCAAAGAAGGAAAAGAAATGCAATCAGTGAGTTTATATTTTTTTCATACAAATAAACAAACACATCCCTAGGTACTACGGACATTCCTATTTTATAAATGGACTAACCCTTTTCACTCATGCGCAAAAGACGCCAGGGATCATCCTTCTGCGGTTTAACAGTAGGTTACTTTTTACCAGTATTTTAATCTGATATTCATCCTTGGTGGAGGGCCTACCCGGGCGTTCTCGATCTTCAATGTTGAAATCACCAGCTTGAAACCTAGGAACCTGCTTCCACACAGTTCTTTCAGCTCCAGCACATTCTCCATAAACAGCGCATATTTTGTTTGGTACTTGTGTGGCATTTTTGCCTTTCCGGTAAAAGAAAAGAATTAAATGCCTATAATGTACTTTATTTGTTTCTATATTCGGAGGCGTATAGAACTGACAACAATTAACGTATTGTAAATACATTTTTTATAAAACCGATTTTTAGTGTGTCACTAAACAGATGCACGAAATGTCAGCGCTTTACTCACTTAAAATCCCAATGTAAATCACCAAGGTTCTACTGTGCGAAGTGTGGTGACAAACACTTCACAAATGATTGCACTTCCAACAAAGAACATTGCATAAACTGACAACAGGCCAACAAAACAAATAAAAACCATTTCGCGTACTCAACTGTGAAGTCGTTCCTTCACATATATGAGTTTTAGTTATAGCTTTAAAAATGCAATAATTAATTACTATGTTTTCAATAAATTAAATGGTAATAAAAATACCCAACGAAATTCTAAATTACTTATTATATTTATTCGTATTTATCTATAAATAGATATCTTAATTCTAATAATATTTTACACGTTAAGTTATTAAATAAATTCTCTGAGAACAAAAACATATTCTTTAAAATTAATAATTTATTTTTGCTAGTCATCTGTTTATATGACGTCTCTCAGAATTATAATCTCTCCTAAATCATTTAATAAATAATATATAAAAAAATATTTTCATTTATAAACTGTTGTATACATAATTACATTTTCATTCTTTTAAATTGCACAAGTCCACTGTGTTATAAATAAATTAAGCAATACATTTCCGTTGTAATATCATTAAAGGGGTAATTTATATTTTTTTAATGACAGGATGTGCAATAAATCCAAGCCTTTGTGTCTACCTAACTCAACGTCTTTCTGGCGATAAAATTTGGCATAGATGTTTGGCGTTAGTTCTTTAACGAACTTTCTAAATTCAAAATATTTATATTAATTTATTCTATAAACAATGGATTATGTTTGGCTGTAAAATTTGGCACTATTTCGAAAATCTTGGCGTAATTCAGCAGTCTGGTCTTCATTGCGAGATAGACAACTTCAGAATTCGCTCCAAAACTTACTTGAAGAACACATCTAAAAGCGCTCTCTCTCTACCTGAAAATTTGTTTTACACCACCTGAATGTCTCAAAGATAATATTTTTATGTATCTTGTCAAGTAAACTATAGAATAATTTTTAGTCCATAGCTGTGATGTTTAACTCGAAAATAAAGTGCTGTCAGATAAGAAGATTGTTTTTATTTACGGCTTATTGTATCTATTTTCCTGGTGTATTGCGGTTATTCATCTTGTTTGCTTAAGAACAATTTCATCTATGTGAACTTTAGCGGAAGAACTTCATTATAACATGTCCTATTTATCAGGACCTCAGAAAAGATTTTTTAAATAAGTATTACAAAAAGAACTTGACCCAAGAAAGTAATCAACAATCATCAACAACAGAACAACAACAAAAAAATCCCACAAACAACAGTTCAGCTAGCTCCTCTAATGGGTCCGAGCCCACATTCATCAGCCCACATTCAAATCTACAATTTCCACATGAAGATAATTCATCTCAACAAGCTCCGACAAGTCTACAATATTCTCCACACCAACAGTTTCCAGGATTTCTTCCACAGCGATTTGCACACTATAATTATCCACCAATTTTCCCAGCGAACAATCCATACACAATTGATATTCGAATAAATATTGACTTTTAACTAATGTAATAGAGGCTTCTCCAGTGGATGTTCAACACACTTCATCTGAGAAAAGTCAACATTTGGATGATGCTGTAGTTAACCTTAATTGTAAAAAACTAAACTTTCTACAAATAAATTTAAACAAATCACAAACCGCAAATGAAAATATTATTGAATATATGGTTAATAACGGAATAGATATAGCACTTTTACAGAATATCCTCACATCTCCCATAGTAAAATTACCCACATGCCTTTGGATGGACCTCCTTTTCATTGAACAATAATAATGCTGCAGTACTAATCCCAAACACCCTACTATATTATGTAATACTGTTATGTTAGAGAAAACAAGCATATATTATCTCTTGTAATCGACAGTTGCAACCTTTAATTAAAAAAAAAAAAAAAAAAAAAAAGAACCTTCTAAAATACTCCATTTCGGAAGAGGAAAATAGTTGCCTTTTCCGAAGCAAATAGATTCGTTTTGGAAACGTAAACAAAAGTTTTAATAAATAACTTTAAATAAAAAAGGCTTTTTTTTTTCTTGGACAATGTTTTTGGACGGAAGGAAAAGGGATAGTGGAATAATGCTTGGTGAAGTTATTGAGCATATGAAGCATATTGAGCATGAAAATATTATGAAATGGCGACAGTGCAGCAATTTTCCCCTAGGATTGTTGAATTTGAGGCACGTACTAAAACTAGTGCCAGTTTTAGTACGTGCCTCAAATGAATTGAATCTGGAAAACAGAATATATATATGTACACTGATGGAAAAAAATATCCCAACACCAGGAAGGAGCTGTGAACGAAATTTGGTAGGCGTGTTTATACATCTGAAAGATGACTTCGATTCAAATTTCGAGCTACGCGCAAAAGTGTGGCGCTAGTAGCGACACTATGAACATGCAAATGAGGTTTGCTTTAAATAAGCGCTGTAAGGTTCGTGATCGTTATTTAAAGTTGAGATTTGACGTAGTGGGTTAATGTTAGTCAAGGATGCCTCTAAGAAGACGAAGAAGCCATTATCAACAGCTCACTGAGTTTGAACGAGGTCGCGTAGTAGGGCTACGAGAAGGTGGGTTTTCTTTCCGCGATATTGCAGAAAGACTTCGCAGGAATGGATCCACTGTGCATGAGTGTTGGCAGCAGTGGTCAAGGGAAGGAACTGCCTCAAAAAGACCGGGTTCCGGGCGGCCACGTGGCACTACTGAGAGGGAAGACCGCCGTGTTCGGCGTATGGCTGTGGTTAATCGTACTGCGTCTGCAGCTGAAATTCGAGCTGCAGTTGGCACCACAGTGACACAACGAACTGTTACAAATCGGTTACTTCAAAGACAGCTCCGAGCCAGACGCCATGTAGCGTGCATTCAACTGACTCCAAACCACTGTCGTTTGCGAAGTGAGTGGTGTAAAGCTAGAGCTCATTGGAGGACGGAGTGGAGATCTGTTGTGTTTTCTGATGAAAGCCGTTTATGCCTTGGTCGCAGTGATAGCCGTGTGTTGGTTAGAAGGAGGCCAGGTGAATGCCTGCTAGTGACCTGTCTGCGGCCTAGACACACAGGGCCTACTCCTGGAGTTACGGTTTGGGGAGCAATTTCGTATGACAGCAGAAGCACTCTCGTGGTTATCCCACGCACCCTGACTGCAAATTTGTACGTCAGTCTAGTGATACAACCTGTTGTGCTGCCATTCATGAACAGCATTCAAGGGGGTGTTTTCCAACAGGATAACGCTCGCCCTCATACCTCTGTTGTAACCCAACATGCTCTACAGAGTGTCGACATGTTGCCTTGGCCTGCTAGATCACCAGATCTTTCTCCAATCGAGCACGTATGGGACATCATTGGACGACAATTCCAGCGTCATCCACAACCAGCATTAACCGTCCCTGCATTGACCGCCCAAGTGCAACAGGAATGGAACTCCATCCCACAAACTGATATCCGACACCTGTACGACACAATGCATGCACGTTTGCATGCTTGCATTCAAAATTCTGGCGGTTACACCGGTTACTAATATACCAACATTTCACATTTGAAATGGCTCTTCTCGCCAATGGCTCTGCCTGTGATCTTGAAACTTTAATCAATGAAATATGTTACCTAGACAAATGTATTGCTGAAATTTCATTACTGTACAATATATTTTTTTTTTTTTTTTTTTTTTTTTTTTTTTTTGGTGTTGGGATTTTTTTTTTCCATCACTGTATGTAATCTACATGAGTGTAGCTAGTGAAACACATATAAGATTCTAAAAATACTGATTTTTGTGTATTTGGTGAGTGTTTAAATAAATTCGTTCAATTTTCACAAAAAAAAAGGGGGGGACAATCGTTTCTTAATAAATATTGTTTAAACTAACTAATTAAAAACCCCTTGCGTGGTTCACTTTGAAATGTTATTTCAAAGTTATTTTTAAATTTTCAAATAAAAAGATTGAAAATTGTTGGAGGTATGCTGCGTGCCGTTTCGAAAAATCATATTCCGAGAAAAATGCGCTTGAATTTTGAAATGTGTTATATAGACTTGAACAAATGAAAAAATTGTGAATTTTGAAATACTTTTAACTGTACCCAGGCATCTATGGAGATTTTAAAGAAGTTGCAATTCTTAAAATGGAGATTTATCAGCGGGTAAGGAGTTGGCGCAGATAGGCTGTTTCGGATCAACCGAGGCGCTAGAGGAGGAGTTAGTAATTCCATAGAACATTTTTTTTTTCAGGGATTAGCCTTTTTCCTCATATTTTAGAAAGTTCAAAACATCTTTTAAGTCAACAAAAAATTCATCTACATTGGTGTTACCCTTTAATTTACAACACGATTGGTTTCCGATCAGCAACGAAACAAACCTCTTTGGTAATGAAAGAAGACTTTTAAAAAACATTTCCCTGCAAAAAGATTGGTTTCGTTGGAGATCTTAAACAAAACTGTTCGTTCCCAAAACGAATGTATACGTCCCAATTTTTTTTTTTTAACATATATTTTTTTTTTTCTGAATCGTACGTGCAACGCTTCTCTTCCGCGCCAAATGATCGTACTTTGATGTGAGGCAACCCTGTGTTTGGCGTACTTTTACTGAGGAAATCAAGTACCATTGTGTTTACAATAGAATTACCTTCATTTTGATATACAGTTTAATTATGGTAGAGATGAAGGTAACTTACTCATGGAAACTTCGAGTTCACAACAGGCAACCCTATTGTATAGCCAAGAAAAATACAGTTAATGTTTATTTTTTTTCTTATTACTTAGTATTGTATTTTCAATTGATATCATTTTTTTTTTTTTTGAAAAACTAAATGAGGGAAGAGAAATCGATTAAAAATAAATAAATAAATAATTAAAACGCGTTTAATTAAAGGTAGAATGACCAGGATACGGTTAGACAACCTAAATGTAACTTGTTAGCTTATATATTACATTTTGTGTTTCAGAATACCTTGCATTCATAAAAGATATGAATAAAGTTTAAAATGGTCCTGATATTTTACTATCAAAAGAAAAAACTTTCAAAAGGAACCTTTGAATTTCGTCAGTAGAAAATAAATTATGATATATATAAGGAATACAATATTTCATGTTAAATTATGACCCGAGTATTGTTGTTACGTATTCTGCAGAATAATACAACTAAACAACAATTACTTAGTCCAACATAATACTAAATCAAAAACTGTATTCTATCTTAACAATGAACGTCTTTTGTGGAATGATGAATCACTTTCATTTAAAATATATCTATTTATATTTTCTTTAATGTCTCTAAATATATTCATATTCTCAGATAGTCTTTATAAAATCATATTAAAGAAGATTTATGTATGATGTAGTAAAAGTATAAAAATACCGAGTATGTGAACGGATACAATAACTGCATGTAAAGTGGATAAATTTCAGTGGTAGAGGACAATAGAAAATCTCATTCCAGGACGTAGATTGATGTACGTGCTATTGTATGTTTATAACTATGATTTTGTAAGGCATTCCTTTCTTTCTTAAACGTTTTTATTTATAAAATTAAGAAACGAACATGGAAGAAATGTTCAGACATTTCCCACCTAAATGATGGGTAAACGGTTTGTTCAAAGAAAAAGGAATCAAAAGAAATTAAATGAGAATTATACAAAATTTTTCTAAAAGAAAATTGTAGGTTTTTTTTTTTTTTTTTTTTTTTTTAGTAATATACAATATTGTGCAAACTCAAAAAGATAAGAGTTAATTCAAATCATAAATAAATACTATTAAACATTGTCAGAAACGCTTACTGCAAGTTCTTATAACACGCCATATATTAATCAAATATTTTTGTGTAGATCTCTAAATCTTAATGCTAAACATATAATATTCTATTGAAAGTATTTTTTGTGCTTAGGAATAATAATTGTCTATTTTATTAAGTTTATGCAAATTAAATTAACTAATGGTCTATTGAAATATCTCTCATACAACTCAATGCTTTGGAATTGTTTTCAGTGTCACTGTACAGAAAAAAGTTATGCTATTTATGCCATTTTCAATATGGAACATCCCATATAGGACTGGAATAATCTATATCAGTCTCAAAAATTTCATGAATAATTAAGGCAGTTAGAGAGGGGACAGTCTGACATACAGACAAACCAGAGACATAAAACTTTTAACTTTATTGGAATATGTTAACTTTTACTTTCTTCTATATATATAAGAAGAAGGTATTGGATTTTTGAAAGATCTTCGAACTCCAATTTTTGATTTATTTACACGTTTTAAAAATTCCTGAACACGATTTAACTGTTTTCGGAAAATGTCTGCCTGTCTGTGTGTGTGTGTGTATCACAATTTTTTGGGGCGCTGTTTGAATGAGACGAATGAACGAAATTTAACCAAACATGGTATTTAGTTGGACCCTGACCTAAATTGCTGATTAAATTTGAGAATCAATAGCTCCACAGGTGATGCTGTATTCCCATTTTTTTTTTTCTAAATTTTTAACATGGGATTATAAAACAAAATTTCGTATAAATGTTGCATAATGTGAGTTATTTTAAAAGTATGATTATAAAATTAATGTGAACTATAGATGATAGTAGTAGTAAACTAGGGAAAAATGTTGTGTATGTAGGGGCATCGTTTCTCCCGCTGAGAGTGTCAGTTTTCAATATAGGTATTTTTCGAAAGAGCTAGTCAATACTTTTCGAGCCATAGACATGTGACAATTTAAAAAAAGTATTCTTTTTCCTGATAATAATAATAATAATAATGCATTTTTTTCTGACTTTAGCATAAAATTGGGTTTCTCTTAGCATTTAGTGTTATAATTCTGTGCTATAAAAATTGTCTGCGTTCATAATGGAAAATAATTTTAATAAATAATTTGTACTGCTTGAAATTGTGTAAAGTTCAGAGCTGCCAACCTAATCCGGCAAATTGTTAGTACCGCCCCTTTTCCTACACCACCTAATTTTTAGAGTATTTGTTGTCTTAATTCATCGTAACTACATTTGAAGAGAATTACTCTAAAAATTAAGTGGTGTAGGAAAAGGGGCGGTACTAATAAATTGCCGGATTAGGTTGGCAGCTCTGAAAGTTGTACAAAAGAAAGTCTTGTGTCGTCCGCAACATGGTACAGTTTAAGATTAGAACTATTAAATATATTGGTTGTTGAACTATTTGAATATTTGATCAGAATGTAGTGATGCATTGTATTATGTTTTATTAATATAAAAATAATTCCAGAAGAAAAAGGAAAGAAAGAAAAAAAGAAAGAAATTGTTTATGTCTTTTTTATTTAGTGTATTTACATTATTAAATGACAATATATTTAGCACTATTTATTCAAAAAGGTACTATGCTTCTCTGTGGCAGAAAATAAGTTAAAAGTAAATTAAACTTGCCAAAGGTTTGGAACAGATGGCGCAGCTAACCGTCGAAGTAACATAATTTTAATTAAATTGACATTAAAGAAAGTTTCCTTCCGAGATTTATGAGAAGGGCACAAAATACTAAACTAATAAACGCAATGAAATTAAGAAGAATTAAACGCAAAATATTAAACGCAATGAAATTAAGAAGAATTAAACGCAATGAATTTAAGAAGAAAAATAAACTATTAAAAATTTATCAAAATTTTATGACCACCTGATGATAAAAAAAATCAATCAAATCATGTATATCTATTATTCTAAAAATGATATTCGGTTTTAGAAGTGGTTTTCCAATATAAGACCTCCTTAAATTAAGCTTAATTATATCGCACAAAAAAGACAAGATGAATAGCGTATTTAAGCTAATTAATGTAGTTACAATTTTTTTAATGTATGTGCATAGGATAAATAAACATGTTTAAAACATGTTTAATATTTTATTAGATAAAGTAAATATTAATATTTTAATATAAAAAAGTAATAATTTTATTGTTGACAAAAAATATTATTTATTATTATTATTATTTATAAGCACAGACTTAAAATATATGTTTACATTTACGTTGATATGTATATATTTATATATATATATATATATGTGTATATATATATATATATATATATATATATATATATATATATATATATATATATATTGGGGGGGGGGGAATTTTTTCGATAAAAAAAAAAAAATAAATAAAATAAAATAAAAACTAGACAAAATAGCCTAGAACGTCACACATGTAAAGGACATTTAAAAGCTCATTGTTTTCACAATCGATTTAGTCCAGAGTACAATTCGGGGACCGACCATAAATTGAAGAAGAGCGAAAATACTTTGGATTACACTATCAACCTGTATCATAAAAAGCTACAAAAGGCTTGTAAATTTAATGCATTATTGTAGATATTATGTGCAATATTTATAAGTTTTGGTGCGGGAATTGCACAATTATTTAGGAGAATATATATATATATATATATATATATATATATTCAAAAATTACTAATTTTTTTGACAAGTTCTTTGCTTTTATATATTTTTATGATTTTTTAAAAACATTTGTAATGGTATTTGGATTTACTCTGCAGGGTAGAAGGAATCGGAACGCATGTTAAAACCTGTGTTTTCTATGATAAAAATAAAAAATAAAAATATATTTACATTATTTTAAAAAGTAACAATCTACAGTAATAGAATAATAATAACTATAATAACAACATGCTTTCAAAACAAAAAAGTAGTTCTAAAATGTATATTTTAAAAGTACATTATACGTTAATTTTAGTGTACTACAATAAAATTTATTTCCATATCATATAAACATACTGAAACAAAGTTTTACAACGACTATTAAAAAAAAAAAAAAAAAAAAAAAAAAACGTATTGCTTTTTACAAGAAAACTAAAATGTTTTATATTTGGTCATACATAATTATAACTTTACAAAATATAAATGCCACTAGCTCGTCGTACACAATATCTACTTAATCAAAACAAATTACTTTACATATTATGCATATTTTCTAAGAAAATCTAAAGCATTTAACATTTTTGTAAAAAAAAAAAAAAAAAAAAAAAAAATACGCCCTATTACAACAACAATTGACATTAACATTCTAAATAATGCTAAGTATTCCAAAGCTCCTGCAACTACACAAACAAAAACACGCAAAAAGACACCTCTCTTTACATAAATTTAATAATTTATTTTCGTAGAAAAATATTCTACAACGTTTTCGATTTTTTTTTTTTTTGGTCAATAGATTATTACTAAATTTACCAGTAGATTTTTGAAAACATCTGTATTCATAAAACTTTTAATCTATTAAAAAAAAGTAAAAATGCAATAAAATAGCAATAAATACATGTATAACAAAAACAAAAAAAAAAACTGTTAAGAAAAGACACTGCTTAGGATTATTGAAATGAAAAGAGGATTTAGAGGTATATATATATCTTTGCATTTTTAAACATCACCTTAGAACATACAATAAAACTTAAAAAAAAAAAAATAAAAAATAAAAAATCTGTGTACGTATATGAATGTAGTACTTAGAAACATTTTTATTAGAAACTGGCCGTTTTTTTTTTTTTTTTTTTTTTTTTTCAAATTTAAGAATCCTGTATTTAAAAACAAAAAAATAAATAAATAAATAAAATGCTAGCATAAAATAAAATTATACTGTTTTACTTACTAATATAATAAAAAAAACCTACAGTAATAATAATAAAAAAAAGCTACCCAAATCATTTTAGAAGAAATGTTATATATATTCATTGAGATAATAGGGTCTTGATCTGTTATTTTTTATATTTTCTGGAGAAAAAAGGCAAATCATACAAAATGTATATTTTTATTCTCATTTCTGAGCAATGAAAAAATGTGCTTTAAAATTTGTGTTTCATGATAGAGGCTTAATTGCTTCTCTTTAAATAAAATATATTCCAATCTGTTAGCTTAAATGTGATGGAGAAATATATATAAGACAAGCTTTAACAGTGTCTTTCATTGGTATTTCCCAATTTCAAAATCTTAATATTATATATATATATATATATATATATATATATATATATACACACACCCACACACACACACATATATATATATATATATATATATAAATGGTGATTATATATACAGGGTGATTATATATACTTATATACAGGGTGATTATATATACTTATATACAGGGTGATTATAATTAAAGTTACGATTTCAAAACGCTATAATTTTAAAACTACACATCAGAGCGATTTGATGTTTTACCAGAGCAATTGTGAGGCAATGAAATTTTCGTTTGTCAAAAGAAAAACATGTAGTTCCAAAATGTGCCGTTAATTATCCGTAAAGTATTTGTTTCATGAAGCTCCTCTTTTTCTCTTTTCACTATGCCTGTTTCCACTGTAAACAAGTATTCTTGTCTTTTTGATAAAAAAATTGTAGTAAACCCTTGAATTATATTTTTTTCTGCTATTTCATTGTCTTGCTAACGACATTCCTGCATTTAATTTAGGCGTTTCCCCTGACATTCCCCTGACAGTACCATCTATAAGAACATGTTAGAACTATCGTTTTCCTCCTCCAAACAAAATTTCATTGCTTCACGAATGCTCTGTTAAAATATCAAATTGCTCTAAGTGGTAGTTTTAAAATTACAGCATTTTGAATACGTAACTTTAATTATAATCACCCTGTATATTGCTTTTCTATCTGCTTTATTAACAGATGAGGCAGCAATAAATAAGATAAAATTACTTACGAATACGAAAACCCCTCTGAAAGAAAAGAAATATATTTTTAGATTTATAAATAAACAGGGGAGATGCGAATATTGAGAATGCGGCTTAGAAAAACCGGAAAAGTAAATATTGGTTTGAAGAAATTCATACTAAAAACTAGTTGGCATAGGTAGACTCTGCTCAGTTCCTCATCATATGTATGTTTTCATAAATTTCTTGTACAGGACTTATTATATTCATGTTAAGAGAAATGAATTTGACCAAACGCTAAACACAGTGACAGAACGAAATCCTCGCCTAATAGGCTACCCACCATTCAGTTCGATATCTTATTCTAATCTATTAATTTATTTTATTGGGATCAATGTCGTAGTTTATTTTCAAGCTACTATTTCCAATGCAACTTTCCTAAAAATGCGTACTTTTATGAAATATCTCCCCATTTTGCTATGTTGATAAAATCTTAAATTTCGAATAACTTACGAAATTTTCCTATTAGAATATTTGTAGTCAATCATGTTCATACAAGTATCATAAATGCTATTTTGAAATTTTCTGATATATTTATGATCCTTAAAATGGACGTTTATGCTCGATTTTGCCTTATTCTGCCATTTTAAGTAAATCGTAAATTCCAAATAACTTACGAATTTTTTAAATTGGAAAAATCATACTCTATGGTATTCATGTCAGTATCCTAAATAATATTTCGAAAGTGGTTTGACATCTTTACGAGGAAAATATCCCTCACGATTGACGTTTATGTGAAATTTTGCTCTATTCTGCCATGTTAAGAAATTCGTAAATTTCCAATAACTTACGAAATTTTTATATTGTACAATTCATAGTCATTAATACTCATGCCAGTGTCCTAAATAATATTTCAAAAGTAGTCTGACATCTTTACGATGAAAATATCTCTCAAAATTGACGTTTATGTGAAATTTTGCCCTATACTGCCATGTTAAGAAATTCATAAATATCCAATAACTTGCGAAATTTTCAAAGTAGCATGTTTATAATTACTTATGTTCATTCCGGCATCAAAACAGATATTTTAAAACTGGTTTGACATTTTTACAGTAAAAGGTTTCCATTTAATGCACGTTTAAGTGAATTTTTGTCCTATTCTCCCATGTTAAGAAAATCGTAAATTTCGAATAACTGCTGAAGTTTTTAAAATCGAATGTTGCAAATGAATAGGGTTCTTGCCAGTGTCGAAAGTAATATTTTAAAACTGATCTGACCTCTCTGCGACAATTTGTTCTTGAGATATCGTGTACACAGACTAACAAACTAACGGACTAACAAACTAACAGACTAACACACACCCTACAGAGAGACAACATAAAAATTTTGTCATTTTCGGATTTCTCACACCTGAAAACGTGTAAAAATGTCAAAAAACCGAGGTCGAAAATTTTCACGATTACCTAAGTTCCCCATACCTATAGTATGATGGAGAACTAAAACTAGTTGGTATAGGTGGACTCTGCTCAGTTCCCCATCATATTTATGTTCTCATAAATTTCTAGTGGGAGACATATATAATCATGTTAAAAGAAATAAATTTGACCAATGCTTGATACAGTGACAGAATGAAATCCCCGCCTAATAGGTTATCTACCGTTCACTCCGGTATATTTATCTTATTCTAACTATTAATTTATTTTATCAGGGTCAATTCTGTTGTTTAGTTTTCATGCTACTATTTCCAATGCAATAATCCTCAAAGTTCATATTTATATGAAATATTTACAATTTCGCTATGTTGATAAAATCGTAAATTACGAATAATTTACGAAATTTTCCTAGTAGAATATTGGTATTCAATCATGTTCAAACAAATATCGTAAATGTAATTTTGAAGTTGTCTAATGTATTTATGATTCTCAAAATGGAAGTTTATGCTCAATTTTGCCTTATTCTGCCATTTTAAGTAAATCGTAAATTCCAAATAACTTACGAATTTTTTAAATTGGAAAAATCATGGTCTATAATATTCATGCCAGTATCCAAAATAATATTTAAAAAGTTATTTGACATCTTTACGATGAAAATATCCCTCAGGATTGACGTTTATGTGAAATTTTGCTCTATTCTGCCATGTTAAGAAATTCGTAAGTTTCCAATAACTTACGAAATTTTTATATTGGAAAATTCATAGTCATTACTATTCATGCCAGTGTTCTAAATAATATTTCAAAAGTAGTCTGACATCTTTACGATGAAAATATCTCTCAAAATTGACGTATATGTGAAATTTTGCCCTATACTGCCATGTTAAGAAATTTGTAAATTTCAAATAACTTGCGAAATTTTAAAAGTAGCATATTTATAGTTACTGATGTTCATTCCGGCATCAAAACTGATATTTTAAAACTAGTCTGACATTTTTACAGTAAAAAGGTTCCATTTAATGCACGTTTAAGTGAAATTTTGTCCTATTCTCCCATGTTAAGAAAATCGTAAATTTCTCATAACTTACGAAGTTTTTTAATTTGAATGTTGCAAAAGAATAGGCTTCTTGCCAGTATCGAAAGTAATATTTTAAAACTGATCTGACCTCTCTGCGATCATTTGTTCGTGAGATATCGTGTTAACAGACTAACAAACTAGCGGACTAACACACTAACGGACTGACACACTAACAGACACCCTACAGGCAGACACCATAGAAATTTTGTCATTTTCGGATTCCTCACACCTGAAAACGTATAAAAAAGTCAAAAAACCGAGGTCGAAATTTTTCACGATTACCTAAGTTCCCCATACCTATAGTATGATGGGGAAATATATACAATTATTCTTATTTTCTATGTACTTTAAAATTTGTGATTCATTTATCAAATAACTACTAATTTATTATTTTAACACCCACGCAACTACGGATATCCATTAGACATGTACATCCAATGATCCGTAAAAGGTACAAAATATCTTAAGAATTCCATTGAAAGTCGTGGATATACTAAACTAATTATAGATATCTATTAAATGTTTAAATGTAGGCGAAATTTAGACGTGCCTTTTTCGATGTCTATCAAAACAGGATTTAGATATTTTCAATGTCTTTTAGATTTAACAAGTCTAATTATTGGATAGATGGATGGATGGTTGAGTTTTATGTCGCACTAGTGCTGCGCAGATGAGCGATTGGCGATGGTCTGGAACACACCCTAAAGGTGGTCCTGAGACATGCCATCACAATTTTGATCCTCCACGGAAGGGATGGCTCTCCGCTTCGGTGACCCCCAGAGGTATAATTTTTGATGGGAACAGGGAGGACACTGCGGCCACGACAGATTTTACGTGTACCAGATACCATTATAGTTCACGGCGGTCTTTGACCAGCTCGAGTACCGAACCCGCAATCTTCAGATTACGAGGCCGTCTCTCTACCGTCTGAGCTAATTATTGGATATTTCGATATTTTGCAAATATTTAACAGACATCTAATGCATGTAAAAAAGAAAACATTTGTCGTACTAATAGATATATGTTAGATATTTATAGAAGTTTAATGGATTATTTTTTAACTTTTTTAGATATCTTACGGATGCAAATGGCTGTGTGTGGGTTTTACAAAAAAAAAAAAAAAAAAAATTCAAAAACTGCTGCTTTCCATAATCTAGCAAAAATGATTTAGCATATTAATAAGAATTAATAAATTAGCAAAGAAATAATTTTTAAACTAATAATTATTAAGGTTTTCTTAAAAATAAGCTTAAAAAAAATCAACAATTTTAGAAAAGAAAACTTAATAAATAAATAGTGTTAAACATACATTACAGATAGGTAAAGATGCACATGCTGCCAAATGTTAAATTAAATCCCGGTTTGTCTTTCTCTATTCTCTTTTCTTTTACATTTTTAACGAATTTCTTGAAAAAAACATAATTACTAATTTGTAAAATCTGGGCATCATTAGAATAACAAAGATATCTATAAATAAATATATAATAAACGTATTATCGAATTCTCATGGTTGTGTGTACATTTTTAAAAAAAGTTATTCACATATCAAAAAAAAAAAAAAAAAAAAAGAAGATGGAAAAAAATGGCAATTATGTTTTACATTTGAAGGCATGTGCGTCTTCATCTGTACGTAAATACATTCTTAACACAATTTTTCCTTAAGTTTTCTTTTCTAAAAATTTTGAAATTTTTATTTTTTCCACAACTTTTGTGAAAAATCAATTAATTATTAGTTTAAACATTATTATTTATACAAAAGTTGTCTTGAATTCGATTAATGATATGATTACAAACATGCCATCTAAATTTTACGTTTGTATGTTCATTCGTTTAAAAAATCACACACAAAAGAAGAAAACGTCTGAATTTTTCTTTAATTTTGTGCACCAGTGTAATATATTAATAAGAATTAGACATTTAAAACTCACAAATTTATAATTAGCAATGAATATGTTAGGAAACAACCGAGTGCAGTAGCATAAAATCTTCTCCTGAAATCGAATATATCCCAACCTGTTAACGTACATGGAGGAGAATAACACATACCAGACAAACCCTCCATAGCGTCCTTCATTTCTTTCCTTTCTCGGATATTTAATAATTTCAAAAGCTTAATGTTATATTTCTTGGCCCTTTTATCAGTATCGCTAACAGCCGAAGCTACAAAGGTTGTAACAGTAAACAAGATAAAAGTATTTACAAATAAATTAATCGCTCTTAATGAAATCATATTTTCAGATTTATAAACAATCACAGAAGATGCGAATATTGAGAATCCACAATAGGTAATGCTTAAAAAGACAGGAAAAGCAAGTGCTGAATTAAAAGCGTCAAAAAGTGTTAAAATCTTATCATAACGAACAAAACAATAATAAGAATTTGTGAAATCAGTAAAACGCCGTTTTATATTACTTTTGATGATTTCCACGTGTTTGGATAATATACTCACCATGTAACGACAAATAATAATGTAGAAGAATGCGAAATGATACATAAAACTGTATGCATGCAACATCGCAAAAGTATATATAAACCAAAAAATTAATGTTACGATCCAGTGAATGTTAGATAGAGCTGTACTACCAAAAGTGAATTTCTGAATGAACCAATCAGATTTCAATGTTTTATATTCGTATGCATTTTCCGATATTCCCCAAAAACATATAAAGACCAATAATAGAAGGCAAATTGCAATTATTTTTTGTTGAGGATAAATTCCATGTAGTTTCTTAATCTTTTCTAAGTTTCTCAATGCTTCAGCCAGTTTCATTTTATTATTCATAATATGACTCCACATTAAACAAGAAGATACCAAAGGAACTAAAAGTAATAAAAACCTTTTTGAACTTTCACCTTGTTGGCATTTAAAATACATTTCAGATATTCTTGAATACACTGTTAACAGATAAGAAAATATCAATAGGTATTTTGTTACAGATAACATTTTGTTTGTTTTAACTTGCTTACACAAGTTTAAATCTATACCATATATCCGGAACACTTTCATATACGTATGTAAAGTTATAGAATCCATTTCTGTAGCTTTTTTTGCGCATCCAGTGGGATGTTTAGAAGCCATTTTCTTTTGGCGCATTTGAAGAATATCCATTGTTCTTTTCTCTTAAGATAAAGTTCCCTTGTGGTTATGAAAAAAATAAAAATAAATAAATAAAAGATATCGTAGAATGTTATATCCTTTTAGTGTTTTTATACGAAATTAATTTTCAAAAAATCAATTTTATGCATTAAACTTGTAAGCAAATACATATTTTTTAGATAACAAAAGGTTTTTATTGTTATTACAAAAAGAAGCGCTGATTTCAAAATAAAAGCTGTAGAATCAATACAAAGCAATTACATTAAACTATTTTTATACAAACAACTTAAAAAATAAAATTTCTTTTAAGTTTTCTTTTGCTGTCATTACATATAGACGCAATCGTTTTAAAACAAACATTAAACTAATGATAATCAATAGAATATCAAAATAATTCATATAACCTATTCTTTTAAATAGAAAATTACAGATAGTTTATACAATTAGTTGATTAATATTGTATTCTCTGAAAAAATATTCTGTTCTAAAAAAAATATATATATATATACATATTCTTGTACAGTCGTGAAAAAAAAAAAAAAAAAAGCAACACTCGTCATTTTTTCGTTACAAATTGATTAAAAAAAATGTAATAGATATCAATCGATGAGGAATTGTGTATACTTTTAAGAAATTGAGTGAAAGTTGTGATTGGGTTCGTCTACATACAAAAACGCGCTCCAGCTTTAATTTTTTTAATAGTAATGCCCTATTTTGATTTTATACAATTTATACAATTAGTTGACTTATATTGTATTCTCTGAAAACATATACATAACTACTCTTAAAAAAAAAAAAAAAAAAAAAAAATGCAATATTCAACGTTATTTCGGCACAAATTGATTCAGAAAAATGTAATAGATATCAATTGACGAGGAATTGTATGTACTTAAAAAAAAGGAGTTAAACCTTTGATTGGGTTCATCTACATATAAAAACGCGCACCAAATTTAATTTTTTTTTAATGGTAATGCCCTGTTTTTATTTTTTTATTTGAATTCCTGGGGTCGAGGGTGTGGAGGAGTTTTCGCACATATAGTCGGTAACAAAAGTTTTGTAAAAAAAAGCACACTTCATACGGTTTTGTTAAATAAATCCTTGTCGAATCCTGTTCTTAGTCAGTCTAAGAACATGATTCGATAAGGATTTATTTAATAAAACCATATGAAGTGCATTCTTTTTACATAGGAATTTTTGCTAGTGTTCGGACAGTTTTGTTACCGACTGTACATTCATTTTTAGACTATTTTATTTTATTTTTTAAATCTGAATAATTAAATTCTTTCATTTTTCATGAAAAAATTTTCAAATTATATTTGCGAATACTAAAGTACAAGGGTTGTAAATTAAATGGTGGCAACTTAACCTTGAAACTAGCAGAAGTGCGGGCATGCGCAAATAGGATATGGGAGCGGTGAGGTGCCGCTGTTGTCGATGTGTAGAGTGCAAAAAACAGTCGATCTGCTAAGAAGGGTAGTTGTTGTGTGGCTTTAAAGTGAGGAGTTTCGTTTCCATCGTGCTACCCCATCGTGCTACTGCCCTATACGGTAAAGCATTTGTGCCACAGGCTTCCACCAATCCTCGATAGCATTCTGTTGCATTTTTGCCACGGGCAACTTCGATTTTAAGCCACGACCGCTGATCATCTTTTGAAAACATGCTTTAGAGCGATGGAAACGAAACTTCTCACTTTAATGCCACACAACAACTGCCCTTCTTAGCAGATCGACTGTTTTTTGCACTCTACACATCGACAACTGCGCCACCTCACCGCTCCCATATCCAATTTGCGCATGCCCGCCCTTCTGCGAGTTTTAAGGTTAAGTTGCCACTATTTAATTTACAATCCTCGTATTTTACATCTCAATTGGTATGTACAGTCGGTAACAAAAGTTTTCGAACACTAGCAAAAACTTCTATGTTAAAAAAGTACACTTCATATAGTTTTGTTAAATAAATCCTTATCGAATCCTGTTCTTACACTGAATAAGAACAGGATTCGACAAGGATTTATTTAACAAAACCATATGAAGTGTACTTTTTTCTACATAGGAATTTTTGCTAGTGTTCGGACACTTTTGTTACCGACTGTATGCGTGGGCACTCCTCCCCAGAGGCAATGCTAAAAATATTAACAAATCAGTATAATGACTGATGAACTTAAAGGCCCGGTATATTTGTTGGAAAATAAATAAAACACTAATATTTTTTATTTTGTTTGATTATATTTTTGCTTCATAATTATATCTTGACAAAATTTCGTGAATATCTAAAATCTGTTTATATATATGTTTTTTTTTTTTTTTTTTTTTTTTTGCCACTTTTAAATTCTGAATTTAAATACACGAAGCTTACATAAAAATGCCAATTTCTCAGCATATAAATATATTCAATTTTCTACAGTTAAACGACATACGTAAATTACATTTTCCCTCCTGGTTTTTCATTGTAAAATAAATTCTGTTACAAAATAGAAAATCTCTGTAACTTTCCTAGAATGAATTTCTAATTTCTAAAATTGCAGATATTTAGTGCAAATTTACATCTCAATCTGCAAAAAAAGGATTTTTCCGTAACCAGATAAAATGTGTAAATAAATGTGTATACATTGTTTACTAACCATTCGCTAACCATTTTTAATACACTGCAAAAAGTATATACTGTTTTTTATAACGCAATATGTAAAAAGTCAATAAAATATTCCTATTCTATCATATTTCTTTTAGCGATATAAATAATTTGTTCTATTATTTTAATTAAAATGAAATATTTTGTAATTAAAACATATATTCCTTACTCTAAACATACCGATAATTTTATTTGCAAATTACAGCAGATTTGTACGTATTATTTCTGTAAACTAATTAACTAAAATTTTAATCAAGAAGTTTCTTTTGTGAGTATTAAATATGTACATATTTAAAGAAATCACATTTTTTTTTCTATACATTGTTAATATTTTTATTCCACCACCAGCATAAATGTTTTTGCTGAGATTATTTTTCTGCTAAATAAAACAATATTTGTTTAATGTAAGTAGATGATTTACATCTAATTTAGATAGCACATAAGTTTTTTTTTTTTTTTTTTTTTTTTTTTAGATATTTGCATAAATATACTTTCACAGTTTGTAGAAAAAAGTATTGTATACTTAATGTTTACACATTCGTTTCTGTAATTTATTGTATCTGCCTATTATCGTTTATGTTTTTTAATGTATTTCTGTAGGTTTTTTTCCTACATTTTTTTCCTATTTGAATAGAAAGAAAATATATATATTATGAGGCTTAATAAACAGATGGTTTAATATGCACTTATTATACTTCTTTTTAATTTGTTATTTATTTTACATTTTAAGAGTAGCGCATGAACTAAGAAAATAATAATAATAATAATAATGATTTCTTAAGATGTAGTTATTTACGATGTATAATGAGTTTCATAGAAATAGTACTTTTTGTCGCAGAATCCTTTTTTTTTTTTTTTTTTTTTTTTTTTTTTTTTTACAGTCTACATGCATTAATTTTTTCAAAAAGTCCATTTTAGTACATTTTGTGATGAAGACATGAAGTAACCAGAAAGAAAATGGATATAACGCTCTATAATAAAAATGCAGCGGAGGCCTGGCACTGAAAATTAAAAAGTTAAACAATTTAAAAAGAAAAAAATACCTAATTTGCAAAAAACCTCGCAATCGTTATTTTGGGTCGAAATAAAACACGATCATTCGCCAGGTAAATAAAATACGTAAGAATTAAAAAAAAAAAAAAAAAAAGAAAGAAAAAGAAAGAAAGAAAAGAAAAGAAAAAAAAAGGCAATGCGTCTATTTGTTAGCCTGACAGACGATCGTGTTTCATTTTGACATGAAACAATTGTTGTAATTTTTTTAATGGTGTTTTTCAAAGATTTTAATTTATTAATATAAGACATATTAGGGAAATTTTAGTTGTTTAATTACTTCTTTGTTAGGATTATTTCATCAAGTCATAATTTTTCTCAATCATTTTTCCTTCAAGATTGATTTATATATAATATAGTTTTTAAAAGTGCAGTTTAAAAATCCCACGACTTCTATCCGCGATTGTAATGAAATGCTCGCCCTCTGGTGGGCTAAGGTGAAATTACAATTAACATGAATAGCTTTCGGCTTTCGGCGAGACGCCATTGCTTGCCGATGTTTGGTTTTACATATATTTATTGAATAAAAATGAATAAATCCGGTAAAAAAGATAACACATACTGTTGTGTGCTGCAGTGTAACACCAAAGGATAAAAAAAATCCAGAATTAAGCTTCCATTTATTTCCAAATGACAAATTTAAAATTGAAGTTGCTTCGGCTAATGGAAGTAAAGAATTAATCACATGATTTGAAACTAATATTTGTTCAGCTTCAGCACATCTACTTCCGATCGAACTTTGAATAAACTGAAATATCTTTTCCAAAAGCAATCAGTTTTCCATGATGTAATGGTGGAGAAATTATAGCACGAACATTAAGTAGTAACACAAATAGAACAAAATTAAATACACGTGGCTATTATATTTACCAACAACAAAACCTGAAAAGCGCCACCTATCGATCATTACAAACGCGAATTGCTAATTATTACTTATATTTCTTTTTGGAGATAGATCAATTTTATGTCCACACTAAGAAATCTCAAGCCTATTAAATTTCCTGTAAAAGCAAACTAATACATGCTATAAAAAGAGTTTACATAAAGAGTTTTCTTTAGAGAGAGTAAAGAAAAAACTGAAGGACTGTTTTTAAAATACCCATTTCCGAATCTTAAAATATACCAACTAAACCAAGACGACTGTGAATTTCTGTGTAGTAAAACAAGTATTGCACGCTAAGGGACATCCGAAACGTAGATAATACAGCAACTTTGAGGAAAATCGTTAGAGTCGTTTTTGAGATATGGATTTATTGTTCCACGTCCAGTATTTTTAATGTCCCACTTTCGATTTTCCATTTTTCATCAAGAGTTAGAAAACTGATCTGGACACCGGACTTGTTTTAATTTTGAACTTTATGCGTACTACTATTATTCGTTTTGGAGATATGGTAAGCAGAAGGTTCTGAACATAAATGCGTAAAGACCAATTGCCAAAAATGTCTTTTTTGGACTCTGGAGATCAAACATTTATATCATTTGAAAAATCGTTATCGAAATTTTTGACAAAGTGCAATATTTCCATTACAAAATGCGGTTGAGTAATGGATATATTTGTGAAAGAAAAAACATCAAAAGGACCATCATATAACTAAATATTTATATTAAGTAGTTAATAAAATTCATTAAAAAATTACAAAAAGTAAAAGTGAAAATAATAATATTTTATTATTAGAGTTTGTTTATAATTAGAATAAAAAAGAAATATTTTAATTCATTCTTTATTATTTTAATAAAGTAAAATTTGTTTATAGTTTAGAAAGCTGTCATTAATGCAAACTTGGAAACATTTTTTTTTTTTTTTTTTTTTTTTTTAATATATAAGCAATATATTTACTCTAGGCTATGTTTACAAAAACCCTGTTATGGTATCATGACTAAAATTTTTTGTAAATAAGTTGTTTGTGTGGTATGTAATTCTGAAAAGAAATTCTGTATAATACGTAGGGTTATAAGAAAGTAGGGTAACAAGAGCTCTAATGGGTGTGCAAATAATCCGTCTGAAGATAACGAAGATGATAATAGGAATCAAACGGTTTCGGTATATGGGGCTGGTTGTCCAGTAACCTGACTTATTTCACAATGAAACATTTAAAAGGAGTCGTCTTCAAAAAATATTGAAAAAAAAAACATATATGTGATTCTACTCTTCATACAACACCAGGAAGTGAAAAAATTATTGGCTGAAATGAATTACAGCGACCACAAAAAATATCAACATTAAGCATATTTTGCGATTTAGCGCTGTTAGGCGTTCAGTTCGTTAGCACTGAGATTGCCGCGACGAACAGAACCGAATATGCTTAATTTGATAATTTTTTGTGGTCACTGTAATTCATTTCAGCCGATAATTTTTTCACTTTCTGCTGTTTTAGGAAGAGTAGAAACACATATATTTTTTTCAATATTTTTTGAAGACGACGCCTTTTGAATGTTTCCTTGTCTGTTAGAAGATGGCTGCGTTGACGGAAGCATGGTCCGCGATTGAAATAAGAAGTGTGGTAAGGTTTATGCGTTTAAAGAAAAAAATTCTAAATCTGTAACTGGTAGAAGTATCTGGTACAAGTGTTATGTCCCGAAAACAGGTGTCGTTTTAGTGCACGAAATTTTACAAAGGCAGAATAGATGGACGAGATGAAAAAAGAGCAGGGTAACCAAGCCCGTCCATCACAGATAGCAATATTTGCCTTTCCAAAGCTTTGATTCTATGTGATCGTCGCATTACTCTGACTAAAATTGCAGAAAAACTAAATACCTCCATTTACAGTGCACAAAATATTGTGCATGAACAATTGGACTATCGGAAGACACGTGCTCGGTGGGTACCGAGACAACTCATAGATGAACAGAAATCACTCTCTTTACCGTCCCGACCTCGCCCGATTTCTATGTCTTCGAACCTCTAAAGAAACACTTGGGAGGTTAACATTTTAGAACCGATTCTGAGGTTCAGCAAGCCGTCATGACGTGGTTGTACAACCTTGATACAGATTTCTTCGATGCTGGTTTCGATGGTTATTTGGTGTACAGATGGAAACAAATGCCTCGATAAGTATATTGTTTATGTAGAGAAATAATATGTACCTCTGCCTCCATACATTATAACGGGTGTACCAGAATAAAATAGACTGATATAAATTGATGTATAACTAAATTTATTTAAGTGAAACCCAACTTGGTTTTACACATAAACAATATAGATAGAATAATAAACAAAATGCAACATATTAATTTATGTAAATAATTCCCGTTGCTGTTTGCCATTCGATGTAAGCGTCTGGTTCAACTGAGACAACTTTCCATTATTACGTCCTTTCTTATTCTCTTTACAGCTCGTTTTAGTTCCGAAATCAGTATTTTTTAACATTTTATTTTATCCCAGTTCATCTGCTGTACAAATTAATATTAAATAGAGTAGTCCAGTGGATTTAAATCATTTTTTCATCAGAAAAAAAGGATTCTCTTATTCTAACCTTTTCTGAAATTGCGTCGCACCCAATTAGCGAATTTGACTTTTTTTCTGCTTTTGGGTTTCTGTGAGTTTAGGTTGTATTCGTTTTTTGTAGGGTCTTAATCCAATGTCATTTTTAAGAATTCGCTGTACAGATGGTTTTGATAAATTGAGTTTCCTAGCAAGTTTCCTTATGGATATGCTCTTCTTGCGTGTCAAGCAACTCTTCACATTTTGAATCAGAATTTTGGTGCGGACAATGCGTGCACAGTCTGGAGGTTGAGATGTTTTAATATTGTCACTCTTTCTAATCATATTACACCACTTAAAAACAATGGCTCATCTTAAAACACCTTTCAAATGACGAAATGTTTTGCTTCTGGATTCTCCACTTTTGAACATGGAAAATATCAATTTTTGTACTTCTGTGCTCTTCATGCTATCCTGTGGTTGCAATGTAATTTTTGCTTTTGATTTGTTGCACAGATTTTACCAATGTAATTGGGAATCTATAAAAAACGTATATGTCTATAAATAATATAAAATTTCCATACATACATACAAGCAAATAGTAATAGTCTATTTTATTCTGGTGCACCCGTTATATATTTTTTTATTTCATTTATAAATGTTCACTCTGAATAGGCTTCTTACCTTACTTTTTGAAGCCCCCTCATATTATATTCATTTTTTAAGTAGACAATAATTATATATACTTAAGGTATATTAATGACACTACAATGATAATGATTAAATGAATTTTCTTTTCTTATATTTAAAAATCATTTATTATGGGATATTTCTTTCTAGCTCTTTAATATCCTGTTGTTTATTAAGTCAGTTTTTATACATTAAAGCTCTTATTAAGCATATATTTTAATAAAATAACAGTTTAATTGTGTGTAAAGTTAAATCTAAATTGGAATCACATACATTTTGTGAAGAAAACGGAATATTCTGAACAGAAATTTGGTGTTTACTGACGTTTAAATATTTATTTTCGTTATTTAAAAAAAAAAAAAAAAAAAAAGGAGAAGAAGAAGGGTATAGTTGATAGAAATGAAGGAAAAAAAATAACCTATACCATTTTATAAATTAACTTTAAACCAGATTATAAAATTTAATTTCCTTATATTTATTTGTTGCTTAATTAGATATAATAATTATAAAGGTTTTTTTCTGTATAACTTAAGAATGTACTCTAGTTTAACTTTGAAATGAGATCTATTCTCGTTGCTAACTATCTAACGTTTACTAAGAGAAATTCCAGTCATTGATCTTACATAATTCTTGAATGTGATACAGTAAATCTAATTACTGATTATAAATAGAAGCCGCTGTCGCCTATTTTCCAGTTTCGTATCATTCTGGATAGGATGAATAACATTATTTGGACGTTGACAGTTCTCGAAAACAGAGCTGTTTTAACGAAATTAAACTGTCAGAGCGTGTTCTGATTGAAATTAAGTATATTAGACTCTCAAACAAATGCATCACAGGGGAAGTTATGCGACAACATTGTATATTACTGTCAGAACTTTATGTATATATAATATTGCATCATATTCTATTAACAAAGAATTGCAACTTCTGAAAAATTTATGCTTCAAAATTGATTAATTTCTTATGTAAGGGGCTAGACATCAGAGCGATTTTTGTTCAATTGCCAATGCTAGCTATAAATATTTTAAAGAGTTTTGATGTGCTGATATGTATATATATATATATATATATATATATATATATATATATATATATATATATATATATATATATAAATGTATTGCTTAAAAATAATACAAAACTTTTAATTAAAAAAAAGCAATTTACACTTAATATGGTAAAAATGTCGAGTGACAGACATGACAAAAAACAGACATGATTTCAGTGGCTAATCTTTTTTACTCTCAGTTGATTTAAATTTGGATACTTTTAAATTCAGAAATTTAAATTTACACAAACTAGATGTTCATCTGCTATCTAATTTAAAAGAAGTTCTCATATTTAAATAAATGAACATATATAAAAAATATTTAATAGCGTGACAGAAATAAAAAGTTTAGTTATAAAAATTTTAGAATTAAATTATGCTTAAATATTTTTAAACTTTCTGTTTAATTATTATTATTTTTTTTTTTTTACATATATAATGTGTTATATTAATTGATAAATTTGATAAGTTTTCTATCAAGAAAAATACTTGAGTACACTGAGAAAAAAATATACCGCCTTCATCTAGAATGAATAAATGGTCATTTTCTAAATTCTTAAACTAGAAATATAGATTTCCGAGCTATGCGCAAAAAGCATGCCAATAAACTGATTAGACGAAATGGTCGAGAATTTCTAATCTACACACTTCTAGATGGTGAAACAATATTCTGAATATTCTGAATCTTGTATTACCAGAAATTCTCGCTTGATTTTCTAGAATTGGGTTATAAACCAAGAGTATAGCTGCTGAAATATGCCTCTTGTATTTACATTTATTCGGAGATATTTTGAAATAGGTTTGTCCTCGATAGTATAGGCAAACGCTCAAGAATTCTAATAGAGGTCGAAGGGGGTGGGGGTGGGGGGGGGGGTAGAAAAAAATTTATAAATTTATGTCCGCAATTTACATTCTTGACGAGAGTTATAGAATTTTTTTCTCAGTATATTGGCTTGCCTTATACTCGTAGCTCGGAAATTTCTTGTTAAAAAAAAAAAAAAAAAAAAAAAGGCATTTTTGTCCAATTTTATGTGAAATTAACAGCTTGTAAATATAGATATTGAATTTAAAAATTCATGAAACATTAAAATTAGCAAGCTAATTCTAAATGTTACTAAACATTTGATCGAAACTAAAATTTTCATAAAAGATAAGTACGATTATTAGTAAAAAAGCATTTTAAAATATAAAAGAAATGTTCTGAAACCTCTTTCAGGTATTTCAAATTAACTAAATATGATTAAAAATTTTAGACGATTAAAAATATTGAAAACACTTGAAACCAGACCTGTTTCAACAAGATTAAACAGTCAAAGGGTGCTTAGTTTGCCAGTTGAGAATAATTGAAATGCTTAAAAGCATTATTAAAAAACCGTGATGACAATATTCTATATTAATTTAATGCAATATGTGTATATGCTATCAACAATACTTAATACAAGAATTACCGTTTCATGTATAATTTTGTGACTATAAAAAAATCGGCTCACTAAAAAATGTCATTGTGTGTAAAATTTATAATTTGTAAAATTTTATTATTCAGAATAACTTATGAACATTTGCAAATGAAAAGTTATAATAGAAATTAAATATATATATATATATATACATTTATGTTTATATACTAATTTATAATGTAAATAAATCATAGAAAAAATATGTGCCAACATTTAAATTTAATTACAATTACTTTTATTTGTGTATTTTTGGTATTATCATGTATCTATTAAATGCTATATTTTATAACGTTATTCAATTCTTTACTTTATATTTACATTTAAGTTCAATGTGCGGCTTATGCGCAAATATTTAATTTAATGTGTTTTGCTTGTGTATATTGTTTATTATATATGTATTATATATGTATTGTTTGTAAATGTATTTTGTTTATTATATATGTATATATTAATGATGAATTTTTCTTTGTAAATGATTTATTATTGAATTCGCATAGTTTACAAAAATGTGTTACTTTTATTTATTGAATACTTATTTGTACAATTGATCCCAGTTACGGCGTTGTAATTGATCTCTGTTATAGAGTTATATCGTCATCTTGTTTTAACGTCAAAAATGTACCTTTTGCTCAATCTTCCATGGGCTTCAATGCCGACATTTATATATATATATATGTTAAATATGTATACACAATTTATCTTTTTTTTTTTTTTTTTTTTTTAGAGAATATATGAAAAATATTAAAATCGCAATTTGAATTTAATAAGTAGTCGAATATGTTTTGATTATCATAAATAGACAATGTCAAGACATTCAAGACAATGTCAAACAGACATTCAAGTCATAAATAGACAATGAAAGGGGGGTTAGGGATAGATATATTATTATTAAAAAAATGAATGGTTGTGAAGGCATGTGAATGAAGAAATGATGTAAGAAGTCCGTAAATAAAATGAAATAGTATTTAGGTAACAACATTAATCAAACGTATATTCAGATATTGTTTGTATATTATTTTATCCGTCGAGGATGAAAATTTTGTTTAGAACAATCAAAGATCGTCACCGATTACTCACTGTGTCGGACTAATATGACGCTAAACACACTTAATTTCAAACATCACCACACGTAAAATTGCTGTTGAACTGTCGATAAACAAAGGAACTGCGCATCACATAATTCAGAAAAAGCTTGGTTATGGCAAAGTCTGTACACAATGGGTGCCCAAGCATCTATCAGAGTATCAGAAGACGGAGAGAATGGATGTTTGCATGACCCATCTTTTGAGCCATCCACTCCCTTTCTAAGAGCTGAGATCAGTGTATCAAATTGCAATTATTTATAGTTGTACTATACCACATGAAGTGTAATTATAATATTGTTATTAAAATTTCTTCACATATAATTATATCTCCTTTTCATTTGGGCACACCTTTTGTGCTGATCTGGAGGAATCCATCATGCAACGGTTTGCGGAAATGACTCTCCAGCAGTGAGGATATTGATGCGAAGCCGTTAATTGCGCATGTGCATGTTGCAATACCACCATGCCATATATTGGCCAACGCATTAACTCACTGGGATTTGATATAATGCAGCTACAGCTAAGGTCTCCTTTTCATTTAGGCACACCTTATAAAAATCAAAAACGCAGAAAGTAAATGAATTCAGTTAGCCCTACTTTTTCATGACATCTCACATGTCAGTTTTGATGTCTTTATACTCTATAGAAGTTGGTATAAAACGTTTCTATTCACGGATAAATATATCAGCAGATCAGCGTCATCTCTCGGTCGATATATATACAAAATGAATCCAAAAATTTTTTATACTGATTTTTTTACGTATAGATTTACGTGCAATTATATATGCGAAGATACAGCATTCTCATTAAAGTGAAAAATCGTAGTAAAGCATCACAGCTTATTGGATAATTTGCACCAAAACTTGATGGAAGGGAAATGATATTACGGGCAATAAAAAAAAAAAAAAAAAGAGTTTATGAGTTATTAACCTACTAGTTTTCTTTTCTTTCTTCTTTCCTGTTTATTTATTTATTTATTTTTTTTTCAAACATACAATGACGGAAAATAATCTTCTAAAACGTGAATCCATTAAAATTCCAAAATGGTTCCTCTGTACTAAATAAAAATTAAACAAATTTTTAATAAATTTCCAATCATAATATTTTTAGTTTTATATCCGCCACCGATGGTTGACGCAGCTTTATATGATATTTGACACTGTTAGCCACAGATGGTTGAAAGGACGCCCAACGTTTAAATTTTTTATTGGTACTACTTTTACTTTCGGGGTAAAACTTTCACTGAAATGTTTGAAGAACATGTTCCGCACGCTCCTAAAGTTTCGAGATGATTCCTTCCTTACTTACAAGGAAACATTCAAAAGGTGTCGTCATCAAAAAATATTGAAATATATATATACATGTGTGATTCTACTCTTCATAAAAAACCAGAAAGTGAAAAAAATATCGGCTAAAATGAATTACAGCGTCCACAAAAAATTATCAAATTAAGCAATTTTGGCGATTTAGCGCTGTTAGGCGATAAGTTCGTTAATACCAAGATTACCGTGTATGAACAAAACCGTGTTCTGCTTCTTCGCCAAGTACTCAAAATATATCGCTTAACAGTGTGAAATGGCTTAATTTTGGCTTAATATGCTTAATTTTGATAATATTTTGTACTCGCTGTAATTCATTTCAGCCGATACTTTTTTCACTTTCTGGTGTTTTATGAAGAGTAGAATCACATATTTCTTTCAACATTTTTTGAAGACGCCTTTTTGAATGTTTCCTTGTTAGTTTTAGTTTATTTCTATTTTATTGATTAAAGCAACTATCGGAGTAATTAAATTTTTATTCATCGAAAGCAGAAATAAAATTTTATAACTAAAATCATTTATACGTTTTAGTAATAAAAGGTTTTCTTTTCATATATTAAGTAAATTTTAAACTCCAGGAAATTCGCACAATATGCCAGGTGTCCGCCATAAGTCTGAAGGTAATTTAAAAATTCATAAAAATCGAAAGAATTGGCGGTCAGTGAAACCGCGATTGAATGCGGTCTGTGAAAGGTTATTATTGTAAAGGAGGATTTTCTTTTTCTTTCTTCTTCTTTTTTCTTCTTCTTCTTCTTTTTTTTTTTTTTTTTTTCAAAGAAAAAAATAATAGTTAAAATTTTCATCGATAGAGGACGCTGTACGGGAACAATTCATCATTTCCATCAAGCTATATTTATTTGCATGGCGTATTAATCTTATTCTGTATGTCCACCATAATCACAAATTACAGTGTGCAAACGAGTGACAACAGCGTTAACTGCAGCTTCAGTTGGTGGTTCTTAACCCATATTTTACCATCGTCCTAAAAATAGGACACCATTCATAAGAGATATTTATATAAATTTTTTAAAATTAATTTTTAAAAATGTAGTCTAATTCATTTTAGATTGAATTTTGAAATTTCAGTAGAAAATAGTAAGATAATATCAGAAACAATTTTATTTTGTATGTTAGCTGGATTTATCCAAAAAGGATTATTGTTCATGTTTAGTGCATACAAAATCAAAAATAAAAACTTTTTAAACAAACATCATAATTTTTAAAGCAAAAATTAGAAAAAATATTTGATTTGGGGAAAAAAAAATAATAATTTGCTTGTGATATAAAATATGCTATTGGAATATTTTAGTGCTAGAGGCCTATTTCAGTCGGTACAGTTGACGAATTTTTATAATACACTCTTAATAGTGCTAAGGGCCTATTTCAGTCGGTTTATTGAATGGTGATTTATTGAATGAAGTCCCCCCAAGGCACAACTTTGACATGAGTCCCCCCCCAAGGTACCCCTATTTCAGTCGGTACAGCGTTGTCGAATTTTTATACGTCACTCTTAATAGTGCTAAGGGCCTATTTTTTGTCGGTTTATTGAATGGGTATTTATTGAATGAAGTCCCCCCAAGGCACAACTTTGACATGAGTCCGCCCCCAGGCCCAACTTTGACATGAGTCCGCCCCCCAGGCCCAACTTTGACATGAGTCCCCCCAAAGGCACACCTTTTGTCATGAGTCCTCAAGGCACACCTCTCCCTCATTGGGAAAAAGAGAAAAAACGTTGTTTTGCGGCTATAAGACAGTTTGGACTTCCAACGTTATTTGTTACAATATCTGCAGCTGAAACACATTGGTTTGATTTAATGAAAACTTTATCATGGAATTTAGATCGTCACGAATTAATTAAAGAAGAATTTGTCGATATTAACAAGTTTAGCAGTAGGCCTCTTGCACTAAATTAAAATATGTCAATATCAGATTTTCATGTTTTTAAATAATGAAATAATGTCGTGTCTCTATATTTTTTTTTTCCTTTTCTAATTTAATAGGCTTTGTTTAAGTGTTTTCAATTGTGTTCAAAATGTATTACTATACTATTCTCTGTTGCAAAGAATTGATAATTCTTCAGGTTATTTATTTTTATAGTTTTATTTAAAGTATTCCAGTTAGTTGAAATTGTCATATAAATTAGTTAACAAATGTATTCACACACACACACACACACACACACACACACACCAAAAAAAAAAAAAAAAAAGCAATAGAATTTCTTTAATTGTAACATTTTAATGCCCGGATGATGCATTTTAATAAGTTATGCTATACTGTCTGATTTTTATAAGCGAGTATAAATATGAATTTTATATAAACATTTAATAAAAAATATTAATCGCAATACTTTTTAAATTAAAATAATAAAAAAAAAAATCCTTTATTACTTTACAGGCTGACGATGTAAAACACTCTCCCCGTTTCTTTCTCTACTACACTGTTAAAAAAATGCAGAAAAAATACAGAAATTCTCAGTAATTTCATAAAAAAAAGGCGTAAACTACGGAAAAATTACGTAGACAAAACGTATTTTACGACTTTTTTTCTGAAATTACAGAGAATTTCTGTATTTTTTCTGCATTTTTTTAACAGTGTATATGTTTACGATAACGCTTTTAACTTAATTATTCGTTTTGACATAATATAGACAAGATGAAACTTTTCAGAAATTATCCCTGAATTTAGGAATTTTTCAAATTTTGTCGTTTTTAAAATTTCTTATTATTTTAATTAACATTTTTTTTAAATGTTTAGTGCATTAAAAACTACTTTTAATAGGAATAAATAAGTACTTTCAATAATAGCCAAAAGTTATGTCTTTAATAAATTTTTCCTCGCTGTTCTTTCGTATATAAATAGAAGTTTTCATTCTTTTTGCAAATTAGTCTTCACAATGTATCGAAGATTTACGCTAAAAAAGACATATATGCTAGCAGAATGATAATAGAAAAAATTACGAAATTTCAACATCCTACTTATATGTTGTTCAAACACCTTAAATAAATGTAACACAAATTTAAATGAAATTATTGTTAATAAAAAATTAGAATTCCAAGAAACAAAAATTTATGAAATTATTTATGACAATATATAATTTTCAGCGAAATAGACAACTTAAAAAAAGAAAAAAAAACTTTATATTACTTTGAAGGAAAAAAACTTAATTGTAAATATAAATTAAAATGAGGCTTAGGAAAAAAAAATTATAATTATAAAAGTGTTTTAAAATAACAATTATGTATGTATTTTAAAAATATAAAATAAAAAAAATAAATAAAATAGATAAATAAAAATAAAATAAAATAAAAAATTGTGAAAAAAAAGAAATAAAAAATATTTTTATAAATTAAATATGAGGTTTTTCCCCCTAACATTATCACTAATAGTTAATATTATGTGTAGAAATTTGATTAAATTTATAACGCTAAAAATAATATTAAATGAGCATAAGCATAAAAAAGATGGTTGTTTAAACTTCAAATACTTTTTAGACACACTGCTTGAAAAAGAAAAGTAAAAGTAATTAATAAGCACAATTTTCAGTTTTTTAGATGCCATTGACGTCTTAGAAAACATTTAAAACAAAGCAATTTTTATTAAACTTTTTGCTTAAGGTAAATAACTATCACAGTTTTTTTTTTTCAGTCATCTATGGCGCTACTTTTATTATAAACTTAGTAGCATGTAGATTCTGCAAAAAAAAAAAAAAAAAAAAAAAAAAGAGAGAGAGAGAGAGACTAATTATTTAAAAAATACATTCATTTTTAATTAATTATAGATTATCTTTAAAAAGGAAAATTCCTTTTCTTAAGTATAAATATTAATTAAAAAATGTTTAATAAAATGAATCTTAAATCTTAATTAAATATAGGGAAATGGTAACTGAATTTTTATAATAATTTAGGAATTATCTAAGAATATTTTTTTAAAGACTATGGTTAATGTTATGTATACAGGAAGTGCATAAAATTGAAAATTAAAATTTTTAAGTATTATTTTATCTAAAGTTTTAATATTATGTAATTTTTCTTTTATTCTAAAATCTTCTAATAAAGCTGTTTCTTCGTAATAATAGTTAATATAATACTCCCTACTTTTGATCATTTTAAAGGTTTACTCTACTTTCAGTAACAAAGAATGTATATCCTACTTTTCACTACTGTAGAAAATTTTTCCAATTAAATAAAAATACAAAACAAGTCCTTTCGGCATTTTCGGAAGGGTAGGTTGATTTCTTTTTTCTTCTCAAGTAGCCGTCATTTTGTTTCAAAATGGCGGCTACAAATTAATAACGAATTAGTAGAAATAGTGATGTAGGCTATCTACATATGGAGTTTTAAGCAAATCGGTTCATAAATACTTTTTTATGTGAATTTAAAATTTTCAGGTGGTCGGCGCTTGGAAACAAGATGGTGGGGCAAGTTGACAAATATATAGAAATAGTGATGTAGGCAATCTACATATGGAGTTTTAAGCAAATCGGTTCATAAATACTTTTTTATGTGAATTTAAAATTTTCAAGTGGTCGGCGCTTGGAAACAAGATGGTGGGGCAAGTTGACAAATATATCAAATGCATTTGTGAGATAAGACTACTATACAAGTATAGTTGGAATTAATTAAGAATCTCAAAACTCATCGTGTTGGAAAATTAAGTGGCTGCCGCTTGGATTAAAATGGCAGAGAAAGTTGCTCAGTGAACTAATTAATCTAAGATATTGTTGCAAATTTGAAAAAAAAAATATATATATATTTATTTATTTATTTTTGTAGAAATTCTTTCAAAGAGGCTTAGTAAATTGATTAAATGTTAATTTTATGCATTTCTAGTTTGTTTTAACGTTAAAATAGACTAATTTCCCCTTAAAAATGCATTAAAAAGCTCCAATATGTCAGGTAATGGATTTGGCGACAAATTTGGCGACTTTTGGTGAGAAAATCCATAGTTCATTAATAAACTTCATTGAGACACTTATGTGATCTATGTATACATCAAAATTTAAACAAATTCGGAATACGCTTTTTACAATTTGAATTTGAAATTTTCAAGTGGTCTCCACTTGAAAACAAAATTGTGGAGCAACTTGGTTAAGAAACTCATCTAAGATATTCATAACACAAGTTAAGACGCTGTCCAAATTTGGTTCGATTTGGAGTATTATTTCGGAAATAATCGTGATTTTAAATTTTCAAGTGGTGGCCTGATTTCAAGTGACCCCACTTAAGATATCTACCACTTTATGAAAAATTGCAGATAAATTTCATAAATCAAGTTCATTGAGACCCTTATGTAATCTAGATTTACATCAAAATTCAAGCAAATCTTAAATACGCTTTTTACAATGTGGGTTAGAAACATTCAAGTAGCTGCCACTTGAAAACAAAATGTCGGAGCAACTTGGTTAACGAACTCATCCAAGAAATTCATAACACAAGTTAAGACACTGTCCAAATTTGGTACGATTTGGACTATTATTTCGGAAGTTATCGGAATTTTAAATTTTCAAGTGATAGCCTGATTTCAAGTGGCCCTTCTTAACTTAAGATAGCCGCCACTTTATTAAAAATGGCGGATACGTTCATTAATAAACTTCATTGAGACACTTATATAGTCTAGTCTATGTATACATCAAATTCAAACAAATTCTGAAAACGCTTTATACAATTTTAATTTGAAAATTTCAAGTGGTCTCCACTTCAAAACAAAATGGTGGAGCAACTTGGTTAAGAAACTCATCTAAGATATTCATAACACAAGTTAAGACGCTGTCCAAATTTGGTTCGATTTGGAGTATTATTTCGGAAATTATCGTGGATTTAAATTTTCAAGTGGTAGCCTGATTTCAAGTGGCCCTACTTAAAATATCCTCCACTTTATTAAAAATTGCAGATAAATTTCATTTATAAAGTTCATTTAGACCCTTATGTAGTCTAGATTTACATAAAAATTCAAGCAAATCTTGCTTTAAGTACGCTTTTTACAATGTGGATTAGAAAGATTCAAGTGGCTATCACTTGAAAACAAAAAGTCGGAGCAACTTGGTTAACGAACTCATTCAAGATATTTATAAGATCAGTTCACTGTCCAAATTTGGTTCGATTTCGAGTATTATTTCGGGAGGTATCGTGATGACAAAATTTTCATTATAGATATATAATATATATATATATATATATATAGATAGATAGATAGATATAGATAAACGAAGTGATTGCAATAGTCGATTTCTAAAAAATCAAGCTAATATAGTACTTCTCTAGTACAAATGATATACATCCCACAATTAAAATTATTAAAAATACAAAGGCCGTGTCCCTAAATATCGATATTCAATCAATACTATTTAAAATATTACATCAAACTTTGACTTGATTACATAAACTTTGACTTGATTTCACTTAAAGAGTCTCATTTAGTAAATTACTAATTTAAGTACAAGTTTATGATGGGGTCTAGCGCTGATGCCGGGGCACAGACCTTACAAATTTTTCAAAACGTAACGCAAGAAGCTTTAATAAAATATCCATTGTTATTACTTACTTTCTAGATTACCGTGTATTTCTAGGGTTCATCTAAAAAAGAAAAATAATAATAATAATAATTACAAGATAAAAAGATCTTTTTATAAACCATGTTTTTAAATTTTCTGTTGAATCATATAAACGCTACAGAAGGCAGCGGGAACCCGGAACAATTGGCTAAAAGTATTAAAAAAATTCATTGTTATTGTGTTTTGAACTAACATAAAAGTTTCAAAATGGCTAGCTAGCTAGCTAGCCAGGAAGTTAGTTAAAAATGGATTGCAAGCTTTATACTGGTGATGCTGCCGAAGGAATCAGAGACCCGAAGCAGTAGAATAAAAGATTTTAAAAATGCATTTTCACCGTATTCCGAACTATTCTGAAAATTTCAAATGTCTAGCTAGTCGAGAAGTTCGTTAAAATTCGATTGCAAGATTTGTACTGATAACGCTGCCGAAGTGAGCAGGAACCCGAAACAGTTGGCTAAAAGTTAAAAAAAAAAATGCATTTTAAACCGTGTTCTGAACTATTCTGAAAGTTTCAAATGTCTAGCTTGTCGGGAAGTTAGTTAAAAATCGATTGCAAGATTTGTAATGGACAAACAAACAGGAATCGAAGTTAATAAAAACATGGAAAAAAAGGCAAGAAAAGTGATAAAATACGTATAAAAGGGATTCTTTATCCCACTCACTACCAAATTTTTCCATTTTATATCCCATCCCCCATTTATTGAAGTGTGCGATATCAATTTATTGGGTGAAGAATGTTTTATAAAGTGTCTACACCAAGCGGATTTGATATTGCGTAACATACCTCCTCTTAACTTTTTATTAGCTTAGTGAATACAAACTTGAATAAATTTTTTTTACATCAAATATCAGACTTATTGGTGAAGGAGATTTCTAAGTTGCACACTATATTGCCCTTTTTTTTACCCCTAGGAGGGAGGGACATCTTATTAATTGCGAAATGACTATTTTCATTTCAATTGATGAAATGAAAGGTGTGCCTTCATCAGGTGTGCCATGCCCTCTTTTTCTTGCTTTCTTTATTTTTTCGTATTTGTCAAAAGGTGTGAAATTGCATTGTGAATTATTAAATAGACTTTTCTTAGAAAAAAAAAATCTTTAACAGTTGGTTTCAAAAAATGTACTTAGGGGAGACCGGGGTTAGTTTTGCCATCGGGCTTCCTGTATGAGCCGGTAGGCTGCAGAACCTGTCGCGTCATGTGAGTGCACAGGTTGATTATTGTAATGTGCCGTATAGGTTTGGAAATATAGCGTTGCAATGTTTTCGAGATAAAATTATTTATCATGTTTTCTATTGCAAAAGTAAAATTTGTGACCCATATTAGAATCGTCATTGCTACGAGGATTCGTGAGGTAATTAAACTTCCTTTACGTTATTTGAATATTTGTATTTTGATCTATTATTCTATGTATTTCATTTGTTAAGGTTAACAACCTTTTGGAAAATAGTGAATAAACTTCAAAATGGCGTAACTCGGGGCTTGTTGCTAGAGAGTGTAGGAGGCATGTTGTGACAGTGTTACTACTTGCCCCGGCATGATTTTTAATGTAGATTATTATATTTCAGGAAAAAATGTTAAATTACAAAATGCTCACTAAAAGAGCTAAAGCTACTTTACAAGTTTGTGAAAAGGTTGCAATAGAAGTAAATTCTGGAAGGTGCAGTTTAAGGAGAACCCAAGAACTGTTTCGTGTAAACAGATTTTCACCTTAATGCTCGAATAATGCTCACGGGTGTACGTTGCCGAAGGCAGTGGGGACCCGGTGCGACATTTTTCCCGATCAGAATTTATTTTTCTTTATTTTTCACATGATAAAAATTAATGCAATTTTGAGAATTCATTAATTATAGTGATTTATTTAAAAACAGTGACCAGCGAAGCCGTCGTAGCCTCCTATTTGGAAAATAAATAAAATGTAGCTCGTTCATTTGCCGAGAATTTTTTCTTTATTCAAATGAATTGTTGATAAAAATTTCCCAATATATCTGGCTTTCAACCTATGTAAAAATAATCTGGTGTGTCACTCACACGACTCTCTCTTACCCTGAAATTTAATACTATAAGTACAGGTTGGAGATTAAGAGGTAAGATAATGATGTTATGTAAACCTATGTTAAACAATTCAAATTAGGCTTCGGAAGATTTTTATATGATAATTAATTCTGTGTGAGGGGGGCTACCGCCCCCCTCAACCCCCCGTTTCATTAATGCACCTACATTTACCTACTTAGTATTTAATTCGGTTATTAACACGTTAATCGCCACGATAATATCAGAAAATTTTTTACATGGGCCATGGTAACTTTATTAGACAATTTAGTTAAAAATGCGTGTTAAAAATGCGTCAGGCACATATGACTGACATGGCGATTAACGTGTTAATAATTACTCGGCGTATATCATATTCCTTTTAGGGTTATTTCCTAGTTAAAAATGCGTGTTAAAAATGCGTCAGGCACATATGACTGACATGGCGATTAACGTGTTAAAAAATCATTTATTAAAGTTATTATTTAAAAAAAATATCTCTTATGACGATTTCCATATTAGAGAAGTAGTATAACGCTAAATATTCAAAAAAAGTCAGTTTATTCTGAATATTAAAAAAAAAAAAAAATTTTTTTTTTTTTTTTTTTTTTTTGTTAAAAGTAAAAAAAAAAATTGATAACTTTGTTTTAAATTATCGCATATCGATGGTTCAACCATTCGTTTTAAAGGTATTGACGAGCTCTTTTGAAAGATACCCATCATGAAAATTTACTCCCCTCGAGGGGAGGAGAGGCGAGGCTCCTACATACACACACACACACACAAAAAAAAAAAAAAAAAAAAAAATTCTCAGTTGACTATCTCTATTACAAAAAATATGTATTCTTTTCGTTTGGTTTAGTGCAGTCTATAGACGTTACACTCTACTTAAATGCAATTTCCCCCATAGACGTAATATAATGGAATTCTCTTAATTGTCCCTGTACACGAACCATTTCCTTGATGTTAACGAAAAGCTTACTGTAGCATCCCTATATGATACACATTTAGAATACCAATTTTGGGATTTCTGCTACTATTTGTTTTTGAGATATGCTGATAACAGACAGACATGCAGGCATACACAGAGACCAACCGCTAAAAACATGATTTTCGTATTCAGGATACCTCAAAACGTGTAAATATAACAAAATCTCACTTTCGAAAATTTGACCCAAAAATAATACTTTCCTAACTTATGAGTAAGAGAAAGTAAAAATGCTCATATTTCATGAGGTGTTTAAAATATTTGTACTCCGATTGCAGTATATTGTTTCAAGAGTAGTTTTCAATTTATCTGAAAGTGGGAATAATTTTCGTTTAAAACTCTGTATACTATAAATAAACTTTTTTTTGAGTTTTAAAATAAAGGCTTATATGTCGTTTATTAACATTCCATCGTTATACAAATTCATCCACAAATTCTTCCGGATCTGTATTAACATATCCTAAAATTACAAATAATTTCGTTCTCTTAACAATACAGGTTGATTATAAACATTATTGATTTTGCTCAATTTGTTACCGGCCCCTAAATGTTGTCTTTAAGCAGTCTTCAATGAAAAACATGAGAAGACCCAGTTCTTTAAATACCAAATCTTTGAAAACATTTCATAAGTTCTTAAATTGGAAAAAAAAAAAAAAAAAAAAAAAAAAAAAAAAAAACTGATCGTTTGCAAACCTTGCTGAACTTTTGAGCATTAGTGTACAAGTTTCGAAAATTTGATTATGAAACATTTTTCTCTATATTCTTAGTGGTATGTGAAAGTGAAAATGAAAGCATGTTCCCAAGATATGTTTACATTAAAAACACGTTTATTATATACGTATAGGGATACGTATATGCTCCCTGTTATATACGTATAGGGGAAAATGTAATACGAAGCACTTTAAATAAAACTTCTTTTATATTCCCTCTGTAAATGGGAATGAAAACATATTGTACTGTTGTGGAAAATTGCTAATAATAGAGAAAGAAAATTTATTATTAAAACAATATTATTAATGACTGTGACTATATTAATAAAAATGACTTTCTTTTTATGCATTTCTTCATTATTTACAATTTATTACACAATCACTGATTTTATTAATTACATTTTCTATATGCAACTTTTGTATTTGACGCCAAAATACATAGTTTTTTCCCCCTGATTCAGAGTAGTCATTGTTTCGTTTTTGTTTTATAAAAACTTTTTTCAAATATCGTATATTGAAAATGATGCTTTGTTAATACTTCATGGAACTAACACAAAATATCTCGCTTACGTAGTAACTGGATGATATCCAGAAAGTATTTTGCTTTATTGTCATTATAGAAAACTATTCCGGAATAGTTCTATTTAATTCGGTGCCAAAACGTTATCTGGAATGAAAAGAAAATATAGCTGTGTATTGTGTATCACAAATTGTTTAGTATTTATTGAAAGACGCATATTTTATTTATATATCGCGAAATTGGATACATTTGTATGCTACAAACATTTATACAAGTAAAATGTTTTAATCTAAAAATATTTTTTGAAAACGTTTTTCTTTTTGTTTTTTATTTAAATTCCGAATAATGTAAGTTACTAACAAAATTTGAGGGGGGAGGGGGAAATCGAAATTAATACATTTTGTTCCCGGTCAAACTCTAGGTACAAGAAAAAAAAATTTTAGTGATTTATTATTTATTTTTTTAATAAGACAAATTTATACGCATCCTCGGTAAAATAAAGAATTAAAGAAATAAATTAAATCTTATGAGAGCTGATTTTTTATAATGAAGAGACTCACTCAATTACATTAAGGCTGAATTGAGTTTTGATTTTATCAAAATACTTTTAAAGCACATATGGGGTAAAAATATATCGGAACATTCGAGATGTGTAGGGCGAAAAGGGGACATAAAATTGGAAACTCTCGAGTATTTTATATCTTAGTCTACTCAACATAAATATTCAATTGTTAAATAAATACTTTTATAAAATTAATGTAATGAATATTTAAGTATTTTAGTTCTAAAAGAACACCACATGAACATTCTTAATTTTTGCGTAAATCAAAATTTTAACAGCTAACGTACTTCTGATCTGTTTCTCAAAGTTAGCTTTCAAAAAGAATTAATTATATTTCTTCTCTATGCAATTGCTGTATGTGGTTTTCAGTTCTCATAACTAAAGTTTGGCATAAGATTCGGGTTAATGTAATATGGTAAACCTGCTCGCTGTATTAAAAAATTATGAACTAAATGAATATATACAACGGATCTAAAGAAATCGTTGTTTGTGTGATCTTTGCGGCGAAATATTGTATACCAACATGTTCATGATTTTCGATTATGGCTAAAAATGTACTCTCTCACTGATCACCGCCAAGAAAGCATCTCTTAATATTAAGATCGCCCTCCCTCTCTCCATTTTTGCGGTTCCCGAACAGAATGTACTGCTATTTAAATTGGATTATCATGCCATTATATTTTTTTTCCGATGTTGTCTTACAGCTCTTTTGGATCGCTAAATAAAAAACACATTCAGGAGTATTTTTTCACGGCCATTTGAATGAAATTATCGAACCGGGACTTTCTATGCTTCAAGTAAATTTCATCTGGCAATAATCATTACGACAAATCAAGCACCACTACTTATATTATTATACATTAAAATGAGCAGAAAAGTGAATATCATTGTATTAAGTTCAATCAAAATTATGAATGAAAAAAAAAAAAACTGTCGAAAAAAGCTATTTGTTTAAAAACAATTATATAATCAAATGTCAAGGATTAGAAAATTTCAAGTTCTGTTTATAAAACTGACATAGTTTTCAGTAATCTTCGTTATTAGTGTCTAATTTTCTGCATTTTATAATGCAATATATGTTTAATCTCTGAGCAAAAAAACTAATTTTCAATGAAAAAGTTACTTTTTACTCAAAATAAGAATAAAAGTTAAATATAAAACAAGAATTATGTTAAAGCATTCCCAGTAATTACTACATAATATATAAACTAATAAATATTTTGATTATAATTAATAAAAACATAAAGTTGTATAAACATCTTGTTAAAAAAAACAGTCTTTTAACAATATAAAAATGCAAAATTGTAAGAAATCAAAATCTAATCAAATTTAAATATAAAAGTATCGGTGAAATGTAATAGAAAAATACTAACCTAAAACAATATGTGTAAGCGGAAATAACTACAAACAAACATCCCTTTAAACAAAATATATTTTAAAAAATGAATTTAAAATTTAAATACTTTTATTTATTTAAAAGTATCGTCAATGTAAAATAATTGAGTTTAAAAATACTCTCTTTGATGCTGTTACTTTAAAAATGGAAATTGCACTGAAATTTTCAGGAAAAATAATTAGCTGTTAAAACTAACTAATGTATTTAAAATCTTACATAAATATAAACAAGTTACACATCAATAATTTCATTACCTTGAGTTTGAACTTCATTAACAAATTCTTTTTGTGTTAACACATTATGCCTAATATATAATTAATGTAAATTTATTAGTTTTAAATACAAATTTGCAAATTATGTTTTAACTTTTTTTTTTTTTTTTTTTTTTAATGGATTGTTTCATAGTATAGGAAAAATAATTATATTTATTAATTTTTATGAAAGATATTGTATACTGAATAAAGTATTATAAAATTTTTAAATACTTGTTTAGATCATTTGGTTTAGTTTAAACTTTAAATGAAATTTTATTTATAAAAGAATAAAAATGTAAAAAATCGTTTGTACAAAGAAATACAAAATAAAGTATAAAATACGTCTTCAGATATTAAGGCATAATTTTAGTTTCCCATCATGCACTGAAAAAAAAAAAAAAAAAAAAAAAAAAAAAATAGTAGTTTTCTCTGGAAAGTCCAGTAAATTTCAGTTCGAGAAACTGTAAATCAAAAGTACAGTTTGAAACCGCAAAATTGTATCATTGATATGCTTTTACGGGAAAATCTTGTAAATCAGTAATTAAATTTGTTTTGTCCTTATATTTGATGGCGAAATACTGACACCCCAGCTGCCAGTATTTTACCGTACATTTATGGGTTTATTTTTTGCATTGGTATAGGCATGGAAAACTTAAGTAATTGTCCTATTTTTTGAAGTCGTTTAATTTTATTTTCTCCCTCTTTCTCTTTATTTTTCTTTTACGAGTTTTTATGTATGAGGAATCACAAAGTCACAAAATCATCCTGGTGTACGTATGTGGGGTGCCAGTTAATTTATTAGTAGTTAAGTGTTTTAGTTTGTTAGTATTTGTACACGATATCTCAAGAATATATGGCTGTAAAGAAGTCAGACCAGAACACCTAGTCCATTGAAAAGACACCTAGTGATTTATAACTCTTTAACTTATAAACTCACTAAGTTATTATCACGTTTTATTAACTTCTATTCTTGTTTGTTTGTATGTCTGTTTGTTTGTTTGTTTGGTACAAATCTTGCAATCGATCTTTAACTAACTTCCCTACTAACTAGAGATTTGAAACCTTCACAATAGCTCAGAACCCAGTGACAACACAATACATCGAAGTCCGATTTTCGAATTTTTGATTAGTTTTCTTATAATTAATTAAAATATGTAAATAATAACATCCTGATAGCGTTAAAATAGCCATTAAAATATTAGCTATAATTTAATTGTTGCTAAAAAAATTTACGAGTTTATTTTCTTTTGAAATAAAAATAATGATAAAAATAAAAACAATTGAACGTGCACGTTAAAAAAAATTATAAAAAGTTAAATTATTCATCTCACAAGAATGGGAGTCATTATCACTGTAAAAATTTTATGCACATTGATAAGAGCTCTATGATTCATCAAAAAACTTAAAACATGGTATATAAAAAGTTTTTTTTTTTTTTTTAATCTTATAATTACTTGAAATTTACGATTTTCTGAACATGAGAGAACAGGACAAATTTTCACTTAAACGGGCATTAAAAAGAATATTTTTTATTAAAGTAATTATTTAATTAATATTGAAATTCAAAATTTCCGTGCAAACAATGTTCTTTGTAATTAATTTCTTCTTCTTCTTCAAAAAAAAAAAAAAAAAAAAAAAAGTAAGACACTGTTTATAAAGATATAATATGCCAATAGTTTGAAAAAAATTAATTTATACATATTTCTTTTACAAGAAAAGTGATAAAAGAACGTTAAAAATAATCCAAAGGATGATTTTCTTGCGCTATGTTTGAAGTTTTGGAGAAATCAAATTCAGTAAATAAGCTAAATCACGAGCGGTTGTATTCAAATTAAAGCATTATATGTACACATTCACCACTTTTTTTCTATGGGAATTGTAAATACAAATGATTATGTGTGCAAGACGAAAAGGTGTATAAAAATAAAGGTATTTTTATATGACATCTTTTTTTCTTTTTAGAACATATATGAATTATACATTCCAATTTATACTTCGTTTAAAACTCTCCTCTTATTAAATATATGTATAAAATACAAGAAATGCCAAGTTTGCATATTTATAAATACATGATAACATTAAACAAATCTTTTTTTTAAGTGATTTTTTTCTTGTTATAACGAAACATGACTTGACAAAATCAGTAGAGAAGTCTTAATTTTATTCGATTCCTTATTTCCGAACGATAAGGAAAACCTGTATACATAAATATCGATCATTTAAAAAAAAAAAAAAAAAAAAGGTCATGAAAGTAATTATAAAGAGCTAAACAAATCTACAGTAAGAGAATTTTGATTTAAATGAAAAACAACTAAATATTTCATTAATAATTACTTTTAATTTTACTTTCGAAAAAAAAAAATAGACGCATTTTCTTGTCTTGAAATGAATTCTTTTCTCAACTAACGGTCTTCTAATGTAAGACATCCCCAAAAATTATTCATTATTTATTATTTCTATTTCACGCAATACAATTTGATAAATGAGAATAAATGTCTGTTCATTTTTCATGACTGGCTGTCAAGATGCGAGAAAATGCATGAGACTGGCAAAATTAAGATTTATTTTATTTAATTAAAACTTGGAAATAAATCTTCTTGAAATTTTGGCAAAATAATAACTAAATTGAAAAGTTTAGAAAATGAAAGATCGTTTTCATTCAAATTATGTAATCCCAATATCATTGTTAACTTGAAAAGTTGTATCTCGGATTATGAATAAACTATTACATACATATAAATCTTACATATACATAAATATTCCGGTTTAGACAGCATAGAATAGATTTTTACTTGACGTGGATATTTCTTTTCTTTTTTTAAAAATATATTTATGAACTACAATAAATTTTATGCAAATTTACTTTTGTTTTTGTTCAGATAATATTAAAAAAATTAAATTGAATCTTTTGTTACTTTCTCTTACCCTTATGTGTGGTAAAGAAAATATTGTTCTGGGGTCAAATTTTCGAAATCGATTTTTTGTTATATTTACACACTTGGAGTTCCCCAGATTCGAAAATATGTTTTGAGCGGTTGGTATATGTGTGTGTCTGTATGTCTGTTATCAGCATATCTCAAGAACAACTAGTAGCAGAAAGTCCAAATTCGGTATTCTAAACTTGTATAACATAGGGATGCTGTACTAAACTTATCGTTGCGATCATGAAAATGGTTCGTGTACAGGACCTTTCAAAGGAATTCAAATACATTAAGACTCTGCACAAATTTCTTGTAAGTACAGTATAACATCTATAGGCTGCCTTAAACAAAATAGAGTTAACATATTTTTATATGAATAAAAGCATGTTTTGGGTATGTTGTGGTATATGGAAATCATTCATCATTCGTTTACAGGGTTACTCAAAGTATTCGTACATTTTAGGTCTATACTTGGAAATTGCATGAATCGCAATTCCTTTAATACGGTGTTTAAATATTTTCCCCTAAATAGTGTGTTATTTAACCCCTTTCCTGCCGACGAAAAATTAAGAGATTCCCTTCCCAGTACCAAAGATTTTCACACAGGCGCATGTAGTTATGCGCTCACTTTTGCAGAAACATAACCTTCCCGATTCCCCTTACTCCCCGTCTTCTCTGAAATAACTAAATCCTTCGAAAACACTGTCGTGGTCATTTAATTACATTCCAAAGGCGCGAGACTAGTTTCACTGGTAGCAGCGTAACACAAAGGATTGTAATTCGACACGACGTCTATATACGCTCAGAGCAGTCGACACACCTACATAGCGAGACGAACATATTCGCCCGGTACAGTTAAGGTGTTAATTTAACACTATTGCACTTTGAACAATTTGAGACCCTAGGCCTGATAAAGAATTTTCTTTGTGTCCCCGTAGAAAAACTTTTAGTGCTAGATTCGCCATAATCAGTAGGTATCATTTGAACAAAACGTTAAGATGCTATCGTAGCCACTCACACACATACATACATGACCATAAAAATAACAAAAAGAACTGAGTGAACCTCAAAACGCACAGATACACCAAAATCTCAAAGTCAAATTTTTGTCATGATTACAATACTTTCTTTACGGAAAGTAATGTTCGGAAAGTAATAAGGAGAAAAATGTAGAAAGTCAAATTAAGTATTTCATGTAAAAGATAGCATGGTACAGCCCAATTATTCAGCATTGGATGAGGAAGCAGGTGGTACCAAAATAAATAATATAATCATGCACAGTATAAGCAAAGGACTTAAATAATATATTTTTTCCAAAATGCAGGCAGCATGGTTGGATCAGAATTTCCATCTACGCCATGAACATAGAAAGTCAATAAATTTTCAGAAAAATCTACTTTGGGGAAATATAAACAATAAAGGTTGTTTTAGCATTTTTTAAAGTTAAAGCTATGTCTATATTCCTAAGAGTAATTAAAAATAGATGATTTTTGAAAATGTCGTTCGGAGGCATACCGGTAATATTCATTTAACACATTTCAAAATTTCTTTTAGTTTGGTCCATATGCGATAAACATCAATAATAGCAAGAAACATATATTTCTTGTTTTAAAAAATGAGTAACAGAATAATTAATGAATAGTATATGAAGTTTTTAACAGTTCTAAATAAAATATTAAATTGGTATGGTTTAGAACTTCAGAAAGTTAAAAATATAAGGAGAATACAAACACAAATATATCAAGTTATTAAGTTATTAAGTTTATTAACCGGTCTTGATATAACATTAAATTGGAGTGGTTCAGAACTTTAGGAAATAGAAAATGTTAGGAGAATACAAAGGCAAACATAGCACGTTTTTAAGTTTATTAAAGTTCTTAATATAACATTAGACTGTGGTGGTTTAGAATTTCAACAATTTCAAAATATAAGGATAATACAAAGACAAACGTAACCCATTATTAAGTTTTTTTAACCGTTCTTAATACAACATTAAACTGGAGCGGTTTAGAGATTCAGATATTTAAAAATATAAGGAAAATCTAAGGTAAACATGATACGTTATTAAACTTAATTCTATAGAATTTAGTAATATTAAACATTTTAGGGATTCTAATAAACTTTTTGAAATAATTTATGTTAATAATCTATTTTAATTTTTTCCTAGTTTGTTAAATTACAATATTCATTTTATGTACTAATTTTATTTTTATTTTTTAGATGCATCCTGATCTCCACAACCGAATAACATAGATTTATCAAGATGCTCACTCATTGAAACATTTTGGCTTATTCCCTTCGTTTTTATTACTTTTCCTGTTAAATTTTTTAAAACTTCCAACATTATTTAATTTTTAAATATATCCAGTTTCCTTATTAGTTGATGATTTGCTGTTTTTTTATTAAATGTTCATTTCATTCTGGCTGACTTGTTCTTCCCCATTTTTTTCTCTGTTCCAAAAAGATGTCTGCATGTCTTTTTAGCATGGAAATATGAACATTTTTGTACTTCCGTAAAGTGCGATGATGTTATTAAATTACGGCAGGCTTCGGAGATTTTAAATTATTGTTTATATTGAAATTCAAATAGAAAATGTATTAATTTTTATTGCGACAAAGATTGTTATTATTATTTTTAAACGCTTCCTTAATTCTGAGAAATGGTATTTTAATGAAGTTTTCTAAAACTAAAATAACAGATTCTTTCTTCTATTTGTCAAAAGTACTTTCTATATTTGTACACATTTTACACCCGTAGTATATCAACATATTCTCTATATTTTATATCAGAGTTCATAGTTTACTGGAAACACGTTTCACAATGATAAATTCTTTGCTGTTTTAAACAGCAAGTTTTACTGATAAAGGAGGCGAAATAAAATTATATAAATCAATGGTTTAGTATAAAATAGTTTTTTTTTTATTGATCTAAAAAGATCATTTTCAAATCTACACATTATTGGGGAATATTTTGAAACTCACAGATATTATTATTAAAGTTACAGTTATTATAAATTTATAGAAAAATAATAACAAACATTTGGATATTTATTTTATACTAATATTAAATAACAGTAGAGTAATATCTAGAAAATTAGTCAAGTCTAATACATTGTTCAGAGGGCGGACGAAAACATTATAATACTAATTAAGACAAAATGTTTCTCCCCTTATAGTACTAAAGAAGTTTATATTGCTCTCGGGAACTTTTATTATGTCTAAACAAAACTAATTAAGATTAAATGTTGTTTTGGTTTTGGTAATTACTGTTTACGTAAATTTATTTATAACTTCAATTTCTGTTATTTAGAAAGTTCTAGTTTTGGAAAACTTTCGATCAGTAATTACTTTTGTGAAATTTGTTAGGTTTCGTAGAAAATGTTAATAACATATTTTAATATGCTTAAGTTTTTAAGTACATTTAACGACTTTTATATTGAAGGATATTTACTGCAATATAAAAGATGCTAGTTAAATATGAAAGCAATTTCAGAAATTTCTTGAATGTTTATTAAAAAAAATGCATTGTCATATTGCATTACTATAATTTATTTATCTATTTTTAAACCAAAAGTAAAATACATATATTATGTACAAATTATTGGAAGCCTTCAAAATATTATTAATATTATGTTTAATTTTAATTGTTTCGGGTATCCGTGAGTAAATTGTATGCAAATGGGAGATACAATAGAAAATTCATGAATGTTTAATCTAAATAAGTGAAATGCCGTATTGTATTATTATAATATATCAATCAATACTGATTTATAAATAAGTAGGAGAAGACATATTTTGTATAAGTTATGGACACATTCAAATTAGCAATGTATTTCATTCTTAATTTTTGGGGTGTTTACGAGAAAATTGTATGCATTGGGGCACAAAATATACATGCAAAATTATAATATAAAATTATTGAAAACTATAAAGGAAGTACACTTTTTAACACAAAATAATGTATTTGAAAAGAACATGCAAATTTCTAATCACATGCAAATGAATGGAAATTAAAGCAATTCATGAAAATTTATGTACACAATAAATTTTTAAATCTTTTAGAACAAACTATATTTATCAAAACATTTTATTCATATCAGTGTAATTGTGTGTTAACCTGTGACGAATTACGAATGTTACATTTAATGCGTTTCAAATATTACTAGAAATTTCAGTAATATGAATTTGTTTCACATAATATACAATAGTTGTGGTTATTAAAAAATATTTTAAACACAAGAGGGCTTAGCTTGTATGCCTTGTGTCTTTCTGATCCAATTAAAAAAAAAATAGTATAAAATTTGTGGCCATTAGAAAACTTTCTGCTGTATTTTTATTAGCAAATCTCCACAGTTAGAACTATTTATTGATCTTATTATTAAAAGATATTGTTTTTCAGAGTGAGCGCAAAACATTTTACCAACAAACACCATTAAAAATGAATTTATATATATATATATATATATCCACATACTTTTAATTATATTATTTATACAAACAGATGGACGGAGAAACTGAAGTAAAAGAATTTTCAATTTTTTTGGAAAATGTTAAAAGTAAGCGAAGTTTTTTCCCTTAGTAAAATTACCGAAATTGATGTCTAATCATGGCAGAAATTTCAATATTTATTAAATACTGAGTAACTATATTTCTTAAATAAGATTAAAAACCTTAACTGGAAATACTAAATTTGTACTCGTCTATACATAGTGAGATTTTCACATATTTCAAAAATAAAGCTTAAAAGACTTTGTTGTTGTTTTTATAAGGTTATTTATTTGTGTTTTTTTTAAACCTTTTATTACCCTTTACAAAATAAAACCATGATAAGAACCACGAATTCACTGGAGTTGTGTATATTGTAAAAGAAATAAAACTTTGGTGTTCCAAAGCAATTGAAGAAAGTTTTATAAAAGCATTTCACACGAAATCCTCCTTTTTTTTTTTTTCTTAAATGTTTGTTTGAGGAAACAAAATTTTTCAATCGTCTTTTATATCTTTGAATAATAAAAGTACTTTTAACATAACATAAAATATACAGGTTATCGAAGTAAATAAAAAACTGTTATTCTAGCAGTTTAACATAGTGATAATTTTATTCTAATTTCGTAATTGTGTGTCACAAATATTGGCAAATAGCACTAAAACAATATATAATTACGGAAGAAAAAAAATAATAGTAAAAATGAATTTTAAAAGTATAATCATTTTTAAGAATAGTATAGCAGGGTTTTAAGTATAAAGATGTAATAACCTGCACATACCATTGCATAAAAATGTTATATATATATATAAAAATCTCTTTTTATAAAACAAAATTAATTGATTTTGGTAAGCACTGTTTGAAAGCCTTAGTGCATTCTTTCATTAAATATTTAGAAACATAAAAATATCATCAGATAAGTCCTATTAGAAAATAAAATTCTCATAAAAAATATTGTAAATATCTTTCTAAAACCATTTAAAAGCCTTGATATTATCTCGTATAATATAATTACAAGTATAAAAGTATTATCACTCAAAAACACTAAGAATTTTTTTTTTTTTTTTTTTTTTTTTATAGAAAAAAAAAAATCTTATAAGTATAGTTTAGAGTATAGCTTGCTTTGTTTTTATTATTATTACAAAAGTGAGCAGAATTTAAGGAACAAAAGAAAATTTCCCGTTTTCTATTTGTTGCATATAAATTTAAACAAAAGAAACCTACGAACACATAATTTTTTGTTATAAAATATTTAATTGAAATTTTTATTGTTTTAAAATGAGTACTAATTTGATATTGATATCACTACTTCAATTTTTCTTAAAAGTCAGCTTTGTAAGAAAAGTAAAATTTAATCATATTTAGAAAATAAAACTAAATGAGATATATGTTTAATAGATAGGTAAAGATAAAAATGCCTCCAAATGTTAAAACTAATAAGCCCCAAATTTTTCTTCCTGGATTCCCTTTTGTTTTTCTTTCACAACGGAATTCGTAAAAATAAAATTATTAATTGATGAAATACGAAAAACAGCAGAATACTGAATCAGACCAATAATTAATTTCATTACAAACATCTCAACAAATTTTCATGTTAGTTTCTATATTTAAAAAAAAAAGTTTTCATAGACAAAAAAAAAAAAAAAAAAAAAAAAAAAGAAGAAACAGAAAAGTTAATTTAATTCAGGAAGAAAAATTCATATTTAGTCTATACATTGCATCTTAACGCCATTTCTCACTTAATTTTTTATTCATCAATATATATATATATATATATATATACACTGGTCAAAAAAATTAAAGGATCAGCCCGTTTTCTCTTTCTCTTCCTTTGCACATAATTTTTAAACAAATAAACATATGAACATAAAATTTGGATGGCCTGTTCATTATCATATTATTAACCGAATCTTATGTAATTTTAGCATAAGAATAATTTTTAAGCTAATAAATATTCATTTTTCTCGCAAAAGTAAGCTTTGGAAAAAATGAAAAATTTCAAAAAATTTAGGAAAGGACACATAATGAAAAGTGGTGTTAAGGATGCATTAGAGATAGGTAAAGACGCTCATACCTTGAAATGTTAAACTAAATCTCGATTTTTCTTTTTGTATTAACTTTTCTTTTACTTTTATAATGAACTTTTTAAAAATATATAATTACTAATTTGTAAACTATACTCAGCACTAGAATAATAATGATGACGAAAAATAATTGTATAATGAACATCTTATCCAATTTTCATGTTTGTATGCATATTTTTTAAAAAGTTATTCACATGCGAAAAGAAGAAGAAAAAAGAAGAAACAGAAAATGAATGCAGGTAGAAAGATTTGGTTGTAATCTAACACAGGAACGCGTGTGCGTCTTTACCTATCTGTAAGGCATCCTTATGAGCATTTTCATTAAATGTTCTTTCCTAAAATTATTGAAATTTTTCATTTATTTTAAAGCTTACTTTTGAGAGAAAACTGAATATTTATTAGCTTAAAAATTATTCTTATGCTAAAATTACATAAGATTCGGTTAATAATATGATAATGAACAGGCCATCCAAATTTTATGTTCATATGTTTATTTGATTAAAAATTATGTGCAAAAGAAGAGAAAGAGAAAACGGGCTGATCCTTTAATTTTTTTGACCAGTGTATATATATATATATATTTCTACCAAAGCTTACTTTTGAGAAAATTTGTACTAATATCGAATTAAAATTTATTTCTTATGTTAATGTTATATATAAAATTGATTTGAGGATTTTACAACGAACAAGACATCCAAAATTTATGTTTATTTGTTTTAAAATTAAAAATTAAAAGAAGAAAACTGGAAAGCAGGTTGTTCATTTAATTTTGCATGCCAGTGCAAAAATTTGGAAATACAGGATGATTGTAAAACAACTATATTTTTAGGATAATCCCATTTTATTACTTAAAATACATTATTTATCAAATATATATCATATTAGGATACACTTTTGGTATATTTCAGTGTGTCTTTCTTGCACATCTCAACAAAGCACCCAGATACATTCCACACGTGTGAGAATGTGACGCAATTGTACTCTACAAACATGCGTCGTTGGACCATCAGCAGATAATAGTTAACTCGGTTTACACTTAATTAGTTGGGATAGTTGCAGTTAGCCCAACGTCAATTTTTTGTCTCTTCCATTGGTATTTTATTTATTGGGGTAGGTGGTCACTATGGTTGACCCATGTTATGAGTCGAACAATAACTGATGATAACAATAAATTTGCATGTAATGGTTCATTTCTAACCTATGCGAAACTTAAAAAAAAAACTTTTTTTTTAATTAAAATCACGCAATCAACTGTGGAAGAAAATCATATTAATTGAAATTTTATTTTTCCGACTGAGTGAAAATAATGCCTGGACCGGGATTCGAACCCCGGAACTTTGACTTACAAGGTCAAGGCTCTACCAATTGAGCTATCCAGGCCGACATCCCGGTCAGCATTACAGACTCAGACAACCTTTTATGCAGAAACATCTCTGGTCTATCATATAGATAGCTCAACAGAAAATAAGCCGTAGGAAATGGAAAACACCATTAGATAATGGGAGAAAGAAATACAATTGAAATTTTATTTTTCCGACTGAGTGAAAATATTGATTGTGTAATTTTAATAAAAAATTGTATTTCTTTATCTATGTGATAGACCAGAGATGTTCCTGCCTAAAAGGTTGTCTGAGTGTGTAATGCTGACCGGGATGTCGGCCTGGATAGCTCAATTGGTGTAGAGTCTTGACCTTGTAAGTCAAAGATCCGGGGTTCGAGTCCTGGTCCAGGCATTATTTTCACTCAGTCGGAAAAATAAAATTTCAGTATATATACACTGTAAATACAAGTGTCTGGAATTCAGACACAAATGTGTCTAAAATGGGGTGTTCAATTTTAAGATGGTAAAAACTGTCTTATTTATTTCAGACACTTGAAGTATCTTAAAAGGCACACCGTTTCACACACTTGAATCGTCTGAAATTCCGCCATTTTTGATCCTGTCTACAGGGAATATTTTCCATAAATAAATAAATAAAAAACTGCGTGCTATACTGTTTATATGTTAAAAATAGATTGTAATATCTCCTAGAGCATAAACAAAGCATTAGTAAATTTACAAAAAAAGTTTTTCATTGCCGGAAATCGATTCGACAACCCACAGATTCAATAGCGAGCGTCTTCCCAATCAAGCCACCGGGACGCATTCTGTATGTTGTTTGCATAAAGAAATATATTTTAGTATCTGTAAAACAAATCGAAGTTTTGTGTCTTTGCAATAAAACTGTCCATAATAACTAAAGCTTAATACATATTATTATATTAAATTTTACGTATAGAGATTTAGATTTTTTTATAAAATGCGCAATAAATATGAAACAAGTCCTTCCGGCTTATTCGGAAGGGTAGGTTGATTTCTTTTTCCTTATCAAGTAGCCGTCATTTTCTTCAAAATGGCGGCTAGAAATTATTAACGAATTAGTAGAAATATTGATGTAGGCTATCTACATATGGAGTTTTAAGCAAAGCGGTTCATAAATAACTTTTTTATGTGACTTTAAAATTTTCAAGTGGCCGTCGCTTGGAAACAAGATGGTGGGCCAAGTTGACAAATGTATCAAATGCATGTGTGAGACTACTGTATAAATATAGTTGGAATTAATTCAGAATATCAAAAGTCATCGTGTTGATAAATTGAGTGGCTGCCACTTGGATCAAAATGGCAGAGAAAGTTGCTCAGTGAACTAATTAATCTAAGATATTGTTGCAAATTTGAATTTTTTTTTTCTTTTTTGTAGAAATTCTTTCAAAGAGGCTTAGTAAATTGATTAAATAGTACTTTTCTGCATTTCCAGTTTCTTTTAACGTTGAAATAGCGTAATTTTCCCTTAAAAACGCATTAAAAAGCTCCAATATGGCAGGTAATAGATTTGGCGCGAAATTTGGCGACTTTTCCACTTGGCGACTTTTGGCGAGAAAATCCATAGTTCATTAATAAACTTCATTGAGACACTTATATAATCTATGTATACATCAAAATACAAACAAATTCGGAATACGCTTTTTACAATTTGAATTTGAAATTTTCAAGTGGTCTCCACTTGAAATCAAAATGGTGGAGCAACTTGGTTAAGAAACTCATCCAAGATATCCATAACACAAGTTAAGGCGCTGTCCAAATTAGGTTCGATTTGGAGTATTATTTCGGAAGTTATCGTGATTTAAAATTTTCAAGTGGTAGCCTGATTTCAAGTGGCCCCACTTAAGATATCTGCCAATTTATTAAAAATGACAGATAAATTTCATTAATAAAGTTCATTTAGACTCTTATGTAGTCTAGATTTACATAAAATTCAAGCAAATCTTGCTTTTAATACGCTTTTTACAATGTGGGTTAGAAATATTCAAGTGGCTGCCACTTGAAAACAATGAGTCGGAGCAACTTGCTTAACGAACTCATCCAAGATATTTATAAGATAAGTTAAGACACTTTTCAAATTTCGTTCCATTTGGAGTATTATTTCGGAAATTATTATGGTTTTAAATTTTCAAGTGGTAGCCTGATTTTAAGTGGTCCCGCTTAACTTAAGATATCCGCCACTTTATGAAAAATGGGGGATATAGTTCATTAATAAAGTTCTTTGAAACACTTGTATAAACTATGTATGCATCAAATTTCAAACAAATTCAGAATACGTTTTTTACAATTTGAATTTGTAAATTCCAAGTGGTCTCCACTTGAAAACAAAATGGTGGAGCAACTTGGTTAAGAAACTCATCTGAGATATTCATAACACAAGTTAAGACGCTGTCCAAATTTGGTTCGATTTGGGTATTATTTCGGAAGTTATCGTGATTTAAAATTTTCAAGTGGTAGCCTGATTTCAAGTGGCCCCGCTTAACTTAAGATATCTACCACTTTATTAAAAATGACGGATAAATTTCATTAATAAACTTCATTGAGACCCTTATGGGGTCTATATTTACATCAAATTTCAAACAATTTCGGAATACGCTTTTTACAATTTGAATTTGAAATTTTCAAGTGGTCTCCACTTGAAAACAAAATGGTGGAGCAACTTGGTTAATAAACTCATCTAAGATATTATAAGTTAAGACACTATCCAAATTTGGTTTGATTTGGAGTATTATTTCGGAAGTTATAGTGATTTTAAATTTTCAAGTGGTAGCCTGATTTCAAGTGGTCCCGCTTAACTTAAAATATCTGCCACTTTATTAAAAATGGCGGATAAACTTCATTAATAAACTTCATTGAGACCCTTATGTGGCCTGTATTTACATCAAAATTCAAGCAAATTTTGCTTTAAATATGCTTTTTACAATGTCGGTTTGAAATTTTCAAGTGGCTGCCACTTGAAAACAAAAAGTCGGTGCAACTTGGTTAACGAACTCATCCAAGATATTTATAAGATTAGTTCACTGTCCAAATTTGGTTTGATTTCGAGTATTATTTCGGGAGTTATCGTGGTGACAAAATTTTCATTATAGATAGATAGATATATATATATAGATAGATAAACGAAGTGATTGCAATAGGTCGATTTCTAAAGAAATCAACCTAAAAATAGTAGACTATGGATTTTAAACGATTTTTTTAAAGCTGGTATTTTTAAGAAAACAAACTATGTCATGAAAACCAAAAAAGTTGTTCTTTTACATTTTGAAGTGTCGGCAAACATTGCGAAAGAAAATAATTTTTAAAACGGGATTAAAAAAAAAAAAAAATCAATTATGCACAAATTGCTTAAGAATGTTTAGTTACAAATTAGCTTTCTTATCTACAAGTTGCATGCTACGTTTATCTTAATGTTTTTTGTTTTATTACATGTGAGAACATTAAATAAAGATTGTTTTTTTTATTTTTAACCGAATACGTTTCCCGTCTAAGTATTTTGAATAAGTTAACTACTTATATTATATAAAATAATATTATATTTATTTGTTAAAAAATTTTTAAAATAGGATATGCATACTGCTTAAAGTAGATTCATTTGGAAAATTTGTTAAGTAATACAAATATCTGAATTTCCAAGTGTCTGAAATTTGACATATCTGAATTTCTAAGGGACTTAATTGTAAAATGTAAGAATTTTTATGTGTCTAAACTGTAATATGTCTTAATTTCAGACATATCAACTTTATTCAGACACTTATCTCAGTTCATTTATAAAAAGACAAACAATGCGTCTGAAATTTTGCACGCGTTAAGCATTTCAGACATTTATGTGTCAAAATTGGTATTTCAGACACATTTCTGTCTGAATTTAAGACGCTTCTATTAACAGTGTATATGTTACCGTTAAAGCTCGAAATCCGTTAATGTGCAGATTACCTAGCTAATCTGCAGATTAACTAAAATGACCCGTTAAAGTGTGGAATCAAGAGTTTTCCGCATTTTAACTAGGTAATCTGCAGATTAGCGGCTTCTGTGTCGTTAAAGTTCAAATGTTTGTCTCGAGTCTTAGTTTTTTTACATTCTCTATGACGTCAGTCATGTGATACAGATACGCGAATGACCTTCAAACACAAACCAAAACTTTCATCCTTTCCGCTCCGCTTCCGCTATGATAATTGGTAAACGCAAAACTTGGAGCATCGAAGACATGGTTATCATAGGTTTCTTATCATGACCAACACAAAACTTAAAGTAACAAGTGAGTTATAATTGTTTTAATTTTGATTTTATTTCTTCTGTTTTTTAATTCTGTCAATATAAACTTGAAAAGGTCTGCACTGCATTTTTTAATGAAATCTAATCTTAATCAAAACGCTTTATCTCCTGAAACTTTATTTTGAATTATGAATATTAAAATTTACAACACAGTAATTATTTCCTCCCGAAATAAAACTATTAAAACACAACTTTTTAAAACTAATTTATTTAAAAATTGATTTAAATTACTATTACTTACTGAAAAAAAAATTTCTTTCAATTTCAAGTTTCCTTTATATATTTTATATATCATGATTACATTTTTATTTTTATTTTGTTCGCTTTTTCAGATAATTTAGTTGTAGTTTATCACATAAAATGTGTTAATAAAGTTTTTTTTTTTTTTTTTTTTTTTTACTTGTAAAATTAATATATTTGCTAAACTTGTACTTGTTGTTGTACTATGTATGCTGCAAAATATAGTTTAATAAAGCTTTGGAAAACAGTCATTTTAATTTTCCTGCCGTCTAAAAATTATTAAAGCTGTTTTAATTATTTGAAGTACTTCTTAAATAATGCTTCTGAATTGTCTAATTTAATATTTCTTTATCGAATTAAAAATTGGTGCATAACTTAAAAAAAAAAAAAAAAAAAAATAGTAATATCAATGTAAATTGTTAACAAAACTTTTTTTTTTTTTTTTCTTTATTTAAATGGATAAAACTTTTTATTTTGAAAAGAAATCATTACTGTATTACAATTCTAACATTAATTTATAAAATAGAATTTATTGAAAGCTATTAAAGTTATTATATTTCATATTAAAAATGCATAACATCTTCAAACTTATATTGACAGAATAAAAAAGATGAAATAAGTAAAAAAATTAAAACAAATATAACTTTAAAAGACATAAAAATTAAAACACATACAGATTAAAATAAGTAAAGAAAGAAAGGAAAGGAAAGAAAACTATTTTTTTCCCCGAATGAAAAAAAAAAAAAAAAAAATACAACACAGCGTGCTGTAAAATTACAACACCAGAGATCTTATTTTCACTTTAACGAGTGCCTAGTAGGTAATGTGCAGATTATCTAGGTAATTCGCAGATTACCTAGGTAATTTGAGAAATGAAACAAATTTCCTCACTTTAACGGATCGCCCTAGTTAATGTGCAGATTAACTGATTTCTGCACTTTAGCGGTAACATATATATATAAATTTTGTTACACGCATAATTTTGTTACACGCATTAAAGTATCAGCTATTGATTATTCACAAGAAAATATCAAAATAGTAAATTATAAATACGAAAATGTATTACCAAAGTAAAATATTGCATATTTGCCAACGACTGAGTTACGAATCTAGCTAACAGCAATTAATAACCATTGTCCTACAAAAACTCACCGTTGTTTCAATCTTGGTCCATGCAAATTTTGTTTGTGGGGCTGGATCTGGAATTAACGGTCCTCTTCACTCAGTGTCGCCGGAGAAGCCCGAGCCAATGTTATTCTATCGGAAATTTTTCTTTACAAATAACTTATTAACTCCTTGGGTACATTTGACGTCTGAGACACGTCATTCACTTTTTTTGTTTTTTATTTTTGTTTTGCAATTCTAATTACTTGAAGACATCTTAATACTACACATGTCACCAATATTTTAGAAATAAATAAATTATTACGTAAAATGTACTGTTTTTACATACTACTCCAAGCAACCAAAAATTATATCCGTTCCACATGCAAATATTTTCTCAAATAAATCCGTACCCAAGGGGTTAACTAATACATATTTTTAAATTCTGTTTTCACATTCTGAAAATACCCAGCTGTTAAATGGACGGGCCTTTTTTAAAAAAATAATTTATTATTTTTTTATATTTTATTTTGAAGCTGCAAAATACGAATTTTCAATATGTGAAATATTTTCATTTTGCAATTTCAAAATAAAATATAAAAAATTAAAAATATGCATTTTCAAAAAAGGTCCGTCCATTTAACAGCTGGGAATTTTCAGAATGTGAAAACAGAATTTAAAAATATGTATTAGTTAATAAGTTACTTGTAAAGAAAAATTTCCCATAGAATAACTTTAGCTTCGGCTTCCGGCGGCGGTGAGTGAAGAGGGCCCTTAACGAGCAAGTTACAAATGTGGTAACGAGGCACGCCCAAAATGAATGTACAGATGGGATTTACGAGGTCTTAATGGTTAAGCACCCTTCACATTGGCTGAGGAGACAATTAGTGGTAATATGTGCGTTGTCATTTTGGAGCAATTCTTGGAGCCACAATTGAAAAATGATGGAAATATGCATATCATTGTGTTCCAAAAAGAGGGAGCACCACCCCATTTCATCCTGATAGTTCGTTACTAACCAATCACACTTTCCCAGATTGGTCTCGCGCAGGTGTATTGGTTAATACACGCCAATTATTTCGGCTCCATAGTCACCATATTTAACCTCTTTATATTTTTGTGCATGGGGCTTTACAAAATTTAAGGTGTACCAGGTAAAGATACACAGTATTAAACTTAAACGGTTTGAACAAAATATTATAGAGTTACATCAACTATGTTGCGCCATGTTCTGTGGATTCTGGTGGAAATCAGGGTGCTGTGCCGAAATCGCCAAGGTGGATACGTTGAAATATAGTATAGTTGTGTCCTTGTAGAACGTTCCGAATGTAATAGAATTAAGTGTGATTATTACATGTATGTTATTTTCATATTTTCCTTTTCTCAACAGTTCTATAAGAAAAAAAATATATATAAATTGAATGAAGTACCTTTTGCAAACATCTTAATAGTATTCTTAAACAGTAAATCTCTATGCCACATTCTGTCGCATAAATTTAAGTATAGAATAAGCATGACATAACAGCATTATAAGAAAATAAAGATTGTTTTACATATAAAATATATAGATTTCTTTTAATTACAGTTTGGAAACTATAATGCCACCGTCTTTCACATATTTGTAAATATTTATACATGCACATCCTTAAAACATATGCAAATGTATTCGATGAATATATGCATTTAAAAAAATTATAAGTGTTTGAGACTGCTTAACTGTTTGACGCATATGGGACACCGGTGTCCCTTTTGCTTATTTATTTTTTGACGCTCTTATTACAAATATTATTATTGTATGATAGTTTTTTATTATAAAAGAGTCTAATAGTTATACTATAAAAATTCTATTAGATTATCAGAGTAATTTTTTTACTAAAAGTCAAATGTTAAATAAAAGTAGTTTGAAAAAATTTTATCAACCAATTTCAAAAATTTATTTCGAATTAAATTTGATTTTTTAAAAAAGATCAGTAATGAATTATTGCTACTCCTATATCTAAGTAATTGTAAATAAGTGCAATATGTAAAAATATTTATACATGGGACGCCCGTGTCCCATGATGAATTTACCTTTAACGCAGAAAGGGACACTGGTGTCCCACTCTGTATTTTAGAACCAAAATTAATTAAAATTTTAAATATAACATTTTCCACTTATTTAGATCTCAAATAACTTAAAACTATCAAAAAAGTTTAAAAATTATGTTTGATGAGAAATCTGCTTCAAAGGGTTTAAGTACTCATAATTAAATTGTATTGGATTAATTTTTTTTGGTTGCCCCGCTGAATGTATTCACACAATAAACGTACATTTAGCATCAATAAATGTGTATTATAAAAAGATACATATTTAAAAGAAAATTCATTATTTAAAGCTACAATAAAATATATATTTATAAATTGAGAAGCGCTTTACATCTATTTTTAAAAATATAATTTAAATATATATTTAAATAAGAATATTTTATAATTTACGACATAAATTTAAATTCAAATAGTTGATTATATATAGTATTGAATAAAATTTCAAAATTAAATTCTCCAAAGTCTTAATTAATATTTTTTTCTCCTAATTAATTGATTGTCTAGAATATACGCAATGATGTGACTGTTAAAATTCTAGGAATATAATATGAAAGAATAACATTACGAAATGAATGCTAGTATCTTGCAATCGGTTCAAGAAGAAGGATAATTTATGGCGATCATTTGTTGTTATGATTAATAGTCTTACGTATAAGAAACATGTTTTCATATATAAAAGTTTATTCATTAAAATAATAGCAGTAACAAAGATATGCATTGTTGCTATATACAGTCGGCAGCAAAATTATTGATGCACACAACCATGTTTTTCATATATGTATTTTTTAGTCTGATCGCTAATTTTTATCACCAACTTAGTTTTTTTTTAAACAGCATAAAACTATGATCCTGACTCGACAAACATTTACTTAACGAAATAGTATTACATGCCCATATTTTAAGTAGGAATTATTGCTAGTGCTTCAACAATTTTGCTGCCGACTGTAATATAGATCACTGTAATTTTAATTATAGTCTATTTAATTATTTATTTTTTTCTTTCAAGAGAAATCCAAAGTTTTATGTGATATTTTAAAATCATAGATTTAATTAATTTTGAGAATTTTTTTCGCTAATTAACTGTCTGTATAAACAAAAGTGGAATATGTGTATAATTTAAGAATATGTATTGAGCAATTTCCTAAATTACATAATGTTTTTGGATTATGCCACCTGATTTTAACGCCCCTGCGTTAAAACTTCATTTATATTAACAATGGTAAGGTCTAATAAATTAAGAAGATTATACACTAGGTGCCATAAATGACTTGCAAAATTCGACTTTAGATGCTATGCCAAATTTGTAGGAAAATGCTTGACAATTTACTCAGAAACGTTGAAGAACATGATATACCTAATAAATTTCAACGAAAGTTTTGTCCCAAAGGAAAATGTTTTGTCTCAAAATACATCAGTAATAAAGTAATAAATGAAAAAAATGTTCGAGTTTACCCTGTATAAAAAAATGCTTGGACTGTCCTGAGGCTGTAGCGTGCAATTGGGGCGTTTCTTGTAATTATCCACATTTTATTTGTGCGAGAATATTCATAGAACTACAAAGTTATATTAAAATAATAATAAATAATTGCTTTTTTCTTTTTAAGATTAAGGGAATGGAAAGATATTGTCATTTTTAGAGGAGTTTATATACTAAAATTAAACCAGCATGCTGTAATCTTAATATTAAACATTTAAATAAATATGAATATTTTTACTAAATGTTTCTCATAACCGTGCATGCACAAAAGTTAACTAGCATTTTTTGATTTTTTCTATATTCAATAGAAAATGCATTGGTTTCGTAAAAATTTCTGATCTCGGGTTTTCAATGGATTTACACGTCTTGAGATGTCTAGAACGCGATTTGACCATCTTTAGAAAATGTCTGTCTGTTTTAGCGTATATGTGAGACAAAAGTTTGAGTCAACTCAAGAACTACTGCGCAGAATTTGATACAAATTGATGTGTAGTTTCAACTTGACATAAATTATTGCCTATCAACTTTTGACGCAAATCATCAAACAGGCTGCATTGCTATCTTGCTTTTTCTAAATTTTTAACATGGTGGAATAGGACAAAATTTCGTATAAATGCGCATAAAGAGAAATATTTTTTAAGCATCAATATGAAATTAAAACGAATTAGTTATAATATTGATATTCAAGTGGGATTATTTGTATTTGTAAGCAACGCCCCCCCCCCTCCCCTTGAGGCTTTCCCCAAAGTCCCAAGGAGAGGGAGGGGGGATTTTCAATATAGGAAGCCTTCAAAAGAGGTTGTCTTTACATTTAAATACTGCTTTTTTTTCCTTTTTACTTGATAATTGCCATTTCTTTGATTCATTTTGCAAAAGTCTCCCGTAAAATGACCTGAAATGCGATATTTAAAATTTATATAAATTAGTTACAAAAATTGCAGCAGAGAACGCAATCAGAGATATCACTTTTCGCTTGATTGACCTAAAATAATCCCATTTTCAACTGCAGATAAATGTAATCATAATCGAAGTAAATGTACTGAACTGAAAAGTTCTCTCTAAAAATTGTTTTACGCTTTTAGCAAACGGTACGCAGAGAATTTTAAATTGCAATCGAGTTTATAATCGGATATTTACCTGAAATATTTTTCAAGTGCAAGGAGTATAAAATTTAATTCGCTAAAAAAGTTTCACAAAAAAATGTATAGAAATAATTATTATAGTCTTAGTCATTAGTTATGAGGAGATAATACATTATAAAAAGAAAAAAAATGTACAGAACTAAAGTAAAAAAAAAAAAAAAAAAAAAAATATTTCTCTACCTCAACCAGTAATAAAAGAGGCTGTATGTATATTTCTTATCATGTTTTACATAGAATGGGATGACTTAAATACGCCAAATATTGTTCAAAGGTGCACATTAACAAGATCTGATTTTCTGTAAAGATGGTTTTTAATTTATTTATTTAGTTTTTGAGCTATTTTAAGTTTTCTGATATCTGTGGAAGTAACAAGGCACTAATTTATGCCACAGCTATATGCACTAATTTAAGTCAAGGTTCGAGTACATAACTTTTGTATGTAATTCTGTGCGGTAGTTCGTGAGATACAGCTGCCACAAAATTTTGTCACACACACAGACAAACATTTTCTAAAAATTGTCAAATCGTGTTCTATACCTCATAAAACATGTAAATTGGTCAAAACCCTGAGGTGGAAAACCTTAACTAAATCAATAAGAATTATTACAATATGGAAAAAAATATGCTCATACACAGTCAAAAAATTTGTAGAAGGCTGAGCCAAAACATTGTACTGCAACCATTATACTGCAACCATTAGTATCTGCAACCATAACATCTTTCACTGTAAGTTGGTGCTTGGTTTAACCATAGATTTAGTAATATATATAGATGAATCATCCCCATGTTATCAAGCAAAAATTTTTGATGCCGAAAAAAAGTTCTAAAATCAGCCATTAGAGAGTATTGAAAAAAAAAAAAATGAATTTGAAACTGTATCTGGAGTTTTTCATTCACCTTTAGTAAATAAATTATTCACAAATTTTATTTACTAAATTATCCGTGTTTATTCCTGCGTGTGATTTACTCGGAGAAAAGCAGCCATTAGAGTGACTTTTCCCGAGAATAAAGGTATCACTTTTTCCCTCTCGCTTATCAATCTATGTCTTAATACTATATCTATGGGTTTAACGAGGTATTACAATAGCTGACATTATAAATATGTGGAAATATTTTACTACAATCTGGAGCCTTATTCAATAAGAAGCACCAAATCAAAGTAGAAGGTTATCGCATATTTGCAGTTTTTTACAAGTTCAAAATATTTTACAAAAAATGTACATTTAAGAATTCAATTACAAGTGGGAAATGGCTCAAGAACTGGAAGTTATCTCGTCAGAGAACATACATTCTTCGTAGAGCAAAGAATATTACAAAAATGTGAAAACTTTATAGGCTGTGTTAAGCCAAAATTCTATAATGTATGTCCTATACAGCAATAAAATTTAAAATCGATAAAACAAATAAAAACAAATAATTTAAATATGAAAAGGGAAATAATCATAAATAACACAAGTCCACAAAAATAATGTTGACAAAATTCGATTTGATATTTTCAGCTGATATGTTTTTTGGTGTGCTGAAACCGAATATGCAGTCTGGCAGTGTTGGTCATAATTGATTTAAAAAGTAACTGAATTACAATTAAATTACAATTATAATTATTTTACTGTCAATCAATTAATAAGTAATTGATTGGAAATAAATTGAATTACTTATTCAATTTATTTGTAATCAGTTACTTGTTAATAGATTGAGAGTAAAATAATTATAATTGTAATTTAATTGTAATTCAGTTACTTTTTAATCAATTATGCCCAACACTGCAGTTTGGTTTCCTTTATCACGTATAAATATTTGGTAATACAGAGTGTCTACAGACACATTTTCGTCATTTTCGGTAGTTTCTAGTATGTATCAGTGATTTATTATGATTAATCATAGAAACATACTATATAGTCACGATAACATTATATTGCTAGAGGAGTCACCAAAAATAAATGTGTTTTACAAGCCCTGTACTGACAAAAATCTATACGGGATGGCTTCAGTTTCAGATTCACCCCAACACAAATATATCGATCAGGCTAAATTATCAAATCTAAATTTTAGATGTAGACCAGTGTAATTATAATCGACTTGTCTCAAGCTAAAACAGTATCGAAAACACATTAAGAATTGAAGTGCTTGCAACAATCCATGGTGTTGAGTAGATACAAAATAACACATATACATAGAATTAACCCATTGAACTATCCTTGCAACAGGAAAAAGAAAAACAAAATCTGGAGTGACACAACTCGACTTTCCAAACATTGAGTATTAACAGTTTTGTATATAAAGTAAAGCAAGAGGAGTTGTTAAACAAACAAAAGAGAGAAAACCATAATAGAGTGTTTGAGTATTTTTCTCCATATATTACACGATATCTTATAGAATGCTACTGAACTCTGAGCCCATAGATCGTAATGATAAAGAATTGTTGGTTGTGTCCCTGTAAAAACCTATAAATGCTAGATTCACCAAAATGCTTGTAGTTAGTGCAACAGTGATTTATAATATTCATATAAATTTTCAGCTCTGTTGAATAAGGCGTTTATGTGCCATCGCACTTTTAACAAGAAAGAAAAATCATGCAGTACGCATTGATTAGTAACATTTTCCAACTGTACGCAATTGTTGTATCGAATGACTATTAACATTCTTTGCCTACGTTATCGCACAACAGACAGAAGGACTGAAAAACATACAGATAGACTAATTGATTTTAAAATTACTCTTAGTCATTTTCGAAAGTGTTAAAAAGGCTTAACGTAAAAGAAAATTACGCCGTTAGATTATAATTACAGCTCTTAAAGTCTCTGAATATTTTACTGTAGTCCTGTAAATCTGAAAGTTAATCATATCGTATTCTATACAAAACAATATTTTAGAATATTAATAGTACATATCAATGTTTTTAAGATTTTTTGTAGTGGAAAGTTTTTTAAATATAACTTTTAAAAAATTCTGTCCTAAAACGTAATACATTGGCTTTTTTTTATTGCTGTTGTTGCTGTCCCTGTAAACAAACTAGTTGTACTGGACCTATTAATGACATTTTAAATAGGGAATATTCCATAGGGAACATGAGTGTGTCATTTTTTTTTTTTTAAATTCTCCAAATATTCACGGATGATAGGAGCCGGAGACAAACAGATAGAAAGGTAGACAAACGGACAGACAGATGCCCAAATTGAAATCATATTCCCACTAAAATTATAAGAAAGTATTAAAACGCTCATGTAAACAAAAGTGCAATTCCAGCAAATATTTATTAATACCTCTTAATGTAACTGATTATTTTTGTGTGGCCCTGTAATCAAATGCTAACCCTGTAAATAGAATGCTATTAAAATTTGGTTTATAAAAATAACTCTCACATAAAACAATGCTCTGGAGTACTTTCAAATGTCCCTGTACACAAACCAGTTAGAAATGTACTCTACTTTACATAGGAAACATCCGATAGGAAATATAATAACATATTAAAATTTGACTAAAGTTTCTATACTTTAAAAGTATTAACATATGATTTATAGAAACTCCTCTCATAGAACACAACGCTTTCGAATACTTTTGGGTATCCCTGTACACAAACCAGAAGAGGTATCCATTCCATTTTCAATAGGGAACGTCAGATAGTGAACTTCAATAAAGTATATCGGTTTAAAGAAATTCCATAAATATTTACGGGAATTAGAGTGCAGAAAAACAGACTGAGAGACAGACGGACAGAAGAACAGTCAGACATATACACAAATTGAAAGTATATTCACACTAAAAAAACGGTAGAAAGTGTCAAGAACGCTTAATGTAAACGAAAGTACAATTCTGGCATTTTTTTATTAATACCTCTTAGTATAACTGAATATTTTTGTGTCATCCTGTAAATCTAATGGTAACCATGCTATATTCTATGCAAAGCATTCTTTTGTGCATATAAATAACATATTTCAATTTCCTAAAACTTCGTGGAAAGTAAAGTTGTTAAAATTTGTTTATAGAAATATCTCACAAAGAACGCAATGCTTTGGAGTACTTTTGAGTGTTCCTGTACATAAACTAGTGGTGGTATGCAATATGTTTTATATAGGAAACATCCAATAGTGAACTTGAATAACATATTTCAATTTCATGAATATTTTGTACAGTAAAGGTATGAAAATATGGTTTATAGAAATACCTCTCATAGAACACAATTCTTTTAAATACTTTCGGGTGTCCCTGTACACAAACCAGTAGAGGTATAAACTCCATTTTCAATAGGTTACATCCGATAGTGAACTTGAATAACATATATCAGTTTCAAGAAATTCCACAAGTATTTACGGGAGTTAGAGCGCGGACTGACAGACAGACGGACAGACAGACAGACAGACAAACCCAAGTCATAAACACTTTTCAACCTTGTTGGAAAGTGTTAAAAATTGGGTCCCATAGGCCATAATGATAAAGAATTTTTCTTTGTGCCCCTGTAAAAAAACTGTAAGTGCTAAATTCACCAAAATCTATACAGTTCGTGCAACTGTGACCTATAATATGTGTACAATTTTTTTGATCAGATTAATAAAGCCTTTAGACGCTATCACACTTTTAAGATTTTGGTCCCATAGGCCTTCATGAGAAAGAATTTTTCTAGTGTCCCTGTAAAAAAACTATAAGTGTTAGATTCACTAAAATCTATAGGGTTCGTATTATGGTGACTTACAATATACGTTCCAACTTTCATCTTTTTTGAACAAAGCCTTTAGACGCTAGCGTGTTCACTCACATACACACATACATACACACACACATACATACATCATGGTAAAAATAGTGAAAACGGACTCAGGGGACCTCGAAACGTATAGAAACATCAAAATCTGAAATTCGGATTTTTGACATGATTACAATACTTTCCTCACTATAGTGTTTGGAAAGTAAAAATCCTAATATATTATATTAATTAAATCTTTGATTAGTAATCATGGAAATACACTATAAAAGTCACTGTATAATTATATTGGTGGAAGAGTAACGAAAAAAATTGTACTGGTAGTCGTCCTGAATTGACAAAATCTGTATATGATAGAGAAAAACTTGCTTCAATTTCGAATTCAGCACACCATAAAACATGAAAGTTAGCCTAAATTATCAAATCAAAATTTCAGTTGTACATCTGTGTAATTATATTTGACGTGGGACATGCTAAAACAGCAACGAAAACATATAAAGAGTTAAAGTGTTTTTAACAATCCATGGGGTTGTGTAGATAAGAAAATAAATATGCATAGAATTAACCTATTGAACAATGCTTACGTTAGCATTAAGAAAAACCAAATTCTAATATACTGCATTATTTAAATGTTAGATTAGTATATCATTTAAATACAATTAATGCATTTTTCCTACAACAATAATTTACTTGAATGAAATTATAACAAAATACTTCTGCCATCTTTCGACATAAAGCATAATGATTTTATGAGAAATATAATTTCTATACTTTTACAAATTCAGTTGAACTGTAATAAGTTAAAATTATATTTCTATGCGTTCACAAATTAAGATGAACAATTGATTTTATTCTGTTATATATTTGTAACATTGAACAAATTTCGACACATTACAGTGAATAAATATATTAAAAATATTTTGACCTAAAATAATGTCCTAAATGCTAAGTAATAAAACTAAAGTTGAGGAATATTCCTTTTCTCGATTCTTATAACAAATGCAGTATGTACAAGAAGCTCTGCATAGCTCTGATTAACGTTAATTTAATTATAATCAACTCACGGATTTTATTTGACTGGTACGACAATAGATACGAACTTTTATCTACCAAAATTTATTCCAGCTTTAAAATTCACTATTTAAGTTTAAAAAAAGTTTTTTATACAGATTTCAGAAAAATAATTTTTAAATTTCGTATAATAAAAAAAAATAAAATAAAAAGAGTGAGGGAAATACTATTTTCCAAATGTTTGAAGGAAATTTTAAAATTCTTTTCAAATCCAAATAAGTTTAAAAGAATTTTAGAAACTCGTAAAAACTTTATTCTTAGATTCCGTAACTCAATTTTACAACTTAAAGGAAAGGTGCAAAATCGCTCCTTCGCAAAGAAGTACGTGACAACATTTATCTTAAAAATGTTTCCAAAATGTTAAATTATTTTGCAAGAATTCTTTTTTTAACAGGAGTTTTCAAAGGTTTTCAAAAGAAAAAGTAATTTTACACTTAATAAAATACATTTCAGCTTCATATAGATTAAAAAAAATTTCTTTTTAATTTATGGGTAATGCGTTAATATTAACTCATTTTTTTTTTTTTTTTTTTTTCGTTTTATATAATGTTTTATTTAATGTAAAAAAAATAGTTTTAAAACATGTGAAAAAATATACAATAAATTGCAAATTTTAATAATAGATTTTTTTTTTTTTTTTTTTAACTTGACAATATATGGTAGAGAAAGTATCGTTTTCAGGTAAAATGTTTGAAACTGAGTTTTTAATATACTCACACATTTTGAAGTTTTCAGACCTCCAAAAAGATGTTTTTAGTGATTGGTCTGTGTGTCTTTGTATCTGTTATCAGCATACCTGCCAACATTCTACTTAATATGCTATAGTATTGTTAGCACCTCCAACCCCCCTCCCCCCCCTTATTTTATAACAATCATTTATTGCAGTATTTTTTTTTCTTATTTATTCATAATAATTACAATTGGAGAATTTAATTCTAAAAATAAAGTGGTGTGGAAAAAGTTCTGTGAACTAACAATGTTATAAAATATTATTTAGCATGTTGGTGGGTATGGTTATCAGAAAACTTCAAGAACAATTAGTAGCAGGAAATTAAATCTCGTAATTCTAAATGTGTATCATATAGTGATGCTACATATTTTTCGATCACATTTGATGAAACCATGGAAGCATCTGCGCAAGCGCTAACTCAACGCTTCCAATGCTGGAATAGGGATGACAGTCAACTGACTCGGAGAAAATGAGCAATAACAGAGCACGGAATTGCTAGATGTTTTCCAAATTTCAGGCTGGCATCCCTCCAACATTTTGGAAGCATCCTCACTACTAGTTTTAGGATAAGTGGCTGCACTGTAAAACCTTTTGTTGAGATGAAGCAAATGATTCGCGTACATTCAAGGGAATTCAAAAGAGAGAATCATATACCTGCAAAATTATCGGTAGTACAGTGTAACATCTAAAAGCTGTACTAAACAAAAGGGAGCTATCATATTTTTTAAAGCATTTAAAAAATATACTCGTTCAATAAAAGTATTTTTATACCTGCAGTGTTGAAAATTTCAGTTCTAGGTGAAACCGAAATTGGTACTACAATAATTGCAATGTATGTTGAACCAAAAGCTGGTTGCAACCATTATATGGTGAAATCTTCTACCAGGTTTTGATACTTTTGTTGAGAAAAAACACCAAATCCCGGGAAAATATATCACCATTTTATGGTTACGGCTACTATAGTACCAAGCACAAAATCATGCTATAAATTTTCACCATCTTGTGGTTCATCGTCCTGTGGGGCTACTGTGTGCCCTGTTTCGGTTCAACCTAGTACAGATTTTTTGCAGTGCAGCCAAATACCCGAAAACTAGCAGTGAGGACGCGTCCAAAATATTGGAGGGATGTCAGCTTGGCCGACTGTTTGAAATTTGGAAAACATCCAGCAATTCCGCGCTCTATTATTGCTCATTTTCTCTGAGTCAGATGACTGTCACCCCTATTTTAGCATTGGACTCATTGAGTTAGCACTTGGGCAGATGCTTCCATGTTTTCATCAGATGTGGTCGAAGAATATCAATGTGTATTGTGTAGATTGTGGTTGGAAATTATGCACCGTTCGTTTACAGGGTTACCCAAAGAGGGGTTGTTAGGATTAAAACTGATTGACTACACTGGTGTCCTAGGCCTGAGGGGGTGTGCCCTCCGTGGAGGTCATTCTAAGGGGGGTTACCCAAAGAATTTGGATATATTGGAGCTACACTGTTAAAAAAATGCAACTTTGCTGCCAAACATTATCTGTAATTACGGAAAAATACGTTTTGTCAAAGTAATTTTTCCGTAATTTACGACTTTTTTCTGAAATTATAGAGAATTTTTGGCAGCAAAGTTGCATTTTTTTTTTTTTACTTTCTTCTATACGTAATACAGAGAAAGTATTGGATTCGTGAAAATTTTCGACCTCCGTTTTTTTGATGGATTTACACGTTTTGGGATGTCCAGAACACGAATTAATAGTTTTTAGAAAATGCCTGTCTGTCTGACTGTTTCACTTTTTTGTGGACGCTGTATCTCACGAACCAATGAATGAAATTTAACCAAACGTGGTATTTAGTTGTACCCTGACATAAACTAGTTCTGATTAGATTTGGGGATCAATCGCTCAACAGGTGGCGCATTGATCGCATTTTTTGTAAACTTTTAACATGACAGTATAGGACAAATTTTCGTATAAATGTGCATAATGAGAGTTTTATTAAACGTGTGACTATAAAATTAATATGAGTTATTGATAATGGTAGTAGTTAAGTAGGAAAAAAAAATTGTGCATGTGGGGGCATCGGTTCCCCCCTGGGGGAGAAGTACCCCCCCCCCGGTGGGGGTAAATATTCAAGAGGGGTATCTTTCGAAAGGTCTCGTCAATACTTTTAAAACGAATGGTTGAACTATAAATCTGTGATAATTTAAAACAAAGTTATCGATTTTTTTTTTTTTTTTTTTTTTTTTACTTTTAACGAAAAAACACTTCAAAAGAAATCGTATTTTTTATTTTTTATTTTTTTTTTAAATATTGTTACTGAGTGAATATGTATAGGAAAATATAGAAGAAAGTCTTGTGGTGGCCACAATATACTAGTTTAATAATGTATAGTTGAAAATTGCTGGAAGTGCATTTCAGATTACGTATGTGATTTTCATGTAGGACTTAGGACTGTAAATTTAATTACATCATGCGACGTGTATATATGATTTATAGAAAACTATACAGGGCAACTTAAAATTAAGCGACAACTTTCTTTTCTAATAAATATAATAGATGGAGGTTTTTGCTATATTTCACTATGTCGACAAAGTCTGTTCAGGAAAAAAATTTCTCATACCCACACTGTAAACAAAATATTTTTTTGAAGTTAAATTTTTAGCTTTATTTTTTATATAACGTCAGGTTTTGAGGTTCCCTGAATACGAAAATTAATTCTTATTATTAGCTTAAATTACAAACAAATAGTTGCAGGAAATTCAAATTTGCTATTTTAAAATATATATGAGATTGATACTTGCTTTTTTTTTTGTCACTTTGTTTGCAGCAACCGTGCCTACATTGTTCACTTGACAAAGGGTCGTGTGTTCTTTCGACCCGACACAATTGTTGCGAGTTCTTGCATTTTATGCTGTTTATTCAAAGTTTTGTACTTATAGATCTAATATAATAAAAACTTTTGTGCAGACCTGTAAACAAAGGTTGAAAATCTTTCTTGTTATATACACTGAAAAATATGCTTTGTGCATCTAAAAAAATTTCATTTTCGTTTTCTTTGATGCAGTACAAGATAATTAACTGTACTTTTTGAAATTTTGTTCAATACTGTTGCATCTTTCAGTACGTGAACCTTTTGCCCGATCTTAATAACAGTATCCTTTCAAGTAGGCATCCATTTATAATAGGATTTACAATACCTTGTTTGCGATTCTTTGTAAGATACTTAAGACTCGCCCCGCCCGAAGTCACCCGAGTAACATACTGTCTTGTCGAAACGACAGCATCCCCACAGCAGGAGCCGTCACAGGCCCCGACACCCCAACGCCCCAAACACCAGAACAACACCAGCCCATGCCAGCCGGAGCAACCCAAGTAATCGAGCGAAGGCCCGGTCCCCTCAGCAGGCGCGAGGCACAAGCACCGCATCCCGCAGAACACCCAGACAAAGACCAGGCGCCGCACCACAACCCACCAAGATACACCCCGACAAGAAGGCGACAAAAGAAGAGAACAAAAACAAATAAACAACTAAAGACTAATACTAGAAAAGTATTAGTCTTTAGTTGTTTATTTGTAATTCTTGATAAGAATTTTGTTTTATTTGGCGATTTTTTTTTACATTCTTTTCATAGAACTATTTCCAAAAAATAAAATTCATACTATATTTTTACAAGTAAATCAGCATTTTATTTATAAATTTATTAAAAATTTTATATTAGGAAATAGTGGTACGAAAATAATAATAATAATAATAATAATAATAATAATAATAAAAGTCGGCTGTAGCTGCCCTGCAGTACGAAACACTCATCTACAAACCCCTAAAAACATAATTTTCGGATTCAGGGAAACGCAAATCATGTAAATATTGTAAAAACAAAAAACGATCAACATTAAAAAGAACTTTCTTTACTGTATATGAGCAAAACCATATTAAAAAGTCAATCTAAAACGTATAACAAATTTTATTTATTAATTTAAAAATGAATTCAGGTTACATGAAAACGCAATAGCTCTTCTTATATCTTAAGACACAAAACTTTTGGGTTCATAAATTTTTTTGTTGTTGTTATTTTTGCTTAGAAAATAGAGAAAAATCTCAGGTCAAACCGGAGTAAACGAAGATATTTTTCGTTTATTAATAAAATAAAAATAATAAATAAATAAAGTTGTTCTTTAAGTTCTTTTAAGTTGTTCTTTTGTGTATCAATCGTTTTAAAAAAAAATTTCTCTCACAAAGTCTTCTTTACAAGTTCTTTTAAAACTGGCCGTTTTACACAAGTGTAAAAACTTCAGGAACGAACACTTTTAAAGTAAAACATTTATTTTCCTGTGAAAAATGAAATCTACAACTGAAGAAACTACGTTTAAGGTAACAATACTTATCTGTTACTGTTATATTTATAAGTTTTATAACTCTACATGTGTAGTGTTACGTAGATGTTTGTGTGTGTCGATCGTTTTGTAGGAAAACGGCTAATCGCGGAGCTATAGAAATTTGCATGGAAGTCCGTTTTGTCCTCTGTTAATGCACATTAAAGCCCGATTTCTGAAATATTGATTTTTTTTTTTAAATATTAAAATGTACTAGTAGATCATGTGTCTGAACATCCAGTTTGCATCACTCTTTATCCAATTGATCATTATTATTTATTCCGCATCATTTAAAATAATTATACATATAAATAAATGATTAACTCTCTAAATAAACAAATACTTTTCTGAGGGTGGGGTGGGGTAACGCCCCCCCCCCTTAACCCTCCATTGTAACTATCAGTCTATATGTGTATACACATATTTCCTTGTAACTGATAGTCTTGAATTAACTACTTGTAACTAATAAATATTTCTACCAAATTTCCTGAAAAATGATTGCATAATAAATTAGAATTATTTTGTGTTGCCCTGTAAACAAATTAAAAATTCTATGCCTATTTTTTTTTTATTTATTTATTTATTTTTTACAGAAACCATACTTTAAAAAACTCTAATATCACAGGTCTACATGTAAAATTTTGATGTTATAATTTTGACTGATTTTTATGTTTTGTTGGTGTGTTGCACCCGAAAATGAAGCCAGTTTTTCTCTATCATGTATAACCTTTTGTCAATACAAAACACCTACAATACAAACGCCTACCTATACAATTTATTTCATTATTCTTCCACCAATATAATTATATAGTAAGTTTTATAGTATGTATCCACGATTAATTAATCATGGATATACCTATTGTTGTAATTGCGAAGCACTAGTGCGCCGTAAAATCATACCGACCAACCAACCAACCTATTGTTATGATGGTACAGTCGGTAACAAAAGTGACCAAACACTAGCAAGAATTCCTATCTAAAATAAGTACGCTTAATACTATTTTGTTAAATAAATCCTTGTCGAATCCTGTTCTTAACTGATTAAGGACAGGATTCGACAAGGATTTATTTAGTAAAACTGTATTAAGCGTACTTTTTTTATATAGGAATTTTTGCAAGTGGTCGGACACATTTGTTACCGAATATATGCAAGTAGTGGTGTCGCTAAACACCCAGTATTGACAAAAATCTATACGTGATAGGGAAAAATAGGCTGCATTTTTGGTTTAATCACATAAAAAAAACATTAAAATCAGCTAAAATCATCAAATCAAATTTTGTCAAGTGAGATGTATTGAGTTACCGATAAGTTCGTGCCGATTTTGAAGGAAAATTGAAATGCAACACATTTAAATTTGTGTATACATTTAATAAATTACATAGGTGCCATATTCTACGTCATTTCTCCTTCTTGCATGTAACTTAAGAATTCCGTCTTTCATTTATATTTATTTAAAAAAAAAAAAAAAAACTGCGAGCCGGGCAAAAACCGGGATTTGATCTCAGACCCTTCGTTTTAGACCTTGCTCTTTAATTAAGCTTGGTTTAGATACAATAGAAATTTTACTGATTCATACTTCCCTTGTTAGTATTGTACTTTCAATTGATACCAATTTTTTGAAAAAACTAAACGAGGGAAGAAATCGATTTAAAAAAAAAAAAAAAAAGAATTAAAATGCGTTTTATTAAAGGTAGAATGACCAGGATACGGTTAGACAACCTAAATGCAACATGGTAGCTTATATATTACTTTTTTTTTTTGTTTTTTTGAATACCTCGCATTCATAAAAGATATGAATATAGTTTAAAATGGTCCTGATATTTTACTATTTAAAAAAAGAAAGTTTCAAAAGGAACCTTTGAATTTTGTCAGTAGATTATGATCTATAAAAGGAATACAATATTTCATGTTAAAATATGACCCGAGTATTGTTGTTACGTATTCTGCAGAATAATACAACTAAACACAATTACTTAGTACAACATAATACTAAATCAAAAACTGTATTCTATGTTAACAATAAACGTCTTTTGTAAAATGATGAATCACTTTCATTAATATATATATATATTTTGTCTTTAATGTCTCTAAATGTATTCATATTCTCAGATATTCTTTCTAAAATCATATTAAAGAAGATTTATGAATGACGTAGTAAAAGTATAAAAATACCGAGTATGTGAACGGATACAATAACTGCATGTAAAGTGGATCAATTTCAGTGGTAGAGGACAATAGAAAATCTCATTCCAGTTTGCGGACTGAGATTGATGTATGTGCTAATGTATGTTTATAGCTATGATTTTTAAAGGCATTCCTTTCTTTCTTAAAATTTCTCATTTATAAAACTAAGAAACGAATATGGAAGAAACGTTTAGACATTTCCCACATAAATGATGGGTAAACGGTTTGTTGAAAGAAAAAGGAATCAAAAGAAATTAAGTGAGAAGTATAAAAAAATTTTCAAAGAAAATTGTAGGATTTTTTTTTTTTTTAGTATATACAGTATTGTGCAAACTCAGAAAGATAAGAGTTAATTCAAATCATAAATAAATAAAATTAAACATTGTCTGAAACGCTTAATGCAATTGGAAATGTAATTTTAGCAAGTTCTTATTATACGCCTTATATTCAACAAATATTTTTGTGTAAATCTCTAAATCTTAATGCTAAACATATAATAATCTATTGAAAGCATTTTTTGTGCTTAGGAATAATAAATGTCAATTTTATTAAGTTTATGCAAATTAAATTTACTAATGGTTTATTGGAATATCTCTCATACAACTCAATGCTTTGGAATTATTTTCACTGTCACTGTACAGAAAAAAAGTTATGGTATTTAAGCCATTTTCAATATGGAACATCCCATATAGGACTGGAATAATATATATCAGTTTTAAAATTTTCATGAATAATTACGGCATTTAGAGAGGGGACAGTCTGACATACGCACAAACCAGAAACGTATATACCTTTAACTTTGTTGGAATATGTTAACTTTTACTTTCTTCTATATATATATGAAGAAAGTATTGCATTTCTGAAAAAACTTCGGACTCCAATTTTTGATTTATTTACATGTTTTAAGGTTTCCTGAACACGATTTAACGGTTTTTGGAAAATGTCTGTCTGTCTGTGTATGTGTGTGTATCACAAATTTTTTGGGCGCTGTTTCTCACGAGCCAATGAGCAAAATTTAACCGAACTTGGTATTTAGTTGGACTCTGACCTGAATTGTTGATTAAATTTAAGAATCAATCACTTCACAGGTGGCGCTGTGTTCTTATTTTTATTTTTTCTAAATTTTTAATATGGGATTATGAGACAGAATTTCGTGTAAATGTTACATAATGGAAGTTATTTTTAAAGTATGATTATAAAATTAATGTGAACTATAGATGATAGTAGTAGTAAACTAAGTAAAACAGTTGTGCATGTAGGAGCATCTTTTCTCCCCTGGGAGCGTGAACTTTCAATATGGCTATCTTTTGCAAGAACTAGTCAATACATTTCGAACCATAGACATGTGATAATTTAGAACAAAGTAATCGTTTTTCATAATAATAATAATAATAATAATAATAATAAATGCAATTTTTTCTGATTTTAGCAAAAAAAATGGGTTTCTCTTGGCACTTAGTGTTATAATTCTGCAAGATAAAAATTGTTTGCATACATAATGGAAAATGTTTTTTATAAATAATTTGTAGTGCTTGAAATTGTGTAAAGTTGTATAGAAGAAAGTCTTGTGGTGTCCGCAACATACTACAGTTTAAGATTAGAACTATTAAATATATTGATTGTTGAACTATTTGAATAATTCATCAGAGTGTAGTGATGCATTGTATTATGTTTTGATAATATGAAAAAAAATCCAGGAAAAAAATAGAAAATAAATTGTTTATGCCTTTTTTATTTAGTATATTTACATAATTAAACGACAATATATTTAGCACTATTTATTCGGAAAGGTACTGTGCTTCTCTATGGAAGAATGTAAGTTAACAGTAAATTAAAACTGCCAAAGATTTGAAGCATACGTAGCAGTTAACCCTGGAAGTAAAATAATTTTAATTAAATTGACATTGAAGGAAGTTTCCTTCCGAGATTTATGAGAAGGGCACAAAATAATAAACTAATAAACGCAATGAAATTAAGAAGAAAAAATAAACTATTAAAAATTTATCAAATTTCTTATGACCACCCGATGAGAAAAAAAAAATCAAATCATGTATATTTATTATTCTAATAATCTGGTGTGTCACTCACACGACTTTCTCTTATCCTGAAATTTATTACTATAAATACAGGTTGCAGATTAAAAGGTAAGATAACGAGTACTGTTATGTAAACTTGTGTTAAACAGTTCATTTTAGGCTTCTGAAGAGTTTTATATGATAATTAGTTCTGTGTGAGGGGGCTACCACCCCCCTCAACCCCCCGTTTCATTAATGCACCTACATTTATATAGAATTTAATTCGGTTATTAAAAAATAATTCTGTTTTTAAAAAATAATTTATTAAAAATATTATAAAAAAAATATCTTTTATGATAATGCAGACGATTTCGAAGAAAAAATCGATAACTTTGTTTTAAATTATCGCAGATCGATTGTTCAACCATTCGTTTTAAAGGTATTAGCGAGCTCTTTTGAAAGATACCCATCATGAAAATTTACTCCTCTCGAGGGGGGACTTCCCTCCAGGGGGGGAGGCGAGGCTCCTACATACACAATTTTTTTCCCAGTTAACTATCTCTATTACAAAAAAATATATATTCGTTTCATTTGGTTTAGTGCAATCTATAGACGTTAAACTCTACTTACCTGCAATTTCCCCCATAGACGTAATGTATTAGAATTCTCTTGGTTGTCCCTGTACACGAACCATTTGCTTGATCTTAACGAAAAGCTTACTGTGGCATCCCTCTATTATACACATTTAGAATACCAAGTTTGAACTTTCTGCCATAATTTGTTTTTGAGATATGTTGATAACAGACAGACATGCACACAGACCATTTGCTTAAAACATGATTTTCGTATTCAGGGGACCTGAAAACGTGTAAATATAACAAAATCTCGCGTTCGAAAATTTGACCCAAAAACAATACTTTCTCTACCTTATGGGTAAGAGAAAGTAAAAATGATATTCGGTGTTAGAACTGTTTTCCAAGATAAGACCTCCTTAAATTAAACTTAATTATATCGCACAAAAAAGACGAGACAAATAGCGTATTTAATCTATTTATTGTGGTGGCAATATTATTAAAGTATGCGTTTAAAACATATTCATTTATTTTATTATATAAAGTGAATATTAATATTTTAATAATTAAAAAAAAATAATTTTATTGTTGACAAGAAATATTAATTATTATTTTTTTAAGCACAGACATAAAATATATGTTTACATTTACCTAAAGTCGGTAACAAAATTCTCTGAACACTAGGAAAATTTCTTATGTAAAAAAGTACACTTCATACGGTTTTGTTAAATAAATCCTTGTCAAATGTTTTTAGTCAATTTAAGAACATGATTCGATAAGGATTTATTTAACAAAACAGTATTAAGTGTACGTTTTTTACATAGGAAGTTTTGCTAGTGTTCGGACACTTTTGTTACCAACTGTGGGTGATAAAATCCTTACTTTTTTTTTTTTCGATAAAGAAAAAAAAAAATCTAGACAAAATAGCCTAGAACGTCACACATGTAAAGAACATTTAAAAGCTCATTGTTTTAAAAATCGAATATGTCCAGAGTACAATTCGGGGACCGACCATAAATTGAAGAAGAGCGAAAATACTTTGGATCATCCTGTATCATAAAAAGCTACAAAAGGCTTGTAAATTTAATGCATTATTGTAGATAATATGTGCAATATTTATGTGTTATGGTGCGGGAATTGCACAATTATTTAGGAGAATATATATATTTCTTTCTTTTTTCAAAAATTACTAATTTTTTTGACAAGTTCTTTGCTTTTATATATATTTATGATTTTTTAAAAAACATTTCTAATGGTATTTCGATTCACTCTGCAGGGTGGAGGGAATCGGAGTGCTTGTTAAAAACTTTCTTATCTATGATAAAGAAAAAATAAATAAATACATTTACATTTACATTATTTTAAAAAGTAACAAGCTACAGTAATAGAATAGTAATAACTGTAATAACAATATTCTTACAAAACAAAATAAGTAGTTCTAAAATGTATATTTTAAAAGTACATCATACGTTACTTTTAGTGTACTACAATTAAAATTTAATTCCATATCATATAAACATACTGAAACAAAGTTTTACAACGACTATTAAGAAAAAAAAAATACATTCATATTGCTTTTTACAAGAAAACTAAAATGTGTCATAAATAATTATAATTTTACAATACTATAAATGCCACAAGCTCGTCGTACAGTATAGCTACTTAATCCAAACATATTACATATTATACATATTTTCTAAGAAAATCAAAAGCATATAACATTTTTGAAAAAAAAAAAAAAATACGCCCTATTATAACAACAATTGACATTAACATTCTAAATAATGCTAAGAATTTGAAAGCTTTTGCACCTACACAAGCATAAACACGCAAAAAGACACCTCTCTTTACATAAATTTAATAATTTCTTTTCCTAGAAAAATATTCTACGACGTTTTCGATATATATATATATATATATATATATATATATATATATGGTCAGTAGATTTTTACTAGATTTACCAGTAGATTTTTGAAAACTTCTGTTCAATAAATACAAGTATAACAGAGAAAAAAAAACTGTTAAGAAAAGGCACATCATAGGAATATTTGATTAAAAAGAGAAGTATATATTTGTAATATATATATATATATAGGTTTGTAACGTGTAGCCTATGTTAGTAGTTTTTAACATCACCTTAGAACATTCAATAGAACTAAAAAAAATAAAAAATAAATAAATAAACTGTAGCTATATGTATATATATATATATATATATATATATATATGATTGTAGTACTTGAAACATTTTTATTAGAAACTGGTCACTTTTTTCAAATTTGAAAATCCTGTATTTTTTAAGAAAAAAAAAAAAAAGTTATCGTAAAATAAAATTATACTGTTTTACCTACTAATATAATAAAAATAATAATAAAACCTACAGTAATAAAAAAAAAGCTACCCAAGTCATTTTAGAAGAAAAGCTAGTCTATATTCATTCAGATAATATTGTCATGATCTACTATTTTTTACATTTATTTTTTTAGGACAATAAGCAAATCTTACAAAATATATAATTTTATTCTTATTTCTGAGCAATGAAAAAATATGCTTTAGAATTTATGTTTCATGATACAGAAACTTAATAGTTTCCCTTTAAACAAAATATATTCCAATCTGTTACCGTAAAAGAGATTGAGAAATACATATAAAAAAAGCTTCAATTCTTCATTGTGTTACTTTCAATGGTATTTAACAATTTCAAAACCTTAATATTATATATATATATATACATATACATCTCTCTCTCTCTCTCTTTATATATATATATATATATATGCTCTTTTATCTGCATCATTAACAGATGATGCAGCAATAAATAAGATAAAATTACTTAAGAATGAGAAAACCCCTATGAAAGAAAAAAAATATTTGAGATTTATAAATAAACAGAGTAGATGCGAATATTGAGAATGCAGCTTAGAAAAACTGGAAAAGCAAACATTAAATTAAAAAAATTCTTACTAAAAAAATATATTTATTCTTACTTCCTATGTACTTTAAAATTTGTGATTCATTTATCAAAATAACTGCTAATTTATTATTTTAACACCTACGAAGTCACGGATATCCATTAGGTACGTAAAATACATCGAATGATCCGTAAAAAATACAAAATATCTTAAGAAGGTCCTTTAAAAGGCCTGGATATCCTGTATTAATTATAGATATTTATTAGATGTTTAAATGTAGACGAAATTTAGACGTGCCTTTTACGATGCGTAATAGATATAACATGTGAGATCAAGATTTAGATATTTTCAATGTCTATTAGATTTAACAAGTCTAATTATTGGATAGATGGATGGATGGTTGGGTTTTATGTCGCACTAGTGCCGCGCAGATGTGGAATTGGCGACGGTCTGGGACACACCCCTAGAGTATGCTGACCAAATGTCCCCATTTTCTGGGGTCAAATGGGGACGTTCGATTTCTTTGAAGGCATATTTCTAAGTTTTAACAAATTGTTGAAAGTAAATTATTAATCAATAATACTTTACTTTTACTCCTTATTTATTAGGAATAAAAAAATACGTCCATAATTGGATAACTGTAACAATTTTTGACGCTTCTATTTTATAAAGGTACTTTCATCTGGTCAGTGTAACCTAGAGGTGGTCCGGAGACATGCCATCACAATTTTGATCCTCCACGGAAGGGATGGCTCTCCCGCTTCGGTGACCCCCAGAGGTATAATTTTTGATGGGAACAGGTAGGGCATTGCGGCCACGACAGTTTTTACGTGCACCAGCTACCATTAGTGTACACGACGGTCTTTGGCTGGCTCGAGTACCGACCCCGCAATATTCCATTTACGAGGCCGGCGCTCTACCGACTGGGCTACCGAGGCCCCTATATTTTGGATATTTGGATATTTTACAGATATTTAACAGACGTCTAATGGATGTAAAAAATAATAACATTTGTCGTACTAATAGATATCTGTTAGATATTTATAGAAGTTTAATGGATCATTTTTTAACTTTTTTAGATGTCTTATGGATGCAAATGGCTGTGTAGGGGTTTTACAAAAAAAAAAAAAAAAAAAAAAAAAAAAATCATATTTCTAAAACTGCTGATTTCCATAATCTAGCAGAAATGAATTAGCATATTCATAAGAATTAATAAATTAGCATATTAATAAGAAGAAATAATTTTTAAACTAATAATTATTACAGTTTTTCTTTAAAATAAGCTTTAAAAAATCAACAATTTTAGAAAAGTAAACTTAATAAATAAATAGTGTTAAACATACATTACAGATAGGTAAAGATGCACATAACTTGAAATGTTAAACTAAATCCCGGTTTGTCTTTCTCTATTCACTTTTCTTTTACATTTTTAACGATTGTTTTTTAAAGCATAGTTACTAATTTGTAAAATCTGGGCATCATTAGAATAACAAAAATATCTATAAATAAATATATAATAAACGTATTATCGAATTCTCATGTTTGTGTGTACATTTTCTTAAAAGTTATTCACATACAAAAAAAAAAAAAAAAAAAAAAAAAAAATATGAAGATGGAAAGAAAATGGCGTTTTTGTTTTACATTTGAAGGCGTGTGCGTCTTCACCTGTACGTAAATGCATCCTTAACACCATTTTTCATTAAGTTTTCTTTTGTAAAAATTTTGATGTTTTCCACAGCTTTCTTTTGTGAAAATTAGTTTAAACATTATTAGTTATATAAAAATTGTCTTGAATTCGATTAATGATGTGATAACAAACATGCCACTCAAATTTTACGTTTGTATGTTCATTCGTTTAAAAAATCACACACAAAAGAAGAAAACGTCTGAATTTTTCTTTAATTTTGTGCACCAGTGTAATATATTAATAAGAATTAGACATTTTAAATTCACAAATTTATAATTAGCAATGAATATGTTAGGAAACAACCGAGTGCAGTAGCGTAAAATCTTCTCCTGAAATCGAATATATCCCAACCTGTTAGCGCAAATGGAGAAGAATAGCACAAGTGAGACAAACCCTCAATGGCGTCTTTCATTTGTTTCCTTTCACGGATATCTAATAATTTCAAAATCTTAATATTATATTTCTTGGCTCTTTTATCAGCATCGTGAACAGCCGAAGCTACAAAGGTTGTAACAGTAAACAAAATAAAACTACTTACAAATAAATTAACCATTCTAAATGAAATAATATTTCCTGATTTGTGAATAATCACAGTAGAGGCGAATATTGAGAATCCACAATAGGTAACGCTTAAAAAGACAGGAAAAGCAAGTGTTGAATTAAAAGCGTCAAAAAGTGTTAAAATCTTATCATAACAAACAAACAAATAATAAGAATTTGCAAAATCAGTAAAACGCCGTTTTATTATGCTTTTGCAGATTTCCACGTGTTTGGATAATATAATCACCATGTAATCACAAATAATGATGTAGAAGAATGCAAAACAATACGTAAAACAGTATGCATGCAACATCGCAAAAGTATATATAAACCAAAAAATTGATGTTACGATCCAGTGAATGTTAGATACAGCCATACTACCAAAAGTGAATTTCAGAATGAACCAATCCGATTTCAATTTTTTATATTCATATGCATTTTCCGATATTCCCCAAAAACATATAACGACTAATGATAGAAGGCAAATTACAATTATTTTTCGTTGGGGATAAATTCCATGTGGTTTCTTAATCTTTTCTAAATTTCTCAATGCTTCACCCAGTTTCATTTTATTATTCATAGTGTGATTCCACATTAAGTAAGAAGACACCAAAGGCACTAAAAGTAATAAAAACCTTTTTGAACCTTCACCTTGTTTGCATTTAATATACATTTGAGATATTCTTGAATACAATGTTAACAGATAAGAAAATATCAATACGTATTTTGCTACAGATAAAATTTTGTTTGTTCTGATAGGGTTTGATAAGTTTAAATCTATACCATATATCCGGAACACTTTCATATACGTATGTAAAGTTATAGAATCCATTTCTGTAGCTTTTTTTGCGTATCCAGTCTGATGTTTAGAAGCCATTTTCTTTTTGCGCATTGGAGGAATATTCATTCTTCTTTTCCCTTAAAATAAAGTCGCCCTTGTGGATCTGAAAAAAAAATCGTAGAATATATATCGCTTTAGTACTTTTATACGAAATTAAATTTCAAAAAATCAATTTTATGCTTAAAACTTGTAAGCAAACACGTATTTTATAGAAAACAAATGGCTTCCATTGTTATTACAAAAAAAAAAAAAAAAAAAAAAAAGGCTTATTTTAAAATAAACGTGGCAGGATCAATACCAAGCAATTTCATTAAATTATTTTGATACAAACAACTTAGAAAAGATTAAAATTTCTTTTCTATTTTCTTTGCTGTCATTACATATAGACGCAATCATTTTGAAACATCCATTAAACTAATGATAATCAATAGAATATCCAAATAATCAATATTACCTGTTCCTTTGAATCGAAAAACTGCAGATAATTTATACAATTAGTTATTGTATATTGTATTTTTTGAATATATATATATATTACCGATCTAATATGCATATATATTCTTGTACAGTAGCGAAAAAAAAAGCAATACTCGACGTTACTTTGTTACTAATTTATTCATGAAAATTTAATAGATATCAATTGATGAGGAATTGTATACACTTTTACAAAATGGAGTGAAATTTTTGTTTGGATTCGTCTACATATAAAAAGCGTACCAATTTAATTTTTTTTATGGTAATGCCTATTTTTATTTTATATTTGAATTCCTAAGTACAAGGCGATACTAAAAATATTAACAAATGAATGTAATAACTGGCGCTGTTAAAGGCCTCGTTATATTTTTTGGAATATAAACAAAATACTAATTTTGTGAAATTGGGCTTCATAATTACATCTTGACAAAATTTTGTGAATATCTAAAATCTGTTATTATATATATATATATATATATATATATTTTTTTTTTTTTTCTTTTTGCCACATTTCAATTCTGAATTTAAATACCCAAAAATGCCTACATAAAAATGCGAATTTTTCAGCATATAAATATATTCAATTTTCTACAGTTAAAAGTCATAACCTTTTTTTTCCCCTGGCTGTTCACTGTAAAATAAATTTTGTTATAAAATAGAAAATTTCTGTAACTCTTCTAAAATGAATTTCCAATTTCTAAAACTGCAGATATTTAGTGCAAATTTACATCTCAATCTGCGAAAGAAGCATTTTTCTGTAACCAGATAAAATGTGTAAATAAATGTGTAACCAATGTTCACTAACCATTGAGATTTCATCTGGAGATCACATTTTCTTTCTGTTCTACGAATGAAAAACTTGGTATCAAGGCGAGATTGGGAAGAGCTGAGTAACAACTCGAATTGTGCTCACGTGACGGTGAATTCACATCGCCACCTACTACCAACGCCTCCTATAATAATGCCTTCGAACTGAGTTTTACGTCATGGAAGAATGGCTGATTATATCTAATCAACTCTTTATATAGGACTGTGTGGATATAATTAACTGATCTTCCATGACAAAACTGTTAAAAATGTCTGTAAATTTAATGTAAATATTTATCCAGAGTCTCTGTAAGTGTACAGTAATTCTTAGTTAAAAGTGAATAATCGAGATTCTCGATCGTTATTCTGTATTTTCGCCTAAATGTATTATTTCATTTTTTAATTGAAATTAAAAATGACTGTTTCTACTTTGTAAAAAACCATTCCAAGTCCGATATATCTGTTCTGATAAGTATAAGGGATTTAAGTCCAAAAATGTCGATTTTGAGTTAAGTACATAGTCAGACCGAGAAAAAAAAATTCCCTATCTATTCGTATAAAGGATCTAAATCCATGTCATTTTGTCTTTGAGAAAATCCATTTATAAAAAAAAGATTCAAGTTAGAAATTTAGTATTAATATTTGTATAAAATATTTAATTCATTTTTTCCCTTTTTTAAATGAAGGTTAACAATCACTGAACGGTATAAAGGGTATAAATCAACATAATCCCTTTTTCCTAATCGATTTTTCTGGTTAGTTTTTAGTTAGTTTAACTTTATTTTTCGTCTCCTGAAAAATCAAGAATATGGACTCAAATCCTTTATACTTATCAGTACAGATATTTTCTCGCCGATAATTAATTAAATTAATATTAGTTATTAAAATGAATGCATAAAATAAGTTTTTTAACATCTCCGTTTACTTTTCTCTGTAGTTTCACGTAAGACTTAAGATTATAGATTACACAGAGTTTTCTGTTGAAATTTTTAACTGTGCGCAAAGCTTAGTTAAGAGGCATTATTATAGATGGTACTGCTACTACGTGGTGGAAATAGGGTTCAATACTGGCTGGTAGAGGTGCAGATTTTTATTTAATGCAAATAAATGTGTATACATTGTTTACTAAATATTCACTAACCATTTTTAATACACTGCAAAAAGTATATACTGTTTTTTATAACACAATACGTAAAAAGCTAATAAAATATTCCTATTCCATCATATTTGTTTTAGCGATATAAATAATTTTTTTCTATTATTTTAATTAAAATGAAACATTTTGTAATTAAAATATATATTCCTTAATCTAAACATACAGATAATTTTATTTGCAAATTACAGCAGATTTGTACGTATTACTTCTGTAAACTAATTAACTAAAATTTTAACCAAGAAATTTGTTTTGTAAGAATTAAATATGTACATATTTAAAGAAATCACATATATTATTTTTCTTTACAATGTTAGTATTTTTATTCCACCACCAGCATAAATGTATTTGCTGAGATTATTTTTCTGCTAAATACAACAATATTTGTTTAATATAAGTAGATGATTTACATCTAATTTAGAAAGAACTTAAGATTTTTTTTTTTTTTTTTTTTTTTTTTTAAGAAAAAAGAATACAGAACAATTTTCTGTTTAGATATCTGCATAAATATATTTATTTTCACTGTTTATAGAAAAAAGTACTGTACACTTAATATTTACGCATTCGTTTCTGTAATTTATTGTATCTGCAAATTATCGTTTATGTTTGCTTAATGTATTTCTGTACTTTTTTTTCCTACTTCTTTTCCTATTTGAATAGAAAAATATATATTTATAGATATATATATTATGAGACTTAATAAACAGATGTTTAAATATGCACTTGCTATATTTCTTGTAAATTTGTTATTTATTATGCATTTTAAGAGCAACGCATGAACTAAGAAAAAAAAGAAATAATAATGATTTCTTAAGGTGTAGTTATTTACGAAAAGTAATATTATTTTTATTGAGTTTCATAAAAATAGTACTTTCTTTGCAGGAATTTTTTTTTTTTTTTTTTTTTTTTTTTTTTTTTTTTTTTTACAGTGTACATGCATTAGTTTTCAAAAAGTCCATTTTATGAGAAGTACATGAAGTAAGCAGAAAGAAAATGAATATAACGACCTCTGAAAAAAAAAAAAAAAATGTAGCGGAGGCCTGATACTGAAAATTAATAAGTTAAACAACTTAAAAAAAAAAAAAAAAGAAAAAGAAAAAGAAATGCATAAAAACTCGAAATAGTTATTTTGGGTCGAAATAAAACACGATCATTCGCCAGGTAAATAAAATACGTAAGAGTGTTGAAAAAAAGAAAGCAATGCGTCTATTTGTTCGCCTGACATGCGGCTGTGTTTCATTTTGACACGAAACAATTGTTGTAATTTCTTTAATAGTGTTTTTTCAAAGATTTTAAGTTATAAATATAAGACTTATTACGGAATATTTAGTTGTTTAATTACTTCGACGAGTACTGTTTTGTAAACCTGTGTTAAACAATTCAAATTAGGCTTCGGAAGAGTTTTATATGATAATTAGTTCTGAGGGGGGGGGGGGCTACTGACCCATTAAAAAAAGAATATATATATATTGTTAAAAATGAAAATAAATCGATAACTTTATTTTAAATTATTACAGATCGATGGTTCAACCATTCGTTTTAAAGGTATTGGCGAGCTCTTTTGAAAGATAAACGTCATGAAAATTAACTCCCCTCGAGGGGGACGTCCCTCCCAGGGGGGTAGGCGAGGCTCCTACATACACAATTTTTCCCCATTTGACTATCTCTAATGTATTTGAATACTTTTGAGTGTCCCTGTACACGAACCATTGGCTTCATCTCAACGAAAAGCTTACTGTAGCATCCCTATATGATTCACAGTTAGAATACCGAGTTTGGAGTTTCAGCTGCTATTTGTTCTTGACATATGCTGATAACTGACAGACACACAGACCATTCGCTAAAAATATGATTTTCGTATTCAGGTGACCTCAGAACATGTAAATATAACAAAAACTCACGTTCGAAAATTTGACTCTAAAACAATACTGTTACGGAATTGTAAATAATTGTGTTTATTTTTGTATAGATTCTTTCAAAGAGGCTTAGTAAGTTGATAAAGTGCTAATTTTGTGCATTTCTAGTCGTTTTAGCGTTGAAATAGCCTTATTTTCCCTTAAAAACGCATTAAAAAGCCCCAGTAATGCACGTAATGGATTTGGCGCCAAATTTGGCGACTTTTTCCCACCTTGGCGATTTTTTTGGCGACCTTGGCGAGAAAATCCTTATATGGGATATACCAAATATGGAAGCTGTAAGTTGATTGGTTGACCACTTTCTAGAGTTTTCTCGAAAAATCTGGATTCCATGGAAAAGTATATAAGCCTGTTTTCTTCGCCAAGGCCAGTCAGAGTTAGTTCAGTTCAGTTCAGATCTCAGCGAGCTTCGCTAGTGCTTGCATTGCTCTTGAGCCTCTTCGAGAGAGACTTGCTTCAATTGTTATTGGTATACAGTTTGTACTGTGGATTTGTTATTGACAGCTGTTGTTTAAGCTGTGTTTACTGTTTGAATTGAAGCTGATACTTGGTTTATAGACCTGCATTTTTCTGGAATTTTTGTACGTTTGGCCTTTCATTCTCAGACAACTCACGAACCCCCAAGTACGCAACATTTCTGGTGTCAGAAGCGGGATTGTCTGTGAATGGTGATAACGAGGGCTATGGAGCAAGAGATGAAAAAGCTTCTAGAAGCCTTAGCTACCCAGATAAATGAAATGAAAGCCGGACAGGAAAAGATGGAAACCGGATTGATAGAGAAAATGGAAACTGGACTGGAAAAGATGGAAACTGGACAAAGAGAGTTGAAAGACGGTTTGACTGAAGAAATGAAGGTAGCACAAGAGAAAATGGAAACATCGCAAAGAGAGTTGAAAGACGGTTTGACTGAAGAAATGAAGGTAGCACAAGAGAAAATGGAAACATCGCAAAGAGAGTTGAAAGCCAGTTTGACCGAAGAAATTAAGTCAATCCAAGAAAAAGTTGAATGCAATCAAGAGGAGATGAAGGGAGAACTTTCAGCAGTAAAGGAAGTGATTGAAAGTAAATTATCGGATATGGAAAGCAGAGTAGATGGAATAGAAGAGAAAGTTTTGAAAATAGAAGAAAGTTTTGAAGAAAAAGCTATGAAGATAGAAGAAAATGTTATGAAGGTTGAAGAGAGTGTTACGAGGATAGAACGGAGTGTAGAGGAGAAATTTAAAGAAAACTTTGATCAAGAGCTGAAAGGAAGGTTTTCAGAGATAGAAAGCAAGTTTAAGAGAATGGAGGAAGATCTTGAAAGAAAAATGAGAGAAGAGTGGAGCGGAGAGGTAATAGGGAATGAACTGCAGAGCAAGATTCGGAATCTCGAAGAAAAGTTAGAATCCAAGCCCCAGGAAACTGAAAAGAAAGAGAGAAGAAGCCAGAATCACGAATTTATTAAGCTATCTACCTACGACGGCAGTTCCTCCTGGCATGTATATAAGACGCAGTTTTCCATCGTAGCTGAAGCTAACGGCTGGGACTCTACCGCCAAGTCGGTCCACTTAGCAGCAGCATTACGGGGAGATGCAGCCGAGATACTGAGAAATGTTTCTAAAGAAGAAAGGAACGACTTCGAGGCCTTGACTAGAGCACTGGAGCTACGGTTTGGAGAGAAGTGTTCTAAGGACTATAGTCGCCTCCAGCTAAAGTCCCGTTACCAGAAAACGGGCGAAAGTTTGCAAGAGCTGGCAGCGGACATTCAGAGATTGTCACACCTAGCATTCTCAGACTGCCAAGCTGACACTCGAAACGACTTAGCTCTTCAGTACTTTATCGATGCTGTTCGGGATCAAGAAATTCAAAAAGCGCTGAGACTCTCCAACATCAGAGACGTAGAATCAGCTTTAGGCTATGCCCTTAGGATAGAGGCAGCCCAACAAGCCTCCCGTAAAGACCGCCATACCATAAGAGCAGTCTCATTAAATGATACGCCTGCTGATGAGAATGAAATGAAGAGAAGTTTCGCAGAGATCTTAAAGAGATTGCGCAACCTGGAAAATAACATAGAAATAAAGGATCGGAAGATAAAGTGCTGGGGCTGTGGAGGGGATGGTCATGTGAAGAGGAACTGCCCCATACGACCAACTATAGGAAATCACCCAGCTTCACCATCACTGCAGGGAAACTAAGAGGAGGCCATCTCGCGGGGCGGAGGTTGCCTAAAATTAAAGAGCCCCAATTTACAGTATTTCATGTTTCATCGATGAGTGGCGGCGATAATGGACTTCACGTCTATGGCCAAGTCAACAACGCCACCTGCCGGATGATTCTGGACACAGGAGCCAACGTGACCATCATTAGAACGGATTTGGCTCAAGAACTAAAAGAGAAGATCATCTGGACTCCGCCCTGCGTTAAACTCCAGACTGTGACCGGAGACGAAATCAAAATATATGGAAAAATGAACTTGGCCATCACTTTTGGGAATGCCAGTTACCATCATATGGCATATGTGGCTGATATAAGAGATCCTTTAATCATTGGAATTGATTTCCTGAGAAAATTTAACTTCAAATTAGACTTCAAGAATAATGAATTGCATTCGAGTTCGGAAGACATAGCTGTGTTCAATACTGAAAATCAGGACATTCAGACAATTTGCCAGATAACAGCCAAGTCTGAAATTTCCATCCCTCCACACACAGAGACAATAGTTTCAGGAACACCACCTACAAAGCAATACTTCCGCTATGGACTGATTGAATACCCGAATACAGACAACAGCCCAAGAGGAGTTCTGGTAGCTTCATCTCTAGTTGATCTCTCAAAGAGTACTATTCCTGTGAGAGTCGCAAACATCAGCGATAAGGTCCGAACAGTGAAGAAGGATGAGGTGGTAGCAGCCTGCACTCCTGTAACATGCATCAACCGCCCCACGCAATCAACTGAATCCAAGTCTTCTGAACAATTAATAACGGAATTACTCAAGAATGCAGAGTTAGGAAAGGAACAGAGATGTGCTGCGGAGAAGCTACTCCAAGAATTTAAAGACCTTTTTTCTCGAACACCTGAAGACGTCGGGAGAACGAACATCACCCAGCACAGAATTGATACAGGAAATCATCCTCCAATCAAACAACATCCAAGAAGACTTCCCTTTGCTAAACAGGAAGAGGTCACTGAACTTCTAAGTGAAATGCAGCACAATGATGTCATCGAGCCATCGACGAGTCCTTGGGCCTCTCCAATAGTACTGGTGCGGAAAAAGGATGGTTCAACAAGGTTTTGTGTGGATTATCGTCGTTTGAATGACATCACGAAGAAAGACAGTTACCCTCTTCCCAGAATTGACGACACATTAGACACACTTGCTGGCAATAAATGGTTCTCGACTTTGGATCTGAAGAGCGGTTACTGGCAAGTAGAGTTACATCCTGATGATCGTGAGAAGACTGCATTCACCACGGGACAAGGACTGTGGCAATTTAAAGTTATGCCATTCGGATTATGTAATGCACCTGCCACCTTCGAACGTCTGATGGAGACAGTGCTGAAAGGACTTTCCTATGAAGCCTGTCTGGTGTATTTGGATGATATTATCATTGTGGGGCGCACCTTTGAAGACCATCTTCGAAATATCCGAAAGGTGCTGGAGAAACTCAGAATGGCTAACCTCAAGTTGAATCCAGGCAAGTGTAACTTGTTCCGTCGTGAAGTGAGCTACCTCGGCCATATCATCTCTGCCGAAGGTGTGAGAACTGATCCTGAGAAGATCTCTGCAGTCGAGAACTGGAGTCGCCCTGAAAATGTACACCAACTACGAAGTTTCCTGGGGTTATGTACTTACTACAGGAAGTTTGTCAAGGGTTTCTCAAATATTGCCAGACCACTCCACAAGCTGACGGAAGCCAAACAGAAGTTCCTGTGGACAGATGAATGTGAAAAAGCTTTCAAGCGACTTAAAGAGGCCTTAACATCATCGCCTATCTTGACGTATCCACAGCCCGACAGACAGTTTATACTTGATACAGATGCCAGCCATGAGAGTGTCGGTGCCGTTCTGTCGCAGGAAATTGATGGTCAAGAACATGTCATTGCCTATTGGAGTAAATGCCTGTCTAAACCAGAGCGAAATTACTGTACCACCAGGAAAGAGCTACTCGCCATCGTAAAAGCCATAGAACATTTCCATCATTACCTCTATGGCAGAAGATTCCTGCTCCGGACTGACCATGCATCTTTAACGTGGTTGCTCCAGTTCAAGAACCCGGAAGGACAGATTGCCAGGTGGATACAACGCCTGCAGGAATATGACTTCGAGATACGTCATCGTAAAGGGACTCTACATGGTAATGCAGATGCCTTGTCACGGAAGCCCTGCTCGGAAAGCTGCAAGTATTGCTCTAGAGCCGAACAGAAATACCTGCCGATAAATCCGGTTGCCTGCCAAGTTACTGTATCAACACCATCAGATCAAGATCCCGATCCATGGAGTAACGAAGAACTTAGAAAATCCCAGTTGGAAGATCCTGACATAAAGCCAATATTACAGCTGAAGGAGACGACCAGCAACAGACCTACCTGGCAGGACATTTCCAGATTTAGTCCCATTACGAAAAGTTATTGGGCACTTTGGGACTCTCTTCATATCAGAAACGGCGTATTATACAGAAAGTGGGAATCTAATGATGGGAAAAGCTTCAGATGGCAGATTTTATTACCAAGATCAAAAATTCCAGCTGTTTTAGAACAACTGCATAGTAGCTCTACCGGAGGCCATTTTGGGGTAATGAAGACTCTGCAGAAAGTTCGGGAACGCTTCTACTGGTGCAAGGCAAAGGAGGATGTGGAGAAATATTGTAAATCCTGTGATGCTTGTGCGGCACGTAAAGGCCCGCAGAAACGAAGTCGAGGAAGACTGCAACAGTATAACGTGGGGGCACCATTTGAACGGATTGCAATCGACATCTTGGGTCCTTTGCCACGGACCTCCAGTGGAAATAAATACATTCTCGTCGTGATGGACTATTTCACCAAGTGGCCTGAGGCATATCCCATTCCCAATCAAGAGGCATGCACAGTCGCAGAGGTCCTAGTGCAGCAATGGGTGTCAAGGTACGGCACGCCCCTACAACTTCATACCGACCAAGGTAGGAACTTTACCTCTGACGTTTTCAAAGGACTGTGTCAAATACTCGGCATAGACAAAACCCGGACAACACCCTTACATCCCCAGTCGGACGGCATGGTCGAGAGGTTCAATCGTACCATCCTGAATAATCTCTCTCTTCTAGTATCAAGGAACCAGCAAGATTGGGACTTGAAGTTGCCATTGTTCCTGCTGGCGTATCGAAGTGCTGTCCACGAAACCACCGGCTACACTCCAGCCCAGATGCTGTTTGGACGTGAACTTCGTCTCCCTTGTGATCTCCTGTTTGGTTGTCCACCTGATGCGCCTTCATCGCCCGAGGAGTACATCCAAGATCTCCAGGCACGATTTGAGGACGTACACAACTTTGCTCGGGAGCGAATTCACATTGCAACGGAGAAAATGAAGACAAGGTACGATCTAAAGGCTACGCAACATGAGTTCCAGGAAGGAGAGAAGGTCTGGTTGTGGAATCCTGTTCGACGCAAAGGACTCTCTCCCAAGTTACAGTGCAACTGGGACGGACCGTACACAGTCTTAAAAAGGCTGAATGATGTAGTGGTGCGGATCACTAAAACACCTTCATCAAAACCGAAGGTGGTGCACTATAACAGGCTAGCCAAGTACCACAATTAACGGTAATATTAAAATTTAAATGTAAATACTGGTAAAATTTACGCATGCGTTATGTAAATATTTGTATATAAATATTTGTACATATTTGTGAATTTTGTAAATATTTCCCACTTAATTTATATTTCTATGTTATCTTTATGTGCAACTTAGTTCTTGTATTTTAGTTTGTGTAAATTTGTTTAGTTTCGCCTCTTGACCAAGGGTTGCACTGCCCGGGACGTGCAGTCCTTGGGAGGGGGGCAGTGTTACGGAATTGTAAATAATTGTGTTTATTTTTGTATAGATTCTTTCAAAGAGGCTTAGTAAGTTGATAAAGTGCTAATTTTGTGCATTTCTAGTCGTTTTAGCGTTGAAATAGCCTTATTTTCCCTTAAAAACGCATTAAAAAGCCCCAGTAATGCACGTAATGGATTTGGCGCCAAATTTGGCGACTTTTTCCCACCTTGGCGATTTTTTTGGCGACCTTGGCGAGAAAATCCTTATATGGGATATACCAAATATGGAAGCTGTAAGTTGATTGGTTGACCACTTTCTAGAGTTTTCTCGAAAAATCTGGATTCCATGGAAAAGTATATAAGCCTGTTTTCTTCGCCAAGGCCAGTCAGAGTTAGTTCAGTTCAGTTCAGATCTCAGCGAGCTTCGCTAGTGCTTGCATTGCTCTTGAGCCTCTTCGAGAGAGACTTGCTTCAATTGTTATTGGTATACAGTTTGTACTGTGGATTTGTTATTGACAGCTGTTGTTTAAGCTGTGTTTACTGTTTGAATTGAAGCTGATACTTGGTTTATAGACCTGCATTTTTCTGGAATTTTCTGTGAATAAATTACTGAATTTTTGTACGTTTGGCCTTTCATTCTCAGACAACTCACGAACCCCCAAGTACGCAACAATACTTTCTCGATCCTATGGATAAGAGAAAGTAAAAAAAAGCAATGCATATTTTTTTTCGCGTAACAGAGGGTCGTGTTTTATTTTAACACGAAACAATTGTAAAATTTTAATGGTGCTTTTTAAAAGATTTTAAGTTTTAAATATAACGACCCATTTGGGAGTTTTCAGTTGTTTAGTTACTTCGTTGTCATGATTATTTCCTCAAGTGATAATTGTACTCAATCATTTTTCCTTGAGGATTGATTTATATATAATATAGTTTTTAAAAGTGCAGTTTAAAAATCACACGACTTCTATCCTCGATTGTAATGAAATGCTCGCCCTCCGGTGGCCTATGGTGAAATTACAAATAACATGAATAGCTTTCGGATTTCGTGGAGACGCCATTGCTTGCCGATGTTTAGCTTTACATATATTTTTTGAATAAAAATGAATAAATCCGGTAAAAAAGATAACACATACTGTTGTGTGCTGCAGTGTAACTACAAAGGATCAAGAAATCCAGAATTTAGCTTCCATTTATTTCCAAATGACAAATTTAAAATTTCAGTTGCTTCGGCTAATGGAAGTAAAGAATTAATCAGATGATTTGAAACTGATATTTGTTCAGCTTCAGTTAAACATCTACTTCCGATCGAACTTTGAATAAACTGAAATATTTTTTCCAAAAGCAATCAGTTTTCCATGATGTAATGGCGGAGAAATTATAGCACGAATATTAAGTAGTAACACAAATAGAACAATAATAAATACACGTGGCTATTATATTTACTAACAACAAAAGCTGAAAAATCGCCACCTATCGATCATTACAAACGCGAATTGCTAACTATTACTTATATTCCTTTTTGGAGATGGATCAATTTTATGTCCACACTAAGAAATCTCAAGCCTATCAAATTTCCTGTAAAAATAAACTAATACATAAAAAGAGTTTACATAGCGAGTAAAGAAAAAACTGAAGGACTGTTTTTAACACACCCATTTCCGAATCTTAAAATATGCCAACTAAACCAAGACGACTGTGAATTTCCGTGAAGTAAAACAAGTATTGCATGCTAAGGGACATCCGAAACGTAGATAATACAGCAACTTTGAGGAAAATCGTTAGAGCCGTTTTTCAGATGTGGATTTACTGTTCCACGTCCAGTCTTTTTAATGTCCGACTTTCGGTTTTCCATTTTTCATCAAGAGTAAGAAAACTGATCTGGACACCGGACTTGTTTTAATTTCGAAGTTTATGCGTACTACTATTATTCGTTTTGGAGATATGGTAAGCAGAAGGTTTTGAACACAGATACGTAAAGACCAATTGCCAAAAACGTCTTTTTTGGACTCAGGAGATCAAACATTTATATCATTTGAAAAGTCGTTATCGAAATTTTTGACCAAATGCAATATTTCCATTACAAAATGCGGTTGAGTAATGGAAATATTTGTGAAAAAAAAAAAAAAAAAAAAACATTAAAAGGATCAATATAATTAAATATTTATATTAAGTAGTTAATAAAATTCATTAAAAACTTACAAAAAGTAAAACTGAAAATAATAATATTTTATTAGTAGTGTTTGTTTATAGTTAGATGAAAAAAGAAATATTTTAATTCAGTCTTTATTATTTTAATAAAGTAAAATGTGCTTATACTGTAGCAGGCTGTCATTAATGCAAAATTGGAAACTTTTTTTTTTTTTTTTTTTTTTTTTTAATATATAAGCAATATACAAATTTACGCTAGGCTATGTTTACGAAAACCCTGTTATGGTATCATGGCTAAATTCTTTTGTAAATATGATGTTTATGTGGTATGTATTTCTGAAAAGAAATTCTGTATAATACGTAGGGTTTTAAGAAAGTAAGGTAACAAGAGCTCTAACGGGTGTGCAAATAATCCGTCTGACGATAACGAAGATGATAACAGGAATCAAACGGTTCCGGTATATGGAGCTGGTTGTCCAGTAACCTGACTTATCTCAGTTAGAAGATGGCTGCGTTGACTTAAGCATGGTTCTCGATTGAAATAAGAAATGTAATAATGTTTATGCGTTTAAAGAAAAAAATTATTAAATGGAAATTTATTGGTAATTGGTAGAAGTATCTGATACAAGTGTTATGTCTCGAAAACAGGTGTGGTTTTGGTGCACGAAATTTGACAAAGGCAGAATAGATGGACGAGATGAAGAAAGAACAGGGTGACCAAGCCCGTCCACCACAGATGGCAATATTTTCCGTTCCGAAGCTTTAATTCGAGGTGATCTTCACATTACTCTGAGTAAAATTGCACAAGAAGTCGATATCTCCATTGGCAGAGCACAGTATTTTGCATGAACAATTGGACTATCGGAAAAGACATGTGCTCGTTTGGTACCGAGACAACTCACAGATCAGCAGAAACCATCCTCCTTACCGTCCTGACCACGCCCGAAGTGATTTCTATCTCTTCGGATCTTTAAAGAAACACTTGGGAGATTAACAATTTAGAGCCCATTCTGAGGTTTCAGCAAGCCGTCATGACGTGGTTGTACAACCTTGATACTGATTTCTTCGATGCTGGTTTCGATGGTTATTTGGTGTACCGATGTAAACAAATGCCTCGATAAGTATATTGATTATGTAGAGAAATAATATGTACCTCTGCCTCCATACATTATAACGGGTGTACCAGAATAAAATAGACTGATATAAATTGATGTATAACTAAATTTATTTAAGTGAAACCCAACTTGGTTTTACACATAAACAATATAGATAGAATAATAAACAAAATGCAACATATTAATTTATGTAAATAATTCTCGTTGCTGTTTGCCATTCGATGTAAGCGTCTGGTTCAACTGAGACAACTTTCCATTATTACGTCCTCTCTTATCATGAAAAACGGCAGTTTTTCTAGTGACGCAAGCGCAAAAACAAACGAACGCCACGACACTCAGCGGAAACGGAAAAACGAACGAAACTGCGACACTTATATATACAGGAATTTTAAGATCAAAGTAACCGCTGAAAGCCGACACTTAATATCTCAGGAAATATGGGAGGTTATGTTCTGATATTTTCAAAATAGACTTTCACCTTCTGTCTGATCCTACCCTGAAATCGCTACATTTCTGCGTGATATATATTTCGAGATATGAATTGGCTCATTTAAGCTATAAATGGACGGCCTAATGTGTAAGAATTTTTTCTCGAATATGGCTCGAGCGAATTTAGTTTAATTGATATATGATATTAATCGCTTTTATCTGATGTGCCTGACATCTCCCTTTTCCCTAGGAAAACTCTTGTTTTTTTTATAACTCAGTTTAAAAATCGAACTATTTTTTACTCCGAAAATACCGTGATGCGGCAGTTTCGCGGACGAATTTCTTCTCTTCCATCTGAAATACTGAATATCAAATAATCGTTTTGGCTCCATCTATCGGGGAGCGTCAAAAATAAACACAAAAAATAAAAAATAAAATATTTTTCTTTTTTTAATATATATATTAAATGAGTTATTTATTTAGGTACTTGTATGTATTTTATATGACATTTGTTTATCAAAAATATTCTTTGTATTTACATTGTTTTCATGCTGATACGTTGTTAACTTTCAAAATTGGTTCTATTTTAAAAGGTGATTGCAACAACAAAAAATGTTTCTTTTATTTTCATAAAAATGACAAATAATATGATAATCATATGCAAATATTTGTAATTTTTTCAAAATTAGGTGATAAATCACTTAAACTACGGATTGAAAAAATTCTTAAAACAGAATTTGAAAATAATTAATTTGCTCATTAAGTTTCTAGTATATATATAATATATAAATTACAAAATGTTAAGCTATAATAAAATTTTGAATAGATTAAGATTTTTTTTTTTTAATTAAATTCATAACAAACTATACTACTTAAATATTTACCAGTATAAAATTTTCACTTTTTAAAGATTTTTCTATTATTATTTATTTTTCTCTTTTAAATCAAATCTATACCTAAAAAATTATAATAAGAAATAAATATAAATAAGAAATTTTTGTCATTTTTAAAATGTACTATATTATGCCTTTGTAATGTTGCATGTGTCCATCTTTTTTATCACTTTTTATAAAATTTTGAAATTTTATTTAGTTTGTTATTTTGTTCGAGTATGACCTATAAAACAACACTTTTAATACAGTGTTATAACTCATTACCATGCTCCTTTAATTTTGCGTTTTGATCATTAACCCCTAAAAAGTAATGATATCAATACAAAAAACCCTTAACGGGTTAAAAGTTTGTGACGCAGCACTGTACTTTATGGCTATAAGAATTAGAAATACGGGTCTTAAAAATAATGATATCAAATTTTCAGTGACGCTTTGATATTAATTAAATTATACATAGATTTTCTTATTTGAATTTGCTTTTTCCTTTTATTTATATTTACAGTGTAAACGTTATTTTCAACATAAAATAATATATAGCATTTACTCATTGATACCTTTCCATTCACATCTCTTATACTATGAAAGCATGTGTTTTAAAAGAAATTATATGAAATTCCAGTAACGCAGTGGTGTTACATTAAGTGATTTGTTTTTAAATTTCTCTGCAATTATTTTGTTTTGCATATTAAAGTATATGTGCACATTGAAATATTGCTTTTAATTTTCAAATACGCTGTCAAATATATCACTTTCATTAAGCTTATATTATGTACTGAAATATATTTATTTCAATGAATTATTCTATCTTTTGCGTCACGCCATCCAAAACTGTAAGTAAAATATATGGAAATGTTTACTTTGTGTCATTTCATCCAAATAAATTGAAAATGCATGCAAATAGATATCGTGATGCAAAGAAAAAAACTGTGAAATTTTTTTCAGTTTTGGATGGCGTGACGCAAAAGATAGAATAATTCATTGAAATAAATATATTTCAGTACATAATATAAGCTTAATGAAAGTGATATATTTGACAGCGTATTTGAAAATTAAAAGCAATATTTCAATGTGCACATATACTTTAATATGCAAAACAAAATAATTGCAGAGAAATTTAAAAACAAATCACTTAATGTAACACCACTGCGTTACTGGAATTTCATATAATTTCTTTTAAAACACATGCTTTCATAGTATAAGAGATGTGAATGGAAAGGTATCAATGAGTAAATGCTATATATTATTTTATGTTGAAAATAACGTTTACACTGTAAATATAAATAAAAGGAAAAAGCAAATTCAAATAAGAAAATCTATGTATAATTTAATTAATATCAAAGCGTCACTGAAAATTTGATATCATTATTTTTAAGACCCGTATTTCTAATTCTTATAGCCATAAAGTACAGTGCTGCGTCACAAACTTTTAACCCGTTAAGGGTTTTTTGTATTGATTCTCTTTACAGCTCGTTTTAGTTCCGAAATCAGTATTTTTTAACATTTTATTTTATCCCAGTTCATCTGCTGTACAAATTAATATTAAATAGAGTAGTCCAGTGGATTTAAATCATTTTTTCATCAGAAAAAAAAAGGATTCTCTTATTCTAACCTTTTCTGAAATTGCGTCGCACCTAATTAGCGAATTTGACTTTTTTCTGCTTTTGGGTTTCTGTGAGTTTAGGTTGTATTCGTTTTTTGTAGGGTCTTAATCCAATGTCATTTTTAAGAGTTCCCTAGCAAGTTCCCTTATGGATATACTCTTCTTGCGTGTCAAGCAACTCTTCACATTTTGAATCAGAATTTTGGTGCGGAGAATGCGTGCACAGTCTGGAAGTTGTGATGTTTTTATATTGTCACTCTTTCTAATCATATTACACCACTTAAAAACAATGGCCCATCTTAAAACACCTTTCAAATGACGAAATATTTTGCTTCTGGATTCTCCACTTTTGAACAGGGAAAATATCAATTTTTGTACTTCTGTGCTCTTCATACTATCCTGTGGTTGCAATGTAAATTTTGCTTTTGAGTTGTTGCACAGATTTTACCAATGTAATTGGGAATCTATAAAAAACGTATATGTTATAAATAATATAAAATTTCCATACATACATACGAGCAAATAGTAATAGTCTATTTTATTCTGGTGCACCCGTTATATATATTTTTATTTCCTTAATAAATTTTCACTCTGAATAGGCTTGTTACCTTATTTTTTGAAACCCTCTCATATTATATTCATTTTTAAGTAGAATAATTTATATATACTTAAGGTATATTAATGACACTTCAATGATAATGATTAAATACATTTTCTTTTCTTATATTTAAAAATCATTTCTTATATTTCTTTCTAACTCTTTAATATTCTGTTACACATTAAATCAGTTTTTATATATTAAAATTCTTATCAATTCTATATTTTAACAAAATAACAATCTAATTGTGTGTAAAATTCAATCTAAATTGTTATCACATGCATTTTGTGAAGAAAACGGAATGTTCTGAGCAGAATTTTAGTGTTTACTGATGTTTAAAAATTTATTTTCATTACGAAAAAAATATAATAATAATAAAAGAAGTTTACAGTCTGCAATGAATAATTTATTTTGATAGAAATGATTAAATATATATATATATATCGATTTATAAATAAACATGAAACCATATTATAAAGTTTAATTTCCTTATATTTATTTGTTGCTTAATTAGATATAATAATTACAAAGGTATTTTCTGTATAACTTAAGAGTGTACAGTAGTTGTTTTATAGTTATTTTATTTTAAGTTAAAATTTTATGTTATAGATGTTTGAGAGAGCGATTTACTTTTTTACTTTATTATTTTTTTCCAGATATTGATTAAAATACTTAACTTTGAAATAAAACCTATTCTCGTTTTCAACTATCTAACTTTTACTAAGAGAAATTCCAGTCATTGATCTTACATAATTTTTGAATGTGATACAGTAAATCTAATTACTGATTATAAATAGAAGCCGCTTTCGCCTATTTTCCAGTTTCGTATCATTCTGGATAGGATGAATAATATTATGTGGACGTTGACAGTTCTTGAAAACAGAGCTGTTTTAACGAAATTAAACTGTCAGAGCGTGTTTTGCTTGAAACTGAATATATTAGACTCTCAAATAAATGAATCACAGGGGAAGTTATGCGACAACATTGTATATTACTGTCAGAACATTATGTATACATAATATTACATCATATTCTATTAACAAAGAATTGGGAACTTCTCAAAAATTTATGTTTCAAAATTAATTAATTTCTTACGTAAGGGGTTAGACATCAGAGAGATTTTTGTCCAATTTCCTATACTAACTATAAATTTTTTAAAGAATTTTGATGCGCTGATAAATATATATATATTGCTTAAAAATATGACAAAACTTTTAATTAAAAAAAAAAAAAAGCAATTTCCACTTAATATGGTAAAAATGTCGAGAGACAGACATGACAAAAAGCAGTCATGATTTCAGTGGCTAATCTTAATTACTCACAGTTGTTTAAATTTGGATACTTTTAAATTCAGAAATTTAAATTTATACAAACTACACGTTCATCTGTTATCTAATTTAAAAGAAGTTCTCATATTCAAATAAATGAACATATATAAAAAGTATTTAATAGCGTGACAGAAATGAAAAATTTTGTTATAAAAATTTTAAAATTAACTTATGCTTAAATATTTTTAAATTTTCTGTTTAATTATTGATGTTTTTTTTTTTTTTTTTTTTTGAATATATAATGTGTAATGTGCTATATTATTTGATAAGTTTGATATGTTTTCTATCAAGAAAAATATTTGAGTAAGTAGAAATGTAAAAAAAAGGCATTTTTGCCAATTTTTATATAAAAATAACAGTTTGTAAATATACACTATCGTTGAAATTAAAAATTCATGAAACATTAAAGTTAACAAGCTAATTCTAAATCTTACTAAACATTTAATCGAGACTAAAATTTACATTAAAGATACGTACGATAATTAGTGAAAATGCATTTTTAAATATTAACGAAGTATTCTCAAACCTTTTGCAGATATTTCAAATTAACTAAATATGATTGAAAATATTAGACGATGAAAAATATTGAAAAACTTGAAACCAGAGCTGTTTTAACAAGATTAAACAGTCAAAGGTGGTTTTGTGTGCCTGTTGAGAATAATTGAAACTCATAAAAAGGCATTATTAGAAAACCTTGATGACAATATTCTATATTAATTAAATGCAATATGCGTATATGTTAACAACAATATTTAATACATGATTTGCCGTTTCATGTATGATTTTATGACTATAAAGAAATTGGCTTACAAAAAATGTCAGTGTGTGTAAAATTTATAATTTGTAAAATTATTCAAAATAACGTATGGACACTTACAAATGAAAAAAAAAATTATAATAGAAATTGAGTATATATATATATATATATATATATATATATATATATATATTAATTGATATTGTAAATAAGTCATAGATAAAATATATGCCAACATTTAAATTGAATTACAATTACTTTTATTTGTGTATTGTTGGTATTATCATGTATCTATGAATTGCTATAACGTTATTCAAATCTTTACTTTATATACACATTTGAATTCAATATGTGGCTTATGCGCAAATATTTAAATGTATTTTGTTTATTATATATGTATATATTAATGAGAAATTTTTCTTTGTTAATGATTTGTCATTGAATTCGCATAGTTTACTGAAGTATGTTATTTTTATGGATTAAATATTTAATCGTACAATTGATTGCTGTTATGGCGTTGTAATTGATCTGTGTTACTGAGTTAAATAGTCAACTTGTTTCAACGTCAAAAATAAACCCTTTTCTCCATATTCCACAGGTTTCAATGCCAACATTTTTTTTATACATACGAGTATATATACGTTAAATATGTATACTCAAATTATCATTTTTTTTTCTTTTAGAGAATATATGAAAAGTATTAAAATCGCAATTTGAATTTAATGAGTAGTCGAATATTCTTTGATTATTTAAAGTCATAAATAGAGAATGAAAGGGGGGTTAAGGATAGATATATCATTATTTAAAAAATGAATGGGGGTGAAGGCATGTGAATGAAGAAATGAGGCAAGAAGTCCGTAAATAAAATGAAATAGTATATAGGTAACAACATTAATCAAACGTATATTTAGATATCGTTTGTATATTATTGTATCCGTCGAGGATCAAAATTTTGTTTAGACCAATCAAAGATCGTCACTGATTACTCACTGTGACATTCAAACTTGCATATTATTTCATGGAAGAGTAAATTTCAACTTATATATACAGTCGGTAACAAAAGTGTCTGAACACTTGCAAAAATTCCTATGTAAAAAAAGATACACTTAATACTGTTTTGTTAAATAAATCCTTGTCGAATCCTGTTCTGAGACTGACTAAGAACAGGATTCGACAAGGATTTATTTAACAAAACTGTATTAAGTGTACTTTTTTTACATAGGAATTTTTGCCAGTGTTCGGACACTTTTGTTACCGACTGTACAATGAGAGAGGGAAAACAATTTCAAACATAGAATAGGAGGAAATGAAGAATGCAGCATGAAAAAGTAAAAAAAAAAAAAAAAAAAAAAAAAAAAATGCGAATATTACGCAAAAAGTAATCAGAATCCACATAATGAAAAATTACAATGACAAAATTTCTTCAGGGACAATGATATAATATTGTATACAGAATAGGCGTATTTTTGTAACTCTGTAGGCATACAGCCAAATGTTATAGAGTTCAGAGCCCAATAATATTTATATGGGATTTTACGTATGAAAACAGGAATGCAAGATATTTAATACATAAAACTCATAGAAAGGTACAATAAAACTTAAAATATAAAACAACTTACAAAAAGGAAAAAATGAAATATCATAAATACAAAAATAATCAGCATAAATAATAAAATTGCTATATTCTATAAATTTCATAATTTCAAAAAAAAAAAAAAAAAAAAAAAAAAAAAAACCCTTACAAGAAGTATAAGTTAAAGAATATCCAGTCGTGCCATAACATAATCGATAGATTAAAAAATAATAATAATTAATTAAAAAATAAAAATAAAAATAAATAATAAATTTATAAATACTCAGTTGAAATATAGATCAAACGATAAAATAAGATTATTAATATATAATTCCTTTTTTTTTTATAATTCAATAAATAAGAAAAGAAAAAAAAAAATGAAAAGAAATATATGCATTCATTTGAAATGCATATACGTGTTGCATTACTTTAGAACGTGGATGTTATTACAGGTAATAATTTACATAGTGCATATTGCTCTTTTAATATGTAGCATAAAAATTTTGAAAGTATTTACACATATGACGTCTACACTGTTAAAAATTTCAGTAAATTTAATGTAAATGTTTATCTAGAGTCTCTGTAAATTTACAGTAATTCTTTGTTAAAAGCGAAGAATCAAGATTCTCAATCTTTATTCTGTATTTTTACCTAATTTTATTATTTAATTTTTGAATTAAAATTAAAAATGACTGTTTCTACTTTAGAAAAATGATTCCAAGTCCGAAATATATTCTCACCAATAATTAATTAAATTAATATTAGTTATTAAAATGAAAGTATAAAATAAGTTTTTTAACATCCCCGTTTATTTTTCTCTGTAATTTTACGTAACACTTAAGAAAATAGATTACACAGAGTTTTATGTTGATATTTTAAACAGTGTACTTAGGGGTTATTACATTATTTAAAATATATTGACATTGGTACATGATTTCAAGTTTTGCTGCAGAATTTTCATCTTAAAAACCAGTTTATATTCTTTTACAGGGAAGCACAAAGGAATTTTATGTATATTACAATCCGTTTTAGAAACTAGAAATATACAAACAAGGGGCGAAATACGCAAATATCCTATAAATTTTACAATTGCTTATTCAGTGAATGATTCACTGATTAGAAAATTCTTAACTGTCTGAAATCAATTAAAAGAACGAACAGTCAAGCAGATTTGTTCCAGATACTTTTAATTGAAAAATGTAAATATTACTTTATTATGTAAATGTTGTGCTTAGGCGTGCTAAATAGATCACGGAATTCACCTGTTTAATTGAGTAAGTAGTTCGTAAATGTTAGGCTATATAATATATATGACTAATAATAAAACATTTTGGAATTAATTTTATTTTTTAATTAAGCTGTATATTTCTTTAAAAACACAGATAATATAATAAACATTTCGGAAAAAGTCATAGATACAAGAATAAATAAAATACAAATTGAGAAGAGGAAAAGTATAAATAAATTGAATATAAATAAAATGATAATTATTAAATAGCAAAAAAACTTTTATTTAATTCTAAATTCTTTAAAAAAAAAAAGCTCATATAAATAAAAATTATATCAGTTAAATTAAAATATGAAAATAAGTTTCTTTTTCTTTTTTTGGTATTATTGCCTTCCTTCTATTATATCTGTTTATTCAAATAATTTTCAAATTGAAAAAAAAAATTTAGAAAAAAAAAATAACATTGTCAGTTATCTTTAAATTTAAACATGACAAATAGTAAAGAGTGAAGAATATATATATATATATATATATATATATATATAATGCCATAATATATTAGCTTGAGAGAAGCACAAGTCCAGTTAAGTAAGGAAAATTTTTGGCATATATACTTCAGTCAATAGTTTCGCAGTATTTTTTTGCTATATATGGTATATATATATATTTAAAAAATGTTTTAAAAGGTAAAAATAATTTATGATCTCATATTGCATTTAATGCAAAGCTACTAAAATGCAATAAGAAAATATAAGAAATTATAATATATGATTCAGTCATATGAAAGTTGAAAATATGTAACGAAAATAACTAACGAAAAATTTACGAGAAAATTAATAAATGTGAAACAATTCATAAATAAAACTTACTGCAAAAACGTAAAAAAAAAAAAAAAAAAAAAAAAAATGATTTAAACTTACTGCAAAAACGTAAAATAAATGACTTAATTATTGAATGATTAAATTAATGATTTATTAAACTATCTACCTAGGGGGAGAGTTTTGATCGATTAAAGTCATGCTTTAACCCCACACGTATGTCTCAAGTCTTATTTATTTTTGACAGTTTAAATCATTTATTTTATGTTTTTGCAGTAAGTTTTACTTATGAATTGCTTCACATTTATTAATTTTCTCGTAAGTTTTTCTTTAGTTATTTTTGTTACATATTTTCAGCTTTTATATGACTGAATACATATATTATAATTTCATATATATATAAAAAAAAGTTGCATTTGAAAGATAAATTATTATTATTATACCAGGTTTATCAATGTAAGGGCATATAGCATACTACAAAATGCGAAAAACTTCTAAAAAAAAAAACAATTTTCAGTTATGACATTAAGAGGATTTGAAAGTTATCGTGTACGACATAAATGAAGTAAACGATTAAAAGCGCTGAGGGTAATTTGAAGAAGTACAGCTTTATGAAGTCAATGGTAATTAAATATGTATAACAAATTAAATTCATTGTGTGTATCATTTAATATTAACCCGGTCAGGTTATCGTGGGTCGTTGGAGACTCGACCTATTTTTCTTTTGCCTCATCCCTCAAAATTCACATATAGAAGTAATACCTATCCCTCGTGCCCATGATTTTATCTGTACAAATACCATTCTTAAATTTTATTATGCAATTTGAATTTTGCAAATATCTTAATTTGTTCAAAAGTTATGAATTTTTTTAATAAATTGCTGCATTTTATAGAAATGCGTGTATTTCTAATAAAAAATAAAGTATTTGTTTAAATTTTTCTGAAATATTCATTATTTGCCCTTAAAATACAAGTATTCAAGAGTGTTCATGATTTTTATCCGATTCTTTTCATTAAAAATTATGTGTCATAACATTGTTCGGGTTTCCATCGATCCATGATAAACTGACAAGATGCCGAAAAAAACGGTAACCTGATCGGGTTAAACTAAAATAAATTGTATTCAAAATGACTGTAACAATCCAATTTGAAAATTGTATTATATTTGATATGGCATATTAGAAAAAAAATATCCTCCCTTCAAATATCTGCAATATGAAAAAGGAAGGAATTTACGACTTACCACACGAAGTATTGCTTAAATCATTCGAAAAAGCAAATAATAGCTCTAATCCTCAATTGGTTTATGCTCAACTACAATTAAAATATAATGTACCATTTTTTCTCCAAGTAAACACACTTTTAACACTAGTTTAACAAGCAATTATAACTTAACATAAAGAGTAATATTGGATGCATGAAGTGACTTTTTTAATTTAGTCTAAAATAATGCTAAAAGAATAATGAAGTTGTTACATCACTTAGAAAAATTAAGAGGACAACATCTTATACTTTTATGTGAAAATGGTTGAAGGAAACTGCTTCCTTTTTTACTGTAAAAGTTGTATACACCATTCTCCGGGGAATGTTGTGAGTCTAGAAACACTAATTGAGATTAAATGCTATTTTTGTTAGAGTAATCGTTGTTTACCTAAAGAATGATTAAGAGTTCCTTTTAAGAGTTTTACCCTTGGTTATTTAATGTTTTCAAATTAATTTAAACGAGAAAACTTTATTTCAGAAAATCATGGTAGGTACATTGAATATTTTAAATTATGTTTAGTTGCTTTTTTTTTAATCCTTTTTTTTTCTGATATTTTATTACATTATTTTTTACTTTTCAAACAATTAACTATTTTGTAAGGGAAATTTTCTAAGTATGAATACGTGCGATCATGAGATTTTTGCATTTATATGTGTTACGAGATATCTGAAATTTCTTTCTTTCTTTTTATTATTATGGTACTATATACAGATGACAGCAAAAGTATCCGAGCACTAGCCAGTAATTCTGATATAAAAAATGTACACTTAAAAATGTTTTGCTAATAAATCCTTGTCGAATCATGTTTTCAGACTGACTAAGAGCATGACTCGACAAGGTTTTATTTAACAAAGCAGTATTAAGTGTACTTTTTTTTGACAGGGAATATTGCTAGTGCTCGGATACTTTTGCTGCTGACTGTACTTCATGCTATCATTTATGGGAATTAACCTAATAGTGTGAGCTTTGAATCAATTAGGCTGTAATTAGAACACAATCTGAAGCACTGTATAGATTTGCCAAAATATAGAATTTACACGAATACGAAAAAAAATTTTTTCACGAATACAAAAAAATAATTTCCATAAAGATTTATGGACTCAATATATTTGAAGTTCAACTATTTTCAAATTATTAAAATTAGAATAAAACTGACATATTTTATTTTTTTATTCAGTTTTTGCATATTACACCGCCAAATGCACGTTTTATTAAGTTGATTAAATTATTAAAGAAAGGAATAATCTGGCAATATGTGAAATTTTAATACCTAGTTTCACGTAATTACATATTTTCCGGTTAAATAACTGCTGTGCTTTTAGTTATAGTGATTTCAGTAATAATAATTTTACGCAGTGGTCTAGAGATAATAATTTCACTGCATAGAAATTTTACTCATCAACCAATAATATATGGTTTCTTAACCAAAAAAAAGGTGTAGAAAAAGGGTAATATTAAAGGGTAAACAATTTTCAAAACAGTATTATCATTTATAGGAAAAATTAATAACCACTATTTAAATGATATAAAATAAGTTATAATAAAATCTGATAAAAAATGAAACTTATTCAAGAAGGTGGCCTATACAATATAAGACAGATATTGTTAATCCATAAAATAATCGTTTGTTTCTTGTTAAGACATTTAACCTTAAGACAATAGCTTAGAATATCTGTCTATGAACAGAAGTATTTACCAGTGTCTGAGGAGAGGGGCTATATACCAAACTTACATAGATCATAACCAGCAAAACATATATAGGTAATATAAGTAATGGATTACTTCTGAAATATGTGGGTGAAATGTATGAGCACCACACATTAAAAAATGTGAAAATGTGTAAAAGTAATAAATAGACCCCTTCCAGACAGTGAAACCGCTAAGTGTACAAGTGGATCTACAGACCAGGAGGCTCGACGTTCAATTTTCATCTCTCATTACAGAAGAGATGCTTTTTATTTATTCCATATTATTTAAAATAATAAATAATGAGCTTGCATCTCTCATCACAGAACACATTTTTTTTTATTCCATATTATTTAAAGTAATTATTAATACACGCACACACCCATCTATCTATCTATCTATCTATAGATAGATAGATAGGGTGAGTGTTGCCGGCATGAAACTATTTTAACCCTTCTAGCAAGTCACAAGTCTTGCCGCCTGCGTCCTTCCTTTATTAAATTTCTTAAATTAGTTTTTCATAAATTTTGTTTCAGTTTATGTTTTTCTGTTTAATTTTTAGTTGAGTTTGTTTATCGTTTCGTTTTATTTGCAAGTTGTTAATTCATAAACTTTGGTTTGTTTAAATACGTGTATTTCAATATATATATAGAGAGAGAGGGTGTTCACACATTTTTGTAACGATTTTGACTTTCTCCTTGGATTTACATTTAAAATTTAAAATAAAAAAACGTGACTGACATCAAATTGTAATAGGATTTAACTGTCTTCGGCAGCATTAAAAACATTTTTACAAAAATTTTAAACATGTAACTCAAAAGATCTGACTCAAAAGATTTGATTCTGAAAGTGATAAATGTTTTCAGAATCACATCTTAAGAATTGTTACTTCACATGTTAAAGTTCTTCCAGAAAAAAAAAGCTGCGAATGAATAGTCCATACAAAAACAAAACGTATATTTCTGCGCATGCCTGAAAGTTCGTTCTATATCCAGAGAAAAGGATATTGTTTTAAAATGTTTTGTGCTGTCATCTCTTGACTACTCTTTGACTTAAAAGTCTGACATGATTTTTCTCAATTCTCCAATATATATGATTAAAACACTACATAACAAAATACGTTTCTGATGGAGGTTGCCACCCCTTTCAATTCCCGTTGTATCTACCGCTATTTGTATTTATAGATTTTCTTGTAAATCACAGATATTTGTACCAAATTTGATGCCAAATGATATCATAACATATCTGAATTCCTTCGTGTAGATCTATAAACTAAATACCACTTCTCTGTCTTCAATTTTCTCCATAAAACATACATTTAAACACTCTGTCAACAGGTGTTTCTTTCATAAAGCTGAATGCAGTATATCCATGCTAAAAAGCACTTAAATAAGTTCCTCTATTGACCATATTGCTACAAAAAAATTTTGTACATCCCTATATACTAACCAATAACGTTATATACACCAATAAAAACTATACACTTATTTCCAAGTAACTCGGAAATTTGTGTAGCAAATTTGACTTTCGATGATTGTGGTCCTGTAGATAATTTTTACGTCTATGATAACATTTTTATAAATAAAATATATTTTTAATAATCTGAATCATGTATACTTCTTGATCCCAGATCTTACAATGTAACCACGTTAAAGTGAGTTTCAGTAAATTGTAAGGTTGATGAATATGTGTATCAATCTTCAACTCAATCAGGTGATATTTGTGGCAGCTATTGCAGCATACACAGACATCCATGCACACAGAGCGACACCAAATCCTTTTTCAGTCAAACTGGGGAACTCCCCAGTGACGTTTCGGCAATAATATGCCAAATTGATGAGATATTCGAAGTAGAACTCAATCTAGGTTTCCTTATAAACATTTTTTTTTTGTGAGTAGAATAACTTCAGCTTATTTTGATTTGAGCATATTAGGCCTTTGTTTCCTATAGGCGGTACTTAAAAAATGATATGATAGTAAAATCATAATTTTTTTTGAGATTTTATTTTACTTCATAAACCCTCCAGTTGACAGAAACTAAAAACTGTTACAAAATCTAAAATGACAATTTCATTCAATTCTTTTTTACAAATATACTGTAATTTGAAGAAAGACTGTTGACAATTATCATTGTACTAAGAGTGATTTCGGAAAATAAATTTTCTTACCATAAAAAATCATTTTATTTTAAATGAAAACAAAATGATATCCAAAACATATGGTACAATAGTACAGATTTTACTTCTAGTAGCGTTTTATCTCTTATCATATATGCAGTTTATTTTTCATCTCTCAGTAATATAGGTGAAATCATGGCTGCGAAAGTTTAATAATACTTTTAATTCATTTTTATTGTACAGCTTATATAAACGTTTCTATGCTTTGATTTTTCCTTTTCTTTATTTATACTGTGTATTAGAAAATATTAAACCATACATTAATCAATAATTGTGCAATATTTGACACTTTTAAAAAGGAAATTTAAAAAGAAATATTTTTACAGAAATTTTTGCAGTATTATTGGTGATAAACAAATATGAATAATTGCTTAGCTATCTAAAATTAGTAATTTAATTTTAAATTTTAAATATCTACATTGTTGTTGCAGAAAATTCTGTCTTTAAAAAAGACATGACTTTAGAGATAAAAGTTTGCATATCTAAAAAGTAAAAGATTACAAATTTGAAAACATTTTTTTCTTCATTTCGAAGAAGTTGCACAAAAAAGGACAGATCATATAATTTATCACAAGAAAATATTATAAGTATCAACAATATTACTAATATGAAAAAAAAAATTATATCATTGTCACCATTATTATGAAATTGCTGGATGTAAATATCAATATTATACCCTCAAATAACAAAAAAATCTGTCATAACACTGTACAGTTCATGAATGCGATAGAGCGAACCTAATTACTGTACACATAGAAACGTCTCTCTCCCATTTTCAGACTTCATGTCATTGTGAAAGGATTGAATAATGTTATCGTTGACAGTTCTCGGAAACAGAGCTGTTTTAACGAAATTAAACTGTCAAAGAGTGTTTTCTTCTATGAGAGTAATACAAAGTACAACAACTGTATTACTAATGAACTTAGGCGACAACATTGTATATTGTTGTTAGCACATGATATGAAGGCTTCTTTAACGATAGTTTGCTAATCGGTAATTGACAGAGTTCGGAAAACTGGAAATGTTCATATATGCACGTGACATTTCGTAAAAAAATAAAAAAATAAAAAAATAAAAACTCAATTCATTATTACAAAACCGATACGACAATAATATTGATATTTTAGATTTATATTTATTGATATTTCCTGTATTAATAGATTATTAATCGATTAACAGGATTTAAAGGTATCAATTATATAAATTTATATATAAATATACAGTCGGTAACAAAAGTATCCGAACACTACCAAAAATTCCTATGCAAAAAAAGTAGAGTTAATATTGTTTTATTAAATAAATCCTTGTCGAATCATATTCTTAATCAGTCTAAGAACAGGATTCAACAAGGAGTTATTTAACAAAACAGTATTAACTCTACCTTTTTTATATAGGAATTTTTGCTAGTGTTCGAATACTTTTGTTACCGACTGTACAGGCTCTACCATCCAAAACAAAAATTAATTAAAAAGTGAAATTAACTAAAATACTCTAGTTTTGAATTAGATTTTAATCTAATTTAATTGTTTAACATAATTAAACACTCTTACGTCTCAATGTTGAATAAGATTAAGCCAACATTTAAAATGAGATATTTATTTACAATAGAAGACATACAAGCACAATGTGAAAAACATTAATGATATGATAAACATTTCTGCTGAAAATCTGTCCTCATGAATGGCTAAAGCCCACATAAAGTATTAATAAAATATAGTAGCATTCATCACAGATAATAAAGAAAAGTCGTTTTTTTTTTTTTTTTAATTGTCTACACTGGTTCTCATAATTATAAGGACACCCGTTTATCTATATTAACTAAACACTGAATACTATTATTTAAACAAATATATTTTTTATTAAATTGAATTTCATTAATAGACGATATTTAAAAAGTTTTATCGTTTTGCTATCTTAAAAAACTTTAAATACATCAAAAAATTATTTTTCAGTTTCACAATTATAAGGACAACTCGAATCTTAGTAATTTTTTTTCTCAGTTATTCTAAATTAATATTTTATGGGGTTCTTTTCAGGGAGAAACAGTCAGACGTTCCCTCTGGTATTTATATATATATTTAATACTCAGTTTCAATACCATTTCATACAGCATAAATGATATTCTGAATACATTTAAACTGTTTAAAATTGCCTTCCACTTGCATGCACATTTCTAATGTGATAAGTTAAGGCTTTTTAAACTTTTAGGCCATGGGAAAGGCAATAATACAGAAGTTTCTTTCTTTAAACTATTTTCTATTGCTATAGAAGTAGAGCAAAAATGTAAGTCTTGTTAAAAAAATATATCCCCCCCCCCATAAATCCACCTTTAAAATGCCCGATTCATATCTGCCCTTAAAAAATCTACTCTGTCTTTCGCTATCTTCAGATCGTGCCAGTAACTGTTAAAACCATTTGGTTAATCAAGAATAAAATGCTTTTCATCCACAAATGCAACATTTTACCATTTCTTCATATAGTCTTTATTCAACTTTAACGCAGACGTTCTTTCCCCCATTAAATGCTTATTGATCATTGCAGGTTTTTTATTCATTTTAACATATTATTAATTATTTTAAACATGCATAAATGTAGACCCGAACCTTTCGATAAAAATTACGAGCAAATTCAGCAGCAGTCATTTTGAGTAGAACAGTAAGAGGAATTATGAGTCTTCGATCTCTGTAAAACAACTCTGATTTTGCTTCAGATCTCTCTCCTATCGAGCAAGCAGTTCAACGTTTGATCACATTTCTTTCAGCAATTTTAGATCTTCGAATTTCATTAGAAATACGACGGATTGAAATTATCCCTCTATTTAAAAAACACATTTATCATACTTCACCACATGCTCGTTCTTTTTTTTTCGAAGAATTATCAATAATGTCCGTACAATAAAAATTGAATGCTTATATATGATTTAATCTAGCCCAGTAGTTAACAAATTCGCATGTCAACTGTAATGTATCCGCTAGTAAGTTAAATAAAAGGAAAAAATCTTGATTGTCCCTATAATTATGAACATCTAAAAATGTGGACAAAAAAAAAAAAAAAAAAAAAAACATTTTCCCCTATTTTTTATTAATTTTGTTTCACATTAAAAAAATTATAACAGTTTTGGTTTTTAGAATACTAGATATATTAAGTGCGCTTAGTGTAATCTTGTTCACAATTATTTTTACATTAGTTATTTCAACTTATGAAGTGCCTTATAAATATGAGAAGGAGTATGTACGGTTTCGTCCCACTCTCCACTATGGATCTTTCCAGTTATAAAAATTATATCTGAAATGAATTTATAACACAAATTATGTATGTTAATCTTAAGAAATGAGAAATTAACTCTTATTATAGCTTAAAATACTAATCTAGTTATATCAAAATGTTAATTATGTGAATTTTCTAGTAATGTTTATTCCAAAATTTTGTCACAAAATTTTGCGTTGCTAAGTTTTTTTTTTTTTTTTTTTTTTTTTTTTTAATCACCATCCAAATAAATATGTAATTAAGATATCTTTAAGGATTTCAAACTGTACTTACGAAACAAAAATGTTTTTTCTTTTTATGATAAATACATTATTATAAACTAGTATGTTGTGGCCACCACAAGACTTTCTTCTATATTTACCTATACATATTCAATCAGTAACAATATTAAAAAAAAAAAAAAAAAAAAAAATACGATTTTTTTTTCTAAGTTTTTTTTTTTTTTTTTGTTAAAAGTGAAAAAAATCGATAACTTTGTTTTAAATTATCACAGATTTATAGTTCAACCATTCGTTTTAAAGGTATTGACGAGACCTTTCGAAAGATACCCATCTTGAAAATTTATCCCCCCGGGGGGTACTTCCCCCCCAGGGGGGGGAAGCGAGCCCCCCCATGCAGAAATTTTTTTTCCTAGTTACATACTACTATTATCAATAATTCATATTAATTTTACAATCACAAGTTTAAAACAACTCTAATTATGCGCATTTATACGAATTTTTGTCCTATGCTGCAGAGTTGGGCAAAATCGTAATTCAATTAATTTGTAATGAATTACATTTCAATTGACAGTAAGCAATTACAATTATGATTACTTGTAATTGTAACTGAGCATATGCAATTAATCATTACTTTAATCGTAACTAAAAGCTTTCAATTATAATTACTTTACTGTAATTATAATTGAAAAAATTTAGTTACAATTACATGTAATGAAATGAATAATCATTTTATAAAATTTAAATGTAATTGCAGTTAAAAACATTATAATTATAATTATCTGCCTGTAATTATAATTAAATTTTGCAGTTACAATTATATGTAATGTTAATGGGTAATCATTTTATAGAATTAGAATATAATTGTAATTAGAAACGTTATAATTATAATTACTTTTCTGTACTTATAATTAAAAATTTACGATTACAATTATATGAAATTTAATGGTTAATTATTTTACGCAATTGAAATGTAATTGTAATTACTGACGATATAATTATAATTATAATATTGTAATTGTGACTTTGGAATTCAAATTACATTTAGGTAGAGATCGATTTAACTTCTTCGCTGATGTTCTGACGAAAAGTTATGATTCGATCCACACGAAATTTTGAATTTAGAGTTAAGTGTTAGTATGACAAACATTGCATTCCTGGAAGGGGGAGGGTCTGATCCCAACTTGCCTTATCTCAAAAAATTATGGTCCGAACTTTTAAGAAACTTTAAGTTTGGTGTTAGTATGACAAAAATTGAACCGTTGGAAGGGGAGGGAGGATCTTACGTCGCACGGAACTTCATCTCGAAAAATTATGGTCGAAACTTTACAAAATTTTGAATTTCTGGTTGGTTGGCTGTTAGTATAACAAAGACTGCACCATTGAAAGGAAGGAGAGTTTTATCTCCTTCAACCTCACCAAAATTAGGGTACAAATTTTACGAAATTTTAAATTTCGGGATAGTCGGTGTTAGTATGGCAAATGCTGCACTGTTGGAAGGGGGAGGGTCTTACCTCTCTCCCCTCCTCCTCAAGGAGCCTTATTTCGAAAAATAATGGTCCGAACTTTACAAAATTTTAAATTTGGAGTTGTTTGAGTGTTAGTATAACAAAGACTACACCGTTGGAAGGGGGGGGGAGGAAATTTACCCCAACATGTCTTATGTTGGAAAGTTATGGTCCTAACTTTACGAAATTTTAAACTTGGAGTTGGTTTCGTGTTATTATGACAAAGAGTGCACCATTGGAAGGGAATACGGTCTTACCCCCCATAGTGCCTTATCTCGAAAAATTATGTTCCAAACTTTACGAAATTTTAAATTTAGGGTTGGTTTAGTGTTAGTATAACAAAGATTACACCGTTTTTTAAATTTGGGGTTGGTTTAGTGTTAGTATAACAAAGATTACACCGTTGGAAGGGGAAGGGTCTTACCCGCCACGTTGCCTTATTTCGAAAAGTTACAATGTTGGTGTTGCGGAATAAGGCCGATTGAGTACTGTTGGGTCCTAGGCCAGAGGGGGGAGTGCCTTCCTTGGAGGTCTTTCTAAGGGATCCAAGCCTGTATCTACGCAAGTTTCGGAGATAACCACGGAAAACTCCGAACGGCTAGGCCGACGAGCGCGGCCTTGGATCGAACCCGGCACTTCACGTCTACCAGCTTTGAGCGTAGAACCGCTTGGCCGCTGGTGGACCGAAAAGTTACGGCATTAATTTTATGAAACTTACAATTTGTAGTTGGTTTGGTGCTAGTAGGACAAAGACTTCACCGTTCGAAGGGGAGAGGGTCTTACACTCCACGGAACATTATCTCGAAAAATAATGGTCCGAACTTTATGAAATTTTAAACTTTCAGTTGTTTGAGTGCTATTATAACAAAGACTGCACCGTTAGAAAAAGAAAGTGTCTCGAAAAGTTACAGTCCTAATAACTTTAAGAAATTTTAAATTTGGTGTTGGTTGGTTATTATTATAACAAAGATTGCACCGTTCGAAAGAGGAAGGGCCTTACCTCCTTTCTACCCTCGGTGCCTTATCTAGGAAATTTATTATCCTAACTTTACAAAATTGCAAATTTGGAGTTCGTTTGGTGTTAATATGACAAACAGTACATCGATAGAAAGGGAGAGGCTCTTACCCCTACGGTGTCTTATTTCGAAAAAGTATGAACCAAACTTTACAAAATTTTAAATTTGGATGTGGTTGGATGTTATGTTAACAAAGACTGCATTGTTTGAAGTGGGGTCTTACACCCCATGGTGCCTTATCTCGGAAAGTTACTATTCCATTTTTTTCGAAATTTTAAATTTGGAATTGGTTTCGTGTTACTTTGATGAAGAATACTGTTGGAAGGGGACAGGGCCTCCCCCCTCATAGCGCCTTATCACGAAAAACTATGGTCGAAACTTCACGAAATTTTAAATTTAGAATTGGTTGGGTATTAGTTTAACAAAGACTGTTTGAAGAAGGGGTCTTACTTCCTACGGTGCCTTATCTCGGAAAGTTACCGTTCTAATTTTTTGAAATTTTAAATTTAGAGCTGGTTTGGTGTTACTATAATAAAGACTACACTGTTGGAAGAGAGGAGGGCCTTACCCCCCATGGTGCCTTATCACTAAAAATTATGGTCCAAATTTCACGAAATTTTAAATTTGGAGTTGGTTTGCTGTTAATATGACAAAGAGTGCACCGTTGAAAGGGGAAAGGGTCTTACCCCCCACGGTGCCTTACCTTAATTTCCCCCCCACTTCGGCGGGGTGGGGAGGGGCAAAAAGACTGAGGTTTTTGACAAGTTTCAATCAATCATTTTATTTTATTTTATTTGCGGGTGGGTAGATTTTAATAATTTATATGTAATTAAGTCTTAATTAAAACATAGTGGCCTGCGAAGCATGCAACGCCTGATAGTATAAATGTACATATAACTATATTTCATTTGCCTTTTAGAAAAGCTGAAAAAACGAAGCATTAATTTATCATCTGATAAAGTTAAAGAAATGAAATTTTAATATATATATACATATATTTAATACATTTTATTTTTTTTTAAATAAAAAAATAATATTTTAAAATTTATCAAAACATTACAAATATAATATGTCGTTTGTCATTTTCGATTTTTATGTGTTTATATTTTAAATATACTTGGAGTATCTCTATTAAACTATAAGCAGAATGAGGCTTTCTGTTTTTTTTTTTTTTTTTTTTTTTTTTTTTTTTTTTTTCATTTTTGACATTTGAAAAATGAAAGAAAGAAAGAAATAACTCCACATATATATAAAGGTATTTTATTTATTTCAATTTTATATCTTAAGATGTAATCTTACTATTTTTAAGAAAATCCTTAACCAGCTGAGGTTATCGTAGGTTCATAGAGACCCGAGTCATTTTTCTTTGTCTCATTTCTCAGAGACGACATATAAAAGAATACCTATGCATCAATTCCGTGATTTTTTCGGTAAATATACCATTCTTAAGCTTTATTATGCAATTTGAACGTTTCAAATACCTTAATTTGTTCAAAAGTTGTGAATTTTTTTTGTCAATACCTTCAGTTTTGGGAAGTGGGTGTGTTCCCGATGAAAAGTAAAATATTTGTTTATTTTTTATTTATTTATTTATTTTATTTTATTTTTTTGTAATATTCTTTGTCTGCCCTTAAAGTAGAAGAATTTAAGAGTGTTCAAAAATTTTATCAGATTATTTCCTTAAAAATTATGTATTCTAACATGCCTCGGATCTTCAGCGACCCATGGTATTCTAACAAAGTGCAGAAAAAAAAAAAAAAATGATAACCTAATCGGGTTAGTATATATTATATATCCCTTAACTAGAAACATGCGAAATTGTTACGAAAACAGAACCGTGCAGTCTGTGAGACTGCTGACATTCAAAAATTTACTATAAAAATGAAAACAAACAAAACTTTAAATAGTTTACAAATAGTAAACTTAAACACATATTCTTTTATATTAATGTATTAACATCACCATATTAGGTGAAAGATTAAGTGGAATGATATAAACTGGAGACGTTCATTTTTGCGTAGAGGGTAGGTACGTAGACACAGCAGCCTCACAGTCGGCAAGTTTCCGGTTCAGAGTAAATGAAAATTTGAATAACGATCGCTTACCATTTTTAAAAATTTGCAGTGAGTTCTACGCATACTTGGGAGGGGGGAGGTTAGTGGGGCAGAGGGGAAGAAATTGTTACCGATTTTTATGAAAATTTGTAAAACTATCAATTACTATCTATGAAAATTACAACGAGAGTTACCTATAGCTCTGGGGTTCACCGGGGGGGGGGGGGAGGGGGCTGTAGCGTACAGAAATAAAATAATCTTATAAAAAGTAACTTAATACTGATTTTCATGAAATCTTTCGAAAATAACTACTTAATTTACAAAAAGTTTTACATATATCTGAGAATGGGGGGAGTCACGGAAAGCAGTGGGGAAAAAATGATTGTTTTATACCACAATGTATCCGATTTAGTGAAATTTAAAGTAAATGTCGCTTGCTGTTAAAAAATCAACAACAACAACAACAAAAAATCACAATGAGTGTTACATATATCTGAGTGTAGGGAGCCATTAAAATGTTGTTTTTGTTATCTTTTGATCCAACTACCGAATAAGCTAATAATAATTACAAAAAAAAAAAAAAAAAATGGCGTTAGCTAGATTTTTTTCCTGAGTAATAAATGTGGCATTTTTCGCAGCTGTCGATTAAACGGTATAGATTTGTATAGCGAACAAAAAATCTGGGCAAGCAAACAAATCAGCTTTGTATTTACATAGAAGAAAATTAGGGAAAAAGATTGTGCTTCGTTTATCGCTTGTTGGAAATGGAGCGAGTGTGTGTGTGTGTGGGGGGGGGATTACATGAGGGAAAGATGCTGAACAATTAAAAGACTTCTGTGGAGTGTGTGATCAGCAATCGTTAGCGGAAGTGAGAAGAGCCATCAAAAATTATGAGTGAAAGATATTAAGAATTTTATTTCTTTATAAATTCTAGAATTTAATAAAATAAGTTTAAAATTAATATTTACATTTATGATGTGGATAGGGAAAGATTGGAAATCATGAGGCTTCTGTCGGACAAGTGATCACAAATCGTTAGCGGTGGCAAAGGCGGGATCCAAAAATTATATGAGTAAGAGATATCAAACAATTCTACTTTTTTACAGGTTGTAGAATATAATAAATCCTTATTGAATCATGTTCTTACACTAAGAACAAGATTCGACAAGGATTTATTTAACAAAACCGTATGAAGTGTACTTTTTTTACATAGGAATTTTTGCTAGTGCCCGGATACTTTTGTTACCGACTGTACATATAGCGTCGGGGGTAAAAGAGAGCGGGGGGGGGGGGAAATATTGTTTTTGTACGACCATGTCGCCGACTTTAATGAAACTTTGTATAACTATCACTTACTCTTCATGAAAAATTACAGTGAACATTATATATAGTTGGGGGGGGGAGGGAGGGCGAAAGGGAGCAGAGGGAAAAGCAGTTAGAAAAGTTCTCTTCAACATTACATCATTTCATATGCATAAAAAACTTGGCTTAAATATTGATTATTGTCTATTTAAAAAAAAATATTGTTACGGCTAGATATACAGAGATGGTATGGGACACACTGAAATAAAATGATTTTTTTATACCGCCTTATTACCGTTTTTAACTGAACTTTTTAGAAATATAACTCCATGTTTGTGGAAAATGAGAGTGAGTGTTACATATCACAGTGATTTTTCTTTTCTTAAATTAGTATTCAAAATTTTTCTTCAAATTTTGATTAAAAACTGTAAAAAGTTAAAACAAAACCCTTTTTCTTTCTCTCTCTCTTTCTTCTTCTTCTTTTCTTTTTTTTTAATTAATCTGTCCCCTTTTTCTTTTCTCCAGGGAAAAAAAATATTTACAAATTTGTTGATGTTTAGCATGTATTTTACAATTAATAATTTAGGAAAGCGACCTTATTTTTTGGACGTCGGAAAAAATGAGACTTTTCACAAATGCTACTTGCAAAAGAAAAAAAAAAAATTGGGACTTGCAAATATATTGGGGGTTAAAGTACAGTCGTGATTTTTTTTTTTTTTTTTTTCTATCATAGCATCTTTTTTCTTTTCTCACCCCTACAGTCCTCCAAAGTATTTTTCAGGACACATATATTTAACAAGTAGCATTTATTAAAAATGCCCTCCGGCACTCTTTCTTCCGGATCGTGGAAAATGAACACTTTTTCTTATTGCCACTTGTAGTTGGTTGGTTGGTTGGTTGTAGGATCTAAGGCCGATTGACTCCTGATGTGTCCTAGGCCTAGGGGGGGATGCCCTCCGTGGGGGTCTTTCTAAGGGGTATTGCCACTTGTAAAAATGCATGCTAAAAATCTACGAGAACGTAATTTTTTGTTTCCTGCGATAGGGTACTCATAGCCTCCTAAACTAGATGCCTGTCGCGTGGCTCGGAAACTTGGCAACCGTTGAAGCGGTAGGCAGCGCCATCTGGTACAGATTGCGTGGCTGTTTTATTCAACTCTCACCAATAATTTTAAGAAGTGATATATGATATATATAATCGACGTTTCTTCGATTCTATTCGCCTTTTATGTATATTATATTCCACTTTTAAAAATTTTTAGTGGCTGTTGAATAAAAAAGTCGCGCAATCTGTACCAGGTGGCGCTGTCTACCGCTTAAACTGTTGCCAAGTTTCCGAGCCACGCGACAGGCATCTAATTTAGGAGGCTATGGGGTACTAAAAGGACAGATTAAACGAAAACAAATCTCTTTTTTGAATTACCTTTTCGGAGATTTTAATCAAACACTGAATTTTTGAGTATTAGGAAGATAAAGACACTATGATACGTAACCCTCATTGTAAATTTTTCCTAAACAGTAATATTTAACACTTTGTGGCGCGCTGTTCTCGCTGCGAGGACGCAATTATTGAGCTCCAGCTGCAAAAACTCATCCCTGAAATTTTTTTATCAAAAATTTTCTTTTATAATGTAGCAGAAAAAAGCCGTTTTTACAAACTTAAAATTTGTTCTATTTTAATTTTGTTCGTGAATTCCGGGGGCAGTCCAATCTAAATGATCTCGATTACCTTGCGCCGCAAAGGGTTAAGCAAAGTTTTATTAAATCGGCAACAGCGTGGTGTAAAAAATATCCTATTCTTTCCGTATGCTCCCTATCCCCTGGATATAATCTTCTCTGTAATTTTTCATGAACAATAAGTGATATCTGTACAAAGTTTCCTATAAATGTAAAGAGGGATGCGTAAAAACAATCATTTTCTTTCCCTCTGTCTCCCCTTGGCCCCTAGATATATCTAACGCACTCTCTGATTTTTCTAAGCAATCATTTTCCTCTTCTGCTCCCCCCAGGTATAGATCAGTATAAATTTTCCTAATCAGTAGGTGGTATTTACAATAAGTTTTATTAAAATGAAAATCATAGTGATATAAAACAACTTTCTTTTCTTCTGCTGTACATCATCCCCTCCCCCCCTCAAAAAAAAAAAAAAAAAAAATCATATGTAACACTCACTTTAATTTTTCATTAACAATAAGTAATATTTACACAAAATTTCAACAAACAATCGTTAAGGGGGTCGGTTTAAAAAATATTTTATTCCCCTCTGCCTTCCTTAACCCTCCTCCCCCCTTCAACTGTATGAAAAACTCACTTTCATTTTCATAAAGAATAAGTGACAGTTATACAAAATTTCATCAAAATCGGTAACACGGTGATATGAGAATATAAGAACAACAGTTTTCTTTCCCTCTGCCCCCTCCTGTAGATATACGTAACACGCATTTTAATTTTTCTTAAATAGTAAGTGTTATTTATATAAAGCTTCATTTAAACTGTGTGATTAAAAAAAAAAAATAATAATCCATATGCACCCCTCGTGCGCCCTCCCTTTGCCATATATCATTGCCATGTTCATTTATTGTAATTTTCAATAAACAGTAAGTGATATATTATATAAGATATCACTAAAATAGCAACATGATAATATAAAAAATAATTTTCTTTCACTCTGTCCCTCTCACTTATCTCCCTCCCTTCCAAATAAGTGTGACACTTGCTGTAATTTTTCATAATTAATAAATAATTTTTATACAAAGTTTCATTAAAATCGGTAAGAAGGTGATATAAAAACAATTATTTTCATTCAAACTACCGCTAACCCGAAACCCCTCCCGCAGATGTATATAATCCTTACTGCTTATTTTCCATTAATACTATGTGAATGTTGTACCAATTTAATTGAAATTACCAATATATATATATATATATATATATATATATATATATATATGAAAGTCATTATTTAAATTATTAAATATTTATTGATTTTGAATATTGCAAAAGTATTCCCATTTTTAAATCCCCCCCCCCCTCCAAAAAAAAAAAAAAAATCTGATGTATAACAAACACACGATTTCCATTGTCCAACACTAGGCATATTGTACATTCTTTTTGGAAAGATTATATTGATTATATTTAGAAAACACAAAATTGTTTCAATAAATTAGACAACTAGCAAATTTCCTGTAAGAGCAAACTGATATATATGTCGAGAAGATATACAAAAAAGAATGTACATAGTAAATAAATAAAATAATAATGGAAATAAAAAAAATAATTAGAGGCCGTTTTTTAAAGCACGCATTTCCAAAATCCTTAACTGTCCCGCCTAATCAGGACGCTCGTGAATTTTCTTGTAGTAACCATGTAGTGAATTTATGTAGCAAATTTGAAGAAAATTGTTAGAACTGTTTTTGAGACATCGGCTTTCAATCCCCCTGCCAATTTTCATAAAAACTGAGCAAACTCATCAACTCACTGCAAAATAACAATTATATACTTAAAGATCTATAAAGGAGTCAGTATGGTTAATTTGAAGAGAATACATAGAGCTGTTTTTAATGGAATGCATTCGCGAGATCTAAAATTGACCTATTTATTCAGAGTGTTAAGCAATTTTCCTAAACTATTCAGTTAACACATACGGAAAGACATCCAAAACGATGTTTATATAGTAGTTTTGAAGAAATTGTTAGTCTTTTTGAGATACGGATGTACGGTCTCATGCAGTTTTCATTAAAAAGTTGGAAAAATCATCTGTACACTAAACTTATCTTAATTCTGAAGTTCAGTAGTTTTATTTTTATTAGTTTCGGAGATTTTAATGTCACAATATTCCCCGTACACATAGAGAAGGTGTCGGTAACAAAAGTCTCCGAACACTAGCAAAAATTCCTATGTAAAAAAAGTACACTTAATACCGTTTTCTTAAATAAACCCTTGCCGAATCCTGTTTTTAGACTAAGAACAGAGACTTTTGTTACCGACTCTTCCTACACACATACACTGACCAGTTGCACACTACCTAACATACTGACCAGTTGCGAAAAACAATTTTTTTTTTTCACTCAGGAGACTCTAAAACATGTAAATCAGATGAAAATTTGACATCGAAATTTTTGACCGACAACAATACTTCCATTACCTGCGGTTGTCGGGTGATGAAAGTAATAAATAACAAGAAGTTCTACACTTATATAAAGTTCTTATAACTATGATCTGTAACATGCCTTCCCAATTTGTAATTCAATTTAGAATTTACACGTTAGAGCACTTGCAATAACGTAAATGTACAAACCATAATGGTAACGATATATATATATATTTTTATCTACCTGGAAAGAGCTATAAACCCTGCATAAACCCTGCACTCATCAATATCAATATAGATCACGCTACGGGGTTTTATAATATACAGTACAAACTTTGAGTTTAATCGAATGAACGTTTACACGTTATCATGTAAATTCTGTAAATACATACAAAACTTTAATGTATGGATACACTAAAATTTTATAATTGAATATTTTTATTACCCCCCCCCCCTTTTTTTTTTAATAATAATATTTATTTCGGAAAGTAAAAGCATATATCCATTCTTGTTTTAGAGTATAACAAATACGCCTACCTAAAATCAATTTCAAGAACTGTCCTCCAAGCGATGGTGAAGGGAGGGGAGAGGGGCAAAATGTTTGGCAGCTGGATTCATTGATGTTCTGAAACTATTTCCGCGAAAATGCAGCTAATGTAAAAAAAATTGTAGTTTCATTGATAATATTCATTATTAACCATATTCGAAAGAGCTTTAACTAAAAAAAAAAAAAAAAAAAAGAAAAAGAAAAGAAAAGATAAATACGTCAATTTTTTCTTTTCAATAATGATAATAATAATTTCAAAAATTTTTATTCACTTATTAACATTTACAGTTATAAATTTTCTAATTAAAAATTTGCATGTGTAGATAGTATTTGTTTTGTGAATCTTAAGCATCCCATCAACAGCAGATTCTTAAATATCTGCTCAGAAGCATTTTATTGTGTTAACAAATGCTATCTCGTCGTTTTTGTACTTTACATCAGACTAGTGGGCTTCGCCCGGTTCTTTGGTCACTATATTTAAATGATTTCTCAATTTCACATCATTATTAATTAAAATAACAATAATAATAATAATAAATAAAAAATATATCATTGTAATCATCGAAACCTATATGAAATATTGACCATCGCATTCGGTAGTGGGTTTTCACGCTCGCAGCATGACGAATCGGGTCCCTACCGTCTTCGGTAGCGCCTCACCCGCTTTAAGGAACATATGCAATATGCATACGTTCCTTCTTCCCCCGCGAATAAACTTAGAAGTTTCGCGAAATTCCAGAAAAGTGCATATTGCGTACACTTAATCAGCACCCACACACTAAATTTCGCCATTCGGAGATAATTTGGGGCAGAGTAAAACTTGAAAACGTGTTTTTTGCCTCTCCACCACAAGGGAGCGAGTGAATAATTTCGCATAATGGTTTCAAGTGCGTGTTAGGTTCACATAACCAAGCGACCCAGTAAAAGATCGCATTCCTGAAATAATTTGGAGCAGAGTTACAATTTTCTTGCACTCTCCCTTAAGGGGGGGGGGTGAACTTCCCAAAATATTTTTATACTATATTTTAGGAACGTATAACCAAGACACATTAAAAAAAATCGCCTTTGTAAGATTATTTGGAGCACATTTATGCATGGAAATATGTTTTTTGCCTACCGATCCCCAAAGAGTGTATAGGGAGGAATTTCGCTAAATCCTTTGTAGTGTATGTTGGGTGGTCATAATCAATCGACACATAAAAAAAAATCGTTTTCCTGAGATAATTTTGAGCAGAGTTACTCTTTTAAAGTTTGTTGCCCTTCCTGCCATTAAATGCGGGTAAGGAGAAATTTCACAAAATCCCTTTATAATGCGAGTTGGGTATGTCAAAAAAAAAAAAAAAAAAAAAAAATCATGTACAAAATTAATCATACTGACATAATTTGAAGTAAAGTTATATATGCTTGAAAAAATGTTTATTGTCCCCTCTGTCTCCAAGGAGAGGGGGAATGGGTAAATTTCGCAAAATCTTGTTACAATGGATATACAAATAAACAACCCACACAACAAAACCTGAGCTCCTGTAGATAAAACGGAGGGGGGTTTGGTCTCGAACTCGCTTCCTTGTAACTCCCCTCAAAAAACAAAAATGGATTTCTGGAAATAATATCTCCAAGAAAACGTACGCCTATTTTAAACATCTTTGTAGCATTATTTATAGAGTTCTACTCGTAAAACCAGATTTTGTGAAATTTTCATCAGAAAATCGTTTTCTCTCCCTCCCTCTTTTAAAATTCCAAAATCGCAGAAAACAGTTTTTTGTGCTCAAGTCTAGTCTCCCGATGTGCAATTCTTTCACCGTGAAGTAATTTGAAGTCGAGTTATGCTTACAAACGTGTATTTGTCTCCGTTTTCGCAAAACAGGGGGGGGGGGGGGGAATTTAGCTAAAATACCGTTTTTGTGGAAGTCAGGGTCCGTAAACTAATCTACGCACCAAAATTTGTGTCTTTATATCCCACAGAATCACCACGAGCTGTATTGTGCTAGGAAAGGAGGGTCTCGAATTTACTCCCTTAAACTTCCCCTTCCCACCAAAATCGAAAATCGCAAAAAAAATAAATATATATATATAGGTTTTTGGAAATATCCTCAACAAGACGAACGGCTGTTGTAAATATTTTTGCACTATTATAGGACGAGTTCTACTCAAAAATCAGGATTTTGCCACACTTCCCATAGAAATTGTTTTTCTCCCTTCCCCCTTAAAAATTCAAATTTCCAGAATCGCAGAAAATGACTTTTTAGTACTCAAGTCTAGTCTCCCCATCTGCAATTTCTTCACCGTGAAGTAATTTGAGAGCCAATTTACGCTTATAAACGTATTTTTACTTTCTGTCCCCACAGGGGAAAAGGGGGAGGGGGTGTTAAAAAAATTCTGTCTTAGTGGGCGTCAGGGTCCTAAAACCAACCTGCACACCAAAATTTATTACTCTATCTTGTATAGAATCGCCACGGCTGTGTTGAATAGAAAACCATCCCCCCCCCCCCTCCGTTCTCCTTTCTGCTTCCCAAGAATATCTAAGGAAATCAGTATTGAATAAGAGTACTTCGTTGTGCTTAAACAATAAAATAAAAAAATAAATAATAGTTACACACACACACACATATATATATATAACCATCTCCATTTTTTATTCACAGCCACCCCTTGCCTCGAAAGCGGTTAGCATCTATTTTTCTCCCCAAAATTTTCCCAAAATACAGCTTCATTAATTTTGCAGCAATCGAAGAAAAAGTGATAAAAATGTTTTACATTAATCCCTCCACCTTTTCGTCAGATATATCTGTTACTCGGATTTTTTTTTTCTACATTAGTAAGAAGAATTGTGAAATGTTTGTTTGTAAATAGCAAATATATATATAGTATATATAAATCTCTTTTTTTTTTCTCCTTTTTTTCCCAATCCTTTTACTTTTTTTTTTTTTTTTTTTTACTGTTTAGAATGCATTTCTAAAGTAAAAATTCGAAAAAGTTCCTATTACGGATACTTTTTATTATTCTAGGTACACTTTCTTCCTCGAGATCGTTATATTTTGTTACGTATAATATAATCTTTTTATAGCTCGATCCTTTACATATCCACTGTTACAAACTATCATAACTGTTAAACTTCTAAACTTCTAATTTTTTTTTTTTTTTTTAATTATGATTTTGCTTAGTGAAAAACTTAATGAATTTGTGATTCTTGGTAGGCAATATTAACGCAGGGGAAGGGGGGAGAGATAATTAAGTTATGCTTTTCAAATTTAATATATTTTATTTAAATGGAAATATATCTTTTACTTTTATTATTTATTTATTTCAAAAAGTTGTTCACTTGTTTTAGTCCCACATGCTACCTTGTTTAAAACTTATTTATATAAATACAGCCTTTAATAATATCACTGAATTGAATTGTCTTCTCAATTATTAAATGTTTTCCTGGCTACAGTTTGAAATAAGTTTCTCATTGCTGCTCCCCTTACCGAAAATCCCGTATATATCTAAGATGCTACAGTTCAAATTAAAATTTGTGTTTATATTTCAAACCTTTAGTAGATAATCTTTTAATTTCAGTAGTGTTTTCAATATTTGAATTTGTGTATATTAGTATTATCTAGTCTCAATTTTATATCTAAGTACTATAACTTCTAATATTTATTAAAAAGCTCGACAACTTTTATGGTAAATCTATAATGAAGAATTAACTAGATACCGTTTTATTGAAGTTATGTACTTATAAATATGAATGTTTTATCGAATAACATGATCGCAATATTATATTAGAGCGTAAAAATTGTCTTAAATATATATATATATATATATATATATATCTGTACTGATACGTATAAAGGATTTATGTCCAAAAATGTCGATTTTGAGTTAAGTACATATAGTCAGACTCAGAAAAAAATTCTCTATCGATTGGTATAAAGGATTTAAATCCATGTCATTTAGTCTTTGAGAAAATCCATTGGCAAAAAAAGATTCAAGTCAGAAATTTAGCATTAATCTTTGGTATAAAATATTTAATTCAATTTTTTCCTTTCATTAAATGAAGCTTGACAATCACTGAATGGTATAAAGGGTATAAATCAATATAACCCCTTTTTCCTAATCGATTCTTCTAATTAGTTTTTAGTTAGTTTAACTTTATTTTTCGTCTCCTGAAAAATCAAGAATATAGACCTAATCCTTTATACTTATCAGTACAGATATATACTAACAGACCCGGCTACGCGTTGCTGTGGCTATGTTATACGTTGAATTATATTGTAGTAAAATATTCAATACATTAAAATTATTATTTACGAATAAAGACCATCCTTGATAACATCCTTGATCTTAGCAGACTTAGCCCGCTTCGTTGGTCCCTATTTTTAAATGATTCACTATAATTAAAGAATTCTGAAAATTGCATTAATTTTTAACATGTGAAAAAAAAAAGAGAAAAAAAAAATCTGATCGAGAAAAATGTTCGACACTCATAATGAATCCATATATTATCGAAAGAAAAATGATATAAAATACAAAAAAATCTTCTCTCATCGGTGGAATAATCTGTCCGGACCCCCACTGCCTGCGGCAGCGTATACCTGTGCAAACCGTGCGCACGGTTTCTTCGCCCACCGTTCCCGCCCTTCTTAATAACTCTATACTTTCGAAAATATCCGCAATCGATTTATCGGGCCTTAAAACTTAATAATACTAATTTTCAAAGCTCTAACTCTTATTTCTATTATTTTGCCCCTTTGCCCTCCCCCCTCCCGACTATTCTAAATAATTTTACAAATTCTAAAATATCTACAGTTTATTTGTAGGTGTCAAAAACCTGTATGCACCAATTTGAACGATCTAACTATATTTTTATTTTTTGCCCCTCTGCCCCCCTTCCCGCCCCTCCTAATAAATTTACAAATTCGAAAATATCCGCAATCGATTTGTTGGTATCAAAAATTCTATGCACCAGTTTTGAATGATCTAACTCCATTTTTATATTTTGCTCCTCTGCCCCCCCCCCTTTCCCGCTCCTCTTAATAATTTTACAAATTCGAAAATATCCGCAATCGATTTGTAGGTATCAAAAACTTCTATGTACCAATTTTGAGCGATGTAACTCTATTTTTATTTTTTTGCCCCTCCGCCCCTTTCCCTTCCCTCCTAATAACTTTACACTTTCGAAAATATCCTCATTCGATTTGCAGGCCTCTAAAACCTATCTATACCAATTTTGAACAGTCTATCTACATTTCTATTTTTTTTTTTTTTTTTTTTTTTTTTTTTGTGAAATCACGTTTTGGCTCCTCCCCCCCTTTTGGGCGGCGAATTTTGCAATAAAAACTATCCTATCTCTCAAGTTGGACCAAACTGCACACAGTGTCCAAATTTCATTAAAATCGGCTCATTAGTTTAGGAGTTCATCGCGGACAAACATAGTAATTTTTATATATAAAGATATATATATGTATGACTTTTTGGCTGTATAATTACTCTCTAAATAATGATAACAAAATTCTTCTAAACAACCAAAGAAAAATTCATTACATAATAAATGCAATTAAAATCAATTTTTACGGATTTCGGAATAATTTAATTCCATTTAATGTAATAATTTAGAAATCATAATTGAATTGACCTGTAATTCAATTTTAGATTAATTCAATTACATTCTCGAAAAATGTAATTTGATTAACTTGTATTCAAATACAAATTAATTGAATTACATTTTATAAGGTGTAATGGGAATTAATTTGTAATTTCATTACAGGTTAATTTAATTATTTTCGAAAACTTAATTGAAATTAACCTGTAATTGTTTGCAAACACGTGAAATTACAATTTGGAAAATGTAATGGAATTAATTGTCAATTGCATTACAAGTTAATTGAATTAAACTCTAAAGAAACGTAATGACATTAATTTGTAATCCATTACAAGTATTTTCAAATACTTTTGTCAATTGTAATTAAGAGGGATTTTATTTTCATTACAAAATAATTGAATTACAAGCTGTGCAAAAGTAATTCAATTTATTTGTAATCAATTATTCGTTAATCGATTGACAGTAAAATAATTATAATTGTAATTTAATTGTAATTCAATTACTTTTTAATCAATTATGCCCAACACTGCTATGCTGCCATGTTAAAAATTTAGATAAAATGCTATCACAGCGCCACCTGTTGAGCTATTGATCCCCAAACATAATCAGCACCAGTTTATGTCGGGGACCAACTAAATACCAAGTTTGGTTAAATTTCGTTAAAAAAAAAAAAAAAAAAAAAAAAAAGCGATATTTTTCTGTTTTTTTTTGTTAAAAGTAAAAAAAATCGATAACTTTGGTTTAAATTATCACAGATTTATCGTTCAACCATTCGTTTTAAAGGTATTGACGAGATTTTTCGAAAGATACCCATCTTGAAACTTTGCCCCCCCGGGTGGGAACTTCCCCCCCGGTGGGGGGCAACCGATGCCCCCACATGCACAAAAATTTTTTCCAAGTTAACTATTACTATTATCAACGAGACCTTTCGAAAGATACCCATCTTGAAAATTTCTTTCCCCGGGGGGGGATTTTCCCCCCCGGGGGGGAACCGATGCCCCCCCCATGCACAAAATTTTTTTCCTAGCTAACTACTACTATTATCAATAATTCATATTAATTTTACAATCACAAGTGTAAAATAACTCTCTTAATGCCCATTTATACGGAATTTTGTCCTATGCTGCCATGTTAAAAATTTGCATAAAATGCGATCACAACGCCACCTATTGAGCGATTGATCCCAAAATCTAATCAGCACCAGTTTATGTCAGGGTGCAACTAAATACCAAGTTTGGTTAAATTTCATTCATTGGTTCGTGAGATACAGCGTCCACAAAAAAATGATACAGACAGACATTTTCTAAAAACTATTAATTCGTGTTCTCCATATCCCAAAACATGTAAATCCATCAAAAAGTGGACTTCGAAAATTTTCGCGAATCCAATACTTTCTCTATATTACATATAGAAGAAAGTAATAATATTTCTATGTAATAGCAAGTATAGGTTATTATTACTTTATGTATAAAACCATGATATAATGTTCATAAAAATAGTTATATTTTAAAAAAAAAGTCTTTAACTTTATGTTTAAATCCTCCGAAATTCAAAATTGCTTTATTTTCCACTAAATTACTTTTCATTAAATGTAACATATTATTATAAAGTGACAAATTATTACTATTTCAAATTACAGTATTCATACAAATAAATTATTTTAGGTTTAGCATTATCAAGATTCACTAATTAAATAAATAATTTTTTAAATGGTGCCACATATTCTCTTAAATCATGAAGTTAACATTTCTTAAAAATACACCTTAAAGCAATGATTTGTTTGAGCCTGAATTAATTTAATTGAATTATTGTTTATCTAGCTAAACGGTAGATGGCGCTTACTCACTGCAGTCTTAATGTTTTCTATCACCAATTTCCTTTCTTTGAAATTTTTAATGTTCGTTTAGAATAAAACGAATGAACAATTTAAATGTAATTTAACTAACTCAACAAATAATTACTCTGTGAATTTTACCGTTAATGAAAATTCTGAGACATTAATTCTTTATCGATTAATCGTTGTTTGCAATGCTCTTATTTTTAATTTCATTAATTTTTTGGCATCTTCCTATTCTCCAGTTTCTGTAAAAGTTTTACATGTGGCTACTCTGCATTTTTTCTAGTTTTCTCTCTGGACTCCTTGATTATTTGATTTAATCATTTTTTTAATTTCTCATTCAAAATGGTTTTGCTGCCTCGATCGGGACTGGAAACAACATAATTTGCTATGATTAGCTATAATGTTTTACGAAATCGATGCAGCTTTCTCAGCTTCATGAAGTACATAGACCTGAAGAGTTTATACTTCAAATTTTAAGCATTTTTATCCAAATATTATTATTGTGGTTACTTTCTCCGTCATTAATGATCCTTTTTTAATTATATTATTCATGTCGGCGTAAGTAATTTAAATTGTTTTTGCCTTTTATTGGTTCTTAATCTGTATCGCGACTTTTTTTTCTGTCAGTCATACCTACATATTACAATAAGTTCTATTTTTGTTGTGTTGGTATTGTTTTGTATCTACTAATTACTAAATTTTAAGGTTAAATTTTATTACGATATCTATCATTTATATATATATATATATATATATATATATATATATTTGATAAACATTTTTCTTTTATGTTATGTCACAAGTACATTTTGTTTTTTTTTAAATATAAAAGACGATTCAAAGAAATTTTGTTTTCTCAAACAAACATTTAAGAAAACAAGAAGGGGAATTCAAGCGAAATTGCTTTAAAATACCAAAGTTTTATTTCTTTTACAATTTACACAACTCGAGGGAATACGTGGTTCTTATCATGGTTTTATTTTGTAAAGGGTAACAAAATACTGTAAAAATACAAGTAAACAACTTTATGAAAAGAACAAGATTTCTTTCTTAGGTTTCTCTCTCTCTCTCTCTCTCTCTCCACACTTCTTCGTTGGTTGGTTGGGTTTTACGTCGCACTAGTGCTGCACAATGGTCTTTTTTTTTTCTTTGGAATGTTTCTGATTAATGATGAGAAATGCATACATGCATAAGCATATAATATAATCTAGAAAATTTTATAATGATATATAAATTGCTTAACTTACATTCATTTACGTGTTTTTTATAAACAGTCGTTTTGTTAAAAAAAAAAAACAGTTCCATTTATAGTTTTTAGTAATATTATATGATAATGTTACGTGTATATACTGTGTTAAAAATATACGAATACAATTTCATCACGAATATCCAAGACAATTAGAATGAATCACAATCCTGGTAATGTATTGAGTACATCTGTAATTTATACGTACTATATTTTTTCCTACTTCTTAAACATCAATAAAATTGATATATTAAAATACAACACAAAATCCACTGATTTGTCTAAAACAAACAAGAACTTTCTAACATTTGATTTAATGTTTAACTTTAGTAAATATCCTTCTAAATAAAAGTTATTTATGTAATTAAAAGTTTAAGTACAATAAAGTATGTTATTTACATTTTTTACGAAGCGGAATAAATTTCACAAAAGTAAATACTGAAATACAAGTTTGTCCAAAAGTAAAATTTTCTAAATAACAGAAATAGAAGTTATAAATGATTTTACGTAAACAGTAATTACCAAAACCAAAACAACATTTAATCTTAATTAGTTTTGTTTAGATATAATAAAAGTTCCCGAGAGTAATATAAACTTCTTTAGTGTTATAACGGGAGAAACGTTTCGTCTTAATTAGTATTATAATGTTTTCTTCCGTCCTCCGAACAATGTATTAGACTTTACTAATTTTCTAGATATTACTCTACTGTTATTTAATATTAGTATAAAATAAATATCCAAATGCTTGTTATTATCTTTCTATAAATTTACAATAGCTGTAATTTTGTTAAAAGTATTTTTCCGTTTTTAAAATATTCTTAAAAATGTATAGTTACTAAAATGATTCTTTTAGAACTATAAAACTAGGTAATAGTAGTTATAGTAATCTATTGAATTATATAAATTTATTTCACATTATTTATTATTAAAGTTTGTTTTTTTTTTAAACAGAAAAACGTGTTTTTAGTAAACCATATATTCTAATATAAAATGCAGAAATCATATTCATATACTATTGATGTAAAATGCACTCCTTCTCAAAAGTTTTTTTTCAATTTAAAAACGTATCTCTTGATGAAATATTTTCAAACATTGGGTATTTAAAGAACTAGATCTTCCTCATGTTTTTCAGTGAAGATTGGTTTAAGAAAACATTTAGGGGGCCGGTAACTACTTGAGCAAAATCAATAATGCTTCTGATCACCCTGTATCGTTAAGTGAATGAAATGATCTGTAACTTTAAGATATTGTAATATAGGCCCAGTACAATTTGTGTGGCGATAACATGTTAAATAATGGACACAACAGCATTTATTTTAAAACTAAAAAAAAAAAAAAATCAGCATGTTTTTTATTTGTAATATACAGAGTTTTAAACAAAAATTATTCCCACTTTCAGATAGATTGAAAAAAACACTTTTGAAAAATAAACTGCAATTTAAATACAAATAACTTAAATATCTCATGAAATATCAGCATTTTTATGAAAACATTTTCACTGCGCATGCGCGAAAGATATATTACATATGTTGAAATCCAGCTATATTGGGCAACTTTTGTCAAAAGTTTATTTTAATAGAGTAAAAATTAAGCAAATTGTCACCAAAATAATGAGCTAAATTTTCGGTATCTTGCAAGAGTTGAAATTTCATAAGAGTTTTTTCACATGCCGCATAATTAATTTGAAGATCCAATTATTTAACAACTTTGCAAAAGTTCTTTGTTTGTGAAAAAACCCTTATGATCTGACAAATCTTAATAAATAAACCAAAATAACTTAAAGTAACAAGCTTATAAGGGTTTTTTCACAAAAATGTACATTTGGACAGTAGTTGAAATAATTGGATCTTCAAATTAATTGCGCGGCATGTGAAAAACCCCTTAAGACATTTCAACTCTTGGAAAATATCTAAAATCTAGCTCATTGTTTTGCCGAAAATTTCGCTAATTTGTACTTTATTCAAATGAACTTTTGACCAAAGTTGTTCAATATATCCAGCTTTTAACCTATGTAATAAAAAATTCTTCTAGCTTTTGCGCAAGCCCACTGAAAACGTTTTTCGTAAAAATGCTTATATTTCATGAGATATTTAAGACATTTTTATTCCGATTGCAGTACATTGTTTCAAAGTGTTTTTTCAATTTATCTGAAACTGAGGATAAATTTCGTTTAAAACTCTCTATATTATAAATAAAAAACTTGTTGATTTTTTTTTAGAGTTTTAAAATAAATGCTAATGTGTGCATTATTTAACATGTTATCGTCACACAGATTGTCTTGGGTCCATATTAACATATTTTAAGTTACAGATCATTCCGTTTAATTAACGATGCAGGGTGATCACAAACGCTATTGTTTTTGCGCAGTTTGTTACCGGCCCTCTAACTGTTGTCTTAAACCAATCTTCATTGAAAAACTTGAGGAAGACCCAGTTCTTTAAATACCCAACATCTGAAAACATTTCATCCAGAAATCAGTTTTTTAATTTGAGGGGAAAAACTGATCTTTTGCAAATTATGCTAAACTTTTGAGCAGGAGTGTACCATTAACGGCCCTCTTCACTCACCGTCGCCAGAAACCCGAGCCAGTGTTATTCTATGGGGAAATTTTCTTTACAAATAACTTATTAACTAACACATATTTTTAAATTCTGTTTTCACAGTCTGAAAATTCCCAACTGTTAAATTGACGGACCTTTTTTAAAAATGTATTTTTTTTTTTTAAATTTTTAACATTTTATTTTGACATTGCAAAATGAAAAAAATTCACATGTTGAAAATTCGTATTTTGTAGCTTCAAAATAAAATATAAAAGATAAAAAATATATATTTTTTAAAAAGGTCCGTCAATTTAACAGCTGGGAATTTTCATAATGAGAAAACAGAATTTAAAAATATTTATTAGTGAATAAGTTATTTGTAAAGAAATATTTCCCATAGAATAACATTAGCTCCTGCTTCCGGCGGCGGTGAGTGAAGAGGGCCCTTAAAGATGAAGGCAGTTTGCCTGATACCGGAATGAACTAAATTAACAAGCTCCTCAATTTTAATATAAAAATAATTGAATGTACGTAATCTTCTCTCTAAACAAACCAGAGCAACCTGAATAGAAACATTAGTAAAAGGTTATGTAACATCTAAAGAAATAATAGTATACAGTAATCGCCGCTTAATAAAATCATTGGTTAATAAAATTAGCCGCTTAATCTGATCAAATTGCCAGGACAGGAATCAAATCAATACAAAGTATTGTTGAAGTCGCCGCTTAATAAAATCAGCATCGCCGGTTAATAAACTCAAAAAACCTCCTCAGCAGCCAAAATTATCATTTATGAACACTAAAAAAATTTATTTTATTTATTTTTTTTTTTATAAAAAAAAGAAATTAAAGTACCCGTTATCGCTCATTGTCGAAAATTTTTCACTTGCAGCATAGTTACAAATTAAACATGCCCCATAGCATCTCTGTAACAATTTCAAGGAACGCATTCTTCAAAACGCAGTAATATGTTGCAGATTTGATTTGATTTGGTTATATATGTAATTTTTAATTATTAAAAGACAATTTCCAGTTCTTATTTTGAAATAGCTATAAATTAAGAGATTTTAAATTTATAAGAAAAGCGTGATCTTTTGGTAAAATAATGACGATTTTCTTCGAAGGAAAGCGTATAGAAATTTGGAATGCGTTTAATTTACTTATATCGGAGAAATAATTATCTATCAAAATTAATTAATATTGTTTATTCATTCCGCTTATCGTTACTTTTTGAAATTTCTTTCCAAATTCAGGGAAGCATTACCTCTTCCTTGAGTGCTGGAACGTTCGCCGGATATAAAAATCAGCCGCTTAGTAAAATCACTTTGGCTCAGGACGAATGTGATTTTAATAAGCGGCGGGAACTGTAGTTAGAGGGAGAGATGCATTTAAGTTTGTCCACAAAGTCATACGAGATTTTTACTATATAAAAGTTAGTACTAGTTAAATGAGAAAAAGATCTTCAAAGAAAATGATCAAGATTATAAGAGGCCGTACCAATATTATACACAATAGGCCGGAAGCAGAGAATGTACGTATGAACTTTCGGAAGAGCATAGAAACGAGCACAGTTAGTAATGAATCACCATGCATTTAGTATGATCATTAACAATAAGAGAATTTTTAATGAGGTATTTAACTTGATTAAGATGATCATTAGACGGATCTTTATTAAGTTTCGAATAGGGACCTGAATTAAGCATGGATTCAACATGGAAAATATAATCTAATTTGTTGAGCAGAAATGTTTGTCCCTCTTTGTCAGCCTTGGTGACAGTTATATTGGAGACGGAGTTTAATTTGGAGAGGTAGATATTTGAGAAGAATTAAGGTTAGACATTCGTGGGTGATTATTAGAGGAAATAATATTAGATAAAATGAAACGAAGAGATTCTAACTGACCAGGAGAAATTTTACTTATTTTAAATGAATTTTCAATGGGTGCAATCAAATTGGGGATAGGGGGTCTGGAAGCACAAGCAAAATTAAGACCGAAATTCAGCACGTTACGTAGAGCACCAGTCAGGGGGTGTGAAGTTATCGATGTACAAAATATTGTCGATTGAAAGATTATCGAGATTATCGATGTACCAAATATGGAAGCTCTAATCCTATTGGTTGATCAGTTTCTGGATATTTGGAAATACATTTGCATTGCAGTATGCGTTAATGCTATACAGTTTGTACTGTGGATTTGCTGTTGACAGCTGTTATTTAAGCTGTGTTTATTGGTGGAATTGAAGTTGATACCAAGTTTATAGGCCTGTATTCTTCTGGAATTTTCTGTAAATAAACTTCTGAGCTTTTGCAAGTTTCGCCTTTCATTCTCGGATAACTCACGAACCTCCAAGTACGTAACAATATACATATCTTTAAATAGTCATAAAAATTTTTAGAGACGATATCTATAGAATAAAAAAAAATACTATCAAAACAAAAATAAAAGTAAATATAAAAGTAAATTCGCATAAAAGTTGTCGTAGTTAATAAATATACTTTTAAACTAGTATGTTGCTGCCACCACAAGACTTTCTTCTATATTTGTCTATACAAATTCACTCAGTAACAACATAAAAAAATCTTAAGTTTTTTTTTTGTTAAAATTAAAAAACATCGATATATATATTTTTTAATTATCACATATTTATAGTTCAACCATTCGCTTTAAAGTTATTGATGAGACCTTTCGAAAGATACCCATCTTGAAAACTTACCCCCCCCCCCTCCTGAGGGGGTATACTTCCTCATAGGGGGGAAAGCGATGCCCCCACATGGACATTTTTTTTTTCCTAATTAACTACTACTATTATCAATAATTCATATTAATTTTACAATCACAGGTTAAGAATAAATCACATTATGTACATTTATACGAAATTTTGTCCTATACTGCCATGTTTAAAAATTTAGAAAAAGTACGATCACAGCGCCACCTGTTGAGTGATTGATTCCCAAATCTGATCAGCACCAGATTATGTTAGGGGCCAACTAAATAGCAACTTTGGTTAAATTTCATTCATTGGTTCATGAGATACAGTGTCCACAAAAATCGTGATACACACAGATGAATACGGAGACACACAGACAGACAGACATTTTCTACAAAACTATCAATTCGTGTTCAGGACATCCTAAAACGTGTAAATAAATGAAAAAACGGAGGTCGAAAATTTAACGAATCCAATACTTTCTCTATATTACATATGGAAGTAAGTAAAAATAAATAAATAAACATTTAAAGTTAAAATTTATTCTACTCTCTCTCTAAACCAGTATATGTATGTATATGTATATGAATGTACAGTCGGTAACAAAAGTGTCCGAACACTAGCAAAAATTCCTATGTAAAAAAAAAGTACACTTCATACGGTTTTGTTAAATAAATCCTTATCGAATCATGTTTTTACACTGTCTAAGAATCGGATTCGACTAGGATTTATTTAACAAAACCGTATGAAGTGTACCTTTTTTACATAGGAATTTTTACTTGTATTCGGACACTTCTGTTACCGACTGTAAGATATATATGTATATAATGCAGTCTGTTCTTAATCGGAGATATATTTTTTCAAGGTATCTATGACATTGGAATTACACACCCTAAATGAAAACGATCTTTCATTTTCTAAACTTCTTAATTTAGTTGTTATTTTGCTTAAAATGTCAAGATGAATTATTTCCAAATATAATTAAATTAAACATCCTTAATTTTGCTGGTCTCATGCATTTTCTCACATCTTGACAGCCAGGCGTGTATAATGAAAAGAAATTTCTTCTCATTTTTCAATTTATAATGTGTGAAATGGAAATAAGAAATAATGAATGATTTCTCTTAAGGTTTTCTGTCATTAAAATTCTGTTAGTTGTAAAAGCAATTTATTTCAAGATAAGAAAGCGTATCTAAACATTTTTAAAGTAGAATTTGAAGTAGTTATTTACGAAATATTTAGTTATTTTTCATTTAAATCACATTTTTCATACTATAGGTTTGTTTAGTTCTTAATAGTTCTCGTGATCTATTTCTTTTTAAATGATCGATATTTATGTATATAAGTTTTCTTTATCGTTCTCAAATGAGGAATTGAAAAAAATTAAAATTTCTCCATTGAAGTACGTTTCGTTATTAAGAAAGAAAAAAAGAAAAAGGAAAAAAAAAAGAAAAAAGGACATTTTTTTTTTTTTTTTTTGAACAGACTATTTTATATTACCATGCTTATTTTTCGTTCAGAAATGAGATGTTGAATAAAATTAAGATTTCCTCTTTGAAAACATGTGATTCGTCAATATTTCTTATGATTCATTATAACAACAACAACAAAAAAGATGTTGTGCATAGAACATGAGTTCTTTATATACCCATTAGTATATATGTATACTGTTATGGAAATATTCATATTTATGTGTGAGGTTACATATTCGTAAATAAACAGGCATGTTCCAGTTTACAAATATTCCTGAAAACAAGCAAAAAAAAAAAAAAAAAAAAAAAAAAAAAAAAAAAATCAGGGTATTGAAATTAAATATACGAATATAGTATTTATTTATTTATTTTTCTGAAATAGTATTCCACGGCTTAATATTCTACAGAGTCTCTCATTCACAAATGCACAGCTTAGAATTCAATCCAAATACTTCGAATATAGAGGATATTTTATTGTTCTCTTTGGTGAAGATTAGGGGCGAGAAAGGATGTTTTACCAAAAGAATTAACCCCGTTAAAATTGAGAGAAAGTTTACTATTACTGGCTTTCCTGCAAAAATAGTTGCCGCCAAATTTGTTTGCTGATCTCACCAAGCTGCCAAGTTTGTATCCGACGAATATTTTAGTTTTTGAATTTGGCAATTTGGCGTCCATTTTGGCGACTTGGGGACCGAATTTGACATTAGTGTTGCCAAAGTTTGAGAGCTCTAACTTGAATAAGAACAGAATTCTGGAATTTTTGAAAAATATTTATTGGTTTATAGCACAGAACTGTATTCTTCAAAAATTCTATGAGAATGACTAACAACGCTATAAAAAAGAAGAGTGAGTATTGATGGTTTTAGACTAAAACTTCGAAGAAAGTGGGAAGATACATAATAGTTCTTTTATTTCCTCGAAGTTGGGCGTTGGTTTAGCGACAAATTAGGCATTCAAATGTGGTAAAACGTTGTAGTTAAATGTTCCCAATGTTTAGAACCTCTAACTAAAATAGAAGTCGAGTTCTGGGATTTTTTTTTTTTTTTAATGATTCATTAGTTTTTACCACAGAACTACCGCTAAACCACAGACAATACTCTCAGTGAATTCAAATTCTATTCATTGCCTATTTGAGAATACGAATTTCGTCAAAAAAAAAAAAAAAAAAATTCTCCTTTTTATTTCGTTAAATTGAGAAAATTACTTTCGTCACTTGTCTGAACATACGAATTTCGTCAAAAGTAAAGATACATTTTTTCATCCTAGTTTCGTGATACAGAATAAAATAAAAATTATGAAATTATAAAATTACTTGCAAGTTCACTGCTTTAGGCATTAAATCCTAATTATATTTAATGAAAATATAAATAAATCAGAGCAAACAATAAAAACCATTTGGACATTTATTTGACAGCTTTGAGACCTATAGTTACAATGATTTTTGTCTCAATTGATCCATAGGTTTACAGAAATTCACAGAAACAAGCGCACACACTATTCTGTAGACACAGGACATCACAGACATCCATGCCCGCACCGCGATTCGAACCCGGGACGTGGGAATCCAGAAGGCAGCGGCCTACCGACCGAACCACCAGGCCGTCAAATAAAAGTCATTGTAACGTAAAGTCGAAACAACACAGGGAAAAAAACAATATGGGGGTAATGAAAGCTAGCACATGCTATTGTGAGTGAACAGCTTCGTAAAATATTTGAGAGTTCACGTTTCCTCAAAAATCACGTGATCGCTTGACGAAATGGTTGTTAAAAACAACGAAGTTAAGCCCGAGGATGTCTGAATCGTCAAAATTGAGTATATTATTTCTGAGAGTGAAGATATTCAAATATCATAATTGATATTTTAAAAGTTATTTGACATCTTTGTGATAAAAACATTCCTCAAAATGTACGTTTACACGAAATTTACTCCTATTCAGCCATGTTAAGGAATTTGAAAGTTTCAAATAGCTCATGCATTATTCAAAGTTCATAGTTAATGATGTCCATGCCAGCATCATAACGGATACTTTAAAGCTGGTCTGACATCTTTACAGTAAAAATATTGCTTTCAATGCATGTTGCTTTCAATGCAAGGGGAAATTTGCCCTTTTCCATGTTAAAAAAATTGCATGTTTTAAATAATTTAGTTTTTTTTTTTTTTTTTTTTCAATTAAGATGTTGTAAATCTGTAGGGGTCTTAACATTGTCTTGAGTGATCTATTTTAAAACTGGTCCGACTCTTTTTACTGCAATATGTTCTTAATATATCGCGTACACAGACTAACAAATCCATTAAATTACTAGTAAACAAACTGGTCCCCTACAGACGGGACCAGTGTATTAAAAATATTGCTCTCAATGCATGTTGCTTTCAATGCGAGGGGAAATTTGCCCTTTTCCATGTTAAAAAATTGCATGTTTTAAATAATTTAGTTTTTTTTTTTTTTTTTTTTTTTTTTTTTCAATTAAGATGTTGTAAATCTGTAGGGGTCTTAACATTGTCTTGAGTGATCTATTTTAAAACTGGTCCGACTCTTTTTACTGCAATATGTTCTTAATATATCGCGTACACAGACTAACAAATCCATTAAATTACTAGTAAACAAACTGGTCCCCTACAGACGGACACCAAGACGGTTCTGTGATTTTCTGATTTCTCACGCCGAAAAAACCTGAAAATAAATAAATAAATACAAAGTCGAAAATTTTTACTATTCCTTAAGTTCCCCATATCTATACTATGATAGTGACATAAAAATTTGCTTTAATATCTTAAGTTATAGTTTAAGATTTATTCTGTATTTTTCTGCGTGAAGGAAAAAAAAAATACGTTTTTAATTTTTTAATATAACAGTTTTAAATTACATTAAATGGTTAGAATAGGGTTTAAAATGTTTATAATGTTTTGTTCCGTAACCAATAGCTTTCATAAAAATTTATCATATATTTATTAATACATTATTAATTTATATAAATATACATTTTTTTCCTATACTACGAAACGATGCGTTTAAAGATATCGGCGAAACAAAATTTACATATTTCCATTTAAAACTAATAAGTTTTTATTACTCTTAATAAAATATAAAGTATAATGTGTTAAAATGAAATACAGTTTGTTAATGAGGTTCTAACTCAAGGTAATAGAATTATTGATGCGTAAATTGTTTATATTTATTTAAAATATTAAATAAGTAAGTTTTAACAGTTAATTATTTTCGAAAAAATTTCAGTGTAGTTTCAATTTTTAAAGTAACAACATGAAAGAGAATATTTTTAAACTCAATTATTTTACATTGACGATACTTTTAAACTAATAAAAGTATTTGTACTTTAAATTGATTTTTTAAAATACATAAGGATATTTGTTTGAATAAGGATATTTATTTGTGGTTATTTCCACTCACACGTATCTTTTTAGGTCAACATTTTTATGTAACATTTTCACAATACTTTTATATATAAAGTAGCTGAATTTCAGGTCTCGCAAGCGCGTTCCTTTAAAAAGGGCTGTACGGATTTTTTTCAAACTCGCCCTATTAACTCACTTTTAAAAAGACTTTGTATGTAATTATTGTTTTCCGGTCAATAATTGATTTTTTGTAAAAGTTGGTATCTCAAAAACGGCTCTATCGATTTTCTTGAAAATTGTTATATTACAGATATTACATGCATTTTGGGTAATGGAAGTCGTGTGGTTGTTTCACACCAGATTTTTCTGTAACATTTTCACAATACTTTTATATATAATGTACAGATTTGATTTCTTACAATTTCGTCTTTTAAATATTATTAAAAGAGTGTGCGTGTCTAATAAGATGTTTACATAACTGATGTTTTTTTTAAAATTGTAATTAAAAATATTTATCAGCTTAAATATTATGTATTAGTTTTTGGGAATGTTTTAGTATAATTGCTGTAGTACTCTATTTCTCTCATATTTTTATTTTGACTACTAAAGTTGAAAATTCCTAATTATTTTCGCTTTATTACACAATTGTTTCAGAACAAAAAATAATTTTGGACAATTTTTACAGTCAAAATTTTTTGTTGAACGTAAAATGATAATATTAACTTTTCTGCCTGTTAAACGATATATTAGTATTTGCAGAAGTCGTCGTCTTAAAATTGCTGTTACAGTGCATCGATTAATTTAGAAATATAAAAAAAACTAGTTGGCATAGGTGGACTCTGCTCAGTTCCCCACCATATTTATGGTCTCATAAATTTCAAGTGCGAGACATATTATAATCATGTTAAAAAAATCAATTTGACCAAAGCTTGATACAGGGACAGAAAGAAATCCCCGCCTAATAGGCTATCCATCGTTCACTTCAATATATTTATCTTATTCTAATCTATTAATTTATTTTATCAGGGTCAATTCCGTTGTTTATGTTTCATGCTAATTTTTTCATTTCCAATGCAATAATCCTCAAAATTCATATTTATATGAAAAAATTACAATTTCGCTATGTTGATAAAATCGTAAATTACGAATAATTTACGAAATTTTCCTATTAGAATATTTGTATTCAATAATGAACAACAAAATATCATAAATGTAATTTTGAAGTTGTCTAATGTATTTAGGATCCTCAAAATGGAAGTTTATGCTCAATCTTGCCTTATTCTGACATGTTAAATAAATCGTAAATTCCAAATAACTTACGAATTTTTTAAATTGGAAATATCGTAGTCTATGATATTCATGCCAGTAACCTAAATAATATTTCGAAAGTGGTTTGACATCTTTACGATGAAAATATCCCTCAAAATTGACGTTTATGTTAAAATTTGCTCTATTCTGCCATGTTAAGAAATTCGTAAATTTCCAATAACTTACGAAATTTTTATATTTGAAAATTCATAGTCATTAATATCCATGCCAGTGTCCTAAATAATATTTCAAAAGTAGTCTGACATCCTTGCGATGAAAATATCGATCAAAATTGACGTTTATGTGAAATTTCGCCCTATACTGCCATGTTAAGAAATTCGTAAATTTCCAATAACTTGCGAAATTTTCAAAGTAGCATATTTATAGTTACTGATGTTCATTCCGGCATCAAAACGAATATTTTAAAACTGGTCTGACATTTTTAGAGTAAAAAGTTTACATTTAATGCACGTTTAAGTGAATTTTTGTCCTATTCTCCCATGTTAAGAAAATCGTAAATTTCTAATAACTTACGAAGTTTTTAAAATCGAATGTTGCACATGAATAGGGTTCTTGCCAGTGTCGAAAGTAATATTTTAAAACTGATCTGACCTCTCTGCGACAATTTGTTCTTGAGATATCGTGTACACAGACTAACAAACTAACGGACTAACGGACTAACGGACTAACAGACTACCTACAGACAGACACCATACAAATTTTGTCATTTTCGGATTCTTCACACCTGAAAACGTGTAGAAACGTCAAAAAACCGAGGTCGAAAATTTTCACGATTACCTAAGTTCCCCATACCTATAGTATGATGGGGAACTAAAAATATGTAAAATATTCAATAAAAGATATAAATAAATTTAACAAAACTATTTAGCTAACAATTGAATATGTATGTAGAGAAGTATAAAACGTAAAATACTCCAACGTTCCCATTTACCCAATTTTATCACGTTCGTGCTTTAAATGCGCATTGATAAAATCAAAATTGAAGTAAACCTTAATTTTTTTGAGTGCTTGTCTTTAATATAAACAATAAAGACATACATTTTTTTTTATTTTTTTTTTTTTTTATTATTTTATTATTATTAAAATAAAAGAAAAAATATATAATTTTTTTTTTTTTTTTTTGAGAAGAGCATTTTTTCGATTTTTTTTTTTTTTTTTTTTTTTTTTGTATCTATTATATGATTGGGAACTAAACATATGAATTATTTCGATTTTTAAATATATTTTCTTTAAAACTGTATAAAAATAAATTTTACATTATATTTACTATTACATTATATTTTACATTATTTTTGCATCTGCTGTATAAAAGTATATTATATATTTATCTAAAAATATATTTTACATTAAAACTGTTTATTTATTTATTTATTTTGTTAATGTTTAACATTTAAATGTCTCCAATTTTGTGGTAAATAAATAAAATGATTATTTTAATAAATACTAAGCAGTTTGTGATAGAGAGTACACAGCTATAATTTTTTTTTCATTTATCTAAAAATATATTGATTAACACTGTTTATTTTTTTTTGTTAATGTTTAAATGTATCCAAGAAAAAATACATAAATTTGTTTTTAAGATTAACATTTTTCCGACATTTATTAATATTATTTTTTTTTTTTTGGTACCTATAATATGATTGGGAACTAAGCATATGAATTTCGATTTTTAAATATATTTTATTTCAAAACTGTATAAAAAATATATTTTACATTATATTTACTATTACATTATATTTTACATTATTTTTACATCTGCTGTATAAAAATATATTTTATATTTATCTCAAAATATATTTTACATTAAGACTGTTTATTTGTTTATTTTGTTAATGTTTAATTCATTTAAATGTATCCAGTTTCGTGATAAGTAAATAAAATGATTCTTTTAATAAATACCAAACAGTTTGTGATACAGAATACACAGCTATAATTTATTTCCATTTATCTAAAAATATATTTATTAACACTGTTTATTTATTTATTTATTCATTTATTTTTTTGTTAATGTTTAAAGCATTTCAATGTATCCAAGAAAAATATATATAAATTTATTTTTAAATATATTTTACATTATATTTACTATTACATTATATTTTACATTAATTTTACATCTGCTGTGTAAAAATATATTTTATATTTATCTAAAAATATATTTTACATTAAGACTGTTTATTTATTTATTTATTCATTTTATTTTTTTAATGTTTAATGCATTTAAATGTATCCAATTTTGTGATAAATAATTAAAATGATTCTTTTAATAAACACTGAACAATTTGTGATACAGAATACACAGATATAATTTATTTTCAATTATTTAAACATATATTTATTAACACTTTTTATTTATTTATTTATTTTATTTTTTATTTTATTTTTGTAAATGTTTAAAGCATTTAAATGTATCCAATTTCGTGATGAATAATTAAAATGATTCTTTTAATAAATACTAAATAATTTGTGATATACAATATACAGCTATAATTTATTTTCAATTCAGATAATGTTTTGTCGCCGAATCTAAATAGGATCTCTGGAATAGTTTTCAAAATAGTAATAAAGCTAAATACTTTTTGGACATCATCCAGTTACTAAGTAAACGAGTTGTTTTGTGTTAATTCCGTACAGTATTAGTAGAAATACTATATCAGAAAAATGTTTAAAAAAATCAAAACAATAATCACATTGAATTAGAAAATAAATTATGTATTTTGGCGTAAAATACAAAAGTTTCATATTGAAAATATAATTAATAAAATAATAATTGTGTTGTAAACAGTAAATAATAATGGAGTATATAAAAGAAAGCCGTGTGTATTAATACGTTTAGAGTAATTCATAATATTGTTTTAATAATAACTTTCATTCTATAATGTTAATACTTTTCCAAAACAGCATTTTTTTTTTTTATCATACTGTTGATATAAAAAAAAAAATGTAATGTAAAATATTTTATAGTATATTACTTTCTCTTACCCATAGGGTCGAGAAATTATTGTTTTTGGGTCAAATTTTCGAACGTGAGTTTTTGTTATATTTACAAGTTCTGAGCTTCCCTGAATACGAAATCATGTTTTTAGCGAATGGTCTGTGTGTTTGTTATCAGCATATCTCAAGAACAAATAGTAGCAGAAATTTCAAACTCGGTATTCTAAATGCGTATCATATAGGAAAGCCACACTGAGCTTTTCGTTGAGAGGAAGCAAATGGTTCGTGTACAGGGACACTCAAAAGTATTCAAATACATTACGTCTATGGGGGAAATTGCAGTAAGTAGAATTTGATATCTATAGACTGCACTAAACAAAATGAAACGAATATATATTTTTTGTCATAGAGATAGTCAACTGGGAAAAAATTGTGTATGTAGGAGCCTCGCCTCCCCCCCCCCCCCTGGAGGTGGGATGTCCCCCCTCGAAAGGAGTAAATTTTCATGATGGATATATTTCAAAAGAGCTCGCCAATACCTTTAAAACGAATGGTTGAACCATCGATCTGTGATAAGTTAAAATAAAGTCATTTTTAACGAAAAAAAAAAAAAATTCTTTTTAATGTAATATTAAGAATAAAATTTTTTGGATATTTTGTTTTATATTAGTTCTCTAAGATGGAAACCGTGTCATTATCATGGAAGATAATTTTTTTATATAATAATTTTAATAAATTACTTTTACTGAGTGAATTTGTATAGGAAAACATAGAAGAAAGTCGTGTGGTGGCCACAACACACTAGTTATTTGTTGTTAGTGGATGTGCTTTACTTATAATATTTTACCATTTCCAGGAAAGCTGTTCGGGAATTGAAATAAATTCCTCATAGAGATATGGTAAATAATGTATATTGTAAGCTAAATATTCATCGCTTGTTTTTTGTACATTAATGAAACGGGTTGTTGAGGGGGGTGGTAGCCCCCCTCTTACAGAACTGATTTTCATATAAAACTCTTCCTAAGCCTAATTTGAATTGTTTAACATAGGTTATCATAACAGTACTCGTTATCTTACTTCTTAATCTCCAACCTGTATTTATTGTATTAAATTTCAGGGTAAGAGAAAGTAGTGTGAGTGACACAACAGATTGTTTTTTTTTCTGTAAATATATATGTATACGATTGTAGAGAGTAATAAATGTGCTTTTAATGTAAAATACGAGGGCGATTCAGAAAATAATGCCTCCAACGTGATAAATTTATTTGTGTCTGTCAGATAGCACCGATAAAGGTGTCACTGGAAATCAACAAATGTCAGCTACAATGGTGGCATCATTTTTTAACATAGGCTTCATTACGGGCAACATACTTGTGTCAACGCAAAACAATGTTTTTCATGCTGCCGAAGAAGAATTTTGGTGACTGTTGAAAACACCATTGCTGAACTGCTGCTTCTGCTTCCACGCTTCAATTGCAAATTTGGAGAAGTCGCAGGATTTAAGAACAGAATTGTGATTTCGATAATCACATATTCTAAAAAATATATTATAATATTAAAAATAAATTAATATATGTACCGAACACATTTTCATAACCTCTAAATTGCAGCTTAAATTCTCATACAGTATGTTCTTTAAATTTTTACATCCTCCTTCTTCCCACATATGTATCTTTTGCTAACTCTATCGACACCTTTGATCTTATATTATTCATTCTTTAATGTTAATACAGATCTGCAATAGCTTGTTATGACTTTTCATAGATCGGTTTCTTTTTATCTTGTAAAATAAAGGCAGTTTTTCGCCTTGAGTGCATTCCTTGTCTTATAACATGGTACGTTAATTTTTGCTAAAAGTTCCGAGTTCTCATGGCAAATTTTTGGCGATTAGTGAGGACCGTTTGAATAGTAATTATGTAATAACCTTTTAAAACTTGTATATGTTTATACGGAACAAAATTACAACCAGTATTCTAGATAAAATACAAATATTTGTGTGTGTTGATTTTGGATGCAAATGAACTGGAACACACCAGTAGAGTTAAAAATATAATTTACAAAAGATTTTAAATTAAACATTGCAAATGAAATTAATTTCTGATTAAATATAAGGTGATTAAATTTTTCATTATCTTGTTATTTCCTTAACGGCTCTCTTCACTTACCGTCGCCGGAAGTCCGAGTCAAGGTTATTCTATGGGGAAATTTTCTTTACAAATAATTTATTAACTAATACATATTTTTAAATTCTGTTTTCACATTCAGAAAATTCCCAACTGTTAAAATGATGGACTGGTTTTTGAAAACGCATACTTTTAATTTTTAATATTTTATTTAAAAATTGCAAAATGAAAAAAATTCACGTATTGAAAATTCGTATTTTGCAGCTTCAAAATAAAATATAAAAAATTAAAAATATGCATTTTCAAAAAACGTCCGCCAATTTAACAGCTGGGAATTTTCAGAATGTGAAAACATAATTTAAAAATATGCATTAGTTAATAAGTTATTTGTAAAGAAAAATTTCCCATAGAATAACATTAGCTTCCGCTACCGGCGGCGATGAGTGAAGAGGGCCCTTAAAATTATAATGCGTGCAAAATTGTTTACATATGACAAATTATGCAGCATAATATGATTTATAATCACATCTGATGATATTGAAAAGATGAAACCACCGCGACTTAGAATGTAAAAAACGAGGGATAAAGTCTACAAATTCATAGAAAAACGAGGGGGGGGGGGGGAGAAGAGAGTTAAAAGTCTATAAGCATAAGAGGAAAACAAAATAAACTCACAATGTCAAGTATGAGGGGAAAAAAAAATTACACTGGAAATAACAAAAGTTCAAAATTGACTAGAAAAAGTCCTCGAAGCTCGGGAAGGGCTTGAAGAAGCTCGAAGCTTGAGCCCTGAAGCTATCGTCGAGGGCTTAATAGGTCTCGCCTAGCATAAGACTCGGCGGTGGTGGGGATGGAAGGGTGGGAGTCACCGCACTTTAGAATGTAGGAAACGAGGAAAGAAGGCTAAAAATTCATAGAAAAACGGGGAAAAAAGAGTCAAAAATCCTTAGAAAAAGGCTTGGGATGAAAGCGAAAAAACTCACAATGTTAAGTGTGTGTCAGAAAAAAAAGAAGGAAAAAGAAAAGAAAAGGCTAACACCGGAAGGAATAAAATTTCAAAATTGACTAGAAAAAGTCATGGAAGCTCAGTAAGGAATTGGGCTTGGGGCCCTGAAGCTATCGTCGAGGGTTTAATACGTCTCGTCTAGTATATATCAGGTGATTTTCCCTAATAATGTTATTTAGAAAAAAAATTGTGAATTTAAATATGGATCCTAGCAAGAATGCGGAAAATAAGTAAGGAGAAGTTAAAATAGTAGGATATAAGAAATATTGAGAGAATTTTGGGAAATGTAGTTTAGGAACTACATAACGTGGCAAAAATATACATATAAATATTTTTAATTCACATCATTCTGATCTGAAGTACAAGCGTTTATATTTGCAAAGTAATACTGACTCTATCGTAAAAGGAAGATAATTTTCTCAAACATAATTTTTACGCAGTTGCATCAAGTTTAAAATGTTTCATTCATTTTTTGTTGAATTTTCATGAAACTTCATTTAAAAGATTTTTACATATCTTAGCATAAATCTTATTTTAAATTTTTCATTTTTGACTTTTAAGCTTTTAAAATTTTAAAAATGAAAAAATAATAATGAATTTTTTTCACTTAATTATTATTGTAACTAACAATAATAATAATAAAATGTAATAACTTTTGCTGTAATCATCTAATATAGCTCTTGTAAGAAAGAATTTGAAAGTCTAAGTCAAATATTAATTCACAAAGATCACTTTGAATTTTAAGAATGGAATAATATCTATATATTAATACGTGAAGCAAAAACTTTGTACCCCTTTTTACGAAAATTGCGCGGACGGAGGATTATGAAATTTCGCACACTTATAGTTTATATAGAGAAGAAGTGCAGAATGCTAATATTTTTTAAAAATACAACGACAAAGACGAGAAATTGGAACATTTGTGAAACGACAAAGGTGCAATTCAAAGCCTATATTATCGGGTTTTATTTCCAGATTAAAATTAGCATTTTCATTTTTTTATACTGTTGCCAAAATTTTGAAATTTCAATTAATAATAAAAAGTTAATATGTTAATAACAATAATAAAAGTTAATAACAATGAGTTATTTTTTAAATAGCCAGTTTCATCTGAAAGAGTTATCGCAGAATGCTAATATTTTTTAAAAACACACAAGTTTTGCTTTATATATATACTAATTAATCAACTCAACTCAACTCAACTCATTCAATTTGTATAGATCAGTTTATAAAGAAATCAACCTAAAATAAAAAAAAATAACGATTTTTTCTACTGACGATGAAAGTTTTTTTCTACTTTTATTATGCCTCGACATAGAACATTAACGGGTCGGAGTGAGAGACAAAGAAGAAGGAATCTATATTTGCGGACACATAATAATAATAGTAATGAAAATACAAATAGTGTTAATATTATACAGAATGAAGAAGTGAATTTGACAGATAAATTTAAATGTGCACGAAATGTCATTCCAAAAGTTTTTTATAGTTATGATTGTGGATTAATGGATTTGGAATGCAGGTTTTGCAATGCGAAACATTTTGAATCTGAAGTCACTTCAGGTGACAGAACTGCATTCACTTCATGTTGTCATAAGGGTAAAGCAATATTACCGCCCTTAAGTCAAAATGAATATTTTAAATCATTGTATGATGGACTTATTTCAAATGAACCTTCAATAAAAAGTAAGTCAAAAAATTATTTTGAAAATATTCGCAAATACAATTCATCATTTGCTATGGTTAGCTCAGAAGCTCAAGTATCCGAGGCAGTTACAAGTGGAGTGTATCATTTCAAAATACATGATGTTTTTTATCACAGATCGGGTCCAATGACTGCTGCACATGGTCGTTCACCATGTTATGCGCAATTATATTTTTATGATGTTGACACTGCTATCAATTATAGATTACAAGAACGTTTTAATCAAACATGTAACAACAACATAATGCGCGAAATTTCTCTCGAATTGGAACGCAGTAATCCTTTTGTTCGGTCATTCATTGCAATGAAACATCATTGTCAAAGAGTTGAAAATCAAAATAAAGAAATTTGTATGCTCATTAAAGTAAATCATGATTTAGATCTACGCCGTTTCAATGATGCAGTTCAAACTGATGTAGCAGTAATATTTAGTCCAGTTGATGGTAAGCCACCTTTTGAACGAAATATGATTTCATTGTCGCAGCAAGTAGAGTTCGATCATTCGACGGTTTGAGATTTTATATTTCCGAATATAATGGTCAAGGACATTTAGCAAACGACGAAAGAGTTTTTACAAAAAACATCGTTTACAGAGAAGTTTTGTAACATTAATTAAATTATCGAAATATGTATGTCAAGTTCAATGGACAGCATTTTTTTTTTAATCGCATGTCTTTTTGTTTCAATAAAAAAAAATTAAAAAAAGGCATTCTTTATTTTAATCATTTTTTGGATTTTTTTTATTTAAATTTCATATAATTTTTTGAAAAAACTAGGTAAATTAACAGTGTAGCCTTGGCAAAATCTGTGATTATAGAAGTATAGTCTTTGACAATAGAACCTTAATAATGTTTAAACTTATAATTTTAATTAATTATGGTCGAATTTCGACCACTGGGCGACCACTAGTTTATAGTTAATATCTTAATTTATTATAACTTGAATGTTAATTTTAATGAAGAATTTTTTATTTCTAAAGAAGATTATGTGAAACTATAACTTTTGGCAGTAAGAAGTCTATAGTGTTTTACATAGAAGTTGAATATCGTCCTAACAAAAATACAAAAATGAATGAGAAAAATTATTTCTAAAGGATTACAGTGCGTTGAACGAACAAAAAAATAGAAAAGTTTTTCATAGATTTATTATTTTTTGTTTTAATTTCAATTTTGTTTTGTTTTAACCGCGTGTTTATATGAAATTTTTAATGCTGTTGTTGTTATTCCACTCGAAAATTCCGAGCCCCGATAGTAGAACTATCCGGATTTAAGGCAAGAGGGGTGCACCTTCCGTTTTTAGAAGCGCGACTTAGGGAGGGAAAACGACTTTAGCCCCAGAAGCTAGGGAAAGGTAGCCAAACAACAGGAACTCGAATTTTGATCCTGACCAGGGCTGAAATAAACTCATGTTCCGGTATCCTCAGAGGTATAAATTTTGATGGGAACTTGGTGGACTTTGCGACCACGACGGAATTTAACGTGCATCAGTCGCCATTAGAGTGCACGACGGTCTTCTGCCGGCTCGAGGATCGAACTCGCAATCATTCGCTCACAAACTCGCTGCTGTTACCGATCAGGCTACCGCGGACATATTTTAGCTTGTATTTTTTAAATACAAGTTAAACCCGATTTCTGTTTTACACACAAGTATAATAACTAAAATGCATGGCTCTATAACTTTTATCAAGGCTTTATGCTCACAACATTTATTGCAAAAATTACTTAAAAAAAAAAAAATCATGCAAAACCTAAACTTTCAGAAAGTTATTAAATCTTTCAGCAATCGACGATTGTAATTTAAAAAATAATTTTTTAATTCCAGACTCTCGTTTTTTGCGTTTTTTAAGCAGTAAAATTATCGCTGAAACTTTTTTTTTCCTTATTTACAATTGTGTCAATCTTTTCCCTAAAAATGGCATAAGTTTTTTTTTTTTTTTTTTTTTTTTTTTTCGTAAATCTTTTGATAGCTGGATATTTCATACCTTCATGAATGACTTTATTAAAAGCTTTATCGATTTTCTCAGAAAAATCTAATAAAAAAATCTCAAAAAGTTCTGTTTTTCAAGCATGTTCTTAGTCAGTCTAAGAACATGATTCGACAAGGATTTATTTAACAAAACATTATTAACTCTACTTTTTTTTTTTTTTTATAAAGGAATCTTTGCTAGTGTTCGGATAATTTTGTTACCGACTGTGCTTATGAAAAACCTATTTAAAATTTCATCATCTTAATACCAGTTAAAATTTTCCATAAAAATCACAAAAAAAGAAAAAAAAAAAAACACATGCAGTTTAAAACATAGCATTGATTGAATATTAAATGCTCTATTTTATAACATAAAAAAAGTTTTACGTGACTTTTAGATGGGAGTTTGGCCCTAATTGCCAATTTAATTCAACAAAAACTCTATTTTACTTAATCAGTAAAAACCGTTACAGTTCGCTTATTAAATAAAATAAATATTTCTATTAGAATTCACCGGTAGCTAGAAGGTGCTAGGTTGGCAACGATTGGTTTGAGTATTTTTCGCGATGATGAAAGTTATAGTGTTGTGTTCGAGTAGGGTTTATGGTTGATAATAAATTAATTTGTTGGGTTAGGGTCGTGCATGGCCCGACCCGTGGAGGGCTTTAATTTTTATTCGAACACATGGTCGTTCTCTTAGGTATAGCAATTCGATTTTTTTAATGGTTTTCTCCGAAACTAGCGTGAATGAGGTCTGGGACCCCTTCAGAAGATTCCCAGAGGCATACTATCTGGGTCTCACAAGGAAACATTCAAAAGGTGTCGTCTTAAAAAAATATTGAAAAAAATATATGTGAATCTACTCTTCCTAAAACACCAGAAAGTGAAAAAAATTATCGGCTGAAATAAATTACAACGACCACAAAAAATTATCAAAATTATTTGGTGATTTCACACTGTTTTTCTCTGAAAATAATGTACATTATTAAAAACACGTTAAAGTTGCTAAAATTTAAAATAAATGTACTTTTTTCGTAGACTAATAAATTCACATAAATACTTTAAACAAAAAATTAAAAAAAAAATAAAAAATAAAAAAAAAATCTTAAATGAAATTTATTGCAGCCCAAACTTCTAAAAATTGAATTTTTTATTTTATTAAGTTATTTACCTATACAATATTATTTAGTTTGTTTCAGTTTCGTGTAATTAATAAATTAATAAATTATTTTTACTATTACCTTTATAATATTATTTTAGCCGTGATTTTAAAATTTATTTAATGTAGAAATGAGCACATTTTTTATGCAACAGTGTACTTAATTTTTTTCAGGGTACTATATAATTAATCAAAGATGAATTTACAAAATATTTAGTCCATATATTACTGGATTTTTTTTAAAAATATATATATAACATAATTTAAGCTTTAAGGGTACAGTGAGTTTTTTCTTGCTTTCTTCTACTTCTTTTTCTTCTTCTTCTTCTTTTTTTTTTTTTATTTATTTATTTATTTTTTTTTTTATCATGTTTAGTAATTAAAAAGCAATGTTTTTTATTCTAGACTCTTTTTTTTTTCTTTCACGTCTTTTAAGCAGGAAATTTATTGCTTAGACTTTATTTATTTATTTTATTTTTTTTTTTTTCACTAACAATTAATCTTTTCTTCAAAATCATATAATTTTTATTTTTTTCTTTTTCTTAACTGATTTTTTTTTTTTCTTTTCACTAACAATTAATCTTTTCCTCAAAATCACATAACGATTTTTCTTGGAACGATTATTTAGTTGAGTTGAATATTTTAAGCTTTTATAAATAGTTTCTTAAAAGCTATTGTCTTCAGTAAAACTACTTTTTCCATTCAATTTTGTGTTGGAATGTAGTTTTAACAGCAAATAGACTTGAAAAAATATATATATATATATATATATATATGTAGGATCCGACTTATGTGGGCCTTCAAAACAGAAACTACTAATTCGATTAATTACAAATTATTTAAAATTTAATAAAGAAAGCTAAGGTATAATACACTATGTACAAAACGATAATATGAATTATAGTTGCTGATCCAATGTTCATTTGATAGTTCAATTAAAACAATTTGCGGCACAAACATATCACTTATTACTTCGCTTTACAGTTACTTCGAAACACAAAGTACGTAAAAAGTGCCAAACTCCAGCACTGCTGAACGTCACAAGCGATACACTCGTCAAAAAGTGCGTGCCTTCTCATCCAGCCGTCGACTGCACTCTGCAGTCAGAGCTCTCCGCTCCACGATGCAAACGGATGTTCCGGAAATGGCGTCGTCTCTCATCACAGGTACGAACTTCCGCTCAGATTCTCCTCTCTTCCTCACATCGCTACGGGAAAACAGAGCTGTTTTGGATTCCAGGTACGGCAAAGAGAAACTAAGTAGCTTTAGATTCCAATGTTCGGGGATGCAATGCCCGATACCATATATATATATGAGTTTTAAATAAAACACATAAAATAGAAAAAGACCAAATTTTGTATAAATTGAATTTGAAATAATAAATAATTTTTCCTGTGCGAAAAATTTATTATTTTTTTATGTACTTTACATTAATTATAATATCTTTTAAATAAATCCAACTATCATACTCGAAGAAGAAAACAGATTTTGCTTCGGATATTATTTCACAATTTTCTGCCGAAAAAAAAAAAAAGTAAAATTGAGTGTGTTAGACTGCATTTTTTATAATTAATTTTACTAATTTTTATTGTTTGCAAAAGAGAATTATTTCTCTTCTTTAAATTAAATAAAATTTAATCTTACTTCTGAAAATAATGAAACTTTACTTGCAGAATGCTCGTGCTTCGAAATATTGTTAATAAATACAATATTCTCGATGACTGAAGATTTCCATTACTTTGATAGCTAATTTAAAGAAATAATTGATGAAATACCACTTTATATAAAAAAGTACCGTAATTCATCCATAATAGCAGAAAAATGAAAATATTGCTTCCTATATTTCTCATAATTTCTATGTTTTATCCGAAAATTAAAATAAAATATTTAAGACGTAAACAAATGTTCCTTTTTTATCTAAACGTATAAATGGTTTTATTTGTGAAATTTTATTTTTACCATTACTGATTAAAATGTTTATTTATTTTGATAAATGCTGTAAGAAATAAAATAACATAAAAGAAAAAGAAAAAGAAAGAAAGAAATGAATAAATAACAAACATCGCTTTAGGTTAAAGGAAGTGTTTTAAGCTCACAGTATCTAAAATTTAAAATTTATTATTATTATTATTATTTATTATTTATTTCATCTGTGTATTAAAAAATATTTTATGAGTAAAAATACTTTTTTTTTTTCACATAAGAGTAATTAATATTATTTACGACGCTATAAATTTAATTACAGCTTTATTTACAAAACGATTACTACACAAATCCTTGAAAAAAAAATTCTAGCATAATTTAATCAACGAAAACTCGTTTATTTTGCACTTAACTATAGTAGTTTAAAAAGATAGATTGCTTAATTTTTATTCAGACCTCTCTTTTTCCATGCTTCATAAGCAGATAATTTATTTCCTGGACATTGAATCTTTTTTTTTTTTTTTTTACTAATAATTAATCTTTTTACTGTAAATGACATATATTTTTTTTTCTTAGGGCGACCATTTGGTGGAATGTCTTCTACTCTAATAAATGATCTCTTAAAAACTTTATCGGTTGTTTTCAGAAAAACTAATTTTTTATTCACTTGTTGTACTGACTTGCAATTTTATAAGCCAATCGATTTAAATTAACAAATATGAGTTATTTAAACTATTTAACAAATATGTGTTATTTAAATTATCAACAATACTTAATAACGGATTTTTTTTTTTTTTTTTTTTTTTTTAATTAGTGAAACACATTTACGTTATTGTGAATATTTTTTGAAAAGTCTACACTGTTAAAAATTTCTGTAAATTTAATGTAAATATTTATGCAGAGTCTCTGTAAATTTACAGTAATTCTTAGTTAAAAGCGAATAATTAAGATTCTCAATGTTTATTCTGTATTTTCACCTAATTTTATAATTTAATTTTTTAATTAAAATTAAAAATGACTGTTTCTACTTTAGAAAAAACATTCCAAGTCCGAAATATATTCTCACTAAGAATTAATTAAATTAATATTAGTTATTAAAGGGAATGTATAAAAAACGTTTTTTAATTTTTCCGTTTGTATTTCTTTGTGATTTTACGTAAGACTTAAGATAATAGATTACACAGAGTTTTCTGTTGAAATTTTTAACAGTGTACGTAACTTCAAATATTTAAATGGAGCTATTTACAAAAAATGAATAAAATAAAATAAATAAATGAAATATGATGTACATGTTTAATTTAAAAGTGTACTGCCAGTACAATTTTTATAGATTCGAGTATGGGGCTACAATTATTTATACATGTAAAGAACTAAAATATTAGATTTTAAACAGCCTGAAAAATGAAATTAAACACTATATGCTAAAAATCTTCAATTTTTTAATCAGTTTCGACTGTCCACAGGATCAAGGATACTTGACGGAAGACGCCTGTGAACTCAGCGGAAATATTTTCCGTCTAACTTCTAGTAAGACCGTATTAACTTAAGTACTAAAATAAAGTTTTTGTTTAGGTCAATAGAATAAATGTCTTCTTCTCCTTGCTAAAATTAAAATAAAAATCATTAACTCAACAATAAGTACATAGTAGTAGTCCTTCAGATAACAAATGTTGATATTCACTAATTAATGTATCTCCAGTTTTATTATTCTTTAAATGCCTAGCTCACATACCAGTTTATAGCATTTCACATATGTTTACAAGATATTTTCAAGAATAATCTTACGACGATCTTTTACATAGTAACATCTACATTTTAATGGTTTGAAAATTTAAAAGATTAAGGAAAAAAAATCGTTTAATTTAACTATATACTAAATAATAATCAGTTAACTATATTTTGAATCTGCTACCATTGTTTATTTGGTGGATTTTTAAAATTACATATACATGTATACATGTACATAAAGTAAAGACACCAGTAATCGCCACCGCTGAAATTAGCCCGAGAGTAGAGTAATCGCGTCATTTTTTATAACGCGAGTAGTCGCGAGTCGGTCTTTTTGCCGCTCTGTTTAGTGTTGGGGGAAAGCCGAAAGAAAGCCAGTAGAGAAAGATGAAGTGCCTTTAATTCACGCGAAGTTTTTCCCGCAAAACTCTAACCTGTCTGAAAAACAAGAAATGGGGAGAAAAATGAATCAACGTTAGTGGTCGCGTCGCGGACAAATAGACCGATTTGAGAAGTAAAATGTTTTTAACTGCTCAAAAAACAGCAGGAATGACTTAAAAATTTACTATGTTAGAGGACATCCACCTAAGGTCAGTTACACAGAGTTTCCCCCTCTTTATTTCTAAGGGGTGATCTGCAGGAGGCATTTATAAGGGATGGGCGGCAAAAAGGCCGATATGCGACTACTAACGGGTAAACACCAGTGTTCGCCACCCTTGCAAAGACATATCAAACAATTAATTAACATTTGTTAATTTCAATTCTCTCCAATTAGATTTTCCGGTCCTAGGGAATCTAACGCGGACGGATTCGAATTCATAGATGTTAATTAATGGTTATTTTAATTCGGCTTTGGAGATAGTGGCGAACACTGGTGAAAATTTTAGGAGTGGGTAACACTGGTGTCTTTCCCTCATACATATACATATACAGGGTGGTTATAATTAAACTTCTCCTATGAACGGCATCCTATAGCGCAAACAGGTGAACGGAATGAAACGAAATTTGGTATATAGAATATACACGAGATGCAGTTACGGGATTTCGAAAAAAAAATTTTAGTTTCAAAATGTCCACAACAGGGCGCCTTTTTCAGAAAAACACTAAATTGAACCCAATAAACGACCAAAACGGAATACACAAACAATATTAAGATTTATAGCCTAGTTTTTTGATTGCCTTGTCATCGAAGCGCATTAAGTAAAGGTAAGGGAAAAATAACAGTACGCAGTGAGGAAAAAAAAAAAAAAGAGTTCATTTTGCAGAAACAAGAACAGATTAACGAAATTGCACAAGAGAAGAAGTTGTTAATCGTATTCAGGACTACGTAGGGAAAGATGCTCCATGTGACCACCCTCATTCACCTGCAAAACTTCAAGTCGATGGACAGTGTGTTAAACAGAAGATCGTAAATGATCAGTTGTGATGCTTCGCACATAAAGCGTTATGGTGTTCTTTAGGTCATTCAACATCGCAACAACTCCACGATACACCACATTTTTTAAGTGACGCCGTAACCATTAATCGCGTGGATTTATATCCGGCGAACGTGGTGGCCATGGATTACGAAAGAAGCGACTAATAACGCGTTCGTCTGTGAAGTGTTGGAGCAATAGCGTCTTTACGGACTCATGGACGGCATCGACAAGTACCGGTGTGACAGGTTTACAGCCTCTTCCAGGTTAAACTCCTAATTTCCCAGTCCCTTCAAATCTCTTAATCATGGCCCGGATACCTTTAGTAGACATCGGTCCACGCAGTAGATTCTTTATACGTCACGAAGTTACTTTATTTTACGTCACGTCATTTTATGAACCGCAGCAGAAACATTCCCCATGTTTTCGTAAAACAGCTTCACCCATAACGTACGTTCAGCTAAAGATACTGTCATCATTACAACTGGAAACATCGACATAAAGCATGACAACGTCTGCAAACGTTTTATACCCTAACCTGTTTTGCATAAACCTTCCTTTTCTTCCCAAGCATGCAAATCTCGACATTTTTCTTCCTAGAAAAGAAAGCTTTTCCCGGTTTTATATTTTATTACTCACAATTCTTGTTCAGGAATTTCAATATTATTTCTGTATTCCGTTTTGGTCTTTTATTGTGCTAAATGTATTGTTTTTATGGAAAAGGTGCCCTCTGGAGAACATTTTGGAATTATTATTATTATTATTTTTTTTTTTTTTCGATATTCCGTGAGCGCATTTCGTGTATAGTCTATATACCAAATTTCGTTGTATGCCGTTCACTCGTTTACGCTGTACGATGTTGTTTATGGAGGAAGTTTAATTATAATCATACTGTATATATATTATGAAAACCTTTACAAACACTGCACAAAACGAAATGAAGTATCACATGAAGAACTAGAAAGAACATAAAAGAAGATTTTTGAAAAATAAATAAATAAAAATAAAATAAGCATCGTTTTAATGATATATATATACAAAACAAAAAAAAAAAATTAAGTTATCAAAATGCTAATAAAACTATAATTTCTGTTAATATGAAATTTTTCTTTTAACGGCATTTGCTATGCCGCATGTAACAAAAATGACATATCTTTAGGAAATACGAGTAATTTAATCTTTTATTTTATTTTATTTTTTTTTTTTTTCTTTCAAGCTTAATCCGTTTACGCCGGAATTAATTTTGCAAAATATTATTTGCTAATTATTTCCCTTCTAAATTAATATAGACAACTGGCAGTAAAATATATCAGCTTAAACAATTCTTCTGATAGTTTTAAATTTAAAGCCTATCCTCATTTATTGACGTTTCGTGTTCTAGCGAGAAAACTTCGAGATAACAGACCAATTTACTATTATATGTTGACAAAGATCTCGAAAGTAAAGCATTATAATACACATTATTATTCCATTTGATTTAAGTTCGTATACCTGTGCAGAAAGCAAATTTATGTGCGACGAATGAAAAATCATAAAATGACAATCCAAATTATGAAATAGTAATTAATAGTAGGGACATAAAACTTTCAGGGATCCTTTAGAGTGACGCTATAAACTGTGACTAAATAGCAGAAATCTTTCCAAGAAACCACAAAAAATATACGTGTCATTTTATTAGCTGTTTCAAAAATGGAACAGTAGGCATAAGTGGGTTAATCTTATCTATTTTATTTTTCTTAATATTTTATTGCAGATATAATATTATTATTTTTGTTGAATTACCTATTTAAAAGAATTACTTTAATCATTCTGAACCGTGTATGAAATGTGTCTTTTACTTACAGCATTTTTATAACTGACATGAAAAAACGAAACCGAATGTTTCATGCCGAAATGATATTCTCCGTAAAATTCTACCTCTATTCTACTTATGACTCTTTTTTAATACGCTTTTATTACCTTCACCTGTATGTATGTACAAACATACAAACATACATACAAATATACATACAGGTGAAGCTAATAAAAGCGTGTTAAAAAAGACTTTCCCTACGTCAACGCTGTGGCTGTGAGGTAAAGCTTCAGGCTAAGAACCTAAAGGTCTAACGTTCGAGCCCAGTCAGGGAAGATTTTTTTATGAATGGTTTTTATTTAATTGTAAATTATTTACCTGTTAGTTTTCAACGTTTTTTAACATGCTTTTATTAACTTGATATGACGTTATTATGAATGTATGTAACAGAATCTTGCAATTCAATTTTCGACCACTTCTGTTAGTTCGATTGGCCTGAAATTTAGCACACGACTTCATACTCGATGACAATACTACAAATAAGTGTTTCCAGGCTCCTCTCCCATCAGGGCCAGGTTCTAGAGGCAAACAAATAAATCTATATATTTAAAACTCTATCGTACGTGACACAGGATTTGGCCATATTTGTATAACGTTGAATAACAACAATTAATATATATATATATATATATGTATATATATATATATATTTTAATGAAAGATGTAAACATTATAGTGTGTCACTCACACGATTTTCTCTTACACTTCATTTTAATACTATAAAGATAGAAATTTTGTGCTTTTTAGTTCACGTTTCAATAAAAGCGTGTTGTTTATTTTTTTAAAAATATAATATTATTGCTATTTTAATTTTTAAAAGTAAAATTTTGTAGTCAAGTAATAATAATAATAATAATAATAATAATAATAATAATAAATGATAGTAATACTGAAAAAAAATTAAGTAATTAAAGTTATACTTATTTTTAAATATCTGAAATTTGACTCAATATTTAAAGTTATTTCTTTCTTTAACCAATTAAGAAGCTAGTTAACCTTATTTATATATATATATATATATATATAATACTGTATGCATATAGGATGCATGCGTGGCTGTAGCCTTTTTAATATTAAATGAATTTCATTTGAATTACTATTAAAAAATTTATTCGGATTGGTAGAGCTTAGTTATTTGTTTCTGTAGCATATTATACTTTCATTATTTCATATTTGATAACGCTAAAAAGCTATCTTAAACAAGATATTTTTAAAAGTTTTCAAGAAAAGAAAAAAAAAAAAAACTTTTTTTTTTCAGAAAAATAAAGAAAGAAAAGAAAATAAAGATTTTTGTTCATTTAAAATGTAGTTTTTCATTTTTGCAATTAGCATCATCTGTGGTGTTCATCCGTATTTTTTTATGAATGAAATTGAAAAACGAAGAAGATTAAAAAAAGAAAGTAAGTAAAGCAATTAGAAAGACATATATTATGAGTCAAAAGAACATCAGGATACAATTACATCCGGTATCGTGAATAGTAAAAAAAAAAAAAAAAAAAAAAAAAGTATAGAGACATTAATAATATTACTAAATATATTTAAAAGGAGGCAATCTCTTCACTCTTTTTTAGCAGTAAAAAAAAAAAAAAAAAAAAGTGTATTTGAAGAAATAAAAACATGTTTATTTTAATAGTTTTTTTTTTTTTTTTATAAGTGTTGCATGCAAAAAATATTTTATGAATAAAAAAAAGTTTACAGATCCTGTTTTCTTTCTTTCTTTCTTTTTTTTTTTTTTTTTTTTTTTTTTTTTTTTGGCCGTTAAAAAAAGAGAAAAAAAGTTGGTGAGATATAAAAAAGCAATTTTCAATTATGTGATGAATGTTTGTAATTATTCTGAATCTTAAAATATTTTCTGAATCATTTTTTATAGTATAATATAAAAATTATCAGAAAAAGGTAATGCATTTGATTTAACTATTATTTATTTTATTTTATTATCCCCTATTTGGGGTAATAAAATAATTTTCGAAAGCTGTTTTTTCTATTTTTTTCTGATGCATTAAAATTCAATATAATAAATTATCAGAAATTAAAATATATTTCTTGTAGATTGTAACTGTTTATGTCGCTTTACAAATGAGAAAAGGTAAGACATGTATTTTAAGAATTATTTGATTATCTGTTTTATATAAATAACGTACTAAACATATTTAATCTAAGCTCAAAAAATGAAATTAAGGTTTGAGTTGCATTACAATTGCATTATTTTTCATTTATTAAACGTTAATGAAAATAATCTGGTGCTACATTCACACTGCTTTCTCTCAACCTGCATTTCGATACTACAGAAACATATTACAGATAAAGCAATAAGTGATGTATATAAACCTACGTTAAAAATAATGCAAAGTTTTATTTCCAATAACAAGGCAAATACAGAAGCAAAATGATAAAGAAAAAGGAATGCACACACACACACACACACACACAAAAAAAAAAAAAAAAAAAAAAAAAAAAAAAAAAAATGATGACAAAAAACGCCAGTAATGCGTAGTTTCAGAGTTTCCACGAAATGAAGCACATCGACGGAGGTGGAGTCTGTTCATTGGTTCTGCTGAATTGCAGAGGGGACAACCAGGGTTTGAAAAGGTTCCAATGCGATGGAGATGTTCTGCCAAACAATCATGTCTAGTCAAGAGGCGGAACTGAGCCACAGCTTGCCGTCTTGGACTGCTGGGAATTTTTAAATCCTCAGCCCTCCAACGCTTTAATTTTATTCTGTCCCGAATTTGCAGTTTTAAATACCTGTCCATTATTTGTTTTATATACAGCTTTAAGGAATGGAAAGATACTGCCGGGGATCTCGTTTGAAGTAGTCTCGAGCCTCTTTTTGCGAGGCTGTCGGCTTGCTTGTTACCAAAAACACCGCAGTGGCCAGGTATCCACTGAAAGACCTACAGATATAGTAATAAGACATAGATTGATTATTGAAGGTGGAAAAACATACCTTTTTACTCGGGAAAAGACGGACAGTTTACTCACTTATGGATGTATTTCCCCGAATGAATATACACGGAAATACACGCAGGTAATTTAGCAAATAAAATTTATGCACTAAAAGATAATGAAAAGCTCCAGATACCCCTTTTCTTTCTTTTAACTTTCCTTTCCTTTTCTTTTTCTTTCTCACTATTCTCTAGTATACTCATGTCTGCACAAAACTGTCTTTCTTTCGGCATTTATTATTATTATACTTCTTTCAGATAAAAATCGTCTGCATTCATCATGAAAAATAAATTTAATAAATTATAATTTAATAAATTATTTGTATGGCGTAAATTTGTATAGGATTATGTATGGAAGAAAGTCTTGTGGTGATCACAACATACTCGTTATATATTAAAACTTCCGCGACTACTAACTACATTAAAAAAAATTTTGAGCATTCCATATTACTTACTAATATAAAATTTAAAAATATACTAACATTTAAAAAAAGGATTCCATTAAATATGAAAACAGTAATCATTTCATAATAATAAGAAAGCAACTGATTATAAAAATTATATTTTACATAAATTACTTGAATAAAACTTTTTTATGAAATCTTATCCCATTTCTTTCCGTATTAGAACGCTTAAAAGCCGCGCAATATTTCGGCATTTTCAAAATTCATTACCATTCTATTCTATTATTATTTTCAAGTTTTAACTCTCTAATGGCTGATGCCAAAAAACTTTTTCGGCATCAAAAATCTTTGCTCCTTAACATGGAGATGATAGATCTATATAAATTCCTATATCTATGGAAGTACCACATGTTTTATATTCTTAAACTTAACTCCCACAAAAGTTGCCGAAACTGGGAGATTTCTTCTGAAAAGGGCAGACTGACCGAGCTAATTGCCTGGATTGCGGCTTGGGGATCGGAAAATAAGACCACTTTATCAAATTTATCGGCAAAAAACAATAAATACTTAAGAGCAATTCGGACAGCCTCCACCTCACCATCAAAAGATGTTCGAAATTTTCCAGCAGAAGTGCAGGAGAATAAGTTGGAAAATACTCCTGAACCTGCAGTCTCAAGAATTTCACGAAAGGATCCATCAGTATAGAAGTAATGCAAAGTAGATTTAGAAACAATTTTATTTGAGAAATAAATTTATGTTCTCTCTCCCCCTCACACACATAATTATTCAAATTATGATTTTTTTTTTTTTTTTTTTTTAAATAATTTTTTTCATGTCTAATTTTTTAACATGCATTTTTTTTCATACGTATACCTAAACACTTATATAAAAAATAATTTGAATTCATTATCTAAAATTAGTTTTATTAAAAACATAACGTAATATACACATTGTAAATGAAAGTGTAAAATACGTCAACTCAACATTCTTTCAATTAAGGAATACTCGTGAAAAATACCAAAAGTATGATTATAACCCAATACTGATCTAATACTTTTAACAAGTAATCCTATTTCATATTTTATTTTAATCGTCTCTGAAAATGGAAGATCTCTGATGACACTTACAGATTGCAGTTACAGTGATTGAGACAATAGTTCCTGCAATTTCAAGCATTAATCACATGTAAAACCCTTCAAGCTAAAAACATGCTTTTTAAGGTTTTCTAAAAGTTTCTCAATAGAAAATGCCTACCAATAACTAACACTAGTTAGGAAGGAAGAGTCTAATCGGTTTTGATTGTGTTACGTCCTACACATGCTCTATAATTTAAATTTGATAGTTCCATGCATTAATAGTTCTAAGCAATTACGGAAATACCACTAGTTGGTAACTAGGTTGCATACATAAAGTTCGGATATTATATTTTGAATGAGTATGTGCTGAGTATTTTGCTTGAGGGGGTACATTATGCGACGATTGTTGAAGACACTGCCTTTTAGGGCAGTCTAAACAATTCACGCTTATGATATAAATTTGTAGAACTCCGACTAAATAGACATTTTTCAAGCAAAAGTGAAGCGGCATTTTGTGTTTTTACATTAAATGTCATTTAAGCTAGACTTTTAATGTCATTTTATATAAGATTTTTAATTAATTAATTAATTAATTATTATTATTATTATTATTAAACATTTTGTGAATTATGTATGTTTTATATGTATTAATTATCGCAGATTTATACACTGACAAAGGAATAGCTAACCTATATAAAATAATGGCTTTGCAAGTGACATTGTATACTTTAGAATATAATTAAGATTTTAGAACTTTATTTACAAGATATATATACGTATACAGAGAGAGAGAGAGAGTACGGTATTCAAATTTTCTCAAAACTATCTAATTTTTGTTTTTCTATATTTTCCTAATATATATATGTATTTTTTCATTTAATTGTTAATGTATATTCATTTAAAGTGATATATATATATATATATATATATATATATTAGTATTTTCTTGCAAAATGATTTCAAAAATTTTTTAACTATAGTAATAGTAAAGATTAGTTAACGAAATTTTCAAATTACTTTAATATTTTTTAAAGATATCATATTTTTTATTTAGTTTGTATTTAGTGACTTATAAAATTTAATTATTTTTCAGTTTATAAATAAATAAAATTTGTGAAAAATAGTTTTTATTTCTTAACAAAGTTTTTTTTTTTTTTTTATAAAAACAAGTTTTTAATTGACGGATAAAAATAGGATAAATCTCAATCACCTTTCAGTATTTTTGGAAATTGATCTAACATTTTACTAATCTAATATTGATGCAAATCTACTGACTAGTAATCATACATCATATTTAATTACAATCTTCTCTGGAAATTCAGAATGAGGGATAATCTTCACAAATTGAAGTTACTTTGTACAAGGCCATAATTCCTACAATTTCAAGTATTAATTATCGGTAAAACCCTTCAGGCTGAAAACAGTCATTTCACCGTTTTATAAAAGCCATTCAAAGGAAACTGCCTACCAATGATGCTAATTAGGAAGGAAGGGTCCATGTGGTTTTGGCTGGATGTTTCGAGCCTTATTTTTGGCTCCTCATCAGTAAAATATATCAAAGTAAACGAAGAGAAGAACAATAGATTTCTTTTACGAAAGTACATTGTATTCAGCAGGAACCGCGCATGCCTCATTAAGTGGTGAAAAATGCTCGCCAAATCGCGTGCACTTTTGCACTTTTTGACTTTTTGCGCCAAACACTCAAAAGGGTTTTATTTATTTATTTATTTTTTTTATTTTTTTTTTTTTTGTAGGTTTTTTAGGGGGATTTCGCCGATAAATGGGACTGATCTTGTAATAACTATGTAAGTGGTTAGGAGAACTTCCTTGTGAGAAGAACAATAGATTTCCTTTACGAAAGTACAGCGTATTCAGCAGGGACTGCGCATGCCTGATGAAGCGGTGAAAATTGCTATTTCGTATACCAACCTTCCAGGAAAATTCTTGAATGATAATTTAAACAGTTGGAGATGATTATTTTAGTATTGTTAAAATCAGGTAGATGGTCGGTTTCTATGGCATACTGTACTATTTTAGAAAGAATATCGCGGCTTTTGAAAAATTTTTATGTTCTAGAATTCGAGTATGAAGGGAATGGCAAGTTTCATCAATATAAACATAACTGCAAGATTTGCAAGGAATATTACAAATAACTCCAGTACAGGAAAAGGGGTGGGGGTAACAGGTTTAAAATAAGAAAGTAAATTATGAATCAGAAATTGAGGTTTCTGGGATACAGATATATTAACAGTGAGTAAAACACTAGCAATAGATTCAGAAATTTTTCTAAAATATGGAATAGTAACGAAAGAGCTAGGTGATTTGGAGGAATGGCTATCGTGATTATCATTGTTAAAGTTAAGCGAGCTTTTTAAGCCAGCGAGGGGTTAAATATTACGTTAAAAGTCCAAAAATTTTTTTTTTAATTCTAACTGGAAAATCTCTTTAGTACTGCAATATGTTTTAGCGCTGTGAATTAAAGTATGGAAAACAGCAGACTTATGTGTAGACGTATTCACTGAATTAAAATTTAAATATTGGCCTGAAAATGTAGGTTTCCTTTAGACAGAAGTAATAAATTTAGAGTGAGTATCAGAAAGAAAATGCTCAATTAAAGTATCTAAGAAAGAGAGTTTATTATATTTTTGTTGTTCTAAAGTAAGTTGAAGGATTAACGGAATTAGCTTAATTAAGAATACTAGAAATATGTTGATTATTAGTGATAACAAAAAAAAAAATTGTCGTGTAAATCAGAATTTATTTGATTTTCAATAAATTACATGACAATTTCAGCAATTAGAACTGAAATCCGGGAGACCATAGCAGTGTCATTAATTTGTTGATAAAAAGAATTATTAAAGGATTTTTTTATTTTTATGTTTAAAAATGAAAAAAAAAATATCTGATAACTTTATTTTAAATTATACTTATGATTCAACCATTCGTTTTAAAGGTACTGACTTCTTAGGAAAGATACAAACAATGAAAATTTATCCCCCTCGAGTGGGACTTAGTGCCAGTCAGCATTGGGCATAATTGATTAAAAAGTACTTGAATTACAATTGAATTACAATTAAATTACAATTATACTTATTTTACTGTCAATCAATTAACAAGTAATTGATTACAAATAAATTGAATTACTTATTCAATTTGTAATAATTCAATTTATTTATAATCAATTACTTGTTAGTCGATTGACAGTAAAATAATTATAATTGTAACTTAATTGTAATTCAATTACTTTTAAATCAGTTATGTCCAACACTTTTGCCAGTTCACTAATAATATCATAAATAAGTCTTTTTAATTTCACGAACATTTGTGAGAAACAATTTTCAATATGCACACTTATACAAAATTTTATTTTTACAATGCTGCAATGTTAAAAACTTAGGAAAAAGTTGAGGGAGGAATGCTACCTATTGTATGATTTTGACCAAAATTTTATAGGCACTGAATTATGTGAAGATACAACTGAATATCAATTTGTATAATTTTCTCTGCAATAGTTTCTGAAATGCGATTACTTTAAATTTGGACACAGGCGCACAAACAGAGAAACTTTTTCTAAAGAAGGTTCAAATCGTGTTTTAGATCACTCAAAACGTGCAAATCCATCGAAAACCAAGGGCAAATTTTTTACAACACTATTTTTTTTTCTTTTTAAAAATATAGGGTATGATAAATATAATAATATTTACGAAAGAAAAATTTGTATTTTAAAGTAATTTTTTTTATCTATTTTCTTTATTACTAATAACTTATTATTCACAAAAAATTGTTATAACAAACATACTATTCTACATATATGACGCAAAAATCCTTACCAAGGCATAATATTTAAATATTTATTAAAATTTTATTTCAGTTTTAAATTAATTAACTCATTTATGTCTTTTATAAAGCTATATCAGTAATTAACAACAAATATTTACACATGCATAGCAGTTACGATTTAATTACATTTGAAAATATATTGATTCTTATAAATTGTTTTTCAGTCCATCTTTATAATTGTTTCTCGTGTGCTATTACACAAACATGTAGAATATTATAAATAAAATGTAATAATATATGTAAAAGAAAAATCTATATCAAATATTATTTAATGATTTTATCTTATACTGATAAAAACTACTAATTAATTAGTGTTAATATTATATTAATAACTTAGTTCATATTATCTTATGTATACATTTATATCACTTTTAATTCTACGCAAGATTGTATACTTATGAAATCATAACAACTTCGATTTAATTACATTTAACGAATAATTTTATTACCTGTATCAGATGCTATTACATTATTTTGTTCGTATAAGCATGCTAGATGGAAATCACTGCAAAAAATATAAAATAAAATGTATATCAAAGCAGGTTATTCAAAGAATTTTACCCACGATTTATGAAAGTCATCAATTAATTAGTGTCAATAACCATCATTAAAACTTCTTCCAACCTCTTTCCAGTAATAACGTTATCAAATTGACATATTCTTTAAAAGAGTTCTTCCCCATCCACAATCCCTTGGACCGTTCATTGAGTCAATCATTGGAAAATTGTTACGATCTACTTAGTCTCCCAAATTAGAAGAAGAGGAACTGGTACCAGAGAAATTGATAGAGAAGAAAAATAAGAAGAAATATTGATATATTTTTTGCTAAACGGAATTTCAGCTGAATTGCATTCTGATTGCGTTCAGGCAGAATATATACATATATATATACACATACACACACACACACATATATATATATATATATATATATATATATATATTGTTGTTGTTGTTCACGAGCTTAAAGGGTCATATACCTTTTAAAATGTTGCGGGATATGTGAAAAAATGAGCCTGTTTTGACTAATGATAACTGCGTAAATTCATATTATAATTAAATGAAAATTTGTATGGCATTAAAGTATTATTCAAGCATTTAGAAAATTATATAATTAACAGTTTTAATTAATTACAAAAAAAAGTAACACAATTAATTTTTGTTTGTTTTTTTAAGTTTTCAACTGTGATCCATAAGATTAAAAAAACACTTTTCAACACACTCTCATTCAGTCCTAAAATATTGCCAGAATTATATATTGATATATTATCTATAGAATGAATTAATATCTTTAAGATAATTAAATATTTTCATAATTTTATAATTTAATTAAAATTTATGACATTTTTACATTTTTCAATTCTGCATGATGTTTTTAAATACTTTATTCAAAATAATTTCTATATAACTAATTCATTCAGTAAAATGCAGTTCTGGAAAAATTTTAATGCAAGTTGCATGCTGATATGTAAATTCAGAATCAAATTATCTTACGGATCGTGAAGTAACACTGAAATTTAAAACAAAAATTAATTGTGCTGCACTTTTTATTGTAATTAATTAAGACTGTTAATTATATAATTTTCTAAATACTGGAATAATCCTTAAACTCCACACAAATCTTTATTTAATTATAATATAAATTTAAGCGTTTATCAATAGTCGAAATAGGCTCACTTTTTACATGTCCCGCGCCATTTTAAAAGGTATACGACCCCTTAATAATGGATTAGTTTTTTAATTATTTCTTTTTATATACAGAATATATTCTGTATTTATTTACATTTTATATACTTAATTTCAGGTTGTTTGTATTAATAACCCTTCCCACCACCCACCCCCCAAGTTATTAGCTTTTTATTACAATTTGATTACGATTTGGTTTCTTGATTTGGCGGATATGGCTTGCCGGAAAATTATGCAAACAACAAATCTAAAAACATCAACTGCTAAGTGGGCGAAGGCTGATTAGATTATATATCATTATTCAGTCACATAAAAGGAAATCAAACAAAAATTTTGTGTTTAAAAATTAAAATAGATTAAATAGTAAAAAAGATGCTATGAATTTTCAGTATTTTTAGCTATTTGAGTAATTCATTAATGATATATTTGAAAAATATTGATAACAATCTTGTGTGTCACTCACACGACTTTCTCTTACCCTGAAATTTAATACTATAAATACAAGTTGAAGATTGTGAGGTAAGATAACGAGTACTGTTATGTAAACCTGCGTTAAACAATTCATATTAGGCTTCTGAAGAGTTTTATAAGATAATTAGTTCTGTGTGAGGGGCAACCCCCCGTTTTACTAATGCACCTACATCTATATAGAATTTAAATCGGTTATTAAAAAATAATTCTGTTTTTTAAAAATAATTTATTAAAATTATTATTTAAAAAAATTATATTTTTTGATAAGGCAGACGATTTCCATATTAGAGAAGTAGTATAACACCAAATATCCAAAAAAAGTACATTTTATTCTCAATATTTAAAAAAAAAAAAAAAAAAAAAAAAAAGATTTTTTTTTTTTTTTTTTGTTAAAAATATAAAAAATTGATAACTTTGTTTTAAATTATCGCAGATCGATGGTTCAACCATTCGTTTTAAAGGTATTGGCGAGCTCTTTTGAAAGATACCCATCATGAAAATTTACTCCCCTCGAGGGGGGACTTCCCCCCCAGGGGGAGAGGCGAGACTCCTACATACACAAAAAATTTTTCCCAGTTAACTATCTCTATTAAAAAAAATATATATTCGTTTCATATGGTTTAGTGCAGTCTATAGACGTTAAACTCTACTTTCCTGCAATATTCCCCATAGATTAGATTTCTCTTGATTGTCCCTGTACACGAACCATTTGCTTGATCTTAACGAAAAGCTTACTGTAGCATCCCTATAGGATACACATTTAAAATACCAAGTTTGAACTTTCTGCCATAATTTGTTTTTGAGATATGCTGATAACAGACAGACACACAGACAGACACACAGACACACACACAGACATGCAGACATACACACAGACCATTTGCTAAAAACATGATTTTCGTATTCAGGGGACCTCAAAACCTGTAAATATAACAAAATCTCGCGTTCGAAAATTTGACCTAAAAACAATACTTTCTCTACCTTATGGGTAAGAGAAAGTAAAAATGAATTTCTACAATTTATTGATAATATATATAAACAAGGAAACAGATATTTCTAAGAAATATTCTTAATAAAGTTCATAAAAAAATATTTATGTCTGTTTTTATCAGAACTAAAAAGAATAAATTCAACATATAAAATCAGAAGAAAGAAAAATAAAAGAATTATCTAAAATATTATTTCCATAATTTGAAGTGGCATTCTTGTATATTACAATAACTTACTCATCAAAATAATGCCTGTAGACGATTCTTAATCTGAGGTATCTCAAATATAGTTTACCCTGTATAGATATTTTTATCAATAATCAATATGAAAACAAAGATTGGATGGGATATTCTAGTTCTTACAAATATATAATCAGTCATAGGAGAGGAACGACGGAATAAGCAAATACAAATATCGTGATTGGAAAAGACTAATATTGGGATACGTTCCTAGATTGCATCGTTCTGATTAGGAATTACTTTGTGCTTCGGTAATCTCTCTCTGAAAGCACTGTTGTGAAATAATTTTGTATTATTTAAAGTTGAAAATAAAAATAAATATTCCTACATGTTAGAATTTCTAAGCTATGTAGGAAATGGATTTTTTAAACAAAATCAATTTGTAGAAAAACCTTATCAACATTTGAGTGTATTGTCGTCATAATTGTAAAAGCCAAATTTTTAAAAAACTGACGCCTGAGATTGATATCAAAGCTGCTGGAATAATGTAATAATAATAAATATATACATATATTATCCACATTTTTAAAAGATTAAAGAAATACAGTAATTTCTGGTAGATACCCCGCAGGTCATATAATCCAGTTTTGCACCAGAAATTTCAATTGATAAATAAATATATATTTGTACGAGCTCTTCCTTCTAAAAAGTATAGATTTCTCTATTAAATAAAATTTCTGGTAGAGAAATGACACATCTTACCTGCGGGTTATCTACCAGAAATTACGGTAGTTTAATTTATCAAAAAAAAAAAAAAAAGGGGGTCTAAACTACAAAAATGCGCTACAAAATACTAATTTATCTGTGATTTTAAATAAAAAAAAGAAAGAAGGAAAGAAAGAAGATTAAAATAAACATATCATTTGTAATATGTAGGTCTTAGTAGATTTGTTATAATGCAAAATATATTTCAATTATAAAAATATTATGATGTAAATCGATGATAAACAATTTAAATTGCTATGAGAAAAAAAAATAATAATAATTTGCGGTATTCAGGAAGTACCTTTTCCCAAATCTTTTAATGGTAGTTTTCAAAAGCAGAAAACGATCACGCAAATAATACAATAACGAATTCTCTAGATGCCTTTTTATTTGCCGAACACTTACTGCATCTGTTATCGGTGTTCCACGCCATCATTTATAGAATGAAGAAACCACGTTTAATGTAATTGTCTCAGTATTTGCTTTTGATTTCATTCTTTAGCTTTTCCTGAAACGGTATTTACCCATCTAATGATTCGTTTCCGTTGGAAACCAAAGAAACTGTTCATGTTTGGTAAGATCGGCTACTGATCATGTTGTTGAAAATCATCAAAATATAAATTACTTGTGATGTGAAAAGTAATTAATTGTATCCCACAAAATTGAAAACTCTTATACGTTATAATACAAATATTAATCCTACAAGGCTAATTTTTTTTTAGTGCGCGACAAAAATATATAGGTTGTAATTAGTGATCAGAAGATAGGGAAAACTTATAAAAATAAAAATAAAACCCTATTTTACGGAAAAATCAACTTTTTAGCTCAACGTACCGTATGTGGAACATACAAAAAAATAGGATATACTAATACGTCTACTATTATAATAATAAAAAAAACTTACCTCTGCAAAATATACAATTCGTTATAACACACGGTATATATTTTTTTTTTTTTCGAGTCAAAAAATGTTCAATAACTATTTTTTTTTTTTTTTTAATTTAGGCAAACGACTAACGTATTACTTTCATTCAAATTTGACACTGAGTGCACGATAACAAAAACACGAACGACATCTTAAGGTAAAGATTCATATGACTACATTGCTAAATGTCAGTAGCTTCTATCAAGATGTCAAGAGATGTCGCTACTAATAGTTTTATAGCTATAGGAACGATTAAAGTCGGTGTTCCACATATGGAACTCAGTGCCTTGTAGGGTTAAAACATACTTTCCAGGTGAATTACCTCTTTGAAATCAGTAATTTTAAATTGTACGATGTTTACATTAAATGCAGTATAATTTGATTTAATATTCTATATGTAAAGAAGTTTGTAAAGTTATTATTAATTTTTTTTCCCATAAAGAGCAGTGGTAAAACATATAACACAAAATATACTTAATACATAATAGCATTAAATGTCTTGTGGGAACAAAAACATAATACACATTATACACAGCAAATTTAAGTAATTGCTTATTTTGCATCTTACACATAAGGCAATAACTGACATGGCTATGAAAAATCTTAGATGAGCATTCATGCATTTATATTTTATCTAAATAAACCTGCAGAAACCTCCCCCCTCGGGGAGGAATTCCCCCCTTATGGGGAGTAAATTTTCATGGTGGGTATCTTTCAAAAGAGTTCGCCAATACTTTTAAAAAGAATGGTTGAACCATCGATCTGCAATAGTTTAAAATAAAGTTATATATATATATATATATATTTTCATTTTTAACATTTTTTTTTTAAATGTAATATTGAGAATAAATTCAACTTTTTTTTTTTTTTTTTGATGTTTAGTGTTATACTACTTCTCTAATATGAAAATCGTATGCATTATCATAAAAGATAGTTTTTTTAAATAATAATTTTAATAAATTTCTTTTTAAAAACAAAATTATTTTTGAATAACCGAATTAAATTCTATATAAATCTAGATCCATTAATGAAACGGGGGGAGAACTAATTATCACATAGAACTAATTATCATATAAAACTCTTCCGAAACCTAATTTGTATTGTTTAACACATGTTTACATAACAGTACTCGTTATATTACCTCTTAATCTCCAATCTGTATTTATGGTATTAAATTTCAGGGCGAGAGAAAGTCGTGTGAGTGACAAACCGGATTATGTATTTTGGAATTTGTGACTGCTAGTGGAATGGTGCCCTAAGAAATGATGAATGTTAATTTCAAAGGTAGGATTCTAAACCACCTACTGCGTGTTTTTAATGTAAAGTTTTACAACTAGTCTTCCCTTCAGCAATGTCTTTTCGCAAAATAATATCAAAACTGTACTTATGCATATTTTTTATACATAAAAATAAAGCTCCTGAGAATTATGAATTTCAATATAATAACTTTTGAAGTGCTATTTTCTTTTTCGGTTATGATCCTACCTAAAAGAAATAGTGTAAAAATATACAGATAATCTGAAACTATTTGAAACATAGAATTTGCAGAAAAATGCAAATACAGATAAAAGGTATTATTTCTGCAATTTTTGTTTGTTATAAATACTTTGAAAATAATTGCTGATAATTTGAAAGTTTTCAGAACAAGGAAAAATTGCAAGCAATAATAGTTTTTTAACCTCAGCTTATATGCAGATTAGTATTCTAAACCTCAGCTTTTCTACAGATTCCATCTTCCAAATATCTTCAGATTATGTGCAAATTTTTGCAGGTTTTCTGCAGAATTATTTTAGTTCCGATTGAACATCTCAATTATTGAATCTATCGTTTAAACGATTTTAAGTAAAATTTATTTACGATAAATACTAATGCTAATTTATTAGCATTATAAAGGTTTTAATATTCTGTTGCTAATGTATTAGCATTAGAATATTAAAACGTTCCTTTTAATTTTATAGTACCTTAACTGCAATTTTTACAGCCATTTACAATAAGTATAGATTTGAGAAAGATCAATGCTGTTATTAATTATACATGCAAAGTACTGAAATATGAATTTTAAACAAATTGAAAATTATATATAGTTTTTGTTTTCCTTTGTGGTTAATATATTAATTGACTTGTTCGCCTTGCTAAATAAATAAATAAATAAATAAAATAAAATAAAATGGTTTTTAACTTAACAACAAGCGACAATTATCACATAGCAATTGTCCTTTATATAACCAGTGTTGAAATTCACAAATGGATATATCTCCAGTTTTATTATTTTTTGAATACCTAGCCCTCATACCAGTTTACATAATTTGACATATGCTTACAAGATATTTTTTAAATAATTTTACTGTCTTTTATATCATTTAATCTGCATTTTAAAGGTTTAAAAGTTCAGAAAATTAACCCTTGGTTCAACACTTTTTAAAAGTGAATAATAATAATTTGGCTGTTATTAAGAGAATTTATTAGGAATAATTAATAGACACTAGCAAAGATTGGTGGTCAATTCTTTTTATCTTACTAAGACATGCACCTTTGCACGTGTGCAAAGCAATTTTCAATGTTAAATTATTGAGGACAGCATAGAAAATCCTCTTCAAACTTAGCTCTGCAGATATTCAAAGAGGCACCGTGAATGGTTAAGGAAAACAAAAATCATTAAGTTCAACTCTGTATTTCCTAATAATTAGTTTTAAGTATCTTTTGTGGCTGTTACCACTATTAATTTGCCGAAGTGTATTCAGTA